>OV884058.1:184620707-187120707 GCA_930367215.1 Pollenia angustigena | reverse complement strand
TATAATGGAAACAGACCAAAACGTTATTGAAAGGCAGTAACGTAACAAAAGTTTTGAGAAGATTATTTTAAACATTTATTTTATTTATTTAATAAAAGTTACAATTACAATAGTAACGTAGGCTTTCAACCCGTTGTAGTGAACTAGACTAGATTCTCTGGCGGCAGTGCAACCCTTGCACTAATAGACTACCTCACTACCAACTAGCCTACCGGCGCACCCGCTATTTCAAACACATTAAGGTTGAAATTGTGAAAATTTATGGATTATTTAAGGACGAAATAAAACATATAGAAGAAATCGTGGTCGGTAGTACACATGAAAGGTACATTTATTTTGGCCGACGAAACATCATACGCAGTTTGAGGTACGTCCAGAGGATTCTATGTGATTAATGATAAGATATATGTAGTTGTAATCAAGTAAATTTCAATTGGTTAATAAATCAATGAAATGTAGGATAATTATCTCGATTTTTATGTGATAAGAGCTTAATCACGGTGGAGATGCTTAAACGCGTTTAAAAACAAAAGTGTGAACATTGCAGCTACAGTTTATCAACAAGAGTTTAAAGCTACTTTTGAACACTTTACAAATCAAAACTGGAATTTTCTGTATACTGACGGTTCCAAATCCCAACTCTTTAAAACATTTGCAGTCACCCAACAAAACAACAAAATTATCAGATGTGGATACATTGATAATCACTGTTCTAATTTCACTGCAGAAGCTTTAGCAATACTTATTGGAATCCAAGCTGCAACAAAAGATAATTCTAAATATATAATTTGTACTGACAGCCTTTCCACTATTCTCGCAACTCAGAACACTAAACTTGACACCCCCTTAATTAACAATATTCGAAATACCCTCATTGCTAATCAAAACAAGATTAAATTGATGTGGGTTCCATCCCACGTAGGGATTCCCGGAAATGAGTATGCTGATAAAACTGCCAATGAAGCTAAAAATAGACCACTAAAAAATTTCGCCACATGGGAACCAAGGGATATTACCAATGCAATTTACTCCAATTTGGAAGCATCTCATAACAGAAAATGGGATGAATACCAACATAGCTACAAAAACACTAATTTCCTTGGAAAAAACCCCTTATATCCGAACTCCTGCTCAAGATTCAAAACCAATATCATAACAAGACTCAGATTAGGCCACAGTAAACTCTCACACCAACATCTCTTAGACAAGAAACCAGCTCCACAGTGTTCAACCTGTAATACGCAGCTTAACATTGCACACCTTTTAAACGAATGCTCCACTTACTATCATTCCAGAAAAAAAATCTTTGGATCAAATATTCCTACTGAATTATTAAAAGATACATCTAACAACAATATCAATCTCATTTGCAAATTTTTGATAGAAAATAATTTAAAAAATCGAATATAATTAAAATTCGGAGTTGAAAGCCTTGGCAGCTATTACTCCTCCCTTATTTAATTACTATAATTGTATTATATAATTAAATTTAAATAAATAAATAAAAATAAAATAAATAAAATTTCTCTTAATATTTCAGTTCTATAGCTGAGGAATTGTTGTTTCTACCCGACTTATAAAAACAGAGTTTCGTCTTGTGGGTCATGGACATAATTACTTGTGTCGAAGAACTTCTGAAAATATTCCATAAAAAAGTACACTTAGCCAATTATTCATGTCCGTAGTGGCTAAAGAACTTAATGTTTAAGACAACTTATTTTTTATTTTTAAATAGTAAATGTATTTTGTGAAAATGTATTTTGAGACCGAAAGTATTCAAAACCCCAAATACCTGAGAATAAATAGTAATATTTTTAGAGAATACTTAGTTTGTCATTCCGTATGAAACACTTTTAATATTCATCTCAAAACACATACAGTAAATATTATGGGTCCTTGAGTAATTCTAAGTCGATTTAGCAATGTCTGTCTGTCTTTCCGTCAGTTGAAAACAAGAACACTTTCGAGCAACTCAAAAGAAAATAATTATATTAGCGTCAAATTTTTTCTTGTTATCTAAGCAGTTTGGGATTGGAATCCGGTTAAGTAGGATAAGACTAATGAACAACCACCCTAAAACTTAATAATTTTGTTACAAAAACTAACATAAATGGTGGCATAATGCACGGGTTGATATGAGATTTTGCACGAAATCGTTTTAAATGACTAGAAATTACACTACTAAATTTCGTGAAAATCGGGCCATAATTTACCATAGGCCCCATATACAGCCCACTCTCGGAAAAAACTAAGAACGCGTAAACCCATGACGAATAATGCTCAATATTTTTGTAAAATTTGGTCTGCCACAGTTTTATAAGACTAAAAAAAACACTGTCAAATTTTCTTAAGATCGGTCCATAATTTACTATAGGTCCTATAGGCCCACTTCCTGATGGTCTCTTTCAATTTTAACATAGGCATAAATTGCAACCAATTATAATGTTGACGCTAATTTTTAAAAATATTGGTGGCTAATTTATAGAACCCATAAAGAGCCCACTCCTGAAATATTCAAACTGTCGGTGAAGGCTATCAAGCACTTGTTTTTATTATACCCTTCGCCACAGGTGAAGCGGGTATAAAAGTTTGTCATTCCATTTGTAAGCTCTACAATATTTATCTTAGACTCTATAAAGTATATTTATTCTAGATTTTTGTGAGTAGCGGAGTAAAATAAACAATGTCCGTCTGTCCATCCGTCAGTGTGTCTGTAAGTTCGTATGTTGAAATTGATTTTCCGAAGACAACAGATATAATACGATCCAGGTTGTTACATATTTACATTACATATGGTACGGAATAATTTTCTATTGAAATGCAACTAAATTAGCCCACAAATGGCTGAGATATGAGGAAAAACTACGACTGCCTCTTATTTTTACCCCTCAAACTTCACTTTTTGAAGTCTTCTTCAAATTAATAAACTTTTTCTTTTTATGTCTACATTTTTATCCGAAAGACAATATTGGCTCAGATCAAAGTATATTTATTGCAAGTACATCCAAGTGATCAGCTGTTCAGTTGTTTTATTTTCGATTATGTCAAAATCTGCTTACATTTTAGTGCGCCATGATTTTTTTTTTTTTTTTTTGTTTTCTTTATGTTTGGCTGTTTGACAGTATTACATGGTTTTTCACAAACAAAATGAATGTTGTTTTTTTATTGTTGATTTATTGTAGACTTGCATGTACTTGGTATAAATATACTTTGGCTCAGATATTTATTATAAAAAAAAATTTAAAAAAAAAACAAATAAGCAGTTTATTTTTTCACCAGACCCCAATACGGTTTTGAATACTATGGAGAAGGGTATATAAGATTCGTCATAGTCGAATGTGGCACTTATACTTGATTTAAATAAATTTTACTTTAGCAATTTTTAATTGTGATTCTTTTGTTAGCAAACCTTTTTTCAAATTTTATTAACCACTCGTCTCTTTAAGAGAATAAATCTAATTTTTAAAATTTAAGCCTCTTAAAACTTATATACATCAAATTCATACAATGTCTGTTTAGAGTTAATATGGGTTTCATATTTTTTTTTTCTTCATTTTCTGTTTTTTTTTTTTATTAACCTTGAAAGATGATATTGGTAAAGAAAAATTATTTAAAAGACTTTGTACTGTCTCCCTAAGCAGATTAAAAAAAAAAAATTACAAGGCAACTTTGTATTTCAAAAGTATTTTTTTTTTAACTGCGCAACGCATGTGAGTGTGATTTGGAAGAAATGAGAAATTTTTAAAATAAATTCGAGAAGAATAAATAATTATCTTTATAAAATTAGTGAAATGGGTTTGAGGTGAAAACAAAACTGTTAGCAATAAAATTTTCAATTCTTGTGTCAAGGTGTTTTCCACATCAGGGCCAAATAAACTACACAGGCAGTTTGACAGCAACAATAAATAATATTCCCACAAACATGCTTCTCACTTTTTTCAAATGTTTGTTTTAACGTTTGTGTGGTTAATTTGTACAACATAGAAGGCAAATAGGAAATTTAAAAAAAAATTTCGTAAGAATTTCTATCTTTTAGGAAAATTTTGTACAAACTTTTTAGTTTTTAGGAAAATTTTGGACAAATTTGCTACTTTTATTGGAATTTTTGCACAATATTACATCCTTTACAGCAAATTTTTGTGCAAACCAAGTCAAAAATTAAAATTCGATAATATTTTGAGTTTGAGTAAGTGAATTTCCATTAATTTCTGGATCCATTGACACGTGTTTATTACCGTTACCTTTGGAACGAAAAACTTTTTGATTTAGTCCGTTACAGAACTCGATAGAGTTAAACTTTGCGAAGAATTTCACACCAGTTTTGAAATACATATATGCATTTTATTTTATGACTTGGTTCTGTTCAGCTCTGAACCCTCCATATGAAACTTAGCACAAATTTGTTATCATTATAGTTATCATTGCTCAAATTGTCTATTGTATCAGGAAACTTACCACAAATCAGCTATTTTTATATTTTCATTTGCACAAATCAGTAATTTTTACAGAAAATTTGCACGAATTAGCTAATTTTATAAAAAATGTTTAAACAAGTTTGCTTCTTTTATAGGAAATTGTCCTCAAATTTTATAGAAAGTTTGCAAATATTATAGGAAGTTTTGCACAAATTTGCAATTTTACCTAAATTAGTTATTCATTAAGAAAAATTTGCATAAATTTGCTAGAATTGCGTACTTTTTTTTATTTATAGGACGTTTAAGCAAATTTATATTTATAGCAAGCTTTAGTAAACTTAAGATTTATAGGATACGTTTGCATTGTTGATATTTATAGAAACTTGGTTGCAAAATCTAAGAATTTGTTATGTGCTTGTCATATTTTTTATTTTTTTTTTTGTATTTATACCAAATTTTACGTCTTTGAACAGAATTTTAAGTAATTTCTTTTAGAGCTTAACAATTAAATAAACTTGTTTAATCGTACAACAAATTAAACTAAGTTGAAATGACTTAAGGCTTAAGAGCTTAATTAAACATTTTGAAAATTAAAATATAAAAAAAATCATTTTCCTAATCCCTCTTAAAAACTTGACAAAATTAGACGAATACAAGAAAACAAAACATAAAAACAAAATTAAACAAAACGCGCTAATTACAACTAAAAGTTGTTAACATTATCGTTTTTTTAATACGCTCCACAACTAGTTGGAAAGAGTGTATACTAGAGTGGTTCGAAAAAAAATTTTTTGTCAGTCCCCCCCTAGAAATCAAGATAATCTAAAAACAATTCCAAAAATTTTTTTTTATTGTTTTGCCACGCCTGGAAATACCGCCCTTTTAGTTTTTTGTTCACTGTGTCGCCATTTTTAGTCCGATCATAACATTTTGTATATCGGTGTTCATGGCTTCGCTAACTAAAGCTTCTCTGCACAGACGGCCGGTCGCAAGGGTTTTCTCCTCTATGATAAAACAAGTACCGGCTTCGCTAACTAAAGCTTCTCTGCACGGATTTTCTCCTCTATGGTTTAACAAGTACCTGCTTCGCTAAGTTAAGCTCCTAAAATCTTGTTTCCGAACGAAGGCCGACTACGCAGAGGCGCTTAAGTTTGCGAAGCCGGTATTTGTTATAACAAAGAGAAGAATATCCTTGCGCCCGGCCAGAGGCCAGCTTTGCAGAGAAGCTTTAGTTAGCGATGCCGGTACTTGTTTTATCATAGAGGAGAAAATCCTTGCGCCCGGCCAAGGCCGGCTATGCAAAGACGCTTTAGTTATCGAAGCCGGTATTTGTTATACCATAGAAAAAAAAATCCTTGCGCCCGGCCGACGGCCGGCTGTGAAGATTAGCTTTAGTTGGCGAAGCTGGTATTTGTTATACCATAGAGGAGAAAATCCTTTCGCCGGCTATGCTTTCGAGTTTGTAAACATGTTGTGGACATTATGACACTCTACAAAGTGTTATAACGGACGGTGGGAGGTTTTGCCCATCACTGCCCCCCCACCCCTCCCCCTAGCTACGCCATCGTACAAAACCTAATATAAATAGTGGAGGAATGCACATATTGATATAAGATTTTGCAGAAATTCGGTTTATATGACTAAAAATCTTACCACGTGGAGATCGGTTCATAATTGACCAAAGGCCCCATATCAAGCCCACTCTCGGAAAACATGACTAGAAATCACACTGTTAAATCCCGTAAAACGGTCTATAATAAACCAAAGGTCCCATAAGCCCACTATTGCGATATTCCAACTGTCGATGAAGGGTATCAAAGACTCGACCTAGCCGAATATTAAACTCTAACTTGTTTATTTTATTATTATTATAATTTTTTTTTTTTTTATTTTTTTTGCTATTGACCTTCTTACGGAACACACCTTTTAAACATCAAGTTCATCCTTTGCAATCCTCTGCAAAATAACAAAAACCAATAAAATAGAAAAAAAAACACAATTTAACTCAACTTAAACATTAAAAGTACAAGGGAGGAGAATCTCTGAAAGAACATTGTTTATTTTTCAATAAATACAAACATTCCCTCTTTTTGTATACAATTTAATGAATAATGTAAAAATAATATCAAATAAGGCAAAAGCAAACTGAATTAAATAAAATGTTTTAAAAATACTTTGAACAAATAAAAAAATAAAAGACAGTCCGTTATACAAATCAGTGCAAGAAATGAGGTCGGTATTAAAAAAAGGTTTATTTCAAATAAAGTTGAATTAGAGAAAGGGAAAGGTAAAGAAATTTATTAATCGTTTTATAAATTAAACATTAAAGCGAAAAAAGTAAATATTTTTTATAAAAATTTAGTAACAATAAAGTTTATATATTATATATTACTATTTAAAGAATATTTTACGCAAATTTGTGTAATTTTCAAAAATTTTCACACAAATTTGCTTTTAATGGAATAGTTGGCTTGTACAAATTTACTTTTTATAGGAAACTTCGGCAAAATCTTTTTTATGGAAAGTTTTGTGCAAATTTGCTATTTTTTTAAAAACAAAATTTATGCGAATTTGTTATTTTTATCAAAAACTTTTGTGTGAGTTTATTATTTTTATGAAGAATTTTGTTCAAATTTGCCATTAGAGGAAATATTTCGCAAATTTGCTGTTTTTATAGGAAATTATGCTTAAATTTGTTAAACTTTACATAAAAGTTGCTTTGTTTTTATAGGGAATTTTGCGCAAATTTGATATTGCTTAAACTTGCTATTTGCACTTGACGGCAGAAAATAAAAAAAGTCGGGAGCAAGTACTTTGTTAAGTGATTTTTAATGAATTCAGCGTGCTAAATCCATACATGTGCATTGATTCTATAAAGTCTAGTATTTTTTATGGGCTTGAATAATATTTCGCCCAAAATAAGCCCGAGATAAAGGGGGCAACCGCGTATTTCGATTCCAAAAATTACATTTTTCGAAAGCAATTTTCGTTTCGAATGGTTAACCGTACTGCGTAACTCGATCGAAACAATGACAGAGTTGTATTTATAAAAAAAATGGGAAATTTTATTTAAAGTTGGTAGTACTGTTTTTAACATATCAAAATCGACGAAAATATCCCAAAACAAAACAAATATTAAAGACTTTTCAATATGTGAAAAATATTATAATTGCGTTTTTTAATAAAAATTATTGTATTTCTCTGTGGTTTAAATTTTAAAGAGTCAAAAGAAAAAGCCAACCATTACTTTATACTGCTTTTTATTTTTACATGTAAATTTTTTTTTTAACTTTTTCAAGACCACAAATATTAAAACATTTTCAATAATAACATTAGTAAACCTTTTTTTTATATCAAATCAAACATTATTAGATTTAATTTGTTTGTTTTACACTTTTATTTATTTTGAACTTTGTCGTTTGCACTCTGTCACTATGCCCCCTTTCACACTCGGCAAGTTTCCTGCGCAAGTTACTTGCCGACAACAACAAAGTCTGTGAGGAAAAAAAAATTTAAAAAAAATTTTTACAGACTTTGTTGTTGTCGGCAAGTAACTTGCCGAGTGTGAAAGGGGGCTAACAAAACAGCTTTCGAACATTTTCCTAACGCTTTTTGCATAACTGACGCTTGTTTTCGTAATACAGAGTTGGAGTTTCGAAAAGGATTTGTATTGTTCGTAATAAAGAGTTGCCGTTACGAAAGGGACTTTTTGTTTTCGAAAAAGTACAAACAACTTCCGTTCATTCGAAACAGATAGTGTGAAAATCGTAATACAAGGTATAAATTGTTCGAATGCGTAAATTATTTCTTTCGAATCGAAATACGCGGTAACGCCCCAGGCTGTTATGCTAATCAATTTCATCATAACTTCAGAACAATTGGTCCGATTTGATATTCAAATCATTTGCCGGGGATTTTATCCGAGTCGAACAAATCATTCTTAAGGTATAAAGAAATATTTTAGCATGACCGCCTTATTGCGGGCGAAATATATGAATGAACGGGCAATAATAATGAATAATAAATAAAATTAACATTTGTCCACCGATCGAAATGATTCGGCGAATGGGCTTAAAAACAAATTAATATAGATTTTGAATTTCCATTAAAAATTTTATATTCCGATGCAGCCCATTTCTGGTTGAATGGGTACGTATATAAGCAGAATTGTCGCATTTGGAGTGAGAAGAATCCACAAGCTATTGTCAAAACACCATAACATTCACAGAAAATTACTGTTTGGTGCGCTTTATGGGCTGGCGGAGTCATTGACCCATGTGTCTTCAAAAACGAGGATGGTCAGACTGCGAAAAATTGTTTAAAATTGGTGTTCCAGATTGCGCCTTCTATGCGCTAGCCGGGGCAGCAACTTGGCAGAAATCATATTTAAGCATTAATATCATAAAATTTTCTTTTCAATAAAGCCCGTTTCATTAATAATAAGGATAATTTCCTTATTTTATTATGATTTAAACTTGTGTCACTCTATAAAAAAACTCCCTTTATTAGAAAAAAAAATTAATTAAATCTGGTAATTTATTTCTCATGGTGAGTAACATTTATTTTATAAAGTTTCATATTATTCGAATGACCTTGATTCGAATGTGTTTTCTAAGTCTACTTTCACACGTTTCATCTTT
Source organism: Pollenia angustigena (assembly GCA_930367215.1). Lineage (NCBI taxonomy): Eukaryota > Metazoa > Arthropoda > Insecta > Diptera > Polleniidae > Pollenia > Pollenia angustigena. The sequence continues at coordinate 187,111,652 of OV884058.1, read as the reverse complement.
TGATGCTCAACTCTTATGTTTTTAGGTGAGAGAAGAAAGAAGAAAGGGGGTTAGTACAGAGATGCCTGTACTCGGTCAGTACGCTTTGTGTTCTTATTCGTTGGTATATGCCAGCAATGGCTGCATGTAATTTTTTTCTTTTCTTTTTCTCTTTGATTCGCTGTTAATGAAATTGTTGTTGTTTTGAACCGAAAAAAGTTGAAACCGATTGCTGCGTGTGATTATGTTGGCATCTTTAAAAGGGAATTGAAAAGAAGTTGAGCATCAAAAGATGAAACGTGTAAATCTAGACTAAGTCAAATTACAATTTTTAAAAGCTTTTATTCAGAAATATACAAACGAAAATTCTTATAGTGCATAGAAAAAATTCCTGGAAAATATTGAAGGAATAAGAATATTAAAGTATAAAAGCTTTTAAAAATTGTAATTTGACTTTGAACACACATTCGAATAATATGAAAATTTATTTAATTTTCTTTTCAAACAGGACGTTTGTAGACAAATTCAATGAAATATTTTGCGCTAAATCTGCAAAAAAAATCAAGGTTCATTTAATAAAAAAAAAAAATGTGTGTCTTATGTTGTAAAGATAAAATAATTAAACAAAAATATCAGGAGAAGTGGAATATACATGAGAAGTAGGTAACTCCATTTTTTGAAAACTCCAGAAAAACACACTAAAGTTTTGAACATATTTCACCAATTATTTAATATAAATTTATGTTATTATGTATGCGTATTAAACAAAACTTTCAGTAATGTTTAAGATTTCTTATTCCATTGAACTAATTTTTAGACATTAAAACCAAAAATAAATGTCAGTTACCTTGTTTTTTTGAGAAAAATGGAGTTACCTAGTTTTTCCAAAAAAAAAGTTTTATAATTTATTTTTATATTTTACGAAATTAAATTAAAGATTGAGTCAAGAATGAAAAATTATCAATAAATTTTAATTAATTTTCATGTTGTAAAATTCCTTTCTTCATAAAAATAATTTAATGAAAATTAAATTTAATGAACTTAAGCCTAATTAAAAATATTAAAAATTTGGATTAAAAACCATAAATAGTTCAATAAAATAACCACAATACTAATAATTATAATAAATGTTATGAGACTTTTGTTATAAGCAGAGAAGACGAAAATGCTTTTTTTGCTTTTTTTAGGTGTTTTTTACAAAACCTGCTGTGTTTGCTTCTTTTACAATGGTGTTGCTTTTTTTTGGATTTTTTTGTTTAAACTTCCCATTTTTGTATTACAAACTTCGTATGTCACTACCAAGGCGAATTCCTCTATAAACGTGAATTCGCCTTCGTTACTACCTTTTTGCAACTCTGTTTTCATTTTAAAAACAATCAACTGAAATCATAGTAGGCTGTTAAAAATAGAAATAAATAAAAAAGTTTAAAAAATGCCGAAAGAGAAAAGTAATAGAAATTTATTATTAGAAATGCACGCAGAGAAAAAACATGATTAATGAGTGGTCACTACGACCATTTTTATTCATATTTGCCAAATATGTTTACCATAATACATTTTTTATAGTCCTCATGTAACTTGAAAACATATTTTTTGTCGTAAACATTTTTAAATTCACTATAATAATATTATATGGTGTTGTACATCTAAAAAGTTACTCTGATCTAGCTAAACATGTTATATTATGTGAAATGTGTACAATTCTCTAAATGGGCAAACATTTATTGTCAAAACAAATACAGCCTGTTCAACGATTTCGAACGTTAACGTTCGCATAGAATATTACATTTAAAACAAAAACAAATTTTCGAATTTTGTTATTGTTTTAAATATAATTTTCTATGCGAACGATGACGTTCGACATCGTTAAACCGGCAGATAGTGTGTGTTTATAAAGACAATAAAATTTTCTCCCACGTAATTTCTGTTACATGAATGATAACAAAAGAATTAAAACGTTTTTCGGGAAGAAAAAGGCCATGCTGCTTTGCAAATTTACGAAATAGATTACTTTACGTTTATTGAAATAGGTAAGTTATTTATATATGTTTAGTTATAAAAATAAATATATAATAACGTTGTCTTTCTTGCAGCCAAAAAAACATACAATATTGAAACCTGAATATAAATTTTGTCATTTAAGATGTTTAAATAGACATTTTGCATGGTGTTAGGAATCTGAACATAATAATATGTTCGAGACAATAATCAGCTATTAACATTATGTCTGAACATATATTGTTACTTAAGACTTGTTTGACACAAACATTAATGATAGTTTGCGTTTGTGATTGTATCAACCATGTTTTTTCTTTGCGTGTGGTAAAAACATATGAATGAGTCTTTAAAATTGAAGAAAATTGGCTCTTTTGCAATATATGCTGCTGCAAAATAAATTGTTCGAAAAAGTCTAATGTGGATCAACATATAAGATGTGGGAAACAGGGTTGTGAACTATTTCTATTCAAAAAGCGCCGTGTCCCCAATCAAAAAGCGCTAAAAAGCGCTAAATAAAATTTAAATAAAAAACTTAATGAAATGTTTAAGAACCAAGTTTTATAAATAAAAATAAAATTTTACAGGAGAAGGTTTTTTTAAAATAATTTTGCTTCAAGTCTAGGGTTTTGCTTGAAATTGCTTTTGCTCTTATTTCGTAACGGTACTTCCTAGAGATATGAGATTTTTAGAGATGATACAAATGATCAAAAATTATCGATTTTCATCAAAAAACAAAAATCTAAAAATGTTGTTGGTTACATCATTTTTGCTATTAGGGCTCGATACTACTGCCCTAAATTCAAATCCGTTTTCAGTTTTTTCTATCAGGTCTTGTTTTTTTATTGGCTAGACTTATATTTTGACCGAAATAAGGCATTAATGCTACATACATTTTATCATAACTTAAGAACGATATTGATCTTTTACAAATAATTATTTTCAAAATAATTTCTTAATTAGTGTCGGCCATTTTTCCAGGCAAATTAGTATTTTTATCATTTATCAGAAATCCAGGTATATTATGAATAAAATAAGACAATAAATCAATAAACAAAATGTTAACTAGACGTGATTATTTGGATTCAGCACGCTAAAGTGAATTAAAATCACATAATCAAGTTCTCTAGATCGACTTTTTTTTGTTTTTTGCAGAGCTGTGTTAATAAAACATTAATATTTTTAAAAAGCCTTTTCTGATATTTCAGGAAAATAAAAGTAATTATAATTTCAAATAAACACGGAAAGAACTATTTACTAAATCACCAGAAAATATGTCTTGAACCACGCTTTTGATTGATTTGTTAACATGTCGATCCAAATAAAAACTAATTGAATCAAACCCAGTTTTCTTGAGCATTTTCTTAAAAATTTAAAGAAATCGCTAGCATTTGTTTCTTGATTCTATTTTAAAATCAGACTAATACTAAATAAATGACTCTTGAAATTTTTGATCTTATACCAAAAACGTGTATTTTCTAATCATGAGAAAATGTTTCTTTATTTAAGAAACTTTTACTTAATACGAACAAAACAAGTTAAAAAAATCAGTTATTTATTTTTGGAATTTCTTGTTTTAAGAAACGAAATGGATTTCTTTAGAAAAATAAACTTTTTTCCTTGTATAGAATGCTTTTCAGAGAAAAGTATTAACAAAACGGAAACAAATTTTGGTTTAATGTGTCTTGATTTTAATGTATACAAATAAAAGTACAAAAATGTTGGGTATCAATAAAAGCGCTAATTTAGCGCTCGTTTTAAAAAAAAGCGCTAGGGAAAATATATGCGCCTTTTTGACAGTTGAAAAGCGCTAAATCTAGTGCCAAAGGCGCTAAATTGGCAACTCTGGTGGGAAACACCAATTGGCGTCTTCTAAGCAAGAGAAACATCCACAGAAACTAATTACGGAATATCCAGTGACTCCAACTGCCACAACATTTAAAGCATTGTAAGAATCCAATATACCAATAAAAAAAAGTTAGTTCTCCCAGTTTAAAAATTGCATTGAACTGGGAGAAATACATACCAGAATTGTATAGGGAATCTATAGAAAAAATGCGTCAAGCAGCCAAAGACAAATATATACAAAAAAATCTTATTTATTGAACATGCAAGTACTTGAAACGGCAAATGGCGCATCTATTGCAGCATTTTGTAATGATTCGTTACGAATATTGTGGCCAGATGGTAAAGTTGAAAAGAAATCGGGTTTAGATTTGTAATTTATCGTATTTAGGCATAAAATATGTATAACAAGGTGTTACTTGTAGTAACGGATGCAGCTGCATATATGCTAAGTAGAATATCTTCTCTAAAGGCAATGTATTCGAAAATGCTTCATTTAACATGTTTTGCATATGGTTTCCATCGATTAGCTGAATTCTTTCGAACAAACTTTGAAAATGTCAATAAATTGATTTCCAATGTTAAAAATATTTTCTTAAAGGTAAATATGTATAATTGGGATATAACTTTTTAACAATTTTTTAAAATATCAAAATTGGCATAGCACAGTCCGATAGAGCACAAACAAGTATAAGGGAACGTATATTTATTTTTTCGCTAAGGTCAAAAAAAATCACGCACCAACCGCGATGAAGTTTTGAAAATATTTAATTTTCTTTTTGGTTAAGAAAAATTAATAATATGTTTATTTAAAACAAAAAATAGCTCAAGTATGAAATTTCATTAGTATTTGGAGATGGTAAGAGATTTTTCGGCAAACTTAAACGTATCTTTTACCTTTTTAAACAAAAAATAATTAAAAAAGAATAAAAAACACCGTATAAAATTATGAATATTTAATATTGCATTGGTTTAGAAAAATTAATTGGTGCGTGTACTTTTTTGAGAAAAATTACAAAAGATTAAGATTTTTGTGGTTACTAGGACATGGTTTACCTCATGGTACTATGCCAAAAAATTTGTTATACCCCTAATGTATAACTATTAATCAGAGGTGTTCTGGAAATCGAAAACGCAAGCATTTAAAAGTCGTTTTTTTAATATGAGTTTTGTAGTAAAAGAATTTTATGACAAATATTTCTCTATTAAACAGAATTCTATAAGAAAATTATATAAAATGGATTAAGAGTGTATAAAAAAGAACTTGAAAGTACATATGTATGTTAAAAATATATGTTACAAAAACAAAATTTTTACAGGCATCGCGAAGAAAACAACTCTTTCTAAAAATGAATCCTAATGTTGTACTTCCACCGTCTCCAGGCCCAACTCGTTGGGGTACTTGGTTAGAAGCGGCAATGTACTACGCTGAACATCTTGAAGAAGTTAAAGCCGTTGTTTTAGAACTTGACAGTCAAGATGCCGACTCAATTGTGCAATCCAAAAAAATATTTGAAAACTCGGAACTAAGTTCTGAACTTTCATTTCAAAAATACAATTTTGCAAAAATTTTGGTTGCTATAAAAAAATTGCAAACTGCGGGCTTATTAATTTCAGAGAGCACTAATGCTTTATCGACAGTTTTTGACGGACTATGCAAGATCGAGGACCAATAATATAAAAAGAAATTTGAGAAAATATTAAAAAGAAATCCCGGATATCAGCAGTTTTTGGAAATAAAATATATTTTAGAGTCTGTTACTGTTCCAAAAGATGAATATGTTAAAAGTTTGTCCTCTAATGAAATTCTCAAATTTAAAAATGCACCGTCAACCTCCGTTGATGTAAAAAGAAGCTTCTCTTTATACAAAACGCTTTTAACAGATCGACGTAGAAAATTCAAATTTAAAAACATAAAAGCCCACATGATAGTATATTGTAATAATTTTGATGATGTGGAAGAATTAGAGTAAAACATTTTTTGGTGCTTTTTTTTGCTGTTTTATCAATTTTTTGTTGCTTTTTTATAATTTCTTTTTGCTGTAAAAGTATTGAATATTGCTTTTTTTGTCTTCTCTGGTTGTAAGAAATCTTATAACAACTATCTTATAAGATCAGCTGTCAAAAATGCACATGCATACATACATATAAAACAATAAGACGCATTAATTAAAATGTTTAATTATTTTAATGCAAATAGTGAAAATCTTGTGATAAGTGTTTAAACGGATTTTGACTCTTAATAGCGGTCTAAGAAGGACGATTATGTTGTCCGAAAATATCGCGAATATTACGAAAAATAACTTTAACAGAACCACCATCTTTTTCATAGTGGATTTTTATTATTTTAATGCGATTTTCGAGCAAAATTATTCATATTAAGACAGGCGCGGATTCAGGGGGGGGGGGGAAATAAGGAAATTTCCCCCCCGTAAATTATATAAATATGTTTTGTTAATTTCGATAATACAAGAATTCCCAATAACAATATTTTTTTAATGTAAAAATTTTTGGAAATCCCATCAAGGTTTTTTTTTTGTTTTCTTTTTATGATATCTCTAACGAGATTTTCAATAAGTACTTTTTTATTTTTTTTTTATTGAATCTCTAACGATTTTCAAAAAGTATTCATATCTTAATCCTAATATTTATTTATTAGATATTTCCAAAGAAACATCTCGTTTACCGTATTCAAATACTTATTATTCTACATTCCATCCCAGCAGTTGCCATCTATATCCAAAGACTAAACGTTTTTTTTTTTTAATTCCCTTGCTAAGATATTTCAACATACAACAAAAAGTTTTTAGGGAAGAATTTATTGGCTTTGTTGTAAACGCATTTGAAGAGGCTTCAAAAGATATTGATGACGTTGATGTGTCAATTGATGCGAAAGCACTATCGTCAATAGTTCTTAAAGCTTTGACAAATTTTAGTCTTGACCTTAAAAATTGTGTAGGAGATGGAACAGATGGGTGTCCTCTGATGTCAGCAGAAAATGGAGCTGTTCAAAATTTCTGGAAAAGCGACAAATGCGAAACAAACGCCTTGCTATTCCCATAAATCGAACAACCCAATTTCTAAAAGCAATAAAGTGCCATTAATACAAAAAGTTGTATCATTTGTTAAAGAAACTACAAAATTTTTTAAATATAATCACCCCAAGCGAAAAACAGTTTTAGCAAAGTATTTGGGAGCCAAACTCTCTTCATTATGCGTCTTTGCAACAAGTGTACATCATATACTAGTAGAAGCTTTGGAAAAAATATCTGAGTGGAAAGGTAGTATCTCTACCTTTATATTAAGGAACTCACTTAGTACTTTTAAATTTATTTGCGGAATATACATATTAAGTGTGATACCTATTTTAACACAGCCACTTAGTATCATTTTACAAAAGCAAGATATAGATCTTCAAAAAGAATAAATTTTAATCATGTGCCTTGAAGAAAACAGAAATAAAGCCAAAGAATAATTCAAAGCGATTTTCGAAAAAGTTAAAGTTATTTGCGTTCAAATCGAGGTTCCAATCCAAAAGACAAGATTTTAACGAAATAATGGGTTACATTCCTCTTATTGAATTTATTTTAAAAGATCTCAAAACATCTTTCCCAATAGATATCCTTAATGTATTGAACATACCTAAATTTCTACCTTAAAGTGTAATCAACTCATATACAGATACAAAACTGTAAAAACCACAACTAGCTGATGAGCTGATTATATTTGATAAAAGAGATAAACACCTACTTACATCTAAACTTGAGCCTGATCTATCAGATAACCTTGTAGATGCTTTAATAAACTGTGATGAAGATATCAACCCAAATCTAAGAAAAATATTTCAAATTTTCGTTTTAATGCTCGTCAGTAATGCTATTCTTCGAATAAGACATGACTCAGATCAACAACGACAGAAGATATACTGTACCGTCTAAATATGCCTCACAAGGAAATCATAAATTGCTTATTTAAAAAGATTAATGTATATCAAACTGATCTTTTATTTTTTTTAACCTTTTTGTTGAGTTTTTTTTTAATATCATATACGCATATTGTTTTTAATAAACTTTTAAAAACTAATTTTTTACATTTTTTGTATCATACAAAATTTCCCCCCCGTAAGGCTCAAGCTGGATCCACGCCTGTATTAAGATTAATTACAAATTAGGTTTATAAAGCTAAACCCATATAACTTGTTTTACCTATAAGCGTTGTTTGCCGATATTTTTTATATTTAACTTTTTCAGTATTATTAAAATTTAACTTAAACTATTCCACTATATTACTTTTTACTTTTAATGGCACAGCAATTTCTCATAATCTGTGATGTTAGGTTAAAAGTATCAGTGATTGCACAATGGAGCAAACGAAGCAAATTAAATTTTATATTTTAAGCAGCAGATTCCATTTGCATTTTATTTAAAGTTCAGTTTGTTGCACAGTGTTCAATCGTATAGATTTACGAATTTAACTTCATTTATGCACATCTTTGCTAATTAAGCCATTTACTTTTTTTCCTTTCTTGCGTGATTTGATCCAACACAGTCGACTCTCCTACAATATGGTAACAAAGTTGTGAGGGTTCTTTTAAAAAACTTGCAGTTCTGATTGAATATCGATAATTTCGTTTTCAGTAACTTTAAAAATTGATTTTTAATACACTTTCCGGTTTTTCCTTTTAAATCTTTTAATTAATAAGTTAATTGAACTGTATTTTAAACAAAAAATTAAGACTTTAATTCAGAAATGGATTTGAAAGTCGCTCAAAATTCATTATATAAAAAATAATCTGTTCAAAAGCGGTTGCGTTTAGAAAGTAATTGGAATTCGATATAGGAATACGTCGTACTTCATTTAACAGGAATTCGTTATAACATGTAACAAGTAAACCATGTTTAAGAAGGGTCGACTGTATTTTGTACAAACATCCGGTTTTGGTTTTCGACTAGTTTTCCATTCAACTAAATTACCAGTACAATAATATTAATGCAATCAATTGCCAGCGAAAGGGAAGTACGAGAAATTAAAGCCTAAGTTAATTTAGCTACTGTCTTTCGAAAGGACCATATTTTGTTATTTATTATAGTACCACATGTACGATTGTTTGCATATTAAATTGAATTTAACGTCCAAAGATTAAAGTTGTCTTTGGCGACTTTGGAGAGACATTGTCTGGCAATTTCTTTTATTAAAAAAAAGAAAGTAAATGTAAGATATCCATAAAATCACAACGAAAGTAGAGCTTCTATATATGTACATAGAATTTGTTCTACTTTATACGTCACTTTTTTCAACTGACACTAATTTAACAACGGAGAAGTGACACACAATGAAAACTTTGATGACGGGTATTTAATCAAGACGGAGACAATTTTATTTTTGCTGACACATTACACAAAAAAATTAGTTAAAACAAATCAAAAAACAAACTCGTAACAATGGCGGCATTTAAACGATGTCTTTTCAGACACGTTCAAAAACGTTTTCAATTTTCTCGATGTCTTTCCAAACATGTCTATTTTCATGTCTAATTGTCTAATTTTCATTATATGTATGTATATGCACAATGTACATATTGAAAAACATGAAAACTGGTATTAACGAACATGAAACTCATTTCGTGTCTGCTTGGCAGCCCCTCTTTCTTTTCCAACTAGATTGCCTACAAACAAAACAAACGTGGTTGTTTTTAGCCATGTTTATAAACATGGCTAAAAACCATCGTATAAATTCCGCCACTAACTCAATATACGTTAAACTTAAGTACTTTGTGTTAACGGAGACGTACGATATGGGTCAAAGATCATAAGAAAACCTGCGTAAGAACTTAGTTGTTAATTGAAAAAAGCAACGTTTAAAGTGCAAAGGATTCTATGTGATTCGGCCTAAATGCTCATTTTTGGATTAACGTGTTTGTTAACAAACAAAATTATTGCATATGTAGTGAGACCAGTCCACATCAGATCCTACAGACTCCATAACATCCAGAAAAATGCACCATTAATTTCTTCAAAAATTAAGCAAGAGATCGTTAGCGCACCATGATCACTGATTGACAAAAAAGATGACATTAATCCGGGTGAGATGTGGTTTATACAGGACAGAGCTACGGGCCATACCCCGTCTGCAACCATCGACTTATTGAAATCAAAATTTGCCGATATGTTGATTGGCCTCCAAGGTCGTTCGATTTTCGATTATTTCCTGTGGGGCTACGTGAAGTCACTGGCTTATGTTGACAAATTAGTAACAACAAACTTCAACAAAATGGTTCCATAATAAAAACAGGTAAGAGTGCTATATTCTGCTATACCGAATCTTTTATACCCTTCACCTAACGCTATGCAGTGTCTTAGCCCGCTCACGCGCTAACAAACATTATCAAACAGAATAACCCAACTATGTGTACCAAATTTCGACCATTTTTATTCTACTGTTCTCCAGATATACATATATCTTAACTCTGCGGGTGCCACGCCCACTTCTCCGATCGCATCCATTTTTTTAGAGAGGTTGTGTATTGATAACTAAGATGCTTGTACCCAATTTGGAAATTTTGGCAATTTCCATTCTCCAGATTAACAGAAATAGGTAAAATTTGAGGCAGTTGCGAGTAAAATTAAAGGCAGTTGTGGTTTTTTGCTCATATCTTAGCCATTTGTGAACCGATCTGACTGAATTTCTATATTAAACAAATCCGGACCATATGTGATAGAAAAATATTACAACCTTGTTCTCATCATTTCAGGAGTCTTCGGAAACCCTATTTCAACATATACACGAACAGACGGACATCATTAACTCAACGCATAAAAACCTAGAATATATGGATGGTTCAGAGCAAAAGCGAACGAAGTCAAAAAAGAAAGCTTAAAAATATTTTGAGTTTAAGTAAGTGAACAGCCATTAATTTCCGAAAAACTTTTTAATTTAATCCGTAACAGAACTGAATAAGTTTAAACTTTGTGGAGAATTTCGCTTGGTTCGGTTCTCTGAACCCTCCATATAATATTTATAGAGTCTAAGATCAACATTGTAGAAATTACAAATGTAATGACAAAGTAATACATATATACCTCTTATGAACATTAGTTACTCTTCTTGTTTTATTATATATTCGGTTTAGTGGTTTAAAGTATATACATTAGGGCTGGTTGATTTGTATGGATGAAAAAAAATTAAAAATCGTATAGCAAAAAACTTAACCTAAATAAAAAACCATGGGTCTAAAATCAAACCCTAATCCGCTCCTCTCGACTTGAAAAATATAAAGTGCAAAAGAACTATGTGCCTTACTAAACAATTTTATTCAAAAAATTCGATTTCTTTTTGGAAAAAGCTATTTTTCAAACATTTATTTTTTTTTGGCAAAGGCGGGCATATACATTTTCAAGTCGAGAGGCGCGGATTAGGATTTTATTTTAGAAACATGGTTTTTCGGAGAATTTTCTTAGAATTTTATGTAGTTTACGTTTTTGCTATAGGATTTTAAAAAAAAAAAATCGAACCGCCCTAATATACATACATATGTATATACTTATGTTGCAATCGGGCCCAGTGTGCACTATTCGCCGCTAGCCGTTTAAATTTTAAGTTCTTTTCACTATAAGCCTTAACTTTTTTTAACGAACTTGGAATTTAATAAATATGAATATTTCACAAATTATTTGACAAATATTAAAATTTTCAAAAAGTAATTTAAAAATTATAAAACAAACACAAATTTCTAATTTATTCTTTAAAATATACAAAAATGTGGTTGCGATCGAAACATGTCATGGTAACCTGCCGGCCAGGGTTCGAGCCCGAGCCACGTCAAGAATGAAAGATTATCAATAACAATTTTAATTGATTTTCATGTTGTAAAATTCCTTTCTTCATAAAATAATTTAATAAAAATTAAATTTCATGAACTTAAGCCTAATTAAAAATATTAAAAATTTGGATTAAAAACCATAAATAGTTCAACAAAATAACCACAATACTAATTAATATACAAAAATATTTAATAACTTTTAAACATTTCACTGTTCATTTTTAAAAAATTATAAAAACACTTTCATTTAAATTGTGTACGTATGTATATGTGTTAATTTAATAAAAACTTTTAACAAAACAATTAAATTATACGAAACATTTTCATAAAAAAATATTCACTTTTTTATTTATTTGCCATGAAGCATGCAGCAGCATGTACATGAATTTTTATTATACGTTTTGTATACGTTAAAATGGAATAAATTAAATTGTAACCAAAATAATTCAAGTTCAATACTTCAATGTCAGTAAATAGAAATCACAAAGGAGAAGTAGAAAAAAATCTTAAACACTCAACAATTTTATACACAACATTAAGTTTTTTCCTTATGTACATTGTACGTGTAAAACCACTTGCAGTTAAATGTAAAAAATACAGACAAAACTATTGTAACAGATTTGTTAACTTTTTACTTCGTATTTTTCTTCAAGATTTTCGTTAAAACTGATTTCGCTTTCGCTCGTTTGTTCAATGTGAATGTGTCTTACAACCTGTTCTGATGCTTCGACAACTGTTACTGTTACTAACATCGAACTTCGAAGGAAAAACATCATTCGTATTGGCATCACAACACAACATTATCACACAAAAACAACTCAAATGCTGTTTATTTTATGCAAAAATATGTTTTCTGTTGATCAGGGTTTCTATGCGGAACAATTTTTCCCGGAAAAATAGATTTGTGTATCCCGGGAGTTTTTTTTCGGAATTTTTATCATATGATTATGTAAAAATTTTAGGATTTTGCGTCATATAGTTTAGAGAAAGTTCGTATTTAATTCGTAAATTAAATCATTTCAGTGGACCTTTTTCAAAAAAAGTTACTGTTATAAATTAAAGCTCTCATTAGGCATCGTTTGTCAAAATTTGTTTCAATCCTCATTTCAAATTTCTTTTCACATTTTTCCTAATTATGGTCCTAATTATGGCAGTCGTGATCGAGTACTTTTTCGATTCGAAAGCAATTTTATTTGTAATTCTTTCAGTCGATACTGAACGAATCGAAATTGTGAAACTCAATTAATGCTTTGCAACACTAAAAACATAATTCCGATTTGTTCAGTATTTACTGAAATAATTAGATATTTAATTGCTTTCGAATCGAGAAAGTTAGTAGTCCTTACCCTACGTTGCCACACGCAAGTAATTATATAATACATATTAATTTCGAAAATCAGGAGAAATACAAAAAAAAAACACAAAATTGTATTTTACTAAGTTACGGTAACACCATTTTTCCATTTACCATTGCGACAAGTGTCAAAAAGTTACTTGCAAGCAAATTCTCTTGCAAGTTGAGCTGCAAGTACAAAAAATGTGATGGTGTAAATAAAAAAGTGTAAGTGTATTAAGTTTTTCGAACCTGCACTTGCATGTGGCAACGAGGGGTTAACGCAAAAAAAGCTTAAGCGGCAAAAGTAATTTTTACAGGAGAGGGTTTTCTTTATTTTATTTCATAAAAATTTTGTATTCGCTAAAGCTAAATCTCTATCGCTAAAAACCTATAAAGTTGATTTAACCATTTTTGGCTACGAATACAATACTGTAACGTGCATTGCTAGATTTAACAATGCCATGAAAATTTCATTCGCAGCAATTTTGGCTTTTAATGTCATCGCTGAAAATTTTAATTTTTGCATTCTCTAAGGCATTTTAGCGATCGAGATTAAGCTTTAGCTAAGCATGTTACAGAATACGGCTGCTGACCATGATATTTTAGGAGATTGTGCAAGTGCTGCCAATAAATTAATTTATTAAAAAAAAGAAAATTGGAAATTATGTTACTTAAGCTATGTTTGCAGTAAGGGCTCGAAATGTAAAAGTATAGGTTGCCTCTCGCTACCGTAAACAAACAAACTAAATCGCGAATAATTTCAATTATAAAACACTCTATTCTAAAGTAAATCATTATTGGCTTGGCGCATATGCCAAAACGTTGTGGTGGAGAAAAACCACAGAGAAGGTTGACTTGAAGTTTTCTCCAAATATACCCGATAGATTTTTTTCATTTTCACCACTACAGGAAAATGTAAATTTTTGTGAACTTTTACGGATGAAGTTGGAAGTAAATAGCATTTTATTGAAATTAGAAAATACTGTTTTGTGCCGCATACGCCACTTTTCAGAATTTTTTTTTTTTTTAAGTATATTTTTCTGCTGCAAACGTATACTTACCAGAGTTGTCATTTATTCGCCTTTCAGCTTTGTTCGAATAATTCAAATAATTGTTTTTGTTCGTTCGATCAAACGATTAAATCTGAAAAATTATTCAATTAATCGATGAGAATAACGAATAAAAAAATTATTTAAAAAAATACATATTTAAAATAAGATACCGTCCATTAATTTAAACTATGGAAAATCTTCCATTTTCTTCTTTGTTTTTTATCATATACACTATGACTTCGTTTTTTTATGCGCACAACTTTTCATCTTATCTCCATATCGTTGTATTACTTAAATTCTTAAATAGTCCGATACAACTTTGGATTTTCGAAAGGCGTTTGAAGACCTACCATCTTCAACCAAACTTCTGCGTACAATTTCTTCTATAGAACAGCCGCTGTCTCTCTTTATGTATTTTCCCATTGGAACAAGTTCGGCATTTTTTGATGTCGTTCAATTATGTTTAACTACAGCCTTTTCAATTGTAATATTGTGACACTTATACTATGTTCACACTGAGGTTCTTAAACGCGCTTAAACAACTCGAACGTGATTAAGCTTTAATCACATCAAAATCGAGATAATTAACCATATATTGAAGTGCTTTGTTAATCACTTTAAATTGACATGATTACAACTAAATCACTTCATTAATCACATCGAATCAATCGGTCACCACAAACATACGCCTCACGTATACAACTGACTACGATCTCTTCTTAATGTTTTTATTTTCCTTAAATAATTAATAAATTTTCACAATTCCATCATTATAATGTTTAAAATAATATTCTTATAACTTTTTTTAATACTGTAAAGAAATATAAATTTGTTTTTTGTGTTTTTTTTTTTTCTTAATCAACTGTCATCTTAACCATCTCAAATGTAATGTGAACGGCTCTGATTAACTAAATCAATATTTGGTTTAAAACGTGTTTAAAAACCCATGTGTGAACATAGTATTACGCAAATGGCAAAGATATATATAATTTACAAAATATATAAGTTAAATACAATAACAGTATTTTCTACTTTCATGTTATGATTTTTATAAAATATTCTGTATTTTTTTAACTTTTTGTTTATTTCTTAGTTTTTCACACGAGGGTGAAAGATTCCATTTCTTGAAAATTATTTGATTTAAAAAGAAAACAGCTGTAACAATGGTTGGTCAAAGATTTGTTTAATAAACATAAATATTTTTGAAATACTATGAGTACTCAACACGGTTTTTGCTTACTAAACATTGAGATTTATTACAATCAGGGCTATATCTACAATATCTTTTACCTTTCCTATATTTTGCATAAAATCACTAAAAACATATGAGAATAAATCAAACTATTTGCTATTATTTCTTTTTAGTTTTTTTTATTAATTTATGTTTTAATAAAAAAAAATTGTTCGATAAATCGACATAATTTAATCGATTTTTTCGTTATTCGAAAATCGTAATTTTAAAATTATTCGAACAAGAGTTTGTTTTTGTTTGATCGATTAATCGAATTATTCTTAATCGGTTGACAACTCTAATACTTACTGCTGTTTATTAAGTTGTTGACATTTTATTTTGCTTATGCTACTTATTTTCTTAAGGCAATGAAGCAAAGCAAGAATGAAATTTATTGTGTACGCTTTTGTATGAGGAACTTGCTGCATTCGCCAAACAGTAGCGTGTAGAGCAAAACAATACTTGATAAACTTTTAATAGTTAATATGGAGAAAAATTAATGCTTAATATCTCAGAAACCAAAAAAAAAGTTCGTGAAAGAGGTTGTGGACTCAGAAAGTGATTATTTTTAATATGGTCGGTAGGTCAAACCAATAATGAGCTGACGATATGTATTTAATTAAATAAATTTCCCAGGTGCTACTGGGAATGAAAAAATTGTTCAAAAGATCCCGAGAATTAAAAAGGAGAAATTAAAACCCTAGTGTTGATGTTTAAATAAACACATTAGAGAACTGTATTCAATCTTTTTAATGGCAAAAATCCTTAAAGGCCACCAAACAACAACAAATAAAACACCATGTTTGTATAATAAAAACTGTTCTCTAGCAACAAGTTGTAAGCATATGTGTGTACATTTGTATATATACATTTGGTATATTACTGTTTTTTTGTTTTTTTTTTTTTTTTTTTGTTGCTGAAGCATTCAAGCTTTAATTTTGTAGGAAAGTGAGTTTGTAGTAAACAAAACAAAATGGCGGGCATGGTTCTCAATCTTATTACACTGTAATTAAGGGATGTTGAGGTTTGATATCCATGTTGCCAACTTTCTTGCAAAAAATATCGCTGAAACAGATTAAAAAATGGCTCGAACATAGATAATTTCAATTAAAAAAAATCATAAAACTTAAGAAATAAATTGCCTTAAAAGATATATTAAAAAAAAAAAAAAAAAAAAAAAAACAGTAAGCTAATTGCATTAAATTCTATTAAATATAAAGTAAAACAAACAAGCCATTGATGCAAAATTTATTTAAAAAGAAAGAAAATGGTAGCAAATCTAGCGATTGGTACTCTTTAATGCGTTTGCGCATTTGTCTTCCGCATCTATTAATTTTTTTCTTTTCGCAAATCATCACTATTTATTTTATTTAAATTTTTCAATTTCAAATATTTTTACCATATTTTAGCATTTCATTACTGCCAATCTGCGCCATCTTTCATTTTTATTACCAGTATTGCTTCATTTTCAAAAAATTTTGCGAAAGTGATAGAGAGTACCAAGTTGGCATTTAGCTTTCGCATCGAAATTGCTTTCGCATCGCAATAGCGAGTAGCCCCCCTGGTTTAGTTGAACTAAACTGAAAAATAAATTGATAATCACCCCTATCGTGAAAAACAAGTGAAATTGTTGTTCCCATGAAATTTTAAGGGCTGATGTTCAATGTGAACTACACCTAAACGTCAAGTTTTTTTCTGCATTTCATTTGACATTTCTCAATTTGATCCATGGAAAGATACACAATCGAGCAACGCGTTAAAGTTATTCAGGCTTAATATGAAAATGGGCGTTCAAATCAAAATGCATATCGGGCACTTTGTGATTTTTTCGGTCAATTTAATCGTTCAAATGTGCGTACAATCGGAAAATCGTTCAATAATTTGAGCAAACTGGGTCTGTAGGAGATGTGAAAACACCAGTGCATGCTCGTACTGCAGAAAATATTGCTGTTCTTCGCGATAGTGTGGCTGAAGAGCCGTCTACCTCAACTCGTCGTCGTGCCCAACAATTGCACATCTCACGCTCGTCGTTGATGAACATTATGCATAAAGACTGTAAAGACATGCTTCTTGACCATTCCAAACGTCGTCAATGGTCAGAATGGTGGCAAGAAATGGCAGCAGTGGATGATCAATTTTCGAAGAAAATAATCTTCAGGGATGAGGCACATTTTCACCTCAGTGGATTCGTCAATAAGCAGAATTGCCGCATTTGGGCGAATGATAATCCAAGAGTGCTTGTCGAAAAACCAATGCACCCACAAAGAGTGACTGTTTGGTGCGGTTTATGGGCTGGCGGCATCATAGGGCCGTATTTTTTCCATAATGAGGCCGGTCAGGCAGTTATTGTGATTAATGTTCGCTATCTTGAGATAATAACGAACTTTGTATGGCCCGAATTGGAAGATATGGATGTGGACGATATGTGGTTTCAACAGAACGGTGCCACTTGCCACACAGCTAACGAAGCAATGGCTCTTTTGCGGGACAAATTCAATGGCCGTGTTATCTCACGTGGTGGCGATGTCACCACCGTTGGACCTCTTTCTTTGGGGTTATTTAAAAGAAAAGGTGTACGTCGATAAGCCCGCAACAATTCAAGAGCTTAAGGATGAGATAATTCGGCACATTAACGGCATAGAACCTTAATTATGCCTCAGCATCATGAAAATTTGGAGCATCGGATGGCGGTGTGCCGACAGGGACGCTGCGGCTATTTGGCCTATATTTTGTTCAATACCATCCCAATATTATCATAATAAAAGGAAATGACAATAATTTCCTAAAAAAAATCCACATCGGCCCTTAAAATTTAACCACCCTTTTTATATTAAAAAAAAAAATTAATATAATAAAACAAAATATTTAGTATCGGAGTGATAGTTTTAACTACTATGCTACAATTCTGCCACCACGATTTTCGAAAGCTACACAAATCCGCAGGCAATCGTTGTGCATTTTGTTGAGCTTTATATCAGTTTGTGCCTTATTGACGGATCTTGCCCTAAATATTCAAATTATGAAAAGAACTACTTACATACACATTCTGTTTCAGCAAAAATAAAGTGAGAAAATCAAAGGGGAAAATAAACAAATAACGAGGAAAAAACTATTTACGATAAGAGGAATTTTTTCACGTTATTATTCTCCTTTGAATTAGCAAAAAAAAAAAAAATGGGAGTATTTCATGATATCAAATATTTGAAAAGGGAAAAAATTACAAGGGAAAAATTATTCACTATAGGGGTGTATGTATAATAGTGTAAAAACAAAATGTTTTATAGCCTTCACCATAGTATTGAAAAGCTCATTGTTCCTAAAATTATATGTTATCGTGTCAAAATCCATATTCGGGGTCTCATTAGGACTGAAAATATCTGTTATTTAGAGGGTCTACCATGGATATAGTAGAAATTACAAGCGGAGTGGCATTCATACTCTTTCTAAAAAATAAATTGTAAATAACAATAAATCTAAAATTTCCATTGCCTTATTTTCAATAAAATAAAGACGCTTGTTAAAATATCAACAAACTCAGCTTTGGTTTATGCTTAACAGCAGTTTGCATACTGTGTTATAGTGAAGGCCTAAAATATAATTAGAAAATTTTGGTTTTTCTTACAATCAGACCAAAAATCATTCGATCTGACAAAATTATCAAATTGTACTGAAATTTTAAAGGTCTCTGTTTACAATAATTAGTATTGTGGTAAAACAAAGGTAAAGGAAAAACATGTAAAATCAATTAAAAATGGATAAACATTCAGGAAAGCAAATTTCGATCTATCAAAGGTTAAAATACAATTTGATTAAAGGATTGTTGTTTGACTATTGACGTCAGCAATCGTCGATGGCTGCGAGTGTAAGACGGCAAATCCCTCTGAGGAGATCGAGTGGTAGCCAGCCGCCTGGGTTCGAATGTCAGGTCTGTCAAGAATGAATGATTATCAATAACAATTTTAATTAATTTTCATGTTGTAAAATTCCTTTCTTCATAAAAATAATTTAATGAAAATTAAATTTGATGAACTAAAGCCTGATTAAAAAGTCCCTGTTTACATTAAACAATGTTGTCAAAAAAAAAAAAAAAAATTTTTTTTGAAAAAGCACGAAACTAGAATACAAGAATCGTTAGATTTCCCGTTAATACTCTACAAGAAATGAATACGCGAGTAGTCACATTTTTCATTTTTGTGTTAAGAAAATGATAGAAAGAAATGACTGAAATAAAGTTTTCGGTCACATTCGGTCATTTCTTTCTATCATTTTCTTAACACCAAAATGAAAAATGTGACTACTCGCTCATTCATTTCTTGTAGGTTAGTTTAATCATGTATTTTCCTTAAATCGCTAGATTTAAGAAGCCAGTAGCTAAATTAGCAACAGTGTTTGGCATTTTAAATAATTTTGTATTCGTGTATTTGAGTGTGTGGGTGTGTGTAAATATTTGTATACATAAAGTATATATACATAGTTTACTTTGTCTACAACAGTTCAACAAGTTGTTAAATTAAAATACAAGTTTATTCCTTAGGACAAACTCATATAATAAAATTAGTTTCACACAAAGGCTGGCATTTTCTTTGAGTGTTTTAAAGTAATGAGTTCTTTTAAGAAGAAACTATTTTTTAAAAATAGAATAGAAAAATGTAAAAAAATAATATTTCATTTAAATATTATTTTAACTAATAACTTACTTATAAACGTAATCATTTTGTAAAAGGAATTATTTAATTTGTATGGATGAATATACAATGGACCTTTATGTAGATACAACAACTACATAAAGGTTGCAAGAACATGAACTAATAACATTAACTTATTTGAATTAAAGCCATTATTTGTGCCCAAAGCTTGCGAAATGTTCTAGGTACAAAATCCACATATATAATTTCCTAACGCAATATAGTGCCTAAATCCAAAACCGTTTTTTTTTTTAAGTCAACAAAACTTTCTAGGAAATTTTGAAATATCAGTAAAAATTTCAAATTCATAACTATTTTAACAAAATAATAAAATTGAAATTATTTCCAAAATGTATTCACCATTTTTAATTTTTCGAATCTATTCAATGAATCCAATTTCAATATATATAAAGCCTTTTTGCTAAAGCCCACCTTTGGTTTACATTGAAGCTAGAAATGTTAATATACTTAAGAAAGATTATATACACTACCAGAATATCTTGTATCTTCCTTTGATATGTTTCACTTAAACTTTCCTAGGAATCATCTTATACACTACCAGAATATCTTGTATCTGTGACCTCTTCCACTTTAGCTCTCCCTTGGAAACTATTTGCAAGTGCAGACAATTTTGCAATTATCAGACTACAGCAGAAGGTAATGCTTGCTCGCTACGGCCTTCGTCAGCATTCTTTGTGTCACACAGGACATTTACGCCTGTATTTATAAAAAAATTTTAAATTTAAAAAAGGTTTACAAAACAAATTTTGTATGAAAATTCTCCTTATTAAACGTTTGTTAAATTTAATAATCGTTTATAAATACGGGGGTTATACTTTACAAATTTTATGAATCTAACTTTCAATTAACATTTTTCATGAAAATTAATGGAATTCAAAAGCTTTTATAAGATTCAGACAAATTCTTTTGGCTTTAAGACGGACACAATGGGGAAAATCTATCCAAACTTTAAGTGGTTTCCATAAAAATTACCCCCCCCCCCCCCCGCAGGTTGTCTTGAAATATTTTTCTTTAATTGTATTAGAGTGGTATTTCAAAAATGTTTTTACTCCTTTAATTCTCATTTAGCTCTTTAAACGAAAGTTTATTTTATACTTTTTGTGGTTTTTCGAGTTTCTGACATTTCTTTTTAAAATTTTACATCTGCAAAGCACCCAGCAAACCAGCAGATTCGCTGACAAATTTAAAAAAAGAAATCTGACATTTCTTTTTTAAATTTTACATCTGCAATGCACCCAGCAAACCAGCAGATTTGCTGACAAATTTAAAAAAAGAAACTGTTCGGTTTGGAAAGAAAACAATTCCCCATATGTGACAGCGCATAGCGAAAGGGACCAGTAAGGTAAAGGGAACAGTAAAAACCAACTACACAAAACACGAGGTAGGGACGATCTACGCGCGTTTTCAAGGTTGACCAACAAGGTTGAGATGTGTCGCTTTCAAATGAGACCAGTACCAACACGCTCAGTGATGGTACACCAAAGATACACGTATTTAAATCTTAAAAATGGCAAAACACTTAGGTCCCTTACAGTTTTTATCTTTTATTCAAAGAGTTTTTTTAAGCCTTATAGACAGGGACATGGCGTTTTAGCATAATTTGGGTACTCTGAATCCAATGGTGCCCACGATTTTTTTAAGTTAGCTCTTGTTTTTGTGATATACCGTTATTTCGAAAATGGAGGAGGTTGCACAACATATATTCGCGTAACTCAAAAACTGTTTAGTTTATTGAAATTACTAAAAAAAACCGAAATTCCGCAATAAAATTTCCTTTAAGAAAAGTAAAACTTTTTTTATGAGCAGTCGTTTTAGAAACATAATTTTTTTTTTTTTTTTTTTGGAAAAAAACATATATTTTTATCAAAATTTCGAACTTTTTGTTTTTTAAAAATTCATAATTCATAAAAAATAGCAGCTAGTCTTCTAATTTTTTGCAGACATATAAAAAACGAAGCTGCAAACAAAAGAAGCCACAAATTTGTATACACACAGAAAAAAAACCAACGTTAAGATAACATGGCAAAATGTTGATTGCGAATCATGGTAAATTCTGCAAAAGTATGCCCTTTATTTAAATGTATCATTATTTCATATTAATTTCAAATGAAAAATATTAAAATAACCTTAAATCACGTTTATTTATTATTTTTCACAGTTAAAATAACATTGTTCAATATTGAATCCATAAAAACCTGTTTTTTATATTAAAATCAGAAGTGTATCTTGTTAAATTAACATGCATACATACTTAAATGTGTACATTTTTTTATTTTCATGTTTAAGATATGTTATAAAAGAAAGAAAATTCCCGTATTCTTTCAATTAAAATTATTTAGTTAAATAGTACATCAAGTTTTCAAAGTAGAATGATGAGGAAACCCATATCGGGCCATTCTGCTGATGCTTCTGTTAACAAAGGAGAAACAAAATAAGTGAAACATGTGTTACAGGGGTACGTGTTTTGAATTATTCTTAAATAAATGCATATGTTGTCTTCACACTGTTATATCACACTCCAACCAACTTGATTCTACATGAATTTCAATTCAACTTGAAATAACTTTCATTCAACGTAATTCGGATTGTTATTTCAATATAAATGACATTTTGCTCTAACTTTACTGCAATGTTAAATAAACATGAATTATAGTTGTTTTAAAAGAAAACAATCTTGTTCGCAAGTTATTGTAAAATCATGTTAAATTATTATGAAACAACAATGAAGCAACATCACTACTGAAAACTGTAAAATCAACCTTGTTTTTAACGAATTTACATTGATTTTTTTCTGTGTGTACAAGTTTTGATTTTATTCACAAAAGTCGACAAATTTTAATTTATTTAGGAATTTCATAAAACGCAATATTTGTATGGGGAACATTTTAAAGACAAAAAACTAAATGAGGTTGGTCAAACATTTTATCCCACTAGGGGCAACTCCTGGGCATTTATTGGACTTTTTCTTCAATATATCTCTGGTCTTCATTGAACATTTTGTATGGGAATGGAGAAAGCGCGTAGGTGTGTTAGAAATAAATGATTTAGATGAAAAATAAAGTCTGGTTGGTCATACATCCTAGGCGCTGCAGGGGCCTCCTCCATTTTCGAAATAACGGTATACCTCGAAAACAAGAGCTAACCAAAAAAAAAAAAAAAACGGTGCCTGGCTTTTATAAAAAAAGTGTCAATTTCGAGCACAGTGTAATTTTTATTGTCAGAAAAGTTATTCCACAATAACGATATCGGAAGAAAAAACGTTGCAGTACAAATTTTACTTACAAAACGTTAACCAGTGCATTTAAAACAGTATTTATGGGAAGTTCCCTAATTTATTACTTTCAAAATGACGTTAATGCATTAATAGCTTGTTATAGTTACAAATTGAAGAATTTTTTTGGGTTTAGGGTGTGTAAAATTATTGATTTCGTATTCTTTCTTAACGGAGAAAATATACTAGTTCTATCAACAGCTAGACTTTTTGTTCGCTGGTTTCTAACATTTAACTGCAGTAAATATAAAACTGTTTTGTTTCAATAACTAGCAAATGGTTTAGAAACTACATCATTATTAATTTATCACTCTAACTTCATGCCTGTTTTGTGTGATTTAATCTTATATTGTACAGAAACATCACTTTTTGGTTTTCCCAGTATTTGTACTTCATTAACTTATTGCCAATATGACATTTGGATAACAAGTACATTGATATTTCATTGTAGTCATAGCAACTATACCCTTAACTGTTTAGCTATTGGGATAAAAATCTTGAATAGCAAAAATCTATTTGTCATTTACATAAGTATCACATGTATGCATATAGAATTTTATGTATTGTTTAAAATTAAAGACAAAAAAAACCTAGACAAATTAAATTACTTTTAAACATATACATACCGCTCCTTTATTGCAACATAGTCGTATCTTAAAAAATCAAAAATGTTAAGTTACTTAAGCAAAAGTGTTCCTTCGTAGTTTCTTTGTATGTAAAAAAAATCTGAATTATATCTGAAACTTAACCGAAGTTATAGCAAAATATAATTTATTAAATCTGTATACCTAAAAGGGAACATTTTGAAAAATTTAATCGCATTTTGCCAAAGTTCCGAAGAAATAGCAATTTTTTTTAAATTTCCTAAAAATAGCAATTTTTACAAAGTTTCCTCCCTATAAATTTAGTATTCTGTGCTATAAATACCAATTTATTGCAAAATTTTCTATAAATTTTAAAGTTTTGCAAAATTGCCTATAAATTGTAAATTTTCCAATATCTTCTTCTATCTATCTATCTATGTATATAAATAAAAATTAAAAATGTTTGTTTGTTTGTATGTTTGTTTGTTTATTTGTTTGTTTGTTTGTTTGTTGGCTTATAGACTCCTAAACTACTGAATCGATTTTCCTGAAATTTTTACACTAACATCACATGAGCCCTAAAAATAAAATAGGCTACTTATTTTTTCGATAGGGTTAGGGGAATTGGTACCCCCCATAGGATGCCAATATTAATTATCGCATATGTTAAGAGCCGCTGCACGCATTTTGCTGAACTTTTGGTAGTAAGATCTTCTGAGCCCCAAAATTGAAATAAAATAGCAGCGGGAGAAGTGGTTCCCCCCATAGGACTCCAATGTTTAATACCGCATATCATAAGAACTGTTATAGGGAGAATGTTCAAACTTTGTAGAAGTCACTCTTATGGTATACTGCACTATTGAAAACAAAAATAAAGCGGGTAGGCGCAGGGGGTAAATACCTCCAATAGGATTCATATATTAAATATAGCTCAAATGAAGAACTATTAAAGGGAGAGTCTTCAAACGTGGTAAAAACTACTCTATGGCAAACTTTAAATTTCAATTTCAAAAGAGGAGGAGCAGTACCCCTCACAGATAGAAGTATTAATAAGAACCGCTGCACGGATTTTGTTGAACTTTTGGTAGTAAGATCCTCTGAGCCCCAAAATTGAAATAAAATAGCAGCGGGGGAAGTGTTACCCCCCATAGGATGCATATATTAAATATCTCTCAACTAAAGAAGTGGTTAAAGCGGTGTAGCGAAGCGCACCGGTGTTAAGCTACTTTCTTATAATATGTAAATTTTTGTAAAATTTCCTATAAATAGTAAATTTTTGCAAAATTTTATAAAAAAAAAAAAGTTTTGCAAAGTTCCCTCTCTATAAATACCAATTTATTGCAAAATTCCTATAAATAGTAAATTTTTGCAAAAAAAATTAGTACATTTTTGCAAACAAAATTAATAAATTTTTGCAAAAAAAAAAAAGTAAAATTTGTTTAAAATTTTTCATAAATATAACAAATTGTCCTCAAAAAAAGTTTATTCTTTCACAGAAAGTAAATAATTGTTTTTTATAACGCCTAATTTTAATTAATACCTTTTAAAATATTTGCTTCACTCTCCGTTCAACTTCCAATGGAAATATATTCATTTTCCTGATTTCTAATATTTGTAGACTTTTGGTAACCAACGACCATTTTAATTAAACTAATTAAAACAAACGCTTATCTACCCAAAACTCACAGAGTCTAATTTCAGTCTTTAAAGTACCAGTGAAGCTAAACATGATTATACTAAAGATATGAAATCTTAGCATCTCATACTTTTCTTTTGTCGTTTCATATTCAAACAGAAAGAAAATTTAGTTGATCTTCCGAAGTTCCTTTAATCAAATACCAATTTTTTAATTAATTTCGTTATTATACAGAAAAAAATTAAAATAATATTTATTGTTTGCAAAAGAAAAACCAAACCAACAAAAAATTAAAAACAAAAAGTAAAAATAATGAATATTAAATGCCTGGGTAACCGCCTAATGACAAACATGAGAAATGAGTTCAGCTGTTAACTGCTGCTAATAAGAGAAAAATTATCTTTATTAAGGCCAAAACAAATTCTACTAACTCAACAAAAGGATGTCCCTTGACAAATATAATTTGAGTAACGAGGTTTATGGAGAGCTATTTAAGCAGGTACATAATTAACACACTTTTTTATATCATAGAGATTCATTACGGCATTTTAAGTGGTATTTTAAAGTTTAAGTTTTTCGCTGTGAGATTACTTTAATAAAACACGCATTCAAAAGTGAAAGTCTATAGAAACTCTTTTCTTTTTAAAAATCAATTTAAAAAGAGTATCATAAAACAAGTAAGAGTGCCATATTCGGCTATGCCGAATCGTATATTCCCATTATCAGGGGCCAGATTCTGGCAGTCGTGATCGAGTACTTTCTCGATTCGAAAGCAATTTAATATCTAATTATTTCAGTCAATAAAGAACGAATCGGAACTATTTTTTCGGTGTTGTAAAGCACTAATTTGAGTTTCGATTCGTTCAGTATCGACTCAAATAAAATTGCTTTCGAATCGAGAAAGTACTCGATCACGACTGCCAGAATCAGGCCCCTGATTAGGCCCCAGGGTGCAATAAGAACAGAAAGTTATATAAATAGCTTTCTTTTGATATACATAAATAAATCGTTTTTGTGCAACGCCCACTTCTCCAGTTCGGCCTATATTTGGTCGGATGTTGTGTATAATTATTTAATATATTTTTAGAACTACATAAGAAATGTAGGAAAGGTCCTACATTTCTTCTAGTTCTAAAACTAAATGAAAACGGCAACGAAATCTAATTGAAGCACAGCCGCGAATAACGTTTTAAGTTACAAAATAATAATTTTTCAGGAGAGCAAAAAAACGTTTTTTGACAAGCAGCATTATTTGTTTTAAAAAATTTTTTTTTCTATTATTTAAAATAGTGATAATAAAAACTTTAATGCAAAAGGCTTTTAAAACATTATTCCGCACTGCAAAACCATTTCGGTTTCATCATTATGTTAGTAACTTGCAATGTTCTTCCACTGGCTGACACTTTGTACGCCATTTTGAAGGCGTTAAGGTCCATAGTTTTGGTTGATTTGATGTTTAAACTGTGTAAGAGAGTAAAGTCAACGTTTATCTGCAAAAAAACAGTTTTTGCAAAATGTGGCGTTTACAACGTTTTTCGCGGCTGTGCTTCAATTGTTTTTGACTAGATTTCCTATACAAAACAAAATCTATATTAACGCAAATTATTAACCAGTCCGTATAAAAACTGACGTCAGTATTATAATTGGTTGCTGTCGTCTACCTATGTTAAATTAGTGGCCGACCATCAAAAAGTTTCATGATTTTATAGTCATACAAAACTTTATTTGAACTTATCTGAATAAAATATCATACTTCGTAATAGGTTTGACAGTACTGAAATGATTTTCAGGAGGGGATTTTTATTGGACCCATGGTAAATTTTGGATCAATTATTATAAAACTCTGTAGATTGATTATAAGTAACCAAATTTTATTAAAATAGCCTTATTTGCTAAGGTTTTAGGCGTACTGAACGATTTTCCGTGTGTAGGGTTAATAGGTGGACTAAAATGTTTTTCGATGATGGTCTTTCTTTACATGGGGCGAGGCCTGTCGCAAATCATTAACCTGTCTGTTCTAAAATTAACAGTGTGTTTTCCAGTGCTTTGAAATATTTACCCACGAAATTTTACATTATTGCATTATTTGTAACGGCTTTAGTTGAAATAAAGTGTTTTCCGTGAGTAGGCTTTATTAGTTGCCTATGCTAAATTATGAACCGATGTTGACACAATGCAATACCACACTGGTAAGGATAACTAGCGTGTTTTCAACATACGGACATGGCTAAATCACCTAAGAGTTACTCAAGGGCCCGTATTATATATACTTTATGGGATCTTAGATGAATATTAAAAAAGTTTCACATGTAATGAGAAACGTAGTATACACCCTCATTCGCCACTAGTGGTGAAAGAAAATAAAGATGTATTTTCGAATGAAAAGTACCATTTGAAATAACAATTTTTTACTTCGGATACAAATTTTCTATTATAACCAAAAGCTTCATTTTATTATTAAGGGTAATCACGATGGTCATTGTGCAAATTTGCAATGTGTAAATTTGCAATGCATATTATGATTGATCGTGAGCATACCACTTTTATTTTTGTGCAAATATGCTATTTTTTTAAAAATGTATTCTGGCAACACTAAAAACTTCTGGCAGCACTGTTAAAAATCTGCATTTGTTTACAATTATACACAAGCAAATTAAAATAAATTTTTCCTTTTTAATTAATTTAAATTTAATTCTCTATTTTATTTAACAATCTGCGAAAATGTTCAATTTATAAGTTTCCTCTTAAAACAATATGGCGGCTAATATGTCAAATGTTGTTGTTTACATTTGTTTGCAACTGAGCAAATATGCACTACAAACTTTGCTCATGGTTTTTTAGTGCAAACGAAGTAAAAAAGAGCAAATTGCAAATACGTACATTTTGTTGTTGTGTTGTGCAAATGTGTGTATTTTTGCACGCACTTGCATCGTTTGCACACTTTGCACTACCTATCGTGATTTCCCTTATTAATTCATAGAAATGGTCTTAATAAAAAAATCTCATACAAAAAAATAATTTTTCGGAGAAAATATTATTTTTTTTATTTCTTTGGGCTCACCCTACTTGACTTGTAATTTTTTTTAACTCGTGTATTGCAAATTGTCTACAAAGAATATCCAAGAAGGGAAGATATACATTTTTTTAAATACAACTTTAGTCACCGTTTGCTTTCAGGAGTGATCCCTGAAGTATTTTCGATCGAAAATCAATCTAAATAAGGGACTATAAGAGTTATTCCTTTTTTCATAAAAGTCAGATGAAAACAGTTGTTTTTGACTGTTATTTTTGTTCAAAAAATAAAAATCATAAGAAAAGATAAACTCACTGTTTATTGTTGGTGTTTTGTTTAAGCTTTGATATTGCTACAAGTAAGACTTAGAATGTTAATTATTCTTATTCGCTTTCAGGGTTTAATTTGTTTAATATTTTTGGCTTTTCTAAAATCTTTGGAAAAGGTTTCCTGATGAGATGGCCTAAGCAACCAGTGAAATGCGCATAGAAGCTAGCTTCCCTCAACAATAAATTTCAGTGTATTTATCAAATATGAAAAATTGGGAATTTAGCACGTCATACGGAAATCGTATTAATAATAAAAAAAAATAAAAAAATAACAATAATTAGTATTGTGGTTATTTTGTTGAACTATTTATGATTTTTAATATTTTTAATTAGGTTTAAGTTCATGAAATTTAATTTTTATTAAATTATTTTTATGAAGAAAGGAATTTTACAACATGAAAATCAATCAAAATTGTTATTGATAATCCTTCATTCTTGACGTGGCTCGGGCTCGAACCCTGGACGGCAGGTTACCATGACATGTTTCGATCGCAACCACTCGATCTCCTCAGATGGATTTGCCGTCTTACACTCGCAGCCATCGACGACTGCTGACGTCACTAGTCAAACATCAATCCTTAAACCAAATTGTATTTTAACATTTGGTAGATCGAAATTTGCTTTCCTGAATGATTATCCATTTTTATTGATTTTACATGTTTTTTTCCTTTTACTTCTGTTTTTTCGTGCTTTCGTCAAGAATTTTTCTTGAAGTCCAAGTACATTTTTTGTTTTTTCACTTTGTCTTTCTCTTTTCTGTTGACCTTTTTCAGCACAACTTGAAGGACAAATGTACACATAGAGCTCGTGCCTTAGCTTTAACAATAATTAGTATTGTGGTTATTTTGTTGAACTATTTATGATTTTTAATATTTTTAATTAGGCTTAAGTTCATGAAATTTAATTTTTATTAAATTATTTTTATGAAGAAAGGAATTTTACAACATGAAAATAATTTAATAAAAATTAAATTTCATGAACTTAAGCCTAATTAAAAATATTAAAAATAAAAAATTAACTGTAAATTTTGATCCAAATAATAAGAATCAAAAGGATATCGCTAATAATTGTCATTTGTTCAAATGGGCAAACTTGCGAGAATCATTTCGTGAAGACCCTGTTTTAGTCTTTGTGTAATTGTAAACAATTAATGTAATTTAAAACTGAAACGTCAAACAAAAATAATACAAAATATAATAAAAATTTAAATTTGTGAAAAAAAAGTGAAATTTGTTTTTTAAACGTGCATAAAGAAAGCCAAAAGACTAGTTTGCTTAAATTATTGCAAGAATTTATTAACATTTGAATTTGCATGGAAAACGGTGGTAAGCATAAAACAAATTTGTTTGCATAAATGCACAATTGAACAGCGCAAATTTACGAGTCAAAATTGTTGGGCAAATTTAAGAAGTTTGTGTAAATCAATTCTCATACAACTTTAAACACTTCATTTGCGAGGGCGTAAAAATTCATATTTTGCACAGATTGCAAGACTTTTAAGCGATATTATGTCAGCGCTTAATATATTTTATCATAGGCAAGTTCATAAGGATCAATATGGTATGCTTGAATCAGTTTTTCGACTTTTACTTCTTTATGCTTTTTTTGTTTTAAAATTCCAATATAACTGTTATTTTCGGTCCCTTATTTAAATAGTTACCCCACTAAGCATAAATAATTCGCGTATGCTATCGAATCGATTTAGTTTTTAAATGTACAACTAAACGGTAAAATTTACAATAAGATTCTACTAAGTGTCTACATTCTATGACAAATTAGACAGTTTTGATAGTTGAATATAATTTTAAAATTTTGTAGCATTCTTTTTTACCAAAAAACTTAAATAACAAAGGCCCAAAATCATAGTTAAACTATATAGTCAGTTCTTTTCAAACAGAATTTTAAAAGAAATACCTAATTTTAACTTATAATCCACTATAGTCAAAATAAAAGTTGGTTTCAAATTGAACCAGTTTAACGTGGGTGCCTCATCAAATGTAGAAAATTAAGCCCGTTTTCACAACTTACCGATAGCTTAAAGTAGACTCTAACTGCCCTTATAAAAAGTGTTCCATTATTAAAATGTAACTTGAACCTAAGGTGAGCGATAAAGTAAATTAAGGTTTATTCTACCTGGTAGGTAAAAGTAAAGTTGTAATAGTGGAACACTTTTTATACGGCCGATAAAATCCTACCTTTTGCTATCGGTACGTTGTGAAAACGGGCCTTAACGTAACGTCTGAAAATATACGAGTTTTCGAAGGGATACCAAGAACATATCGAGCCCTAATAGCAAAAATGATGTAACCAACAACATTTTAGATTTTAGTTTTTTGATGAAAATCGATAGTTTTTGATCATTTGCATCATCTCTAAAAATTTCATATCTCTGGGAAGTACCGTTACGAAATAAGAGCAAAAGCAATTTCAAACGAAACCCTAGACTTGAAGCAAAAATATTTTAAAAAAAACCTTCTCCTGTAAACTTTTATCTTTGTTGGTTACATAATTTTTGCTATAAGGGCTCGATATGTGCAGTTATTACTAAAACATTTTTTTTCGAATGTGTTTTTTTGAGTAAAATTTCATTTGAAACACGTTTTTGTAATTTCAAATTAAAATCGACCGACAGTTCAACTAAAAAATCACAATTATTTTAAAATTAGCTATGACAGAGGCTCTATATGTGTACAATTGTACTTCAAGTTGTACAAATAAAATGTCGACGAAAGTGGTCAAAAAACATAATGAACAAATTTACTCTAACTCCCACTGGAGCATAGGGCGCCAGGCGATTCGTTAGCAAATTATATTTCGGAAAAGTGGGTTGCTCGCCCTCCTTTCTTAGATTGGTGATAGGGCTGCTATCTTCGTGTCCAATCCCACGATGAAGTCATGCTTTAGCAAATATTCAAGTAATTTGCCTGAGACGTTAAGATGTACCTTAACCATTCAGGCTACATGACTCACTTTAGCTAGCTTTCAGGGGAATCTGAAAAGCCATTGCCCGGGAAATACTTGGTCTAGGACCGGAAGTAGTGAGTTGCTTGGACAGTCAAACAGAGGAATCGTTACTGGTCACTCCCAAGTGAATGACAGTCAGAAAACTTTCCGCACTACGTGCACCTATGCTGAATGTCCCAGGTATCCAAGACAAAAAGTATTGACAGAAAGTGTACGAAAAAACAGAAGAAAAGTAAATAGATTGAAAATGATAGTTAATTGCAGCAAATTTCGAACCACCAATACCAATGGTTAAAGATCGATGTTTGACCGTTAGCTGGCAGGCACCGCAGTGGTGCAAAGGGTAGAACTGCGAAGAATTCTGATGATGAGAATGTGGTTATTCTCGAAACGTGAATTCAACCCGAGTTCGAGCCCCAGCTTAGCAAAGAATAGAAAATTATCAATAAATTTTAATTAATTTCTTGTTTTAAAATTCCTTACTTCAGTAATGGAAATTAAATTTGACGAACTCAAGGCTAACTAAATATCAAAATTTCAATGTTAAATATTTCTACATCCCCTTTTTAAATTCCTAAATTCGACGCTAACTTGCTGGTCTTATTCTGCAAATCCCCATAAATTCCCAAACTCGGCGCTAACTTTTTGTTCTTATTTCGGTTTTCGTGGGTTTTAAATTCCCAAGTTCGACGCTTTCTTGGCTAACGCAAGTTTAAACTAGAATTTGCAATCAGCTGTTTTTGTTTACATATGAAACTGATAAATTTATCAAAAAACTTGCAACCAAAGGAAATAGTTTAGTTTTTATTAAAAAATGTTTTGACTTCTTAGCGTCTAAAATTAATTAATTAGATCTGACTATAAAAAAGTAAGTTTTTTGCGTTCCAACAATTTTGGGTAACTTTGGCAACTTTAGAGATTAATTTTCATTTTACGGCCCAACCATAATATGCAAAGCCTTGCTTATCCTACTGTCAAAAATTAACAAAAAGTCTCTCAAATGTATTTAAAAAAACAAAAACAAAAAAATCAAAAAAAAATTGATCCGTAAGGAATGTGCGATCTGTTTCGCACTTTGCTTAAGCAAATGACAGTTTTATAAAACTTAACAAAAAGTTTGCTTAAGTTCAATATGGTTTGCCTCATATCGACCCCTAACCGCGAAAATAATGGTAGCGCCAAAAATCAAATTTTACAGGAGATAGCTTTTTTGTTTTATTTCAAATTTATTTTGTATGAAATTTGTCGCTTACAATAAAATGGTTTTTGCTATAAAATCGTAACGGTACATTATGTGACTATGATATTTTAGGAGATGATGCAAGTGTTGCCAATAAAGTCATTTATTAAAAAAAACGAAAATTGAAAATCATGTCGCTTACGTTATTTTCGCTGTTAGGGCGCGATATGATTTACATGTATTCGCACATTTGCTTAAGCCAACTTAAGCACATTATGGTTGGGCCTTTACTCTTATTAGTCCGAACTTGCGCGAGTTTTTTTTTATTCTACAGTTTTTTGTTGGGAAAAAAGGTAATCGTCTACTGAGAAAATGGCCATAAGAGTAAAGTTTTTTTTCCGTTGAGTTTGTTTTTTTTCTAGAACCTTCTGCTCTTGGTATGTTGTAGTTGTCTAGATTTTTCATAACACAAATAACAAGTACAACAATGCAGCAATAAACAATAACGAAATGCTTATGCATTGAAATGTTAATCGTTGTGCGTTTATATGTGGACAATTATTTGTGTACGTGTTCTTACAAATTTGCTCTCGAACTTGCTTGTGCCCTTTAAAAGCAAAACAAAAGTCGTAGTTTTCTTTTTAAACTCACTCTTTCAAAAAAACATCTAAGAACTTGAATTAAAACTTTATTATCTTTCATATTTATAATCATTCCCATTACCATCGTTATAAAAGATGTAGACAATGACATTGTAGTTATTATTAATTCTATTAAATATTATAACTGTTGTTTTTTTTTGTTGACGATTTGTTTTCCAAGAGCTTAAAAGAATGGAAAAAAGGATCAAAAAAGTTTTATGTGTACATAAGATTTACACAATCTCGTCAAAGTTGAAATTGTAAAACAGAGATAAATCATAAATACACATTTATTATTTGTCATCACGAAGGTATTAAAGTGATTTTCCATTTTGTTGTAGTCAAAACAATTTGATAAACATGGAGGCGCATAAGTAACGTTATAATCAAATAAGTGAATAAATTTGTTATTGATGTTTTAAAAACTTGGGAAATTTATGATGAAAAGACTCGGCGCGGAACCAAGAACCAACATTGTTAAATTTTTTTTTTCAAAGTCAGCGTTCGATTTTTCATACACAATTCGTCAGCTCATAATTGGTTTGGCGCATGTCATGGTGAAATTATCATGAATGGAGAATGGGATGACAGGGCACATTCAAGAAGTAATTCTAAGAAAAGTTATAATCAGAAAGAAAAAAGTTGGGTTAACCCATATCGTCCCAATGTTCGATTTTTCAAACAGTAATTTTAACGGGTTTTTGTAATTTTTTTACTCTTTTTAGGTAAGACAAAGAACTAATTTGTTTAAACAATAATAAATTGTAAATGCCCTTCGGGAAATTTGTGTCAATTGGTCCAACAGACTGGTCCTGTGATTTGTCAAAATGGAACAAGTACAAAAAGAAAGGACTCATGACCAGTGAAAGAAGAACCAATCCCTTAACTGGTTTATGAAGAACAAAAGGGTAGAAAAAGTAATGAATTACAGTACAGTCTTCACCGGTGCTGTGACACATTTTTTGGTACTTTCTAAAATTTGGTTCTTGCATTTAATACTAGGACTTGTTTTATTGAAATAGTACTACATTGTATTTAAATGCTGCTACATTTTAGTAACTGACACTAAGTACGTTCATTGAGAATAGATCTGTGACTGGTCAAATGGTGTCAGTTGACCCCCTCCAATGACAACCCCATGTAAAGGTGATAGGTCTTATTCAAATAAAGTGTTAAAACTAGAAGCCGTCTCTACCACCAAAGACCTATCAAGGGACTACTTTGGTGTCAGTTTGCTTCCCTCTAGGGTGGTTGGCTACTAATATAAAAATAAAAGTTCTTACCCACTTAACTTCTCCCTTGTATAACAAGAGGGAAGAAAAACATTAATTTTTGCATAATTTTAAAATCTGAAAACTTTGTATAAAATGTAAAAAAATTAAAAAAGTGAAAATGCAGTTCCATTAAAAAACGATTAAACTTTCAACAACTGCAAAAACATTTCCGTATTTTTCAATTATGTTTTTGTTATTTGACTTAAAAAAAGCAGTGTTCGATTTTTCGAACACTGGGCACTATTTAGCACTTTTGTTTTTTCTCTGAAAGGCTAACTGAATCATCGCATATTACCATTTTTCACTCATTTGAATAAACGGAAATAAATTTATTCTGTTTTTGCTGAACAATAAAAAGCTTATAAACAATCAGCGTTCTGTGAGAAATGTTTATCGTGCAATTCGAGAAACTTACGGTGCGCATAATCGGCCTACTATAGCTGTAGCTGAGAGTGCAATCATTGGTCCAAATTTTTTTAAAATTAAGGAAAATCAGAATGTTACCGTCAATGGTAACCTCCACCATATTTTTTTTTTTTTTTTTTTGTTAGGACCAGCAATCATGGGATAGCCCCTACTAATGCATTGCATTGGGTTGGAACTAGGAAAATAGGTTTTGGAAAGGAGAGAAGAGGTAGTAATACCTGTGAACATTCGACTTGAATTTATTCATGTTGACAGTGAGAGGGAAGACTTCAGCAGGAAGGTTATTCCACATACGAACAGTCCGGCCAAAAAACTAATTTTCCCTGTAATGCATTGTACGATTTACCGACCAATCTATCACAAAAGGATGGGCTTTTGAAAAAAAACGTACGGGTTTCGGTCTCGGCCAAGCGTATCATTCATGTTCTGAAGCATAGCACCAACATCGGAAACGCTTGGTCTATAATCAAATGATTACGAATGGCAAAGGTTGTTGTCATTAGCAAAAGAGTAGATAGGGTTAGAAGTTTGACATAGGAGGTCATTTAGAAAAATTACAAATAAAAATAGTAGGAGAAAGAACGGAGCCTTGCCGCACCCCTTAATTAATTTTGAACTCGTTTGACGAAAGCCTATCTAAAACAACTCGTTAAGAGCGACCTCTGATAAAACTCAATATAAATCGAGAGAAATTATCACCGACACCAAATGCAATAAGTTTTACAAGAGTACACCATACCAGACTCTGTCAAACGCCTTGAAAATATCTTAAGCAAGTACCTTACTTTCCCCAAAATGGTAAATGTAACAGCACCAGTATAGCAACTTGAAATTCAAGCGCATGGTATCGGTGAGATATGGTTTCAGCAAGACAGCGCTACGAGCCATACATTTTGGTGAGCACTTAATTTCATGTTTTTCTATGGTAAATTTTCCACCTAGATATTGCGATATTACAACTTAGACCATTTTCTTTGGGTAATGACTGTCTTTGTGGATAATAAGTCAAACAATATCATCTTTATGATACTGCGTGAAATATTATCCACTTTTGGGAAGCATAGCTGAGTGCTACCGGACGCGTCACAGGTTGCGGATAGTGGTACGGTCCGTAGATATGCGGGGTAGCTGCTATTAGCAGTCGCGGACAGTCAGCGGTCACAAGAGGAGAGTCTCGGTGGGACTTTCGAGTTCCCAGCAAATACCGAGTTGCCAATGATCGTTGTGATGTCATGGCGAGTAATTGGCGCCATTAAATAACCAATCCCAAAAGCATGTCTGGAGGCTCCAACCGGCAGTCCCGGTACCAGACTCGGTTGCTATCGGCTAATCATCGATACAATCTAAACTTGAACTGATTACTGAAACCACAGAAAACGAAAACCAAAATGATAACACACCGTTGACGACTTTCAGCTTTAAAACCCGGACTCGATTTGGAACTTGGAATATTAGAACGTTACTAGAAGCATCACGATAAGAACAGATTTCAAAAGTTTGCAAAGAATATAATCTCTTATTTACTGGTCTTTGTGAAACAAGATGGCCAGATTATGGTGAAGTAAAAACAGATGATGGCTACACATTTATATACTCTGGAAGACAAAGCGGATTACCAAGGGCGAGTGGTGTTGGGTTCTTACTATCCGAAGATGCGAAGAAAGCTCTAATTGAATGGCAGCCTTACTCAGATAGGATAATTTCTATTCGATTGCGCTCAAGGGTCAGAAACATACCCTGCATTCAATGTTATGCACCAACAGAGATGGCCGATATATCAGATAAAGAAGCCTTTTATAGTTTGTTGGAAAAGGTTGTAGCAGCCACAAAAAGAGGTGATATAGTCATATTGATGGGAGATATGAACGCGCAGGTTGGCAGTGATAATACCAATTTGGAGAAGGTTATGGGAAAACACGGCGTTGGCACCATGAACATAAATGGCGAATTGTTTACAGAGTTGTGCTGTAAAAACAACCTCGTTATTGGGGGAACACTTTTTCCACACAAAAGGGTGCATAAGATATCTTGGGTCTCGCCAGACCATCGTACAGAAAACCAAATTGAGCACATTTCAATTAGTAGGAAATGGAGAGGTTCCCTTACCGATGTACGAAATAGAAGAGGAGCCGATGGCTCTACAGACCACCATCTTTTGACTGGTGAGATAAGACTCAAGGTTGCTGCCATAACAAGAGATCGAAATCGTACACCACAGAGAAAATTTGCAATTGAGAAGCTTCATTTAGAAAATGTAAGGGATGACTATACAAACTCATTACGAAGTGCTTATCAAAACCTTAATGCACACAACTCAAGAGATTGGAAGGAAATAAAGGAAGTATTTCTAAGCGCTGCTAAGCAACATGTAGGTTACAAAAACAGAGATAGAAAAGTTTGGATGTCTGATCGAACTTGGAGTATAATTGAGGAAAGAAAAGAACTAAAATCAAAATTAAACAACGCTAAAACTCAATCTGCAAAACAAAATTTGCAAAGTCAGTATAGTACTATAGATCGACAAGTAAAGAAAAGTGCTCGACAGGATAAACGAAAATGGGCGGAAAACTTAGCCACTGAAGCTCAATCTGCAGCTGAAACACATAGATCAAGGGATCTTTATAGAATAACAAAACAGCTCACTAGCCGATCATATATCGCTGGTCACCTTTTAAAAGACAATAAT
Source organism: Pollenia angustigena (assembly GCA_930367215.1). Taxonomy (NCBI): domain Eukaryota; kingdom Metazoa; phylum Arthropoda; class Insecta; order Diptera; family Polleniidae; genus Pollenia; species Pollenia angustigena. The sequence continues at coordinate 187,073,685 of OV884058.1, read as the reverse complement.
GGCGTACCGGTTACGTCTAAGGAAGAGCAACTGAAAATTTGGACTGATTACTATAACAATATGCTCTCAACAACACCTACACACACAGAAAAAAATCAATGTAAATTCGTTCAAAACAAGGTTGATTTTACATTTTTCAGTAGTCATTTTGCTTCATTGTTGTTTCATGTTAATTTAACACGATTTTACAATAACTTGCGAACAACATTTTTTTCTTTTAAAATAACTATAATTCATGTTAATTTAACATTGCAGTAAAGTTAGAGCAAAATGTAATTAATATTGAAATAACAATCCGAATCACGTTGAATGAAAGTTATTTAAAGTTGAAACAACGTGAATTTCATGTAGAATCAAATTGGTTGGAGTGTGATATAACAGTGTGAAGACAACATATGCATTTATTTAAGAATAATTTAAAACACTTACCCCTGTAACACATATTTCACTTATTTTGTATCTCCTTTGTTAACAGAAGCATCAGCAGAATGGCCCGATATCGTTTTCGTCATCATTCTACTTTGAAAACTTGATGTACTATTTAACTAAATAATTTTAATTAAAAGAATACGGGAATTGTCTTCTTTTTATAACATATTTTAAACATGAAAATAAAAAGATGTACATACTTAAGTGTGTATGCATGTTAATTTAACAAGATAAACTTTTGATTTTAATATAAAACAGGTTTTTATGGATTCAATATTGAACAATGTTATTTTAACAGTGATAATATTAAATAAACGTGATTTAAGATTATTTTAAAATTTTTCATTTAAAATTAATATGAAATAATGATAAATTTAAATAAAGGGCATACTTTTGCAGAAATTTACCATGATTCTCAATCAACATTTCGCAATGTTATTTTAACATTGGTATTTTTTTCTGTGTGCAACCTCTGAATGGAACTGCCAATGCGAAAATCATGAAGAAAGCACTTATATAGATGTGAGTTGTCCCAACATTACAGAAGTTGAAAATGCAATAAAGTCCCTCAAGAATAATAAAGCAGCCGGTATTGACTCTATATCTCTAGAACTTCTAAAAGTCGACCCTTCCACTAGTGCACTTATCATTAAACCGATCTTTGATGACTTTTGGAACCTAAAGTGTTTGCCATCCGAGCTTAAAGAAGGTGTTATTATCAAACTTCCCAAAAAAGGGGATCTTTCAAAATGCAAAAACTGGAGAGGAATAACGCTTCTAAGTCTGATCAACAAAACCATAACACGCATCATCTACACGAGGTTGTCACCTACATTTATGAACGACCTAAGATGTGAACAAGCTGGCTTTAGAACTGGCCGCTCCTGTGTGGACCAACTAAATAGTCTCCGGGTAATCGTAGAGCAATCTGTTGAATGGCGCTCACCACTATACTTAGCCTTCATAGATTTTGAAAAAGCCTTTGACACCCTTAACCATCATGCTATATGGAAAATACTTAAGTGTAGAGGTGTGCCGGAAAAGATAATTGAACTCATCAAAGTGCTTTATGATACTGCCTGTTGTCGAGTCTTGCACGAAGGTCAACTGGGTGAAAATATTCCCATAAACGTTGGTGTACGACAAGGCTGCATTTTATCACCACTCCTATTTAATATCGTTCTAGACACAGTGATGCGGCAGGTAACGACTATGAGAAGAGGTATTACGTGGGGCTTACAGGGTAGATTAGAGGATTTGGACTTTGCAGACGACATATGCTTATTCTCACATAACTTTGAGGATATGTCGACCAAACTCAACATGATTCATGAACTGGGAATGAAAGTCGGTTTAAAGATCAACTTTGCAAAAACAAAAGTAATGCGAATTAACACCAACAATACAACAAAGCTCAAAATAAATGAAAATGAATTAGAAGATGTAAGCAGCTTTTGTTACTTAGGAAGCATAATTTCTACCTCTGGAGGATCTGATGACGATATCAAAAGTGGTATAAATAAGGCTAAGCAGGCATTTGGAGCTCTACAACCCGTATGGAGATCCTCTCAGTACTCAATAAAAACAAAATTACGGCTTTTTTCCTCAAATGTAACATCCACCCTTCTATATGGTTGTGAATCCTGGAACACTTCTCAACGCCAGATTAACAGCCTGCAGGTTTTTGTCAATAAATCCCTAAGAAGAATCCTTCACATTTTTTGGCCAGAAACAATATCAAACACTGAGCTGTGGAGAAGGACAAACCCGATACTTGTTCAAAGTGAAATCCTCAAGAGAAAATGGAATTGGTTGGGTCATATCTTAAGAAGACCACAAGAAGATATTGCACGAATGGCAATTGACTGGAATCCACAAGGCAGTAGGCGACCAGGAAGACCATCTCATACTTGGAGAAGGATGCTTGAAAGTGAAATACAATCAACTCGAAAAAGCTGGCGTGAAATAAAAAATTTGGCAGAAGACAGATCAGAATGGAAGAAGTTTGTTGTGGCCCTATGTTCCTCCATGGAACCCTAGGATTAAATATATATATCTATATATATATATATATATATATATATATATATATAATGACTGTCTTCAGGAATAAGTCAGCTACGATTGACGCTTTGGAAGCTAACATTACTCGTGTTATTCGCGAAATACCAGTCGCTATGCTCGAATGGACCTTCCGAATGGACCACCTCAGACGAAGTCATGGCCAACATTTCCATGATATGATTTTCATTCAGCCATAAATTATTCTATTAACCGAAAATAAAAATTTCAAGTTCACTTTCAAATTTATGTGTTTTATTTTACATTATAATTTAAACTTCACGATGCATCACCCGATTTATCTATTAACCATTTTTTGATTATCAGCGCTCTTCCCGGTTCTGTGCGAGTCGGATAGTCGAGGTTGAACTGTATATTTTTAATTTTAATAAATGCCTTGTTCTATTTTTCTATAATAACATAAAATTGATTAGTTTCAGTTTATAAAAAATTTAAGCTTTCCATATTAACAATATATAGGGGCAATAAAATAAAAATGCTAAATAGTGCCCAATGTTCTCAAAAACAAAAAATCTAAAAAAAAATTGGACTTCAGATTCGTGTTTTCTAGTCCCAAATTATCTATTAACCACCAAGTTTTATAAAGTTACTCGAAAAAAAATCGCTGGGACGAAATGGGTTAAATAAAGCTTAACGTTACTATTGCGCCACCCGTTTACATATATTTATAAAGAGGGAAAAATTTAAGAAGATATTTAAAGAAATGTTAACAATTTAAGTGGTAAAATAAGACAAATTAAAGCAATCTTATGGCAAAAGAAGGTAAAAGCTATTTGCCTTGAGCTTGAGCTTTCATGAAATCGCTTAAAATTGCCATTTGTGCAAATGACGAACGAGAATCGTTTCATGAAGCTACTTTTTAACGTTTGTGAAATTTTAAATAATTAATAGCAGCTTTTAAAAACGTCAATACAAAAATGATTAAACAAATAAAATAAACGAAAGTTAAAATTCTAAAAGTTGATTTTGTTTTGAAAAATACCAAAAGAAAGTCAAAAATGTAATTTGCTCAGATAATTCCAAGAATTTGTTGTTTCTGATTTTCTTAACACTTGAATTTTTCGTTGAAAACAATGCACAGTGGGTTGAAACATAGATGAACTAAGGACAAGTTCAGGGAAGCCCATTATTGTCGATATGTATTTACACATATTTTAATTAAAAAAATGGTGTTTTAAAAAAAAGTTAATATGTATACAATATATCTTTATTTAAAAAAGGAGAGACAAATTATATGTTCATACATACATACATGTTTTTGCATTGGTGTGATTTCAAAACTTAAGTTGAACCAGTCACTCCCTAGGATTTAATATTAGGTAAAAATAATTCCAATAAATTTGCAGTGCACGGCATAAATAACTGAACTGACAAGTTGCTTTATTTTGATTTTCCAATTGTAGTGGGGAATGTAAGAAATGATAGACTAACTGTTTATTGTTGGTATTTTGTTTAAACTTTTTGAGTATTTGCAATTTTCATTCACTCTGCAGTTTTATTTTTTTGCGAATATCTTTGGCTTTTCTTAAATTTTCAGGAGAATGTTTCCCGGTGATCTGGCCTAAGCTACCAGTGAAATTCGCATAGAAATGAGCTTATCCTCCAACAGTGTTTTTATCAAGAATATAAATTGGAAATTAATCACGACAAACAAAATCTTTTTAATGAAACATTTTGTATTCCCAAAAATTACATATAAATTTTACTACACGTTCAACCACTTCCCAGTATGCACGACATGTCCTCTATCACTTAGGATTTCTAGAAGACAATTTTGAGAAAAATGCCATGGATGACAAAATAGTCGACATTGTCTAGAGCACTGCATTTTAAAGAAGTTTATAAACCGACATTGTCTTTCAAGTTGTCTTTTATCAAAGCCTATCCATGACAACATGACCAAATTGTCTTGCAAACTGTCCTGTATTAAAGTGTATGTACGACAACATAGCCGACAGTGTCTTGTAAGCTGTCCTGTATCAAATTGTATGCACGACAACATTGTCCGACATTGTCTTGTAAGGGGTACTCTATCAACTACTAAACACGACAATATGAGCGACATTGTTTTGTAAGCTGCCTTCTAAACAAACAAAAATAATTTGTTCCCAAAAAAAACAAAAATAGGTGCAAAATAGCAATATTAATAAAAAAAACAACCCAAGCAAAGTGAAGGAAATCAGTCAGTCAAGTCTGAGAAGTCAAAGACTGATGTGTGATGTTAAAAATATTTTTATTTATTTGTATAGGTTTATAAGCGACATCGTCGTGTAAGCTGTCTTCAATAACAACTATACGAAGAATACATTGTCGTCTATAAAGTCATTAAACACAATATGGACGACTATGTCGTTCATGTGGTCATCACAGACAAGTTAGGCGACATTGTCCTGCACACATTCGTTGGCGTGCAGGACAGTCTAAGCGACCCTGTCTTTCTTTGTGTCGTGTATGATTTACGCGACATTTGTTTGAAAGTGTCATCGACGATTTACGCTTTTGTCCCTTACGTGTCGTGCAGGAATTAACATTGTCGTGCACGAATCATCAATGATAGCCAACTGGGATGTGTTGTGAAAAGAGCACATACATAAGTTTTGCGTATGTAAAAAAGTAAGGCATACGCAAAGGCGCATGTATGAAAAACTGCATATTAACTATGAGATGTTATTTTAAGTATTATTATATATATCGCAAACCTAGTTCAAAAGTTACTCAACTCAAAAAACTTAATTTTTCAGAAATCGAAAAAACTGTTTTTGAATTTAAAAAAATAGTTAAAAACAAATCTTTGGACCATTTAGTAAAAAATCCAGATAAATTATGATCTAACCAGTTTATTAAAACCAATTTTTACACTAGAAAATAAACAATTTTTAGTTGTGTAATTTTTGATGGTGCAAATAATAGCACAAGTTACCGAATTATTTTAAGTTATGTCACTTTAGCTGAATTTTTTTTCAAGTTTTGGCACTTTTGCCAATTTCTAAACGGATACAAGTCTAATTAATATAAACTCCAACAAAGATTTAATTTATAAAAAGTGTCACAATTCGAATTAGGATTATTTTGCACTAAGCTTTCGTGATCTATTGCCATTTTATTTTCTGACACAACTAAAAATAAGTCACTTTTATGAATTGCAACTTTATACCAATTGAAACATAAATAAAGACATAACTGTTTCTTTAGCACCAGTTAACAACAGCAAAATACAGTGATATTATTTTTATAGATACCCAAGTGTATTGTGCATGGTTAAAGCATATCAACCTGAAAAGTTAAAATTTTGAGTTGAGTCAATTTTGAACTAGGTGTGCCATATGTATGATATGAACGTGGTTTCCCCTCTAAATACTGCTTTTCCCCATACATTTTTTAGAGAAAATGGATCTAATTTTGAGGGTTATTTGTATCAAACTATTGAAAATAGAAAAGAAACTCTTTATTTTGCTTCTCACCATTCTTTTTTAAGGGAAAAGGGAACTTATCTTGAGGATGATTTTGTATCAAAGTATAGAAACTAGAAGAAACTTTGTTATTTACAAAAACATATACATACATTTAAATTTTTAAAAGTTTGCTTAAGCAAATTGCAAACACAATTTACCTTATAAATTTTTAATTTGAATTTCGTTAACTAACCTTCAAATCTTCATAACAAAACACATTTTATTAAACCTTAAAGCTGCATATGCTATTTACAAAAAAAAAAAAACAATCCCTGCTCGCCTTAAAAAAAAATATAAAACATGAATTGAAATATTTATTAAATATCTGAGGATTATCCAGTCTGGAAAGCAGCAATAAAAAAGCGATAGTCATTGGTCTTACAATACAATGACCCAACAAAATTTTTAACAAACTTTTAAGCAAGAGCTTATTACCCTACGTTTCCACAAGCAAGTAATTACTTGCAAGTAGTGTATACGTATTATCAACGAAAAATCGAGGAAACAGCCGATTGGCTGAAAGTACAAAAATTGGGTGAATGTTAGTGAAAAAGTGTGAGTGTATTGAGTTTTTCGAACTTGCACTTTGCACATGTGAAAACGTATGGTTAGAAATGTGTATATGCAAATTTATATTTTTAATTATTGTATTATTTTAAAGTTTAACATTTATAAGAATGTTCTTAAACAAGTTATCTAAATGAAACAAAACAAAATTTGTATTTAATTTAACGAAAATTAAATTTAATTTATATCTTCCGGCCATTCACTATACAAGTTCAGTCACAGAACACACAGAGGCGTCACGATACAGAAGATATTGCTTTTTCTGTCTTTTTCTTCAAAAGCTGCCCTTTTTGCGTTTTTTGTTTTGATTATGCAATTTGTGTTAATAGCAGCGGCCTGTTTTTACACATGTCACTTCACCAACAAAAAACGTTTTCTTTCTCTTTCTTCGAAAGCTGCCCTCGCATATGATTTAGGCATTTTTCATACGTCACTTTTTTCATCTCTGTATGCTCTGTGGTTCAGTGCTGAAGTCTGGTACTGTACAATGCATTTGTTTAGTGTATAACGGTTTTTTTGCTATAAACACAGTGAACTGAGTTAACATCACAACGATTTAGATATTGGCTCAACTTTGTAAAACTATTTAGAGCCACTTTTTGGGTTTGAGATTAAAGTTAATTTTATTCTATAATTATCTAATCTGAGAATTAAGTTAATCTAGTATCAATTGAATTTGATATTTTTGGGTGGTGGTTTAAACCATGTAGCGCTACCATACTGAGCACAAATAAATGGCAACATTTTTTTTTGCAAATATCAACTTTTTATCAAGCAATATGGATGTTTTCAAAGAAGAAGAAGAAAATGCGCGAATTAAATATTATTTGCAAGGTAGACATTTTTTGCGTTTAAAGATAAAATATATTACAGAAAAAATATAGAATGGAAAAATTATATAAAAGTCCTAAGCAATGTTTTAAAATGTATTTTTTGTTTATATTTTGCAAGTTCTTTATGTTAAACATGTGTATGTTGACAGTTTAAGTAACCACCACCGTTGGCCGCTTAAACTAGCAAAAATAAGTTAAAAAAAATACAACTCAAAAAATAAATACGGAGACTAAAGTTAATTTAATCGCTAATCTCTAACCCAAACAGTGGCTCTTAGTGAACTTGTGTAGTGTATATTAAAAATTTCCGAACAGGGTTCCTAGAATCAGCCTAAATAATAGCGCACTTATAATAAAAAAAAAATTAAATTAATTAAAAATTAATTAAATAAAATATTGCACAGTTTACTTGTATTGTGTGTGTCTCAAGTTTCATTGACGCAATGCTAAAATTACTGATAGATTTAATTTTAATTATTTTAGGTCACTTAATTTCAGTTATATCTTAATATTAGAATTGATCTCAAAAAATTTAGAATCAAATTAAACAAGTCTTTAACTATTTATTGACATCAAGACTAGTTGGACTTCGTTGAATGGTCAAATTTCAAGATTGTTGTTGTTACTCTTAAAAAAATCATAAATTATTAAGAAATTTTCATATTAATTCGAATGTGTATTTTAAGTCAAATAACAATTTTTAAAATCTTTTATACTTCAATAGTCTTATTCCTTCAATATTTTGCATGATAAATAAATTCCCAGATTCTATAAATTATAAATTTTGACCTTAAAATTTATTTCTATTAGTCAATTTTCTACTTCTTCATCTTTGTTATAAAGTTTTTGCTCCTTGTTGTTTCTCCACTTTGCATTTATTAACCTTCATTAAAAGATTTCTTTTTCCTTTCTACCTTTTAAACTTTTATTTAAGGCCTTCTTTTAAGTAAAATATTATAATAAGTATTTTACATAAAATTTGCATATTTAATGGGGATAAATTTAATTTGGTGATTTTTATGGTTTCTTGTTTTGTTGTTCCCGCCAAAAAAAAAATTGGGTAAATTAAATAACTGTTTAGTAGCAGAGATAAAGTAAAGTCAAAGGAATATGAAATTATTTATGGGTTTTAAATATGTCTGGCTTAGTGGTAGGGGAAAGTGTTTACTATTTTTATGTTTAAAGTAAAAAAGAATTCATTAAGCAACACCAAGGAGGGAGAACCGAAAGTTAAAACTTTTCACTTAATCTGAATATCTAAATTACGTGGGTATGTTCTTAGTAACTTCAATTACAGTTAGAGTATAGTTCGAATTTAGTTTGAATTCAGATTAAGTTCAGTCTGAGCTAGTTTCGAACTCAGATCGAGTTCGGTTAAAGTAAATTCTGAATGAAGCTCGAGTTCAAATACCGTTGAGATCATTTTAGTTCAAGTTTAGCTCTAAAGGCCCAGTTAGGCGAACGTTGCTGTACCCGTAATGTACCACTCCGTACTGTAAGCACGTTGGTGCTCTTATAGAACATTCCCAGTTGGCAAAATGGACATAGACGCAAATGTCGTCTACGATGTCCTCAGGACAATTTAGAATTTGTCGCCTATATAACATTGATGACGACAACTTAAGTAACAAAACGTGCATTTTCTGGTGTTTAAAATCGTTTTCTGCCTTGAATAATACTTAAATGAGGCCAACATAAGCGACCATTGCATGCATTTTGTCGTGTTTCAAAGCACATTGACGATAAAATGCATGCAATTGTCGGTCATCTTGTCTTAAATTAGACTTGATTGAGGACAACATAAGCGACCACTGCGTGCATTTTGTCGTGTTTCGAACCAAACTGTCGATAAAATTATTGCAATTGTCGGTCATCGATTTTCAACCCTTAAATGTTCGAATTTCGAAAAAGTATCAAATTATTATACGTATTTTTTGATAAGTTTCGAATGTGATATTAACTTTGTTTCTATGATTATTGGTTCAAAAGATGGCAAAAAAGTACTAAAATTCAAATTTTACCCGTTTACTCCCTAATAAGGCCGAATTTCAAAAAAGTACAATACACCTGCCGCTTATTTTTCTAAAAAACAACGATAAGTATTACCTTTATTTTGCATCTCTTTTAGTTTTGGAGATATAAGGTTACCGAATTTTCCCGTTTTTACCCCCTAAACATTCGAATTTCGAAAAATCCCGTTAGTGGATCGATTTGGGGAGTGACCAATCGCTAGTCCAAATTTCAAGTTCTTAGGGTCAGGGGCAACTCTTTTATATATGTGACACGGAAAATAGAAAGGGACCTAAGGGTTTTGCCATTTTAAAGATTTAAATACGTGTATCTTTGGTGTACCATCACTGAGCGTGTTGGTATTGGTCACTTTTGAAAGTGACACATCTCAACCTGCTTGGTCAACCCTCTTGTTTTGGGTAGTTGGTTTTTATTGTTCCCTTCACTTTACTGGTCCCTTTCTCTATGCGCTGTCACATATATAGATTTACAATAAACAAATTTGTTTTTTAGCATATATGTATATTTTTAGCGTACATATATTGTATTGTGGTGTATGCACCAAACATTGAAAACCAGACGTTTCTGTAAGAGGGAGCTTTTTTGTACTTTGTAGATATTCCGCACAAGTTTTTTTCATATGCGTTTTGACAGCATTTCACGTGAAATGTTGAACAGAGTACCACAAAAAAAATATGGTTGGGCATGGTTACGGCAACAACACTATGTTTAATGTAACAATATATTGTTGTCGTACACAAATAATTGTTATTTTTATTTAATATCAACAATATTATAGTTACTGTAAACATATCAATGTTTATCGCAATTAGGAATTTGAGTATAGTTGACCGAAAAATAATTATTTTTCTAACAACTTTATTATGATAACTTTCTAAACATATTATATTTCTCACAACCATATCATGATATTTAATAGCCATAACATGATAACTTTCTATAACTTTCTATGCATTATATATACAAACTATTTTTACTCTAATCATATTATGTTAGCGCCATTTGTAAAATAATTTTGAAGAAGTTGTGTCGTTCTTTTTATTTGTGAGCGGTTAAACAATTAAAAGATAAAATTCCATAAAAAAAATAAGTTTAAAGAATTTAAAAAATTAACATATAAGCGGAGTTCATTCAAGTATTAGTGATGTAATAGTGCAAATGCAAAATATCATAGTTTTTTTGTAAAATCCAACAACAAAACACACAGAGTTTCGTTATATTTTATAAAAGTGCTACGATTTTTCTGGGCAACCGCGTATGTCTTAAAACAAATTGTTCAGGAAAGCCGAAAAACCATTTTTCATTTGCACTTTTGCAAGCCTTATATTGAACTCCGCTATTTGATTAACATTAAGAAAAATTGTAAAAAGCCACAAAATAAAAAATCGATTCAAAAATATTTAAATTTATTTTGTATTTTTATGACAGCTTTGAAAGGTGCTGTATCATAATATGATTGCTTCTAAATTTATTATGATTAACATGATGATAATATGATTACCTCTAAGCTTATTATGATTAACATGACAATAATATGATTAATTTCTTAGCTAATTATGATTAACATGACAATAATTTGATTACTTCTTAACTTAGTATGATTAACAGAATAATATGATTATGGGAAAAATATTATGATGTAATAGTATGAGTATATTTAGTCATAATATGATTCAATAATAATCCTAATATGGTGACTACAATCATAATTCTTATCATAATATGTTGCTCTTAGAATATGTTTACCACAACCATGTTTTTTCTTTGCGTGCAGGCTTTATGCAATAAGTCGCACAATGGTTTCATTCATTCAGTAAAAAGGTCAATTAACCAATAGAAATAACATAAATTGCATTGTACAATGTTGCCAACACATTTCACTTTTATTGTTGTTCAATAAAAATCAAGAGTCTTTTGATTGTTGCCAATATATTGTATTATATAATATACATTAGTGATATAACTGCACGCAGAGAAAAAATATGGTTGGGCATGGTTACGGCAACAACACTATGTTTAATGTAACAATATATTGTTGTCGTACACAAATAATTGTTATTTTTATTTAATATCAACAATATTATAGTTACTGTAAACATATCAATGTTTATCGCAATTAGGAATTTGAGTATAGTTGACCGAAAAATAATTATTTTTCTAACAACTTAATTATGATAACTTTCTAAACATATTATATTTCTCACAACCATATCATGATATTTAATAGCCATAACATGATAACTTTCTATACATTTATCATATTATGTTAAAGATGCAATCAAACTATTTTTACTCTAATCATGTTAGCGCCATTTGTAAAATAAATTTGAAGAAGTTGTGTCGTTTTTTTTATTTGTGACCGGTTAAACAATTAAAAGATAAAATTCCATAAAAAAAATAAGTCTAAAGAAATTAAAAAATTAAAATATTAGCGGAGTTCATTCAAGTATTAGTGATGTAATAGTGCAAATGCAAAATATCATAGTTGTTTTGTAAAATCCAACAACAAAACACACAGAGATTTCGTTATATTTTATAAAAGTGTTACGATATTTCATCAACATCTTAAAATCGAAAAAATGGACACACGCGGTTGCCCATGAAAACCACAGATTTGTCATTTGCTCTTTTGCAAAATAAAAAATCGATGCAAAAATATTTTAATTTATTTTGTATTTTTATGACAGCTATGAAAGGTGCTGTATCATAATATGATTGCTTCTATAATATGATTACTTCTTAGCTTATTATGATTAACATGACAATGATATGATTAATTTCTTAGCTTATTTTGATTAACATGACAATTATTTGATTACTTCTTAACTTAGTATGATTAACAGAATAATAATATGATTAAGGGCAAAATATTATGACGAGTATATTTAGTCATAATATGATTCAATAATAATCTTAATATGGTGAATACAATCATAATTCTTATCATAATATGTTGCTCTTAGAATATGTTTACCACAACCATGTTTTTTCTTTGCGTGTGCATAATACATAAAATTGAGCAATTTTATTGCAAGTGTATGAGCCGCTTCACATTGTCTTTATGAATTTTGATCAATTAATGATTTAAGTTTGTTTTTATTATATTTTTACAAATAAATAATACACGTTCAGGAAATGTGTATTTAAACTCGAAAATTAAGTTGGTTTTTATACAGCTTAAACATTTTTTTTTTATATTGGGTATAAAAAAAATTAAAAAAACTCGAAATATCCCGATAATTTTTTTAAAATCCTGTGAATCCCGGGATTGCAAATATCCCGAAAATCCCGGGATCCCGAAATCGAAATCCCGAAATATTTTCTTCAATTCCGAATCCCGAGATTTAGAAAAACCAATCCCGATTGGAAGCCCTATCCTGAATGTATGAGAATCTGTAGGAGGGATCTTTTTGGTACTTTTTCGTTCTTTAACTGGTACATTTTTTATACTTCATCTAGAAACATAAAATTCAACATGCAAAGTTCAGAGTGATTGAGAAACTTTTAAAGGAGCCTTTTTTGTTTTTTAATTTCTGATTTTTTTTATATTATTGAATTTCCAAAAAAAATATAGACATTCGCGGAAATGAGTAAAAGATAACATATTGACCGGAGGTACGTCCCTCGCCAAATCGATCCACTAAGACGGAAAAAAATAATGCCCGAAACATGAAAATTTATTTATACTTATTGCATGTATTATTTTTTCATATTTGCGTGAATAATTATGGTAGAATTTCGACCACAAGGCAAACACTTGTAATAATAAAAAGATAAACAGCCGTATTCATAATGAAAATTTGGCATAAAGTTAGCAAAACGTTTATTCATAATGCAAACTCTGGCTAACGATTTGCTAACTCTTGTTAACGAGCTGCCAAACGTTTGCCAACTTATGAAAAACAGCCGTTTGATGTCAAACAATTTTGTTTAGTGTTATAATTTTGTTGGTTTTTTTTAATTAACTGTTTTTTTTTATTTTAATCAAGGCGACCGTACACGACATGTTTTTGTCATCTGACATGTCAAATTTCCCACTGTAAAATACATACATGTCGTGTGTTGCCTTTTTAACTTTGCTTCTGTAAAAGTCAATTGAAAAGATTTCAATTAGAGCGTGCTCTATTTTCTTCTGACAAACCATCTGACATCAGATATCTATGCCGAGAAGAAACCGGCAGCGGCGTCAACTATTGACGAAATCATTAGCCGGCTGAAGTTAATATTTTACACTACCGAGATATGTATGATCATCGTAGCATTGAATAGCATTTATGTAAATCTATATATATAAAAGTGAATGTATGTATGTATATTTGTATATATATACATATATATATATATATATATATATATATATATATATATATATTTGTGCATTATAGGAGGCCAAACCACTTGACCGATGGCCTTGAAATTTTCACAGCATGTAACTGTGACCCTGGAAGAGACATTAGGCTATATAAAATTGTGACCGGGTAAAGGGGCGATGCCACGCCCATACAACCCAAAATTTTAAATCATGTTATCTGTGATATTTTTTGACCTACGGCGATGATATTTGGTATATATGTTGTTGGCATGAATAGAAATACGTTTAATTAAAAAAGTGGGCGTGGACCCGCCACTTTATAGAAAAAGTAAAAAACGTTATATCTAATTAACTACTGAACCGATCGTCATCAAATTTTCACAGAAGGCTGTTGTTTTGAATTAATGTGTCGTAGGGTTCAAAAAGGTGTGATTGGACGAAGGGGCGGTGACATATTTTTTTGTGGATGCCAATATTAAATATCGCATATTTTAAGAGCCGCTGCAAGCATTTTGTTGAACTTTTGGTAGTTTGGTCTTCTGAGCCCCAAAATGGAAATTAAATAGCAGCGGGAGAAGTGGTAGCCCCCATAGGACGCCAAAGTTTAATATCGCATATCTTAAGAACTGTTATAGTGAGAATATTCAAACTTTGTAGAAGTCATTCTAATGGTATACTACACTTTTGAAAATAAAAATAAAGCGGGTAGGTGCAGGGGGATAAATACCTCCCATAAGATGTAAATATTAATTATCCCGTTACTGAACAACTATGATAGCTAGACTCTTCAAACGTGATAAAATCCACTATTATGGTAAATTTTAAAAGAAAAATGGGCGGTGTTGACGGAGGCAGAGCAATACCCCCCATAAAACGAAACTACTGAATGCCACGGAATTCTCTTACTACGAAGCAGCTAATAATTTAATATATATGTACATTTTTGTTTAAACATATATATTGTAAATACTTACAGTTTTATTTCATACGATGGGGGTAGCGAAGCACACCGGGTTAAGCTAGTATATATATAAAAACCATTTCATTATAATATCCTAAATTGGTATCTTTGAATTAAAAGAAAAATATGTTAAGGTGGCTAAACAATTTTACGACGTAAATAAAAAATTACGTGGCGGCGTTTTTATTTTGGTTTTTGCAACAACTATGCGAAAAAAACAGAGACAATGTCAGAAGCAAATGACCGAATATTATAACCCTTCTGTAAAACAGAAATTTTGACAGACGTGCACAATTACATGTGATTTGAAAAGTTGACAAGTCAGATGTAAAAAACATGTCGTCTACATGCACCTTTAACTGTCTTTTACTTAATTTAGGCAAAAGTGCACTTTACGGGGCGTACGAAAAAAAAAATAAAAAAAATATGCTACCCGATTCAGAATAAAAAAAAGAAAAAAGCCATAATTAAAATTTAAGGGGGCTGAGGCCCGTGGGGCCGCCTGGACCCAAAAAACCGCCCCACCCACTTAGTGGAATGTGTGGGTACTCAAATTAAAGGTAATTGTACAAGAAAAATGAAAGTAATAAAATTTAGGGCGGGCCGGACTTTTGGGGCCCACTGGGTCAAAAAAAGTGCCCCCATCCACTCACATAGATGTATGTATGTATGTATGTGTAGGTACTCAAATTAAAGGTAGTTTGCTCACGATTGTAAATAATTCGTTTAATTTTGGATTTTTTAATGTTTTAGGCTCGATTTAAAAAAAAAAAAATTTATTTTTTTTTTGTAACTAATAGCCTATTTCCGATGTGCTAAAGAATTATTTTCTGAGTAGCCGGCCTTTGGCCGGGCGCATGGATTTTCTCCTCTATGGAACAACACAAACCGGCTTCGCTAACTAAAGCTTCTCTGCATAGCCGGCCTTCGGCCTGGCGCAAGGATTTTCAGCTCTATGGTATAACAAAGACCGGCTTCGCTAACTAAAGCTTCTCTGCATAGCCGGACTTCGGCCGGGCGCAGAATTTTCTCCTCTATGGTATAACAAACACCGGCTTCGCTAACTAAAGCTTTTCTGCACCTTAAAGATACTTAAATTAACCTAGAGAGGAAAATAATATGCGAACACAAAAACAAAATACATATTTGCAATCGAGAGCAAATTACCTTTAATTTGAGTACCAACACATATCACAAAGTGGACGGGGCAGTTTTTTGGGTCCAGGGGGCCCCACGGGCCTCAGCTCCCTTAAATTTAATTATGGTTTTTTTCTTTTTTTATTCTGATTCGGGTAGCATATTTTTTTTATTGTTTTTTTTTTTTTGTACGCCCCGTAAAGTGCACTTCAGCCTTAATTTATTTTAATTTTAAAAACTTTTTAAAATATTATAAACCTTTTTTTCATTTTTCGAATTTATTCTATGAGTTAAAATTCAGTTATGTATTTTGTAAAGCTTTTTTGTAATAGTTCTATTCCTTTAATTTTTCAGAAATGACTTTATACACTACCAGACTATTATATTGTATTGTCATTTCTGAAAAATTAAAGGAATAGAACTATTACAAAAAAGCTTTACAAAATACATAACTGAAATTTAGCTCATAGAATAAATTCGAAAAATTAAAAAAGTGTTTATAATAATATAAAGTAACCTTCACAAGGAAATAATTCCCAATTTCTACTTTTTAAAATATTTATATGTAAAGGGAAAAACAAATAATGACAAATTCAGCGATGATTAATGCACAACGTTTTGCATTTTTGAGTTATGTGATATGGCATCACAAAAATTCAGAGTTGATTTATTAAAAGTTGGCAGATGGAGAAAAGTTCGTTATGAATTAGCTATGTGCCAACAAGCTGCTAAGCTTAATCGGCATAGTAGTTAACAACTCGTTGTACGTAGTGTACAAACTGTGGCTAACTTTTTGTTATGAATACGACTGAAGGTATTTATCTATGATAAATACATTTTCTTATCAAATTTTGCAAAACCAATTTTTTAATTAAAATAAAGATTCTGCAAAAAAAAAAAAAAAGTTTAAAATAATTTGAATTTAACAAATAGAATCTGGGAATTTATTTCTCATGGTGAGTAACATTTATTATATAAATTTTCATATTCAATCATATGTTTATTCGTAACAGAAATATACAAACAAAAATTCTGATAGTACATAGAAAATATTCCTGGAAAATATTGAAGGAATAAGACTATTGAAGTATAAAAGCTTTTAAATTGTTTTTCGATTAAATATAAAAAATTTATATAATTTGAATTTATTGACTCAATAAAGGTTTCATTAAAACGAAATATTGGTTTGTTTCAATTTTATCTTATCAAATTGCGACTGTTTCTTACAAATTACCTTGGAAAACCATAAATTTGAAACGGTAAAAAGAAGTATTTTCTATTTAATGGTAAATAAACAAACAAATATTTTAAAGAAATCCTATTCTATTATTTAAATAAAAATGCTTTATATTTCATTTGTCTAACGAAAAAACCTACACATTTGTTCAAAGTTTATATATATTAAATATATTTGCCAGACATTGTAATTTTAATTAGATTAATTAAATTTTCTTCTCCACCTTAAATTCTCATGCTCACTTTGATTAAGAAACATAAAATGAAGTCGAGTGTGTTCTATTTTTAAAAATGTTGGTAAAAAATAATCAAATTAGGCGTAGGTTGTTTTTTAATTCTCTGTTGGTACTTTTAATAAGCATTTCATATGTTATACAATAGCCCTTTTCACAATCTTGTGCAGTTGGGATTGCAACTGAAAATATTTGTAATCAATTGTGAATGACCTCTTTGGTTCAGTTTACAATGTTCGTTGCAAAAAACAAAACAAAACACGCTAATCGAAGATCCAGAAATCACGTATGGGCATTTCCATTAGAATGTCAACCACGACTCAAAAAATTGACACGCTTGAAACTTTTTTTCAAATATGGTAGAAATGAAAAAAACACCCAAACTCTACCTCTGCATAGTAAAGTTAAAGCTTATTACAATGTTTAAAAAGAAAAAAATTAAATGTTAAACTGGCTTTCTCTTTGATTAATTTTTAGTAACTGCAATCAACCATTTTCGCTTTTGTGCCGTTTAAATACAGATACTGGTAACAGTGCAATTATACTTTCAATTTTTTAAACGAAGTCTTCGTTCGAAATCGGCGAACAGGCCATAAGTATTTTGTTGGTTTGCGAATTGTTTTGTTTTTATTGAAATAAAATTTCGAATAACTAATTTAATTTTTGTCTTGTTTATTTGAATAAAACCGGTTAACCCGTTAGTTTTTAAATGCTTAACTAAAACCGAAAGCAGGTTTTTTTTGTTAGTACAGTATAACCCGGTTAATTACCCCACGCTTAAATGCCTTTCACGCTTATTTACCTCGAGTTTTAAATCCCCGATTTTTTTCTTCCATTTTTTAGACAAAAATCCACGTTTAATTGCCATACGCTTAATTACCCGATACGGATAATTGCCTTAAAAATTTAACTCCCAAAACAAAATTATACCTAAATTTCATTCGTTTAATTGCCTCAGTACTATTTGACAAAAACACAGCAAGTTATGTAACCAAGTTTTACATGTTAATAATTTGAAAATATGCACTAAAATTTTTTTAAAAACATATGCCTAAAAAACAAAATGTAGCTTGATTAAAAGCAAAATATTCAACAAATTAATATTTGCATTAAAAGTTATGTTATGCGATCAAGATTCATATAAGAGTTATATATAATCTAGATACACCAAATTTATAAGATATTTTGTCTTAAAGAGATTAAACTTTGAAGTTTGCATGGGGACTATGTTTCGTTTTTATGACAATTAAACGTATTTACCCAATTTGATCAAATTATCTAAAAACTGCTACCTTAACTTTTCGCACAAGGTTTACATGGACATACAACCAGCAAAGATGGATGGACGGACGGACGGACACGAAAAGATTACCTAAACAAGTGTTTCTGATTCGATCGTTTACTAAACGATGCGTCTAGGTTTCTATGTTATAAGTTGCGAAAAACATTTATCTTCAACAAAAACTTGCTATGGCTTAAAATTGTACAGTGAAAATTTTATGTAGGTGGCGAAATTAAGGCAACAGAAAACTCATCTGTTAACCAGATTTTTAAGCAATTTTTTTATTTATTTTTTAAAAACTTAAAATATGTGTGCAGTAAAAATGCAGCAATGGCTACAATATGGAAATTATTTACAAACAAATCGATACAAAAATTCATTAAATGCTCTAAACGCATAAATATATTGTTTCTGCTTTCATTGGTCGCACAAGAAAAACCATGCAATTGCATATTTACGTCTTCCATGTGTAGTAGTAGAATATGACAGGATATCTCAGAAAGCACTACAGACAAAATTTAAGACAACAAATCCCATTGTTTTTTATTGCTATCTCTTAAGATTAAGCTGATACATGTAAAAATACCTTTCTTAAATTTGTTCATACATCAAAGTTAAGTTATCTTGTAAATAAATACGTCTAATTACCTCACTGAGGTATTTAAACGAATTCGCTTAATTACCTCAATGAGGTAGTTAACCGTATTCTTATTATTACCTCAACGAGGTAGTTAAGCGTATTCGTTTAAATGCTTACCCCGCATAATTACCCAAAAATATTGGCATTTTTGTCGAGGTAATTATCCGTGGAATACTGTAGATAGATTAAACATCGCAGATTAAAATTCTGTTTTTGTTTTAAATACAGTTCTATTTCAGCTCTAGTTTAGATTTAATTCAGTTTTAGTTCAGTTCTATTTCAGCTCTAGTTCAGTTCAGTTCTAGTTCAGTTCTAGTTCAGTTCAGTTCTAGTTCAGTTCTAGTTCAGTTCTAGTTCAGTTCTAAATCAGTTCTAGTTCAGCTCTAGTTCAGTTCAGTTCTAGTTCAGCTCTAGTTCAGTTCTAGCTCAGTTCTAATTTAGTTCTAGTTCAGTTCAAGTTCAATTCTAATTTAGTTCTAGTTCAGTTTCAGTTCTAGTTCAGCTCTAGTTCAGTTCTAGTTCAGCTCTAGTTCAGTTCTAGTTCAGTTCTAGTTCAGCTCTAGTTCAGTTCTAGTTCAGTTCTAGCTCAGTTCTAATTTAGTTCTAGTTGAATTCTATTTCAGTTTGATTTCATTCTAAATTCAATTCTATCAATAAAATAAGTACTTTTTTTAGCCAAATTTTTCTTTCTGCCTGAATTTGTATATTTAGATATACCTATGTATGTAATAACATAAATGTCAATCAATCAGTACTACAGGACAATGGCAATAAAAACCTTAACATGATGGGAAATTTTGTACATAAATAGCATTGTTATTTCAATAGAAAAACCAATATCCAGAGACAAAAAGATTAAATTGACCATGACATTGAACAAAAAGAGTATTTCAGTACAAGACAGAAAAATAACAAAAGTACTTGTACACACGCTGGCCCCCTATGTATGTATGTTCATATCGTCGCAGGAACTAAAGAACGCTGTAACTGACAAAACATAAAATATTCACCGGAGCCAAAAACTATACAACTTAGGAATATGATTTTAAAAACGTATTTTTTTTTTTTTTTTTTTTTTATTTGCCTTCTATTTAAGCTAATAGTGCCTAACTGAGCTACCTAAATAAGAGCGGCAAGCGTCTGTTTTATGTCAAAACTTTTCATTTTCATACAGTTTATACGAAACAAACCTTTAGAACGCGAATTTAACACCACCCGGCTGTAAAATCTTATTTGATAGATCGCTTGATCGTTTTATTTTATTGAAAATGTATTGGCAATAGAATTTGCATGTTTAAAAAAACGCTTGCCGCTCTTGTTTAGGTAGCTCTGTAAGGTTAATTAATGTAAATTTTTTATTACAGTTTTCCCGACGTTTCGTCGATTTTTTGTCGACTTCTTCAAGGGAGCGTCTATTTAAAATTTTTAAAATTATATAAATTAACATAAATACAAATAAATTACTTTAAAAAAGTTAAACTTACAATATGAGCTTTTCACATTAAATTAAATTTCTCCTTTTACATGTAACATTAAACATTGTAAACATAAAACATAAATTTAAAGTTAAACACATATCAAAACAAGTATCACTGTAACTATTTAAGGTGTTATGATACTTGCTATTTTTTGTATTGGATTTTTTTAGGATTAACTGAATGAAACAACAAATGCGAGAAAGAACAAGAAATACAATTTGATAAAATGTAAGCAAAACAAACAATACTGCCCACGTTTTTTCCCCACAAAAAACCGTCATAAAAGCTAAAAATCGCAAAAAAAAAAGTTAAAAACCGTCAAACCGATCAAAAACTTAAAAAATTGGCAACAGTGCTAACAATTAATCTGGAAATGTCAATTTTAAGTTAAAAAATATTATATTTTTTTTGACAGTCATAGATTATTTATCGATAACACATGTATATTTGTTTGACATTTCAAGATGTTTTATGATATAATCATACTCTTTACACTTAGTCAGTTTTCCTATGCAAATATATTTGCACTGTTCTCCAATATAGAAAAAATACAAAAAATAGCAAGTATCATAACAGCTTTAGTAATTGCAACCCTATAATTTGCGGTGATATTGTTAGTGTCTTCTTTGACATTCATCGTTTTCTTTATGTTTTCTTGGATACTTAGACTTTCAATTGTAAATCTCTTCTAATCCCCCCCTAACTTTATCTAGTATTTGCACCCCCTCAAAATCAATTTTATGTTGTGTATTTAAAATGTGTGTTGATAATGCTGTCGTTTCTTTTTTCCTTTGTATATCCATCATATGTTCTCCCATTCTAGTCTCAAGGGATCGCTTTGTTGTTCCAATGTATATGAGTTCGCAACTTTGTTCGTTATCTCCTTTACATTGTAATTCGTACACAATGTTGTTTTGTTGTTGTTTGTCTATTGGAGCTTTTATTGCAGAGAATATAGTGCTAAATGTTTTATTGGGTTTACACTAAAGACCTGCACAGATACATCTGTTTATATCTGTTTCTGTGTTTTTTCTAAAGTGGATGCGTATGGATGAGTGCTCTTGTGTTTCAGATATAAGTTGATCTTGATATGATTTGTAAAAGAGTGGATGTAAGTTGATACAAAAGCGAAAGAGAGTATCATATCTGCAAATATCTGTTTCGCGAAAGCAGATCCTAGTGGATGCTGATGGAATACAATAAGTTACTTATTGTATGATACCGTTATTTTCAATTATTTTTCAACGCAAAAGAGCCGACCCTTTGGCTGGCTAAAAATAATTTTTTACATAAACAAAATATGTACACATGAACAGTTATTTTTTTCAATCATTTTTGCGTGATGTGCTTCGAGCACAAAAAAAACAAACAAAAAAAACTTTACAAGAACAATATGTGTTGCTTGTTTTTTTGGAAGGCAAAAATTTTTGAAATTTTCGGTACCGATATGTATTTTGTTTGTGTAAAAAATTCTTTCATGAAAATGAAAGGTTGCGTTTTCTTCGTTCAAGTGCCAAGTAGACAAAAATTATTAAAAAAAAAACTCTGAAAGAACTAAACACGTGTACATACTTTGTGTTTGTAAAAAATAAAAACTAGCAGGAAACGTTGTAATCAGGCCTACCATATTTACCGATAAATCTTCATTTTGACGATTTTTTTCCTCTAAATTATCAAAGTGCCTATTTTTGATAAACACTTACAGCACGGTAATTTTTGGTTTGTGTTATACAAATTATTAATTTTGGGTAACTTGTTACACAAAGAGACAACTTTTATTAATTTAGCGCTTATACTTAAGGAAAAAATGGTTATACATATTTATTTTATATATGCAGTGTTTGTATTGCGTCTAACCCAACAAACACATTTTGAAAAATATACAACTTCATATGAGAAGCTTAAAGGAAATGTGGTACATATGTTTCACTTGACCTAAGAATTGTAACCAGAAAAATAAATAAATTTTTTCCAATAGATATTTGTAAACAAAAAATTACTTAGGTTATCAATAACCAAAAATAAATAAATTTTACTTTAATTGATTACCACAACCAAAATAAAATATATATAACGTAATGGTTAAAGATTCCCAATTGAAAATAAAGGAATTTTTCTCGTAACCTTTACAAAAAATAATAAAAGTAATTATTATCAAAAAGTAATTTCAATTTTTGGGAATACAAAATTTTAATTTCAAAAGATTTTGTTATTCGTGCTTAATTCCCAGTTTTTATTATTGATAAAAACACTTGAAATCAACACCATCAACAATAAATTTCAAGTGTTTTTATCAATAATAAAAACTGGGAATTAAGCACGAATAACAAAATCTTTTAAAATTAAAAGTAATTATTTTTAGTCCCTGAGTTATTTTTGGAATAAAAACAAAAAAGTCCATATAAAACAGCTATTTTTCAACGTAAACATAAAAGGTCGAATTTAACTCTTAAAAAAAAAGTTTTATTAAGCCGTCATAAATTAAAACTCATTTCAGGAGTTTGATTTTAACCGACATTTAATTAAATTCATATTTTGTACTTGGACACCCAAAGCTTGTAGCTGGTCAGATCACTATAATTTGTAAAGCAATGTTATTTAATCAGCTTGCACTGCAATTAAACTAATTGTCATTATTTTATGACTGCGAAATAAAACTCTCTTTTTAAGAGTTCACTACTTTTATTTTTTCGTTGAAAAATTATTTTTAACTGTGGAGTTAAGATCGTTTATTCTAGATCACCATAGGTTCTTAATGAGACGAACCTTGGTATAAGACAGTATAGGTCTCCGCTGACTCTAATATGGAGAGTTTTCAAGCTAAAATTATATGGATCACTCTTATTAACGGTCTCGCAATTTACCCTTAAATAAAATCTATTCATATAAAGTGTGTCTGGTGGCAAAATTATATTTTTAAATGCGATTATTTCAAATAGTAATAAACGGTGCGGAGGAAGGTTTGCGCCGTTGGAATTATCGGTTGCGAGGATTTGTCAGTCACAGTTCGCTGATGAGACATTTTTTAAGGGTAATGATTCTTACGTAATTGCTCGTCGACAATTTTGTTCAAAGTTCATTTTCACTTAAATAGCCACGCCAACAAGCAAATCTACCGTTACTGGTCTCCAAGAACCTAAAACCTTCGATTGAAACATCAAATACCTTTACATTGCCCCAGAGTAAATGTTTGGTGTGCCTTATCCACGCATGACAGAATTGGGTCATTTATTTTTTTAAATTCTCGAAAAACAAGGCTCCATTTTGAACAGTGTGTTCAAGTCGACACAAGACATGTGGATGGCATACTCTTTAAAAAATAAAATCCGCATTTCCATTCTACCGTTCAATGCTTTTAATAAAACTTTGTGTCAATTATTAAAATTTTTATTTAAGTTTGAAAACATAAATCTGCTATCAGATACCTTGTATTTTTTTAATTAAATAAAATTTATTTATAAAACATTTATTTTTATTTATCTTTTTTAAAGCATTATGTAATGGTTAATGGTTTTGCTTTGTTGTTTTAGTCATTAAAAATAT
Source organism: Pollenia angustigena (assembly GCA_930367215.1). Classification (NCBI taxonomy): domain Eukaryota; kingdom Metazoa; phylum Arthropoda; class Insecta; order Diptera; family Polleniidae; genus Pollenia; species Pollenia angustigena. Next base: position 187,049,469 of record OV884058.1, on the reverse strand, counting down.
GTTTTATTGTGTTTAAAACAGTAATTTTAATTTGCCGTTTTTTCATAATTTGATTTCCGATTTGTTTTTGAAAATATGCCGATTTTTTACTAAAACCATCTGGCACCCCTGGTTGAGATCTTATACAAATTTTAACAAACTCTCTTATTTTCATCAACTCGCCAACAATATTTAAAAATACAACAGATTACCACAGATATTGTAGAAATACTTATGGTGACAACAGATATTTGTAAGCAAAAAAAAATGTTATGACACACTCAATCCAAAACCATAAGCATCTGGTTTTGTTTTTTGATATGATGAGTGGGTAAAAGCAAAACCATACAATATCAGTTACACTCATTCTCTCATTTATATCAGTAGTAACAGATATATATCTGGTGTATCTGTTTCAACAATACTTACTGATACACTCGTGCAGGTCTTTAGTTTACACATGGTGAAATAAACAGGTGGCAGCACTAGGCCAGATGACGATTTTTTGCTCTTGCATTGTTTGTCTAGGTTTATGTCAAAGTTTTGTTTATGTTTACAAAAAGTCCACGTTTAGTGCTGTGATTATTGTATTTTATTAAAGTTTTTAATAATTTTAAATTTAAATAAATAAGATATTGACCATAAATAAATAAATGCTTATTCCACCATGGGTTTACATATAAGCAAAGCTTATATTATTTGTTTCTATTGACGTTCGTATGTTTTTATTATCAGTGAGGCCAGGGATGTATTTTACACTGTAAAAATATTTTTGTTCTTTCTCTATATTGGTGGGGTTATTATCATTATTGTTTTTTATTTGCGTAATTGTGTCTTTTATTAGTGTTGATATCAGTTTATTTGGGAAACTTATACTTTTAAGGATATTGAAAATTATATTTTTATTTTTAGTGTGAAAAAGTTCATCGCTTATGTGTAAAATCCTGGAGATGAAATTTTTAGCAGTGTAAATTATTTGATTTTTCGGTTGGGTTGCGTGGAAATTCATTATCCTTCCTGATGAGGCCTCCTTAGCGAACCAGTCAAAAATTATGGAATTTTTCTTTCGAATTAGTTTGGTGTCCAGGTACGCTATTTCCTGATTTTTATTTTTTCTCGCTTTATAAATTGGCTCTAAACATTTCCTCTCAAGTCTATTATTCCCGGTGATTCTGCGGCTTACAGCTTTAATTTTTTTTGCGTAAGGGAATTTTTTTTTTTCATTTTACAAATATTTCTGATAAAAATAATGCAAAAAAACTTATTTTCGATTTTTTGTCAGTTACAGCGTTCTTTAATTCCTGCGTCGATATGTTAACTAAAATCCAATATGATTGCTACAAATTTGTGTATAAAAATGTAATAGTATTAGGATCAATTGATTAAAAGTACATTAGAGCAAATTAGTCAACAAGAAACAAAAATACTGTGAATATCTATAACAAAGCGAATAATTGTATACGGGCGTAAGTGGTCAAATGATTATGTTGCCAGTGCAACAATATTTTTATCTGTCGACTGCATGTGTAGCATTTTAAGGCAGTAAACCAAATTCGAAATTGTTTGCCAAATTGAATTGAACATGATATTAGCAAAATGTTAAATAGTGGTAAAAAGAAAATAAACCTTTTAGAAAAAACACGAACAATTTTATTTAAAACCAGCAAGAAAGATATATTCAGCCATGCCGAATGGGTAACACCCACCACCAATATTATAGAACACAAAATGAATAAAAGCGAGACGCTAACAAAGTAGCGGGTTAAGTTCTAGTTCTCATATGTTCAAATCGCTCATTAAGTTCAATTTTGTCACAACTCAAAAAACTCGATATTTTAACTAACTATGAGAAAATTTTAGATATTGTGTAAAACAAAGTCCTACTAAATCATTGATATAATCGACCGATTTGGCAAATTTTTAATACCTAAGAAGGTACCTAAAAAGTGTTAATAACAAATTGTGTTGCTTTAACTCATTTAATATGGCCGCTGGGGTGACATTTCTATTAGGGCTTGGTAAAAAAGCGGATCAAATCTTGTAACGTTAATTTAACCGCCTTATACTCAATGCAAATGGATGAAACTTTGCAGGCATATATATTCCCGATGACAATACACGAATACATGGGCGTAGCCAGGATTAAATCTAGGGGGGGCCCAAATATTTTTTTTTTTTGTAAAATGCTTTTTTGGCCGCCTTTTACTCAATGCAAATGGATGAAACTGTGCAGGCATACATTTTCCGATGACAGTACACAAATACATGGGCGTAGCCAGGATAAAATCTAGGGGGGAGGGGGGCGGGCAAAATTTTTTTTAAATGTTCTTTTTCAAGAAAAGCGTTTCTTAAAAAAAATTTTTTTAAATGTTCTTATTTATTTAAGAAAAGCGTTTCTTAAAAAAATTTTTTTTTAATGTTCTTATTTTTCTTTGTACAAAATAAGTAAATGTGCTAAAATTTTTTTATTTCCGCTTATCCCGTATGGCTATTATTCCTCCAAAAAATTTATGGTGAGAAATTATAAAATTGACCTTTTTGGCACCTTTTTGAATGCCAAACGAATCTGTCAACTAAAAATCATCTTTTCTAAATTTAAACTTCCAAAGTTTTCTATTGCGACCTCTATTAGCATTTTAACAGACATGGCTAGAAAGAGTGTTTTCAATATTATTTTAATACACTCTATTTAAATAACAAGTATTCAAAAACTTTTATCCTATTTTAAATTTAACAATCTAATAAATTCTTTATCAACATTTTCTAAAACAAGACACAAACTTAGTTTTACTCTTAATAATTTTGTTCATTACTCGTAATTAACTGCAACTGCAAAGAAAAACTTTTATCTAAAAACACTACATAATTTCAAAATTAATTAAAATGTTAAGCTTAAACTTTTCTTTCAACTCTTCGTTGGCAACCAGGCAGGCAATAAGTCAGTTGTTCGTTCAGCAAAAACTACTCTTAATAAGTATCGTATGTAAAGGGTGTTTTTTTTTATAGTATCACAGCTTTTAGTTGGCATCACTGCTTTATTTGAGCAACCATTTAATAGCTGGTAGTTGCTTTTTGTTTAGTTTGCTTTAAAATTTCATTATGAATCGACTTACACCAGAGCGAAGTGTGCAAATTGTTGAAATTTTTAATCAAAATAATTTGGCGAATGGGATGAAGCACAAATTGATATTAATTTTGAATTTCCATTAAAAATTTTATATTCCGATGAAGCCCGTTTCTGGCTGAATGGCTACGTAAATAAACAGAATTGTCGCATTTGGAGTGAGGTGAATCCACAAGCTTTTGTCGATACACCATAACATCCACAGAAAATTACTGTTTGGTGGACTTTATGGGCTGGCGGAGCCATTGGCCCATATGTTGTATAAGTTGTTGAAAATTGGTGTTTCAGATTGCACCTTCTACGATCCTGGAGGCTTATTCTGAATTGCGATGCGAAAATCAATGCGATGCGAAAATGTATAAATGCGAACAATTGCTATTCTGTATTACGATTCGCAAAGTTTTTTTTTTTAATCGCATTTCAAATGCGAAAAGGTGACAAGTCGGTATTCTACATTGCGAAAACAAATGTCAAATTCGCAAAATTTATTCGACAACAAAATAGCATTCGCAAAGTACAAACATGTTAGTGAAAGATAATATTTTATTTATTTATTCATCATATATTTATTATTTAATTCAGGGAAGCAAGCAATAAAACCACCAAACCGCGTCAATTTGAAATAATGATAGAATATCAGCCCAATTATGAATAAAAATTCCCCGGGAGTTTTTTCCCTTTTCCCATTTTTACAATTGAATTAACATAGGAAAATGGGAAAATGGAGAAAACTCTCCGGGAATTTTTATTCATAATTGGGCTGTATATGAATAAGCACAGCCAAATGCACATCAGTCGGCAAATACTTTGTGGCAAACGTTAACTGAAGAACTCAATATCAATGGACCACCTATTAGAGAAGCTGCAGGATGGAAAAAGTATGAAATATATAAACCAGTTCAAAAATATTTGACTTTAACTTAAATTTTAATAGGATTGGGCCGATTTTAAAGTACACACAAAACATTTTCATTTTCTTCGTCGTCGAACCACAGTGCCACAAAATCCATTTTCATTATTTTTTTTATTACAGAATGTCCTAAATAAATTATTTAAACAATTTTCACAGCGAAACACAATTTATTTATTTTTAATTTGATGTTTATTGACACTGACGTATATTTGAGCAGCGTTGCCACAATTTGAAATAAATTGCGAATGCGATTGCGAAAGTCTTACAGAATACCAATTTTCTTTCGCATCGCATTTCATTTGCGCATCGCATTGATTTTCGCATCGCAATTCAGAATAAGCCTCCTGCCGTGGCGGCCACATGGCAGTAATCATACTTTAACATCAATTTCATAAAATTTTCTCTCAAATAAAGCACGTTTCATTGATACTCAGCCTTATTACGGTTGTCGTTGTCCTCATCGACAGTGTCGTTTTTTGTAGAAGATTAAAGAACACAGGGTGTGCGTTACTTTAATCAATTATAAAAAATGACACAGTCGTTGACGACAACAACCGTAATAAGGCAGATTAAAAATACTTATAATTCCTTGTCAAAGTAATTTTTTTATTGTGATTTTAACATCGGTCACTCTATAAAAAACATTCTTTATCATCATTTACAATAACTCATTATTTCAAAAAGGGATGTTGCATTTGTACGGATTATTGGTTTACTTTACCTGTTTTGTTATAAAAAACATTTGAATGAGTTGAAACCCAGTCTACTGCAAACAACTTTTTTGAAATTTAACATTTTTTCTTAATTTGCTATGCGCTCTATTCAACTGACCTACGTCCGTATGCGAATTACTGTTTGAGTTACGAAAAAGTACCTTACAAATTGGAGAAATGTAATGCTACAAGTAGAAAGTTGTTACATAGATCGTTGTAGCTTAAGTGTAAGTAAAGTTTTTGCTGGGTTGTTTTACTTTTCAGCTGAAAAATAGAAAATGTTAAACTTGTAGTAACAAAAAAGTTCCATAAATAACTTCAAAATTTTCTAAAAGCGTAGATGCGCCCAATGCTTTAAAAGAATTTTATTTACTCACACATTCAACAGGCATTATAACTAGCATAGAAGTAGCCGCAGTTTGAAATGTCCCCAGTTGGCCCCGTCTTTAAGACATCCTCGAAGACGGATGCACGACAATGTTAATTTCTGCACGACATGTGAGGGACAGCGGGAACAAATCGTCAACGACATTTTCGAACAAGTGTCGTGAAAATCGTGCACGACACAAAGAAAGACAATGTCGCCTACTTTATCATTAACGACTACCTGCATGACAATGTCCTCTATTTTGACGTCCACGACAAAAATTATTATATGGTTATCTAATTCAGACAGTTTTTTAGTATAGTTTAAATTTTAATTTCTGTTATATGTTTTATATTCAACTCCTATACTCAACTCCATGTAATCCATTTTCCCGCCCGCGAATAATTTCATCATCATTTTTGGTTTTATTGTTTAGAACTAATTTGTAAATTTTTTGTAGGTATTTAAATCAACAATTAAAAAAAAAAGAATGTGAAAATTTGAAGAAAACCAAGCAAGTGATTGAATAGCATTCAAGAAAACTTTGTCTTCAGTAGCTTTTGTACAAGACAACTTATAAGACAGTGTCGCTCATGCTGTCCCACATAGAGTTTAATAGGCGACAACTTATAAGACAAAGTCGCTCATACTGTCGCACATAAAGCTAAATAGAAGACAACTTACAAGACAACGTCGCTCAAACTGTCGTGCACGACGATTTCCTGTAAATTGTCTTCTAGAAAACCTAAACAACGGGGGACAAGTCGTGCATACATCATTGACGACGATGTCGTCAACGGCAATCTGGCCAACTGGGTCGTTCCTTTTTCTACGTGTAAGTGTAGTAAAACGTGTTGTATTTTTATACCCTTCACCGAAGGTAAAAAGGTATATATAACTTTGTCATTCCGTTTGTAATTTCTACAATATTGATCCTACGCCCTTTAAAGTATATATATTCTGGGTCCTTATGAAAAGCGAATGTCAAATCCGGGTGTCCGTCTGTCCGTCTGTCTGTTGAAATGCGTTTTCCGAAGCCCCCAGATATGATGGGGGCATGTTTATATCAGGTATTCTTATTATAATTTTGCTATTGAAATTCAGCCAGATCGGTCCAAAAATGACTGAGATATGAGAAAAAAACCACCACTACCTTTAATTTTTTCCAAAAATCCCTTGTTGTTGTAATTTTATTACTTTTTTCTGTATATCTAGAGAACGGCAAGAGCCAACGTTTCCAAATTAGGTACAAATATTTAGGTTATCAATACACACCATCCCACAAAATGTGGGCGGGATTGGAGAAGTGGGCGTGGTACCTCCCGTACAAAAAATATCAAAAATTTTATAAAAACCTGAATTTGTGGACTGTTATATGACCTATGGTTACGCCTTTTATATCGGAAGACCGAAAATCTTTAGTAAAAAATATTTTCTAAAAAATTTTGGAAAAATCGGTTCAGATACGAAAAAGTTATGGCCAAACCTTAAATTTTTTAAAATACCCATTTTCGGGAACCATAGTTCTTTCCAAGCCTTATAACTCAAGTAAATGGTTAATTTCTTCCTAAACACGTCGGTATTTAAATCTGTCAAATCGGTTTAAAAATGGCTAAGTTATGATCAAAATACTAAAATCCCAAAAATTATTTTTTTTAAACGATTTATTTACCAGTTTTCGCTTTTTAAATTTAATTTATAATGAAGTTTTAAGTATTGTAAATATGTATGTATATGTAAAAATTATTTAGTTTTTGTCTAGTTGCTCTGTATTCTGCTCGCACAATGGTGAAGGGTATATTAGATTCGGCACAGCCGAATATAGCACTCTTACTTGTTTTGTATATGTATAGGTATTGTAAGCTTTTTGCAACTTGGAAACGGAAACTAATCATCATGGTTTCCCTTGGTTAATTTTTTTATTATTTTTTCGTGTTTCCTGTTGCCGCAGCGGAATAAATTCTTAAATAAGCACAAAGATAGTGAATAAATATTATACTTTTTCATAAACATCAATATTGGAAAATAAATTATTAAAACCAGGGACCGAAAAGGTTTACCCCCGTATTCATAAAAAATAAAATAAGTTTGAAATGTGTGTTTAAGGCAAAAGTTTCATACAAATTTTCCTTAAAATAAATTTCAAATCCATTTTAATTATTTATGAATATGGCAGTTAAAGTTTTATTTTAAAAACTACTTTTAAATCATTATTTCTTAAATTTTATTTTTCGCTTTATTTTATTTTTTAGAAATAAAAGTTATTTCTTTAATTTTTTTTTATTCCTCAGGAAATAAAAAAATTAGTTTTTGTGTTTTGTTTTTTGCTTCGCAAATAAACGTTACAAAAATTAATATTAAACGATTTAAAGAAAACTTTATCCTCAGAATCCGTTAAATAAATTTTTTTATATTTTATTCAATTAAAAAATTCCAAAAGTAACTGTTATTTTTCAGAAATAAATGAAAATCAAGAAATAACGTTTATTTTCTGAAGAACACATTATAATAGAAACACAACTGGGTCGTACGTCGTAAGAACGTAGGACGTAGAGCTCAATTCCATCGAAGACGTATTTTCTTTTGTTTTAAAATAATATTAAAAAAATCAAAATTTATTGAAATTTGGTTTTATTTGCCACTACTGAGAAGACAGTATCACTACCCTGAAGGAAACCTGGGTGCAAATATCTCCACCCGACTATATTGGTGACATTGTCAACGAAGTGTCTACACTATCCCTGCAAATAATAGGGCCAGTCCAAACACGCGTGTAAAGAGTAGCCCACAAGGGACCAGGACTAGTCCAAAAGTAACGCAAACGTATGGAAAAAATATGGTCTATTTAACATGTCGATGTCCTAGGGGAGGACCATATAACCCACCTTTTGACTACTAAGGAGTAGTTTTAAAACTTCTCCATGGTATACTCAAAAGGATTAGTTTTGAAGTCGTTCAAAAACGAAAGCATGTCGTTAAAAAATCAAGACATGTCGTCTCACTAGAAACACTTTTTAACAATGACATGGTCCATGCTTGCATTACATCGGACCAGTCCATGGAGTAGTCCATTTTACCAAAATGGATCAGGTAGTCCAATTTTATTTGCAGGGATATTACATTTGCCACTATTTTTGGCTTTAATACGAAAAAGATTTTATCAATAATAACTGAGAAGTACAATTCCTATAAAAGTTGAAGAAATAATAAAAAAAGATTGTTATGATTTCGTATTCTAACAAAAAGTGTAGACTACTTTTACTAAAATGTACTAGCGATTCTCTGGTTCCAATGTCTACGTATGTATGTTCACAAAGGAACTACCTAGTCAGTACCTAGTCAGTAGTACCAACGTCAGTAGTAGATTTCGAATGACACGCACATGTTAAATGTCTATTGTAAATAATATTGTCTGGAGTATAATAAGTCACTAGTACTGGTGACTGTGTCAAAAGTGAATCAGTACAGATTCACTAGTGACATTTCCTGCAGGGTTTGTTACATTAACAATAACAGCAATAACAACAATTTATTGTACATGCAGAACTCTGTACTTTTTAAGAAATGGTAAAAAATAAAAACAGTATTCTATTTCTATGGAAATATTAGAAAAATCCAAATTTATTGAAATTCGTTTTCATTTGCAACTACACAGCGGGAAAAAGAAGGAGTACGGATGCCTTCTAGAAGGCCTCTGTACTCCTTCTTTTGGATATACAAGGCCTGCTCGCTCCATTCCATACTCATATCTTTTTTACACACGTTGTCATTGCGGAGAAGGCCTTCCGCTCTCGCTTCTTTAGCAGGTACACAAGAATGGTAACGGGATCAAAAAAATAATTGTTTTGCTTTTGCCTGTGCAAAAAAGCAATACAAAAAATGTTACTCCTTCTCTACTCCCTTCTCATAGAAGCGAGTGTGGAAGGTGTATCTTATCTTTTACACCAAAGAGTCGAGGCCTTCTATGAGGCATTCATTAGCAGTTAGATAAGAATAGTAATTTAATCAAACCAATTTTTAAGCAGGCCTTTTAAAAGGCCTCAGAAGGTCTTCTGAGTTTTACCGCTGGGTACTGGCAAGACAGTATCACTACATATGCACAAACTTTTTCACTAATACATGCACTCTTTTCCACCTGTCTTATCTGCACTACAGTCTTGCAAATTTCGCAGGCAGTAAAATTGGAGAGTGATATGACATTTGCTGGCAGAAAAAAATCAAAGAGTAAAAAAAATATATTTTGCTTCAATTTTTTATGTTTTTGTTAAGTGTTCACACAAAATAGTTGTTTTATGCTATTTTTTATTTGTTTAGAATCTAAACTTTAGATCATACACACAGATTAAAATACTAATGTTAAATTAACATGGCGAAATGTTGATTGAGAATCCTCGTAAATTTTTGTAAAATTATGCCCTTTATTATCAAAAAGTAATTTCAATTTTTGGGAATACAAAATTTTAATTTCAAAAGATTTTGCTATTCGTGCTTAATTGTAGTGGGGAATGTAAGATGAGATAAACCCACTGTTGTTTATTGTTGATGTGTTTTGTTTAAGCTTTGATATTGTTACAAGTAGAACTGTTGCTATAATTCTTATACGCTTAACAGTTTTATTTGGTTTAATATCTTTAGTTTCTCTAAAATCTTTATGGATGAAGTTTCCTGATGATCTGGCCTAAGCAACCAGTGAAATGCGCATAGGAATAGCTTATCCCATCAACAATGAATTTCAAGTGTTTTTGTCAATAATAAAAACTGGGAATTAAGCACGAATAGCAAAATCTTTTGAAATTATGCCCTTTATTTATGTTTATCATTATTTCATATTCATTTTAAATGCAAAATATTAAAATAACCTTAAATCACGCTTATTTAATATTATTCACTGTTAAAGTAACATTGTTCAATATTCAAACCATAAAAACAAGTTTTCCTCGGTTTGTATAGAAAAAAAACAACAACATAAAAAGAAAAACATACATTTTTTTATTTTCATATTTAAAATATGTTATGAAAAGAATAAAATTCCCGTATTTTAGTTAAAATTATTTAGTTAAATAGTACATCAAGTTTTCAAAGTAGAATGATGACGAAAACCATATCGGTCCATTCTGCTGATGCTTTTCTGGTAACCAAGAGGAATACAAAATAAGTGAAACATGTGTTACAGAGTTAAGTATTTTGAATAATTATTAAATAAATGCATATGTTGTCTCTGAAGCTTCTTCTCACTGTTATATCACACTCAAACCAATTTGATTCTACATTAAATTCAAGTTTTTTTTCAACTTGAAATAACTTTCATTCAACGTGATTCGGATTGTTATTTCATTATAAATGACATTTTGCTCTTACTTTACTGCGATGTTAAATAAACATGAATTATAGTTGTTTTAAAAGAAAAAATGTTGTTGTTGTTATTGTAAAATCAGGTTAAATTGACATGAAGTAACTATGAAGCAAAATCACCACAGAAAACGGTTAAATCAACCTTGTTTTCGACGATTTTACATTGATTTTTTTCTGTGTGTTTGCACTGCAACATGCACATTTGGCATTTTTTTTTAAAGTGAACTGTCACGAAAACAGTTAGTAATATTTTAAACAACTTATATGTATTTTATTACTGCCTTGCCAGTACTGTCAAATGTAAATACCGTGTAAAGGTAGCCCATGCAACAAGGATTATCTTGGTGCATTCCTGATGCACGTAGCACTTCCCTTTTAGTTTGATTTTTTCAGTTGAAATTCAAAAAAAAAATAATCGTTATTTACAGTCCCTGATTTAATCAAATTCTTTGAAATATGTGTTGGTATTAATTTAATTGCTTTGAGTGAAAATTTACAAAACTTTATTATACAGGAAACAAAATTAAAAAGACAGGAAAGCTAAAAAAACATTACAAAGGTAGACATCCTACTAATATTGTAAATGTGAAAGTTTGTATGTTTGTTAGTTTTTGGATCAATCAAGCGAAACCCGCTTAATGGTTTTGGATGAAATTTGGTAGATGGATAGTTTATGGCCCAGATTCAAATAAAGGGTACTTTTTAAGAGGTAAATCGTGAAAAAAATTAGTACATAATTTGGCACTTTCGCTTTTTAATAAATTTACTATGCAGATTGTATATGATCAGGAATAAACTCGTACTTTTTCTCTTTTCGATAAATTTGATACGGATTAAAACTTATATTAGCATAAATTGTACTTTCTGGTGGTCTATAATGAGGAAATGCTGGTACTCTTGGTACTTTTTCACTTTTCGTGAAGATGTTTGGTTGTTTATATGTTTGTTAGGTTGTGATTCAATCACGCGACTTTTTTTTAAGAGGGATCTCGGGGAAAAAATTTTCAACTCTTCGCTTTTTAAAAATGTATTAGATATACAGATAAAAGCTTATATTAATACACAGTGTACTTTCTGGTGGCCTAAAATGAGAAAATACTGGTACTCTTGTTACTATTTTACCTTTGGTACTATTATTCTCTTTAAACAACTTAGTAAAGTTTGAAATATAGGGTACTTTTTATTATGTAAAAACGAAAAAATTTTTACTTTTCTCTTTTTGATAAAATTCGTATATGATCCAGTGACTGGAATATACATTTTCATATGGACAGTAAGATGTCGGTTGCTCAAGAATATCGAGTGCTTAAAACTTACATGTATTTATGTGTTGACGAAGCAACGACTTTTCGCGAAAAATAACTTTTTTTTTGAAAATGTTTCCTTGGAGCCTCGAAAACAATAGTTGTTAAACGACTTTTGTTTTTGAACAGGTACCAAGCGCGGATCCAGCTGGAGCCTTAGGGGGGGGGGGGGGAGTTTATTAAAAACAATAGTGTATACATATTATACTAAAAAAAACTCAACAATAAGGTTAAATAAAATATTCAATATAAATTAAAATAAACTTATCGTTTTAAATAAGCAATTTATGATTTCTTTTGAGGCAAATTTAGATAGTACAGTCTACATTCTGTCTTTGTTGATCTAAGCCATGTTTTTATTCGAAGAAGGGTAGGAAATGCCCTCTCGCTCTTAGCAAAAAAAAAAAAAATTACTGACGAGCATTGAAACGAAAAATTTAAATATTTTTCTTAGATTTGGGTAGATATCTTCATCACAGTTTATTAAAGCATCTACAAAGTTATCTGATTGTTTTTCCGATATTTTCCCTGTTTGTAGCCAATGCAACAGTTCAGGCTCAAGTTTAGATGTTACTAGGTGTTTATGTCTTTTACAAACATAATCAGCTCAGCAGCTAGTTGTGATTTTAAAAGTTTTGTATCTGTATATGACTTGATTACACTTTGAGGTAGAAGTTTAGGTATGTTCAATACATTTAGGATATCTATTGGGAAATGTGTTTTGAGATCTTCTAAATTAAATTCAATAGGAGGAATGTAACCTACAACTCGGTAGTAATCATCAGTAATCACACTTAATATGTTTATTCCGCAGATAAATTTAAAAGTACTAAGAGAGTTCCTTAATATAAGGCTTTTAATAAAGTATCTCTCTCTACCTTTCCACTCAGATATTTTTTCCAAAGCTTCAACTTTATGAAGTACACTTATTGCAAAGTGTAAAATTTGGTCGTGACGGTCCACCCATCTTGTCTCGCATAATGTAGAGAGTTTGGCCCCCAAATACTTTGCTAAAACTGCGTTTCGCTTGGGATGATTACACTACGTGACAGTTTTTTGACCAAATGAATCTGACACCTAATGTAAAATTGTAAAATTGTCCGCTGAATCCGAATATGAAGTCAAAATTTTCAAAAGTAGAACAGTTTTTGAGATATTCCAAAATAACCGTTATTTGTGTTTTTAAAAAGATGAAGATGATGTGACTGAAAAGCAAATATCTTCAAAAATTTTAAATGAACTTTGTATTTCTTTCTTTTAAGTGAAGGATAATAAAATTACTAAAATAACCATGGGTCGCTTGTGAAGATGAGTCAATAAATGCCAGATTTATAGTGGACACAATTTAAAACTTCATTATAAATTTGATGAATTTTTGCAATTTTTTTAAGTTTTATCGCTAACGACTTTAGCCTTTTTCAATACCTACATTGTGTGCCCAATAAGAACCACATGTTCATATTAAAATAATCTAATGTCGCTTGCAATAAAACATTAAGATTTTTAAATCACTGGTTTAAAAAAATAACTTGAAAAGAGCAAAAATGAACAAAATCATCAAATGTTTTATGAAGTTTGAACTTTTGTCACTGTAACTCTGTAATTTTTTGACTAATCTTCACAAACGACCCATTACACAGTACAACAGCCAATCTGGGGGGTGAGAAATTCCAAGTCAGGGTGATGGTACTAGGTCAGTATAGTAAAACCCTCAAAGGGTTTGGCGTTCGTATGTGTCAGTTTTTTTTATGACATTTTAAATTTTTTCCTTATCTTGATGTTTTTTCGCTTAGTTGTAACATTTTGGCAAAAAACGTAGTTTAACATAACTCGAGAACCACTTGTCCGATTTTGATGAAACAAATTTAGAAAAATTAAGAATTACAATTTCTCTAATCTGTTTCTGTACCGTTTTCCTATATGTGCAACACTTTCGAAGTTAAAAATGAATGTATGAAGAAAAAAAATATTTTTTGCCCAAGAAATTTAAATTTTTTATTTTTAATTCATAAAAAATCCAAAACAGTAAAAAAAAGTTTCAAGTCCTATTACTTTCACGTGAAGTCGCATAACCTATGAAATAAATGAGACATAAATCATGAAAATCGATGAACGCGTTTCGCTTTTATTAACAATTAAGTGAAGGTATGCATTTCAAAAATTTGCTCGAGATATGCACAAAATTCTGTGCAAAAACATTTATGACTTTTTTTATGATTCAAAAAAAAAAATAATAAACAAAAAGTTATTTGATTTTTATAATTGCGGTAGCAAAGTAATAAGCGGTAATAAATGTGCGTGGACAATTGAAAGGAAAAAAGGAAAGTGCACTTTTTTAATTATTTGGGGTTTTTCGTTGGCTTCCTGTATGATTTTTTTACAGAAATTCCACCCACATCTATTAGTGCTCATGTTTTGGAACGTACCTGTCAGTAAAATATTGAAAAATACGTAGTATTTATAGGTGTTCATTTATCGATTTTTGTCATTCAACAAGTGCCGACGAACGCGAACAGTAAAAGTGATTTTTCTCCAGTTTTTTAAAAATGAACAAAAGAGAACAGAATATGGAACTGTACAAGCCAGATATAAATAGATTTTGCTACTGCTGTGGTCAATATGTCTCAACACATAAAAAAAGGGGAAATTTCAGTACTGATTTTGTTCAAACATACGAGATGTACTTCAACCAAAATGTTATAGTGAAAGAAAATTGGGAACCAAATATAGTGTGTAAAAGCTGCTACAACCGTCTAATGGATTGGAAAAATAGAAGACGTGAAAGTATGCCATTCGGTATCCCAATGACTTGGACTAATCCTGGCTAATTCCTATGCATGTGCGAATAAAGGAGCCGCAAAAAGGATAAGAAAATCGTATAATTACGTTGGTGTTGCAAGTGCCGCAACACCATTGCCTCATTCGGACCACATTCCTGTGCCAAAAGCTTCTAGCCCAGATATTTTCTCTTCTACGACTGCTCCGACATATCATGCACGTGATGATCCCCCATATGAGCCATCAGTATCCAATGAGCCAATTGAGCTTGATTCAATTGTTGCCAAGTTGGAATTAACACAGCATAAATCGGAAGAGCTGGCTTCCATTTTGAAATCAAACAATTTGTTGGCACCCGGTGTGAAAGTCACAGCTTATCGAAGTCGTCAGGCAACACTCCAAAGTTTATTCCTTGTGAATGATGAAAAAACTTCTGCATATTGCCCGGATGTAGGAAAATTGATGGACGCAATGGAAATAAAATATGAAGCAGATGACTGGAGATTATTTATTGACAGTTCAAAACTCAGCTTGAAGGCGGTTTTACTGCATAAGACCAATAAAAAACCTTCAGTTCCTATCGCCTATAGTACAGAAGCGAAAGAAACATATGATGCACTGGAAAATATTTTAAAAATGGTTAACTACGCCAAACATATGTGGCGCATATGCTGCGATTTAAAAGTTGTAGCAATGCTT
The DNA here is from genome assembly GCA_930367215.1 of Pollenia angustigena. Taxonomy (NCBI): domain Eukaryota; kingdom Metazoa; phylum Arthropoda; class Insecta; order Diptera; family Polleniidae; genus Pollenia; species Pollenia angustigena. The sequence goes on along the minus strand of OV884058.1, from coordinate 187,034,240 downwards.
TGCGGTCTTCAAAGCGGCTATATAAAATATATGTGCTTTTTGTGCGATTGGAACACACGATTTTTCGGTGACCAATATGCATGCCACGGATGGAAACTCAGAGAGCACAGCAGGTTACAAACGGCCAATATTATTCGTGAGCCTCTAGTGCCGTAGGAGAAGATTTTTCTGCCTCCACTGCATATTAAACTTGGAATTGTTAAGAATTTTATCAAAACTGTCGCCAAAAGAGATGAAGTTTTCTTGTGTTTGAAACTAATTTACCCGAGACTCAGCGAAAGTAAAATTAAAGAAGGTAAGTTATAATATCACATTCATTTCCCATGATTTTCCATCTTAACAACGATGTTTCTGTCGCAAGGATGTTAAGAGCATTCTCGGAATTTGGTGTCCACATGTCCTTGAAAATCCATTATTTACATCATCATCTGGACTACTTCAGCAAACAATTGGCTACCGAATCTGATGAACAAGGTGAACGCTATCATCAAGTTGCTATGCCATTTGAAATGAGGTAATACCGATTTTTTATTTTTTCAAACTCATTTTAATAAAACAAAAACTTACAGATATAGAGGCAAAAAGTCGCCGAGTGCAATAATTGCGGAAATTTGCTGGTGGAGTAAGCTTGTGTGGCAAGACAAGGATGATCTTGATGATAAAGAATTTTTAGGAGATGCAGAAGGGCCAACAGTGGAGTCACACATTGACATTATGTGTGGTTCAGAAACTGATGATAGCGATGAATGCGATGCCACTAGTCCCGAACAACCACCATCGAAAAAGTCTAGGCAATATTTATTAAAATAAATAAAAATAAATAAATAAAATAAAAATAAAAAATTATAAAAATGTTTACTTAATTTTTTTAGTAGTTTATGGCCAGAAGTCTGGAGTTATTGGGGAAAATTTATAAAAAAGGCGATAAATGACACTTTTTTGAATAAAAACAAATATCAATATTCTTGTCTTAATTGTAAATAAAAGCAGAACGCGTTAATCGATTTCTATGATCGATGTCGCATTTTGTTTATAGGTTATGTGACTTTACATGAAATAAATAACACTTGATCCTTTTTTCCGTTTTGGATTTTTTATGAATTTAAAAAAAAAAATTTTAATTTTTAGGCAAAAAAATATTTTTTTTTTTTCTCCACAAATTTATTTTTACCGGCAAAACTGTTGATTATAAAGAAAAACGTTATATGAACGGATTAAAGAAATTGTAATTCTAAATTTTTTTGAGTTTATTTTAGCAAAATCGGGCAAGTGGTTCTCGAGTTATGTTAAACTACGTTTTTGCCAAAATGTTACAACTAAGCGAAAAAACATCAAGATAAGGAAAAAATTTAAAATGTCATAAAAAAAAACTGACACATACGAACGCCAAACCCTTTGAGGGTTTTACTATACTGACCTAGTACCATCCCCTTACTTGGAATTTGTCACCCCCCAGACAATAATCCCAAAAATGTTCCATAGCGTTATTATTTTAGTAATTTCATTATCTTTCACTAAAAAGATATAAATACATAATCCGTTAAAAAAATTTGAAGATATTTGCATTTCAGTCGCATCATTTTTTTTTTTAAACACAAATAACGGTTATTTTGGAATATCTCAAAAACTGTTCTACTGACTTCATATTCGGATTCAGCGAAAAATTTGACATTAAGATTCATTTGGTCACGACTTTGTTGAAAATTTGTGACGTAGTGTTATATTTAAAATTCGTGTCGTTTCTTTAACATATGATAGAACTTTTTGTATTAATGGCACTTATGGGAATAGCAAGGCATTTGTTTCGAATTTGTCGCGGTTTCCACAATTTTAATTTTTAATTTAATTTAACACCTCCATTTTCTGCTGACATTAGAGGACACCCATCTGTTCCAACTCCTACACAATGATTTAGGTCAATACCAAAATTTGTCAAAGCTTTAAGAACTATTGATGATAGTGCCTTCGCATCAATTGACACATTAACGTCATTATTAATATCCTTTGAAGGCTCTACAAACCGTGGTTTCGTCAAAAAAATGTTGATGCATATAACACATACATTTATACATAAATAAGGCATATACTAAGGCTTATTAATAATTCAACCGTGCGCTTTTTCAGGTCAAACGTTTACTCTTTGGATATAGATGGCACCTGCTGGGATTGAATGTAGAATAATAAGTATTTGAATACGGTAAACTAGATGTTTCATTGGAAATAAATAGCTAATCCTAAATAACTATTAGGATTAAGATTTGGACACCTTTTGAAAATTTGGTTAGAGATTCATTAAAAAAAACCTTGCTGGAATTTCAAAAAATTTTGTACATTTAAAAAAAATATTATTATTGGGAATTCTTGTATTATCAAAATAAACAAAACCTATTTTTATAATTTAGGGGGGTGAAATTTTCTTATTTACATCCCCCCCCCACTGAATCCGCGCCTGACAGTTAATACGGTAAAGTTTTCTGTTGTTGCAGAGAATCGCCCATTAGACCCTCCAAACCGCAAAATATGACTTAACAATGTTCTATAAATTCGAAAAATTTCTAATAATGTCCAATTGATATAGTTTTTTAGCATATACTGTATACCCGCCGTGCCATCTTGCGGTAGCTTTTTAAAACAACTCATAAAGCAGTTAACAGGATAATTTTACGAGCTCTTCACAAAAAAAAAATATGGAAACTAGAGACAAAATTAAAAATTCCAATAATAAAAAAAGAAAACAGTAGCATTTAAATTTACTTATATGTATGTTTGTATATATTGTATGTATTTTAAAGAGTGACATTATCTTTTTTTTTTATAATAATATTTTTAGTTTTTACCCGATTTTGGTGCATTAAGGCTTAAAATTTTTGTAATCAAAAAGACTATACAATTAATTTAAAAAACTGTGGAAATGACAATTGTTGAAAACGTTAATAGTTTCATAAGATATTAGCTTTGGTCCACTATAACTCAGGCATTTTTTATCCGATCAAAGACATTTAGCCACTATTTGACGCGTAATTTAGTAGCCTTAAAAAAAGATGTTACTCATTTTGATTAACTGCCTGTTTTTAAAAAATTAAAACAACTGAGTGAGTGAGAAATTATATTGAAAACAACAAAAAAAAAAAAAATTTTGTTTTTGTTTTCAATATAATTTTTCCTCACTCACTTGTTTTCATTTTCTAATAACAGGCCAAGGCGAATTCATTACAGGTGTTTTTAAAAACACTGCTGATAACCTTTTTTGTACATTGTACAAAGATTTTACAAAACCAAATTGCTTGTGGTTTAGTACTTGTTGTACTACCGAGATTACCTGGAATGAATTCGCCTTGAAACAGGCAGTAAATCAGCTTTTGACTTACCGTTATCTGATAAATGAGACGTGGTACATTTGTAATAAATAGATCACACAGAAAAAAATACCAATGTAAAATTAACATGGAAAAATGTTGGTGGAGAATCATAGTAAATTTCAGCAAAAGTATGCCCCTACTTAAATTTATCATTATTTCATATTAATTTTAAATGAAAAATATTAAAATAACCTTAAATTACGTTTATTTAATATTATTCACTGTTAAAAAAATAAAAAAAAAAATATTAAAATATAAATAAATATGGATTCAATATTGAATCCATAAAAACCTGTTTTATATTAAAATCAAAAGTTTATCTTGTTAAATTAACAAGCATACATACTTAAGTATGTACATTTTTTATTTTCATTTTTAATATATGTTATAAAAAGAAGACAATTTCCGTATTCTTTTAATTAAAATTGTTTAGTTAAATCGTACATCAAGTTTTCAAAGTAGAATGATGACAAAAACCATATCGGGCGATTCTGCTGATGCTTCTGTTAACAAAGGAGAATACAAAATAAGTGAAACATGTGTTACAGGGGTAAGTGTTTTGAATTATTCTTAAATAAATGTATATGTTGTCTCTGAATATTCTTCTCACTGTTATATCACACTCAAACCAATTTGATTCTACATGAAATTCACGTTGTTTCAACTTGAAATAACTTTCATTCAACGTGATTCCGATTGTTATTTCAATATAATTTACATTTTGCTCTAACTTTACTGCAATGTTAAATTAACATGAATTATAGTTATTTCAAAAGAAAAAAATGTTGTTCGCAGTTATTGTAAAATCAGGTTGAATTAACATGAAAAACGTATGAAGCAAAATCAACACCGAAAAATTTTAAATCAACCTTGTTGTCTACGTTTTTAACTTGATTTTTTCTGTCGACCAACAACTAAATATTTTATATGAAATTATGTAAAATACTTTTTCAATGTCGATAATATGTTACTATTACAATATTAAAATCATTTCAATGTGTCATTATTTTATTAATTTCTTTGGAAAAGCAGGAAATGACTTAAGTTCGCTCATGCGTTTTTAAAATGGCACAAAAACGGCTTAAGAATTTTGCTCAAAACTTTGCACACTCACACAGAAAAAAAATATCAATGTTAAATTAACATGGCGCAATGTTGATTAAAATCATAGAAAATTTCTGCAAAAGTATAGACTTTATTTAAACTTATCTTTGTTTCATGTTTATTTTAAATGAAAAATGTTAAAATAAAATTGTTCAATATTGAAACCATAAAAACCTGTTTACTTGTATCAAAGTAATTTTCGGGAATACAAAGTTAATTATTAATACGATTTCCGTATGACGTGCTAAATTCCCAATTTTTCATATTTGACAAATACACAAAACATAAATTTTTTTATTTTCGTGTTTAAAATAATCTAAAAAGAGAAGAATAATTTCCACAAATAGAAACTGGGAATTATTTTTCATAAATTACTTTATTATATTCAACCTTTTTTTTATTCTTCGAATTTATTCTATGAGCTAAATTTCAGTTATGTATTTTATAAAGCTATTTTGTCCTTTTCCTTCAATTTTCAGGAATGACTTTATACACTGCCAGACTATTATATTGTATCTTCTTGTTACATTTTACCTGAGATATCCTTTGGATAGTAATGAAGTACTTATATTGTATGTACAGAAAAATTTACAATTGTTAGCCATTAGCAGAATGTAATCCATTTTCTGGCCCGCTACGGCCTTCGTCAGCATTCTTTGTGTCACACTAGATAGTGATCAGGGATGATAAATGAGAAAACCAATATCGTACCAACGGTCTTTTAAAATCGTACTTTTTTTTATTTTTAAAAACAAAAATTTAAAACAACAAAAACAAAAGGTACTTAAAATTCATTTGTTCATGTAAAATAGCAAAAAATACATGATCATTAATTATACATAATAAGAGGGCGGGTAAAATTTTTTCGGGTCTAAAGCACATCGCGATTCTTGTTCTATAGATCAAAAATTTATTTCAAGCCTCGGATTTTTCAAAATGGTTAGTTTTCCAAACTATTCAAGAATAGAGGCAAACAAATTGAATTTGGTCTAGCCAGACCTGTATCATGCGGTTTTTAGGGTCGAGAAATTAATTTTCATACACTTTTTAGAATTTCCAAATTTATTGTGTTTACAATTTTCAATATGTACTGCAGAAACAGGAAAGGAGTAGAAAGTCCGAATTTAATAAAAAAAAATTATTTAGCACTTGTAAAATCTCCTTTAAACTAATTCGGAGTAAAATAATAATGGAGTGGGTTTCACTGTTCCAAAATTCTGTTGATTACTTTTTGACATGACAACCATCATGTTGTAGAATATTTGAAAATATTATGAATTCGTTCCAAAATAATCTTGAATTGAGAGGAAGTCGTCTTTTCTACTATGTAGAACGTCTGCAGAAGTGGTTTCCTATATCTTTTAAGAACTTGTCAATATCATCAGAAAATGCAAATGATACTAAATTTAGAATGTGGCATAAGCAATCTTTCAATGAACAAGTACAAAAATCTATTCGCAATAGCGGAGTTCAGTGTTTGGTGAAAATGGTCTTGCAAAAGAGAAAATGCAAAATATCATAGCTGATTTGTTAAATCCAACAACAAAAAATAGAATTTCCCTTAGATTTCATAAAAAAGCTACGACATTTTGCATTTTCGCAAGACTATTTGCACCAAACACTAAACTCCGCTTATATTCATTGGACAGTAAAAACGAGTTGCCATTTTATATCATTTATAAATATGCAGGTTTAAAAAATTTGGAAATAGTACCAAATGAGTCACGGGGGTACCAGCGTACTTTTAAGTTTTGAATTGTACCAAAAAAAGTACAACTGTACCAACTTTATCAACCCTGATAGTGATACTTTATAAATTGAATGTATTTAACTCAACAATTTCAACAAATAGAATTTAGCTCATAGAATAAATTCGAAAAAAATAAAAAAAGTTATAGAATAATTTCCGTATTCTTTTTGTTAAAATTATTAAGTTAAATAGTACATCAAGTTTTCAAAGTAGAATGATGACGAAAACCACATTTTGCTGATGCTTTTCTGGTAACCAAGAGGAATACAAAATAAGTGAAACATGTGTTGCAGGGTTAAGTGTTTTGAATTATTCTTAAATAAATGCATATGTTGTCTCTGAATATTTTTCTCACTGTTATATCACACTCAAACCAATTTGATTAACATTAAATTCAAGTTGTTTCAACTTGAAATAACTTTCGTTCAACGTGATTCGGATTGTTATATCAATATAAATGACATTTTGCTCTAAATTACTGCAATGTTAAATTAACATGAATTATAGTTGTTTTAAAAGAAAAAAAATGTTGTTTGCAAGTAATTGTTTAATCATGTTAAATTAACATGAAGTAACTATGAAAATATCTACCGAAAACTGTAAAATCAACCTTGTTTTCAACGATTTTACATTGACTTTTTCTGTGTGCTGGTGCTGCTTGACGATACAATGCTTATTTTCTGAATGTCCGAGGAAGAGGTCAAGGGGCTTGACACTGTATATAATGTCGGATAGCCAGGCCGCTCTTAGGGCACTTTCTTCGTTGGAGATAAAGTCCATGCTGGTCATGGACTGTTTTGCGTCTCTGAATGAATTAGGGAAACACAATGAATTGAATTTGTGTTGGGTTCCCGGCCATTAGGGCCATGCAGCCAATGAAAAGGCTGATTGCTTAGCAAACAGGGGCGCTCGTCGTCCACTTAAAGGCCCGGAGCCTTTCTTCGGCGTCCCTGTGGGTCACATCAGGGGGACGTTACAAGAATGGTCCGAGAGTGAATTCCTTCACGCATGGACGTCCACTTCTGGATTAAGACAGTCGAAAAGATTTGTGACACTGTCCCGGCGCAGGGCAGGCAGGTTTCTGCTGCTTGAGAAAGCGGAACTTAGACTGTTTTTTGGCCCAATTACGGGGCACTGTGGTTTTAGATACCACCAGTTTAAGTTGGGTAGTACATCTACCAAAATATGCAGATTCTATGAGATGAATGACGAAACGTCGGAACATCTGCTCTGCTTATGTCCCGTCTTGAGGACTTCTAGGCGGAAATTTTTCGGGGGCAAATAGTAGGCCCGACTGATATTTATAATCTTTCACCGGGCAGGGTAATGGGCTTTATACCCAGCCTAAGCCTGACATGGTGAGACACTGGGTCGTGATGGTCATGGCCTTCACTTATATACAATACAATATACAAGTATCACAAAATAAAAAAAATTGTTTTTGAATTATTGAAAAATTAAAGTCGTATCCTATATTTCACCGAAACATCCTATATTTCACACATCGGAAAAGTGAGGGCCACCCTAATGTCTATTTAAGGTAGCCGAATGTGTCCCCCAATAAATAGAAGTAATTTGGTTTAAATATCTTTAAGTTGGGAAAAAGTTTTTTTTTTTTTTTTGATATATTGCTACTGCTATTGCAACCTATAACGTTTAAGAACAAAATCTGAAACATAACAAAAATAAACAAAAGTTAAACAAGAATTGCGGTAAAACTGATTAAGAATTGCACTACAGCTGAACTAGAGAAAAAACAAAAATTTAAATAGAACTGAACGCGAGCTGAAGTAGAAAAAACCTAGAACTTAGGTAGAACTAGAAATAAACATTTTCTCATGTTTAATTAAACAAATTATGACCTAAAATACTAAAGAAAAAACTACTTTAATACAGAACTTAAATTAAAATACAATCAGCTTAAAAATTTTTTATATATTTATGTATACTTACGTGTTATTTAATTTATTTATTAACATTCTGTTTTATATACAGACACTAAAATCTTTAATCTAATCCCGCGATGCCTTTTAGCTTGTCTACAGGATATTAAAAAAATATTTAAAAGTGAGTTATGCAAAAATTAAATATACAAAAATAAATAAATTACAATAATGGCAACTTTCGTTGCGTGGTAATAAAATAAATAAATCTGGATCTTAAATGAATTATTTCAACAGTATTAACTTTTTAATGCTGTGGCAAAATTTCAATTGAATTTTTTAAGCAGTTTAAATATTTTCCAACATTCACAACCCTAATGACAATGCATTCAAGCCCTGTTAGTTGTTTTGTTTATTGTTGGTGTCGATCTACATAGACAACAGAATATTTTCAAAACAGAACACCAAGAAACCACGAAACTAAAATTGGGTTTTTAACATTCAACAACATACACTTGGTAACAAAAACAAAATATACATACATATACATTAGGGCGGGTTGATTTGTATGGATGAAAAAAAAAGAAAATATCTTATAGCAAAAACGTAATCTACGAAAATTCTAAGAAAATTCTCCGAAGAAACCATGGGTCTAAAATCAAACCCTAGTCCGCGCCTCTCGACTTGAAAATTTTTTTACTTGAGTGAATATTTTTTTTAATGTTGAAACATATAACGTGCAAAAGAACTACCTTACTTAACAATTTTATTTAGAAAATTCGACTAATTTTTGGAAAAAGCTATTTTTTGAAACATTTATTTTTTTGGCAAAGGCGGGCATATACATTTTCAAGTCGAGGGGCGCGGATTAGGATTTTATTTTAGACTCATGGTTCCTTCGGAGAATTTTCTTAGAATTTTATGTAGTTTACGTTTTTGCTATACGATTTAAAAAAAAATCGACCCGCCCTAATATACATTTATAGATTTGTATTTTGTATGACTCTACTACTTGCACAATCAATTTAGTTCTATTTTTACTGTCAACATTATCATGGTGAAGACTTCTTCTTCTTGTTGGCTAAAGCAATTTTGTTCCTTTTTATAGTTTGAAATTTAACCAGAATTTTATGGTTTCTACTCTTTAACATTGTGTTTTTACTCAAATAATAGGAGATTTAAAAATTGAATAAAAAAATTTTTTGTATTTTAAAAAATAACTGTCCGATTCACAAGCTCTGTCGTATGGCTTATCGTTTAAAGAAATGCAATTTTTGTTTATGCACTTGTGAATAGACATATGCATTTGCTGTATCGTTACTTTTTCGTATTGATAAATGCCAAAAACGGAAAATCAATTCAATGTACATTGTCAATTCAAACAAAAAAAGATTAACAAATTTCTTTTTACCAAATAATAAAAAAATTTGAAAATAAAACTTTGAAATGCTAATTTTTTCATTTCAGCCACATTTAATTTTTTACTTCACTCTTGGCTCTTATTTACTTTTTCTTCTTCTTTAATAAAATTTGCCATTCAGATTGGTTGATACCATGAAATTTAAATTAATACCATGGAATTATTTGAGATGAAATGGTAATAAATATTAATTGATAATTAATTAAAATAGTTTAAACAAGTAAGAAAGTATAGTCGCTCAAGACCGACCATATGATACCCTACACCACAGTATTTAAAAACACATCATGCTTATGTGTCCATGTTAATATGGATTTATCTATGTTTATAACCTTCATGAAAATCGGTTTGAAAGTTTGTGAGAGGCAGAAATTGCCCCCTGCCTCCCCTTGTGGTCCTATTTTTTAAAAACTGTATAGCTAATGTGCCCATATAGATATGGATCTGTCTATGTTGTAAATTTAATTAAAATCGGTTTGAGAGGCAGAAATTGCCCCTATCTCCCCTCGTGGCCCGATTTTTTAAAAACTTATACATTTTGTGTCCATATATGTAGATATGGTTCTATCTATGTTTTAAATTTCATTAAAATCGGTTTGATAGTTTCTGAGAGGAAGAAATTTCCCCCTATCTCCCCTCGTGGTCCTACGATTCGGCCCATTTTCAATAGGCTTGGTTCTTGCCAATAAAAACCTATGACCCAAATTTTATCATATTATCTCCAAAATTGCGACCTGTACTTTGCGCACAAGGTTACAAGGACAGCCAGCCAGCCTGCCAGCCGGACGGACATCGTTAGTTCGACTCAGAAAGTGATTCTGAGTAGATCGGTATACTTTAAGGTGGGTCTAGGACCACTATTTTAAGGCGTTAAATTGTTGTCAATTCATTTTGTCAGTATTTAAAAACACATCATGCTTATGTGTCCATATAAGTATGGATTTATCTCTGTTTATAAACTTCATGAAAATCAATTTGAAAGTTTGTGAGAGACAGAAATTGCCCCCTACCTCCCCTTGTGGTCCTTTTTTTTTTTTTTGAAAAACTGTATAGCTAATGTGTCCATATAGATGTGGATCTATCTATGCTTTAAATTTTATTAAAATCGGTTTGAGAGGCAGGAATTGCCCCTATCTCCCCTCGTGGTCCTATTTTTTTAAAAATGCATACATTTTGTGTCCATATAGATATGGTTCTATCTATGTTTTAAATTTCATTAAAATCGGTTTGATAGTTTCTGAGAGGAAGAAATTTCCCCCCCATCTCCCTCGTGGTCCTACGATTCGGCTTGGTCCTTGTGCCAATAAGAACCTATGATCAAAATTTTATCAAATTATCGCCAAAATTGCGACCTGTACTTTGCGCACAAGGTTATATGGACAGCCAGTCAGCCTGCCAGCCGGACGGACATCGTTAGTTCGACTCAGAAAGTGATTCTGAGTAGATCGGTATACTTTAAGGTGGGTCTAGGACCACTATTTTAAGGCGTTACACACATCAGCACAAATGCATAATACCCTTTCCACTATTGTGGTGTGGGTATAAAAATAGAAAGAAGTGAATCAAACATATATATTTATTTATTTTTATTTTATTTATTAAATTTTGTAATAAAAAAAGCCTTCATTTATTACATTCTAAAATTTTTTTTTTGCAAATTTACCAAACAAATCGAACATTTCCAGGCCTGGCATAAATACAACATTTTTTTAAAACATAAAACATAATAAAGCAACACTTTTGTATAAAAATGATCAACAACAAATATACAATATTGCATAATTAGATGATTATACAACGAATACGAAGATACTTCGAGCATGTGAATAAGAAATATTCAAAAGAGTGAAATTTATAATTTCAACAGATGTTTGGGATTTTCACATGAATGAAATATGAATAAATGTATAACAGTTTTTCTAAAGATATTTCTATTCCGCAGGGTATATTGCGTATGAGTAATATTTAATAATTTAATATAAAGTATACTTTAAGGAACGCTTAAGCGGCCCATACACTTGCAATATTATTGTATATGATATCGGCCATATTATTTCCATTTTGTCCTTAATTATGCAATAAGTCGCATAATAGTTTCATTCATTCAGTAAAAAGATGAACATAACCTATAGGAATAACATAAACAGCATTGTACAATGTTGCCAACACATTTCACTTGCTTTTCGTTGTGCAATAAAAATCAAAAGTCTTTTAATTGTTACCAATATATTTGTGTTACCTTCAAATATCACATACACATTGGCGATATAATTGTACAATGCGTAAAATTGAACAATTTTATTACAAGTGTGTGAGCCGCTTTACTGTCTAATTTTAGATGACGAGCGCAAAATTCCCAAAAAGGAACAAAATTGCCGCAGCACATTCATTGAAAACATACAAAAATGAATATGCATAAATAATAAAAATCGAAAACCTTTTTTGCATATCTAAAATGTTGCATCGAACGGTGACTGGAAGCGGAGGTGCTTTAATACCATGGGAGATAAAGCTTTTTTTATTTTTTTTTTTTTTATTTGAATGGGAGATAAAGCCATCATGGCCTTAGCTCACATTAGCAATATTAGAAAATGGCTTTATCTCTCATTTCAGTTCCGGAGACACTAAAGTTAGGTACTGAAATCTAGCTTCGCATACTAAAGTTCTTCTGCGTGACGGCCTGCGGCCGTGCTTAGGGGTTTTTTCCTCCAGTTTTTTCCTGCGTGCGTCACAAGAATAAAAAAAATGTTTTCCAATGATAACTTAGGATTTTCCCTTTTACAGAATGTTTACATAACAATTTTCTGAAAAAATATGGCTTTATCTCTCATTTGCGAAAAAAAAATATGGCTATATCTCTCATTTCGCAAAATTTTAAATATGATATTATCTCTATCGCGAAACGAAATGGAAATCGGAATCTTTAAAGCGAGCCCAAATTCTGTGGCGTTAAATTTATGCTCCGTATATAGTGGAATTAGGAAATCAGGTTGGAGATTAATTGAAATGCATATCAATAACTTTACTGACAATCGGTGCCGTACAATAAAGCCATATGGCTTTATTTTCATGTAAGGTGTGAAAGAAAGCCATACGTGGCCTTATTTCCCATTTAAATTTTTTTTCTTTTAATATAATTCTAATTTATTTAAAAATTGTTTTGTTATTTTTTCTCCGGCTTCGCTAACTAAAGCTTTCCTTCGGCCGGGCGCAAGAATTTTCTCCTCCTCCTGATGTCGACAAATAAATTGGAAAAGGTAAGATCAGTATTTGGTCGGCTGAACAGAACCTGAAGATCACCCAAACATATGAGCAAACAAAAATTCCGATACTTAATTCATGTATGAAATCTACTCTTTTTCTCCAAGCGAAACATGGCTGATGACAAGAGCGTGGAATTTCATGCATTTTTTTTATTGGAAAATATGAGCAACAACACCATACTGGCTTTATTTCACTTCTTATATTGAAATAAAGCCATATGCCCTAATTTCTCAATGTGATGTCAAATCAATTCGAATAGCTTTATTGCCTATAAATTTATTGCGCTGCTCCTGTGAATTTATGTGAATTCTTAAACATTAAATGACAAAGAATGCATTAGCGATAAATAAGCAGAAATATGCACTTACAAATATATGCCCTTTATCAGCAAAAATTGTGATTCTAATAAATAACTTATTCACTTAATATTTAAGACTTCGAGGAAAAACATTCATTTGCATGATGAGTGCTGCGTATAATATGTTAAATTTTTTTGTCGAACACAATTACAAACGCAGAACACTGAAGGCATTCAAATAAAATTCCCTTAGCCTGCCAAATAATAAGAAAAAATGGAACTGGCTAGGCCATTCATTAAAAAAACCCAGACCAAACAGAGCATATCGGGGAGAGCTTAAGAATGAATTACGCCAGGACGACGTCGAACAGAGGGGTTTTGGTGGCAAAAAGTAAATTTTATGATTACTACTTTTCCAAAACCTTATGATTCAGTTCTATAGAGAACTGTTTTACTAAAAGAAATCTATTTTTGGTTTTAATAAAAAGTCAACATACTCAAATATTTTTCTACGAAAACTGTGAAATTTTGCATGCGCCTCAGTAGCTTATGCGTGTAAAATATTTTTGCTGCTAACATTTGAATGCTATTTTTATTAAAAACTACAGCCCCTTCCTTTTTATTAAAAAAAAAGTATTTAGATTGCCTTTGTAGTTTAGTAGAAATGAGCAAACTAAAATGGCTTTACAAAATTCAGCATTTGCAGTTTTCCTTGAAAAAAATAAGAAGTTTTTTCCGGCTGCCTCCTTTTCATTACTAAAACCAAATGAAGGATGGCGATGTACTTTTTGAATTTACCCAAAAAATTCCCGGAATTTTACCAATCGCTGAACAAACTTATAAATTTTCTAAAACAAACAGTCAAGAACATTGCAGTTAGGGTTGTCAAACGGCCTGGATTGTCCAGTTTTTTTGGGTGTTGTCCAGGTTCCAGTTAAAATGCAATTTATCCAGTAAAAAAAGTTTATTTAATTTTGAAAAATTACTTTTTTATTAATTAAATTTTTTTTATTATTAAATTATTTAGTATAGAACAAAATCTGATACTAAGAAAAAATTGTAAGGAAAACATTTCTAATATGCTGATAGACATTCCAATTAATACGATACGATGCATAAAAATAACGTATAAATTATATATAAATTGATCTCCTTTGTTAGTCATGCCAACTAGCAAAACTTTTTGTGCAAGGATTAAAGATATTTCTAATAATCTCTACTCACAAGAATCCACTCCTGTGACCGAATAAAGTCTACAATTTTAAGAAGACTAAATTTTGATGAAAGTTGCAAAATGTTACAAACATTTTTGCAGTGTCTATTCTTCTTAAGCGAGTGTGGCCATTTAATATATTTCGTGCTAGTGGGTTCGGGTGCAATTCGAGCCTTTTTAAGTATTTTACTGCATATTTCGTTATCATAGTTTTAACTAATGGAACATTGAAATCCTTGTGAATATTTGAGTTTTTAACATACCAAGGGGCAGCTGTGATTATTCGAAGTAGTTTATTTTGACGCCTTTGAATTTTTTCGATATTAGAGGCCGAGACAGTGCCCCATAACTGAATACCATAGCACCAGATTGGCTTTAAGATAGAGTTGTAAAGAAGAAGTTTGCAGTCGAGACTAAGGACAGAATTTCTTCCAATAAGCCAATGAATTTGGATGGCTTTTAGTTTCATTTGAGTTAATTTTGCCTCTATATGGCTTTTCCACGTTAAACGGCGATCTAGATGAATACCGAGGTATTTTACATGCGAATTTTGAGGTATTATTTGATTATTGATTTTAATAGGGGGGCACACGCAAAGAAAAAACATGGTTGTGGTAAACATATCCTAAGAGCAACATATTATGATTGTAGTCACCATATTGAGATTATTATTGAATCATATTATGACTAAATATACTCGTAATATCGTCAGCTCATTACTGGTAGGTATGAGGAATATATTTTTTTAATACCCTCTTTTTAAATCAAAAACCTGTTTCGCGAAAATTTTTATGGTTTCTGGGATATAAATTTGCTGCATATCAACTGTTTCAAAATTTTTTAAGTACTGTTTTGCTCTACAAGCCATTGTTTGGCGACTGCAGCAAATTCTTCATACAAAAACGTACAAAATAAATTTTATTGTTGCTTGGCTGCATTGCCGTAAGAAAAAATATAGTTAAAGCAAAAGCAAAATAAAATTAAAGCAAAAGCAAAATAAAATGACAACAAGAAAATTAATTTGTGAAAAATAGTTTTATAAAATAATGGACCCAACCAAGTGTACGGTTTGCTATGATATGCAAAGTGTTTTGAAGCCTACCTAAGGGAAATGCTTCAACATTTTACTACAAACGAAAATTGAATATGTACAATCTTACAGCAACCATTATTATGCCAAATATACCAACTTTTACTTATTGTGCCTTGTGGACGGAAGCTCATAGCGGTCGGAGTGGTAACGACATTGCTAGTGCTTTAATTAAAATTTTAAATGAATTAATAAAAGATTATCCACTAATTAAAACTTTGACATTAGGGAGCGATTCTTGCGTACCTCAAAATAAAAATCAAATTAACGCAACCGCAATCAAAATGTTCTTTAAACAAAATAATATTGATGCCGTAATACAAAATTCTTCAGAACCAGAACATTCTTTAATTCAAGAAGTGGACTGTGTCCATGGTGTTATTGACCGTTACTTAAAGAATATTGAAATTCATAGTCCTCTTCATTTACTAAATTTGCTTAAAACAATGCCAAATAATAAAACAAAACTTAAAGTTATGGAAATGCTTCCGGAACATTTTCGCACATACTCGTTGGAAGCAAATAAAATGGACTTTCGAAAAATCCCTTTTGCTAAAATTAAAGTACTTCTATACAGTTAAAATAATGATTTATGTATATATTATAAAACTTCTGCCAAAGAGGAAAAATATAAAAATGCAATTTTGGTTTAGTCTGCATCAAAAAATTGTTTGAAAACTCCTGAGAATTTGTTGACGAATGTTTTGAAAATATCGAAACCATCATTTATTTCCAGCGATAAAAATAGAGACATAAAAGACTTGCTTATATTTCTTCCACGTATTGATAAAGATTATTATAAAAATTTACTCAATATTAAGTTTTAAATTTTCTTTTTACTTTTGCATTATTTAAGTTAAGTTAAGTTGTTTGTGGCTTTTTATGTAACTTTTCATAAAAGTGGAACTGTTTTTTCTGTTTTTGTAAAGTAAAATCAAATAAAAAAACTATAAAAAAAAATTCATCTCAACAACAAGTTACTCAGTACACAGCAATAAGTATACGTATGCAGCACAAAAAGCCACTTTTTTAATTTTTTTTTTTAGAAAAGTGGCGTATGCGGCACAAAACCATTTTTCATTTTCAAAAAAATACTATTAAATTCTAACTTTATTCATGAAAGTGCGCAAAAATTTGCATTTTTCTTCAAAACATATACCGGAAGCAGTGGTAAAAATATAAAAAAATTCTATCGGGTACAATTTGAGAAATCTTCATGTAAATCTTCTTTGTCGTTTTTCTCCACTCCGACTTTTTGGCATATGCGCCAAACCAATTCTGAGCTGACGATATGTCATCATAATATTTTTCCCCTAACATATTATTATTCTGTTAATCATACTAAGTTAAGAAGTAATCAAATTATTGTCATGTTAATCATAATAAGCTAAGAAATTAATCATATTATTGTCATGTTAATCATAATAAGCTAAGAAGTAATCATATTATCATCATGTTAATCATAATAAATTTAGAAGCAATCATATTATGATACAGCACCTTTCATAGCTGTCATAAAAATACAAAATAAATTAAAATATTTTTGCATCGACATTTTATTTTGTGGCTTTTTACAATTTTTCTTAACGTTAATCAAATACCGGAGTTCAATATAAGGCTTGCAAAAGAGCAAATGAAAAATGTGGAAATTTTTTCGATTTTAAGATGTTGATGCCATATTGCCTAATTTTGAACGCTCTTTACATTTTTTTTGAAAAAAGATGGATCAATTCCGATTTTTTAACGTAATGACAAAGTTTAAAATGTGCAAAACCTAGCCCATAGTTTGATCTAGAATGGTTTTTCGGCTTTCCTGAACAATTTGTTTTAAGACATACGCGGTTGCCCATGAAAAGCACAGAAATATCGTAGCACTTTCATAAAATATAACGAAATCTCTGTGTGTTTTGTTGTTGGATTTTACAAAAAAACTATGATATTTTGCATTTGCACTATTACATCACTAATACTTGAATGAACTCCGCTAATATTTTAATTTTTTAATTTCTTTAAACTTATTTCTTTTATGGAATTTTATCTTTTAATTGTTTAACCGCTCACAAATAAAAAAAACGACACAATTTCTTCAAAATTATTTTACAAATGGCGTTAACATAACATGATTAGAGTAAAAATAGTTTGATTGCATCTTTAACATAATATGATAAATGTATAGAAAGTTATCATGTTATGGTTATTAAATATCATGATATGGTTGTGAGAAATATAATATGTTTAGAAAGTTATCATAATTAAGTTGTTAGAAAAATAATTATTTTTCGGTCAACAATACTCAAATTCATAATTGCGATAAACATTGATATGTTTACAGTAACTAAATTATTGTTGATATTAAATAAAAATAACAATTATTCGTGTACGACAACAATACATTGTTACATTAAACATAGTGTTGTTGCCGTAACCATGCCCAACCATATTTTTTCTCTGCGTGCATGATTCCCGACGCAAGGTGAATGTTATATGTACGCATTTTTGCTCATTGACCTTTATCCTCCATTGCTTTAACCATAGTTTGAGTTGAAATATATGATCCTGTAGGTATCGAGACGCTTCTTGACTGTTTTCGTGCACGCTTAGAAAAGCTGTATCATCAGCAAATGTTGAAGTTTGGGTGAAGTTGTTTGTTGGCATATCCGAAGTATATATTAAGTATAAAAGTGGGCCCAGGATGCTTCCCTGAGGGACTCCAGCGTCAATTTGTTTAAATCACAAATAGCCTTTTCGATTTCTCTTAACTCAAATCTTAGGGGACGGCTGCTCTAGCTGCAACAGGTGGTAACTCGACCGCAATATCGTGAGATATATTTGGGGTAAATACGTTTTTTAAATGATTGACAAACAGATTTCCTTTTTCAACATCATTTCTTGCCCAACTTCCATTCAAGTTTCTTAATGGTGGTTTAGAGACAACTGGCCTTTTGAGATTTCTAGCTGCAAGCCATAATGAGTAGTCTGATTGCGGGGTTGCATCAAGTTCCTTAAGATATTTTTCCAGAGCAGCCGTTTTCTGAGTCTGCAGTAACTTTCTGAGTCTTTTCGTACACTCTTTAAGTAAGTTCTTAAGTTGAGGGGATCTGTGCAATTGCCACTCTCTTCGAGCCCTCCTTTTTTCAGACAAAAGATGCTCGACATCGGTGGAATATATTTTAATAGTTTTTGTTTTTTTGGGGGCAATATAGGAATGTTGAACAGCTAGTTTCAGAAAACTGTCAAAATTGTCAATAGAGCGATCTACATAATCCGGTGTACTGAGCGAAATATTTTCTGAGCAATGGGTACTGAGATATTTTTTATATTTTAACCAATTAATTTGCGTAGCTGTCGTCGCTAAGTAACCAGTCGGAGGTACAATTCTATTGGGGTTCATTATAGTAACAATTGTAGGTGTGTGGTCGGAAGATAATTCTAGGGAAGCTTCAACATGAATCGTTTCTATGGGAATGTTTTTAACCACGCCGAAATCGATGACATCTGGAATTTTTTGATGATCAGTGGGCCAATATGTTGGTTGTCCGCTCGCTACCACATTTAAAGCCATTTTAGAAATTGTGTTAAATAAAAGACGACCCTTTGGTGTTATAAGTCGCGACCCCCAGAAGGTATGTTTAGCGTTATAATCGCCAGAGGCTAGGAAACACGGTCCTAATGATTTAAAATATTTATAATATTGGTCCTCCGATATTGAAAATCTAGGCGGGGAGTATAACGATGAAATTACTAGGTTTCTATTTAATTCCTCAACGCAAATGTTCGTTGCTTGGAGATAATCTTCACGATGATCACACATTAGGTAGTGTTTGACTCGGGTTTTTATTAAAATGGCAGAACCTCCGCAAGCTCTATCTCGAAGGTCCTTGGTATCATATAGTATATAACCATTGATTTTAAACGTATTTCTTGAGGTAAAATGAGTTTCAGAAATCATCATGACATCAATTTGTTTATTTTTAAGAAAGTATTCTAATTCATTTTTATGTTGGCGGATGCCGTTTGCGTTCCAAAAACAAATTTTTAAACAGTTCATGGTTTGTTAAGTACAGCTTGCAATAACATCGATTGCATTCTAAGCATTTCCCATATTACCCATTGTGTTAGTAAAATTATTTACCGTTTGCACTAATGTTTCCATGGTTTTTTCTAAACGACTTACTTAAATTAGAAACCGGAGTTTCATCATTATTTGGCGAGGCACCTTGCATAGGCTGATGGTTTGATTTTAGGACATTAGCGTAAGAGGTTCTGTTATTACTAGGCTGGGGGGCTTGAATTGCATTTGTGTTTACTTGATTTGCGACCTGCATTTGAGAGGTATTTGTTTTCGGTCCAACCGTCTGCTTGACGATATTATATACAGGGCATCCTCTATAATTGGCAGTGTTATTACCGCCACAGTTGCTACATTTTTTTACGTTGGGGTCGGTTGTAGACTTATCGCAAGAAACTGTACCGTGTAGTTCACCACATACTACGCAGACAGGGGGTAAGTAGCAGTATGCCTTGGTATGGCCAAATTCTTGGCAGTTTAAGCACTGAACAGGTCCATTTTTTTTGTGCGGCTCCTCAATTGTGATTTTTCTGTATAGAATATATTTCACACTATAAATTTTTTTTTAACTTAATGTCGCCGGGCTCTAATTCCACTCGAAAAAGTGGTTGTGGATTTTTGTCCCTATTTCTAATATTTACCACATGTTTTATCTTGAAGCCTTTTTCTTCCAAGAAAGTTTTAATTTCCTCTGGATCTACGCATGAATCAATTCTCTTAATCACCACCTGGAGACCTTTATTGCTCTTGAGTTGGTATGTGTAAAAACTTTTTTTAAGTGCCTCAAATTTGCTTATTATTTTGCGAAAGTCATTTTCATGATTTACTTGAATTTTAGTTTCATTTATACTACCTCGCTTTATTGCAGCAACATAAAAAGAATTTTCACCAATCAACGAAATTAAACTCTTCATTAGATCATTTGAGTTATGCTCCCTAAGATATATCGGGGGAGGCTTGCACGATTTTATGACGTTTGGTGCTTCAGAGGATTCATTTATTTTATCAAAAGATGGCACTGTTGATGGCGAAGCAACAGCTGAAGAAGTAGGGATGCGACCCCGTTTAAGGACTGTTATATACCTGTCCATACCAACTTGGAGGCTTTTGACAACTTTTTACAGGGGGGTTTTCCATTGCATTTGTGTTTAAGTTCATGGTATCATTTCCCACTAAATTTGTTTTTGACGTCACGGCAGTACTTGCTGGCCTGGCAACACTTGTCACCAAATCTAGTTGTGGTTTTTTTAATGAGTCACTATCCACCGTTTGTGTAAATACCGATGGTGAGAGGGAACGTGTTCCAATAATTGGCTTTGCCGTTAGGTAGTTAATATTGTTTTGTTTTATTTATTTCTGCATTATTTTCATTTGCATTAACTAAAACGAAAACGTTTCTTTCATTTTGTCTTAGTGTTGTTTCACTGTTCGTACTCATGCAAAGAGTTGTTTTTGTTTTTCACCGTTTTGCTTTGCTTTTAATATTTTTATTATTTATTGTATTTCAACAACACAAAAAAAAATAAGAAATTTTAACTTAAATGTTTTTGTTCAGAATATCGTTACTTAAATATAGAAAAGCCCTAACTAACGTTTTCCTTACTTTACGGGAGAAGGAAAAAACTTAATAAAAACTGTAGTATTGTAGTTGCGATTTTTTTAAACGCAGTTTTTTATTAAATTGTTTAGAGAAATTAATAAAAAACTACGTTTAAAAAAGATCGCGGCTACAAAACTATAATTTGTATTAAGTTTTTTCCTTCTCCTGTAAAGTAAGGAAAATGTTAGTTAGGGCTTTTCTATATTAAAGTAACGATATGTATACTAGAGGTCTGCTTTGAATAATTCACTTGTTTGCCTTTATTCAAAGTGCACAACATTTACTCAAATATTGAACATTCAAAAATATAAGAAAATAGTAAACCATATACAAAAATAAGAGAGAATGAATTGAATAAAATACTTGTTTACTGTAAATGAATTTGAGAGTCATTCATAAATAACAAAACAGTGGAATAACCCGTTAGAGAGAGCAAGTTTACAAAAAATATTCTAATATTTTTTGAATTATTGAATGTCCATACATTTATTTGAATACATTGACATAATATGTGTGTAAGCTTGTGGCTTCTTTTATTTTTAAGAGTTAAGCTTACACATACATACGTAATGTGTAGGTACAGAAATTTTACATTCAAATTATATTCGAATATTTCATTCATTTGACTTGAGTTGACTGAATTGAATGAGTTTTTATTCGTTTTGTATTTGGTTATTCTTTCATTTGTTTCTTTATTATTGTAGTTAAAAAACAAATGAGTGTGTTGAAATTGGTTTTTATTTATTCTTGCAGACCTCTAATGTATACATACATACATGTATGAACATTCATACGTAAATGTGTATATATTTTTACTTTTTTATTTTATTTAATTTTATCGTTTTAATTGTTCACTATTATGTTAAATAATTTAAATAACAAAATATATTATTTATTTTAAGCGTCCATTCGCTGCTGACATATCTGTGGTTTTCATAATTTTAAGCGCTCTTTATATTTTTTTAAAAATTTTTAAAAACAGATAGACCCTTTCCGATGTTTTAACCCAATTTCAAAGTTCAAAAGGTGCAATATCTAACCCATAGTTTGCTCTAGAATGATTTTTTTCGGCACTCCTGAAAAATTTTATTTTATGACATACGCGGTTGCCCATGAAAACCACAGATATGTCAAAATCAAATGTGATTAATTAATAGTTTAAATCGTATGCGGGGTTAAAAATACTTGTCTGTATCACAACAAAGCACAAACCGAACTTGAACTTGAACGGACATAAATGATGCAGCAATAGTCCCTGTCGGTATGCTCTTCGAGGTAGCAAAAGTAGCACGATTACACAAAGTATATTAAGATAAATTTTTTCCAGAAAGTGCCATAGAACTTCAACAAATACTGATGTCTTGCATCGTTTGCTTGCATCATCTAATTCCTATATAAGTAGTAGGTAGATATTAACCTTTTAATCTTTTGTTTTTGCTAAATGTGGGAGGTGGGTGTGACGAATGTTGATGAAATTTGGCTTGTATTTTTTTTACTTTAGAAAGTGTAAGTTCGAAGATTTTTGCTTGGATACGAAAAATTTTATCCGAAAAAATTGATTTGGATTTGGACGGGAGAAAGTTAGTGTACCAACTTACTTGTCTTTTGCTTGAATAGGAAAACTGTTATGCGAAAAAATTGATCTGGATTGTATAGGAGGTAGGCGGTGCGCGTGTCTGATATTTATGAAACTTGGCATGCAAATTTTGTTTGTTCGAGAAAGTTAATGTACCAAATTGAAGGACTTATGCATGAATAGGAAAACTTTAAAGCGAAAGAATTGATTTGGATAATATGGTGGGCTTTATTTCATTTGTTCCTTAGTTTAGTCAATATGATGTTTGGTTCCAGCTTTCATTCATCTAGGACCACTTCCTTTATTTTTCCCACAAAAATGTATGAAGCCATCCCTTGGTCGTTCGAGAAACTCCTAACATAATACAATTATCCAAAAACTTAAAATGAATATGGAATTATCTTGTAAAAGCCCTTCATTCCCAAGTGGAACAAATTAATAAAATAAGTTGTTGTGGGTTTTTATAATTGGCTCACGCTACCACATTTAATCACAACAGATAAAAAATAAAATTTCAGAATAAGACACCAACACTACATTTTTTTATATTCCATCATGACAAAACTTTAACGTTCACTCTCTTTTTTTATTTAGATGCTCTTTAATTTTATTTAAAAATTTTGTGAAATTCTCTTTCCATATAAGCATTAATTAAACTGAAGAAATTTTAACAAATATGCTAAACTTTTCAATGTTCATATGAACATTTGTTTATATTCAAATGACCAAACTCCATTTTTACTAACAAAGTCTCATTTTCATTTAAACTAAAGCAAATTCAATGTTAGGGATAACTTTTAATTAAAAGAACAACAATCACCATTCATTTACAGTTACTTCAAAAACAATATGGTTTCTTTGAGTACAATATATGTATAAACCACCAGAAAACGTCAAAGTACTTCATTAAATAACAGGTTTTTTTTTTTTGTTTCCGCTTTTTTATACAAAAATCTCACTAATACACACACACAAACTGTTTCATATTTGTTGCTTACTAATTTTATTTTTTGAATTTACAGGGTATTTTTTATTATACTCTTAATAATGAAATAAAAATTTGAACAAGAGAAAATTTATGCTGTTGCGTATTTAACAAGTGATGACAACCAAAAGCTATGAAAACACTTTACAAACTAAAGTATTTGTACAGACAGCCATATTTCATATAGAGTGAATAAAGCAAAAAGGAATAAAAAACACACACAAAACCAACAAGTTTAAACAAAAATGGGCAAATAAAAAAGGCGCCAAAATGACTAGAAAAAATAAGAAGCAACAAGTTTCTGGAAAAATATGAAATAAAAGAAAAAAGCATTATTATACATTCACAGACTGCGTTGTTTTAATGCAGACTTAAATTTATTAATCAATTTAACTTATAAATTAATTTTAAAATATTTTAACATATTTTTTACGAATAATAAGTTTTTATAATTTTTCTACCTTTTTACATAATTTTTTTAAGTTCTAGTTATAAAGCCATATTTTCGAAATCTTAGTACTTGCGATCATTTTTAAATATCAGAAATATAATTGTTGGCTGCTTCGACAATCTTAATCGAATAAGGATAATTACAAATGCTTTTAATATCCCTTTTTATTATCATTTCAACTCGAACGGGTCCGTAGTTTAACTTTTTAAATGATCATTAGCAAAAAAATATTGCAATTCAAGTGTAAATTTATAAGTCAATAGCGGAATTCAGTTTTTGATGCCAATGGGCTTGCGGAAGAGCAAATGCAAAAAAAACGAATCTCCTGAACCCAACAATAGAATACACAGAGTTTCTTTTAGATTTCATTGAAGAGCTACGATATTTAGCATTTGCTCTTCCGCAAGCCCATTGGCATCAAAAACTGAATTCCGCTATTGACTTATAAATTTACACTTGAATTGCAATATTTTTTTGCATTATTATTGTCATGACTAAAAGTTAAACTTTGGGCTTGTTCGGAATTGCATCACTGCGCAGACGCATTACAGCAATTATCAGCTGTTCTACAACACATTACAAAAGTAGATGATACGCAAACAAATCTTTAACACATCCCTGCAGATAACGAGACTAGTCCATACATGCATGTAGAGAGTAGTCCATAAAGGAGTAGGAGTACTCTAAAACTACTCCAAATATATGGTTAAAAGGTGGTCGGTTTATCATTACGATGTCCCAGGAGTGGACCTATAACCCAGTTTTGCATTACAACGAAGTAGTCTTTAAACTACTCCATGTTCATACATACTCCTAGTGGATTAGTTTTGTAAGTACTCCATGGTACACTCCAGAGGATTAGTTTAAACTTTGTTTAAAAACGAAAACATTTCGTTTAAAAACGAAGACATGTCGTTACACTACTCTGCAAATAATATTGGACTACCTGAAATATTCATATTGACAAAAGTAATTAATTTAATAATTTAACAAAATAAAAATTACTTTAGCTCTTAAGACTTCCATTTTTTGTAAGAAAAAGTATATGGCAACACTAATTATACAAAAAAAATGGCTACAAAATAAAAATGTTTGACTAAATTTAAAGGAAACAAAAACAATGCAACAATGTTGGTAAACATTTGCTTATAAACATTTTTAAACAGCAGCAGAGTTTTTTTTTTAAATTTCAATACATTTTTTTTATGTTAAAATTGTTTCCTTGTTTAACTTACCGTTAATGCAATACCCACTGTAGCAGAAAATGAACCTAAACGAAATTCTCCTGTATTGTATTTAACCAGAAATGAAGTTTTACCCACTCCGGAATCTCCTAGTAATATAGTCTAAAAATAGTAGAGGAAATAAAAGGAAACGAAATTTGTATTATATATTTTTTTTTTAAGAAATACTTATTTTTAATAAGGATTGTAATATATTTATATATTTTATTGAGTTCTTAAGTGATTGATTGCTTAAGCAACGGCAGAAGGTAGTTAATATGTTCAAATTAAAAAGGAGAAAGGTTTCAAAGAGATTGGAAATAGATTAAATATGTATTTAAAGGTAAAAATCACTACAGTCCCGTTGTGCGTCGATCGAATTTGCGTCGTTTCAATTTGGGTCGCTTTTTAAAATTTGGTTAAATTAACGTTACCATACGTACTCTTTTTTGGAGGACAGACATCTATTTTAACTGACTGTAATCTATAACATTTGTGTCCTCTTTTTTCAAATCTATCATCTTTATTTTTAAAGCAACCGGCGGTCACCGGTAAAATGTGCTAAAAGGCAGTTAGCAGGTTTGCATATTAAGCCGACGACATGTTAATTTTTTTTTTTTTTTTTTTGTTTAATTTACTTTACAACTATAAATATGTCTGAAATTAACGTTAAAAATGTTGAATGTTGAAAAATGTCCTCTATTTCTATTTTCAAAATCTGTGCCCGTATTCTGTAACTCTCGCATCGAGAAACTTTGCGATTAAAATGAACAAGCAGCAGTTTTTTTTTTCACTAAACTGTGTTTGTAACTTTTTTGGTGAGAACTAGCTGTCACGTAATGAAATTACTCGCCAATCTACAGAAAAAGTGTGCCTCTAACATTTTTGTGAGAAAAGTTCCCGCTTTGAACTGTCAAATAAACTCACGAATAAAAATGGGGCGAGAAAAAATTTTAACGCTAAAAAACAATTAAAAATATATAGAATAACAATAATATTTTGTTCTTGGCACATTTTTTTATTGTTTAATTGTTTTGCTTTTAACATTTTTATAAAAAATACGATTGTTTTCAAAGCTCGTTTGCAAACAACAAACAATAAAGTCGCACTTTACATTATTTGGTATAGCCGACGGTTGTGTTTTCGCCGCCGTCGTTGAAAAATTTTAAATTTAAGTAAATTTTGGTCGCCGTCAACGAAATGTTATGACATTTATAACGTAACGACGTAATCTTTTTTGATAGTTTTCGACATAAGTTTCAGACACAGTTTTTTCACTTTTCGAGAAACGATTGAATATTTTGTTTCACATCTTTTCGATGCGAGAAGTTTTCACTAAAGTTACAGAACGCGGTTACAGGTCGCCTTAGTTAAACCTGCTTTGGGTTGATTCCGATTTGTACGCTACAATACGATTGTTTTTTTTTTCGCTGAAGTCATAATCACATGTGAAGAATCTTTCTATTTGCGCGTAAAAGGGGAATTCCCATATCGTTGGTCTCATGTAGAAAGGCCCTAACTCACATAAATGCAACTTTACAGTAGAAGGCAAAAACATAATAGAAACTGTATGTATCATAATGTAAAATAGCTTCTTCAATTGCTTGTTAAACTGATATTTTTGATGCTGTTGTAGTAAATTTTTGTGGCGAGGTGTATTTGTGGGAAATGTATTGGAATCACTTAAAAAACTCAATTTCGAAAAAATCAAGTTAGGGCTTTTCTACATGAGACCGACGATCACTGTTGCCAATTCAGAGATTTTCCCGCTAAATCTAGCGTTTTTGAAATGGCAATCGCGGGAAAAACTACGTTTTAGCGGTAAGCGGGAAATCTAGCGATTTTCAAATAACTCTCAGCGGCTCATTTTCGCTACAAAAACCTTTCTCAAATTTAAAATTTACATATTTTTTACTTTTTCTTTTGGTTTTTTGTGGCCAAAAACTATTTGTTTAGGTTCACGATTTTAATTACTTTTATAGTTTTAGTGAACTGAAGATTGTATATGACATTTTTTTTTTTTTAAATTTTCAGTTAGTATTTTGTTAGGGCTGTATGTAACAATTCACAACTTTAAGCTGGCTCAAAATTTTGAAACAAAAGGTAAGGTATTTTTATTAATTGTCTCGACAGTACCCACTAATACTAATTTTATCTAATGCCTTAAAACGGCAAATAATTACCAAAAATAGGGTAAATGTTATAAATATTTTGGCTTTTACGTAATAAGTTTGTCATTCCGGGTTAAACTGTTCTAAAATTTATCTAAGACCCCATAAGGTATATTTATGCTGGGTCCTTAACTAATTCTAAGTCGATTAAGCCACGTCCGTCTGTCTATGCGTCTGTTGTCACTTTCAAACGACTCAAAAGGGAATAAAAATATTGGCATCAAATTGCTTAGAATCCACCTAAGCAGTTTGGGATTGCAGTAGAGCACAATCGGTTCAGTAGGAAAAGTGCTAAAAATTTAAATGTGGAACAACCACCCTAAAAAGTTTATCATTTGGTGCAAAAACTAACATAGCTAGTGGCGGAATGCAAAAATCATACTGTTAAATCGGTCCACAATTAACGATAAGCCTCATATAAAGCCCACTCTCGGCAAAAACCTTTAGTGTGCCTAAAAACGTCACAAATAATGCTATTGTAATATATTTGGTCCGCCACAGTTTAATATGGCTAGAAATCACGCTGTCAATTTTCGTGATTATCAGTCCATATTTTACCATAGGCCCTATATAAAACCTACTCTTGGAAAACAGTACGTCTAAAGCCATAAGAAATAATGCTATTTTTTTAATTTTGGTTTGTTACAGTTTTATATGACTGGAACTTACACTGTCAACTATCGTTTAGATCAATCCATACCTTAAAATAGGCCCCTAAAGCATACTCTCGGAAAAAGCTATAGAACGCGTAGAACCGTAAAGCTTTCAATCTGTGTTATATTATAATAACATTTGGTCAGTCAAAATTGTATAAGACTACAAATTACTTGTTTAAATTTTGTGAAGATCGGCCCATAATTTACCATATGTCCCATATAAAGACCATGATGGATATATACTTCTAACTTATTTTCATTTAGGAATAAAATAACTAGGGAAGTTGGAAACCATAGTATGTAACGGAATTTGAGAATCATATACCTTTAAAAAAGCAGCTTATCAGGGGTGTGATGGATATCGAAAACGCAAAACGCAAGAATTTTACAAGTCATTTTTTAACAAGATTTCTTTAATAAAATAATTTCATGGCAAATATTATACAAATATTTATCTATTAAACAGAATTTTATAAAAAAAATTATAAAAATTTGATTAAAAGTGTATTAAAAACAACTTCCAAATTCTTGCGTTTTGCGTTTTCGATTTCCATCACACCCCTGTATATCTTGATTTATATAAAACTTTAAAAATGTTTAGGTTTTAGCGGTATTTTAAAAAAAAATTCCCGCTAAATTAAATATTTAGCGGTTTCTAGCGGTTTTGACCTCCGATTTGGCGGGAAATGTTCAAAAAAAGTTGGCAACAGTGCCGACGATATAATTATGTTAGGTAAGTTATTCTAAGCATTGTTGCGTGGAAGGAAGTAAGAAAGAAGAAGAAAAATAAGAATTGCTGTGGAAAAATGAGTGCAAAGAATAGACAATGCATTAGTTTGGAACTAAAATTGGTTAAGCACCTACAACAGTAAAAACAATTGCAGTATCTTAAGTTTAACTTTTTTTTCAATTTGAGGCTTGAAACTAGAAGAGCAAATTGCACACCTAGCTCAAAAGTGACTCAACTCAAAATTTAAATTTTTCGGGTTTATATGCTTAAACTGCAAAATACACTTTTTTATATTTAAAACAAAATATCAGTGTATTTTGTTGTTGTTAACTGTTATTAAAAAACGGTTATGTCTTTGTGCATGTTTCTATTGGTATAAAGTTGCAATTCATAAAAGTGTCTAAATAGTCTTAATTCGAGTTGTGACACTTTTGATAAAATAAATAAAATAAATGATAAATAAAACTTGAAAAGAATTTAACTAAAGGGGCATAACTTAAAATGACTCGGTAACTTGTGCAAATAATACATCATCAAAAATGACACAACTAAAAATTGATCATTATCTAGTGTATAAATATCTATAAAAAACATTTAAGATCAAAATCTGTATGGATTTTCTACTAAATGGTCCAAACCCAGCAAAAACTTTACTTACAATCCTACTTTTAATGACTTCAAGAATGTATTACTTTGTAGCTTTATTCGCCACTTCTTGGATTATTAGTTATATATTAAATAATAACTTTATTATTATATCTTAAATATACAGACAAATTTAAATTTTCATTATGACAATAAAAATGTCATTATAGTCATTATAGTCAAAAAACATAGTTTTTTTATACAAAAACTACACTGCCCCGGTAGACTAGCTGGTAGCGAGCTAGTCTATCAGCACCGAGGTTGCGCGATCGAATCCCGCCAGAGACAGAAAAAAGAATAAAAAATAAAATAAGAAAAAATAAAATTAAAAAAAAATAATTAAAAAAAAAATAAAAAATTTTACTTTATTGACTTTGTGTAACTATATATTTTTATAAAAATTTTAAGTATAAAAAAAAACATATTATTTTTAAGATTATAATAGGCTAAATT
Organism: Pollenia angustigena; assembly: GCA_930367215.1. NCBI lineage: Eukaryota > Metazoa > Arthropoda > Insecta > Diptera > Polleniidae > Pollenia > Pollenia angustigena. The sequence continues at coordinate 187,004,300 of OV884058.1, read as the reverse complement.
ATAAAGGATTACTTTTGGGACATCTCGAACAAAAATAAGTACTTTTTCTAGTAGAAAAGTAGGTAGTCGGCTCGTCAAATTCTCATTATTTTTCTGCTTATTTTGTAAGCAAAGTTTTTGCTGGGAAGATTTGTTTTTAAATCAAAAACCGTTTTTTTTTTTGATTTCTGAAAAATTAAATTTTTTGAGTTGAATCACTTTTGAAATAGGTGTGCGAAATATTTTGTGCTACTGGCAAAGAGCACTGTGTGTGCAGATATCAGCTGTCAGTGTTGCCGAAATCCAAGTTCAATTTTACACAACAAAGCACCAAAATTATCTTAAATTTTATTAATTACACAAAACAAATTTTGTGAAAAAAATGGGGAAGTAACGAAATATCGATATTTTACTGTTTATACGACGATGCTTCTTAAATGTTTTTTAAAGTTTCTTGTAACAAACCATTTAATTTTCAAAGCTAAACGTGCTGTTTACACAGCACAAATTATTGAACGTGTAGTATTTCATATAAAAAACACTCGAAAAATTTAATGCATAATTTTACATAAAAGCCAAGAGAAATTAAACATTAAAAAGTAGACCATAAAATCAAACCAAAATAATAAAATTCCTTCTTTTAATTCTTAGCGGTTTTGCTTTGCACCAAAGCACAGATGCATACATCGGCCAAAAACTCAAAATTATTTTTTGATTTTGATGCCTGCTCGCTCTAAACCAACACTTTAAAACATGTTATAACAAAATCGATCGCAATATAAAGTCTACGTAGACTGTTGGAGTGTCGGAAGCCAGCATATTTCGTTTTCAGTTTTTAATACAATTATTTGGCTTTTGGATCAACGAAGTCGATGCAGGCTAATTTTTGATAATTGTCATAAAAATTAAAATTTTTGTTCGTTTTTATAAAATTTAATGTATGTAAAAGCGTGACCAGTAAATTGATCAAACTTAAGTTTTATTTTAAACAATAAGCGAAACTCTTTCATTTCTCCGTTACAAACCGTTTGAAGCACAATTTTTTTATTGGGAAACGTACTCAAAAATTCTTGTACGACTAACAGTAAAACGTCCCAATACAAAATTAAGCTTCAAACGAAGCAAGTTTGTAAAGAAGAAATGTAAGAGATTCGCTTACAATCTCGCTTACGAAAGGCATGCATTTTATATGGCGAGTTCCCACTTTAAAGCAATACATTCCTGATACAATAAGCGCTTTATTCAGCGCATATAGTAACCCAAAAATTGTCGAAACCCGATTTTTTGTATATGTTTGTCGAATATTTGATAACTCTAACCTAGATAAAGTTTTGGTGTTGCCAAATTCATACATGACAATAATTCAACAACTGCAACTGTATGGCATTATTCGATTAGTTTATGAAAAAAATGGATAAAGTAACCTTTGCTTCTATACCAGAGAATTGCAAAATCCACTATTTTTGTTGATTTACTCATACGCTATAATTTACATTAACTCTATGCCTGCAAACCAAAGTTCAACGTTGGTAATTTTGACATCGTTTTGTACACATTTGATTTGTGCATGTGTGAGTTTTTTATTCAAAGTGCTTTGTTTGCATTTATTGCTGTGCACGCAATAACACAATTTCCTAAAGTCAAACGGCATTTATTATTTTGCTTTTGCATTTAAGTAATCATTGTCTACTCGATGACAAAACGACGAATGTAAATTGGTATGAGTACGAGTCGCTCTGTTGGTATGATTGTTGTAGGCGTAAGTTCAAATAAAATAGTTGTATTGTCCAATTTGTTTTTGTGTTTACCCTGCAAATAATATTGGAGCACCTGATCCACCTGATTTTGATCAAATGGACTACTCATTGGACTAGTCCGATGTAATGCAAGCATGGACCATGTCATTGTTAAAAAGTGTTTGTAGTGAAACGACATGTCTTCGTTTTTTAACGAAATGTGTTCGTTTTTAAACGGCTTCAAAACTAATCCTCTCTAGTATACCATGGAGAAGTTTTAATACTACTCCTTTGTAATCCAAAGCTGGGTTATATGGTCCTGCCCTAGGACATCGTAATGTTAAATATACCATTTGGGTTACTTTTGGACTAGTCCTAGTCCCTTGTGGGCTACATTTTACACGAGTGTTTGGACTAGTCCTATTATTTGCAGGCAATTTTTTTAAAAGCGTAACAAGCAATATTAACAACAAAAACAACAATACATTGTACATACAGAACTACTGCACTTTTTAAGAAATGATAAAAAAATAAAAACGTCTTCTGTTTCTATGGAAATTGTTTTAGCTGCTGAATAGTCATCAGAGCAATGATTTTTGTGTATTTTTCTTTGTATATCTTTTTTACCAAAGCAATAATTGACGTACGATCTAAACATGGTATGAATTATGGTTGAATGAATTTTAAAACAACACCGATCTGTGTTGCTGAGAAAGTTTGATGGCATGAACACAAATGAGTGTATTTAAGCCGTTCTCTGTTCTATACCTCTTAATTAAATGACTGCTTTTACAATGTTGCTCTTAAAATATGGTTAAAACAAAATGCTGTTGTTAAAAAACCACCATATAAATTTTTGTGGTAAACATATTATTGTTATTATTTACCATAACATAATCGAAGCCAAGCATAATATGGCTATGTATTCCTTATGAAGGACTAATTTGATCATAATATAGATGCCGTTAAAAATGGTTTTGTAAGCAGTAACCATATGGAAAAAAATGTTTTCTTTGCGTGAAAAAAGTCAATAGCCGTCAAACGCTACAAAAACAAGAACATTTTTCATGGTTAAGACTATGGATGACACCCTTAAGCAATAAGGAAGCGTTGATAAAGCAAAATCAACGGGCTAAAGTTATACTTTGTGGAATTTGAAACCAGACATGTTGCTTTAAATTCGACCATGACAATGATTATCTTTATGTGGGTGTTTTTAAAAAGCTATTAAAGAAACAGATGAGGAGAATTTTTCTCTTTCCCGCTTGTCAGAGCTTGTCCACACTGACTTTGTTTGGCTTAGAGTAATTCAGTACAACCTGACTTACCTAGCATTTAAACGTGAAAGTAAATTTCTTGAAAGTCGCAATATACTCAAACTTTTCACTAACACACACATAATTTTGGTACTTTCACGATTTTTCGTTGATTTTTCGTATACTCTACTTGCAAGAAAGTACTTTCACGTGTAAAGGCCAGGTTAAATCGAAGGTACATATATAAAAGTTAACAAAATATTATAGTAATATAACATTTCTAAAGCGAAACTCTTCCTCAAAAAAAAAGGTAAAAGCTAAAACTATTTTTTACACCGATAAAAATTGTTGTACAATGTACGAAACATGGTGCAAAACCTCGAAATTTTTCAGTGCAATGTACGAAAATTTGTGAATTTATAAAAAGATTTTTCATGATATCGCTTTAAAGTGTCGCAATCTGCATTGTTAGGTTAGAATTCTTTATATCTGGAGAACGGCAAATGGTAAAGTTCCAAATTTAAAACAAACGGCTAGGTTCGCAATACACCACAACTGTCAATAAGTGCGCTGGATTAGAGAAGTGGGCGTGGCACAACATAGAACTCTGTATATCTGAAGAACGGCAATAGCTAAAGTTTCCAAATTTGGTTCGAATGGCTGTGTTAGCAATATACAACTTCTGTCAAAAAAAGGATGGTAGTAGATAAGTGGGCGTGGCACCTCCCATACAAGTCCTAGTTTCCAAACTTGGTACTCATAGCAGGGTTCTTTTTCCATGTTGGAGAAAGGCAAGAGCCAAAGATTCTAAATTCGGTACAAGCATATTGGTTATCAATATACACACGCAAAGAAAAAACATAATTATGATAAAGTGGTGCTGTCACAACAATCAAAAATAAATTAAATTTTTTACATAAATTTTTTATTTTGTAGCACAATTTCTTTTAATCTACATACATAAATACAATTTTTTTAATTCTTTTAATTTCACTTGTTTTCTTAATCGGGTTTGGTTTTTATACCCACACCACAATAGTGGAGAGGGTATTATGCATTTGTGCTGATGTGTGTAACGCCTCAAAATATTTGTCCTAGACCCACCTTAAAGTATACCGATCGTCTTAGAATTCATTCACATTCTGAGTCGAACTAACGATGTTCGCTTGCAGGCTGGCTGGCTGGCTGTCCATGTAACTTTGTGCGCAAAGTACAGGTTGCAATTTTGGAGATAATTTGATGAAATTTGGGTCATAGGTTCTTATTGGCACAAGGACCAAGCCTATTGAAAATGGGCCGAATCGTAGGACCACGAGGGAAGATAGGGGGAAATTTCTTCCTCTCAAAAACTATCAAACCGATTTCAATAAAATTTAAAACATAGATAGAACCATATCTATATCGACACAAAATGTATGCATTTTTTAAAAAATAGGACCACGAAGGGAGATAGGGGCAATTTCTGCCTCTCAAACCGATTTTAATGAAATTTAAAACATAGATGGACACATTAGCTATACAGTTTTTCAAAACTAGGACCACAAGGGGAGGTAGGGGGCAATTTCTGCTTCTCACAAACTTTCAAACCGATTTTCATGAAGTTTTTAAACATAGATAAATCTAAATTTATATGGACACATAAGCATGATGTGTTTTTAAATACTGTGGTGTAGGGTATCATATGGTCGGGCTTGACCGACTATACTTTCTTACTTGTTTTAATTGTTGTTCAACAACTAGCTCACTAACAAACAATTCGATATTTAAAACAAACGACACAACAGTTTCAAAACTATTTTACAAATGGCGCTAACATAATATTATTAGGGTAAACATATTTTGTTTGCTTCTTAAGCATACTTTGCGTACACGTATAGAAAGTTATCATTTCATGGTTGTAAGAAATTTAATATGTTTTCAAAGTCACCATTATTTAGTTGTTAGAAAAATAATTATTTTTCAGTCAACAATACTCCAATTTATAATTGTGATAAACATATAAATGTTAACAGTAACTATAATATTACTAATATTTAAAAAAAATAACAATTATTTGTGTACGACAACAATATATTGTTACAATAAACATAGTATTGTTGCCGTAACCATGCCCAACCATATTTTTTCTTTGCGTGTTAAGAGGAAACCATAATATGGTTGTGGTTTCTTGATAATGGACTAATTTAACCATAATATGGTTGTCGGTGACAAAAATATGGTTAAAATTTTCTTTAAACACAGTATTGTTGGAGGTGACCATATTTAAACAGGTTTTTTTCTTTGCGTGTAGCTGGGTTATTAATTAACGCAATATCAGTCATAAAGTAGGAGGCACTATAAGAATGGTTATCAATACACAACATCTGTCAAAAAGTGGGCTGATTTTTAAAAGTTTTATTGGTATCTCGCAATATCTCTTAAAAACGGTTATATTTAAAGTTGCCAAATTTGGTACAAATTACTTCGTTATCAAACGAGATCTGAATTAAAAACATTTCACTAATTTTATTTCAATAGGCGCAGCGAAGCGCACAGGGTGAAGTAGTAATACGATAAAAAAAGCTACAAAAGTTTCATTCGTGAAATGTATCGATGATTTTTTTCAGTGTACCAAAGGTTTCATTGTTTCTTTTTATAACCTTAAGATATGTAAATGTGTATAATATTTCAGATTAAAAAATATATTACGTCGCTAAATAAATTGTTTTTTAATAATTGAATTACCTTAAAGATCTTTTAAATAACTGATTTGATTTTTTTAAACTTCTTGTATTTCTACAAGAAAAGATAGGCATTCATAATATTGATTTTAAAATTTAAAGTTAAAGCACAGCAAATTTGACTGAGTGGCTATTAGTCTTTTTCATCTTACACTAAGAACTCCCTTAAAAAAATGATCTAAGCTTACCTTATGATTAACCGTATCATCGAACGGTGGCAAATGTTGATGTTGCAGATGTGACGGCATGCCGACTTCATCATAACGATAGGAACGCCAACCATCATCATAATCATCTATAGTATAGCCAGCATCTTCTAAGGCATACATTTGCAAAGCTTCTCGGTTTGGTCGATAGCCCGGGTAACCAGTCGGTGCTTGAGAGCGGCAATATTCTGATGATGCCAGAGCTCCATCTCCGTAATAGCCCGAACCTCTAGTTAAACTATACTCGGTATTGGCATAATCTTTACGGCGTCTTGACTCCTCTACACGCCGTTGTGTAGTTTCGGGGTCCTCAAAAACATCATCGCTCATACTGCTGGCATCGTCGGGTATTTGTGACATTTATGTGGGTTCTTTTTTTAAACTAATTGCAGTTGCCGTTGAAGTTATAAGGATTGCTGTTTTTTTAGTTAGTAGATATGTTTTCTTTTAGTATAAATTTGCTTAAGATTGTTTATAGGTTCGGAAAGGGTGGGAGTTATTAGATTGATTTAAATTAACAGTTTAATCTTAGAGCTTTATGCTTTTATTTAAGCTTTAGGTACTAATATTATATTGCTAAAATAATTACTAGTTAAAAGCTGTTTTTCCGTTGCATATATAATTTAAACATTTTAAGTTTAAGTTATTTTTATTAAAGCTTCTTTGTTTATTACTTTTTTTAGTTAAGTCAGCATCCTTTTTTGTATTGGTCCTTTTTAAGTTATTTTATTTTTCCGCTCAAAGCTTTAATGCGGGTATTTGGTGTTTTTGCTAAAAATTAAATGTAAGGGTTTTTATTGTTTTTTATTACATACATAAGTACATATATTTATACTTAGAAGTTGCCAGACAATTGCCGACTGTTTAAGGAAATATGAAAAAACGTTTAATTACAAATCGTCGTTTCTTTTTTAACACGCCATGTTTTTTAACAGAACTTGGCTTTGCGATTCTCTGAAAGGTGTAGAAACATTTTTTTTTTTTTTGAATTTTTTACTTACAAATAACTGTAGCCAAATTTGTCAATTACGTGTTTTTGGAGCAAAAAGCAATTTACAAATTTAATTAAATTTTAATTTTATTTTTAATGTTATTATTATTAACAAATTAAATCAGTGCCCATGTTCTGTAACTTCCGCTTCGAAAACTTTTCGATTGAAATGTGAGAAAAGAAACAAAAGTGCTTTTAATTGAAACAAACAACTGTTTCTCACTTATCTTCGTCTGTAACATTTTTGACGAGTAATTGCTGTCACATAAGAAAATTACTCGCCAATTTACAGAAAAGTGTGTGAGTAAAATGTTTTGTGAGAAAGTTCCCGCTTTGAACTGTCAAATAAACTCCCGAATAAAAATAAGGTGAGAAAAAATTTTAAAACAAAAAAGTCGGTCTTAGAAATTAACCCCCTATGGAGACGTGTTAACACCATAGGGTACGAAACCGAATTTCGGCTCAGAACGGTTTTTTGTGTGGAAACAGGTTTAAAGCAGAATTAGTCTTTACTTTCTGTTCTGTTAAGAATCTGCTGATTTGTTTTTGTTATTAAAAAACCTATGAAATTGATTAGTTTTTCTGTTCTGTTGCGGTTCAGTTTGTTAAAATCAAAAACTTGTTAAGTAATTGTAAGTGACAGCAAAATAAATAATAAAAAATATATATTTATATATATATATATATATATATATATATATATATAGATACTAACTGAGCCTTTAGATATCGAGATAGAGCTTTGGCATACAGCAAAAAAAGGTGAATTTTATTAAAATAATGGGGGCTCGAGGAACATTTTCGCTGTATAGGATATACAAATGAGCCAATCCAAGTCAAATCGGACAGTAAGGAGAAAAATATTTTTTGGTTTCCTTTATTTTTTACTGTGTTAGTTCATTCTCAACAACACATTGCTGCAAATTTTCAGATTTTTTTTGCTTATGGTTACAGAGATACCGAATATTTATAAAATCGCGTTATAAGAAAACTATGTTCAAATAAACACGCAAAACGTTTTCAATATTTGTCCAAATAGAATAATTTTTTTCTGTATTTATTCTTTTTTGCCTACTTTCCAATAAGAGTAGAAAAAAATTTTCACAGTGGGCTTGGCTGCGATTTTCGAGATTTAATATTTAAAATAATTTTGTTTCACTGGTTGTACTCTTTGATTTTCTTGAATTTTTTTTTGTATTAAACTATGATTTTTTCCACAAATTTTAAGACCCATTTGGTTGTGGGACTCAAAAAAATCTATTTTTTCTGATTTTTTGGAATTTGTTAAATTTGTTTAAAAATTTTCGATTAAACCACTGTGCAAAAATTTTCAAGGATTCCGCAGGATATATTTTTTTTAATACTATGGCTATGTCTTAATAGTCATAAAATAACTAAGAATTATTTCAATACGTTTTTTACTTTTATCTAAGCATAATATATTACAAATCATAGCACCCTTCACCAACTTCGGGCACACATAATTTTATTTCATGATAGATGCTTACTGTATTAACTAATAACGAAACAGTAGCTCTAGTGCAATATCGTGGAATCGATGTCCTTAAAAATATATTAGACAACGTATTTGACAACATTGCTATTGAAAATATATAAGTATTGAATATCTAACCCTTGTTGCAGCCTCGAGACACTTGTGAGAAACTCTTCGGAATTCGTTGATATATTTTGCAATTATCTTGCCAGTTTTTTAACACATGATTTTATATGAATTTAAAATATTAAAACTCGAGAATCGCAGCCAAGCCCACTGTGCAAAATTTTTTTCTACTTTTTATTGTATAGTAGAAAAAAAAAGAATAAATACAAAAAACATTATTCTATTTGGACTAATATTGAAAACGTTATCCGTGTTTATTTGAACATAGTCACCCTTATCGCGAATGTTATGGAAATATGATATATGGGAGCAAACCTAAATTCCCATCCCCAACAAATTGGTATCGCATATATTTTGGGAGTAAAAATTTATATTGTGAATTAATTGTCAGTGCTTTGTAAACAAAAGTCTCTATTGTGAATAGCTTGCCAGTGCTTGTACTGTGAAAGAAAAATATACAATATAAAATACTAATAAAAATATAATAAAATTAATAATGAATACTGTTTATCTTCATTTTCTTTATTAACACTCTTTCAATAAAAGGAAAAAGTAATTTAATTAAGTCCTACTTAAGAATACAAATTAAAATTTACATGTTCCCTTCTCGTTCACATTAACACTTGTTGGGAATTTATTTAGTAAAAATACTCGCGGGAGTAAACATTGGCGCTGCCAAATTTTTTAAGTTTTGGAATTCATTCCCAAAAAATTTGTTATGGGAATCATTCACAATACAAAATAAAAAAATATGGGAATATTTTCATGGGAGTAGTTGTTTGCGATAGGGGTGAATGTTTCTATAACGCGGTTTTTTAATACTCGATATCTCTGATGAAATTAGCTGTTGAAAAGTAACATCAACACAGTAACAAATAACAAAAATCAAAAAATTTCTTTCTCCAAACTGTCCGATTTGACTTGGATTGCCCCATATAGTTTTTGAGTTATTCAACAAAAAGTGTTGTTTTTACTAATTGCGCCCGTACACGACATGTATTTGTCATCTGACATGTCAAATTTTCAAGTCACATGTAATTGTTCATGTCTGTCAAAATTGCTGTTTTACATAAGGTTTATAATATTCGGTCACAAACGTACATGTAATTTGCTTCTGACATTGTCTCTGTTTTTTTCCGCATTGTTATTGCAGAAACCAAAGTAGTTCTCGGTTTCAAAATAGCTTGCTGCCGCCACGAAAATATTTATTTGCGCCGTAAAATAATTTAGCCATCTTAACATTTTTTCTTTTATTTTAAAGATACCAATTTAGAATTTTATAATTAAACGGTTTTTATGTTTATATTTACATAAATTCTATTCAATGGTGAGATGAGCATACATATCTTGGTATTGTAAAATATTAACTTCAGCCGGCTTATGATTCCGTCAATAGTTGACGCCGCTGCCAGTTTCTTCCCGGCATAGATTTCTGATGTCAGATGGTTTGTCAGAAGAAAATAGAGCACGCTCTAAAGGAGCATATAGACGACATGTTTTTGTCATCTGACATGTCAAATTTCCCACTGCAAAACAAATACATGTCGTGTGTTACCTTTTTAACTTTGCTTCTGTAAAAGTCAGACGCAAAGTCATCTGACAAAATTTCAATTAGAGCGTGCTCTATTTTCTTCTGACAAACCATCTGACATCAGAAATCTATGCCGGGAAGAAACTGGCAGCGGCGTCAACTATTGAAGGAATCATTAGCCGGCTGAAGTTAATATTTTACAATACCAAGATATGTATGCTCATCTCACCATTGAATAGAATTTATGTAAATATATACATAAAAACCGTTTAATTATAAAATTCTAAATTATTATCTTTAAAATAAAAGAAAAAATTTTAAGATGGCTAAATTCTTTTACGGCGCAAATAAATATTTTCGTGGCGGCAGCAAGTTATTTTGAAACCGAGAACTACTTTGGTTTCTGCAATTACAATGCGAAAAAAACAGAGACAATGTCAGAAGCAAATTACATGTACGTTTGTGACCGAATATTATAAACCTTATGTAAAACAGCAATTTTGACAGACATGAACAATTACATGTGACTTGAAAATTTGACATGTCAGATGACAAATACATGTCGTGTACGGGCGCCTTAATTGAAATTTTGTCAGATGACTTTGCGTCTGACTTTTACAGAAGCAAAGTTAAAAAGGTAACACACGACATGTATGTGTTTTGCAGTGGGAAATTTGACATGTCAGATGACAAAAACATGTCGTCTATATGCTCCTTAAAATGCTACGATTGTCCTGAAATTTTCCAAATTTTTTTTATATCAAAAACAAAAATTATTGGGTGAGACTTTTACAATTCCAACATTAATACAAAATCTATTCTATTTCGCTTACATATTAATTTTGTGTGGTGCTTACGAGGTTTTCGAAATGGCTTTGGCTGACTTCATAAACGCAGTATTGCATAGCATCACTAAAAACAAATGCGTCAAAAACTCATTAAGCCCTTATGACACTACATTTTTAATGCATTGTTCAAGTTTTGGTGAACAGTGCAAATATAAAGTGATAGAAAAATTTACCAAGTGCGAAGTGTTCAGCTGTATTAAGATAAATGGCAAACTGTCAAAAATTGAACTGAAGTTATCGATAAAAAATTAAGTTATGTCAAAAAAAATGTAAAATTGATAACTTAAAATTGACATTTCAAGCTTGAAATATTAAAAGTGTTGCTGAATCAGCGGTTTATGGGCAAATTCAGCGACTTACCGCTTTTTGTTTTTAGGTTTCTCATAAACAAAAAGTTGGCAACATTTAATAAAATTAACAGAACAGGGATGGCTAAGTTGTTTCAATTGTACTTTTTTGTTGATACTTTTTAAACTAAGATTTATAATACCTTTTTGTGGTGTTTTTTAAGAACATAAATAAAATTAATTTCAACTAAAGAAATCTTTTAGTATAATTAGGGTACTTAGGTTGAACAATTTTACATATTTTTTGACATAACTCCATTTTTTATCGATAACTTTAGTTAAATTTTTTACAGTTTTCCATTTATCTTAATACAGCTGAACCCTTCGGCACTTGGTAAATTTTTCTATTACTTTATATTTGCACTGTTTACCAAAACATGAACAATGCATTAAAAATGTAGTGTCATAAGGGCTTTACCAATAAAAACAATGCACAAATTTCGAAACCCTTCCGCAATGAAAACAGAGACCATGCTATAATGGACTCAAAGCATTGTCTACAGAAAAGTTGTGTAGTTTATGAAGCCATTCCACTTAGTGTTGCATTGCAATACTGCGTTTATGAAGTCGGCCTTTAGTTTTTTAGTTGTCAAGATGCGAATGCAATCGGTTGCCGAATGTTATTTTCTACCTTGAAAAACGTGAAATAAAAAATAACGCAGGTTTGATATATACCCACACAACTAACTAACTTATAGTAATTAGGACTATCATCAATTGATGAAGTACCCAGCAAAAACTTTGCTTACAAAATAAGCAGAAAAATAATGAGAATTTGACGAGCCGTCAACTTACTTTTCTACTAGAAAAAGTACTTATTTTTGTTCGAGATGTCCCAAAAGTAATCCTTTATAATTTAGCCTATTATAATCTAAAAAATAATATGTTTTTTTATACTTAAAATTTTTATAAAAATATGTAGTTACACAAAGTCAATAAAGTGAATTTTTTTTTTTTATTTTTTTTAATTTAATTTTATTTTTTTTTTTTCTTATTTTATTTTTTATTTTTTTCTGTCTCTGGCGGGATTCGATCGCGCAACCTCGGTGCTGATAGATTAGCTCGCTACCATCTAGTCTACCGGGGCAGTGTAGTTTTTGTATTAAAAAACTATGTTTTTTGACTATAATGACATTTTTATTGTCATAATGAAAATTTAAATTTTTCTGTATATCTAAAGCCTATAGTACACGGAATGTAAAAAGCCACATGCGCATGTGGTTCTGACGTAATTTTGACGTCACTACAAAGCCACAATAGCCAGTTCGTGTTGTGTGATGACGACAAAATTACGTCAGAAGCACATGCGAATGTGGCTTTTTACATTTCGTGTACTATAGGCTTAAGATATAATAATAAAGTTATTATTTAATATATAACTAATAATCCAAAAAGTGGCGAATAAAGCTACAAAGTAATGAATTCTTGAAGTCATTAAAAGTAGGATTGTAAGTAAAGTTTTTGCTGGGTAAGCAAATAAATCGAAGCGAGGCAACCTATCTTGATTTGGCTTGATTGTCAACCTTTTTCATAATGTGTCAAGAATCAAGAACAAATATAATTGGTCAAGCTAAATCGGAATTTTAAAAAAGTTTCCAATAAATTGCCAAGAAAAATCCAGAAAAAGTAAGTATTATTAATCGTGCTATTTATATTTCGCCTGCAGTTAAAATAAATTGAAGCACAGCCGCGAACGTTTTAAGTTACAAAATAATTTTTTTTCAGGAGAGCAAAAAAACGTTTTTAACAGACAAGATTATTAATTTTTTATTTTTTTTTTTTAGATTATTAAATATAGTGATAATAAAAATTTTTATGCAAAATATCACCAATTTTAAAACTTAAATTACATGCAAATTTACAGTTTATAACTTTTTTTGTGGAAAAACGTTTCATATCCACAATCACGATGTTGACAGCAAAAATGAAGTCAAAAATATTATGTAATTTTGTTGTTGCTACCTAAAGAAATTTGTATTAAATTTTTAAATTTTAAAAGCTGCATATCCTGTGGCGTTGAAAATTTTAAAACGCAATATGAATTTCTGTAGAGAGCAACAATAAAATTATGAAATATTAAGGGCCTAAAATAATACTACGTTATCTTCAGTCGTAAAGGAGGCTAAGTACATTTTATAATGAATTTTTTAGAAGAGAAAAAAAACTTGCTAAAATCTTTAGTTCTCAATATTTCGGCTCTTTTTTGAAATGCAAGACATGGACATCTAACAATGATGGGTCTTTGTTGTACAAAGGTTTTTGTTTATTTTGTACTTTTAATGTGGACTTAAAACGTTTTCTTTCACTTGATTTGAATTTTATACAATATAACTTATATGTATTTAACGAAGAATAAAGTATTTTAGAAGGGTATCAAAGCCTACTATGTTTGCAGATCATCGATTGGTAGGAGCCTCAGGCCGTCAGTAGTGGGATGACTACATACATCGGTGGTGAGAACCATTCTTACGTGTGGATGCCGTGTTTGGTGATAGGCAATAAATCTGGCAAGTTGGAGACACCTTCTATCTAAGGCTCAGAGGTGTGCTTCGATCGGCATAACATGGGCCATTTCATAACAAATATGAAAATTGGTATGCTTTTCTCCAAATATCTGAACAAACACAGCAAAAGCTAAAAATGTATCAAAAACAGAATTTTAAAAAAAGTTGACTTAGGTACTTTACGACTGAAGGTAACGACTAATTTTTTTTTAAGCTAAATTCGGTAACAAATTTAACTTGCGTTGAGAAATTTTTCCTTTAAAATTTACCAAAACTTATAGGAAAATATTTTTTAAAAGTGTTTAGAAAATAATGATGTTAAGGGGGTTACACACTTTTGATCATGAGTGACAGATTTGCTTAAATGTTAACTTGCTCTATAGTGTGGTCGCTAATTTTCGTCAGTCAATCACAAATTATTTTGTGGTTGGCTGTTGGCCAAGCGCGGATTCAGGGGCGGGGGGGGGAATAAGGAAATTTCCCCCCGTAAATTATAAAAATATGTTTTGTTAATTTCGATAATACAAGAATTCCCAATAATTATATTTGTTTTAATGTAAAAAATTTTTGGAAATCCTAGCAAGGTTTTTTTTATGGAATCTCTAACAAAATTTTTAATAAGTATTTTTTACTTTTTTTATTGGATCTCTAACGATTTTAAATAAGTATCCATATCTTAATCCTAATAGTTATTGATTAGATATTTCCAATGAAACATCTAGTTTACCGTATTCAATTACTTAGTATTCTACATGCAATCCCAGCAGGTGCCATCTATATCCAAAGACTAAACGTTTGACTTGATAATGCTGTTGAATTATTATAAAGCCTTAGTATTTGCAATATTTATGTATACATATACATATTTATGTGTTATATGAATCAAAATTCTATTTGATAATTTTTGACGAAAGCCCGAATTTGTAGGGGAAAAGGCATATTTCCTTATCTTTAAGATATTTCAACATACAACAAAAAGTTTTTAGGGAAGAATTTATTGGCTTTGTTGCAAACGCATTTAAAGAGGCTTCAAAAGATATTGATGACGTTGATGTGTCAATTGATGCGAAGGCGCTTTCATCAATAGTTCTTAAAGCTTTGACAAATTTTGTGTAGGAGATGGAGCAGATGGGTGGGACCACTGATGTCAGCAGAAAATGGAGCTGTTAAAAATTTCTGGAAAAGCGACAAATGCGAAACAAACGCCTTGCTATTCCCATAAATCGAACAACTCAATTTCCAAAAGCAATAAAGTGCCATTAATACAAAAAGTTGTATCATTTGTTAAAGAAACGACAAAATTTTTAAAACATAATCATCCTAAGCGAAAAACAGTTTTAGCAAAGTATTTGGGAGCCAAACTCTCTTCATTATGCGTCTTTGCAACAAGTGTACACCATATAGTAGAAGCTTTGAAAAAAATATCTGAGTGGAAAGGTAGTATGTCTACCTTTATATTAAGGAGCTCACTTAGTACTTTTAAATTTATTTGCGGAATATACATATTAAGTGTGATATCTATTGTAACACAGCCACTTAGTATCATTTTACAAAAGTAAGATATAGATCTTCAAAAAGGATCAAGCCTTATCAAAATTTTAAGCATGTGCCTTGAAGAAAAAAGAAATAAAGCCGAAGAACAATTTAAAGCGATTTTTGAAAAAGTTAAAGTTATTTGCGTTCAAATCGAAAAGACAAGATTTGAACGAAATAATCATGTCCAAAATGTTGAAGATTACTACCGAGTTGTAGGTTACATTCCTCTTATTGAATTTATTTTAGAACATCTCATAACCACTTTCCCAATAGATATCCCAAATGTATTGAACATACCTAAACTTCTACCTCAAAGTGTAATCAAGTCATATACAGATACAAAACTGTTAAAACCACAACAAGCTGATGAGCTGATTATATTTGATAAGAGAGATAAACACCTACTAACATCTAAACTTGAGCATGATCTATCAGATAACAATGTAGATGATTTAATAAACTGTGATGAAGATATCTACCCAAAATCTAAGAAAAATATTTCAAATTTTCGTTTCAATGCTCGTCAGTAAAGCTAAGAGCGGGAGGCCATGATTTCACAAGGAAATCATAAATTGCTTATTTAAAAAGATTAACGTATATTGAAATGATCTTATATTTTATTTAACCTTTTTTAATAATTTTTTTCGAATTTTCTTTTTTGACTTGGTTCACTTCAGCTCTGAGCCGTCAATATATGGTACATTTATTGTTTATATGTATACTAGATGACCCGTGCGAATATTTCGCACCGTAATTTTTATCAATGAACATATTAATTTTTCAATTTCTAATTATTTTTCGTCATTAGTGTTAGAAATAAGCTTTAAAATGAGATATCATTCATTAAATTTGATGCGGTGGTATGGGAGATATTTGCAACCGACAAAAAAAAGTGCTTTAGAAATAATATATATGATGCTATGTATATATTTTAGCCCCCATATTCATAAATGATTATAAAATTTAATAAATGTTTATTGAAGTAAATTTTCATAGAAAATTTGGTTTTCAAGCTTTTATTAAATTTAAAATATTTTTATGAATACAGGCATAAATACATAAAATAAGCATCTGTATAACAAAAATGTAAAGCTATTATTTGGGGTTTAATGAAATAAATTTTAAGTTTAAAGTGCGAGTTGATTTACATAATGGAAAAATATATTGTGCAACTTTAATAGCTCGTTCCGCGCATATATTACTAAGCTGCTGAAAATTATCACTGTTTCATATATCCGCCACACAACTCATCTATCACAACGTCTATCATTTGCCATTAAAATTAAGTTTATTAAAAAAAACCGCGAAATAGAGTCGCGATTTTTTTGCGCCCTTCTTCCGTAGAAATGGTAAGATCTTGTTATTCATGAAATTATTAGAAAATACTTAAAATTTTGTAATTAAATGTTAATTTTGTATAGTGAGGAGAAAAATTGAAATTCAAAACTTTATCGCGTAATAAATCATTTCTTAATATTTTTTAACGGTCTATACGGCTATCAATGAAGAATTTGATATTCGCACAAATTGCAAAAAGTACTTACCCTAACACATATTGTTTTTAATAAACTTTTAAAAACAAATTTTTGACTTTTTTGTATCATACAAAATTTCCCCCACCCTAAGGCTCGAGCTGAATCCGCGCCTGCTGTTGACTAACAAAATGCTTTACTGTAACTCATGTTCAATAGTATGTACTAAAGGGCTGCGCAAAATATTCTTAATGTTCCGTGTTCTACTTCACACAACTTGCAAGCAAAAAAAGTAAGAAAATGCATATTAGTTGCCAAAAACACTACTAACTGTCTTCGTTAAGACAGTTCACTTTTTAAAATATGTCACACGTGAATATTGCAGCGCAAGTCCAGCTAAACGAACATTATATAATGTTCGGTTCTTCGTTAAAAAACAGAACAATTGTAGTGATACTGTAGAAAAACATTATATTTTAATGTTCTATAATGTTTTTTTCGTGTGTGTATTTTGTTTTTGTAAAAAATGTTTGGTTTTTTTTTTTTATCAGCAAAAAGCGACGAACATTAACGAGCCGAACCGAACACATTGAAGTTCGTGGATTTTCAAAAAAAACCGAACGGAATTTAATGTTCTCATCATTTGTTGAGTATGATGAAAACAGCATTATTTTTGTGTTCGAAAGATGACAAACAGGGAAACGTTATTTTTTTTAATGAATTTCTACACAAACACTATTAGCGTTTGTGTTTTCCACAAATCTACCGAACCGAACATTAAAGAACGATATTTACCCCCATATTCATAAAAAATATTTTTATTTTTTTGGATGTTTATTGAACGAATTTTCTATGAAAATGTGTTCAATAAACCTCCAATAAAATAAAAATATTTTTTATGAATATGGGGGTAAGTGTTTATTTTCGAACACTGAAAATAACTATATTGTGTGAACAAATATAAAACTTAACTAAAATACAAAAAAAAAACAAAGCAAAATATGTTTAATTTTTTACATATTGTTTTTTCCCCCTTTTGCTAACAAAACTTTAGATTATTGTTAGCAAATGTCAAATCACTGTCCAATTTTACTGTCTGCAAAATTTGCTAGACAGTAGACAAGAGAGTTGGAAAAGTGTGCATGCATTAGAGAAAAGGTTTGCATGTATTGCTACTGTCTTGCCAGTACTGGCAAATGTAAACGCCAGGTAATGTTTGCTTAAATTACACTATGCAACAAAATAAAACTTTTATCGTGATTTTTGATGATATATTTTTCACTTTTTCTGATGCGTTACAGTCCTCTAGGTACAAAAACTTTGTCAGTTGTAATATTATATGTTCAAAATTTTGCACACATATGCGTTATGATATAGGGAATAAAAATCCAAAAAAACTCAATTTTGAAATTTTTGCAGATAGGCAGATTAGGTCTTTAAGATTTCGATTCCAATCGAAAATCGATTTTGTTATATAAAAAATCGATTTTTTGCAATCGAATTTACGTATGCGATTTTATACTGAAATCGATTATTGGGCTTTTAAAATCGATTTTTTTATTTTTATCAAAATTTTGCCAATTTTTAATTTTAATCTTAACTAAATCGATAAATTATGGGCATGCACAAGAAAACTTATTTTTTTGTGCGTCTGTAGGTATTCTTATGCAGTTTCCCAATTCTAAAGTTGTAGTTTTACGTATTAATCTATTAGAAGTATACCAACTTCCAACTTTAATATAAGGGCTCTTGTTATTCAGAAATTAAAGTAACCAATGGACAGTGAACAAAACAGTCCTAAGCATATCGTACCGAACCAAACACTGAAAGTCAGCTTCGTGAAAATCAACATATTATAGAAACACAACAGGTGACAACATTTCATTCCTGTGGAAATACGCTAATATTTAAACAAACCAGTTTAGTTTTAAGCAGAGTGGAAAAACAAAAAGTATGTAATTTATCCTATCAAATACGAAATATCTCTGCATCTTTCTGAAATCAATGACATGCAAACGTTTGCTTTCTAAAACTATCTTAATAGTAACTTAGCAAAGAAACAGTCGCCACCGATCAGGAACTATTATCATAATCCTTTGAAATACTATCCATACATTCAGGCTTGTCACAGAAATGAATTCCGATCAAAAGTGATTTCGTTTTATATCAAGCAAGATACGAAATCACTTCCACTTTCGATCGGAATTAATTTATGTGACAGCCCTGATTGACTACACAAGAATACAATTTTAATATGTGAAATGTACATGCACTTGTTCCTCTGAAGGCCATCTCAAAATTTACACATTTTCACTTTTTACAGAATTATAAAAAGTAGTCATATCTACCCACTGTAAAAATCTAATTTTAATTTCTCTAGTAGTAGTAGTAGTTTGCCTTTGTGATACAATTTAAAAGTTAGCAAATTAATCTTAAACGATATTGAAATCGATTTTAAAATCGATTTTGAAAAAAAGAAATAAAAAAAGTCGATCGAAAAATCGAAAATCGATTTTGGAGTCCATTTACCATTCCCTAATGACGATACATATAACCTTTTTCATGTATATAACAAAACTTTATTCCAGTGCAATGTTCTTCTATTCTTCTATATTTTGATCGTAAAGCAAAACAATTGTTTTTGCAAGTATGTGTTTTGTAATGACCCTGCAAATAATATTGGACCACCTGGCGCCCTATGCTCCAGTGGGAGTTAAAGGAACATATATATATACATATATCCATTTTAATAAAATGGACTTCTTCATGGACTGGTCAGATGTAAAGCAAGCATGGACCATGTTATAGTTAAAAAATGTTTGTAGTGAGACGACATCTCTTCGTTTTTTAAAGACGTGCTTTCGTTTTTAAACGACTTCAAAACTAATCCTCTTGAGTATACCATGGAGGAGTTTTAAAACTACTCCTTTGTAGGTTATATGGTCCTGCACTAGGACATCTTAATGTTAAATATACCTTGTTTTTTCCATACGTTTGGGTTACGTTTGGACTAGTTCTAGTTCCTTGTGGGCTACTCTTTACACGCGTGTTTCGACTGGTCCTATTATTTGCAGGGGAGAGAGAAATATGCACAAACTATCTAAATCTAATGAAATTGCTTGTAAGCAATTTTTCTTGTGCTTGTGCAGCTCTTTAGTATGTACCCCGCTTTAATAAACATTTTTTACTTCAACATTAAAACTTAATTTCAATAATAGATTCATTTCTTAGAAAGTATTCCTTTAAAAAAAATTTACGTTAAAAACGTTATTTTTGGAAATTATTTAAATTTTTATTAAAATCTAAAGCCAACGTAATTATAAACATTACTCAAATCTCAAAAAAATAAAGACCATATTTTTCAAAATTGTGTAATGATAAAATTTTCAATACCAGGAAATGGAAAAGTTTAAATATAAATCAATTTAATTTTATTTACCAACTTTCGTATTGAAACTTTGGACCTATGTCCTATTTTCTAAAACAAATATTTCTTTAATTTTGTTTTATATATATCGAGCCTTTGCTGCAATAGAATCATAACTCAAGAAACCTGGGGTCTAATCACCGCATTCGATACTATCATATCGAATAAACGTATCGAATGAAAACTCTATAAATGTAATGTCGAGTTACTCGATATCAAATGCTATTATTTCAAATTCAATACATTTCATTCGATATCGAGTTTCATAATACCAAAATAAATAATTTCGATCAATTTTGCTCGATATCATATGCGGTGATAAGACCCCTGATTTTTGAGATAACGTATTTAATTCTTCAATTCCCAGTGTAACATGGGACCGCCTACTAGTTAATAATGTGGAATTCATCGCCATATAGTTCCTTCATGTTCTGTAAAAATGTCATACGAATATGTTATATACTTAACTCTAGAGAGAAGAATTAAATTTTAAGGTACTATAAAATTCAGATTTGAGTTATGACTCTGTTGCAGCAAAGGCTCGATATTTATTTACCAAATTTCATTGTCACAGACTAATTATTCTCTTATATGATTCTATGGATTGTTTTGCAAGCATCGTAAAGTTAGGCCGTTGTAGGCACCGTCTTGCAATAATCTTAAACATATTTCTATAACCTTACAAAAGCTCATCGAAACAACAAAAAAACATTTTTAATAGTACGATCTTTTTCAAAATTGTGTAATGATAAAATTTTCAATACCAGGAAATGGAAAAGTTTGAATATAAATCAATTTAATTTTATTTACCAACTTTCGTATTGAAAATATACTTTGGACCTATGTTCTATTTTCTAAAACAAATATTTCATTAATTTTGTTTTATATATATCGAGCCTTTGCTGCAATAGAGTCATAACTCAAAAAACCTGATTTTTGAGATAACGTATTTAATCCTTCAATTCCCAGTGGAACATAGGACCGGCTACTAGGTAACAATGTGGAGTTAAACGCCATATAGTATGAAGAAACTATAAAAAACTTAAAAAATGTCATAAAAATATCTTATATACTTAACTCTAGAGAGAAGAATTAAATTTTAAGGTACTATAAAATTCAGATTTGAGTTATGACTCTATTGCAGCAAAGGCTCGATATTTATTTACCAAATTTTATTGTCACAGACTAATTATTCTCTTATATGATTCTATGGATGGTTTTGCAAGCATCGTAAAGTTAGGCCGTTGTAGGCACCGTCTTGCAATAATCTTAAACACATTTCTATAACCTTACAAAAGCTCATCGAAACAATAAAAAAAAAAACATATATTAAAGTTTTTTATCGACCTTTTCCTTATTTTATTATTGATTTGTTTAGAAAATTGTAAATCGGGCTTATTAAGGTCATGTATTCTATGCAAATAAAAGATTATTTCATAATTTATTTTTCCGACGTTTCGTTGGAGATTCCCAACATCATCAGGGATATTTTATTAGATATATAATCTTTCGTCAATAGTTCTGGATTTTGAATATTTAACACACATTCTGTTTTACATAAACACAACATAAAACATAAATTTAATTAAACAAAACAAATGCAAAAATATAAAATAAAGTAAAAAATATCATAGTACCTATAATTAAATTGTATTAAACTAAGTATCACAGAAGCAGAACATTTTTAATAGAACGATTTCGATTTTTCCTTTTTATTTTACCCATTTTCCCAAAAACACACTTTCACCTACTAGTCTGGCAACTCTTAAAATATGCAAAAGCTTTGATTGGTTTTCTTACTTTTAAAAGCTTTAATGCTTTATCTCCGATTTTCTTTAGGCGGTTTGTAAACACCTTTTTATGTTGGCACGATTTTTCTTATCGCATTTTAGTTAATTTCCTTAAAAAATTCTCACTCTTTTTATTCACCGTTTATGAGAAGAGTTGTTTATTTAAAATTGAGGAATTTTGTTAATTTATTTATTATAAATTATTATTTTTCACCAATTACTCTCTTTATCTTAATTATTTTCGTAAGCAACCGTGTTTTAAATGAGAGAGAAAGGAAGCTAAAAAAATTTTGACACTAAGTATTTTGGTTGTTGTTGCAGTTTATGTTTTACATTAACGGTATTTTTGTTTTGGCAGTTATATTCGTTCACAATTGTTATTGTTATGATTTCCTTTTACTCTAATTGTTTGTTGTATTTATTTTTTGTTGTTATTGAAAGCGTAAAAGAGTCATAGAGTTACAAACAGATTTTTTTTATTTAACAGGGATATTTCTGTGACGATTGTATAGGTATTGTTATAGTTTTAAGTAATTTTTGGCTTTATTTGACATTTTCAAGGGTCAAAGTTTATTTTCCTTTTTAAATAGTTAAGCTTAGTTAAAGTTTAGGTTTGAGAGATTTTTTTATAATATTTTCTTAACATTTATTTTTTGTTATTTTTTTTAATATTAAATAAATTCCCTAAACAAATATTCGTTTTTTTATAGTTTCCGTTCAAATGCCTTTTGTGTTTCTTTTTATTTTTTTTTTTTTATTAATTGATATTTTATTATTAATTTACTAAATATAATTTATATTAAATATGTATATAATATTCTTTTTTAAATACTACAAAAATTGGTGTTATCGTTTACTGCTAAAGCACAATATTTTAGGATTTTTTCATGTTTTTTTTTTTTGGAGGGGGTGGCTTTTTATTTACATTTCAAATTGCTTCTTTTGGATTTCTTACGATTCCTTTTAAGTTAAAGCTGTCTTAACTCTACTGAAAATACATATGGTTATTGTATTTTGACGTCATTGATTTTCTTTCCTTTTAATATTTTTAATAAATAACAGTTTGTTAAATTTTGGTCATATTTCTTTCTATTACACTATCACAGGGTTAAAGTAAAACACTAAGGGAACCTCCTTTTTACATATTTTGTAGTAAATTAAAAATATTGTTAATATTATTCGCAGAAATACTATATTTATGTATTTAGCTTTTTTAAGTATTCATACGTTCATTAGGGAATATTTGTCTATAAATTTGTTTGTGTAGATAATATTCCATAAGGCTTTTTTTTAACACTACCCCTTCCACCTTTGGTATATAATTTTGTAATCATTTATAAAGCCATGTTTTATAATTATTTGTATAAATTCTTCACTTATTAAGTTCCTCATTTATATTTATCTAGTTTATTTTATTAGAAACACTTTTTTATTAATTAGCCCATTTTCTGTAATTAATTTAATAAATTTTTGCTATATTATTTTTCGTTGTGTCTGGCTTTTTAGTTGTTTTCCCCATTAATACTACACTTGTACTAACGCCTTTGACATTTCGGCGATACATTGACCGACATTTTTCGCGAGAACAATTGCACAATAGACTTACATTAATATTTCCACATATTTCCTTAGTTCTATGGAAAAATACAGCTCTACATGTGCCGTTATATGATTTCCTGTGAGAGCTTTTCATAAAATATTGAGTACGAGAGAAGACTATCAAAAAATGACAACAAGAAATATAGACAGAGTTGCCATATGGTTGCAATGTTGCATTTAATACAAGTAAAAAAGATTGATGTAATTTTTAAGTTGGGAAGAAAACTTAAAATGTCAGAAATTTTTGATTAAACGTCCGAAATTAAAAAGCCAATTTTTTTAAAGTCTATTTAATAAATATATTGTGCTTATATTTTCGGCTTGAGATCTGTTATATTAAATAGAATAAAAATAAAAAAATCCTTGTTTTGTTTTTAATTGTTATTATTATTTATTTCTTATAATATTATGATCAACTTTTTTATTCATCTTCAGGGAAATATGATCTAAAAAACATTAAACAGGGGTGTTCTGAAATTGAAAACGCAAAACGCTAGAATTTTAAACGTCGTGTTTAAATAAGATTTCTGTAATAAAAGAATTTGGTGACCAATTTTTTACAAATGTTTTTCAATTAAACAGAATTTTATAACAAAAATTATAAAAATTAGATTAAAAGTGTATTAAAAACAACTTCCAAATTCTTGCGTTTTGCGTTTTCGATTTCCAGAACTCCCCTGATAATTTTAAATATTTTAAACATTTATGTTTTTTAATTCTACTAACAAATAATTTACTTAATATTTAATGCAGTGTTGTCCGATCCCAACAAAAAATGGAGCAGGTTACCATTGCGCCTACGGAAGACATGAATTTTATATGGCGAGTTCCCACTTTGAAGCAATACATTTTTGACACATAAAGCGCATTATTCAGCGCATATAAAAACTATTGGATGTAACGATCAGCCGTTCACATTAAATGTTTTGATACAGTTATTTTTTAGTATTCTCCCTTACAAACCTGCTTCGTAGTAAGGGAATGCCGTGACACTTGAAATGTTATTTTTTTATAAAAATTGTTGAGAGTTCTTTCACTAGCTTTACTGTATTTCTGTATGTCTTATTGCGTAGCGCATAATTATGCGCTTATTTTTTTAAATGTACATTAGTGCTTCGCAAAATGATAAAAAATTTTATTGGGATGTTATTGTTTTAAGTTTTCTTAACCAACACTCCATAAAATTTAAAAGAGAAAAAAAAAAAAATACACATATTTACATTAACCCTACGTCCAGACATTAATTTAGTTTTTGTTAACATAATGTTATAAAGACGGTAGAAAGACGTCAAAATAACGTGAAGCAAATGGATTCTAGACATAGAACATGAAATTGTATGTAAATAAATACTGGCATTTTCTTTGGCAATAATCTATTTCAATTTATTTATTTTTTTTTATTTTTTAATAAGGATTTGTAAATTTAGTTTTACAATGCATGTATGCGTTTTAAAGCTTTAAATTTATTTTAAATTGAAAATTGCCTAGGCAATTATTCTTTCCAACTAAATTCTCGTCTGGACTTAGGGTTAATGTAAATGTAATTGTAAACATTCATATTTTGATTTTGATTCTTTTTTTTTTGATTGGAATATTAAAAATTTTTGCAAATTATAATTATTTTTTTTTGATATTTTGCTTTATGGACTGCATATATAATGTCGTTAATAACTTATCTATTTTTTTTTTTTCTTTACCATTGAATTTAAATTTAATTTTTTATTTTTTTAATGTTAAAAGTAAATCTATATTTGATCTGTTTTACTGTAATTTGGCTCCCCCGCAAATCTGAATATTGGTTTATGTTTGATGATCCATGATGAAAATCTTGGACCTGTGGCTGGAGATAGCTTAATTTTAAATTCATCTCTTCCGTTGTCGTCTGATAGTTTGATTTTTGGACACGTTAATGCCCAAAGCTTAAGTCCTTCGAATTCGAATGTAAAGCTCGAAGAGTTTAAAAGCACATTCAGTAAGTCCGGCCTTGACATAATTGGGATATCTGAAACTTGGTTTAAACCGGATATGCTTTCGCAATCACTGGGTCTGTCTGGGTATAAGATTGTCAGGAATGATCGCCCTAGATCGAGTGGTAGTAGGGATGATGGTCATCCTACAAGGGCCGGTGGTGTCTGTCTGTACATATCTAACAAATTACGTTACAAAACAATTTTTTTTGGCAGACAATATGGAGTCTGTGAATCGTTATTCATTGAAGTTTTTGGTAATGGTGTTTCGATGATAGTTGGTGTGGTATATTTGCCATATGGTGATGTAGGGGCGTTTGAAAGCCTTCATAGTGATTTGTTTGACCGATATTCGAATATTGTTATCATGGGCGATTTTAATTATAATCTTTTTGATGTGGTAAAATCGAACAATCTTCGTTCGGTGATTTCAAGATGTGGTCTAACCTGTGTGCACAACTGTTTGCCCACGCATCTTCATTTGCCTACTAATACTACCTCGCTAATAGACTACTTTCTCCTGAGTCAACCTTCCACTATGGCCTATAGTAAACAATTTTTTTATCCTTTTTTTTCATCATACCACAGCTTTATAATCGTTTCGGTTAAATTCTCATCTCAGAAGCGTAGAAATTGTTTTGAAATTAAGGATTATAATCATGTAAATTATGAGGATTTTTATCGGCATCTTGAATTTTTTGATATATCTCCTATTTTTACTACGAGCGATGTTGATTTGCAACTTTCTACAATAAATAACTTAGTGAATGGTCTCCACGACTGTGTACCCACAACCATGGTAAAATTAAAATCTGATGATTCAAATTGGATGTGTTCCAGACGTATTGTGGAAGTAAGATCTTTAAGAGATCGAGCTTACGAAGCCTACCGTAGGGATCGGTCTGAGACTAACTGGAGGAAATATTGTAGGCTAAGGAATAAAACGAAATCTATTATTAGAAAGTCTCGAAAGGAATATGGTGAGAATCTTTTTTCTGGTGTTGATAATACTCAAATATGGAAGAAGATACGCCAACTGGGTTGTGCTGGTCGTGAATACTCTGAGCTTGATCCATCAAATGTGGAATCCATAGCTTCTAGTTTTTTGGATAATCAAAATCCTAATTTGTTAGGTGATTTAAATTTTGATAATTTTACTGAGAACTCTAATGGTTTTTCGTTTATTCCTATAACCGAATATGATCTGGTACTTGCTATAGGCTCCATAAACTCTAATACAACAGGCTATGATAGAATTCCCATTAAGTTCTTAAAATTGATATTTCCGCTAATAAGTAGACCACTCCTCCATCTTGTTAACTCTATATTTATGACCTCAGAATTTCCCACTGCGTGGAAAATGGGTCGAGTTGTACCTATTTTGAAGAATGGAAATGTGGAGAATTTAAGACCGATATCTATCTTACCTGCGATGTCAAAAATAGTTGAGACTATAATGAAAACACAGATTTTGACCCACTGCGGTTCAATGATTAGACCTAATCAGTTTGCTTTTAGGCAAAATCACAATACGACATCGTTACTACTTTCTTTAACTGATAATATAAGAGGGCAACTTGATAATCATCAGCACTGTGTTTTAGTCTCTCTTGATTTAACGAAAGCGTTTGATCGAATCAACCACAACGTTCTTGCAAGGAAACTTCATGAAAACTTTAATTTTTCGAAATCGGCATGCAGATTGATTTATAATTATTTATTGGAAAGATCACAGTTTGTTTCAATAAATGGGATAAATTCTTCTATAAGTGCAGTAACCTCTGGTGTACCTCAGGGATCTATACTGGGTCCGATTTTATTTATTACTTACCTGAATGATTGTATCCCCCTTATGAACAACGGTTTTTTTGTCAATCGTATATATTTGCGGATGATATTTTACTCTTATATACATCTGATTCTCATCAAACTGACCTTTTTGAGATCCGTCTAAACAACCACCTGAGTTCAATATCTAACTGGATGTCTCTTAACTTTCTTGAGATTAATTCTACTAAGACTAAGGCTATGACGTTTTATTTGCAGAGCCGAAATTGGTTTGGTCCTCGGATTAATGTAAATGGACAATTAGTTGATTATGTTGATGTTCTTAGATGTCTTGGTGTTATTTTGGATTCGGGCTTAAATTTTGATAACCATATTAATTCGCTGTCAAATAGGGTTTGTCTCACCTTGAGAAAGTTATACTCCCTAAAACCATATACACCTAGACATGTAAGATACCGATTGGCTCACTCCCTAATTTTGTCTCAGTTTAATTATGGCCTTGAAGTTTTTTCAGGCTCTTGGTTATACAATGTGAATATACTTAGTGGAATTATAAGAAAAGTTGTTCGTTTTGTTTTTGGTGTGAAAATGTAGTTTTGATGATTATCTAAAAGTACGTATTTTGCTTCATTTTTATAAAATTATGAAAACTCAACAACCGGAAATTTTAGTGAATAAATTATCTTTTATTAACTCTTCACGTAATATTCAGATTGGTGTGCCGTTTAGACATCTTTCAATAGCTGACCGCTCTTTTGTAGTGCGTGTCTATCGAGCTTGGAATGTTCTACCTAATAGTCTCAAACTCTTCTCCTATTCATTTTTAACTTATAAGCGAAAAATAATTGAGTACTTTAATGGAATTATGACCTAAATATGTTGACACTTAACTATTTTTTCTTTCTTCTGCCTCTTGCCACTTTTTAAATTTTTAATTTTTATTTTTTTTCCTTAATTGGATTTTTATATTCCAATATTCTTATGGCTGGGGGGCCACTATACTATACTATACTTATATATAACAGCTAAATTTCTATATTTTTAAAAGTTTTTAGTTTTTAAGTGGCATACTTGTGAAATTTGTAATTATCAACAATACATAAATAATTGGCCTTGGAGGCTTTCTTTGTATTGATATTAATAATAAAATAAATAAATAAAATAAATAAATAAATTTATTTATTATTTGTATCTTATACGACAAGAGGTGCGAAGTGTATAATTTATTTGTGCTGATGTTTGTAATGTCAAGGAATAAAATTAATCGATTAGGGCATGTCAGCCCGTTAATGTAAATCTGATGGTCAAAGTTAAGGTTGCAATTAAAAAGATAACCCAAGGGAATAAAATTGAACTTTTTTTGTGTTGATTTGAAGTTTAAAAAAATTATTTACTAATTTGTGATCACTGATTTCAAATCTAATCTCCGTTTTTCTACATCATTTTTACGTAACAGGTACTAATCGTATCTTTGACTTTTTTCCAAAAATTAAAAGTTCAAAAAATCCTATCTTTACTCTTCATTTAGCGATTTTTTAAAGATGCAATTGTTAGCTTTAAAAAACAATTTAATTTTTGAAAATTACAAAAAAATGGCTGAGTAATGGTTGTTTACGTAAAAAAAATAAATTATAATCCTTTTTCATCGACCTTATTTATTAAATACTAGCATACACCCGCTACTTCGCTAGCGTCTTCTTTTTCTACTTGGACATATTTTTATTCCAAAGTTTATTTTTCTAGGTTTAAGCTTGTTTAAATTCTAGCATTTAACCCGCTACTTTAGTAGAACCAAAAAGCTAAAGAAAAATATCAAATTTTCCGTATTTCCTTTTTTGGGTACTATATTTTTCCCCCATTAAAGTATCAAAAATTTCAGTATTGAAGTGGTAGCACATAATTCAGTACGAATATGTCAATAAATGGAGGAAAATGTTTGTAAAAAAAAGTACCAATAATAGTTACGAGTTTCACCCCCTAAATGTTCGAATTTCGAAAAAGTACCAAATTCGTATACGTATTTTTTTGATAAGTTTTGAATGTGGTAATAACTTTGTGTCTATATTTATTGGTTCTAAAGCACAAAGTATACAGAGATGAAAAAAGTGACGTATGAAAAATGCCTAAATCATTTGCGAGGGCAGCTTTCGAAGAAAGAGAAAGAAAACGTTTTTTGTTAGTGAAGTGACAATGCGTAAAAACAGGCCGCTTCTATCTACAAAAATTGCATAATCAAAACAAAAAACGCAAAAAGGGCAGCTTTCGAAGAAAAAGACAGAAAAAACACAATATTTTCTGTCTCGTGACGCCTCTGTATACTCTGTGTTCTAAAGATAGATGGGGTGGCAAAAAAGTACCAAAATTCAGATTTTACCCGTTTACTCCCTAATTGAGCCGAATTTATAAAACACCTGTCCGCTTATTTTTCCAAAGAACAACGATAGGTATTACATTTATTTTGCATCTCTTTTAGTTTTGGAGATAAAAGGTTACCGAATTTTTCCGTTTTTACCTTTTTTACCACCTAAAATTTCGAAAAATCCCGTCTTAGTGGATCGACTTAGGGAGTGATTAATCGATAGTCCAATTTTCAAGTTTCTAGGGTCAGAGGCTTGGGCTGGGCTATGATGAATGAGTCAGTCAGTCACTCACGCAACTCTTTTATATATGTGACGCGGAAAATAGAAAGGTACCTAAGGGTTTTGCCATTTTAAAGATTAAAATACGTGTATCTTTGGTGTACCATCACTGAGCGTGTTGGTATTGGTCTCATTTCAAAGCGACACATCTCAACCTTGTTGGTCAACCTGGAAAACGCGCGTTGGTCGTCCCTACCTCTTGTTTTTTGTAGTTGGTTTTTACTGTTCCCTTTACCTTACTGGTCCCGTTCTCTATGCGCTGTCACATATGCATATAGATAGAAGATTATACTTTTTAAAAAAATAATAAAAATATTTTTATTTTCGATATTTCGATTTCCGTTGGAAATCTTCTTCAGGAAATTAAAAAAAAAAATCACCATTTTTAGCTCTGAAAGATACGTTTACACCCAGAGAAAAAACGTTTGTAATTATGGTCACCTCCAACATTTCAATTTTTAATAAAAATGTTTAAACATATTATGGTTATTTTACCATATTATTGTCACCGGCAACCATTTTATGATTAAAATAGGGCTCCATTAGGAAGCCACAACCATATTATGTGGCAATTTGGAAAAACGTCTTAAGCTGGGATCACACGATTGCCGCAAATGCACCAATATGACACAATTTTGATTGTGCTTTATTGACGCACAATAAAGAAATTGCACCAATCAAATAGTCTGAAATCACACGATTGCCCTTTCTTATACAAATTTAATTGCCGCTAGTTGGTACAAAGCGAAATCGGTACAAAAGTTGCCGCAGCACAGTCATACGATTGTTCCAACTTGTGTCGACTACGAAAACAGCTGTTGTGGTAGCTTTTTTATTCTAGTTGGTTTTTTCATTAAAAAAAAGAAAATTTTATCATACACTCATAAAATTTTTACAGTAACTGATTGTGGGTTATTAAATTCGTTTCCGTACTGTTAAATGTTAATAAAACGGAAAGAGCCAAAGTTTCCAAATTAAGTATAACCATCTTTGTTATCAATACACAACATCCGACAAACTGTGGGCGAGATCGGATATAGGAAAGAACGGTGTTTATGCAACTTTTTGTTAATATCGCACCATGGTGAAGGGTACATAAGATTCGGCATAGTCGAATATGGCACTCTTACTTGTTTTTAAATTGTACTGTTTTTTGTACTCGGTGTAATGTTTTTCCAAATTTTAAATCTAGCTGCCCTAAGCCGAACAGACATCATTAAATCGATTCAAAGTCGATCGGTTCTAGGACCAATATTTGAATGTGTTACAAACATCAGAACAAAAGCATAATACCCTCTCTACTATTGTGGTGTAGGTTCAAAAAGCCGTGATTATAGAATCAACTTCTCTAAGTTCATTCACTATAGAGAAGCTTGACTGTACCACCCATTGTTAATTGACTCCAAATCTAGTTTGCTATCCTTCAAACCAAGAGGCATTTTCCTTCTTTTTTCTGAATAAAAAGAATGAATGAAACAGTCTTTGCTGTCAATGATTATAAAGGCAACAAACACTCTTTCGCATTAGTTATCTAATCGAAATTTATGTCAGTCAGTTGCAAAGATGTTGGTTGGTTGATTGTGTTTCCATTTTATTGGAAAATCATTAACAAAGAAGCGGTTTCGTACTGAGTCCACACCACATGTCTAAATAGAGTGTGGTAGATAATTTCATTTATGCACATGTTATGTTTGAATTTTATTGTATTTTCTACTTACTTCTTTTATCATGCATTAATTTATATAACTAATAAATATAATTGCTTTAATGATAGATAAAAATGAGTAGGTGCCAATTATTCAAATATTTTCAAATGGCCTTGACTGATAATAAAAAAATATAATAGTAGATACCTACATAAATAGAAAATTTTGTGATAAATAATTTAGATTTTATGGCCATTAAATGTATTTAATTATTTAATAGGGCGATAGTGGGGGAATTTTTTTAATATTTAATGTTTGGGCTTACGTAATATTTAAATGTAATGAACAAATAATTACCTAAATAAAATAACATTTATAGTTACAGTGACCATCCGTTCTTTACTCGTATTATACAGAACAGTACTCTATTTTAGAGCTTTGTTCTGTGTTAATTATTTTTAAGTGAAAACTTTGCATTGTTTTGTATTTAGCGAAATGTTCTGGGTGCTACACACTATTGCGGTGCAAAGGCAATTTCGACCCGAAAGCTAAATGCCAAGTTGGAGCTGAATCAACAGTGGCAATAAAAGTTAAAGATAGAAAAATTTGATTTAAAATTTTAAATTTAAATAAAATAAAAAGTGATGTTTTTAGAGAAGAAAAAATCAAAAGTTTCGAAAGGCAAATGCTTAAACGCGTTAAAGAGTTCCAATCATTGGATTTGCTACAAATTTCTTTCGCATCGCAATAGAGAATAGCTCCCCCTGTATTTGTACTGTTTTTAATCAAATAACTATAAGAGCTACATTCCAAATTTATCTGACAGCTCATTTTCAATAGCTAGTACTAAAGGGTGGTTAAATTTCAAGGTGTTGATTTTGAATAAAACACAAACTATTTAGGAAATTATTGTAATTTTATTTTATTATGATATATTGGTATTACTCAATTATGTATGGAACAAAATATCGGCCAAATGGGCGCCGCGACCACGGCGGCACACCTCCATCCGATGGTCCAAATTTTCGATGACCCTGAGGCATAATGGAGGTTCTATGCCGTTAATGTGCCGAATTATCTCATCCTTTTAGCTCTTGAATTGTTGCTGGCTTATCGACGTACACCTTTTCTTTCAAATAACCCCAAAGAAAAAAGTCCAACGGTGTCAAATCACATGATCTTGGCGGCCAATTGACATCGCCATTACGTGAGATAACACGGCCATTGAATTTGTTGCGCAAAAGAGCCATTGTTTCGTTAGCTGTGTGGCAAGTGGCACCGTCCTGCTGGAACCACATATCGTCCACATCCATATCTTCCAATTCAGGCCATAAAAAGTTCGTTATCATCTCACGATAGCGAACACCATTCACAGTAACTGCCTGACCGGCCTCATTTTGGAAAAAATACGGCCCGATGATGCCGCCAGCCCATAAACCGCACCAAACAGTCACTCTTTGTGGGTGCATTGGTTTTTCGACAATCACTCTTGGATTCTCATTCGCCCAAATGCGGCAATTCTGTTTATTGACGAATCCACTGAGGTGAAAATGTGCCTCATCACTGAAGATGATTTTCTTCGAAAATTGATCACCCACTGTTGCCATTTCTTGCCACCATTCTGCCCATTCACGACGTTTGGAATGGTCAAGAGGCTTTAGTTCTTGAGCCAATTGCACCTTGTAAGCGTGTAAATGCAAGTCTTTATGCATAATGTTCATCAACGACGAGCGTGAGAGGTGCAATTGTTGGGCACGACGACGAGTTGAGGTGGACGGCTCTTCAGCCACACTATCGCGAACAGCAGCAATATTTTCTGCAGTACGAGCTGTACGAGCATACACTGGTGTTCTCACATTTGGACGATCAAATTGACCAAAAAAATCACGAAGTGCACGATATGCATTTTGATTTGAACGCCCATTTTCATAATAAGTCTGGATAACTTTAACACGTTGTTGGACTGTGTATCTCTCCATGGTTCAAATTGAGTAAGTCTGAAATAGAGAAATGTCAAATAAAATTCGGAAAAAAACTTGGCGTTTAGGTGTGGTTCACATTCAACATCGGCCCTTACAATTTAACCACCCTTTATTTATACATACATATGAATTTAAGAAATAATTAAGCCAAATTTGGACTTTCTATCTCATATGGTATGGGCGCTATTTTACAAAACTAGTGGGTAGTTATTATATCTGTGGTATTTTTTCAAAACACCTGAAGTCGAGATAAGGAGGAAAAAAGGTATTAAAAAAAAATCGGTGAAAAATAGTTTTTATTAAAAAATAAAATAAACTAAATTAAATAAAAATTTCGTCTATAATACAAAATTTTAAAAACGTAAACAAAAATGTTTTTAAAACTTTTTAAATTTGACTTTAGATGTTTTGTCAAAATGCAACATTTATATTCTACTAATAAGTTTATTTCGGGTAAATATTAAAATGTCAAGTTCATAAATTATAAAAGGACTTCGAATAGTAAAGGTTTATGTGTAGTTAGAAATTAGCGTTAACATTGGAGGCAATACTTTGCTGATATCTAAGCCATTTGTGGACCGATCTTTCTGACCATACGCGATATAAATATATAACAACCTAGTCCCCATCATATCGGAAATCTTCTTTTATTTGCAGGGAACACACACGTTTTTTTTCTTGTAAAAAGTGCTATCAACATTAAAAATATTACTTCATATAATAAAATGATAAAAATTGTTGTTACAAAGTAGACATATTATACATCAAAGCGTTGGGAATTGTGTCTAGATTTCATAACCTAATATAATTTTAAAATTCGTTGTAGAAATTTTGCAAAAAAAAACTGCAAAAAATTTGTTTAAGTATTTTTTGTAAACAAAATAAATTTTAATTTATGCAATAAAATCTTTGTTAGCTAATATTTTTAATGAAATTTTACAAGTAAATACATTTTTTAATGCTTAATGCCAAAAACCAGCTCATATTTTATTATAGGTACTTACAAAAAGAATCCACCAATTCCCAAAAAACAGCAGAAAATTCCTAAAAATTAGTGTTTTTTTAGAAATATAATGGCTACCAAGCACGGGTTTAAGTTTTCATATTGCACAATTTTTATAAACATATCGGGTCATACAAACTCGAACAAGTCGCCTAAAATTGTACTGTCCGAATGGACCACCTTAGACGAAGTCGTGGCCAACATTGGCATGATATTATACAAATAAAACTGTTAAGCGAATTTATTTGTATGATATCTTTTCTTTTTTCTAAAATCTTTGGATGAAGTTTCCTGATGACCTGGCCTAGGCAACCAGTGAAATGCGTATAGGAATAGCTTATCCCACCACCAATAAATTTCAGTGTTTTTATCAAAAATTGGAAATTAGGCACGACAAACAAAATCTTGTTGATAATTCACAAAAAAATATTTCAAACAAATTATGATAAATTTGGGTCTTATATTTCCAAAATACTAGACCAATTATAAATTATGAAGAAAACGTTCGATTTTCATCAAAATGGCCCCAAATAAAATCACAATTTTTACTTTAGGGCTATTTTTCATCTACTAATAAAAAATGCATATTTTTATAAAATTCTATGTAAAAGTTTCTAGGGATATTATAAAAAACCCGAATTCTTATACCAAAGTAGAGAAAATCCTTGCTGGTTATGCAGAGATGCTTTAGTTAGCAAAGCCGGTGTTTGTTATACCATAGAGGAAAAAATCCTTGAGACCGGCCAAAGGCCGGCTATTGAAAGAAGCTTTACTGAGCGAAGCCAGAGTTTGTAATACCATAGAAAAGAAAATCCTTGCTCCCGGCCGAAAGCCCAACCATGCTATCAATCGTACGATTTTTAAAACCAAAACTGTATAATTATCCGGATTTTGAAATCGGGGTTCTAAATTTGGATTTTTAGTTTCGGTCATATGAACTCCACCGAAAATGTTTAATGTAACTTTCTTTGTGTTCTTTTTTGGGGTTCAAATTCAATATAAATTTCGAGGTAATATTTTATAAAGAAGAATAACCCCAAATTTAGGGTCATATTTCATTTTATTTTTATTCCAATCGGGAAATCCCTGGGATTTTCTCGATAAGGCGAAACCCGTATCTCGGGATTTCTGATTTCTAATCCTGGGATTTTCGAGATCCCGATTTGTTTATAATCTTTATTATTATTAAATTTTTTAAAAACTGGCATTTAGATACGTTGTATTTGTTAACAAAAAATTTTTAATAGATTTAAATTTCATATGGACAATTTTAAATTGCATTTGAAAATTTTAAATATATTTCGACAGTTTTATAATATATTTGACAAATTTAAAATGTTTGGATAATTTCAAAATACATTTAGGCTGGGTCTTTGTGATGTCAGTTAAACTAGGTTTAGTCAATCAGAAAACAAAGTTTGTATACATAATTTTGACGGAACAGCTTAGTTTTGCTTAAAATGTTGGTCTTTAATACAAGTCAACTCTATTAAATTGAAATTTTGCAGTTTTTGTATTATGGCTTACAACTTTGTGTTAGTGCGGTTAACAAAACCCTCAAAAATTTACAACTCATCACTAGCAGTTGTTCAATTTCAACTCAACTGAGTTGAGTTGTAAACTATAATAGGGGCAAAAATAATAAAAAAAAAAAATTACACTTCTCCGAAAAATCAGAGTTTTATACAACGTTAAACAATGTTTAAACTTAATCCACATCTCAAAAACCCGGCCTGAGAAAACTTAAAAAATATAGTTGGACTATTTTAAATTCATTTGCAAAATTTTAAAAAACAATTGGAAATGGTGTAATTTTTTATCAATAATTAAATATGGATAAAAATAAGTTTAGTACATGGTCTTTACGAATTTTGATCAATTAATAATTAAAGTTTGTTTTTATTATTTTTTTACAAATAAATACTATACCCAATAAAAAAAATTTATAATTTTGCGAAGTACTAATGGTACATTTAAAAAAATAAGCGCATAATAATGCGCTACGCAATAAGACATACAGAAATGCAGTAAAGTAAGTGAAGGAATTCTCAACAACTTTTATAAAAAAATATAACACTTCAAGTGCCACGGCATTTATAAGGGAAAATACTAAAAAAATAACTGTATCAGTTTTTAAAGCTGATCGTTAAATCCAACAATTTTTATATGTGCTGAATAATGCGCTTTATGTGTCAAAAATGTGTTGCTTCAAAGTGGGAACTCGCCATATAAAATTCATACTTTCCGTAAGCGCAATGGTAAGCGAAACGTTTATGTTGCTCCCTTACAAACCTGCTTCGTTGGAAGCTCCATTTTTTATTGGGATACGTTCTTAAAATGTGTATTTTAACTCGAAAGTTAAGTTTTTTTTATATACAGTTTAAATTTTTTTTTTATATTGGCTATAAAAAAAATTTAAAAAAACCCAAAATATCCAGAAAATTGTTTAAAAATCCCGGGATTCAGAAAAACCAATCCCGATTGGAAGCCCTAGCAAGCCCCAGTCCTGAAATAATCTATACTTAAAAAAATCTTACTAAATGTTCGTATTGAAATCAAACTCAACACAAGCAACTTTTATGCAAAACAAAAAAATTTACATGAGCTCCACATCCACCTGGGTGGCAAACAATGCGTTTACCCACCGGCCTTTTGTGTAGGAGGCACCATCACACACAAGTAGCAATTTGAGTGAATAATTCGGCAACATTATATACTCGCCCCTTGTTAATGAGCTGGAGCTATCTTACCTCCGCTGCTTTTGGAAAAATGCCAGCAGCAGCTGTTGAGTAGCGAGGGTATATTTCAGGGTATCTCTTCTCGCGACTCTGGGGCCTAATTACCGCATTCGATATCGATTAAGCTATCGTATCGAGTAAACTATCGTATTTTCCTGCAAACGATAGACACTGACGTATCGAATGAAAACTAGAGAGAAGAAATGACTTTGGTTACTCGATATGAAATGCTATCATCTCAAATTACGATACATTTGATTCGATATCGAGAGTCATAATACCAAAATAAAAAATTTCGATCAATTCTGCTCGATATCGTATGCGGTAATTAGACCCCTGGTTTTAAGCCACAACAACCACGTGATCCACAAATGGATTTCTACGTCAAAAACCATCTATCCGTTAAACTCCTTACCACCAGGGTACAAATTTGAATTTGTGATGACCTTACTACAGTTTTAAATTCTATTGATAAAGTTGTTTTTTTTTTCTGAAATTATGGTTTTTTTTGCATGAAACGCTTAATAACTTAAAATAAAAATGTCTTTAAGTGGTGTTAATATTGGCCTATATTCATAGTCAAAAATAAATTCGACTTTTTCTAAAGCACACTTTAAAACAATGGTGTTGACATCAATTTAAAGCCGGTTTAAACTTAAAGTATACATTATTTTGACTATAAATATGGGCCATTATTTTTAAATACTTACTCAACGGATCTTTTTAAAAACATATGCAAAATTTTATATGGACAAAACTAACTATTTTTAACCGTTTTTAAGAAATATAAAAAATAATTAAATTAAGACTTTGTAAGGGAGGTCCCAAGTCCACTTCCGAAATTGGAAACCTTTTTATATATACGGAATTATAGTATGTGCCACGCCACGCACATACTACCTCATGAAGTGCCCCAGTAGGCTAGCTGGTAGTGAGAAAGTCTATCAGCGAAGGGGTTGCGGGTTCGATTCCCGCCAGAAACTCTGGTTTCTTTCCTGCTTCGCGAGATTAGATTAGGGAATTTAAAAAAACACTTCTCCAATCCCGCCTATTTTTGGCATATTGATTTCTATATTTCTAACAAATTTTACACTAACAAAAAATATCGATATATCAAAATATCGATATTTTTAAAAAGAATAATCGATATTTATCGCCGATATTTAAAATACCGATGTATCGATGTATCGATATTGAAATACGACTATCGAATTCCATATTTTGTAGAGTCAGTCTTCATTAAAAACTCAAAATTTTAGAAGTTTTTCAAACAATATGCGTTTTTTAAGAATTGGCATCACTGCATGCATCGTATGTTTTTTATAACTTGTATGAAGATCTATAACTCCCAGTCTACAACTGACATGATTTGCTGTTATAACATAATGTTATAAAAGGGTTGTTAAAACATTTGCATTAACAAACGTGTTATAACATGAGAAAACCTCTAACATGATGAGTCTATACTTAACACTAACGTCATATTAGTGTTAATGTTAAGCATTTCATGTCAGTTGTAGACTGCATATAAAGATTAGCATTTATAAGAAGAATTAAAAAAAAAGTGGGGTTTCACAT
The DNA here is from genome assembly GCA_930367215.1 of Pollenia angustigena. Taxonomy (NCBI): domain Eukaryota; kingdom Metazoa; phylum Arthropoda; class Insecta; order Diptera; family Polleniidae; genus Pollenia; species Pollenia angustigena. The sequence goes on along the minus strand of OV884058.1, from coordinate 186,965,396 downwards.
TGCAGATTTCTAATTAAAACAGTAAAGTCAAACGAACTTTTAAAGATTTATTTTATGCGGTTTTGGAACAATATATGTGCCTATATGTATTTGGAATAATAATAAGATTTGTGCATATATGTATATATATATATTACATTTTTCAATTTGGTAATAGTTTCAGCAAAATAAGTTTGATATATCGATACATCGATATTTTTGAAATAATATATATCGATACTCTTAAAAAATATCGATTCGATATATATCAATATGTTTTTTCTTTGCCCATCCCTAAGATGTTGTAAACTTATAATTAAACTGTTACTACCAAATTTTTAAACTGTAGCTGTTGCTGTTCTCTAGATATTCATAATTTATTTTGTACCACGCCCAGTTATCTAATCGCATCTACTTTTTGACAGATGTTGAGCTTTTATAACCAAGCTATTTGTACCAAATTTGTAAACTTTAGCTGTTGCCGTTCTCTGTATATATGTATATAGAATTCTAGTTTGTGCAACGCACACCTATCCACTCCTGCCAATTTTTGGCAAATTGATAACCATTTTATTTGTGCCAAATTTGGACCATCTTATACTTACTCTTTAGATATGTGTACCAAATTTGAAAACTTGAGCTGTTACCATTCTCTAGATATACAGAAATTTAATTTTCCTTTGTATGAAAGTTGCCACGCCCACTTTTTGACAGATGTGTATTGATAACTCAGCTATTTGTACTAAATTTGGAAATTTTACATGTTGCAGTTTACCAGATACAAAGAATTATATCTTATGCCACGCCCACTTCTCCAATTCCACCCACTTTTTAACAGATGCTGTGGATTGATAACCAAGAAAATTGTAAGCTGTTGCTGTTGCTGTTGCCGTTCTATAGCTTGAGTAAATTAGATGCATTTGTGGACTGATCAGGCGGAATTACAATATCAAACAGTGACATAAATATATAAGTGCGTACGTAGTCCGCATCATAGCTGGGTTCTTCGAAAACCATTTCAACGGACAAACGGACATCCCTAAATCACCTTTGCTCTTCATAAGGACACAGAATATATGTATACTTCTTAAACCTTTATACTTTCGGTAAACGGTATAAAAATGTGAGTAATGAGGCATTTGCTAGAGTTTTATAAAATGGTTTAAAAGAAATCAAACATTTTAGACTGCTTTTTGGTACAAAAAATGTGCATTGTATGTATGTATAAAATAAAAGTTACGTTTTAAGAGTAACAAAAATTGTTGCCAAGTTGCATACACTAAGTCTGTTGCAAAAATCAAGGACTTTCGCTAATCGAGAGTTGCAGTATCCAGGAGCGCACTGTAGATACACTTTCCACTCACTATATTTTCTAATACAAGTTTCTTAATTTTATGAGATAAAATATTCAATATACTTATGTATGTATACTAACCAAATTGGTTGAATTTTCTTCTTTTTTACCGAAAAATGTTTAAATGAAACTGCTTATGTTTTAACCTTCGCCTTACCAAAACCCACGCGGGTGATCATTTCGGTATAAGTAAACGATGTACATTAAAACTTTTGGAAAGGCAAAGGTAAAGCAAAAGGTTGCATTTTGGATATCGAATTAGATGTTGTCTAGTGAATCTCAAATGTAGTAAATTGTAATTCCTTTTAATTTTACATATCGTCAGCTCATTACTGGTTTGACCTATCGACCATTTTAAAAAAAAATGAGTTATGTATGAGGAATATATTTTTTTAATACCCTCTTTCTAAATCAATGAGATATAAAGCATTAATTTTGCTGCATATCAACTGTTTCCAAATTTTATTAAGTACTGTTTTGCTCTACAAGCCATTGTTTGGCGACTGCAGCAAATTCTTCATACAAAAACGTACAAAATAAATTTTATTGTTGCTTTGCTGCATTGCCGTAAGAAAAAATATAGTTAAAGCAAAGCAAAATAAAATTAAAGCAAAAGCAAAATAAAATTAAAGCAAAAGCAAAATAAAATGACAACAAGAAAATTAATTTGTGAAAAATAGTTTTATAAAATAATGGACCCAACCAAGTGTACGGTTTGCTATGATATGCAAAGTGTTTTTAAGCCTACCTAAGGGAAATGCTTCAACATTTTACTACAAACGAAAATTGAATATGTACAATCTTACAGCAACCATTATTATGCCAAATATACCAACTTTTACTTATTGTGCCTTGTGGACGGAAGCTCATAGCGGTCGGAGTGGTAACGACATTGCTAGTGCTTTAATTAAAATTTTAAATGAATTAATAAAAGATTATCCACTAATTAAAACTTTGACATTAGGGAGCGATTCTTGCGTACCTCAAAATAAAAATCAAATTAACGCAACCGCAATCAAAATGTTCTTTAAACAAAATAATATTGATGCCGTAATGCAAAATTCTTCAGAACCAGAACATTAATTAATTCAAGAAGTGGACTGTGTCCATGGTGTTATTGGCCGGTACTTAAAGAATATTGAAATGCATAGTCCTCTTCATTTACTAAATTTGCTTTAAACAATGCCAAATAATAAAACAAAACTTAAAGTTATGGAAATGCTTCCGGAAAATTTTCGCACATACTCGTTGGACGCAAATAAAATGGACTTTCGAAAAGTCCCTTTTGCTAAAATTTAAGTACTTCTATACAGTTAAAATAATGATTTATGTATAAATTATAAAACTTCTACCAGAGAGGAAAAATATAAAAATGCAATTTTGGTTAAGTCTGCATCAAAAAATTGTTTGAAAACTCCTGAGAATTTGTTGACGAATATTTTGAAAATATCGAAACCATCATTTATTTCCAGCGATAAAAAAAAAGACATAAAAGACTTGCTTATATTTCTTCCACGTGTTGATAAAGCTTATTATAAAAATTTACTCAATATTAAAAGTTTTAAAATTTCTTTTTACTTTTGCATTATTTAAGTTGTTTAATTTGTGGCTTTTTATGTAACTTTTCATAACAGTAGAACAATTTTTTCTGTTTTTGTAAAGTAAAATCAAATAAAACAAGTTAGAGTGCTATATTCGGCTGTGCCGAATCTTTGATACCCTCCACCGACAGTTCGAATGTTTAAGGAGTAATATCTGTATGATGTTGTTATTTTCTTAAACTGTGACGATTTGTTATTAATTATGGTATTAGGCGACTTAACTGTTTTCTTGTAGTAGGGTTTATATGGGGCCTAGGGTAAATTATGGACCGATCATCACGAAATTTCACATAGTCATTTCTAGTCCTTTAAAACTGTGACGTACCAATTTCTGTTATGATAGCATTATTAATTATGGTTTTAGGTGTACTAAACTGTTTCCGGGAGTAGGGTTTCTATGGGGCCTAGGGCAAATTATGTACCGATCTTCACGAAATTTCACAGTGTTATTTCTAGTCCTAAAAAACTGTGACGTATCAAATTTTGTTACGCTAGCGTTATTTTTTACGGTTTTAGGCGTACTAAACTGTTTTTCGGTAGTAGGGTTTATATGGGGCCTAAGGTAAATTATGGACCGATCGTCACGAAATTTTACAGTGTTATTTTTAGTCCTAAAAAACTGTGACCTACCAAATTTTGTTACGCTAGCGTTATTTATGCGGTTTTAGGCGTACTAAACTGTTTTCCGGGAGTATTGTTTGTATGGGGCTTAGGGTAAATTATGGACGGATCTTCACGAAATGTAACAGCGTGATTTCCAGTCAAATAAAACAAATTTTTGCAAAATCTTATCTGATTCCGTGCCTTGTTCCAGCATTTATGTTTTTTTTTTTTGTAACAAAATTCTCAATTTTTTTAGGTGGTGGTTCCACATTTTGATTCATAGCTCTGGTCCTACAGAACCGATTTTGCTGGATTTCAATCCCAAACTGCTTAGGATAACTATAAGCAATTTGGCACCAAGTTTGTTAATTTCTTTTGAGTTGTTCGAAAGTGAGCGTGTTTTCAACAGACGGATATATACTTTATGGGGTCTGAGATGAATAATAAAAAAGTTTCACACGGAATGACAAACTTAATTTACCCTCTTCACAACTAATTGTGGTGGAGGGTATAAAAACTATAAAAAAAAATTAATCTCAACAACAAGTTACACAGCAATAAGTATACGTATGCGGCACAAAAAGCCACTTTTTTAATTTTTTTTTAGAAAAGTGGCGTATGCGGCACAAAACAATATTTTTCATTTTCAAAAAAATACTATTAAATTCTAACTTTATTCATGACATATACCGGAAGCAGTGGTAAAAATATAAAAAAATTCTATCGGGTACATTTTGAGAAATCTTCATGTAAATCTTCTTTGTCGTTTTTCTCCACTCCGACTTTTTGGCATATGCGCCAAACCAATTCTGAGCTGACGATATGTCATCCTCTTTTCGAGCTTCCTCTTTTTATAGGTATCCAAAAACTTAACTAAATCGGACCATACGCTTAGAAACTGGATATCTTTGTGTGAAAACATAAAAATTCTAAGTCAATAATCTCTTCTTGATCAAGTGCTATATATGTACTTATGTAATATGTACCATTAGGGTCACCGTTAAAATAAAAAGTTGGATTTGTTTAGGTCTCACTGGACAATTTGGTGGGTATTGATAAAAAAACAACTCAACAAAATTTTTAGGACGATCGGCGAAGGCTAAGCCGTCCCTAAACCCAGCCAAAGTTTGAGAAAAATCGTAAAGTCCGACTTGTATGACTTATATTTAGGAAGATATAATTTTTACATAAAAATCGTTTTCTAAGAAGTTGTTATTAGTAAAGTTTCCAACAACTTTTGCCTTAACAAGTTTTCTGTAAAACTCATATTGAACAAAACCTAATTAAAATAAAAAGTAAACAGCAGCATTGATTTGAATTTTTTCTTTAGAACTGTTTTTTCTTCAGCTTTAATATTTGTGTTTGTGTGCGTTTGCTTGAAATAGTCAAACGCATATCATTTGTTTCTTACGTACCGCAGTTGATAAAGTTGGTGCAATTGTACTTTTTTGTTACAATTCAAAGCCAAAAAGTACGGTGGTACCCACGTGACTCATTTGGTACTATTTCAAAATTTTCAAACCTAAATATTTATAATTGATATAAAATGACAACTCGTATTTACTGTCCAATGAATATAAACGAATTTCAGTGTTTGGTGCAAATGGTTTTGCCAAAGTGCAAATGCAAAATTTCGTAGCGTTTTTATGAAATCTTAAGGAAACTTTGTGTATTTTGTTGTTGGATTTAACAAAACAGCTATGATATTTTGCATTTGCTCTTTGCAAGACCATTTGCAACAAACACTAAACTTCGCTATTGTGAATAGATTTTTGCACTTGATCATTGGACGATTGCATATACCACATTCTAAATCAAGTATCAGCGGCAGCATATAAGCCTTCATGCCAAAATATTATAAAAAAACAGAGGAACGAAATAGACCATATGTACCATTGGTTTCAAGTGTAACCGAAACAAAAGTCTTTTTCTTTTATAAAAAAAAATTATTTATTACTATTAGGGTCGAAAAAGTACGATTTTAGAAGTTCGTAAGTACGATATTGGTTTTCTCATTTATCATCCCTGTAACATACCTGCACGCTTTCTTTATTCTTTAGGGGGGCTCTCATATAAAATTGTCAACACAGACTAGAAATATATTGAAGAAAAAGCCCCAGAACTGCCAAGGAATCGCCCCAAGGGGGATTCAATATATGATGGACCTTCATTCGTTTTTTGTGCTTAACATTTTCTTAAAAAATACTTGCCTTATATCTCTACCCTTTAGGGGGGCTCCCATACAAAAATGCCGGTTTAATATACATAATTCTTAAATTTGGCCACTGCATCGCCAAGATTGCCCTTAGTTGGGTCAAATGTATGACCAACCTCACATAATTTTTTTTATTTTGGTTTCTAAAACGACTACGCATATTAGAAAAACCTATAACAATTGTTAAAGGTAATATTATTGTGGAATTTCGTTTTTTTTTTAGTTTTTGAGTTACGCTGCGCAACCTCCTCCGTTTTCGAAATTTTGAAAACAAGAGCTTACCTAAAAAACGGTTAGCACCACTCAATTCAGCGTACCCGAATTAGGGTAAAACGCCAGGTGCCCCGCTGGTCGGTTTTTTTTTAAATAAATAATAAAAATTTTTTTCAACAAAACTAATAGAAAATGCGTTTCTTAAATAAATTAAAAATTAGATTTTTTAATGGCTTATTCGATATTTTCAGTTTATTTTGTTTAATAAGAGATAAAGAAAAACTTGTTAACAAATTTTCTACAAAATTAATATTTTCTAAGTTATTAAACATACAAATCAGATTTCATGTAAAATTATAATTTTTCTCACACTTTGGTGGGCTTGAGAAACGACTTAGCCTTCGCCGATCGTCCTAAAAAAATTTTTGAGTTGTTTTTTTATCAATACCCACCAAATCGGCGAGTGAGACCTACATAAATCCAACTTTTGATTTTATATGTCACCCTAGGGTACCACCGTACTTTTTGGCTTTGAATTGTATCAAAAAAGTACAATTGCACCAACTTTATTAACCGAGGTGCGGTAGAAGCAAATGATATGCGTTTGACTATTTTTTTTTAAGCAAACGCGCACAAACACAAATATTAAAGCTGAATTAACGTGTGTGTTTACTTTTTATTTAAATTAGGTTTTGTTCAATATGAGTTTTAGAGAAAACTTGTTAAGGCAAAAGTTGTTGGAAACTTTACTAACAACAACTTCTTAGAAAACGATTTTTATGTAAAATTAATATTTTCCTTAATATAAGTCATACAAGTCGGACTTTACGATTTTTCTCAAACTTTGGCGGGCTTGAGGGACGGCTTAGCCTTCGCCAATCGTCCTAAAATTTTTTTTTGAGTTGTTTTTTTATCAATACCCACCGAATTGAGGGGTTAGAGCATGGAAAAATAGAAAAAAAAATTTGATCCATACAGTTAACGACCACCCTAATGTACCATGGCTTTAAATATTTAAACAGTTAAAGTATGTTAACCTATTATGGCCAATAGCCTAGGTTATTGAAATGGCTTAAGGTCATATAAAAATTTTAAATATAAAATACGCAAATTTTTGTATTTTTTTTATTTTTCATCCAATATTTCGAACACACATTAATGGTCGTCTTCAGGGGATTTAAAACACTTTGATACGTCCTCACTGCTTGTCATATTTTCTTCAACATATATAATCGACACAGGTCAACAATAAATATTGAACAAAATAAATAAATATTTGTAATGTTTACTACTTACTGAAATAAAAACAGAATGAAAATAATCTTAAGCTGCTACCGCAGATATACATATGCTATGAATTTGACATATTGAAGACATGGATCTGACATATGGGCAAATCCCAGAAACAGTCCACCAACTAAAAATTTTTCAAATGAATTTTTTTTAATGAAAAATAAGACTAGATGTTTAATTTAATTTTTATATTAAAAAAATATGTACATATTTCAATGATCATTAATGCAATAATTTTTACCAAATCCTACCCCACTGCTAATTTCTTAATGTTATACGTGAATTTAGCATTATTTTAGGTGATTTTTGTGCTTAAAATAGCACTTACCGCAGACTTATCAAAATATAAATTTCGTTAAAAAAAAAGTTGATATTCATTAGTTAAGAAATTAGTTTAAGAAATGCAATTCATAAAAATATAATTTGTTTTGTTAAAATAAATAATAAAATATTACTGGAAAAACTGTAGCGTGCGCTATGTAGCGTTCGTCACAAAGGGTTCACGGATTTTGTCAAAAAATCACAAAATTTTTTTGCTGCGAACAAGTGCGTTAAGAATTCTCTTATAGTCATCTTTCTTTTAGGAATTAGATTTTGTATACCTTATCAGCCAAATTCGCTAAAAATTAGGAAAACGCACTTCAACCTGTGAAGTTACTTCCACTTTTTGTAGCGTGCGTCACAAAACTTTGTGATCAATTATTTCGCAACAAATACTTGCTAAGAAATTATGATACATATATGCCATTCGTAAGTACATATTAATTTCTCTAAATACTATATCATCGGTCTCATGTAGAAAGGTCCTAACTCGATTTTGAGTTTTTTAGCGATTCCAATACATTTCCCACAAATACATCTCGTCACAAAAATTTAATATAATAGCATCAAAAATATCAGTTTGACAAGCCATTAAAGAAGCCATTTTACATTATGATACATACAGTTTCTATTGTGTTTTTTCCTTCTCCTGTAAAGTTGCATTTATGTGAGTTAGGGCCTTTCTACATGAGACCAACAATACATAAGTTGAAGCTATCTCTTTTGAAAGACCAACAAATGTTTATATTTCAATCAGTATACGTCACGCAGGATTTGCCCATATACAATACATATCGTTGGTCTCATGTAGAAAGGCCCTAACTCACATAAATGCAATTTTACAGGAGAAGGAAAAACATAATAGAAACTGTATATATCATAATATAAAATGGCTTTTTCAATTGCTTGTTAAACTGATATTTTTGATGCTATTGTATATAATTTTTGTGACGAGGGGTATTTGTGGTAAATGTATTGGAATCACTAAAAAACTCAATTTCGAAAAAAATCGAGTTAGGGCCTTTTTACATGAGACCGACGATATGAAACTACATACAAAAAAGAGACAGCCAGCATTGGATTCTCTAGTGCAGCTACCTTGTGTAAATGTATCTTGCTATGTACCTTACAAAACGATAAAACAAAATCCATTGACTTTAAGATTATATACATACATTATTGTAAACAATAATACAAAACTTATTTCAACTGAACTAATGTTGAATTGTAAACCTTAATAGGGACAATAATAATAAAACTTTACAAAAGTAAAAGTTGTCTATATCTTTTTTAAGTTTGATTGTGCTTTATTTTCATTAATCCATCTACTTTTTATGCTAATTAAAATTTAAAATAATAACAAAAGTGAAAAAAAATTATATGTATTTTTAAAATAATAATAATCTTACAAAAATGTAGGTGCTTTAGTTTGATACAAAAATAACTTAAAAAAAATTAACAAAAAAAATTGTCGTCTAAAAAAATAAGTACGAAAATTAAACCCATAAGTACTAAACAGTTTTTGGAATGATTTTTTCATCATTTGGTTTTTTTAGTATACGATCATTTTCCTCCAACGAGTTATCACCATCGTTATTGCTTACTGACGTGGTAGTAGTAGAATTGTTCCACTTTTGTACATTTGCTGTTCCATAAATTTGAAAAACAAAATATGTTAGAATTGTTATAACAGAAGATAAACCAAAAACGATTCTCCACTGCTTTATGTATATGCCATCTTGTAAAATAATGCCTGAAATAAGTGGTGACAAAAATGATGCTGACATGTGTATAGTTTGGCAAAAGGCCAAAACTGGACCAGCCAAATTAGGTGCAATATCCACAATACTCGCCATTGCACCTGCATACGAGGCCGTAATAAAAGTAACAGCTATAAACCAAACAACCAAGAGAGCGACAATGTTTTCTATATAGCCAATGGCAAATATAAGCAAACCAGGTATAATTTGTGAGAGAGCAGTAAAAAGTTTTCGCACATTTGTCAGAGACATCCAATTTTTAAGCACCATTTTATCGGCTAAGGAACAGAAAAGCACTGATCCAATATAGGAACATATAAAAGGCATTCCAGAAAGAAACCCGTTTTCTTTGTACTGAAACTTTAGAATGTTTTGCATAAATTTTGGTCCATATATAATAAAAACATAATGTATCCATATACGTCCAAATGTTGTTATGCCAATGGACCAGGCAGGCATAGAGGTAAATATCGCTTTCCAAGGTACTTTCATACCTAGGGATTCTTTGACTTCACTGCTTATATTATTTTCAATGTATTCAAGTTCTTTTCGTGATATTCTGGGATGTTCTTGAGGCGTATTAAATGCTAAAAGGTACCACCAAAAGCACCATATCATGCCTAGTGTTCCAGTGGTATAGAATACATAGGGCCAGCCAAATTGTTCTATTATAAAACCACACAAAGCGTAGGTAACGCCAATGCCAATGCTAAATCCCTGAAAACTAGACATAAATCTGGATCTCTCCACTAGCGGTATCCAAAAGCCAACAACTGCATACATTGCTGGCCAAGTAAGACCCGATGCAAAGCCTTGTATAGACCTTAGAGCTATAACTAGTCCATAGTGCCACTCGGCACATACTGGAATACACAAACTGCATAAGGCCGTGGCAAATTGTGACCAACCAAATACATGTTTAGTTCCAAAATATTGCGTAGCAATACCTCCAGCTACTTGCGACAAGACATAACACCAAAAAAACGTACTCAGTATTATCGACTGTACCGGAGATGACCAATCATAATGACTAAACGATTCACTTACATTAGTAGGATGGTAGTATGTTGTTATAGTTTCATTTGAAAAGCTGTACGAGTTGTTTAATATTTGGTTTTTTTGAGCCATATGGGATGAGTCGTTAGTCGGAGTTGTCATTGCGACAAGAGCAAAGTTCATATCGTTTCGCATCATGAACGATACTAAAAAGCCCGACCATGACAAAAAATATAAAACTAATCGTGCAGGTACTTTTCCATTCAAGGTTTTACAAAAATTTTCCGCATTTTTGTTGTTTTCTTCTTCCAAGTTCAAATTAGCAACTGTATTATATTTTACTTCCGGCGATGTCTGTTTCAATGAGTTATGCGAGTTATACATGATGGTGTTATCACTTTCTTGTGGAAATCATGTGACAATAGAATTTCCTTTTTTTAATATTTTAATTACTTCTTTACAATCAAATCTCTCAGGAATGTGTCTTCCATATTACTAACTAATCAGGTACTTGTGAAATCATTGTTTTACAAGAAATAAATGAGTAATAACATTTAAATTAGTATCCTTTTAATAGTCATTATCTTTTGCAGCAAGAGACAAAGGTTACTCTGCCATGTTTTTCTACGAAATGCACTGTAATCCGAGTTTTATTTTCTATATAAGGCACAGTATTTATTCAAATGTACAACTAGTTTTTTAGCCTCAGTATGACTCTTTTTTTAACCAGCAATTCAGATAAAGTTGTAATTATATCTAATACTCGAGCACAACCACACACCAGAATTAATTATTTTTTATTGCTGTTTCATTCTTCTATCGCTATCACTCATCTTTCATTTCATTGTCATTCGTAAACAAAAAAAAATGCCATATTTCATATATGTATAACTGTTAATTAAGTAACCGAATCATAGTGATTCCAAAACGTTTATTTTAAGTTACTTGTAAATTATGAATTGTTAAAGTACGCACACATTTGCAATATTATTTACCCCGTTTATACGTATTTCATATTTGCAAAAACCTAATCCGCTGTATATACTATACTCTGTGGTTTATACGTAGATAGCATTAAAAAATATGGTATTTTCGCGATGCCATGCCACAAATTTGAAATGTAAAAAAAATAGCAATTAAAATCTTGGCAGCATAACACATATAATTTGCAAATAGACCCTTTGCAAATTGTTTTTGTGCATTAGTCGCAATGTACACGACGAAATCCATAACCTTACATGGGGTCTTCACCTGACAATATTTTGTCATACCAAACGTCAAAGTCTATAAAAAAAAAAACTCTAGAGCGGCTCATACACTTGCAATAAAATTGTTCAATTTTACGTATTGCACAATTATATCGCCAATGTGTATGTGATATTCGAAGGTGGCGCATTATATTGGCAACAATCAAAAGACTTTTGATTTTTATTGCACACCGAAAACAAAGTGAAATGTATTGGCAGCATTGTACAATGCTGTTTATGTTATTCCTAAAGGTTATGTTCACCTTTTTATTGAATGAATGAAACTATTGTGCGACTTATTACATAATATAGAACAAAATGGAAATAATATGGCGAATATCATATACATTAATATGGCAAGTGTATGGGCCGCTTAATACTTTTATCAGCGTTTTATTTTTATATGAAGTTGGACGTTTATTATTTTTTTATACATATAGCGGGTAGGTCTATTGTACCCACTCCCCTTAGTTGGCTAAAAGACCCTCTGCTTCTCAAATGACATGACAAAAAATTGTCAGGTGAACCCCATGTCACCAACAAATTTCTTCTGCCCGGCAATAAATGTTCATAGTGTAAATTGGGACTTATTTAGTTATAATAAAAAAGTTATACGGCAACGGTTTTCACCTTTATTTAGTCCACAGTGCATTGTAATCAGCGTTACCGTTGTGATACTAAAGTATCAATTTGACCCTTTTTTGACGGTGTTGATACCTTTTATGACCCTTTTTTTAAATTATACTTTTGTATCATTTTCACCTATTTTGTGACACTTTTTGACCCTTTTTTGGAAAAAGCTCTCACATTTTGTTTTTTGTCAACACTGCGGAACAGAAGTGCTAAACAAATGTTTTCGAAATAAGCATTGCTTGTTATGGAACAGACTCAAAGTATAAACTTACAATTCCATGCTTTTTCTCCTTGATTTTTGATAGTAAAGTACAATTTCCCTAAAAACAAACATAGCTCATATAAATATTTGTTATTTTTTACGGTGGTTTCTTTTTAAAACAAAAATTTGGCATTTTATTAAAAAAATGCAATTTGGTGTTTTGCTCTCTTAAACAGTAGCATGTTTTATTAAAAAAAATTCGCCCTTAATAATTTCAAAAGGTATTAAACTTTTCGCACCCTTTTGAATCGATAGTGTTGAGAGTGCCCTAACAGGAATGAAAACAAGAGGTAAAAATTGCTAAATTAGCGGAAATTCCCAAATATTTGGTAACAGCGGCATGATAGCAAAGTCTAATATTTATTAAAAATCGTAAAAGCTTTAAAAAATCTGACACTTACAGGAAAAAATCGCTTTAATCGAGAAAATGGTTACAATTCGAGAACGATAGCCAAATTTAAAACAAACACTAAAATTTATTTGACATCGCTAAATCGGAAAATTACATAAAAAGTATGAAAAAATTAGCTATAATGATAAAGAATACACTTTTTGTCAGGTGTTTAAAACAGGACGGCGCAATCCATAAAAAATTAAGTTTTTTGAGCTTTTCCTACCTGTAATATTATTTTTTTGTTTGCTCATAAAAAAACTTGGTCTTATTATGTTCATTAAAATGGGAAATACTGCTTATAAAAAACTTGACCCTTTTTTTTATTGAAATACCCTTTTTTTGACCCATTTTCCTGGAAAATCCCCTTTTTGTGACCCTTTTCGAAAATTTCCAACGGTAACCCTGATTGTAATGTTGAACATTGCAATGTTGAAATTGAAAGGCAGACATTTTTTTCTTCTTCTATTTTGAACTTGCCTAAACTATTCACAATCAGGAATTTAATGGACACAGAAATTATTCGTTTTCTTTTTTCGCTTTTGGCGGAGATGAACATTTAACAGGCATTGATACTAAAAAACATTGGTGTGAGAAAAATTATATAAAGCAACAACATGATAATTGCGAACAGTGGAAAAGAAACACGAAACATGTCTAGTACAGATCAAGGCGAATTAACTACAGGTAGTGTCGAAACAGCATCTGATGTTGCCGGTTCGAACTTATTTTTTTTTTTTTTATTTGTAACATGGGTTCTTCACCTGACAATTTTTTTTTCATACCAAACGTCAAAGTCCATATAAAAAAAACTTTAAAATTTTTGCCAGCGTTTTTTTTTTATATGAAGTTTGACGTTTATTATGACAAAAAATTGTCAGGTGAAGCCCTATGTAATGGCGATTTCTTTTCTGAGAAATATGTTGCATTAATGTTACATGCTCTACATTTTTGTGTTCGTTTGTACAAAAAATACAACTGTGGGAAAAATTTTCAAGTTCTTTTGCGAATATGTTGATAAAAAAACATGCAAAACATGTTGCATGTTTTACCCTTACTTTTAATTAAGGTCTTCATACTGCCCTATACAACTTTGGTACTTACTACTTTGTTTGTACAAGCAATGTTTTATTTTGATTGTCATAATTCATACCGCTCATAATTTTGTAAAAAAATTATTTTAAAACAAAATATAAATATATTTATACATTAAAATCAAAAAAAGTCTATTTATATTATTTTTTTTTATTTTGCTTAAACACTAAAAATTTTTGGCTAACTATCTAGAGTTATATTGCCAGGGTATCACACGGTTTGTTGGAGCCTGATCCACAAGTCCTCGATCGACCTAGACCTTGATATAGGAAGGCGAAGAGCTTCCAGAATAAGCTCCAGAGTATATCTTGTCTCCACAGTAAAACGTCTGAGTTATTTCCTTGGTACTCCACCAGTAAAACGTCTGAGTTATATATGGTTCTCCACCAGTCACATGAGTTTTTTCTTTGGTTCTCCACCAGACAACACATCAAAACATTGAGGTTAAAAACGATTGCATATAGTTAGTGCAGATACCGCAAAAACTGTAACTCGGTACAGTTATACGACGCCGAAACACTAACCAATGCGGGGTGACAACGCAAAACGCAACAAAAGCAGACAAACAAAAACGACCTGTTTGCCCTTAAGATTTCGAGTTATAAGCACTAACAATGCAATGAAAAAAAATATGAACTATTAAATTTTAAGATTTTGTTTGTCGTACTTAATTCCCAATTTTTTTCTTGATAAATACACGGAATTGTTGGGGGATAAGCCAGTTTCTTTAGAATTTATTTTGTATTAACCAACTTCAGTCTATTTTTTTATTTTGTCAATTATTATTTTAAAGTTTTTTATTAAATTACCTTTAGTATCTTTAAAATAACAGCATTTTTGTGAAAAGAGTCAACAACAAAGATATCCGGCCTTATTGTGTAAGGCGTTAACGGGAGAGTAAATTTTTGTAATAGATTAAAGTAACGAACAAAGTTAATCTATTACAAAAAAAACGAAAATCAATATTGTCGATTTATAGCTCATTTGAATATTTCAAAGCACTTTTAAAGTTTAAAATCATCATTGCTCCCACAATAAAAGGTTCTTGCCCTTAATTTAGATATCACTCTAATAATTTAAATATCACTAGTGCGATTTTAAGGTAGAAGTACATAACACGCGTTACTTCGTCGACCAGTGTCGTACTTTAGCGCATGAAAAATTGCAAGTTACACATCGCGCGTTACAAAAGCCATTTCTGCCAGCTGTTTTTTTATTTGTTTACTTTTTTGTACATTGAAAACGGTTACGAAAACATATCATGATTTTTTTATTTCATTAAATTTGTTCTATTTATTTATACTAGTATTCGCCTTATGGTCAAAATTCGAACATAAATTTATATGTACATATGTAAATATGAAGGAAACATAGTTAATCTAACTATATATGAATTTATATGTTTCGAGCATTTATTGTTTCCGTCTTAGTCGATCGATTTGGCAAGGGACTAACATCCGGTACATATTTTATCTGTGCCGATTTATACATAAGATTTATATAGTCGAAATATTTAAAAACCGGTTTCTGAAAAATGTCTAATAATCATCCACCCTATTTTTTATTATAATGTGTGTTAGTAGAAAATTTAAACGCTTATAACTCTGAAATTATTGAACAGATTTATATAAATATTCTTCACTTCTTTGAGTAAATACCTTTAAAGTGGTGTATATTTTGTTCAAATCGGTTGCCATACATAGGAGGAAAGTGTTCTTAACTGTTTTGCCTATGTCTTCAATAAGTTTGTTAAATTATTCTTTTTAATTGTCAGCTGAATACTTGCCAAAAATACACAACGCGATAAAAAGTTCAAAGTTAACCAACTTTCTGGCGCAAACACTTCAAAATATTTTGCATGTAACTTGTTTTATGAAAAAAACACAAGTTTAAATCTTTTTGACAGAAGTCGAAATAACGCATGCGCTCTAACGCGTGTTATGTACTCTACCTTTAGAATTTTAATTAAGCTCGCAATTTTGTTTCAATAAATTATTTATCATGCTCGAAAACTCCACGCGTGCTTATTATTTAAAACTATCACAATTACGTGCACATATTTTCAATGTTTCAATGGATTGAAACATGCTGCAAACAGGAAAAATGTACTACAGTAGTTTTGACTTAGCTGCACAATCTCCTTTGCACGATTTTTTGTGCAGCTAAATCAAAAATGCAGTTATCTTAAATTCATTTACCTGCCTTAATGTACAGGTACACAATTGTGGTTACCTGCACAAAAGTGCAGCTAAAGTAAATTGTTTGATTTAAAAGTAGAATAAAAAAATTATTTTATTAATACATAAATTCATATTTTATTAAAATTTTATTTCAATCCAGCTAGCATTTTCAATCGTCTTGGAGCTTACTTACAAAGAGTATTTTTGATCGTCGACGAGCTCATTTTTTAATTGTAAACAATTTCTCGCACAGGAGAAACTGTTACACGTGCTGATTCGTATGAGAGATTCTTCCATAACGCAGCGAAAAACGCTTATATTAATCGTAAAGGGAATCGTTTATTATGTATGTTGAGATTATCTAACGAGTCTTTCAAAAAGCATGCCAAGAGTCGTATGAGACTCATGTAGGTATTATTTTACAACTCGTACAATGCAGCCGTATGACTAAGCTACCTAAATAAGGGCATCAGGCGTATCTTTCATGCCAAAACTTCTAATTTTCATACAATTTCTATAAAACAAACCTTGAGGTAGCGAAAACAACACCATCCTGTCGGAAAATCCTTTTTTACAGATCCTTAGGCCGGTTTGTTTTATTAAAATTGTATTGGAAATAGCATATTCATACTTCAAAAACGGTCTTATATAGGTAGCTCAGTAATTGTTATGCTGGGTACAACTATGCAACGCATTTACGCAATCTAGTGAATTAAATTCATTTTCATTCATTACAGAATGCATCAACATCAAAACGCTTTGATATTTTGAGGTTGCATTGAAACAGATTGCATGTAGGTTGCACTGTGTGTACTTAGCATTATCATTCCAAGATTTAAAGACGAGCGTGTCAAAAAAAAAATAAATTTATAAATTAAAAAA
This sequence comes from Pollenia angustigena, assembly GCA_930367215.1. Classification (NCBI taxonomy): domain Eukaryota; kingdom Metazoa; phylum Arthropoda; class Insecta; order Diptera; family Polleniidae; genus Pollenia; species Pollenia angustigena. The sequence continues at coordinate 186,948,371 of OV884058.1, read as the reverse complement.
ATATTTAGATGTTTTTGTTACTCGTCAGATAATCATCAGAAGATTCTTTTAGGAGTTGTATATTAAACATAATCGTCTAACAAACCACCTATGCTAGCTGGGAATATAAAAGAAACATTAACAAAAACAATGAGAATTCACAACGAACATAAAAAAAACAAAATAATTGCGATTTATTTTTTATAAACAGCTTAAATTGGATATTTATGTGAAAGTCTGTGTTCATACGGCTCATGTCTTATTGACAAGATTGCTACTTTATAGGCGAGAGGGACGAGGGGAAAAGAAACGAGTACACAGATTCATGTACTGTCTTTACGTTTTGCTTTTTCATTCGGTGTTTAATTTTGTTATTGTTTTCAATATCAAAAAAGCACATTTCGTCAACGTGACATGAATCATTTGAACGCCAATTCATGTTCAAAGAAGAAAAAGGAAGAATCTTGTCAATAAGACAAGAGCCGTATGAACACAGACAAAAAGTGGCCACCATATATTTTTATGTGTGCAGCTTACTTTGATGTTTTGTATGAAAATATTTTAAAGCTGTCCAAAAATATGAAAAATGTGCAGGTATGTATACAAAATGCACGTAAACAAGGATTTTGAAGAATAATTCCAGAAAATATTTATTTTGAGCAGTTAAGTCAAAGTGCAGCTAACTTTGATTTTGTGCATTTATCTTAAATGTGCAGGTATAGAAAGTGCACTTAAAAAAAGGAATTTGTATGGAATAAGACAGAATAATTCGAAAAATTATCAATTTTGTGCAGTTAAGTCAAAAGTACACGTAAACAAAAGGCAGTTAAGTCAAAACTACTGAACTAGCTCTCAAAAAATGCAAAACAAAATACAAATTGATGTTAAATAAAATAAAGTGATAAGTATAATATAAAAATATTAATAAAAGTATTAAATAATATATTTTCAATTTGTACTTACTTTTTGTATCTTTTTTAAATAAAATCACACTTACAGTGCAGCCACACGATCAAGATTTTCTTGATAGTCTTTTACATATACTGATTGTCAAAATATGCAAAAGTTGACAGCTGTGACGTAGGCTGCACGCAAGTTGAAAGCAATTTACTTTTTCAAGATGTCGTCGCCGAGAAAACAACTCAAACTGTTTTGCTATTTTCCACTTTTGATTTTTCTGCACTGTAGGCTGTTCGAAGGGACTTTATTTTTTCTTTACTTCTTGCACTGGTATTTTTGTTTCAGAAGCTATAGACTCGTAGGCTTTTATTTTCAAATCATTTCGCCTATATGTTGAAAGATTCATACAATTTCATGGCTTCTGTACAGCTCTATGAATCGCAGAACATCATTTTGCTTATTAATTTTATTAATAAATTTTATTAATAAACATATTTCACTATTTTTTTAGGTTTTTAGTTAAAATTTTAAAATTCCCGCAACAATTTGTAAAAAAAAAGAACTTCAGCTTTTGCCGGCAAAATATTTGTGAAAAAAAAACAAAAACAACTTCAAAAGATTTGTAATAAGATGTTTTGTTGAACGAAAATTGATACACTCACTGGCAAGAGAATTTTAGAGGCAAGTTCGTATCAATTTTTAAAAGTATGAGTGTATTGGTAAAAAAGTGTGAGTGTATTAAAACTTGATAGCCAAAACTTGATCGTGTAACCCTCAAGTTACACAAAAAAATGTGAAAATCAAACAGAATGAATCGTATGAACAGCATGTTTGCCAATCTAGTTTCATAGAGCGAAACGAGTGGTTCATTTCGTCGTACATCGCATCATGTGGAAAACAATCAAAAGATATAACGTCGTTACGTTATAAATTCGTTGACGGCGGCCAAAATTTACTAAACTTGAAAATTTTTCAACGACGGTGGTGAAAAAAGAACAGTCGGCTATACCATATAATGTAAACTGTTAAAATCAAATTAATTGAACAATAAAAAAATCCAAGAACAAAATACTTTTCTGTTCCTTGTTATTATTCATTTCTTTTTGCTCTATTAGTATCACAAAGTATACAGCAAAATGTATTAACAAAGTGACCTCAGTACTACAACAATGAAACAATAAATAAAACAAAAGGCATTTTGTTGCTAGAATTGAGAAGGCAAGTGTCAAAATGCCTAATAAAAAAAAGTAAATAAACAAAAAAAATTACGACAAACGTCACACACGAAGAAAATCACTGCAAACAGCTGCGCTTGTGAGGTCACTTTATTAGTACATTCTGGCATACAGAGATGAAAAAAGTGACGTATGAAAAATGCCTTAATCATTTGCAAGGCGAATTCATAAAGGTGACATTTTCCAGTCATCTGTTTATTGTTTATTTTTTGTGTGTATACTGAATGTCAAGCTTTGTTTACATTTTGTGAAAAAATTAATTCAAATTTAAAATTCAATAAAAATTTAAATAGTTGAAAAAAAACTTATTTAAATTGAATAAAACAAAAAAAAAGTGAAAAAATATAAACACAAGAAATTAAAAATGCGTAAGGAATAAGTGGAGCTACAATTAATTTGCAATTGCGGGGTTTCTTTAGCAATTGCGTATATTTTATTAACAAAAAATTTTCCTTTTTTATATTTTCAACAAATATTTTTGACATTCACTCTAACTTTTTACAAAAACAAAATACATAGTATTTTTCAATAAAAAGGGATAGCTAGCATAACTCTATCTCATGATGCGGTCACCTTTATAAATTCGCCTTGATCATTTGCGAGGGCAGCTTTCGAAGAAAGAGGAAGAAAACGTCTTTTGAAAGTGAAGTGCAATGTGTAAAAACAGGCCGCTACTATCAACGCAAATTGCGTAATCAAAACAAAAGGGCAGCTTTCGAAGAAAAAGACAGACAAAATACAATATATTCTGTCTCGTGACGCCTCTGTGTGCTCTGTGATTAGTATATTTTTTTTGTTAAAATTTTTTTCAACCCATTTTTATTCGTGAGTTTATTTAACAGTTCAAAGCGGGAACTTACTCACAAAAATTTAACAGACACACTTTCTGTAAATTGGCGAGTCATTTAATTGCCAAAAATCACGCATTTAAGGGAGAAAAACATTTGTTTTTTTTTCAATTTATTGCATTTTTGTTTCATTTCTCAGTCGAAAACTTTCCCGACGCTGGAGTTACAGAATATGGGCACAGTTGAATGAAAATCCAATTCTTTTGATTTTTTCTATTCAACTGAAGACTATAATCATGCTGTAAACTCTTTTCATCATGTCTACTACATTTTTATTTGTACCAAAAAACACAACTCTGGTATAGTGCATCATTAATTTTGTCAACTTCTTTTACAAACTAATCTGGCATCACCGCCTTTAAAAAAACACCGACGCGAGTGAAAGAAAGACGTAGAAATTTTTAAGTAAACAAATTTCTCCGCAAGTTTTGTACACAAAATCGAATAAAATATTGAAAGTTTGTTTAAAAATTATTTATTTTGTAATTTCATTCAATCGCAAAAAATATAAGTGTTTTAAACAAATAAATTTAAGTTATATGTTGCGATAAAATTACTGCATAAATTTGCAGCATGTAGAAAAAATTGGAAGTGTCTCAAAGTTTATCAAGTGTAAAAGAGAAAGATAATGGCTTATAAGAAATAATATACGATAAAGAGAGATAAAACTATAAATACCTGAAGGACGTTTTGTGTGTTTTTTTTGTTTTTACACACAATTATTTTATATTTTGTTTTTTAATATTTCGGAGGGAAGACAAATTAAATTACCTATTTGTAAAAAAATTGTTAAAGTATTGTTTTCTAAAAGCAAAAAAGTTAATAATTTTTAAACAAATTTATTTGTTAAAAGAATGTAAATACCTATTTGTTTATTTATAAAAACTGCTTAAACTTTAAAGAAAAAGTGGTATTTTATATATTGCAAAAATAGTTTAGTTATAAAAGTTAAACTGGATAACATAATGGGCAGTTCGGATGATCGCGTATACGCGGCGGAGCGTATAATCCAAAAACGCATTAGAAAGGTAATTTCTAAGAATTAATTTATTTTTAATTTATCTGTGGTATTTGATTAATTAATATCCTTGTATAAAAAAGGCCTTCAACAAATTTACTATGATGCTTTCAGTATAAATAGCAACAACAACCTTATGAGGCAGCATTAATAATCCTCCTCAACATCTGCTGGCAGCTGTTATTGGGCTCATTCACAAAAACGCAAGGCAATTTACGTTGTTAGTTTATTTAATTTCATTATTATTGTCTCGTGCTCCTTTTTGCTCATTCGTGTTTCATCATCTGCCGTAATGGTCTACCATATTTTTTTTTATTTATGTATTTTAATATGTAGTAACAAGGCTGGAAGAAAAACACCTTCCTTGACAGTGGTGTATATAAAAGACAATAAAAAGCGCTAATTAACTATTTAAAAGAACGTACAACTATTTTTGTTGAAAAATTAATTAAAAATGCAATAAAGTCCAATTTTTCTATATTTCAATCATCATATAAAAACACATATGGGAATTTCCGTCAAAAGGTCCGCCGTGACCGAAAATTTAAAAATTATTGAAAGCTGATTATTTTACGATATTGTTATAGAGAAATATCGATTAGGTTAGGTTCCATGGGCAGCTATCAACAGACAGCTCACTTGGGTCCTTTATTGGTCCCTTTGTGATACCCAGCGCCAATGCCCATCCTATAGAGCAGTTACTAAGATGGCGTCACTGCAGAATCCAGCCACTTTGTCCTCCTAATGAAGAGAATCAGCGATCTCAGTTCTATCCTGGATAGATCCTCTAGGCCATAATAGCCTGGATATCGAGCAGGTGGACTCACTAGTCTACCGCATCTGCGCAACTCTATAAGACTCGCGCCTGATAAGTAATTTACAGTGAGCCATTGGAAGACCAACAAATTGATCGATGAATATGTCATCCATGCGACCACCTTGTTTGGCCAGCCCATCTGCCACTAGATTACCCGGGCACTCCGAGTGACCCGGAATCCATATTAGCGTTACCCTTGGATGTTTCGCAATCTCATTCAAAGACATCCGACATTCTACAGTTAGAGAAATATTTAGATTTAACTAATTTTATAAATTTACACAAATTTGTTCACTTAGATGAACAATCAGATTGCGAAGTTGCGGACACGTAATTTCTTATTTGTGAGAATGTTTTATTGTATGTTTTCTTTAATATTATCTTCCTTAAAAAAGCTGAAATTTGATAAAAATTATTCTATTCAACATTTTTCATTTTTCGTATTTATTGTATGAGCTAAATTTCAGTTATGTATTTTATAAAGCTTTTTTGTAATAGTTCTATTCCTTCAATTTTTCAGAAATTATTTTATACACTACCAGACTATTATATTGTATTTTCTTTTTACATTTTACCTTAGCCTTCCTTTGGAAATAACACTATCCAGTGAGACACAAAGAATGCTGACGAAGGCCGTAGCGGGCCAGAAAATGCATTACATTCTGCTGGCGTCTAATAATTGTAAATTTTTCTGTACATACAATATACCTCATTGCTTACCAAAGGAAGTCTAAGGTAAAATGTAAAAAGAAAATACAATATAATAGTCTGGTAGTGTATAAAGTCATTTCTAAAAATTGAAGGAATATAACTATTACAAACAAGCTTTAAAAATACATAACTGAAATTTAGCTCATAGAATAAATTCGAAAAATGTTGAATATAATATAAAGTAACCTTCGGAAGGAAATAATTCCCAGTTTCTATTTGATAAAAATTATTCCAAAAAAATTTTCTTAAATGAAGCACAGCCGCGAAAAACGTTGTAAACGCCACATTTTGCAAAAACTGTTTTTTTGCAGATAAACGTTGACTTTACTCTCTTACACAGTTTAAACATCAAATCAACCAAAACTATGCACCTTAACGCCTTCAAAATGGCGTACAAAGTGTCAGCCAGTGGAAGAACATTGCAAGTTACTAACATAATGATGAAACCGAAATTTTTAAAACAAATAATGCTGCTTGTCAAAAAACGTTTTTTTGCTCTCCTGAAAAATTATTATTTTGTAACTTAAAACGTTATTCGCGGCTGTGCTTCAAATGTCTGTAATCTTAGGAAGAATTCAAAGAGAAATATGTTATTCGGATTAACGGTAAATTTTTATTTTGTTTTAATAATTTTTCAGTTAAATTATTATGGAAGAAATTTCACGTTCGAAATGTCACGTTTCGACCCAGATTTTGGCTTGAAAAAAATATTTAGAAGATTTTAGAATCAAACCAAAGTCATTTTAATGTAACATTGCTACGTAAAATTCTGAAAGTAGTTTGACTAAAAAATTGTGACAGGTTATGCTGAATTACGCTTTTTAATACATTGCCACAAAAACTACCTATATTTTTTTCACGTTCGAACCGCTACTTCTTTTGCCATTATCTTTGAACTAGAATGGCGCCCTCCATAAACTTAAGCAAATATAACAGTGCTTTCTTAGTGCTATAGTTAAAGGGTTAAAATACCTATTTGTTGTTTAAAATGTTATTGCATTTTTGATGCGTACGACTGTCACGTTCAACACTTTGGAATTACATCAATTTTATTGGAGTCTTTTTTTTAATGAGAAAGCAAATGTGGTTAGAGCTTAATTCAAAAAAAATAATTAAAATCACTGGAAGGAAGTTTTTTTGTTATATTGCCGATTTCCAAGAAGAAATAAAATTTGGCTTACAAATACATATAATGTTTTGGAACTGCAACTAAAAGTTTAAATAGTTTCCACTCCCATTTTATTTAAAACATATATTTTAATACACCTCAATTAAAAACATTTAATTTTACATTTATTAAGGTGAGTCTACATCTCTATAGATATGTATAGAATAATTTAAATAAATTTTATAAAGTCTGGCATCTAGTTGTTGATTAATGTCCCTATTACGGTTCTAAACTTAACTCAGTTAAGTTGTAATTAAGACAACTGTTTGTGATCAGTTGTAATTTTTTTTATGTTTTTGTTAACCGCAATATAGCAACGTTGTAAACCATAATGGGCGATTCTATTCTAGACAACTTTAAACATCAATTTTTAAATCACACTATTTGATACTTTTTTGATGCCAATTTAAAGTAAAATATCTATATATTATACAAATATAATTTTTTTAGACGTAAGCTTGAATTTAAATTTGTTGTGCACTTTGAAGCATTAAGATTCATAGATTTGGCGCGAACATTCATTGCATGTTGCATCCGTCATGGCTTAAAGATCAAATTTCTTATTATTGGATTATATTTCTCTACGATGTTTGATGTTTGATTTGATAATCATCGTCTGATATCTCATCTTTCTCAATAAAAAAGAATAATACAATAAAAGTTTAAAAATTAACAGAGTTTTGTGTGTTTGTGCTATGATCTTATTAAAGTTGGCCAATTTGGTTGCACCCGTCATGCACTTTAAAGATCTCTCGTGGCTATTTGATCGTTTCATATAAATTCTTGTAAATATATAACAATAGTATATAAAAAAATGTTACTCCTTCTAGAAATAACTTAATTGCAAATGTGTTTCTTTCTACTAGTAAAAGACGTTTAAAGCGTCTAAATGTTGCACCCGTCAGAATAGAATCGCCCTAATACAAAAATTAAGAAGGGTGTGAAATACGTCCCACACCTCTGTTAACTACATTCCAAAACACTGTTAAATATGGTAAATTTTTTAAAATTAATATTTTTTAAATAAAAATCGAAATTGTTTATAACTTTTGATTAATTAATAAAGAAAACATAATAAATTTTAACTTTTTTTAAAAAAATTTAAAAAAAAATGTATTTAAATAAGGGAAGTGGCTCAGTACTTATTGGCTAATTTATGTTATTTTTTTAGGGCACTTAGGGCAGACCTGAATGGGGTTTGGGGATACCATTTGAAAGCCCTAAGGGAGCAGATTCCAAAACTGTATTGGACATTTTTCTGGATTCTGGGTTTCTCAGAAGACATGTTACGAGGGGTGGAATATAGGAAACTGAAAATATTAAAATATCAGTTTGGGGCACTTAGGACAGACCTGAATGGGGTTTGGGGATACCATTTAAAAGCCCTAAGGGAGCAGATTCCAAAACTGTATTGGACATTTTTCTGGGTTTCTCAGGAGACATGTTACGAGGGGTGGAATATAGGAAACTGAAAATATTTAAATATCAGTTTGGGGCACTTAGGACAGACCTGAATGAGACATGTTACGAGGGGTGGAATATAGGAAACTAAAAATATTAAAATATCAGTTTGGGGCACTTAGGACAGACCTGAATGGGGTTTGGGGATACCATTTGAAAGCCCTAAGGGAGCAGATTCCAAAACTGTATTGGGCATTTTGCTGGGTTTCTCAGGAGACATGTTACGAGGGGTGGAATATAGGAAACTGAAAATATTAAAATATCAATATCAACTGTGCCATATCAATATCAAACTGATATTTTAATATTTTAATAATCCTAAGTGCCCCAAACTGATATTTTAATATTTTCAGTTTCCTATATTCCACCCCTCGTAACATGTCTCCTGAGAAACCCAGAAAAATGTCCAATACAGTTTTGGAATCTGCTCCCTTAGGGCTTTCAAATGGTATCCCCAAACCCCATTCAGGTCTGCCCTAAGTGCCCTAAAAAAATAACATAAATTAGCCAATAAGTACTGAGCCACTTCCCTTATTTAAATACATTTTTTTCCAATTTTTTTAAAAAAAGTTAAAATTTATTATGTTTTCTTTATTAATTAATCAAAAGTTATAAACAATTTCGATTTTTATTTAAAAAATATTAATTTTAAAAAATTTACCATATTTAACAGTGTTTTGGAATGTAGTTAACAGAGGTGTGGACGTATTTAACTGACGAATTTATCTTCACACCCTTGTTGATACTAACTATTACTTTAACTTCCAGTTAACAATATGTTTATGACAGTTACAATTTAAGTTAATTATAACTGAACTTTGTGAAATCGGCCATTAGTCTTTAGTGTGTTTATTACACCTTATAATAAAACTGCCTTTTTACCCATTAGTACACTACTATACTGGGAAAAATCAGGGAAAACTGAAATTTAAAGTTTGTATTTTTGTTGACAGGATTTTATCGGTTGTATTATTACAATTTTACTTTAACCTTCCTTTAGCTTATTGCTCATACATGTTTTGCAAAACATAGTAGCTTTTCTTAACCTACCAACAAAATGCAAAGAGGTTCTGTTAAATTTCTTAAAAGAGCTACGATATACTTTAGCCGTTTTTGTGACAACGGTAAATTTAATAGTTTATTTTTTTTAATATAGAACAAATTTCAAAGCGTTTGGTGCGGCAACTTCTTTTAAAGCAGCGAGAACGGCATTTGTTAATATTTTTTTACGTACATTTTGGCTATGGCATGCACAATTTGATATTTGTCGTAACCCTAATGTATGTACATATATACATGCCCAATAAAAATTTTTACCATTTTGCGAAGCACTAAAGGAACATTTAAAAAAAATAAGCGCACAATTATGCGCTACGCAATAAGACATACAGAAATGCAGTAAAGTAAGTGAAAGAACTCTCAAGAACTTTTATAAAAAAAATAACATTTCAAGTGCTACGGCATTCCCTTACTACGAAGCAGGTTTGTAAGGGAGAATACTAAAAAATAACTGTATCAAAACATTCAGTGTGTAAAGATGATCGTTACATCCAACAATATTTATGTAAGCTGAATAATGCGCTTTATGTGTCAAAAATGTATTGCTTCAAAGTGGGAACTCGCCATATAAAATTCATGTCTTCCGTAAGCGCAATGGTAAGCGAAACCCTTATGTTTCTCCCTTACAAACCTGCTTCGTTCGAAGCTCCATTTTTAATTGGGTGTTTCTAAAAGCAATACAAAAAGTATATAAATTTTAATTGAGTTCTTAAATCAACGACTATTTATTTATACTAGTGTTCGCCTAATGGTTAAAATTCGACCATAAATTTTTTTTTGTAAATATAAAGGAAACATAGTTCATCTAAGTATGATTGAGTTTATGTATATGTTTCGAGAACTTATTTTTTCCGTGATAGTGGATCGATTTGGCCAGGGACCAACCTCCGGTTCATATTTTATCTACTATTATTATTATTATATATATTTATTAGTATTTTTAATACTTTAACATTTCACTTTATTTACATTTATGTGTTACAAAATTAAATTATTCTTCACAAAGTTTATACATTCTCTTCTAAATACATAATCGTTTTGTTCATTTTTAATGTTACTTGATAATGAGTTAAATAAGTTTAGTCCTTTGTAGAAAAGAGAGAGTTGCATTGCTGCTGTGGTTACTCGTTGAATTCTAGATTCTTCTGCGTTTCTCAATCTATACGGTTGAACATCACCCACATATCGTACTTGTTCGCATAGGTACTCAGGCGCCCTTCCATTTTTCATTTTACGGATAAAAAGTAGTGTGTTTAATTCCAATCTTTGTTTAATGTTTAACCATTTAAGTGTGTAGTTCATTTAATTTTGTAAGTTCAATATAAAAAATATCAGAAAATATCAATTGAAAAACAGAAAAGTATCAAAAATAACACTTTATTAATTGTCAACCACTCAGGACATTACATGTTTAATTTTATAAGGGTATTCACCACACAGACAATTAGTTGTGCGTAAATAATTGTCTTTGTGGTTGTTGTTATATTTTTGCAATTTTGCTTTTTTCCAAGGGTGCAATTTGTGACGTGAATACCCCCTATGTTTCTGGTCAAAACGAATATTAATCAAAGTACCAGATGTATATCGAAAAATAACTAAAAAAAAGCTCCCTCTTATACATACATTCTTATTCGCTCAGGATCATGCATATTAATTTTTATCTTTGTAGGTAGAATATTAACAAAAAATTCAAAAAGTACCTGATGAAAATCAAAAAGTACCAACATTTTCCATCTTATAGGTGATCATTTACTCGGTAACCTGCAACTATAATATTATGTTTTTAAGTTCAATATTATAGAAAATTTAAAAATTATTACATGATGCACGGAAAAGTAAAACAAAGAAATTTAATTTTCCGTATTTCCTCTTTTTGATACTTTTTTTCTCCTCACAGAGGTTCGATTGGCAAACAAAGGAAGAAAGCGTTCTTAACTGTTTTCCCTATACCGACTTACACATAAGATTTATATAGTCAAAATATTCGAAAATCGGTTTCTAAAAACTGTCGAATAATCGACCACCCTATTTTTTTATTATTTGATCGTTCAAATGGTGTCAATTTGGTTCAAATCGGTTGACATACAGAGGGGGAAAGTGTTCTTAACTGTTTTGCCTTTGACTTTATCCTTTATTCCCACCTAATTTTTTTTTTGGATCGCATTGCAATCCAGAAATCCTACAAAACATCGACCCTTTGCGCAAAATTATCGTATGTTACAAAAACCAAATTTTACATTTTTATACTTTTCTCTGCTATCACTTGCAATATAAATATGAAAATATACATACATTCATTTTTTGGGGCAACGAAGTGGAATTCGCCTACAATATTTTGTCAGACGACGTCTCTTTGAATGTAGAACAAGATTGCATCAAAAACTCAATTTCAAAAAAATTGGCATTTACTATAATTTCGCGCAAATGGGTCGATATAATGCGAAAATACACTAAGTTGTACCATATTTATGGCTTCTAATTACACACAACAATCCGACTATTTTCTCTTGAAAAAAATTTTTCTGAACAAAAAAAAAAACAAATCAAAATGCATAAAGGTTTGTCAAAAATTCAAAGTCATGTCTGCTTAACTGTATTATATTTCCGATGTGCGAAAGAATTCTTTCTTTTGATTATTTTCCAAAGCTGGAGCAGCAGTTAAGGTATCAAGAAACCGTTTGACCAGTAAACACCTATAAACCACATATCGTCTTTTTTTTGGCGATAGCGAACTCCATTCACGGTAATTGCTTGGCCGTCCTCATTTTCAAAGAAGTATGGCCCGATAACGCCGCCAGCCGCAGATTTAACTGGGCGAGTGCACATATGGGGTGAGTTCCAAAACATCAGTTGCAAAGCAACTCGCTTTTTTAAGTGCTTTCTACCAAGCAACCGTGAACAATTTTACAATGTTATCTGTACCAAAGTTCACTAAAAACAATATAGTTAAACTCTATGATACTTTTTTGACTTTGACTGCAAAGTATTATGATGTTTAGGAACTCAGCCATGTTTTCCCATTTCCTACAGACTCGGTTTGCTGAAATTTGCGCACAATTCTCCTGATTGTGGAAACATTTGGTCGATTATGCTGAACAAAAAAATTACGATGTGCACGAAATGACTTTCGATTGAATGCCCATTTCGTAAAAGGCTTTAACAATCTTAACGCGCTGCACAATTGTGTACCTAAAAATTATAGAAGTTGTCAAATACTGAAATAAAGAAAAGTCAATTTAAGTTGCGAAAAATATTGCCGTTAAGGTGACCCACAATTATCGTGGATTATGGTTATACCACCCTTTAATATGTATAATGTATATGGGTCGATATCACGAAATGACTACATTCTGTGGCCCGACGTATTTTGTATTAAAAATATTACAAAATTTATATTCTGAGAACAGGATTAAATAAAACAAAATGTCCTTCAACGAGGCGCGGAAATCAAAATAAAATATTTTAGATATTTTTATGAAAAAATTTGGTCGCACGGTGCAAATCGTCATTACCATGGTGTGCGTCCAAACGTTTTGTGTTAAAAAAACACAGATTTTCATTAGTATCTCAAAATATATATTATAAATGAAGTACGTCAAGTTATTCGAGAAGAATAAACCAACTCAATTTTAATTTCATAAATATAATTTTATTTTAAAACATTTTAGTCCGTGGCTAATTTTTTTCGTCTTTCCCCATGGGCCAATTTGTTTATCCAAAGAATGGACATAACGTATGCAGTTTATTAAATGTGTTTCCATAAATTGCTGTATGTGTTTTATTTAGCTGCAATACATGATAAAACGTCATTACCATGCTGCTCAGTCATTACCGTGCCGCACAAATATCATTTCCGTTGGACTATTGTCATTCCCGTGGGGGGCAAAAATCATTAAAATCCTTAAATATACATTGCTTATTAATATACAATAGGGTGTTCAATCGACTAATTATTGTTCGATTAATCGAACAATTTTAGACGATTAATTGTTCGAATAATTTAAAATTGCTAACTTCGATTAAAGGATTAATCGAAGAATTTACACCGGTTAATCGAATGATAACAATATATAATATTTCTGTTAAATGTATTATTTTTATAAAGTTTTAAGTCGAATAAACCAACAAAATGTATGTGTCCCTTGGAATTAAAAAAAAAACAGTCACGTTTAGTGAGTAATTTAGGCCCTAATTATAAAAAACGCAACGCCAAAGAATTACATTGAAAGCAAAAACAAAGTCATAAATATTTCGTAATTTTGTTGTTGCTTTCTACAGAAATGCATGTACCATTTTAAAATTTTCAACGCCACAAGTTATGAGGCGTTAATTTATTGGCATTGCGTTGCGATTAACAAAATTAGGGCCTAAGCTTATATTTTTGTTGCATTTTTTCAACACAATTTAATAATTAATTTCACAAAAGAAAATCGACAAAGGTATGGTAACTCAAATATTTATATAAATTTATCGGGTATATTCTAGAAATCGAAATGAAGTGAGATTGAAATCGAACTTGAATTTAAATTCAATTATTTACGAACTGACCGTAGTTTTTCGTGGTTTTAAGTGTTGTTCTTGCAAAATAAGAGATACTTAAAGACCTACCTACCTACCTAAAGAATGAAGTAGATAAAATGGAATATTTTTAGGAACTTTCAGTACAGGATCGTTTTTAAAATTCGCTTTATTTTAAATCCACTTTATTTCGATTTCTAGAACACGCCCGTATATTTTAACAAAATAGTTCATGTGTTTCTCTAGAGGAAATTATTTGAAGAATCATAGCGGATAGAGGCATAGAGGATGGAATATCCGTGAAAAGTAGGAAAAAATCCAAAGACTCTTAAAATTTAAGTGCCTGAAGTGAAGCAAAAATTTGGAGCTACATTGACAAGTTTTATTTGAACAAGAATGTTTATTTACTAAATAACTAATTTATAAAATTTCAAATTAAGAATTATTCGATTAATCGATTAATTTTAAAATTTTATTCGTTTAATCGAATAAGTAAAAAATGCCAAATATCGATTAATCGTTTAATCGAACAAAAATAAAACCCGATTAATTGAACACCCTAATATACAAAAAGGTCTTATAAAACAGTATCGACCGAAAAATAATTATTTAAACCCATTTTCGCACTTGGCCGTTTTCAATCCTCGATTGTAGTCAATTCATGATATCGACCCATATAAATAGTTCAAAGCTGGTGCGAAATTCTCCGTAAAGTTTAACTCTATTCAGTAGCCCGTTTCTATATTTCTCACATCGTAAAACTTTTCATTGTTGATTTCTGGAATGAAAGGTAAATAAGAGGTTGTTATCCTGAACGTTCTATAAAATTTTGTTTCCTAAGATAAAAAAGATTTTTCAAAAGGAAATTGGTACTTGGTGGTAACTGAAAGTAGTCTCAATCTTTACACTTTTTTTTTTTTTTTTTTTTTTTTTTATTCATTTATTTAAATTAACCGAGCCCTTATGGGCCATATACGGCTAATAGTATCTTATAATGTGCAAAAACAATGTAACACTTAAAACTAAAAATAATGATATTAACAAATTCATATATTTTAAAGATACCATTTAAATTCAATATAACATTATAACAAGGAACAATATTAAGCTTATTGATTTGCAAAGTGTTCCAAATTCTAATTCTTATTGTATTGTACAGGTGCGGATTCATGGGGGGGGGGGGGGAAATAAGGAAATTTCCCCCCGTAAAGTATACAAATATGTTTTGTTAATTTCGATAATACAAGAATTCCCAATAATAATATTTATTTTTAATGTACAAAATTTTTGGAAATCCCAGCAAGGTTTTTTTTTATGGAATCTCTAACGAAATTTTCAATAAGTAATTTTGTATTTTTTTTTTAATGAATCTCTAACGATTTTCAATAAGCATCCATATCTTAATCCTAATACATAGTTATTTATAAGATACATCTTTCCAAAGAAAAATCTAGTTTACTTATTATGATACATTTAATCTTATCAGGTGCCATATATATCCAAAGACTAAACGTTTGACTTGATAATGCTGTTGAATTATTATAAAGCCTTAGTATTTGCAATATTTATGTATGTATGTGTTATATGAATCAAAATTCTATTCGATAACTTTTGACGAAAGCACGGATTTGTCGGGGTAAATCCAGATTTCCTTATCTTTAAGATATACAACAAAAAGTTTTTAGGGAACAATTTATTGGCTTTGTTGTAAACGCATTTGAAGAGGCTTCAAAAGATATTGATGACGTTGATATGTCAATTGATGCGAAGGCACTACCATCAATAGTTCTTAAAGCTTTGACAAATTTTGGTCCTGACCTAAAAAATTGTGTAGGAGATGGAACAGATGGGTGTCCTCTGATGTCAGCAGAAAATGGAGCTGTTCAAAATTTCTGGAAAAGCGACAAATGCGAAACAAACGCCTTGCTATTCCCATAAATCGAACAACTCAATTTCTAAAAGCAATAAAGTGCCATTAAAACAAAAAGTTGTATATAATCATCCCAAGCGAAAAACAGTTTTAGCAAAGTATTTGGTAGCCAAACTCTCTTCATTATGCGTCTTTGCAACAAGTGTACATCATATAGTAGAAGCTTTGGAAAAAATATCTTAGTGGAAAGGTAGTATGTCTACCTTTATATTAAGGAACTCACATAGTACTTTAAAATTTATTTGTGGAATATACATATTAGGTGTGGTACTCATTGTAACACAACCGCTTAGTATCATTTTACTAAAGCACGATATAGATCTTCAAAAAGGATCAAGCCTTATCAAAATTTTATTCATGTGCCTTGAAGAGAAAAGAAATAAAGCCGAAGAACAATTTAAAGCGATTTTTGAAAAAGTTAAAGTTATTTGCGTTCAAATCGAGGATCCTATCGAAAAGACAAGATTTGAACGAAATAATCACATCCAAAATTTTGAAGATTACTTCCGAGTTGTAGGCAGGGTTACCGTTGGAAATTTTCGAAAAGGGTCACAAAAAGGGTATTTTCCAGAAAAAGGGGTCAAATAAAGGGTATTTCAATAAAAAAAAGGGTCAAGTTTTTTATTAGCAGTATTTCCCATTTTAATGAACATAATAAGATCAAGTTTTTTTATAAGCAAACAAAAAAATAATATTTCAGGTAGAAAGAGCACAAAAAACTTGATTTTTTATGGAATGCTCTATCCTATTTTAAACACTTGACAAAATGTTTATTCTTTATCATTATACATAGCTAATTTTTTAATATTTTTTAATGTAATTTTCCGATTTAGTGATGTCAAAAAATTATAGTGTTTGTTTTAAATTTTGCAATCGTGAAATTTCCAATCAATCCTAACTCCTTCAGTCTAAGCATGCTTCTGGCTGCCATTCCCATCACATACTGCTCTATAAGGAGAAGATGTATAATAACATCCAAGGCTGCCTGAGGCGTACTTCTCACGTCCCCTCTCAGCCTATCGAAGCACACTTCTGAGCCTTAGGCAGAAGGTCTTCCACCAAACACAGCATCCATACATAAGAATGGGCCTAACCACCGAATAATACAGCAACCCCACCACTGACGGCCGGAGTCCCTAGCTCCTACCTATCGATGATCTACAAGCATAGTAAACATTGAGACCCCTCCTTAGTATCAGCTTACTGTATAGAAAAACGTCTTGATACTTAGCACTATCAGATAGCCTAAGCTCTAATCTCCCTAGTACCTAGTACAAAGTTACTCGGTGGACATGTTTCTTCTAAGTAAACTTAAAGTCAAAGGGTGTAATTTAATGAGACAAAGAAAGGTATTAAAAAAAATCTATGTTGTGTGATAGTTAGCAAAGCAGGGTTTGCAAATAAAAAATAATTTTTTTTAATAACCGACTATTTTGTAGCGACCAGTGTTTGTATTTTCGTTAAATACTGGTTAGTGGTTGTGAACATCGCTTGTTTTTTTTGTGCTTGATTAAATTTTGCAATGGCTCAGTAGAAAGAAATACATTTTCCTTTGACTGGATTAATTTGCTCGTCCTACACGGGCAACTGGTCATTATGGACCGTTTTTCATCATAATATGAAGTCCAAAAAATACACATATTTCATCATGGTTTAAAAGATGACTTGCCCTTATGACCGGCATATAAAATTGTGTAACATGTGGCATTGTCAAAAAATTATTGTCGATATACAAATTTTAGGAAAAATTTAAAATGGAGTTTCTATAATATTATTATCATTTGGCGGAACAAATTCTACTAGTTTTTGATTTCGCATGAGCCTATTCTTCCATACAATAGATTTTCAGTAAATTTAATTTTGGTGCTTTCATAATTTTTGGTTGTGGTACTTAATCCACAATGTGGGTTAGCTTAATTCTCCTTAAACTTCTTCATTTTCAATTTCTTCTGGAAATGCTTCATGGTCTTAAACCACCGTTTCAAGAAATTAAGGTAAGGGTAGGTCGAAAGGAGGACGACGCATCAAGGATACAACCTCATTTCAGTACGATATACAAATAGGCCACTACTGGGCCTGTTGTGCACTCCTTAGGAAACATGGGGATTTAGGTGGGTAGTGCTACCACCACCTATAAGGAGGGTATTAACGTCTGGCGTTAAGAAACTCAGTTTCCCGGACGTAATTCCTAAGGTTTTCCAGTCAGCGTTTCTCAGGGATCCTAAGTCCAACATGACATCGCTCCCGAGGTGTTTCGATCTTAATTCGACGAAGTCCTGACAGTGGCTGTAAAAGTGTTCAGCGTCTCGCTCTCCTCAGCAAACGCTCTAAACTCGTCAGATTCCTGGACTTAAGCCTATTAACTGCAATCGCCCTAATTGCCCTTTGGCTGTCGGTAAATATATTGGCATCTAATCGCCCCATATTCGATTCCATTCATCTCATACATTCCGTAATAGCATGGACTTCACCTAGAAGCTTTTGCCTTTATCCGGCAGACGGTAGAATATCTCGGTTTCTGTGTTTTCAACATAGACCCTCGTTTTATCCCCTAGCTTAGGGCTTCCAGACGCGTCTGTGCATCAACAGAACCCCATAGGAGTTTGTACTAAATTCAAGAAACTTACTAAGAGAAAAGCTCATCATCTGCTCTAGCATCGCTTACATTAGAAGATTCTTCTAAAAGTTTCAAGATTTCTTCTTCACTAAGTAGTAGTTTTAAAGCCATTTCGTAAAATTAACACCAGTGCTGGCAAAATAAATGTTCCCGCCAATTCCAAAAACTGCAACCACGAAGTCAATTTGTCCAATATAATAGACGTGCATTTAAAATCGTCTAAAGGCTATATTATTTTAAAATTAAATGTAATTAACATTCTAATAGCTTAAGAACTACTCAAGTAATACTAACAAATTTTTTTCTAAGTGTAAAATAACGTTATTATCACTTAAAACTAGCACTGAAGAGTACTATATTTCACAATAGCAAAGGAACTTTTGAAAATCACTCAATTTAACACAAATTAATGAAAAATATCACTTCTAAAACACATGTGTTTAAGGTATAACAAACATTCTTGTTATAACGGTAAATACTATATAAATCGGTGGATTTGCGTCAACTCTACATGACTTCAAAGAGAAAAATTTAAATGTCCAATATATTGGACAAAATGTCTGAAAGGGTTAAGCAAATTTCTCATTGGTACCTTCTTTAGCTTTGTTATTAATTTTAGAATAAACAATAATAATAATAAAGACGTTTGATGATTGAAAGAGTTGAAATAAAATATATGCCATAGCACAAATGTGTGTGAAGTTAAATTTTAAAATGTATAACCCTAGACACATTCTGTTATGTTAACAGAACAATGTTAACTACTTAACAGACCTAATGTTAATGCTGTAATCATGGATAAGTCCAGATTTCTGGAAAAGTAGTCAACGTGGGCGAAAAAAAATTATTAGGATTTGTGGACAATACTATTCTCCATCGTTTTCCATCCCCAGAATTTTTAACAGAGCGAGTTGGACCGACTTATGGCCAATTTACTCTTTTGAATTCTCTAGGGGATGAACCCAGATTTCTGGAAAAGTAGTCAACGTGGGCGAAAAAAAATGATTAGGATTTGTGGACAATACTATTCTCCATCGTTTTCCATCCCCAGAATTTTTAACAGAGCTAGTTGAACCGACTTATGGCCAATTTACTCTTTTAAATTCTCTAAGGGATGAATCCAGATTTCTGGAAAAGGAGTCAACGTGGGCGAAAAAAAATGATTAGGATTTGTGGACAATACTATTCTCCATCGTTTTCCATCCCCAGAATTTTTAACAGAGCGAGTTGGACCGACTTATGGCCAATTTACTCTTTTGAATTCTCTAGGGGATGAATCCAGATTTCTGGAAAAGGAGTCAACGTGGGCGAAAAAAAATGATTAGGATTTGTGGACAATACTATTCTCCATCGTTTTCCATCCCCAGAATTTTTAACGGAGCGAGTTGGACCGACTTATGGCCAATTTACTCTTTTGAATTCTCTAGGGGATGAACCCAGATTTCTGGAAAAGGAGTCAACGTGGGCGAAAAAAAATGATTAGGATTTGTGGACAATACTATTCTCCATCGTTCTCCATCCCCAGAATTTTTAACAGAGCGAGTTGGACCGAATTATGGCCGATTTACTCTTTTGAATTCTCTAGGGGATGAACCCAGATTTCTGGAAAAGGAGTCAACGTGGGCGAAAAAAAATGATTAGGATTTGTGGACAATACGATTCTCCATCGTTTTCCATCCCCAGAATTTTTAAGAGAGCGAGTTGGACCGACTTATGGCCAATTTACTCTTTTGAATTCTCTAGGGGATGAACCCAGATTTCTGGAAAAGGAGTCAACGTGGGCGAAAAAAAATGATTAGAATTTTTGGACAATACTATTCTCTACCTTTGTTCGATAAAATAGCAAATTCGTCCTTAAAATACTCGTATTGCATTTTACGAAAAATTATATTTTCTGCCATTACATGTAGTTCAGATATTTCAGGAAATATAAACTTTTGTTTCCTTGACTTTTGAAATTTCATTTTTAATATGTTCATAAATTTGAACAGGTTAACAATAGTATTAAGCAGTTTTTTCCAAGAAGAAAATCTATGAAAATCAATCAAATTATCAGCAATTGCGGCGCAGTGTACCAAAACAAAATGGGTTCTAAGTTCCTTTGAAACTTCTGCAATATGTGATTTATTTTCAGGCCAACTGTATTCATCTTTCTTTAAAAAATCTGGCCCAGCAAACCAGCGACTCTTCATATCAAAATTAAATACTGTCTTCCACTTTGTTGCGTCATCTGCTACATTGTCTTTTGTGGGAATATATCTCCATTCTGATGGTTTGCTACTACTAAGCACTTCTCCAATGCGAAACATAACAAATTGCTTGTAGTTTCGAGGATCTGCATTAAGCCAGCAAAGGACTGTATTGGAATCAGACCAAAAGAAACGTCTTTAAATTTTTATGTTAGGAATACTACATATTATATTTCCTAAGCGAACGCCTAATACTGCTGCCATTAATTCCATGCTTGGAATGGATACGGGCTGTTTAGGAGCGACTTTGACTTTAGCGCTTACTAATGAAACTCGAATTACATCAACTGATGATATCCGAAAATATGCTACAGCCGCATAAGCCAGTTCGCTGGCGTCAACAAATATGTGAAGTTGAACTATAGATTCAGGTTGGATCGTATACCACCGAGGAATTTTGACCTTTTCTATATTTGGTAGGATATTAATCCAGACTCTCCATTTACTAAATATATCGTCATTTAGTTCATCAGTCCATCCTTCAGTCGTCCTCCAAACTTCTTGAAGCAATATTTTGAGATATACCACGTAAGCCGACAAGAAACCAAAAGGTTCAAAAATAGACATTAGCGTTCGTAATATTTCGGTTTTTGTAGGACGTTTTAAGCCAGATAAAATTTCTTTGTTTACTCGATTCAGTTTTAACGAAAATGTAAAGTTATCATCTGCTGTGGACCACCACATACCTAATACTTTTTCTGTATTCATCTCGATTCTATTGGCACCAAAATGTATCTTGGTTTTATCTTCTAGTTCATAATTGAATCTACAGCTTTTGGAAAACGTTTTTGAAACTCTAGCGCATTTGTATTTGTAACGTATTGTGCTGAGCTTGGCGAGCATGCAGCACCAAACGTCATCACTTGCATTATATAAACATCAGGAGTTCTGTTATTTTCCCCATTTCGCCAGATAAACCGTTGCTCATTTTGATCTTCTTTTCGAATCAGCACCTGATGAAACATCTCTTTGATGTCTCCACATATGGCAATTTTTTTCAAACGAAAACCATACAGAACTAAAAGTAGCAGTGCCATCAAATCAGGACCTTTTAACAACATCGAATTCAAAGAAACACCCTTCACTTTTGCCGCCGCATCCCAGACCAATCGAACCTTACCTGGCTTGTTTGGGTTCTTTACTGTAAAAATTGGAAGGTACCATGTAATTCCGTTCATTTTTGCTACTTCTTCTTTAGACAATTTTCTTGCATAACCTTTATCAACTAAGATGTCAATTTGTTTTGTAATAATTTGAATATCTTCTGGATTTGATTTCTTCTCGAGACACTGAAGTCGTTTTACTGCCATTGGAAGACTATTGGGAACATCGATAATATCTTTCTTCCAGAGCAAGCCTGTTTCGAATCTTGAACCAATTCGCTTAGTTGTCGTTTGAAGTAAAGACTTTGCACGTTTCTCTTCTGGTGATATCACTTTGAACTTGCATCCAACATTTTCTAAAGACAAATATTCAGTTACTATTTTTTGTAACTTTTCGATTTCAGAACTGCATTCACATTGTTCGATGTCATGGTAACACAGAGCTTTCTCAACAGCTACATCACATCCTCCATGAATAACCCATCCAAGCCTTGTTTTTGATGCGAAAGGTTCAGTTGCAGAACCTTCAACTATCTTTAACGGATTGGATACGAAACCATTATTTAAGCCAATAAGAATTTTTGGGCAAACTGTATTATATGTTGATAAAGGTATATTTTTTAGGTGATGAAACGCTTCCAAGTCTTTTTTGGTAACACTTTGT
The DNA here is from genome assembly GCA_930367215.1 of Pollenia angustigena. NCBI lineage: Eukaryota > Metazoa > Arthropoda > Insecta > Diptera > Polleniidae > Pollenia > Pollenia angustigena. The sequence goes on along the minus strand of OV884058.1, from coordinate 186,926,094 downwards.
ACTGGCAAAGAAAGGTTTTTAATACTTCGTACATTAAGAAGTTCATATCTTTTCGAATTTTCTCCACGTGCTGCTATAGAAACGCTGACTTCCATTGATTCTTCTTCTATGCGACGAGTATCTGAAGTCCACTTTAAACAAAGATTGTTAATATTACCTTCCAGACCAAGTTGATCGCAAATGTTTTTTTGTATAAGTGTAACATTTGAACCGTCATCTAAAAAGGCAAAGGTTTCAATGAAAGTTCCATTATTGTGTAAAGTAACGGGCAAAATCTTAAAAAAAGTTTTTTCGCCAATATTCGAACTCGAATGTGTTGTGACAGTAGACTTCTGGCTAAATTTGTGGAGCAATTTGTGGTGTCTGGCCTCGCAGCCTTCAATTGGGCACTTTGAATTAGAACAGCGGTAATAGCCATGCTTTTGAAGACATAAACGACACAACTTAAATTCATGAACTTTGTCCCAACGATCGGACAGCTTTAACTGAGAAAACTTCTCACATGATTCCACCAAATGATTTTTATTACAGATAACACATATTTTTTGAACAATGGCTGATTTCTCCATTTCGTGCTCATGTATGTTTCCAGTTATTTTATGTGAACTTAATAAAGGACTAACTTTAGATACTGCCTCAGCTATATCAAATAACCATTTTGAAAACACAAATATATTAGCATCTTTAGCTGCTACATGCATGGCCCAATTTAGTTTTGTCTGGGCTGGCAACTTGTCCACGAGTTCCTGAAGAAGTAGCGGGTTATTTCTGTGAGCCTCTTAACCAGAAGCTTCAAGGGTTGAACAAAGATTTCTAACTGAAATAGCATAGTTTATAAGAGTATCAAGTTTATCTGCTTTCGGAGCCGCTTCTGAACGAATTTTATACAGAAGCGTATTAATTATTATTTCTGGTCTACCAAACATCATCTTAAGCGTGCGAATCACCTCTGGCACATTTCTCGGCAACAAAAGGTGGCAACTTACAGCATCAAGGGCTTTTCCTTTTAAACATCTTTGCAGCCTTAAAAGATTTTCGGAATCAGAATAACCACATAGCTTTGTACTTTCTTCAAAAGAACTAAAAAATAGAGGCCATTCTTCAGCTTTCCCAGAAAAGATAGGCAAATCGGTTGTCAGGGCCTTTCTTGCTAAAAGTTGACTTTTTGTTAAAGGCTGTTCATGATCCAGCAAATTTATTTTAGGTATTGCACCTTTCTCCAGTTGTTGCTGGTGTTTTCCTTCCAAACGAACGGGTGACCTACCTAGGGAAGTTCGTATTTGGGCTGGTGGGAAGTTTGGTAAATTCGTAACCCATTCCCTTGTACGAGAAATCGCTTCACTATAAGTACTTCCTATGCAGTCCTCTGACATTGCGAGAATCTCAAATTTTCTTTGTAGAAATCGGGATTCTAAAGCTTTTTCTTCATTAAGACGTTGAAGTTCCAAATTAAGCAAACGTTGCTTTGAAGATGTGGCAGAATATATTGATGCAGGCTTCGATTTAGTTACGATTCGTTCACTTACTGTTCTGTTGTTTGTTGCTTTTTTCTTGCACTTGGAACATATCCAATCATGGTTCTCTACAGAGTCGGTTACGCCAGCGCATGAGAAGTGATACCATGTGTCACATATATCGCATTGGACCATCTCGTCTGTATTCTCCATGTTGCATTGGCCGCAACTGTTTAATTGGTTATCAGGAACATTTTCCGCTTTACCCTCGCCGATTTGATCATCGGGACCATTTGAGTTATTATCATTATTTGGCGGTGTACGAAACATTCTTTAGTTATTATTAATTTTGAAGATTGTTGGAAATAAAACTATTTTTGAAAGTAAATTCTATTCAAGTTTAAACAATTTATTTATTTTAGGAAATTAACTTCAAAATTAATAGTTTCTTTTCATTATCAAAAAGTAATTTCAATTTTTGGGAATAAATAAAAATTATTTCCAACTAAATTAAAATAAAATTATTTGATATTACTATCAAAGTACATAAGTTAAAAATTTTCTGTTTAATTTAGGTATATTGATTAAAATAATAAATATTATCTAAAGTAGTTGTTCACAACAGGGCCGATAAAATCCTACCTTTAGCCATCGGTAAGTTGTGAAATCGGGCCTTAGAATATATCTTAAGTAAGTGGCTAATATTTTTAATTTTTCTTAAAATTATAAAAAATATAAATAGAAAATTTGAATATAAAGCTGTTCTGAATACACTAATATTTAAAGCCATATACTTTCTAGAGAGTTTCCTAAAGTTTCCCTTAATTATATTCCAGAAATCACAAGAAAATTCAACAGACTATTCCGCAGTAGAAAGTGTAGTCTTTAGCAATGCATAAAAGTGGTCAATTATTAAAATAATCTAAGCATATTTTCTCAATGTCGCAATTTAATTAAGTATGTTCTGGACTTATCAGGGGTGTTCTGGAAATCGAAAACGCAAAACGCAAGAATTTTAAACGTCGTTTTTTAACAAGATTTCTGTAAAAAAAGAATTTAATATCATACAAATATTTTATTTTATATTTTATAACAAAAATCATATTTCAAGTGTATTAAAAACAACTTCCAAACTCTTTCGTTTTGCGTTTTCGATTTCCAGAACACCCCTGGATGTCACAAATCACGAGGGAAATCTACAAAATTCTTTGCTCAAATACTAAAAAACAATAAAGTCATCACTTATATGTACACTAAATGGCGACTCTTTAATCTATTTCATTTTTTAATTCCAGGGCGTTGTGGAATATCGCGTTAAATGGAAAGGTTGGAATCAACGTTACAACACATGGGAACCCGAAGTCAACATTTTAGATCGCCGGCTCATTGAAATCTATGAGCAAGGCAATAAATCTTCTAGTACTCCCTCAAAACGTGGTCCCAAAAAAAAGGAGAAAGAACGTGATCCTGATCCAGAACCAGAATCCGATGATGAATATGCGTTTACCGAAGAAGATGCACAACCAGCTCATGCATCAACATCAGCGGCAGCGGTTAGCACAATTTCAACAACAAATACCTCAGCCGCAACATCTTCGTCTGCCTCTCTAACATCCGCCTCAGCAAATAGTACACATATTCATCACCTTCATTATCACCTCGATAAGGATAAAGAGAAAGAAAAGGATAAGGAAAAGAAACATCATCATCATCATCATCATCACCACCATCATCATCACACTTCTAAAGCGGAACGTGCTTCAAGTAGACGATCTGAATCTCCGCATACTCATGTTGAAAGCAAAAGACAACAAAAAGAACACAGTACTGGAAGTTCATCAAATTTAGCCTTTATACCCGAAGCCGATACGAATTCCTCAAGCTCGGAGGATCAACCACTAAGTCGCAAGGAGGTAGGTACAAAACGTAAAGCAGAAGTCTTAAAAGAATCGGGTAAAATAGGTGTTACTATAAAAACATCACCAGATGGACCACCACCCACTAAAATACACTGCTCCGGTGATACCGCAACACCTATTTCTACTCCATTGAAAGCGGAAACAGAACCTTTGTCTCCGGAGACACCAGCTTCTAGGCCAGAACAAGCTACACCTTCTGAAAAACCTCAACAGTATAATGCCCAGGACGACGATGATGATGAGACATCCTCACAAGCGGAATCACAAAATGAAACCGAAAATAATAACTTACATCACAACAATAATATAATCAATAACAATAATATCAACAACCAGCGCAATCAACATTACGATAATAACTTGGAAAATTCACCGCCCAAACAAAAATCGCAACCTCTTACCCCCCTTTCCCCGCAAGCTTTACCGCCCCGCTTTTGGTTGCCAGCAAATTGTAATATTTCTGATAAAGTTGTTATTACTGATGTAACCGTTAATTTTGAAACTGTCACTATACGTGAATGTAAAACAGAAAGAGGCTTTTTTCGTGAACGCGACATGAAAAGTAGTGATTCTGTAGCATAAATTGAAAACAATTGCAGATATGTCAAAAAGCCAGTATCACACACTAAATAAAACTATGGCCAAAAGTTAAGGATTATAATGGAAAAATTCCTAATAAAGGCACTTCATGAGACTAAACTGAAACTGAATGTAAAGCAGGACTTTAAAGTTCAAAATTTGCCATTTTGTATACAAAATATTTATTTTTCTAAGCAAATTTTGAATAGTTTAAAGAAAAAATAACGTTTTATATTTTCTACTTCTCTTCATTTCTGAAGCTGTTAGCAGAATGTTAATACCAATGAAAGCGTTTAAAAGTTACATAAATGCTTTTAAAAAGTTTTAAAAAAGAAAGAAAAGTTTGTTGCCTATAAGTGTAAATACAATACAAAAAACAAGTATCTAGAAAGTAAATATTTACAACGTATATTCTACTAATTATATATATATTTATATATATATATATCTATATATATATATATTAAAACATATACATAAAATTATATATTTTTGTAGTGCTTGAAAACAAAATAACTAAAAACATTTTTGAAACAAGTAAACATGATGAAACTCCTTTTAAATACGATATTATTATCTACATTTATTATAACAACAACTCTTAATTACCTTTAAAATAATATTTATGTTAATATGTTTTTTTTTTCGATTTATTTCAAAATTTTTATTTTCCAATTATTTTTAGTTTATTATTATTATTTTTAAAATGAAATTTTTGCTGACATTTTTGAATAGTTAATTTAACGTTTTTTTTTTATAAAAAGTTGTTTTCCAGCGTTACGGCCACACATCAAACCGCTTTATTAAATTTACTTATGTCTTGGTAATACATATTTTGATTTTCTTGGGACAGCCTCACATCAAATTTATATCATAAAACTTCAAGAAAATTGTTTTTTTTTATTTTTTTGTTAAAAATAAGTTTTTTTCAAATGAAATTTGAATTAATTACCCGCACACACATTAAACTGGCTTCAAATTTTTGTGAAAATCAAAAGTATTTTGATTTTCGTCTAACTCACCTTAAACTATAATTGCAAGTTTCATGATCCAGCTTGATGTGTGGCCATGTCGCTGTAGATATTTTTTTTTTTTTTAACTAAACGTTAATTTGGTTGTTCGGAAGATGTCAGTTATTGTATATAGTTTTTTTTTTTACTTCTAAAATTCTCTGACAACTTTAAGTTGTAAATATTACTAATATTTTTATGAGATCATTCTAAATTATACCAAAAATTATTTCTAAAAACAAACATTATATAAAATTATAGATTTTCTTTTAAAATTAATTTAAAGCAGCTTTTGCCACTTTTTCTACTTCGATATGGTAATTTCCACATTTTATATTGTTTATTTTGGTGTAATTTTGTGAAAAAGAGGAGAAGTATCAACAACATGGGTCTAAAATACAAGCTTAATTGCTTGGTAGCGCAGTGTGACAAAAAGAGATCTTCTCTGCGGAAGTGTCCATATAAAAATATCAAGATAAACTAAAAATTTTTGATTATATTAGGTTTTTTTTTTAATAATTGCTTGAATTAGGTATATGCTTGAAATCTTTTGAAAATATTTATAAAATTATATATTTTATTAAGCCTTAATACCTTTTTCCGGACTTAATAATAATCGAACTTCTAAACAGTGAACTTTTGTACAAATTCTGCTGGGATTTGATTTCAAAATTTTCGTTCCAATTTTATTGTGTTTTAATCTCCTTATAATGAATTTCTATCCATAATTTGATTCTATGCATTTTTTTATCCATGTAATTAATTATTAAGGCCCCTATTACGGTTTACAACTCAACTCTTTTGAGTTGTAATTTGTTAGTTTTTGTATTATGGTCTACAACTTTGCTATATTGCTGTGAACAAAAACATAACAAAAATAACAACTGATCACAACCAGTTGTCTTTATTACAACTCAACTGAGTTGTCGACCCGGTCTGACGTACATATATAGCTAGGCAGTTTGGGATGTTTCCCAGTACTTCATTAATTATTTTTCATAACAAGACAATTATTGTACAAATGTAGAAGACAGACAAAAAAGCACTTAACGCAAAAGTTTTGTAACCTGTGTTTCGAAGATATTGATGAATCAATGCTGAGGTTAATCACCACCGCACGTAGAAGAGTGTAATTCAAACAAAATTAACTAATGCTTTTTAAATCAAAGAAAAAAGAAAATAAATAAATTTCTGTATAATAAAGTTTCTATAGTCTTTGTTCTGAAAAACGCATACGCTTAAAATTCGAGTTGTTCTGACAAACGAAAACGTTTGAAACTTGGCGTTTTTAAAACGCTAGTATCAACTGAAACCTTTTGGGCTACGTTATTGAAACTGTACTTTAAAAAATAAAATTAAATAATGCACAATAAAAATTTAATATTATTTCTTTTTATTAAATTTAAAAATTTTTTACGATGTTAATTAAAAAAAGGAAATTTAAAAAATTGCTTTGAGGTTGTCAGTTGACTGTCTCAATTGTTTACTTATAAACATCTCTCGATTGTAACTTTTTAAAGCAAGCAAGAACGTCGAAGACTTTAAAAATTTATTTGCTTGTTTATATTTTGTTATGATAAAATATATGTTTTCATTACTCAAACACAACTTTCAAAAAATAGCAAAACGCAAGGAAATCGGGTGGGTTTCACAACTTACTTAGTGATTTTCTGGTTCTATGCATATTTATTATAAGGTAGTTCGATGGTTTTTTGAACAAGCATTTATATATTAAAACAAAAGCTGTTTTTGCCGACTATTGTTTCCGTACAAGATCCAATTGGTCAATAATTGGCGACGTAAAGTTTTTAGTTGAAATGAAAACAAAATAAGCGTTTTAATTTGTGGCAGAGAATAAATGTTAAAAAAGTGTATCTACATTTGAAGTATTGTTATAGTTTTTTCATTATTTTTGCATAAGCCTCTGTTTTTTTAGAATGATACTTTTAGGTATCTGGAGATACAAAAACCACAAAATATCTGCGAAACCGGAAGATTATATACTTAAGTATTGAAGTGTTTTTGTGTAATGGATTGATTTTTTTTGTAAATGACATACCTATGTATACATGCTCATAAAGCCAATTAACATTTTTGTTCAAAATTCAAATTTGTACCATGACTTTAAAAATAAAAAAAAGTCAAGTTACTCTTGAATATTGAAATTTATTTCTTGAATGCAAACCTTGTCAAAAAATATACTTAATTATAAAACGTGCTTATATTTTACAACAAACAATTGAATAGTTTAGGTTAAAGTAAAGTTTTTTATAAAATGAGCAAATTTTAAAACATACTTCTAAAATGTTTGTTTAATTACACTATGTAAACTAAATTATAAAAATTAGATTTTAAATGCTTTTTTTAAAAAAATTAGGTTTTTTCTTGAAAATATTTATTTTCGAAAATTCGAAATTCCGGAAAATATTGACAATAAAAAACTATGTATGTCTATTTTGCAGTAAATTACTAAAAGTAGTGTTTTCGGTTACAGTAAAATTTTCGAAATTGTAATTCAATTTTGACCATGCGCAAAAATCTTTAATTTTTATATTAATTTCAATTAAATTGTAACTATGTCTAGATTTTATATATTGAAAAATATTTTAAATTATAATGTTCAAATTTCGTGTAAATTTTATTGAAATTACAAAAACTGTTTTCCTTGAAATGAAATAAGAAATAAAAAACTATGATGCAATTAAGACAGCTAGAATTCGGAAGAATGATTTTAGTATTTTTTCGAAAATAATATAATAATTTTTATAAAAATAATAACCGCCCATGTTCTGAAAAACGCATATCGCTTAAAATTCGCGTTTTCGATTTGAAAACGCCAAACTGGTGATCTAACAAATGAAAAAGCTTGAAATTTGTCGTTTTAAAACCGCTCGTGTATACTGAAACACTTATAAGATATAATGGGCACATTCATAAGACGTAACTGTTGTGTAACCGTTGAGTGTTTTTCATACAAAAATACTCAACGGTTGTGCAACGTCTTACGAATGTGCTCAATGAATATTTAATATGATTTCTTTTTATTTGAAGAAAAACTTAACTTGTAACATTTTTTCACAATATTAATTAAAATTTTCCTTTAATTTGTTTATAATTTGCTATGGTAAAACATATGTTTTCATTGCTCAAACACAACTTAGAAAAATAGCAAAACGCAACAAAATCTCGCGATTTTCAGAACATGCCGAAATGCGTTATTGAAACTGTAAGCGATTTGATTTACAAAAAGGTGAACCTCAAGCTAAATAAAGTAAACATTGTAATAAAAAATAAAAGATAAATAAAGTATCATTTATTTTCTTAAATTACATATGTGTCAGTTTCAGTTAAAAGGGACCTATGGGCAAAAAATGAGTTTTGGAGAAAATTTTGAAGTTAACAAGTTAATATTTTTCTTATCAAATGTGTATTTTAAAGCTTACTTATGACAAAAGTAATGCAGTTAGAAAACTGCTGTTTGCTGCCTTAGAAAGAGCGTATTGTCTATTTTAAGAATAATCAAAAAAGTAAAAATCGATTTATTCATTCATAGGTCCCTTTTAACTGGAACTGACACATATAATTATTCATTAAATCTGACAATTTAAGCAATTGGTTAACGAAACTTAAATTTTCCCATACAAATTTTTAATTCTAAATTTGGTCAGCATGGTGGCAAAATTACACAATCTATAAATATCTATTGCTCTCATATCTGCCTCTCTTTTAATTAAGATGGAATCTTTTTTAAGCAAACATTTTTTGTGATTTATTTTTATATGTAAATTTTTTCTTTTTGCGAACAAATTTTTCATATTATCGGGCATGTTCTTAAAATCTCGTTGCATTTCCATTCCACTTCATTTCGATTTCTAAAACATGCCCGTATATCTTACCATATACAAATAAACGGTGACCATATTTTTAAAACCAAAATACAGAACAGAAAAAATAAATCATATTGATATACATATCGCACACTAAATCGTAAACAGGCACAACTTAAAATTTATGAAAATTGTTTTTTATTTTCATAAACCAGTTCACAATTTAAAGCGACCATGAAAATTTCGTTTGCTTCATTGTCTTAAACGTTTTTGCAACTCAATTTGATTAAAAAATTGCAACCATGTCTTCGAGTTGGGCTTGTATTAGAGTGCGATATATACATTGTCTTCACAGTGATGAGTCAACTACGAGTTTATTGTTTTTAAAAATTTCGAATTTTAAACAAAAACCATGATGTTAGTAATGTTTCAAGAATAGATTTATCAATAATCGAAAAAGATTATTAACGATCTTTGAACGAGATACATATGTATGTATGTATGTATTTAAAAATTAGTACCCACCAAAAAATTTACCTAATTCTCGTGAATAAAAAGTGAACAGTTCCGTCAAAATTTTACTTTTAAGCTCGATTCACCCATGCGTTCCGAACAATATTTTTGTCCGGACAAAATTTTTTTTATATTGAGTTTAACGTCTTACTTCTGAGAGAGAGAGAACTTATTTTTATTTACAGTAAGGTTCTGATATACATTTAATGTATATTATTTTTAAAGTTATTTTCAAGGTTCATTTAAACAAGGTAGCAGCACTGGGAATCTATCTCCCTTTTTTCTGGTCCAGGTCTTCAATATGTCAAATCCATATACATATGTAACTACATACAAAAAAAAAAAAAAAAAAAAAAACGGACTGCCAGTATTGGTTTCTTAGTGCTACTATCTTGTGTAAACGTACCTTGGTTATTATCTATTATTCTTAAGAATTTTTCCAAATCAAAAAAGGAAAACTGTGCAACTTTTCAGTAAAAAGAAAAGTAAGATACATTGGAACGGTATTTCGTTTAGTTATTTTATTAAATACAGTACAAATACAGAACATTTAAACTAGGGATGTAACAAATACCGATAGCGATATATCGAAGATACTTCTGATTTTCCTATATATCGCTATCAAAGATACTTTGCTGTTGATACGACGAAAGGTAAATATTTTTTTGGAGTATTTTTTAACAAACAATTTAATGTTTCATGGTTATTTTTTTTTTATTAGGAATTAAAATTTTAGTCCTCTTAAATACTATTAAATTTTAAAAATTAATAACCCCTTAGGTAATAAACCTATCACAAAGTTCGTTACGCACGACGAATTTCGGTTTACGCAATGGTTTTGTGTACTTTCATATACACCAATGTGTTTTATTTCTGACGACGAATATTCGTTGCGAATAATTGGGCATTTCCTGGGGTCACGAACGTACGTTTGTACGCTTTTGATGTACAAATAATATAGAAAACAAAACTTTTCCTAGCATTTTATTTTTCCATTCGATAGCATTTGGGTAGCTCTATGTTTAGTGCAAAAGAAAGATATCAATCGAGTTAAAGTTTTCATAATAATAGTTATAAACGTGTGGTCACGAACATACGCAAAATAGAAGTCAATTTTGGCTGACAGTAGTGTAATGTAAAAATCTGCGTAATGGAACGGAATATTCAAAAGTGATTAATTTATTTTAAAAGTGTATTAATGTAGGTCTCCATCCAGTATTTACAAAATAAAATATCTCTCTTGGTTTTTGTTTAATTGGCTTATTTACCGGTCGCGAACGTACGGATCGCGAACGTACGATTTTTCCATATGTTTTTTTTATTATTATCACCACGCATTTTCCCATAAATGTCTTCAAATTTCCTTAACAAAAAAACTTAATACTCCTTTTGCAATTGATTGTAATGGAGAGATTATGAAGAAAGGGTGTAAACATAACATATTTCTTGCATGTAAAATAAGTATATAAAAATGTCTTTAAAGTAGAAAATACAGAGAAATATAAAATTTTCCAGTTTCCAGCCCAATTTCCTCAAGTAAAACAGCTGAGATATGCTATGAAACCATTCTTTTATAAAAACAAAGACTTTTTTATAATAATAAACAATTAAAGACGATGATAATCAACATTTTATTTTTTCATCCTGGTAGACCATTCTGGGGAAATTCCCATATGTTATTTAGTTATTTGATTTTTGTAGATCAGCGAGGAATAGACAGTTAAAGATACCAAAATTATCTGCCGTATTGGAGCGTTCTTTTTATGTCAGAGTTGCACGATCCTATAATAAGTTGCCTAACTTTTAATGCTTCTACTAACACATATAAAAAAAGACTTTTTCTGGAACTTCAGAAAATCAATCGTCTATATAAGTGTTTTATATTTACGTGTTGAATGAATATGCATTAATGGATTATATTCATGATATTTAAAAATTTATTCCTGTGAACATAAAATAAATCATTATTTATACTCGAAAGTTAACAAATAAAGACTTTTTTTTTTTTTTTTTTTTTTTTTTTGTGTAAATTTAACTAAGTCCCAATTTACACTAGGGACATTTCTTGCCGGACAGACGAAGTTTGAAGGCGAGGGGTCGAAAAGGTAGAGTGTGTAGTACATGACTATCTGTACTGGACATTTTTTCATTTCTCTTTCTTACTTTTCGTAGTTTACATACAAGTATTAATTTCTGTCTGACTTCTAATGTTTCATATGTAAACGCTTCAGGTAAGATTAAAAGAGAATTCAAAAAATGTCCGGCAAGAAATGTCCCTAGTGTAAATTGGGACTAATACATATGGGGGATTTCATGTCAAGTGACCCAATTTTTAAATCGATGTCATCTGATTTGAATGAAATTTGCAACAAGGTTAGTCCTATTGGATATTAGATTAGACACAATTTTTCGGTCAAAAATTTTTAAAATTTTTTTAGCGAAAATTTTGTTTTATTTTTTACTCAAAAGAAAGCTTATGTCTTTTCCTTTAAGTTAGTTTTAGTCTGTTAGGAAAAAATTCAAAATAGTGCTGCATATGCTAAAAATTTAAAAACCCTCGTCTTGAGTTAGAAACTACTATCCAATAGGACTAACCTGTGCAAAAATTATCGAAATCGGAAGACATCGATTTAAAAATTAGTTCACTTGACATGAAATCCCCCATATATGTATATTAATTCTTGATATTTCCCAGCGGTAACTATAATGAGTAAAGAGGCCCCTGGAAATAATATTGGAGTACCGGATCCATTTTGATCCCTGGACTGGTCCAATGTAATGCAAGCATGTACCATTGCATTGTTAAAAACAGTTTGTAGTGAAACGACAGGTCTACGTTTTTTAACGATATGTTTTCGATTTTAAACGATTTCAAATCTAATCTTTTGAAGTAAAGCATGGAGTAGTTTTAAGACTACTCCTATGTTATGCAAAGCTGGGTTATATAGTCCTTCCCTAGGACATCGTAATGTTAAATAGACCATGCTTTTTCCATACATTGGGGTTACCATTGGAATAGTATTAGTCCATTATGGGCTACATTTTAATGCGTGTATTGACTAGTGGCATTATTTGCAGAAGCCTTATAGAAGGCCTTATTTAGCAATCATAAGCCCTTTCGCATTCCATACTTGTTTATTTATATTTAATATCAACTTCGATCCCTTCCCAAAGAAGGGAGTAAGGAAGGTCACTAAAAATAAAATGTAGATAAAACTGAACAACTTCCTTTCTCCCTGTACTGAATATTTTATAAAAGAAGTTTATACCTTCTAGAAGGTATACTTTTGAAGGCAAATTATAATGCGAAGCGAATCTTTTAGAAAGGAGTATAGTTGCTTTCAAAAAGACCTGCCACTTTTTTTTTAATTTATTGCTTATGCATATGTACAGTTGTATACAAACATATATGGGTATGCATGTATATAGATTTGTGTGTATAATTGTATTTACCCTGCAGGCAATTCAGTTAACTTTCAATTAATTTAAAGCTAACTATTTCTCAAGTAGTGGTGGTTGACAATTGGATTACTTTTATATGTAATTAACTAACTTTTTTAACATTGCGATGTCCTAGGAAGTAGTCAATTGTCCGACTCTGCATTACTTGCAGTTAACTTAAAAGTTAACTTTTTGTAGCTACCCAGCAAAAACTTTATAAAAATATATAGTTACACAAAGTCAATAAAGTAAATTTTTTTTTATTTTTTTTAATTTTTTTTTTATTTTTTTTATTTTTTTTATTTTTTTTTATTTTTTCTTATTTTATTTTACTTTATTTTATTTTTTATTTTTTTTCTGTTTCTGGTGGGATTCGATCCCGCAACCTCGGTGCTGATAGACTAGCTCGCTACCAGCTAGTCTACCGGGGCAGTATAGTTTTTGTATTAAAAAACTATGTTTTTTGACTATAATGACATTTTGTTTGTTAATCGACTTGGCTCTCTCTACTTAAAATATACAGTGTTTGTATACACTTTGGTTAATGTTAATTTTCCATTGCTTAGTTGCTGGCTTTAAGTTAGTCTATACAAGCTAACTTAAAGTTTGCGTTTTTTGTAGTTAGCTACTCATTTGCCGGCAGGGTACTTATGATATTAACATATAATTTTCTGAATCGTTCGTTTTGTGATTTTTCATAGCTGGCACTCTTACATTTTAATTAAGCTATCTAACCCTTTTGTAATTATATTTTAACTTTAATATATTTTAATTTTTATATACATACACACACATACATTCATATATTAATTTATTTACAATTAATAGTAGAAATTTGTAGCCGATTATGGCCTTAAAAGGCTAGGTTATAGACAATGTAAAAATAAATATGCGGGATTTCATGTCAAGTGACCCAATTTTTTAATCGATGTCTTCCGATTTGGGTGAAATTAGCACCAAGCTTAGTCCTATTAGAAAGTAGTTTAGACACAAATTTTCAACAAGATCGGTCAAAAAGTTTCTGAGATAAAGGGGGTCAAAGTTTGACATTTTGTCCATACAGGTGTTCTTTCTTATCCATGTAACTTATTACCTATTGGTGTTAGATAAACTTGTCCCAAGTAACTTAGATAGCTATTTGATCAATATTTTTAAAAAAAATATTTTTGTTTTTTTTAATTTATTTTAAAATTTTTTTTTTTTTAATTAAAACTTTTTTTTAGCGGGAATGTTTTTTATTTTTTGCTCAAAAGATAGCTTATGTCTTTTCCTTTAAGGTAGTTTTGGTCGCTTTTTGGGATACGAAAAAACAAAAATATTTTTTTTAAAAAGATTGATCAAATACCTATCGAAGCTACTTGGGACAAATTTTGCTAACACCAATAGGTAATAAGTTACATGGCTGAGAAGGAGCACTGCATATGCTTAAAATTGAAAATTATTTTTTTTTATACATAACCCACTCGTATCCCAAAAAGCGACCAAAACTACCTTAAAGGAAAAGACATAAGCTTTCTTTTGAGCAAAAAAAAAAAAAAAAAACATTCCCGCTAAAAAAAAATAAAAAAAAAGTTTTAAATTAAAAAAAAAATTTTAAATATTTAAAAAAAAAAAACAAAAATATTTTTTTAAAAAGATTGATCAAATAGCTATCTAAGTTACTTGGGACAAGTTTATTTAACACCAATAGGTTATAAGTTACATGGATGAGAAAATGCCAAACTTTGGCCGCCTCTAACTCAGAAACTTTTTGACCGATCTTGTTGAAAATTTGTGTATAATCTACTATTTAATAGGACTAAGCTTGGTGCTAATTTCACCCAAATCGGAAGACATCGATTTAAAAATTGGGTCACTTGACATGAAATCCCCCATATGTGTATCGGTATCCATATCGGCGATATTTTATTTTGAGTATCGGTATTATCATCGGCAAAAAGGTGTATCGTTACGTCCATAATTTAAACAAGTACAGACAATTAAAGGGCTTTCACTAGAAAATTCACACATAATAAAGCTGTAAAATATAGTACTGTTCTCTATAATGGTCACCGTAAATATATGAGCTTTTTTTAATATTAAGGCCCTAATTGTGTAAAACGCAACGCAAGCCAAAAAAATACTCTAAATACAAAAAACAAAGTCAAAAATATTTTATAATTTTGTTGTTGCTTTCTACAGAAATTCATATTGCATTTTAAAGTTTTCAACGCCAGAAGAAATGCAGCGTTTAGAATTTTAAAGTTCAATATAAAATTCTGTAGAAAGCAACAACAAAATTATAAAAATTTCTAAACTCTGTTTTTGCTTTTAATGTAATTTTTAGCGTTGCGTTGCGTTTTACACAATAAGAGCCTTAGTTTAAATATTTTAGTGCAACTTTTATTTTATAATCTAAAATTGTTTTAATTTTAAAATAACAAATGCTAAACAAAACTATTGCTTATACAAAACTAATTAAATTATTATATAGATAAAACCAAATTTAAGTAGAAGCAATATTCTGAGGTGACTTAAGTTGTTTTTAATGGAGAAATTTGCCAAATATTTGCTTACAACAAAGAAACAAACAAAACAAAAATGCAATCAGATTACAGCAATTAAAAAACATTTATATGTGTATTTAAAAATTGAAAATATAAAATATAAAATAGCAATCATTTTCCCAAACACGTAAGCAGTATAGTCAAAAATATCACAAATCCTTAAAATATTAAAATAAACCCCATAAATGAATTGTAAACCTAAGTTACAAAAACGCAAATTATTTTAAAAAATTAACGTGCATATAAAATAAATTTGCAACAAATAATAATAGAAAAACTTATTAATTGTTAAATTGTAGTTGAAAACTTATGAAAATCAATAAATATTAAACTTGTGTCAAAAATTTAAAAACTATTAATATAGTACACTGAAGAAACATATGATGAGAAAATATTGGAAATTTAAAATTATAATAAAATTTATACTTAAAACATGGTTAAATGCTAAAACGCATTAAACACATTTAATTGTCGTACATACATACATTAAAAAATTAATAAAACAAACTCCAACACCTCTAACACCAATTATACAGAAAATCATTAATTATAAAATTATGTATTATCGAAACAAAAATATAAAAATTATATTTTTTAAATTATACCTCCTGCTTGTTTGTTATTAAAATATATGTATAAGTAATATTTATAAATTTTTAAGAATTTTGTGTTATTTATATACTTCACACTTATTCATGTACATATTTTATTTAATTGAACAAAACAGAATTAAACTATTTTACATTATAACAATTTAAGTAATATTTTAAAATTATAAAATATAAGCCGGAAACAATGATAACAATAACAAAACTTGTAGTTTTCTTTTAAATGAAGAAGTTTTAAGGGAAAAATAAATTGAGCGCCATCTATTGGTTACAACTTGGTCAAGTTAAAAAGCAAAAAATCAATGTGGCAACTTTTTCTTAATATTGGTATGCCTTTACCGAAATTGGTCTGGCATCACTAGCGTTTGTGGCATTTTTTTTTCATGAGCTGCCAGATCGTTTTCGCTAATGGTCTTCCAAATTAAAGGAAATGTTGCCACATCGATTTCTTGCTTTTTTATTTGACCAATGCATAAACAACAGATGGCGCTAGATTTTAATTAAAAGCATGCTGCCAAATTCGCTTTCGTACTTACAGGAAGTTTCAAGTTATTTTCCCCAACAAATACGAATTGAAAAAAAACAACTGTAACCAAATTGATCGACATTTTATTTTATTTGTTAGGTTTTTTAAAGTTATTGAAAATATAAATAAACAAATTAAAATTAAGAAAGTTTAACGAAATCCAACGTTAAATATTTGTGGGTAAGTCTGTAAAATATAAAAAAAATTAAGATACATAAATAATTAGTATGAAATATATTTTTAATTTTTTTTTAATATTTAATTTTTATATAGTTTTTAATTATCCATATTTTTATATATACATACATAATTCACAAAAGAAGTATGCATCTCACATTTATAAAAATATAAATAGAAACTGGCTTTTTGATTTTCCTCGTATGTGTATTTTGTTTTGTAAAAAATATTTGGTTTTTTTTTACCGGCCAAAAGGGAAGAACATTAATGAGCCGAACCGAACACAATGAAGTTTGTGGATTTAAAAAAACCGAACGGAATCAAATATTCTCATCTTTTGTTCAGTTTGATAAAAACAGTCTTATTTTTGTGTTCGAAAGATGACCAACAGGGAAATGTTATTTTTTTAATGATTTTCTACACAAACCCTATTAGCGTTTGTGCTTTCCACAAATCTACCGAACTGAACACTGAGTAGCGATATTTAGTGTTTATTTTCGAACACTGAAGCAAACTGTTAAATGGGTGTTCGAATAAAGGAGTGATGCCAACTCAAAGTTGTGTGACTCTAAAACACCCTTTACCCCGGGTCTCCACGTAGCAATATTTATTGCGGCAAACGTCAAATTTGATTGCTCCATAAAATTTGCGACGTATAGACCGCATATTGCTATGAGTGGCAATCCATTGCGCAATGATTGCTCTTCTTATTGCTTGAGCAATTATTGCTTAGCAATCTGCTGTCAAATCAGTTGTAATTTGTCCGACATTTCATTTCTCTGTACGGTTGTTTATTTGTTAGTGTGTTTATTTATTAAAAAAGCAATTAAGAAAAAGCCGCCAAGTGAAAAAATACTTCAACAAAATACAGAAAAAGTGTTTATATATTATATTTTTAAATAAACGTCAATATTAACAAAAACAAACGACACATTTGTTTTTTTTTTTTTTTTGTATATTTTTATTTTTTCAATAGAACAATACAAGTTTTAGGCTTTTTTCATACGCAAGTAAACAAAAAAGTAATACAAAACACAGCTACGACAATTACAATTAATTATTTTATTTTATTAATTTAATTTATTGATTTAAAAAGAATATTTAACAATCACTTCAAAACACAACATGAAACATTTGTTATAAATAAAGGCACAAAACTTTATACAACTACTCGCGGTGAAAATTGCAAATTTATGGCAAAGCAATAACAAGTGTTCTCCAGCAATATAATCAGCAATTATTGCTCCATTGTTCTGTCATTGTTCTGCCGACGTTATTGCTTGTACTTAGCAATAAAAATTGCTACGTGGAGTCCCAGCGTTATGATGTATATTTGGCGAGCTATAAGGTGCCAGTGTTGCCGTTTTTGAAAAAAAAATTTAAATTAATGTTTCGTACTAGAAACAAATTAAGATAATTTATTCTTATTGGAAATCGTTTGATTTAAAAAATGTTCATCTGCAAAACCGTTAATGACCAATTTAAATTTAAATGTTTTTAACTTAGGTCCATTTTTTTTATTTATTGTCACTTCCGGTTTCGCAGTGCAACAACCATAGAGAGTTTTACGGAATTCAAAATGATTATTTCCGGTTTAAAAGTGCGTTACCCGCTTAAAGAAATTTGAATAATTCTTAAAATTATGAAGATCCCATTCTAAAACTTTCAACACAGTAAAATGAGAACAACCTAAAGGTGCTATCAGACGGGATGTATTTACATATGTAGGCCCCTATTACGGTTTACAACTCAACTCAGTTGAGTTGTAATAAATACAACTGCTTGCGATCAGTTGTAATTTTTGTTATGTTTTCCGGTTTCGCAGTGCAACAACCATAGAGAGTTTTACGGAATTCAAAATGATTATTTCCGGTTTAAAAGTGCGTTACCCGCTTAAAGAAATTTGAATAATTCTTAAAATTATGAAGATCCCATTCTAAAACTTTCAACACAGTAAAATGAGAACAACCTAAAGGTGCTATCAGACGGGATGTATTTACATATGTAGGCCCCTATTACGGTTTACAACTCAACTCAGTTGAGTTGTAATAAATACAACTGCTTGCGATCAGTTGTAATTTTTGTTATGTTTTTGTTCACCGCAATTTAGCAAAGTTGTAAACCATAATACAAAAATTAAGAAATTACAACTCAACTGAGTTGAGTTGTAAACCGTAATAGGGGCCGTACTATCACTTTTCTTACCTATATGTAATTCCGTATGTATGTCAAAATTTCCATTTTACATACGATTCATAATTATTGCTATCACAACTGCTTATGTTTTTCCTTATGACATAACCTATAAATGTAAACAAAAGCTGACTTTTGTTACCGTTTCAAAGCAAACCATCTGTTTTGTTTATGTTTGCCACAGGAAAATAGAGCGTGTTCTAATCGAAAAAGTTACATATGTATTTCCACATGTATTTTACACATGCAAAGTTTCATATGTATTACACGATGTGTACAACTTTTACAGATGGAAAATTTGACAGTACATATGTAAAATACATCCCGTCTGATAGCACCTTAAGCAATTTAAATTGCTAGTTTCCGGTTTTGCAGAGGAAATTTTTTTTTTTAATTTTTTATCCAATTTTTTTTTTCTAACTGAGCTACCTAAATAGGAGCGGCAAGCGTCTGTTTTATGTCAAAACTTTTCATTTTCATAGAGTTTATACGAAACAAACCTTGAGAACGCGAATTTAACACCACCCGGCTGTAAAATCTTATTTGATAGATCGCTTGGTCATCTTATTTTATTGAAAATGTATTGGCAATAGAATTTGCATGTTTAAAAAAACGCTTGCCGCTCTTGTTTAGGTAGCTCTGTAAAAGAAAAGTTTAAGTTTCTAGTTTCAAAAACGGAAAAACTTTAGCACCCCATAACTCGGTAAAATAATCATAATTCAAAAGAAATATTTGGCATACATATTCATATAGAGTATGTTTAATTATGCCAACTATGTAAAATGGAATTTCGGAAAAATATTTTGTGCACTTTGAGCGATAATCTTAGTACTCTTAGAGCCAGTTTTTGACATAAAGATCAGCGATTAAATTAGAACTAATCTTTGAAATTCGTTTTTGAGTAGTCGATTATTTTATTTTGTTGCCAAGTTTAAACGCCCAAAGTTGGTGGTTTAAACTTGCGACAGAACTTTCAAAAGTACGAACAGCTTATAAAAGGAAATATTTTTTATTTTTTTTTTTTATTTAAAGTTTTATTAAATATTCCACCCTCAAGCTTAAATAATTAAAAGTAATTATAAAATAAAGCTCCAATAAGAATAAATATATATTTATAAACATATAATATTATATAACACAATACAAAATTCTCGCCTTTTCTTCTTCTTTTTCACGTTAAGAAGAGTAATTTGATGACAATTTTTGGTATTTGTTTTAAACTGCCATACTTATACATAAAAGTATTGTAAATTCATATGGCAATGCTAAAAGCTTTAATCTTTCACTCAAAAACGCCACAGAGGATTAAGGCTAGATTAATTTTATTATAAGATTAACAAATCTTACTATTGATCCTGGTTTAAGCTCTAAGTAAAAAACCCGCTCTTAGTTATCACGGTACTTGAACTTTTTTTAAATTAATACATGAAATTAGTGCCTTTATAAGAATTACACTACAAATATGTTCATGTACAAGCTTATGTTTTGAGGTAGAGAATAGTGATGTTACAAATATTCGTATTCGTTTTCGCGAATATTAAAATTTGATATTCATAACATCACTAGTAGAAGAACGAATTGTTTACTGAACATGAATTAAAAATTTTCTCTGTGAATAGTTGTATGCAAATATAAATAAAATATACATACTTACTGCGTTTGTTTGAAAAAACGATAAACATAGGTATTTGCAATTGTAAGTAAATGTGTACATTGGGGTATCACTTTTTAAATTTTTTTGCAAATATCAAATTAAACATGCCATAGCCAAAATGTCAATATTAATAAACGACATCCTTCCTTTTCACTTCTTTAAAAAAGTTCCCACACCGGAAGTGCGAAAGTTTTTTCTAATGACCAGCAATCACGATTTTTATGACTTAAAGGGCATAATAAACCTCACAAATGGCTTGGCAAACATGTCAAAATTTTACGTTTGTACAAACATTTTGTGTTGTTAATTGGGGTGTTTGCTGTTTGGACAAACATTTGAAGCAATGTTTGCAGAAATATTAAAAATTTTTAATATTTGGCAGACATGTTGGATATTTGTCAAACTTTTTGTGGCGTCTAATGCTAAATGTATTCAATTCAATTAATTTTTAATATTAAATTAAATTTTTTTAGTAGTATTGCTTGCCACAAAACAGCTCGTTGTTTAAAACCTGTTTACTTTAAATTTTTTGCCTCTATTTTATAATTTCTTTTCCGTTTTAAGCTAAAAGCAACAAAATTGCCGCAGCACTATTGGCATCTGCATTCATTGAAAACAAAACAAAAATGAAAATCAATGTTTGAACGGAGAATATTGGTGTTGTTTATTGGCAAACCCCAAACGGAAATAATGTGTGTGTTTGCCAAGCATTTTGTGTGGTTTATTATGCCCTTTAAGGTTTGTATTGAATATCACGTGGTGATAGGTAAATTTTTTGTAAAAAATGAGTCAATACCATTTTCTTTGGCTTTTTGACAAAACATCTTAAGCTGAGATAAGAAAGCAAAAAAGTTTTTTTTTTTTAAAAATCGGTGAAATACCTACTAATAATTTTTATTAAAATACCAAGATTTTGTTTGTCGTGATTAACCCAATTTTTATTCTTGATAAGAACACTGAAATTTATTTTTGATGGGATAAGCTATTCCTACGCGCATTTCACTGGTTGCTTAGGCCAGATCATCAGGAAACTTCATTCAAAGATTTTAGAACAACTGAAGATATTACACAAATAAAACTGTAAAGCGAATAAGAATTATAAGCAACAGTCTTACTTGTAACAATATCAAAGCTTAAACAAAAACAACAACAATAAACAGTGAGTATATCTTTTCTTATTAAATACATAAGAAAATGAACCAAAATCAGAGAAACATTTCGTTTTTAATACAAAATTTTAAATAAGTAATAATAAAGTAATGAAAATTCGTATGATTAACATTTTTTTCAACTTTTTAAATTTGACTTAAAATGTATTATCAAAATGCCACTTTGTTTCGGTATTAAGAGCTTAAATCTAGTTTATCGGCGCAGCTCCAAATACAAAACAAGTACGTAGAGGGTGATATATATATATATATATATATATATATATATATATGTATTTATATGAGATTTTACACCAGTTGGCCACGTCTTTAAGACATCCTCGAAGACGGATGCATGACAATCTTAATTACCGCACGACATGTAAGGGGCAGCTAGAACTAATCGTCAACGACACTTTCGAACAAGTGTCGCGAAAATCGTGCACGACACAAAGAAAGACAATGTCGACTAAAGAGGCAAAAATCTTTGCACCCGGCCGAAGGCCGACTATCCAGACAAGCTTTAGCTAGCGAAGCCGGTGTATGTTATTTTGTTAATTTTTTTTAGTGCACTTCCGGGACATTTTGATGTAAAATTTTGTTAAAACTGTAATGGGAGTAGAGTAAAAAAATTTGAATAAAAATTTTGTATAGGTATTCAAAAAGATCTATTCAAAAGCTTCAGAATTATGATATGGCACCAAACGTTCACAAATGTAGTTGAAAATCGCGTATTTATATGAAAACTTAAGAGGTCCATAACTTGAAAACTCCTTTTTATTTTCTAACACTTTTCTTTGGAGCCTGCGTCGGTAAACTAGACTTGTTACCTAGTTCGTTTAAGTTTATTAATTTTTTTTATTTATTCACAGCGCAGAAAAACAAATGTCGATAAATGAAAGCCAAATTTTACAGTTAATGTTCAACACGATTTCTTTAAAATAAATTTAAACAATTATTTCGCAATGTACGAGTTATAATTTGACCGAAATTAGTCTGGAACTAACTTTTGTGGGATTTTTTCATGAGCTGCCAGATCGTTTTCGCTAATGGTCTTCCAAAATTAACCAAATGCTGCCACATCGCTTTTTTGCATTTTATTTTGACCAATGCATAAACAACAGATGGCGCTAGATTTAAATTAAAGCTGTGCTGCCAAGTTCGGTTTCGTTCTTACAGGAAGTAACAAGCATTTTTCCCATCAAATACGGAAGCTGTACTTTGCAATTTATTTTTAAATTCCACGAAACATAGAAAAACTGGCACTTGAATAATCTTCTAAGAAGACAAACTTGCGCAGTTGCAAAACATAGTTCTTTTAAGCCTAGAGTACACGGATTGTAAAAATCTACATGCGCATGTGGTCTTGACGTAATTTTTAATTGGTTATGGGGTTTGTTCTATTCTAAAAATATATGCAAATATGTGAGAAGTTGTCCCTCCTTTCTTAATATGTACATAGGTAGAGATGCCATTATTTTGCACATAAAAGCAAAGTGGCAATTTCAATACAGTTTTATTGCACCTTAACGTTTTTGTTACCTTATATTTTAATTAGATTTCTATTAATAAAACACTGTTTCATTAAAATCTTTTATTTATTTTTAGATTATATAAGTATATTTTTTGTATTTAATTTACTTGTTCTGTTCTTTTTGCATAATATGCATGTATATATTATAATTTTAATTATAATATAATAACTGATAGTAATTATTCATATATATTGAATAACTGTTTTATGTTTGTTTTATTCTTGAATTGTATATTAAGTGTTTTATTTTTTTGTGATATTAATATCCATTTTAAAAAGGACAACACATTTGCCAATTCAATTCAGTGTATCTGAATGATTATAAACTTTTTTTACTATTGTTTCTATAATATAAGAATAAATAGTAAAAAATAGTTAATAAATAGTGTTGCTATATGTTAAACAACTATTTACCTTACATTCCTTTTGCTAGATACATAATTACGAAGACTATTTAATAGTTTTGTTTTTTTTTTCCTTTTTTTTCCAATATATATTGTTATATATAAACTATATATGTATAAACCAACGATTTTCATCATTCTCTTATTGTTTTTATATTCCATGTTGTTGTGTAAATGGGTGTGTGTGTGTTAAGAGTATTTATTGATTAATGTTTTGTTTTTATTTTTTAAATAAATTTTTGTTAAAAAAAAATGTTTATGAATTAAATAACAGATTTTCTTTTTTCTTTATTGAACAGAAAATTGTTGGGGTTTTAAGTTGTTAAAAATATAAATAACGTTTTTTTCAACTTAAGTTCTACTTTGTTTAGTATGTTGTTGTATTTTTATTAACTTAATTACATACTTTTATTAATGCTAATTTGGCATATTTTTGATAATTATTTGTTAAATTTTTCTTCAAAATTTTAAAAATTACTATTTGTTGTTACTAAAAAACTAAATTAATTGGCTTTATTAAATGGTTTTAAATTTAATTATTTTTCTCATTTATTTAATATCATTCAATAAAAACTAAGTTCATTATAAACTAATAATTATAAATTCGATCAAGGTGTTCTTATTAGAATCAGTAATTAAAGTATAATTTCAGAAATATTTTTTCAGGTAGAAAACAAAACTTTTTTTTGGAAATTTTGGTTTTTTTTTTTTTGTGAAATTTCAAGTAATGAATGTTGTAATGGAACGTTTAAAAAATTAAATAAAAAAAATTAAGATTAAAGGGAACTACATGCTATCCAACTTGAGTGACAGTCAACAATTTCATCAGTCAATGTCAACCCAAAATAATTTGCTGTTGACTGTTGACTAAGGAAAATTAGTGGCCACACTATCGATAATGTGTACTCCGCTTATAAAAATCTTAAACGTTTTGAAAACGAAATATTCTTTGAGGTTTGAGATCGAAAGAAAACTTTTTCGAATAAATTTTAACAAAGCTATTTTATTTCTTTTTTTAAATATTATTTAACGCACACATGTACAAATTTTGGCTCATACATACGAATTCGACAATTGGGGCTTATGTCTGTCCGCATGGTTTTTTTTAGGTACATACATACATATGTACATATCATTGGTCTCAAAAAATTACCTTTCATGATTTCTAAATGCATTTCAAAGTTGAAGAACTGACAGAATTGAATGGTGACTTTACAAAGAAAATCATCTTCAGCGATGAGGCACTCTTTCACCTACATACGTCGATTCGTTAACAAGCAGAACTGCCGCATTTGGGTAAACGAGAATCCACGAGTGCTATTTGAAAGGCCGATGCATCTACAAAGATTGACTGTTTGGTGCGATTTATGGACTGGCGTGAATAGTGTTCGCTGTCGCGGGATGGTAACGGGCTTCTTGTGACCAGCAATTGAGGATATGGACCTGAACGATATGTGGCTCCAACAGGATAGTGCCACTTGCCACACAGCTAACGGAATAATGACTCTCTTGCGTTAGAAATTTAATGGCCTTGTTGTCTCACGTCGTGGCGGTGTTAATTGGCCATCACGATCATGTGATTTGACACAATTGAACGTGATATTTAAAAAAAGTGCAAGTCAATAAGCCAAGAGCAATTCAAGAACTAAAGGATGAGATAATTCGGCATATTAAAGACATTGAAGCTTAATTATGTCTCAGTCATTGAAAATTTGGACCATCGGATAGAGGTATGCCACCGAAGCCGTGGCGAGCATTTGGCCGATATTTTGTTTCACACATAATTGTCATAGATTCTTCTATAATAATAAAAAATATCAAAAAGTAATTTCAATTTTTGGGAATACAAAATTTTAATTTCAAAAGATTTTGTTATTCGTGCTTAATTCCCAGTTTTTATTCTTGACAAAAACACTTGAAATTTATTGTTGATGGGATAAGCTATTCCTATGCATTTCACTGGTTGCTTAGGCCAGATCAAGAATAAAAACTGGGAATTAAGCACGAATAACAAAATCTTTTGATAATAAAAAATATAAAGATAATTCTCTGAAAACTTTTTGTTTTATTAACAATTACATCGTGCGTTTTAAAAACCTTTTTAAAAAACCAAAATATAAATCGTTGGTACCATGAAGAAACCCCCAAATTCACATAATTGTAACTTTACAGGAGAGGGTAAAAACATAAGAAATGGAAAATTAATTGTTCTCGTAAATCTGTTATTTTTAATACTATTGCATCAAATTTTTGTACTGAGGTGTATTTGTGTGAAATGTAGTCTTTAAAAAATAAAAATTTCCATTTGGTGCAGAATTTCTTTAGAACATACCGTAAACCACAATTGAACTTTGTTTTTTGCTCTGAAATAGGTTTGCTATCTTTAATAAAAACATGTTTAAACTGTGACATTATTTTTATTACTTTTTAAAATACTTTCCCCAATATTCATAAAAAACATTTCAGGTTTATAAAAGGCTTATGTAACGACTTTTCTATGAAAATTTGTTCAATAAACCTTTTATAAATCAAAAATGTTTATTTTTTTATAGGGGGGTTTAAATATAAGTACAATATTATTTTAATGAAATAAGAAGTGCCGACATTTAGGCAATTCACAAAGTGTTCTCTTGCGTAGTATTGGTTGTATGCAATAATTTTATGCATGTGACATTTGGCCTTATTGTGTAAGTAGTTGTCGCTATCGCCTAAGTCGTTTTTTGGATTAGATTAAAGAGCACAGCAGCCGTATTCCGTAATTCGCTAAAGCTAAATCTCTATCGCTAAAAATCTATAAAGTTGATTTAGCAATTTTTGGCTACAAATGTAATTCAGTAACGTGCATTGCTAAATTTGGCAATGCAATACAAATTTAATTTGCCGCAATTTTAGCCTTTAGTGTCATCGCTAAAAATTTTTAATTTTGTTTTCTTTAAACAATTTTAGCGATCGAGATTTAGCTTTAGCTAAGCGAATTACAGAATACGGCAGCAGGTTGTGTGTTATTTATATCAATTTGATACATTTTAACTTACCTCGATTCAAAATGATTGCGAATAATGGAAGGTGTAAAGCTGATTATTTCCGAAGAATTTGATTTCTAACGTGTGTAAACTTTGTCTGCCTTATTCATAAATTTTTTATAAAAATTTTACTTAATAAAAGTTTGTAAGTTTAATAATCGGGTGTGTTTAATTTTAACGAATAAGATACTTAAAAATTAAGTATGAATTTAAGTAAAATTTTTAAATAAAACTAGCGGACCCGGCGAACTTCGCCTCGCCCTAATTTAAAGCCTTCAGACAAACTTTAGAGTAATAATACAACACAAATATTTAAATTTTCAATGTGATTTATTTGAATAGAATCAGTAGAGAGCGATTTGATGAGCAATGTTTTTCGATTTTCGGTTTCCCAACACGCGAACATGCAACGTACTGCTGAACGTGCGAAAAACAGAGAAATTCGCAATTTTCCATGATTTACACTAAGAACTTTCTATTGTTTGATTTGGAAAGCCATTATTCATTAACACAAAATTTCCTACAAAAACTCGATTTTTGCAATTTTCCGACATTTTCGGAGGAAGTTTCTTCCGTAAAAACCTTCTCCTCGAATATGCGAACAACTGACAAAAAATTTAACAGAAATCGGCCTAACCGTTCTCATTTTATGAATTACTATACATTTTTTACACCATTTTTTTACACCATTTTGAATCTGATTTGTTCCGAAAAATAATAAACCATTTTTTTTTGCTTCACATACAATTCCGATCTTTATAAATGATATTCTAAACATAGAGGTAGCAGGTCGAATTCAAAAGAAAACAATTTGTGTGTCGAAAATGTTTTCCTTCAAGCTTCGCAATCTGATTAAGTTTTGAAACTGTTTGTTTTTCTTTTTTTAATAAAATTGCACAATATTTAAATGTACGTGTGTGTGTGTCAGAGAACGGATTTGTGCAATTGCAAAAAAATCGCAGTAAATGAACACCAACAAATACACTCGCTTGCGGTCATACAATCAAACTTGCGCAACCGCAAACATTCGCTGCTGGTTTGCAGTCATTCAAATAATGCACATCGTGCTTTGTTATTTATTCCATCGTTAAGCTTCGTTTGTCAATTAAGATGTTTGTGTGTTTGGTCCGAAAATGATTGTTTTGGCAAAGAAAAAAAAAATACAAACAAAAAAGCCAGAAATCAAGCAATTATTACTCATGTATGCATTCAGCAGTTACTATGTAGTACAAGAAAAAAAAAAAAATTGAAATGAAACTAAACGCATATATGTATGTAGGTACAAACAACTTCCATAGAAACAGAAGACTTTTATTTTATCATCTTAGAAAGTACAGTAGTTCTGTGCAATGTATTCTTGTTATTGTTGTATTTGTTGTTGTTAATTTTAACAAAGCGTTTCATCGAGTGGTTTATTGTTGTTATTGTTGTTAATGTTAATAAAGCGTTTCATCGAGTGGACAATGACTACTTGAATGCAAAAGTATAAGAATGTGTGCCTTTTGAATTTACACAATTGTGTTATATTGCGTGCGCAACAAAAATGCAAACAAATTCTTTCAACAAAAAACGAGCACATGCAAAAATCAAATGTGTACGAAACGATGTAAAAATCACCAACGTTGAACTTTGTTTTGCAGGCAAAGAGTGAATGTAAATTTGAGCGTATGAATAAATCAAGAAAAATAGTGATTTTGCAGTTCTCTGGTGTGTGTATTAAGAAAGTATGGAGGAAAAAGTTTTAGTTGCAGTTTTTTTCGTATTTTTTTTTTATTCTAGAGTGGTATGTAGTATAAAAATTTTCTTTCTTACGAGTTTTGTGACATGTAGATAAAGTATTTATGTTACTTTTGGAGGCATTACATCCTATATTGGGTTCTGTTTATTTGATGTTTTTGTCTTGAACATTATAAATATTGATTTAAATACATGTATAATATCAACATTATTTAGGTTAATAATTTAATCTTCTGTTTTTTTTTTTATTGTTTTAATATTTTATGACTTACTATAACAATATCAATTACTGTGGGTAGTTTGCTTTTTTTTTTAAGTTGAAAGTGCTGTTTTTTTTTATAAAAATAAATAAAACTGAATTCCAAAAAAAAAAAAAAATAATAAATAATCAAAAGAATTTTTTTTTTATTTTTAATACTTTATATATTTTTAATATTGTTTTTAAATTTAACATTTTTAAAGTTTTTATTTGATGATTTTTATTATGTTTGGGTAATTTTAAAACAGTTAAACTATTTTTGTTTTCATAAACCAGACTTATTATTTTTTTTGAGTTAATTTTTTTCATCAATTATGTATTTTATTTTATATATGTTGTTTTTAACTTATGTTTTTTTTTATTTAATATAATTAATTGTCATTTTATGTGGATTTAATGACTTTTCATAATTACGGTTTTAATTTTTTTTGCAAATTTCTCAGTTTAAAATATGTATTTGAAAATTTATAAAAAATTGCTTTTGTCAATGTTAACATTTTGTTTTTCTTTTATTTTTATTTTAAACATATTTTAATATTGTTTTTATTATTAAGTTTTTAATGTTTTTTTTTTTTTTTAAATAAATAAAAAAATAAAAATTTATGATCAAAAGTAACTATTTTTTTTTAAATTAAAAAAGAAACTTGGCAAAAATTTAATGACTTAAGTTCAAATCTTCCAGTTTGTTCGCTTTTATCTGTTAACTTATAAAAATAAATTAATTTAATTTAAAAGTTAAAATACAAAAAATTAAAACAAAAATTTACAAACTGTATCTTAAAAAAATTTTAATAATTAATAAACATAATATGTAATTAACACTTTATACATAAAATACGTTTTAGCGAATATATTTTCTTTAAAATTTAAAATAATTAACAATAATTTAAACAACAATTATAATTGACTTCCAATACATACAAAAAGTATTTTCTTTTTTGTACGAATAAAAACAAATTTTTATACAGAAAGAGAGAAAGAGAAAGCAAGACAGGAAAACAACACGATAAAAAAATTTTGAGTTGAAATTTCTTGATGAGATTCCATATTCCTTTTATAATTTTAATCAAAATCATTCAATTTACGAACTAACACCTCCATTTTCGGTACGTTCGAAAACTGTATAGGTTTCGGCAGAATCAGTGCCGGTTAATTGTAAATCACCCGTGGAGTGGGATGATTGCGTGGGCCTGTGGGTGGGAGATTGATTTGGTGTCGAGGCTGTGCTTTTAGGTTTACGAAACCAATTACCCAAACGTCTTCGGCCCAGAGAACCTGTTTGATTATCATTGCCCTGGGCCGCTGTGGTATTTAGTCTTTGTGTTTTCTTATAAGGTAGAGTGTCGCTATATTTAAAAGATTTAGCCGGCGATTCAGGCACTGAAGACTCACCCGAAGTATTGGTATTATTGCCAGCATTTAAATTAGTTTCATATAAATATTCTTTTAATTTCTGTTCCCCACTATCGCCACCCTCATAATCCGACTGGTCGGAGTAGTCCCTTTCCTCAAAGGCATATTCAAAACCAGTCATTTCCGATATATATAATGACTTGCCTCCGAATTGCCTCTCCAAAGCCAAAGTATTTAAAAACCTATGCTTACGATTGGCAGAGCGAAAACTAAAATCAAACCATTTATCTCGAGCCTCACAATA
Organism: Pollenia angustigena; assembly: GCA_930367215.1. Taxonomy (NCBI): domain Eukaryota; kingdom Metazoa; phylum Arthropoda; class Insecta; order Diptera; family Polleniidae; genus Pollenia; species Pollenia angustigena. Next base: position 186,895,885 of record OV884058.1, on the reverse strand, counting down.
TATCCTTAAAGAATTTTTAATGGTGTGACCAAACATTTTACCATCTCTAACATTCACTACCCGACATCTGTCCAAAAATATACGTCCTTTGTAAATAAAATTAGATCTCTTGATAATATCACGTTTACAATAGACCAATTGGTTATCGAATAAAAATAATGTACAACTACTATTCCAAAGATTTTGTTTTTGTCTTGTAGCATCGATTTGCACAAAAAATCGTGTACTGTGCAGGTGCAAGGGCGGTCCTTTGAAATTTTGAAAACTAGCCTGGTGACGTGCAATAGTTTCACTATGCCTTTTACCTTCGTTTACTGCCTCGGTAACAGATTTCATGGCTTCTAAAGCCATATCTATGGTTTCTGTGGTATCAGGTATATCCAATTGACTAACATCGATTTGTTCATATTCGGGTAAGCTGAATGCGGGTGGTTCAGCTCCCTTGGCAGAACTTTTAATCATCTCACCTAAATGTAAAGGATAACGGCAAATGCGTTGCACTGGTGCTAGTAAATGAGCAGATAGTGGAAGTTCAGCCAAATTTTCCATCTCACGGCAACTGAAAATAAAGAGGTTAGAAAATAAGAAATGTTAGTTGTGTTTTATTGAACTAATATATGTGTAAGGAGAAAAATTTTAAATCAATTGTTTATAGCAAAAATTTTTGGAATTTAAAATTAAACAGATCTATTCAAGCTTCTTGATTTGACTTATTTCAGATTATTGGTAAATGCGCTTAAAAACCGATTTCAATTTTTAAATGGCAATTTTACATTTATTATAATTGGAAAAAGTAAATATATTTGAATATAATTATTCGGGATGTAACCGATATATCGGGGTTCTTTCAGGTTGGACAATATATCGTTATGGAGGATATTTTACTGTCAATACGGAGACACGATTTAGGGTTTTTTTGAACACACAGTTTAATCAATGCTTATTTTTTTTTGCATAAAAACCAAGAGAAATAACAAAATAAAAAGCAGAGCATTAAATCAAAACAGAATTATAAATTGTTTCTATTATTTCTTAAGATCGAGGTTCACACCACGCTTTTTTTGCGTTTGATTTCGCATGCGAAAGTAAATATACATTCTACGCATTTACTGTGTAAATTGTCAATACAATTTTACACTGATTCTACTTTCTTGACAGATGCATGAACACATCAACCAATTGAACGCGTGTTGTGGACTTCCAGTTTAAGCCCTTTTGCTTTTCACAACAGTAGTGAAATATTATCTTATTGGATTCGAACGTTTTAAGATTTTTCTTCTTATTTCCATTTCTCTCCATTTCCGACTCTGTAGTAGACTAAAGTAACAGACAACCTGGGTTCTTTAATCTACTACAAAATTCGACTAACGGTGTTACCAACAACGAGAATCGTAATAAGGCTTAATGAATGAATAAACTGAGATGGAGAAAAGTTCAGCATCCCAAAAATTTGCGTCATACTAAGGCTTGGTTTTTGAGATCTCAGTTTAACTAGGTTTCGTTAATTTGGAAACAGATTTGTGCCGCCATTACCAAATTTACAAAAATACAAAATTTAGACGGAACAGCTTAGTTTTGCTTTAAATGTTACAGCCGTATTCATAATGAAAATTTGGCATAAAGTTAGCAAAAAGTTTATTCATAATACACTAACCAAACTCTGGCTAACGATTTGCTAAACTCTTGTTAACGAGCTGCCAATGGTTTGCCAACTTGCGGAAAACAGCCGTTTAATGTCAAACAATTTGTTGGTTTTTTAATTAACTGTTTTTTTTTAATTTACTGTTTTTTACTTAATTTATTTTAATTTTAAAAACATTTAAAAATTTTTATACTTGAAGGTAAAAAACAAAAAAAAAAAAAGGAAAACAATTACAAATTCAGCGATGATTAATGCAAAACGTGTTGCATTTTTGAGTAATACAATGTGGCATCATAAAAATTCAGAGTTGGTTTATTAAAAGTTGGCAGATGGAGAAAAGTTCGTTATGAATTAACTCTGTGCCAACAAACTGCTAAGCTTAATCGGCATTCTAGTTAGCAGCTCGTTGTACGTAGTGTACAAGCTCTGGCAAACTTATTGTTATGAATACGGCTGTTACGTCTTTGATGAAATAATAATAATAAAAAAAAAATCATATTTCACTGGAAAAATCCGAGTTTCAGACTACGTTAAGTTAAGTTTAAACTTAATACACATCTCAAAAACCTAGCCTAAGCATCCCAGCAGGGAAATTTAATCAATAGAAGTCGAGAATGTAATACATATCTATTATAAAATATGATTGCAGAATTCATTACTCTTAACACAGAACATGTCCTAAGCTTGGGAGGCATGCCATAATGTCCAGGATTTAAAAAACTGCAGTTGAAACCAAAAATTGTCGAACAAACAACGAAAATTTGTGTAAAAAAAAACTAAAACGAAAATTTGTGTACAAATTATTTCAGAACATTTGAGTTATCAAGTTGCAAATATAATATCTCCTTATCAGCATGGATTTCGTAAAGGAAGTTTTACGATTACAAATCTCTTACAATTTACTATCGCTGTTAACCGCGGATTTCTTCAAAAAAATCAAACCGATGTCATTTACACTGATTTTAGCAAAGCATTCGATAAAGTAAATAATTTGCTTCTTGTAAAGAAACTACAATTAATTGGTTTTACGAAGCATTGCATAAAATGGATATACTCATATTTATCAGATAGGACGCAAACCGTTTGCTTTAAAAGCAGTTATTCTAAAAATATTAATGTTCTTTCTGGAGTACCTCAAGGAAGCCACCTTGGACCGCTGCTTTTCTCATTGTTTATTAATGACTTGCCTAATGTAATAAAATTCTCGAATATTTTAATGTATGCTGATGATGTCAAAGTTTATCTAACCTATAGTCAACTTTTAGACCACCATCGACTTCAAAAGGACTTAAACTCATTTTATGAATGGTGCAACATCAACTTTATGGAGCTGAATTTAAAGAAATGTAAAACAATGCGCTTTGTAAGAAATAACCCGATTGTTGCTGATTTTTTTCTGGGTGATTATAAAGTGGAATTAGTTGACAGCTTCCATGATCTTGGTATATTATTTGATCCTAAATTGAGTTTTACTCTGCATATAACAGCTATAATAAATAGAGCAAGGGGCTCACTGGGTTATATTAAACGTTGGGCTCAAAGAGTTTAATGATCCGTATATTAGTAAAACATTATTCATGGCACTAGTTCGACCTATTCTTGAATATGGATCGATAATATGGGATCCTATTTACGAAATCCATTCCAATGCCATTGAGTCGGTTCAAAAACAATTCCTGTTGTTTTGTCTTCGTGGATTACGTTTTAACCCCTTAAACTTGCCTTCATATGCTGCTCGACTTGCTCTTATTAAACTTCCTACATTAAAAAGTCGACAAAGACAACGACTGTTAACATTTAATGAATCAGAAGTAAAAGCAACAGTTTTTTGTTGTCCAATGACAAATAAAGAAGTGAAAAAATGGCTGTTTTTCTACTTTGGCTGCAGTTTTTTAAACGCTGATAATGTCCATGTACATTATATTTATTTTTAAGTATTCACAAAGAGGTTTTAGGACAAATGATTTTTTTATATTTAAATTTCTATCGATAATTATTATTTAGGCTACATTGATTATATTCCACTTACTTATCTAATATTGTGCGAGCATCTTTAACTCTTTCATATGAAGCCAGTTCGATTAATGCTCTTGGATATGAGTTGCAATATGTCGAATAACACAAAAAGCCCTTGTGCTGAAAGAAATATGACAAAATTAATTAAAATTTAATATTTTCGAAAATAAAAGCTTACCATTTTTAAAAACACTTTGGCAACTTGATTTTGTTCAATGCCCTTCCGTAAGGCATCTAAAAATTTACGTTGAAATTTATAAATTGCCGTGATATTAGAGAAAATCAAACGAATACTATTGGGTGAAAAGATATCGATGCGTTTGCTCATAGCAGGCAAATAACTAGAAAAAATTTCAAAAATTAAATTTTAAAATCAGTTTTCCTTAGAAAAAAAGCCCATAAAAGTAGACTTTAATGCTAACTATTTAAAATATGTTCACACCTATTAAATATTTAACGTCCTACACGTAGTCACTAGTTTTTTTTTTTAAATATAAGATGCTTTTGCAAAACGTTTGGCTAGATTAAACATCTATTAACAGTCTCTAAATTACATTATACAATTATTTTCTTACAAATAAACTTAAGTAAATCAATAGAATTTATTCAAAATAAAGCTAAAGTGTGATCAATTTGCTGGTTACGCTTTTTTTTGGGGGTTTTTCGTCAAATATTTGTTAGGTCTGAACATACCTTAAGTATTCAAAACTTACCCTTCACAAATGGCCGACAATAATTTTACATAATTTACTTCCGTATCCAATAGTTCTTTTACAGCACTTCTACGCAATATATCAGCACTGTCCATAATAACATTAAGACTTTGAGATGTTGATAAAATTGCCTGCGTTGTTGTCGCTGTTGTTGTATTGCCAATTGACAAGGTTGTACAATCTTTGGCTGTTGCATCATTATCCACATTATTTTTATTCAATCCTTGAAAACGGGGTGTCGACACTGATGATGGCGATGATGATGATTCAATTACAATGGTTGTGACATTATGCTTATCAATTACGGTGGTATTAAAATTATCGTCTATGCTGCTATTGGCAAGTTCACAAGGAGCACTTGATGATGTATTCAGTGAATGATTTCCGGTTTGAGTATTCTCATTAAATTCATGATTTAGTTGAGATTTAGCAGGCTGTTGATTTTGCACTTGTAGCTGTTCATGCTCTTGTTCGGCCATTTGCTGCAGATAGAAAAAATCCGTTTCGGGTGTTTGTATAACACGTACAAACTCTTTGGGAAACCAACCCAACTCAGGATCTAAAATTTCTTCAACCAAGCTGGCATCTTCTTTTTTAATGCGTCCGAACCACCAGGGACCAATTTCTTTACGTAAAATTTCAATAAGTGTACCCTTTTCCAAGCCCAACTCTTGTGGGCCACCTGCAGTAAAATTGTACAATACTTCAGCATAAATGGGATAATAGCTGGAAGCTACAATGAAAAAAAAAATCAATATTTAATTTAAATTCTGTTTACTATGAACTTTAACATTTTCCATTTTTAGTTTTAAAAAGAAATGTATGTTAGTGTTGTTTGTATTGTTAATTGTTCTGTTAAACTATTGTTGACTGCAGTTTTATAGTTTATATTTCTTTTCTTGTTTTACATTTATTTACCTTCTTCATGTGATGTTACACTATCACTGTCACTATCGTCCAAATCATTGCGTGTCATGCCGCACGACTCTAGACCATTTGGTTGACTTAATGAACGTGTGGGTAATGATTCAGGAGCCTCTCTTTCATTTTGCATATCAATGCGTTTTAGAATTTTTGATTTGTTTGTATGATTTGCAGAAGTATTTTCATCGATAATTGATGTGACTTTGGCAGAATTGGTGCGTCGCACTGTTCGCACTGTTCGCACTCTTAGAGAGCTCTGAAATTTGTATTAAATATTAAAGGTCAATAATGGTCTTTATCGAATATTTTTGAATTATTAAGATTTTCATACAAACTTTAAAAAAATATTTGTACATATCGCTTGTTTGCTGTAACTTTGTCATAACTTTAAAAATGAAATTTTGGAGTTAGTGATGCAGAATTGTTCGCTATGGTTTTCTTATATAAAATTTATCATATAAAATTCTTCATATCAAAAACTTTAAACACGTTTATTTCGAAATGTATTTTTTTGAGTTTTGACGACGTTACAGCAAATGAACGATATACTTATGCATACTTTAGTGAGAAAACAAACTTTTATTCAATTTCGCTTACATTGTGGCTTAAACTACTTGAACTTCTTTCTGAATGTCTTCTTTTTGCATTTCAAAAAACAAGTTTTTTAACTCACCATGCCTTCCTGTTTTCTATTTAACAAACTGCCATTAGTGTTAGACGTATGTATGCCACCATTGCTAGACGCCAAAACTCTGGCAAATTGTTCATCGTTCTCTAATTCAATTTGTATGCCTGAATCACCGCTGTTACACTTATCACGACGATTATATTTTGTTTTACGTCTTTCCTTAGATGTACGCCATACTAAAGGACCAAATCTATATTTATTAGTTACACCCCCCGTACTACAGCCATCAGTAACATCCGTTTGCATTTCTGTATCGGCCATTGGAAATGCAGAAGAGTCTGTAGCTCCTGCTGCTCCTAATGTAGATGTCCTGGCAGTTTCAGATGTTGCTGCTGCAGTTTGATTTGTGGCTGGCTGTTGATGTTTGTTGAAATTGGTTAATGTGCGTTTGAATTTCTGTAAGACTCCTACATTTTGTGTGGAGGCTGAGGAGGAGGCGGTGGTGGATGTGGCGGCAGTATTATTGTTGTTAGTGGTTTGGCAATCCTTATGACTAGTTGTGGTATATGATGAATTACTAGATGGTACTCTTTGGTTGACGAGGCCATTATTATCGGCTGATGATGATATTGCTGCATTAGCATTAGTAGTTGTTGTACCTGTGGTTAGGGATGGACTTGAAACGGCACGAATTTGATGAGACTAAAATGAGGAGAAGAATGTTTAAAATAAGATTATTAAATTGTGTACTTTTTTTTAATATAGAATGTTTTTATTTTTCTGTTTTCTTTTACAAGTGATTTTGATAAAAAGTATAAAGAAAACACAAATAATATGCATTTGATAGATAAGAATTAATGATATTTTGTTGATTGCATTTTAAGTTTTCTAATAAAAAATTCATAAAAAAAGTTATGTATATGCAGTAGACTCGTCGCAATTTTTTTTTTAAATTTAATTGTTTGCGCTGCTTAAAATATGAGGTTTGGTGTAAGAAATCATAATCTAATTTTTCAGATCAATCCGACGGTGCACCTGGCCGTGCCGGGTGGGGCCCAAAGTTCCCCATTTTATAAAAAAAAACATCTTTTCTATCAGATCTTTATAGTTATACTAGTTGAAAAGCCGAAAATCAAAAATATGACTACGCTACGATCTTCGGTAGAGAAAGTACTTCAAGTGTGCCAAATTTCAGCTTCCTATGTCATCAGATGGCTTCAGAAAGTTGCGGAAAGAATAGGACATACATGCAAACAACCTGACATACTAAGAAATTATATATTGTATAGATAGATTAACATATGTTCGCGCAACTCAAAAACGCTTAAGCTTATTGAAAAACTAAAAAAAAAAACGAAATTCCGCAATAAAATTTACTTTAAGAAAGTTAAAACTTTTTTTCTTTATGTTGGCTTTGGTTTTCGAGATATACCGTTATTTCGAAATTAAGGAGGTTGCACAACATATGTTCGCGTAACTCAAAAACGCTTTAGTTTATTGAAAAACTAAAAAAACCGAAATTCCGCAATAAAATTTACTTTAAGAAAGGTAAAACGTTTTTCTTATATGCGCAGTCGTTTTAGAAACATAATTTTTTTTTCTGGAAAAAAAATAATTTTTTTATTAAAATTTCGGAATTTTTCTTTTTAAAACACTAATGAGCTGAACCGAGCACAATGAAGTTTGTGGTTAAAAAAGAACTTAATGTTGTGAATGTGAATTAAATGTTCTCATCTTTTTGTTGAACTGGATAAGAACAATATTATTTATATAATATATGATTGGCTACACAAACACTATTAGCGTTTGTTGGTTCCACCGAACACTAAGGAGCGATATTTAGTGTTTATTTTCGAACACTGTGGTATTACGGGCCAATTTCAGTTAAAACTTACAATTACTTTAACTTCCAGTCAACAATTTGTTTTTGACTGGTATAACTGAACTTGGTGAAATTAGCCGTGAGTGTTAAATTGATATGATAGCAAGTAAGAGTGCTATATTCAGGTGGACTTTAAAATGGGGCATATGGTCAATTATAGACCAGTTTTCTCAAAATTTAATTGTATGATTTCTGATCTTATAAAACTATGAAGGCGTACTAAGTATTTTCCGAGTGTGGACTTTATATGGTGTCTATAGTAAATTATGAACCGATTATCACTTTCTAGTCATATAAAATGAATTAGTGCAAAATATTAGGCCAATCTGTGCGTTCTGCCACAATTGATGTAAGCTTTTGCTACAGACTTTAAATTTTAAAGGGAGATTGTTCCACATTTGGATTGTAGCTGTATTACAATCCCAAACACAGGGTAACATAGGAATACTAGAAATAATTTCACAAAAATATGCTTCCTAACTTTTGAGTAGTCCGAAAATTAGCCTGATTTTAATAGATCGCTTAAGAATTACCCAAGGACTTAGAATATATATACTTTATGGGGTCTGAGATGAATATTTAAAAAGATTCAGACGTAATGACATAATTTAAAATTTGATAGCAGGAAACATAGTTAATAATTCTTTAAAATAGCTCTAATTACCATTTTTGGGAATGACGAGGGAACAATTTTGCGTTTTTGATAACATTGTGTTGTAGGATAACATTTATTGAGTATATTTTTTGATATTTCTCCAGAGGGACTGCCGCAATCAAAATCCCAAAATTTTATCAAACCATAAGTATCAATCAGACTCGGTATTAGTATTTTTTTCATTATTTTTCTTTTGCAAATTTTTGGAACTTTTTTTTAATATGAATTGCAAAATATTTGTTCACATAATTCTTTATTAATTATGATTTAAAGTTAACAAATTTTCGAACTTAATAACAAAATAAACTTGTTTTTAAAGACTTGTTTTTTCTTAACGACAATTCAATTAAAAAATTCTTTTCTTTAAACCACTATTTAGCAGTTACAAAATAAATTTTAGCAAATTGCACTTAAAAATATTGTCTACAATTATTTTGTATAACAGGTGTCAACTAAGGCACCGATAAATATTAACTGATTGTTATAGAATTTGAAAAATGTCGATAACCAAAGAACAAACCAATAATATACACCTCAACATATGTATGTTCATACGTACATACAAATATATTTATCTTTATATGTACATACATACATTCGAACATAAATAAATACATAGTTGTGTCATTTAAACCTGTATGGGTTTTAATGCAAAAATGTTAAACTCAATCAATCTGCACCGCTGCCACAACAATTTATATAGAATCTATAGCAAAAAGAAAAAAAACAACAAACTAAAGTTAAAGGCCAACCTTTTATTGCAACCAAGAATAATAAAAAAACAAAAAACAACTTATATCACTTTCAGTTAAGCTTTTTTTTATTTTGTATTCACATACAGATTTCATTATAGAAATTAAAAGTGGTTAGTGTCTGGGGTAAGTTGCGATATTAAGACAATTATAATTTGTTTGAAGAATTAAAGGTATGTATGTATATGTATTCTGGTTTAAAAAAGTTTTACACTCAAAGAAATTGATATTAAAAGTAGTATGTATGTATACTAGAGCGTACCACCTTGCAAGGCAAAAAAGTGCGACGTACACCCTTAATATAAAGTATTTTTGCAAGGAGGTTTTAAAAAATCTTTTTTGCCGAACGTAGTGGTCGCTTATTTTCGTTATATCTTAGGCATTTATAGTCCGATATTAAAGCATGATTCATATACATATCAATGTTTTTGTCTCAAGAACAATGTTTTGCCTTTAGGGACCATTAACCTCAAATATCTCGTTCTAGTATTTATCCACCAGAATTCTGTTCGTACCACCCTAATGTCAGAAACTTAAAGCTCGCAAGAAACTATTAAACCTTTGCTAAGGAAGTACGTAATTCGATAATTCCAGCAAAAACACTTTTAAATTTAATCAAAAAAATTAAAGCACGCAAAAAATCATTATAGATTTGAAAGGAAGTATTTCTATAATTTCTGCAAAACAGTCGACAGTTTGGGATTTTATCAGAGCCATAAATGATTAGAATCTGTCTACAACTTTTATTAATAAAAGATGACAAATTTTATAAAGCTTAAGAATTTTATAAAACGCCAATAAAGGTGAGGTGACCATTCGTACTCTTTTTTAGAGGACAATCATCTATTTTAACTGGCTGCCATCTATAAAATTTGTGTCCTCTTTTTGTCATCTTTATTTTTGAAAGAATGATCAAAATAAATTTTTTTTCTCGGCGGTCGTATGGAAAATGTCGTGACATGCTTGTTCTGTTCATACTCCTACTGCACTCTCATACACTTGCAGTATGAAGTTTTGTATAAGTTAGTGCAATGAATTTTAAAGTTTCGTTATTTTTTTTTAAACTAATTTTACTTATTTATAAGTCGGGATGAGATTTTCATGCACTAACAATCAAAAAAACTTGGACATTTTTAATAAAAAAGCGTTTGTTTTTTAACTTTATTTAAAATAATAAAATAAAAAATACTATTGTTGGTTTTAATTAATTGTTATTTATAGGTATAATATTTTTTAAAACTTTATTTAAATAACTACATAATTTAAATTTTTGCTTGCACAATCAAATAAATTCCTTTTTATATCATCAAAAGTAAACCTTTGTCTGTTAAAGAGCTTTTATTCATGATCACTTTTGTAAATGATCACTCAAAGTCAACCGAAGTTGAAGTATACTTGAAGGATGCCAATTCATTTGGAGAATATTAATTTTCTAATTCAGATCTCATATTTGATTCTGGATCATAAATAGTTAAGTTTTGTTTGAAATTTCATATTTTTTTACAAAACATTTTGGATTTTATTTAATTTGTCGGGCTTCCTTTCACATTGTTTCCCGTATGAAATCAATCAATGTAACTAGCAAGTAACATGTAACAGTTTTGGCTAAATTATGTTAGGCCAATTGGCAGCCTTAACCATGTAAGTTGCTGCATCGATTAAAAGTTAAAGGATATTTTGCCGAAATATTGTATTTTGTACTTTATTGATCTAAAAAATTTTTGTATACCATTTTGAAATTTTTTTAAGAACTTTTTTTATAATAAGGATATTTAAAAAATATGTTACCCAAAAATGTTTAAATATGCAAAAACATGCATTAAAAACTAAAATATGCAAAAAAAAAAATCCATGACATTTTAACGCAAATTTAATGATTCGGAAAGATAATTGGTCGACATCGATATTAGACTATCACAAAAAAAAAAAAAAAAAAAAAATGCATTTGCACGGAAATCGCATGCCTATTTATAAGTCTGTATATCGTCACCTAAAAGACTAAATAACCTATCTACAGTTTTCAAAAGTTTACAGAAGAGGGAAAAAACGTTAAAAACTATTAACGACACTGAAACGAAAATTACACATTTTGAAAAAAATGAAACCAATAATATATATCGGTTGAAAAAATTTTGTTTTTCTAATCACAGCTTATGTTATGTCACTTAGGTTTTTTGGAATGGAAAAATCTGAAACCAAATAACCTATCTGCAGTACTAATTAGTATGAATAAATAAAAATTTCTTTATACACATGAATACTATATACATTAAATAATTACAGTAGTAGTTTCTTTTACTGGCTAAAGCAAAAACAAGCACTTAATGTTTGTTTAAATTACACTATGCAACAAAATTTAACTTTTATCTTTTTTTGTGCGTAACGGTCCTCTAGGTACAAAAACTTTGCAATATTACATGTTCAAAATTTGGCACACATATGCGTTATGATATAGGGAATAAAAATCCATAAAAAACTCAATTTTGAAATTTTTGCAGATAGGTTCTTAGGTCTTTAAGATGACGATATGTAAATGTTTATACATGTTGTTTTTTTTTGTAATGAAAGATGAAAAATAAAGTGAGATTTGTCATACTACATTTGACCCGTCTAGGATCATTATACGCGCTGCAGGGGCCAACATTAAGAAATCAAGGCAGACCAAAAACTACATGGAGGTGCACAATTTTCAACGAGACCAGAAGAACGTCCAAGAATTTCGTTTTATTTTTATTGCAATAGACAAACAAACATGCAGATTCTATTTAAACAATCTATGTGTCTGACGAACTTTGCTGAAAAGTAACTACATATATCTCTATAATCACGTCAAAATAGATTAAGTTAAGAAAACTCCTAAGTATTTTTAAGATTTAAGTATTCAAAATATTTGTTGAAGAAATTATAAAGAACTAATTTATACAAAAAAAAAAAAAAAAAAAAAAAAAAAAAAAAAAATATTTTTTAAATGTTTCTAATAATTTGCAATAATAATAAGTTTAATATTTTTTAATCAACTAGAAACGTACTTTTCTACACACTGTTTAATAAAAATAAATACCACAATTATCTGTGAGTGCATTTTGTTGTGCTTCACAATGATTGAGCATTTGTTTGATGTAAAACTTAAAAAAAATTCTTTATTTTTTAATACTGAAGATAAGACAGAATACAACAAATCTTATGTAAACAAAAAGGGGTACAAATCGGTAGGTTAAGTCCCTCTTAATCACGTTCATTTAATCAGAAAGTCATACACTATACATAAATACATACATACATACATACACGTATATGTATGTACAGGGTACAACATTTGCTTAACGATTGGACATGTATTTAAGACTCTAAAAAAAAATTTCCTTCAAACTTACATATGTTTTTATACAGGGTGGCGCAGAATGAGCTATATTGGACCTTATAAAGTATATATACTTATTATGGATTCTTGTCTTTTATAATTATAACTTAATTTTTTCACGTTAAACTTTAAGAAAAACTTAGAATATTTCACACCCATTTCCTATTAAATGGCTACGTTAACAAAAAAAAAAAAAAAACGTGACAATTACAGCCACTTACGTGAACTGTTTGGTGAAGTGTATCGTCCGAAAGGATAATTGGCCTATATGTACTTGAAACGAACATTGTTGTATTTAACCTTTGTCGACGGTGCACAGTAGCGCCCGTAGAGCAAACGAGGTTGCAAAAATCAAAATTTTCATGAGCACCGACGAAGTTTTGAATAAACTCATGTTATAGGAAACTTTTCAACGATTTCAAATCTGCCACTCTTAATAATATCACATTTTTAGTTTAGAAGATATAGCCGTTCAAAGTTGACCGACTTTCGGTTTTCAAAAAAACACACAATTTTTAGTAAATTTGTTGCGATTTCAGGTGTAATATCACGAAAAATAGGTAACGAATCGCCTTATTTTTTGTTTGTATTGATTGATGCATTTATTAAATGTGTAATGATAAAAAAAAAATGAACTGTTTGCTTTGTGTTTCTCCTGGTAAATCACTATTTAAAAACTATCCGTTTTTTCACTATTTTTCAACTTTGACGGAAAATAACAAAAATCTATATTTTTCTATATTTGCCATATTTGCAAAATCTGTTCTTTGATTATTTCTTTACATAATTCAAAAATTTTATCTGCCCGTACGTGCCCGTTTGGCTTCTAGAGGTAAAAAAGGTAAAAAAGACATGGTTGCAGAAATTGTATGACAGTAGTTTGATCTAAAATCTAAAAAAACTACTCATTGAAATTAGCAGGTACGTACCTCACTTAAACAATACTTTGGCGTACAAATGGTCAAGAACAATATTGACTACAGGTAGGCACAAATCTTATTTGGACACGTGCATAATATCAAAATTGCATTATTCAGCCTAATTCCATTTGTATGCAGGGAACAGGTAAATTTTTCGGCATGGTAGCATAAGCCTATATATTGCAAATGGTCAAGAACAATATTGACTACAGGTAGGCACAAATCTTATTTGGACACGTGCATAATATACAAATGCATTATTCAGCCTAAATCCATATGTATGTAGGGAACAGGTACATTTTTCGGCATGGTAGCATAAGCCTATATATTGCAAAATAAGCATAATGCCTGGATTAGTCTACGACTGAAAGTTGGCGCAACAATTACTGAAACCATTAAACAATTTAAGTACTGAAAACATGGCGTTGAACAATTTTAAATTATTTGAACTGTTTAGAAAGTCAACCACACCAAATTTTTTCACGGAAGCTGCTTTAGAAGAACTTGATAGCTTATACGGAAATATTGAGAGAAGCGAAATTATAAAAAATAATTTTTATCTGATATATGCAAATATTAAGGCAAAATGGGTGAAATCTAATCGAACCATTCAGAACTTCAACTCCAAATACGAGGACTGGCTTAATGAAGATACCATCCTGGATATATTGGCAGTAGATAAACCCACCACATCAACCAGAGGAGCAAAAGGAAGGCCAAAAAAAAGTATTGAGGAGTGTTCAATTTTCACAAGAAAGAGGAAACTTGCCGATGCCACCAATGACTTGACCACGAAGCAATTATCGGAAGCGCTGTCTATTAAATTTACAAAGGATAGTGAAAGAGTTAGGTCGCACATAACCAAATCTGTTGCTGATGCAAGCCCACTGCGACTAAAAAGGATTAAGGAAAGCATTCCCACGCCCACAAACGCACACATTAAAAAGTATGGTTCCGAAGAAGCCTTGGCCTTGTTTATGGACTTAGAACTTTCCAAAGAGAAATATGAGAAACTACGGGCATCTTTAACGCGACACGGCGCTGACGTTTTACCCGGATACAAGCATATTACGCAAGCCAAAATAAATTCACGACCACTGCATACGGAATTTACGGAAGTCTCTGCGAAAGCCAATCTGCAGGATCTCATGGGCCATACAGCAAAACGGTTGTTGGAGAGTCTTCCTGAAAATGAGGTGAAAATTCTTCCTGAGAAGTTGACATTGATCAGCAAATGGGGCTGCGATGGATCATCCGGACAAAGCGTTTATAAGCAAAGGATATCTTCCGATGACGCTACAATATCGGACGGAAATATGTTTATGGCATCTGTTGTTCCTTTGCGGCTTAAATCGGATGTTTCCCTTCACTGGAAAAATCCACGTCCGTCATCAGTGCATTATTGCCGACCAATAATGTTTCAGTTTGCAAGGGAATCGGCAGAACTCATAAGGACCACGGTGAAGGACATTGAAGAACAAATAAGCAAGATTAAGCCTACAAAGCTGCAAATTGGAGAAGGAAAATATATTGAATGCAATTACGAGTTCCATCTGACCATGGTTGACGGAAAAGTCGTAAACGAACTGACAGGAACAACCTCAACAATGTCATGCCCGATTTGCAAAAAGAGTCAGAAGAACTTTGGTAATTTAAACGATTCTACAAATGAGGAGAATTACGAATATGGAATGTCACCATTGCACGCAAGGATAAGGTGTATGGAATTCTTGCTAAAACTGGCGTATACCCTACCACAAGAGGAGGAAAACTTCGATGAAAATACATCAATAAAGGATAAGGAAAAGATCAGAAAGAAGCAAATACAGGATGCTTTTTTTAAACAAGTTGGACTAAAAGTAGACTGTCCCAAGCACGGATACGGTAACTCAAACGATGGAAACACTTCTAGGAGATTTTTTGAAAATGATGAGGCAGTAACTAGAATCACTGGAATTGACAATCAAATCGTGAAAAGATTGGGAACGATCTTGGATGTTTTAAACTGCAAAGAAAATGTCAATTCTACAAAATATGGAGAATATGCGTCGAAAACTGCATCTCTTTTAGCAGAAATGTATCCACAGAAGAAGTTGACCCCGACCGTCCATAAAATATTGGCGCATGGCAAAGATATAATTGAGTACCAGTCTTTGCCAATTGGAGAGCTTTCTGAAGAAGCACAGGAGTCTCTTAACAAATTTTATAAAAAATATAGATTGCAGAACACATTCAAAGCATCAAGGGTAAGGCAAAATGAGGACCTCTTCAACATGTTGGCAGCATCTTCCGATCCACTTATATCTTCCCTGCGGCATGTGAAGTCACGAATAGAGTTAGAAAATAATTATAGTTTAGAAATGGTTAGTCTTTTAGATATACCTTCTCTTACGAACTGTGATGAATATTTTACAGAAAATTGAAAAAATAAATTTAAAAAAAAATAATTTTTTTTTTAATTTGTTGGGTAATAATTTAAAACATAAAAACCTAAAGAAAAAAAATAAAAACAATCTAAAAATGTAAAAATAATTTTTTTTAGTTACCATAAAATTGATTTTTCTACTAATTTTAACTTTGATAACCCATAATTAGGCCCCTACAGAGCGTAGCACCCTTTCCAAACGCTCATTTCATAGGCTGAACAGTTATCTATCATATGCTGTTTAAACTGTTCAATTATCTTATTCGGTTCAAAAGATATGATTTTTGCAACGAAAAAACTCAAATGGCGCCACTGTGCGGTGGTGCATATCAGATGATTTTGGATATGTTTGTTGTGAAATAATTTGTAATCGTATGGTTGAGCAAGACGAAGCCACAACACATACTGCAGGTGCCTCAATAGTAAGGGCCATATTCGATGAACACATTATTTCGCGCGCAAGCAACTTTAACTGGCATTCACGTTTACGGTACTGACGTTAACAGCTTCTGACAGTTTTTTTTTGGAGGATTTGTTAACAAGCCAAAAACTATGATATTATGATATCATGGTCATTACACCCAAAATTTTGAAAAAGGTTATGGAAAATAAGTTGAAAATAGTGCGTATTTGCGCAGCAGAAAATTGCCAACACTCACAAGATATCATTGTTTTAAGCTAATCAAAAAAAACTTTGTGAAATTTTTCTTTAATAATCGCAAAATAAAAAGTTTAATAAACAATTGAACCCATTTAGCTTATTCTGCGCCTCCCTGTACATTTCAAGAAAGGTATGCATGCATTCATACTCTTACAACTCTGTATCCAAATGAAATTGTTAATTAAATTTATTTTGTCTTTGTTTACCAAAGTTCTTTGCCTGAGGATGCGTACGAGTGAATATGTAAAAAAAAAAAAAAAAATGTAGCGTGTATCTGGTCTTCGATACGTTTTATCATCTGTATCCAATTTATTATTAGTTTTTGTTGTTTTTTTCTTATAACTTGCTTTTGTTGTTATCATTGTCATGTTAGTAAATTGATATGTTTATGTCAAATCAACATATCTAGAGAGTAAATTTCTTTCAGTTCTTTCTCATTGCTATCATTTCTTTTGTGTTAGTGTGACTTGTTGTATATACGTGCACATAGTATAGATGTGAAAATGGAAGTGTTTACTACACAATCGATGAATGAATGTGGCATTTACATGAGTTGAAATATTTTTAATTGTTTTATAAATTTAATTATTTTTTTTTGTGAAGAGAAAACAGAAACACGTAATAGAAAAGATTAATGATTAATGTTTTAAGATAAATAAATTTATTAATTATTTTAATGGATTGTTTAAATTTAAACGTTTTAATTAAAAATTAATCAAAGCAACAGAAGAAAACTTTGAATGTATCCTTAATATAGACTTTAAAAAGTTTTATAATTAAGGTTTAATTTAAACCGAGTCCTAACCGCGAAAATAACGTAAGCGCCAAAAAAAATCAAATTTTACAGGAGAGTTTTTTTTTTATTTTATATAAATTTTGAATAAAATTTGTTGCTTACAATAAAAATGGTCTTGCTTTAAAATCATAACATTTGACATGACACTTTAGGAGATGATGCAACAATTGTTGCCAATAAAGTCATTTACATATTAAAAAAAAAACGAAATTGAAAATGATGTCGCTTCCGTTATTTTCGCGGTAAGGGCTCGAAATGTGTTATTATTCCTCAAAGTATGCTATACAATTTTCAGGTATTAGTTATTATTGATTGAAATTGTAAAATTAATTTTTTGAAGTGGTTCTTCTTGAGATCATCTTGTAATGCCTCTTATTCTTCATTCATAAATTTTTGTGGTCTTTCGGTTTCTGTTCTTCGTCTTTAACTTTAAAATCTTAATATTATTAAAATCTCATGACGCGTACACGAACACTAAGTTTAAGAAACGCGTACAGCACGTTGACAATATACCTGTTTAAGATTTTGCATATTATATGCGTATTTTCTTTTGGCTTCACTTCGAAAACCTGTCTGTCACATAAATCAATAACAACCGATTGCTCGGAATTACAACTACGGAATTAAAACAATTTCGATCATAATGTGGTACAGGCGTGATAGTAACAACTATATATTAAATTTTATTTCAATTTAACTTTTATTAGTTTATTATTAACTAAACTCGATAAAAACTGATAAAATAATTTTTTCCCCAAATTTCCAAGACCTTAAAGAATTGCGCAATTTTATTTGTTTGCCACCAGCAAGAATTCGTCAAAATATAAAAACTATTAATCAAAAACAGTTTATTATTAAAAAAATGAAGAGTATATTAATTAGGATTGTGAAATTTTCATAAAGTCATTTTTAAAGCTTACAACTTTTATGTTTGTTGTCTTGCTCAAATTTTCATAGTAGCAATTTTTAAACAGGTTTTTTTAATTTTCTGAAAAGGAACACAATTTTTCATTTATCGAATTATAATATATCGGGCCTATTCTGAAAATCAAGTGATTTAAAAACACGTGCTTTTGAAACCACACGTGTGATTCTGAAAGTCATACCGTTTTTGTGTTTCTTGGTGTGCTTTCAGCAATTGAAGATCACACCAAATCACACAAAAACGGGACACTAAAATATCACACGTGTGATTTTAGTAGGCACATGTGATTTGAGTTAAAGTGATTTTCAGAACAGCGTTGTTTGTAGATAATATAAAACTCTTAAATAGCTAAATGATTTATTCGACAAAATTGTTATTTCGGGATGACACTTTTAAAGGGACTAGGTAAGTTAATACACCTTTTGGTTCCATTGTAATAACCAAATCAGTCAATAATCTTAGTTCGTTTTTTCTGACCGTTTTAGTCAAAAATCTTTATTTGGGAGAATTAATATTTCAGTGGACTTGGTGAAATAATTGGTCGATTTCCGGAGGGCATTTGTAAAGGATTGCTGTGCAATAATAGACAGATTTGGTTAATTTTAGTATCGTAAATACCTAATGAGCAACACCTATTTCGGCAAAATTTTATTCTTCTATAGGAGAATATCTCCAACACCAAGTTTATTATCGGAAAAATGGTGTTATTTGTCTATGCCTGTTCTATTTATAAACTATTTATGATACACACACAAAAAAATCAATGTAAAATCGTCGAAAACAAGGTTGATTTAACAGTTTTCGGTAGAGATTTTGCTTCATTGTTATTTCATGTTAATTTAACACGATTTTACAATAACTTGCGAACAACATTTTTTTCTTTTAAAATAACTATAATTCATGTTAATTTAACATTGCAGTAAAGTTAGAGCAAAACGTTTCTCCAATTTTTTTTATCTCTTTCAATAAGGAAGATTTGCCGAGATCATCAAAATAGGTATTTGTTTTTTAGATTTCTTTCATTTCTTTTTTTTCTTTTATTCTTATATTTCTTTGTTTACAAAATGTATGAAATTGAATGAAAGTATGGAAGCATTGCTAAGGGAATAATTGTCTATATGTGAGATCTTTTAAAAAAACGTCCTCAAAATAAAATAGATTTATTTCACGACCGCATTCTCTGGCCAAAATTTTATGTCCAACTGTATCGAAAACATTGTTCAGCACCAATTCTGATTCATCATTAAAACGGATGAGGGTGCCTTGGAATGCTTTATGAGCAAATGAAATTCACTTTATTTCAGTTTCTTTCCAAATCACGGGGTAGTCTGATTGATATCAATGGCTGTCAAACACAAACTAAATGACGCAGCTAATTTCAATTTTCACAAAAGTCAAGAGAATTGTTAACGTCTCAGTTAAGAGGCGGGAAAGTCGCGGACTTATTGAGTAGCCCACGTATGTAATATGTAAAAAAAACTACAAAATAAAAGTGAACTTCATATTTATATGACTTGAGATTTTTTGTAAACAATTTGTTTATTGGTTAAAACCGAAAACGACGTTAGTTACAATGGTTTTAAGTCTGAAGAAATTTTTTTTGTTGTTATAAACAACTGGAATTAAAATTTTTATTAGGTAATTTAATAAATCAAAAGTTATCAACCTTTTAATAAAATAATTTAGTTTTGAGATATAAACAAATTGCTTTTATTGTTGTTAATAGTTTTGTTATTTACAACATTGAATAATGATTTGTTAATAAAACTTAAATACTAATTAAGTTTATGATCACCTTTTAAAGAAAACATCGCAAACACTACAAAAACTCGATAACAGTTTAACAACTATGCAAGATTGATTATATGTTGAGATTAATTTGATATCAAACCCAATTCTTAATTGACATTTGCCATATATAAAATTGTACACAATATATTTTTTAAAAATTTACTTTGATGTTTGCTGGGATTACTCCCACTTTAATACACTTGAAAAAAAAATGGTAACAAATTAACATGAATACTGCAAAACTAACAACAACAAATTAACTGAAGCATTCAAATTATAAACAAGATGAACAAAAATAACAACAACAACAGTTGGCAAAAACATGTTTTGAGATTTAACCGTTAATTACGCTGTAATCAATTATGCTTTGAGAGTCTAAAACGTAAGCATGAGAATGATTAATGTTATTAAAGTTGTAAAAACAACAACAACAACAGCACAACACTAATTAATTAGTATCAGGTTTAAGTCAGTGTTTAAAATTGTACACATTTGCTTCTAAAATTGCACCTTGTTTTTTAATTAATTGTACCAAAATAAGTTGTTTTATTTTTTGCAATCCTGATTCAAATACAGGGTGTTATTCGATTTACAGAACTTTAAATTTAAACAAAGCAAAGAAAAATAGTTTTCATATCAATAAAACTGGCTTTAATCGATACAAAATGTATGCCATTAATGTTGAACATGATTTGGGCCATGTGGCCGCCACGACTTGCGTAAAACATTTTTTGGAGGATTTTCGTTCGTATTTCGCCAATAACTAGTCGCATGTTGATTTCCAGGTGTTTAATTGTCTCCTCCGGAGGTGTAGCGATCATATCAAGAATATTTCACCTGTTAGTGTTAAGGCTCAGTTAGTCTTTACTTTCTGTTTCTGTTCTGTTCCGTGCCGTTCTGTTATGAAATTGTAATAGTTACTTTTTCCGTAGTAACTTATCAGCCATTTATGATAAATTTATTAGTTTTGCACCGTTCATTGCTTTATTTTAATAACTTTTATGCACATAAATATGAAAAAATTAAATTTTATGAATTCTTAAAATCAAAAAACAGTTTATTTCAATGTAAATATGTATTTTTTATTATTTATTTTGCTGTCACTTACAAATACTTAACATGTTTTTGATTTTAACAAACTGAACCGTAACAGAACAGAAAAACTAATCAATTTCATAGGTTTTTTAATAACAAAAACAAGTCAGCTGATTCGTAACAGAACAGAAAGTAAAGACTAATTCTGCCTTTACATCCTTCTAGGCAAATCAGGTGATTGATTTCTTAAGACAGAAGTTTCACCAAAGTAATTTCTTATTTTGGTGCCGCGGGAGTCAGTAGCCCCGGTGAATGCAAGTCACCAGTCCTGACTATTTGTGCTACCTAAATAAGAGCGGAAAACGTTTGTTTTATGTCAAAACATCTCATTTTCTTACATTTTATACGAAACAAACTCTTAAAACGCAAATATCTGACTGATCGTTTGTTTTATTAGAAATCTATTGGAAATAGAATTTTGATGTTTGAAAAAACGCTTGACACTCTTGTTTAGGTAGCTCAGTATTGGTTAGTATGCTTCTTGCTAGAAATGCTTCCAGTCTTTCAGGAAGCTTAACTTTTCTGATAGAAGGTAGCTTTTTAAAGTTATTCTCCGTCCGATGGGTGAGTGCCTTTTTTAAGGCATGAAATAACACTAGTGTTCAACGAAAGATAGCGACAAAGCGATAACTTCGGCAAGGGAAACTTCACCCTTGTAGAAAAATTCAGGCTGTGGGGGTTCTCCACCCGCAAACAGCAAAAAAATCAACAAATTCTTTGGAATAATGTTAATATAAAAGTGTAATTTCTTAATATATTATCACGATTGCTTTCATTATATTTAAATAGGGAACAACTTACAAATGTAAAAGAACAAGGTGAACACAACAGAAAGTAGTAGAAACTTGAAATTCCCTGCAGGAAATGTCACTAGTGAATCTGTACTGATTCACTATTGACACAGTCACCAGTACTAGTGACTTATTACACCCCAGGCAATGTTATTTACAATAGACATTTAACATGTGCGTGTCATTGGAAATCTACTACTGACGTTGGTTCTACTGACTAGGTAGCGACTAGGTAGTTCCTTTGGGAGCATATGTTGACATTGGAACCAGAGAATCGCTAGTACATTTTAGTAAACGTAGTCTACACTTTTTGTAAGCATAAGGAATTATTACAATCTTTTTTTATTATTTGTTCATATTTTATAGGAGTTGTTCTTCTCAGTTGTTATTGATAAAATCTTTTTCGTATTAAAGCCAAATATAGTGGCAAATGTAATGTAGTGTAGACACTTCGTTGGCAATGTCACCAATATAGTCGACAAAACTGGTGACTTGGAGACACTTGCACCCAGGTTTCCTTCAGGGTTAATTACGATTGACAACACCTTTTCTTTTTTAAATATTGTTAGCTGTGTGTGTGTGATTTTTAATGCTTTATAATATGTAGTTAAAAAAGTTTAAAAATTTCTGGCAAACTTAAAAAACAGGTGTAAACTTGCAAAAAATTAGTTATTTTCTAAGAAGCTCAAGCTGGCATTGAATTTTATTTAACGAAATATAATTTTCAAAGCACAAGGTCATCTTGAAATAAAATGAAAAAAAAAAACAAACAAGAAAAGCTTTTAGTGGATTTAAGGCGAATTACAGAAACACTTTAGGAAAATAAAGAAAATTAACAATTTTAATTGCCAAAATCTTTGTTGCATTTTGTTGTGGTTAACTTAAAATGCGTTTTTTTTAGATTGGTAGACGTTTTTAAACGATTCTTTATTGGAACGAGTTTGACTGCCTTTTAAGAGTTTAAATTTATCTACTTGCCAAAAAAATTGGGATTTCATAAATTGTTAGCAACCAGGACGGAAAATGTTTACTATAAAGCAGCTGCAATTTTTTTGTTAATAAATTATAAAATATGCTCAATTTTGACATGGCGGTATAATTAACCCATTTTAAGAGCCCTTATTGAAAACTAAATAAGTATATTTGTCTACCGGTTTTCATGATTTATGGCTTATTTTATTCGCAATTTGTTATATTTATAATATTGTGAAGAAATCTATGAAAAGTATGTATGAGGAAATGTATGTACATATGTATTTAAACGTAGTAGAATCAATTAAAATCACAAAACAAAGTTCTTGCCGACCAATGTAATTAATAACAGATGGAGGGGAAATTATCAAAGTTATTTTTGGGAATATATAATTTTTAATTAATAAGATTTTGTTTTTCGTACTTAATTCCCAATTGTCCATCTTGATAAATGCTCTGAAATTTATTGTTGGAGGATAAGTTAGTTTCTATGTGCATTTCACTGGTTGCTTAGTCCCAATTTACACTAGCGACATTTCTTGCCGGACATTTTTTGAATTCTCTTTTAATCTAACCCGAAGCGTTTACATATGAAACATTAGAAGTCAGACAGAAATTAATACTTGTATGTAAACTACGAAAAGTAAGAAAGAGAAATGAAAAAATGTCCAGTACAGATAGTCATGTTCTACACACTCTACCTTTTCAACCCCTCGCC
The DNA here is from genome assembly GCA_930367215.1 of Pollenia angustigena. Taxonomy (NCBI): domain Eukaryota; kingdom Metazoa; phylum Arthropoda; class Insecta; order Diptera; family Polleniidae; genus Pollenia; species Pollenia angustigena. The sequence continues at coordinate 186,872,218 of OV884058.1, read as the reverse complement.
ATCAAACTTCGTCTGTCCGGCAAGAAATGTCCCTAGTGTAAATTGGGACTTAGGACAGATCATCAAGAAACCTTTACCCAAAAAAAGTTTAGAAAAAATAAAAATATTATATATGCAAACAAACCTGAAGAGTGAATGAGAATTACAAACACTCATAATTTTTGTTTGCAACAATATCAAAGCTTAAACCAAATACCAACAATAAACAGTGAGTTTATCTTTTCTTACATTCCCCACCAAAATAAAAAAAAAAAAAAAAAAAAAAAAACAAAAAAAGAAGGGGATATTTATTTTGTCATTTCGTTTCTAGCATATCGAATCCCTGTGGTATTCAAAGACGATCATGCCATGTCCGTCCATCTTGAAAGCACGATAGAGATCGCAATAAAAGACTCAGAAAATCGACCCAATTTTTATCACCTAATCCCATCGGTGGAAGACTTTTGTCACTGGTAAATATTCAAATGCATATTTTTTAAGTGATGCAAATTGGGTGAAAGTGCAACTTCAGGGTATGCAGACACTGAAGTCCAAAATCACTTAATTCCCACTCTCACCTTATTGAAGATGTGGTATCCAATCCGCATGGAACATAAGGCCGGGGCTGAAGAGAGAAAGAGAGTTTTAACTGAGCAGTTTTGCCATACACAATCTAATGGCAGGTTGGAATAAAGAAAACTAATCCACGGGCATTTTTATTTTAGGAATTGTAGCGGAAGAATTCATTTCGAATCAACGGTAGCATCCAAAACCCAAGTCAGGTAGGGTTACGTGTTAAATTCAGAGCAATTGCAAATGACAAAGCCAGCCTGGAGGCGTAATCGGCTTCCCCGGTCCCAGATCGGATGTTGAAGGCCAGTCTCCCTCCTTATCTTAAACACAACTGATTAAAGAAACCGAAACTAACAAGAAAAAAGGATTAAGAGGCCCTATGTTCCACCTAGGAACCACTGGAATTTAATAATAAAAATATTTTTTTGCAAAATGCATAAAAAAACTTGCCCTAGTTGTAATCAAAGGAAAATACATAGGCCCATTTTTTCCAATTAGGTTAGCTTAAGATTTTTAACAATTGATTTTAAAAAATTCCTTCAATCTTTTATTATCGTATTGATTTCATGATTTCAAATTTAAATCATACAATAATGTGTAGTTTATAGAACACGAGCGCCTTACTCGTCCGTTCAAATTACATTTGAAACAAAAACAAATTTCGAAATTTTGTTTTTGTTTTAAATGTAAGTTGAACGGACGAGTAAGGCGCTCGGGTACTATTAACTACACATATATTTTTCGATTTTAAATCAAAAAATGAGCAATCTTTAAAGAGAAATCATGCGATTGCAATCTTTAACAGCTGTGATACTGATAATTGACCACACACAAAGTTTTATAATAAAATAAATAAAAAAAAAAAAATAAATAAACAAACGCTCGACTGCAAAATAGAACATTTTTAATGCACTAAAAAAGACCGAAACAATATTAAGGCAGGGTTTAAAAAACTGCAGTCGAAACCAAAAACTGTCGAACAAAGAACGAAAATTTGTGTACAACTTTTCGCTTTTTGAGTTGGTTTGACAGCGACTGGTTACATTTAATGATCCAGAAGTACAAGCAACAATTTTTTTTGGCCAATGACAAATGAAGAAGTGGAAGAAATGTCAGTTTTTCTACTTTGGCTGCAATTTTTTAAACGCTGTATTAAGACAACAAATTTAGTATTAAGCGTAGACACAGTAAACACTTCTTCGGTTAAACAGACTATATTATGAGCTGGAAGCCAAAGTTGAAAATCCACATTAAGTTGAGTAGCAGGCGTGAGATATTTATATTTTATATTGGTTTGTATTTTGAATTTGGTTTGGAAGTTTTGTGATAATAAAGAAATTTAGATAAATACATACCCACAAGATACGCGCGAAAAACATAACCTTCCTTAATAATCGGGTTAAAATGGTGTAGTTGGTTAACAAAAAATACAACTATTTTTATAAAAATATACAAGTTGTTTACCTTTATTATGAAAAACGTCAACGTTAGCAATTCGAATATGCTACCTAACATAGTACATTTAGTTCTTGCAACCAAATCATTTCGTTTACATACTTTTATGGCTCTTAAGTGGTTAAAGTTTTAACTTTAGAACTGTAGACTGATTTCGGTCAAGAAAAATTGCTCTCAAAAACTTTTTTTTTTGGCCAACTTAACCAAAGGGATAAAAAACAAGTGGACACAAAATACAAAATGTTTGGTCAATGAAATCAGCCTGGTAGTTTGTTTGCCACACAAAAGAAAAACTATAAAAAAAACTTAAAAAGACACTTAAAACCGAAACTCATATTTCAGGTTCATTCACTGATTCATACGAAACTTTTTTTTTATAAATTTTTTTACCATCTCCCTTTATATTATTTTTTTTTTGCTACACTTTATGGCATGTTGGCTAGGCGGCATTTAAAATATGGCTTAAAAAAAAGTATTTTAAGACTTTATATATAACAAAATAAATTGTTAAATATTAAGTCATGCGTTGAATTACATTTTACATAAAAAAAAGTTATAAAGATAAAAAACAGAAAAATTCGCATACTATTGAGTTCATTCAAATCTATTTTTTTTTCTTCTTTAATTTCTTTTGATTTGTAATAAAGTATTTTGTAATGATGATGATGGTGATAATGATGATAAAATGTGAAAATATTTGCAATTAAAAGTTTGTTATGCATAAAAATATTGGAACAAATAGAAAACATTTTTCTCTCTCTTATTTAATTTTTAATAAATTGATACTTAAGGAAGACTTTACTACGATCGAATACCAGCCCTCTTTATAGGTTTCTTTTGGAATAATGTAATTGTGGTTTTGAAATCAATATCAATTTAAAACAAATAAATAAAAAGAAAAAAGTACTTTCTTATGTATTCATTAAAAAATAAGTATCTTTTGAATAATTATGTATAGAAAAGGAAACAAATAACGATTTAAATCAACCACATGATTAGTTTTCCTATATTTAAGGGTCTTTGACTTTAATCATTTAAGTTTTATGGGAAACAGGAGGAATTTTTATATCAAAATAAAATCTTTTTTATGACTTTTTGGGTTGGAAATAACATTTTTAAAAATAAATATTTCTTTATAACAAATTTTATTACTTTTAAGATCAGAGGTGGGCAGCACTTATGCAAGAATATGTTTGCGCAAAGCATCAAAACATTTGCTTTCAAGAAACATTAAATAACTAAAGGCGCTTTCATACTTTTCTACAATACTTACGATTTTTGGTCTGATTGTCCAGTGAAATTTTTTTTACATTCCATTTTGCGCCTACACTATCAAACTTTAAGGCCCTAATTATGTAAAACGCAACGCCAAAGAACTACATTCAAAGCAAAAACAAAGTCATAAATATTTTGTAATTTTGTTGTTGCTTTCTACAGAAGTTCACATTGTTTTTTTTAAATTTCAAGCGCCTCATAACTTGTGGCGTTGAAAATTTTAAAACGGTACAGGGATTTTTGTAGAAAGCAACAATGTTTTTGCTTTCAATGTAATTCTTTGGCGTTGCGTTGCGTTTAATATAATTAGGGCCTAAATAAAAAAAAGGAAGAAAGTATAGTCGGTCAAGCCCGAACATATGATTCCTTACACCACAATATATAAAACCAATTTTTGTTAAAGTACCCTATTTGGGAACCATGGGTTTTCATGGACCCGCCCTAACAGAATTATGTTATGAGGCTAAGGTTAAAGTTCTTTGTGCCGAATATTAGTTAGATATCTATATCTATATGCGATTTTAGGATAGGGGCTTAAATGGGACCTATGGTTAATTTTGGAACTAACAGCACAATATTTTGTCATGGCATAATTATTATCGTAAAAGTTATCGTCGCAAAATTTGATGTCATACCCATAGTTGTAAGTAAATTATGGCATTACAAGCTATTTTCGGGTGTAGTATTATTTTGGGAGCTATGGTAAAATAAGGACCGATTCCAGTAAAGTTTGGTTAGGTGATTAAGACTGCAGTGAAAAAGTTTAGACCAAATTTAATCTAAATACAAAAACAAACATAATAACAAGGTTTATTGGCACATAGACTCAACTTCGGAAATAGTCTTTTATGGAGGATATGTGAAAATATGCACCGATTCCCACCATTTTCAATAAAATTATATCAAAATTGCGACCTGTACTTTGCACACAAGGTTTACATGGACAGACAGCCGGACGGTCGGACATCGTTAGATCGACTCAGAAAACGATTGCGAGTCGTTTGGTATACTTAAAAGGGAGTATAGGGCTAATATTACAAAGTTAACATCAGCACAAATGCATAATACCCTCTCCACTATTGTGGTGGGGGTATAATAAATAAAATACTCAATATTATAGTGTTAAAGGGCCTTAAGAAACAACAGAGCATAAACAAGTTGATACTTTTGTAATTTCAGTTACAACAGAAAACAGAAAGAACATATCATAGTATAGTTCCATCGAAAAATTTAAGAATTTGCCCATCACTTTTCTAGATACTATTTAAAATCAAAATCAATGTGTAACAACTGCTTTTTATTGTTTCCAACTTCAATGGGAATACATTTTTGTTTCTTTTTATATTAAAGTTAAAGTAACAGCGGCTCGTTTTCGTCAGCAAAAAGAAAATAATATAAAAGTTTTTTTCCAGACAAAATTAGTCGGAAATTTGATATTTTCTGGTATATTAAAAGAAAAAAATTAAAAAAAAACAAGTAAGGAAGTATAGTGGGTCAAGCCCGACCAAATGATACCCTACACCACAGTATTTAAAACACATCATGCTTATGTGTCCATGTAAATATGGATTTATCTATGTTTATAAACTTCATGAACATCGATTTGAAAGTTTATGAGAGGCAGAAATTGCCCCTACCTCCCCTTGTGGTCCTATTTTTTAAAAACTGTATAGCTAATGTGGCCCTATAGATATGGATCTATCTATGTTTTAAATTTCATTAAAATCGGGTTGATAGAAGAAATTTCCCCCTATCTTCCCTCGTGGTCCTACGATTTGGCGCATTTTTAATACGCTTGGTCCTTGTGCCAATAAGAACCTATGACCCAAATTTTATCAAATTATCTCCAAAATTACGACCTGTACTTTGCGCACAAGGTTACATGGACAGCCAGCCAGCCGGACGGACATCGATAGTTCGACTCAGAAAGTGATTCTGAGTAGATCGGTATACTTTAAGGTGGGTCTTGGACCACTACTTTAAGGCGCTACATACATCAGCACAAATGCATGATGCCCTCTCCACTATTGTGGTGTGGGTATAAAAATATACCCTGTAGGAAGTCAAACACATTTTTAAGTAACTTCAAACTGGTTTTTTTATAACCACATCTAGTTGATTAAGTGACTTTTTTCAATGTTGACGACTCACTATTTTAACATAGGCATGTCATAGGCAGTAGTCAATTGGCCATCTTTGCATGACTTTTTAACTCACTACTAACTACTTATTTTTCAACATATTTGTAGTTAATTAATAGTATATTCAGTTAATAATCAATTATTTAAATTTTAAATAATTTTTGTCAAAAAATTATATGTACATATGTACATTTGTATGTACATATACATACAATATCTTTATATATTTTGATATAGAATTAATTATTTAAGAAAATTTTGCATTAAATTGCCTTAAATGATGATGTATAATAGTGTTGAAATAAATACGCTACATAATTGCTTGTACATACATAGATTTGTATTGCTTCAATTTTAAATTATTTCAAATTATGTTTGTATATTTTTTTTTCATTTGACTTCATGGCATGCTTGTTTTACTTATTTTGCTTTTATTTGTGTTTTACGTGTGCCTGTATGCAATATTTTTGGTTGATATCTACATGAGATTTTAACCAATTTGTAGTCATTTGAAAAATAGTTAATTTATAGTTAGTGTCTTTTGCAACTGACTATTTTATTTACTACAGGGTAACTTTAAATCAATGCTTAAGTACATGTTAGTACGTAGAGACATACGTTTTTAGAAAATCCCAAAAGTTATAAACATAAACATAAGACCGAGCTGAAAAAAGTGATTTTGTAACCCCTCTAAAAATAAAGCTTGATATGTTTTATGATGATTCCCAAAATATTTTGTTTCCAGCGTTGACCATCCGTTAGCTGGATTATTTTTAAAAAAGGTATTTTTTCAGTTTTTCAAATTTTTTTGTACTTTACTCCAAGACATAGATAAAATTTGAAGCAGCGTCCAATGGTATATAAAACTTGACCACTTGCGACCTACTAATTGAGATATTTAACTTAATACATATTTTCGTTCCGGGTTTTCATACAAATTCTACGTATGTGGAAATAATGTTCTGCTTTTAAAATTTTCCACACACTCTTGGCGCCCTATGCTTCAGTGGGAGTTAGAGGAATATATATACAGACACAATTTTTAAATCGATGTCTTTCGATTTGGATGAAATTTGGACCAAAGTAAGTCTTATTGGATAGTAGTTTAGACACAAAGATCGGTCAAAAAGTTTCTGAGTAAGAGCGGGTGAAAGGTTTACATTTTGGCCATACAGGTGCTCTTTCTTATCCATGTAACTTATTACCTATTGGTGTTAGCAGAAATTGTCCCACGTAGCTTAGATAGCTATTCGATCAATCTTTTAAAACAATTTTTTTTTTGTTTTTTTTTTTAAATTTTCAACATTTTTTCTTTTAAATTTAAAATTTTTTATTCCAATCCAATAGGACTAACTATGGTCCAACTCGAATGACATCGATTTAAAAATTGGGTCACTTGACATGAAATCTCCCATATGTATATATATTCCTCTAACTCCTACTGGAGCATAGGGCGCCAAGATTTTGTGGAAATATTAAGGGCAGGTTTTTAAATTTAAGTATCATATAATTTAAAAATAGATAAAAAAAATAACCGCAATACTAATTAAACAGGGGCCAACTAACGGCCCCGATATCGAGTGCCGTAATTTGGCCCCAGATATTTGTTAGCATTCAGAGGAAGAAGACTCAGAAAGCCGGTTAATTTGAATACCAAAGTTTTACTTAATTTACAAAATCTCAGATTTAAGATTGTCAGAAATACAAATACAGAAGAAGCTCACAAATTAGAACCACTTTGTGCTCCGGGCAGTTCGAATTTCTGAAAAGTTCGAATTTCTGGACATTTTTTTTTACAGAAAATGATAAAATTATAATGAAATAGTGATAGATAATGAATAGTTGTGTAAGCTTTATTTTTACTCAAAATAGTTTTTATTTCATAACATTTAATTAATTGAACATATTAAATTCATAGAAAAACTTTTAAAAAGTTTTTTAATTATTTTTTTTTAATATTTTTAATTAGGCTTAAGTTCATGAAATTTAATTTTTCATTAAATTATTTTTATGAAGAAAGGAGATCGAGTGGTTGCGATCGAAACATGTCATGGTAACCTGCCGGCCGGGGTTCGAGCCCCAGCCACGTCAAGAATGAAAGATTATCAATAACAATTTTAATTAATTTTCATGTTGTAAAATTCCTTTCTTCATAAAAATAATTTAATGAAAAATTAAAATTCATGAACTTAAGCCTAATTAAAAATATTAAAAATTTGGATTAAAAAACCCTAAATAGTTAAACAAAATAACCACAATACTAATTATTGTTAAAGCTAAGGCACAAGCTCTATGTGTACATTTGTCCTTCAAGTTGTGATGAAAAAGGTCAACAGAAAAGAGAAAGACAAAATGAAAAAACAAAAAATGTACTTGGACTTCAGGAAAAATTCTTGACAAAAGTACGAAAAAACAGAAGTAAGGAAAAAACATGTAAAATCAATTAAAATGGATTAATAATCAGGAAAGCAAATTTCGATCTACCAAATGTTAGAATACAATTTGGTTTAAGGATTGATGCTTGACTATTGACGTCAGCAGTCGTCGATGGCTGCGAGTGTAAGACGGCAAATCCATCTGAGGAGATCGAGTGGTTGCGATCGAAACATGTCATGGTAACCTGCCGGCCGGGGTTCGAGCCCCAGCCACGTCAAGAATGAAAGATTATCAATAACAATTTTAATTAATTTTCATGTTGTAAAATTCCTTTCTTCATAAAAACAATTTAATGAAAAATTAAATTTCATGAACTTAAGCCTAATTAAAAATATTAAAAATTTGGATTAAAAAACCATAAATAGCTCAACAAAATAACCACAATACTAATTATGGTTTTTTAATTATTTTTTAATTGACCTTCAGTTATCAACTGACCCAAATTTGTACAAGCATATTAAATTTCATACGCATATTGACCGAATTAAACACACCACCAATAACTCGGTGATTCCCCGTTTTATTTTTACTTTAATGAGCGAAAAAAATAATTTGTAGTGAAAATACATTAAAAAAAAAAAAATTAAACATTCCAGAAACTAAAGGTGTTCTAATTTTAGAGCGTTTCATTTGGCTTTTCGCCTGTTAAGTTCACTATCATAAAAAAAAATTTTTTTGTAGAAATAAATAAAAAAAAAAAAAAACACTTCAAGAAATTAGAACCACAGGTCCTCCCGCCGCTACCGAAACTTATTTAATATCTAAAAATGGCACGAAATGGCGCAAAGATGCACCACCGAATACCTGAATTCTGGCTCATAACGTAGTCGACTTTGTAAGATAGAAATTAGGGACAGTGAAATACACATATGATCCCTACACCATATTCCTCACATTTATCACCATTTGTTGGAACAGTACGCTTGAATAAAACGTTTGTTTCACATGCTTTCCTTAAAACTCCTGCGCGTCCAGTTTGCTCATTTGGTCAGTTTGGCTTCTCAAACATCACATCACTTTGCTCTCATGTTTTCCGAAGAAGAATAAAAACGTTAATTTCGTTGTCTACAATGCACTTTTCCTGATCTTGCGATGTGGACACAACGAAAAAAGGAAGCCCTTGGCTATTCTGGATTACAATGCTGATAAATGCTGCGTGGATACAATGGTTCGGATGCTTGGCACATATTCTTGCTAACGATTGGCCACTTGCAATATTCTACAATATGGTAGATATTGCTGCATAAGCTGCAAATGAAATTAAGCAAGTAAAAAAAAAACCGATAAGGGACGTTCATTTTAGCGGATCTTTTAACTATTTTAAAGTCAACGATAGACTCACTAACCTAAGGGTTAAACATGTGTCCCTTTTATTTTTTCCGACACTGTTTATATAAAATATGGTTTAATACGTGGTTGTTGTAACAGGGAAACCTTAAATGTAGGTGTTGCTGAGTTAACAAACCTTGGTCGTTGTTTTATAAGCCCCGGGTCGTTCTGGTACGCAGAGCCGATTGTCGTAGAAACGTAATACGTTGGTTGCCTGTAGTGTTTTTCATATATTTTATTAGTTTTTCGAAATTTTTTAATATGTTAAATCTTGCTCAATTTAGAAGCATAAAAATGTTTAATCTAATGTCTGAGTAAAAAAATTATCCGATCGCAGATAAAGTTGTTTAAAAGAATTAATTATTAAGTATATATTGGAATTTTTTATATCAACTTAAAGGTTAATATGGCAAGTCTCTGAAAATATAACAGAAATTTTATTTAAACACTATATAGTAATTCGAATTCGCAGAACATTTCCTTTAAGCAAATTCCACATAAAATTGTCTTTCGTCGTATAACAACTATTAAGTAATTAAAGTTAAATTATCACCCTTCTCTCCCCCTTAAAACACCCTGTATAAAATTGCCCCATAAAAAATGTAACATGTTTTTTTTTCCAAAAACAGAAAAAAACTTGGTTTAAGTATGTGTTAGAATAAAAAAAAACAGACATATAAAAATATACAACTTGAACTAGTTTAGTTTATAAGTATTTTACTTTTTATTTTATTTTCGCTTTTAGTTTTTATATTTTTGTTACAAAAATATAAATTGTCTTTTTCTTTGGATCTCAAGGGTGTGTTTGGGGGGTTTAGCAGCAGGAGTAGACAGACAACACATCACAGATCTTTTCTGTCATGATATTTTTATAAACGAAAGCGTTGTACTGGTTTTAGGATGTTTTTATTTTCTTTAGTTTTCACTAGAAAAATGTAAGTATTGTGTTATTTTATCCTTTTTTGTTCTCTTGCTATAGAAAAAAGTATAAATGATTTTTGTTTTTTTGATAGCTTTTTGTCATGTAGAACATGTCGCAAAAGTTGCCACCATATGTTGCAGGCGTGCCTTTTAAACTAATGACGACTACGCATCAAAACTCGTGAAACGAGGGATGAATTTGAAAAGTGTAGAATGAGAAAATGCATACTGCAGGTCTTAATAAGAATTTATTAAAACAAGTACGTATGTTTGTTTATAAGATGGCAGCTTGACAACAGCAATCAAATTTAAAAGAAAAACTAAATTTAATTAGTTGAAATAAAAAAAAGCCAGGGAACCCCAACCATGTTTTACAATACACCACTTGTAAGAAATAACAAAATAGCTGTCGAGAGTGGACCCTATTTGCGATCATGGACTTAAAAAACACTGTTTTGTTATACACAGAAAAAATTCTCAAAAATTGTTCACCAATTAAAGCATTTATCATAAATAAAATCAGTTTTAATTAAAAATTTAATCAAGTAAATTAAACTATTAATCAAGGGAACTAAACGTTTAGTTGATACTATTAATATGTTAACTAGTGCAAATTTTAGAAATCAATTTTTATTTTTTTCTGTTTAAGGTTAAGATTCTTAATTAAAACATTTTTCTTAATTCATTTGTCTTAACTGGGGCTAGAATTTACCGATCTATCGTCACAAGAAGTGTGTGTCCCCATATCCATTGGAATTTTGCCAGTGAATGCAATTGGGACATTCGTATTCTCACAAAGTCCCAATTTACACTAGGGACATTTCTTGTCGGACATTTTTTGAATTCTCTTTTAATCTTACCTGAAGCTTTTACTTATGAAACATTAGAAGTCAGACAGAAATTAATACTTGTTTGTAAACTACGAAAAGTAAGAAAGAGAAATGAAAAAATGTCCAGTACAGATAGTCATGTACTACACACTCTACCTTTTCAACCCCTCGCCTTCAAACTTCGTCTGTCCGGCAAGAAATGCCCCTAGTGTAAATTGGGACAAAGTTAAATAGCATGGCGTCAGCTATGGTCACACTTAATTAATGCCTGACAACCCACACGTAACCATTATTTTAAGTGAGCATTTGTTTGATTTTACAAAAAGTATAACAATTGACTTTCAGCGACGATTTTTAAAGAACTAAAGCTTCGCCTAAATGTGCTTAATTCCCAATTCGTACTATTGATAAACTGAAATGTATTGTTAGTGGGGTAAGCTAATTCCATGCGCATTGCTTAGGCCAGATCATAAGCAAACTTTTTCCAAAAATTTTAGAAAAGTAAGTGTAGTTGTAAATGGGTAAAGAAAAAACAAGAATACAAACAATTTACTTTATTTTATTTTGCCAGTTCAGTTTTATTGCACTGCCACTTGCATATTTGTTATCAAAGTTTTTCTTAGGATTCAAAAACTCATTAGCACATTTAGGCGAAACCTTGTTAATCAATTTTTGAATTCCAAGAAAAGAACTTTGAAATAAAGTTTAGTTGTAAGTCAACAAAAATTGTTAAAAAAGTAAATAAAAGTTTGAAAATTTAGTGATAATTTTTTTTTTTATTATTTTCGTCAAATATTTGTTAACTGTGAATATAACTTAATATTGCAATAAAACATTTTTAGACTAAATTTCTTCTTTATGCCAATAAATTAAGATGGCTATATTCTCGAAAGCCATTTGTGTGGGGAGCAGAAGGGTTCATCCTTCGGCCAATAATAGCTTATGTAATAAAATGATCAGAAAGTAATTCTTAGTTGATAAGTATACAAAAAGTTGTATCTTGGGCAAATATTATTATTCATGACAATCCCCAGCACACACTTATAATACCCTCCCCACGTGTGGTATTCTAGGGTATAACGAAAGATTATATTTTGAATTTTTAAACTAAAATTTTAAACAAATTTATGGTAGTAAGAAATAAATAACAAAAAAAAAAAATGTAGATAGATATCGAAAGTTTTTGAAAAATACACTTTAAAATAATTCAAATGCGAGTAACATGCGACTCTTTGAAAGAATGAATGCCGCTTTCGAAAAGAAATTAAATACGAGAACGTAATGATGATTTAATAATTTAAAAATTTGATTTTATTCATAATGATGGGCACTATAACACATCAAAAAAAAAAAAAAAAAAAATTGTTTTCATCAAAGGTCATGACAAAATTCAAATTTGTTGTTGTGTTATCGATTCCTCACTATATTTTGAATAAAAGTGGTACGGGAAAAATGTAATTATTAAAACTTAAAGAGGATCGCAGTCCCAAGGTACATCACAAATCAGCACAATCTGCAAATTACTTTTGCAAACTATTGCCACAAACAAAATACCCCAATTTAAGAAAAGCTGCTTGCAGATTAATATCCATATTCGGCACTTTTTCAACAAAGAAATTTAAAAAAACCAAAGCACCGTTCATAACTCATTAATTAGCATTTAACAGAATTAATTCGCACCTCACTAACAAACTATGAACTCGATTTCAGGAAATTCAAGGACAAGTTACAAGAACATATGTCATCTACCAGAAGGACAAGAGCTGTAATGTTACAATATTTTTATACCCTTCACCGAATTTAAAAGGGTATATATGTATGTATAACTTTGTTACATATGGATTTGTTAATGTATTTTTTTGTGTTGGCTCTCGTAACGTGAGATTGGAAGAAGACCCCGTCTGCAGTAAAGCTTTGCCATATCTGCTCTATAGGCTGCATCAGCAGGGTTGTCAGATTTGTTTGAGCTCCATCGTCAAACCGGATGTCAGTAATCGCCAAAAATCGAAAATTTTGTTCAGTTTTCGTAAAATTTTTTTCTAATTAAATTTTGCATACAAAAAAAAGCTAGAATAATATTTTAGGAAAAATCGTCAAAAACTGAGAAAAAATACAAAAAAGTCGCTGAAAGTAAATTTTGTTGTTTTTTTCTTTAATTAACATAAAATGGAGATCATATATTCCGCTAAAAAACTACAATTTAGTACACAAGCCTATCAGATCCGTACACTTCAGCCTCATCGATTTCCTTACTGGTGTTTTAGCCTGCATACATACTAAATATCATAATTAAATAGTGACTGAATATAGAATTCACTTAAAATGATAACAAAACAAAAATCATGTGAAAAAAAGTTGCCAGATTTTATTTTAAGTTAGTAATATGGGTGATTTTTTAGCTATTATATTTTTGACAACACTGTTTTAAACAGCTGACGCACGTTTCGTGTTTTGTTTCACTGTCAAACATCTTCAGTTTGGTCCATAATTTAACCATGAATCGTCTTACAAACGAACAACGCTTGCAAATTATTGAATTTTATTATCAAAATGCGTGCTCTGTTAAGAAAGTTCATCGCGCGCTTCTTTAATTTTATGATCAGTTTAATCGACCCACTGAAGCGGCTATTCGGTACGGTAATAAGCAGAATTATCGACTTTGGAGTGAAGATCAGCCAGATGCATTGCAATGCATCCAGAAAAAGTCAGTTTGGTGCGGTTTATGGGCTGGTGGCACCATTGGACCGTACTTCTTCAAAGATGATGTGAATCGTAGCGTAACTGTGAAAATGCAAAATGCCACATGCCACACAGCACGCTAAACAATGGACTTATTGAGAGGCGAGTTCGGTAAACATTTTATTTCACGTTCGGGACCGGTCAATTGGCCGCCTAGATCGTGCGATTAAAGGTCTTTAGACTATTTTTTGTGGGGCTATGTTAAAGCTAATGTCTATGCACACATGCCCGCTTCAATTGACGCATTGGAAGACAACATTAAAGCATTTATTCATGATATACCGGCTGACATGTTGGAAAGAATATGCCAAAATTGGACTAAGCGGATAGACCATTTGAGGCGCAGTCACGGTCAACATTTGCATGAAATAATCTTCAAACATTAAATTATATGGACCGTACTATCGATTCATATAAAGATTTCATGAATTTTTCTGAATGTTATGTGTTTTTTTTTAAACTTCCCTATAGCTCTTAAAAAATCACCCATTGGTAAAAAAATGACAAACTGTTACAAAAATCGCTGAAATAATATAAATGGGGAAAAACGTTTCAAAATCGCCACGTTTGGAGAAAATTCGCCATATCAGACAGCCCTGTGCATCAGTTGTATTGAAATTACTTGGTTATCTCTAAATTCCTTTATTAAACCCTTTTTTTTAAATAGCCAATTTAAAAAAAGCCTAGGCACACATTTTTGAGACTTTTCTATCTACTTTAGCCTCATATGCTCTTTCTTAACTGAGTTAAATCCTTTAGCCAAAAGAAAAGTGACAAAAAATCATTTCCACATATTCATTATAAACAGGATGTAAGTCTGTAGCTTAGCCTTAAGTAATATGGGAATACATCTTTTTAACACAGTAATATAATAAAAAAGGCTTCAATATATTTATAAACAAAAGAATATCATTATTAAACAACAACAAAAAAATTTTTAGTATTGTATATTTATTTTTGGTTAAATAAACAAATTTGTTCTATTATTACATTTAAATCTCTAAAATAAGGAGACAAAAAGGAAAGAATTAAAAACAGTTTGTAAAAAGCAAACGAAAGAAAAATTCTTTCTGTCACCACAAACAGTGCAAATGCATTTAAATAGTCAACGGATATAAAAATAGATAAAGATCAGTCACATATAAATATATATCAGTTTTTTGTTGTTGTTGTTATTGTTACAACTTCTTTTTGCTTCTTCTTCTTTTTACTTTTTTTTTGTTTAATTTACTATTTGTATGTTTTACTGATGTCTCTTAGTTTTGTTATTTTTAATTTTTTTTGGGGAAGTAAAAGCAAACTAAAAAAAAAAACTAAAGTCGAATAAATAAACATTGACTTTTAGAGTTCAGAAAACTCATTAATAATCCACACCAGTAAAAGTAGAGAAAATTTTTATTTAAAATACTGTTTTTACAACCAATATTCGTGTGTTTATTTCATAAATATTCGGATACTTAAAAAGAAAAGATCAAAAACATGTTGAAAATGGTAAATGTCTTGTCAGGGTTCCCCGAATTATTTATTACCAAAAAATTTCTACTACAAATAATGGTTTTAACTTAAATTTTAATCTGCCATCAAATTCAGAATATTTCAATTCCAAATCTTCTGTTGTCCAATCTGTACATTAGGGCGGTTACAAGAAAACCGTTTAAGGATTTTCTTTCGGAGTAGCTTCGGGAAAACATGTGCCAATAGGCTAAAAATGTTAACAAGTGCCTAATTGAGATTAAATTTAGGAAAACCAGGGATTGGAAAAGTGGGCGTGGCTCCTGTCATACGAAGAGAACATAAATTTCTGTATATCTTGCGAACTGTAAACCCTAAACTAATGGGCGTTTTGGACTATAGTTTTATAAACTTTCAAGATAGTTTTTTATCTTGGCACTTCGACAAATAATAAACATGGCAAATATAGATTTGATAATATAAACAACTAGATTCACAGGGAATACAATCAGGTATGTGATGAAAATCGATCGGTTTCAAAAGGATCGTTTTTAAAAGGTGTAATGAATTTCGAGTGATTTTAATATCCATTTCTGATTAAAGTCTTAACTTTTTAATTAAAATTCAGTTCAATTAGTCATCGTCCTGACTCGATCGCTAAAATGCCTTAGAGAATGCAATAATTAAAATTTTTAGCGATGACATTAAAAGCCAAAATTGCTGCGAACTAAATTTTTATGGCATTGTTAAATCTAGCAATGCACGTTACAGTATCGCATTCGTAGCCAAAAATCGTTAAATCAACTTTTTAGATTTTTAGCGATAGAGATTTAGATTTAGCGAATTACAGAATACGGGCACAGATTATGAAATTCTAGGGTTGTAGTTTTTTTTATTTTTATCTTGTTCTTTTTATATTTTACATATAAATACATAGACACCTACAGCCAACTTTAAGTTGAAAAGCGTGAAATTTACAAAACAAAACAGAATTGCAGAGTACCTGAAACTGAGTACCCCTCCCCAATCTGCTTACCACTGTCAACAGTAAGTTCGAAAAAAGCAAACGAAACGTTGGGATTAACAAATAAATTAACCATAAATGTTTTTTAGTTACATTTGGAAACAAAACGATTGATCATAATTAGCCCGTGAGGAAAACAAAAAACCTCAATAATAATAATATTAAATAAACTCAAGAATTGCTACAACAAAAATTGCAAGTATGGACGAATTTTTTAACTAAATATCCAAAGAGTTAATCTATTTGTATACTTTATAATCGGGCATTTTCTATAAATCGAAATGAAGTGGATTTGAAATCAAACAAATTTTTAAATCGCGCCTGTAAAGAAAGTTTATAAAAATATTCCTTTTTGTATATTTTAACTTTCCTAGAACAACTCTTTAAAACAGAAAAACTGCAGTGATTTTGTTAATAATTAAAACGATTTCAATTCCACTTCATTTCAATTTGTAGAACATGGTCGAATGTCTATATTTGTCATTTCTACTTTTTTCTTCAATTACTATACAATCTTTCCCATATTGATTTTAATTAGGAGCTTAACTTTAATTTGTTTAGTTTCCAAACAAATATTACTTCAGTGTAATCCATTGTTTTTTATAACCCTTTCCTTTTATGTGCAACAACATAAGCTTCAATATGAATTCAAATACATTTTTAATTGGCCACACTTATTCCATTTGTACCAGTTTGAATCAAAAAGAACTCTATAGTAATTAATGTTTTAGGGATAAAATTTACGAGTGTTTTGAAAAAGAAATTAAAGAAACAACAATTTCAATGAAATGCATTAGAAAATACAGAACTCACTCACCAAATTTATTGGAAAACCATTACGTATGCCAATGACACTAATTCCGTCATTTGTTGTTGCTGCACGTGTGTATCTGAAATGAGACAAAAGTAAAACAGATAGATAAAATAACAGGTACAATGAATAAAAAAAGGTAATTAGTATAAAAAGAATAAGTTTTTTTGTTTTTTTTTTTAGAAGTAAAATAAAACAAAACATTTGGTTTTTCAATTTGTTGCGCAATTTAACAATTTAAAGAAAGAATATTTGGCATATTTTTTGGAAATACACTTCAAAGTGTTTCCCACAGTAGGATAGATAGTAAAGTTATAGTTCCTAAGGAAAATTTAAGTAAATATTTGAACTATAAAATTTTATGACGGATCATAAACTTTTCCATTGCTTTGAAAAACAGCTAAAAAGAATATACATTTTTGTTAGGAACCTTATAAGACCATTTAACGAAGAGAATATAGAATTAAAGTTTTACAAGAATTTCCTAAATTTATTTATTTATTGTATTTAAAAATATGTGTAATATGATTTTTACCTAAATTAATGTTTAAAGTGCGAAAATTCTTAAGAATTTTCTACACGCAAAGAATTATTTACTAAATACGGCTTGAACCATGAACATTTTGCATGATTCTCGTCCAATCCTAAATTACTTATTCTAAATGTATGTATGTGTGGCTCGGTTAAACCAAAATGATTCTACGACAGAAATAAGTTAAAAACAAGTTTTAAGAAACGAAATTTATTACTTTAGAAAGTTAACTTCTTTCCGTGTACATGCAGAGAAACACATTTTACTATATAGTCACATCCAACAAAACTATGTTTAACTAAAACATTTTAAACAAATTATGGTTACTTAAATACTATGAATATAATTAATATTATGAATAAATTAAACCCCTATCCAGAAGCCACAACTATATTATTGTTACCTCCAAAAATATTATGGTTTATAATAACAATATGTCAAGCACTAATTAACAATAATATTTTGCTCTTTTCCAAGCGCAACATGAGGTTGCAATACAGCTATAGTGTTATTACCCTGCGGGAAATTTGTGTCAATTGGTCCAACAGACTGGTGCTAGGAGTTGTGAAAATAGAACAGGTACAAAAAGAAAAGGTCACGACCAGTGAAAGGAGAGCCAATCATGTAACTGGTTTATGAAGAACAAAAAGGTAGAAAAAATAATGAATTACAGTACAGTCTTCACCGGTGGTGTGATACATTTTTTTGGGACTTTCTAAAATTTGGCTCTTGAATTTAATTCTAGGACTTGTTTTATTGAAATAATACTACATCGTATTAAAATAATACTACATTTTAGTAACTGTCACTAAACACGTCCATTGAGAATAGATTTGTGACTGGTCATGGGGATGACAACCCCATGTAAAACTGATAGGTCTTAATCATAGAAAGTGGCAAAACTAGAACCGGTCTCTACCACCAAATACCTATCACGGGACTACTTTGGTGTCAATTTGCTGCCCTCTAGGGTAGTTGTTAACATATACTACGTTCATACGTAGCCTATTCGCAAAAAAAAAAAAAAAAAAAAAATATTTGCGATTAACTAACTTACTGTTTATATGTCTATTTCTTATTTTTAAGTGATGCCAGATGGCAATTTATTCATTTAGTAGCACTGTATGTATATAAACTTTTTATTTTTTAAATGAAACAGATCAAAAATTATTGTGCATTTTAAAATTTATTTGCTCATTTTTGATTTAATTTTACTTTTGTTGTCATATGAATGTGTCGTTAATCAGGAATTGTTTTCATGAGTTAGCTATTCGCAAATAAAAATTTAATTCACTGTTTATGCGGCAATATTCTCTACTTGCAATATATATATTTACGAATAAGTGGTGCGTATAAACGTAGCAATATTCACCCTTATTGTGTTTGGCGTATTAAAAATACGCCTACGACTGTTTGGTAATAGATTAAAGAGACCGTGAACTTTTTTCCCTTAATCTATTACCAAACAGTCTAAGGCGTATTTTAAATACGCCAAACACAATAAGGGTGATTATTGTTATTATTAACAGTAAACTGTTTGGAGGCAAACATGTTTAATAATTTTTCATTAAAAATAATTTTGTTGGAGGTGACTTCATCGAAAAATGTGTTAACATCACCTGTAGTAGAGAAAAAAGTATTGAGTAGTGATTTCTAATCACTAGCAAAAGATTAGGAAAGATTGGTACTATTCGGATCTTATCCACCAATTGTTTAATAAATCGCACCAAAACCTTAACCTTGGGAGGGCATTTATATACACAGAAAAAATTTTTCATCAAGCAAAGCATTAATCAAAAATTAAATCAGTTTTAATTAAAAAATTTAATCATGTGAATTAAACGTTGATATTATTAAATTATTCACTTGATTAAACTATTAATTCATTTGATAACATTTTTAATTAAAACTGATTTTATTTTTGATTAAAGCTTTAATTGTTAAAATAATTTTTTCTGTATAGAATCTAGGTGCATTCTCAATATTTAATACTTCAAATATACATATGTATAAGAAATATCGGAGCCAAATTAAGTTTTCCTAATTCATAAGGTTGGTTAATATTGTGCAAAAACCATTATTTTGGGAAGAATCAAATAGTTTTTTGTCGTGAATAATTTTTCCCCAGTAATTTTTTACCTTTTCACATAGAAAAACTCCCATGAAAATTTTTTTAAGGGTATACGTTTTTCCCCCCGTTATTTACTGACTTTTCCCTTTGATTGTATCACTTTATTTTTGCTGGGGAACAGAACATGTATGTAAGTAGTTCTTATAATTCGAATATTAAGGGCAAGATATGTTAATAAGGCACACACTGATATATTACTGAACAAAATGCAAAACAACAGGTCGATTATGAAGCTTTCGAACGAAGTGGTGGTAGACTTTTCGAAAATATTTAACTACATAAAATTTAAACGTTGTAATCAAACTTTTACCGTCCAATACATACTTAACATTTTGCCTGGTTTTTTTAACTTTTCATAAAAAAAATATATGCGTGTTCATTAGGGTTATAACTTTTCTTTTAAGTGCAAAATACCACTCCAGTATTATGTGGGGATTGTTGTTCTGAAAATAAAAACATTTTTTTTTGGTTCATTCGGTGAAAAAAGTTTCCGCACCGAAAGCCCCACAAGGCTATGCGGTGGTATTTTTGACATTTGCGAAAATTGCAAAAAGTTATAACATTTTTGAACAAAAATTTCATTGATTTTTAATTTTTTTAACATTTCTTCGTTTTTTTACATTCACTGGAACTGATGTCGTGAAAAATTATTTACGGGAGATTCACGATTGCTTTTTTCCCTTCGAGTGGAATACAAATTTCTTGGGAACAAAAATTCAACTTGTTATTCACGATAGGAATGTATAATTCGGTTATTTATGACTCGGTTTCAATTATTTTCACTAATAGTTTATTTAAGGTGAAAGTGAAAAAATATGGTTCAAAAATTATTAGAAGATGTATAAAAGGAAAGGTTAATATGTATAAATTCGAGCTTTATGGTTAAAAATTAGAGGAAATAGTGGTTGTTTACTCTTATATCAGTCATTTATAGATCGACCTGGCTGAATTTCAATAGCACACTTTAACGAATGTGACATAAAAACAAACCAATCTAGTGACATAAATATATAACAACCTTGTCCCCACCATATCTGGGGTCTTCGGAAAACCTATTTCAACAGGCGGAACTGGCGGATGGTAATCGTTTAATGAATTCTACTACTTCTAAGGATTCATAATATACATATTTTAGAGAGGAAAGGTGTTGTTTTCTATTTAACACTATTTTCAATCAAAGTATTACAGTATAAACAAAAATAACCAAATAAAACATGGCTCGGACTAAAATAAATAAAGGATCATTGGAAAGGTTTTTTTTTATACCCTTCACCTTAGAAAAAATTGTAATGAAAAACTTATATTCATTACGTTTGTAATTTCTTCAATTTTGATCTTAAACCCTATAAAGTATATCTTTTCTAACGATGTGCGTGTGTCCGTTAAAGTGCGTTTTCAAAACCCCAGCTACAATGGGGACTAGCTTTTAAAATATTTATATCACATATAGTCAATGGCTGAGATATGAGTTAAATCCACGACTGCCTCTAATTTTACTCATAAATCCCTTGTCGGTGTTGTTTTGTTATTTTTGTTGTGTACATATATCTGGAGAACGGCAAGAGCACCAGCATCCGAAAAAATGTGGGCAGGATTGGAGAAGTGGGCATGGCACACCTTTATAAAGACATTATAGATTATAAGCATCAATCTTTGGTAATAAATGTATCAGTTTCAGCCCGTCATAAAATACCCCAAATGTTTCTCTCTACGCAAGTCAATGTCTACAATCAGACATTCAAATACATATATTTTGAATGTTCTATTTCAGCTTCAATGTTCTATTTCATTTTAGGGAATGATAAATCGATTTCGATTCCAATCGAAAATCGATTTTGTGGTAAAGAAAATCGATTTTTTGCAATCGAATTTACGTATGCGATTTTATATTGAAATCGATTATTGGGCTTTTAAAATCGATTTTTTTTATTTTATCAAAATTTTGGCAATTTTTAATTTTAATCTTAATAAAATCGATAAATTATAGTCATGAACAATAAAACTTATTTTTTTTGTGCGTTCATACGTCTTACCGTTTGCTTATACAGTTTTCTAAGTCTAAAGTTGTGGTTTTACGTATTTATCTATTAGTAGCCTTGGTATACTTCTAAATTTGATATATGGGCTATTGTTCTTCAAAACGGTCCTAAACATATCGTACCGAACCAAACATGAAAGTCAGCTTCGTGAAAATCAACATTTATATTATAGAAACACTAATATTCAAACAGACCAGTGTGTGAACGATATTTAAATCTAGTTATAAGCAGAGTGAAAAAACAAAAGTATGTAATTTATCCTATCAAATACGAAATTACAAGGAAATATCTCTGCTTCTTTCTGGCATCATTAACATGCACACGTTTGTTTTCTAAAACTATGTTAATAGTAACTTAGCAAAGAAACAGTCGCCACCAATCAGAAATTATTTTCATAATACTTTGAAATACTATTCTTACATTCAGACTTGTCACAGAAAAATATTCCGATCAATAGTGATTTCGTTTTATGTGAAGCAAGATACGAAATCACTTCCACTTTCGATCGGAGTTAATTTGTGTGACAGGACTGACTATACAAGAATACAATTTTAATATGTGATATGTACATGCACTTGTTCCTCTAAAGGCCATCTCAAAATGTACACATTTCATTGTGTAAATTCATATCTTCCCACTGTAGAAATCTCAGTTCAATTTCTCTAGTAGTTTGCCAAAAAAAATGCTGGTGTATCCCCTCGATTTCAAAAACCGATATAAAAAAAGTCGATTGAAAAATCGAAAATCGATTTTGGAATCCATTTACCATTCCCTATTTCATTTCTACTTCATATTTTATAAGAAAGTAAGCTCTTCAATATAAACATAATGTACATATTCTGTATATACTTTATAGGGGTCTAAGGTCAAAATAGTAGAAATTCAAACGAAATGACAAACTTTCTACATGTGGTATACAAATATTGATTTGGGCGCGTCAAACCCGAGTTTTTAGAAGACCGTGCTCGTCAATTTTAATTTTTCCTTTTGTTTTAACATTCGTTGTATTCTAAATAAATTTAAATTGTAGATAAAAGGTAAACAAACTTGACGAAAGATATGGAAAATTTGTATTTTAAAATGGTACCAAAATCACTACCAAAAGATTATTTTTAATAATTTCAAAACTTCTTTTGCTAAGTTAATCCGGGTAAAAAATACTAGTAATTCAAATAACAACCAGTTTTACGAATGGACCTCCCACTTTTCAGAGGTATTCAAAAAAATTTCACTCTCACTGCTTCAATTCTTTATTGTTACTAATTTTGTTTCAGGAAATCTTGAAAAAAAAGTATTTCTAGGAAATTCCTTAACAATTAATTTCAATCTTACAGACATTTTATTTCAATAATACTTTACAGGATGTCGTTATTACTATAGTTACTGCCACAGTATGTGTTTTCTTTTACATTATTCAATTATCATTTGCTAGTGTCTAAAAAAAAACTACATAGAAGATATTTTTGTATCTTAAAACTACATCTTTTTTTAAGAAATTTTTAAGCCTTCTTTTTGTATTCAATTTTGTAGGTAAAAATGTTTTTATATCAAAGAAATAATACCGATTTTTTCGTGTGGTTGTGTGTTTTAAATTTTCCATAAGAATAAGCCTTGAGGTATCAAGGAGTATCAGTTTTGTATGTTATCATTTGCAAAAGATTGACAGGTGAAAGATATTTCAAGAAGAAGATGTAGGTTAGAAAATGTATAATACAACATGTTGCATGATGAGTTTTTTTTTTGTGCTGAGATTTTGGATTCATTATTTTAAGTGCTTATAGATTTAGTTATTGAAAACTATTTCTATTTTCTAGTTTTATTTAGTAATAACTTTAAGAAACACGAAATATTGATGGTATTAGTTAAAAAAAAGAAAGTATGTTTTACTATTTAATGGTTTCATTTCGATCAATGATGTTTTGAACAGAAGTAAATGCGGCAGTTTGAAAAACGTTTAGTTTTATTAATGAAAAAAATATTTTATGATAACATTTTGAATTTAGGGCTAAAATAGGTTTAATTATTAAAGACAATGTACAATAAGTAATTAAAAAAAAAACGTTCGTTTCGCAGCGGGACTCATCGTATGTATTGAAAACGACGTCTTCTCTATCGGACCAGAAGGCTGACTAAAAAAATTTTATTTTAAATGCAACAGAAGAAAACTTCAAATTATTCACAATTAACGTTGTTGCTTAACTTTCAAAATACAAGGAGGTCTTCGGAATTTAAAAGTCGATTACTTCGAATAAGACAATATGGAATTGCTCTAAATACTGCATTTTCACTATGGATTTTGCGCTTAAAAATAGGCATTTTCCACACAATAAAAACGTATGTACCAGAATATCTCTAAATTGCGACCTGTACTTTGTGCACAAGGTTACATGGATGGAGAGCCAGCAGGGCGGACAGACGGACTTCGTTAGATTAGATTAAGAAAGTGCTTCTAAGTCGAACGGTATACTGAAACGTTGGTTTAATTACAATATTTCTATTTGCTACACACATCAGCATACATATTGCCCCCTTACCTTAGGTATAAAAAGAATATGCACACTCTTTACAATATGAGTCGGCATAAAAACGCGAAATGTACGTCGTTTACCGACGATTTTATTATAAGGACGATATATTCGGTATCATTTCTTACACAAAACTCTGAAATATATCTATGTATAAAACAGCGTGTAAAACCAAACGAAATGTAAATTAAAACCAAAGTATCAATGAAATTTTCTTAGGGTTTCTATATCCTGTGAAACAGGTAAAATACTATTTGCGCAATGTTTTTTTTTTGGGATTTTTTCAAAAACGACAAAAAATTTAATTCATGCTAAGGAAGATTTAAAAATCTTTTAATAGTGAATAAAAAATCAATGTTAAGCGAAATTCTTCAAGATACCAAAACTTTCAAAATTTAAGCTGATGCAAAAGTCGAAATTTCGCTGTGGAAAGGCGTATTTCAAATAACCCGAAAAAATTTTGGATTGAACATTAGGATGAGGAACAACATATTTTTAAAACAAAGGTTTAAAGTTGTCTCGAGAGCTTTTACAATACAGGTGGAATTTTAAACTTTCGCTAAAGTTTTAAGCAAATTCGATGTGATATTGACTTAAAAAACAAAGACATACAGAAAGATTTGTTTGGATGTTTGGACTTAGAGAACAAGTTGAAATAACAAAGTATAGAGGAACTAAATAGTATTTTTAAAAGTCACAAAGTCATCGTTCAGACTTGCAATTTCAGTTTTTGGTTTGAAGTTGAATTATTTTCCATATTAGAAAATTTGCAATTTTTATGCCTTTACTCCTTTTTATATTTTATATATTAATACAAATCATACACCTTAAACCAACTTAAAGTTGAAAAGTGAGAATAACAAAACCAAAACAGAATTGCAGAGCACATGAAACTGTGTGCAATCCCTCCAAATTTTGTCACCTCTCTCAACCACAAACTCAAGAATTGCTGCGACAAAAAATGCTAGTTTGGACAGGGACAAAAATTGCGAAAATCTAGGGTTTGCATGATATGCTATTTTCAGGGTTTTTGGTTTAGGCAGTGTTTTCGAACATGGACATATCTGGTAAAAAATTCAATTAGGTTCAAGCGATTTGTTAGGTTGTTCCACAAATTAAAAAAATTTGAAAAAAATTAGAGTTTATTAAATTTTTCTTATGGTTTTTTTTATTTTTTTTTAATAAAACTTTGATAAAACATTTTAATTTTAACACTATAATTATTATTTAATTGTATCCTTAGTTTTTCCACGCTTTAAGTTTTAATTATTTTCTTTATCACTTAATCAAATTTTTTGGCTTCAATTATCCATCAGTAATACTTTCAATATTGTTATAAATATTGAAAAACTTATAATTCATTCATTTAATTGAATGAATGAAAAGATTTTATTAAACATTTTTTTCTGTTCGCTGACAGAATTAAACCATTACGGTTTTCAAAAAACACGTATCCAATTATGAGCTAATATATGAATGTTCCGAAAGAGGAATGAGATGAAGAAGGAAAAGCAGGTTTAAAAATACACACCTTTGACGTCGCTGTTGTAAAGTGGAGGCTGCAGATGCAGATTTTGCCAACAACAAACAACGTTTTCTGGTTATGGATAAGGTCGAGTCAGCAGATGAAGATGCTGACGACGATGATGAAGTTGATGACAAGGTTGACGATGAAGATGCTGCTGAGGCTGATGCAAGTGATGATGATGTTGTTTTTGTTGCTTTTGTAATGCATGCAATTGTTTGTGGAATAGAGGATGCTTTTAATGTTCTTAATGTTGGTGATGCTGGCGTTGGTGATGATGTTGTAGTGGCAGTTGACATTTTTGTCGGTGTTACTGTATAAGAACCTTTACGATTTAACATTTTATGTGCCATCAAAATAGAAGAGGACAAACAGTAAGACAATGAATTTGAAATAATTTTACTGGAATGCTCTTGTTCTTCCTTTGGAATTTCCTTTTCTTGTTGTTTTTCTAATGAAATATTTTCACTTTTATGTTTGGTATTTAAAATTTTATCGCTTAAATTGCATTTATTTCTGATTTTACTGTTATTTAAAGGTTGTAAGTGTAGCTGTTGTCGTTTGGTACCGCGTTCCCGATACGATACCATAATAATTTTGCGCGTTAAATTCTAACGTTTTTAATTCACATTTAATTAAAAAAGTAATATTAAATTTTAACACAATATAGGTACATAAAAATATATTCAAACTTAACAGACACTTGATTAAAAAAAAAAAAAAATCTTTTAAATTTGCACAAAATTTAATGCTGCAGTTAAAATTTTATTCAATTTTGATTGCAATTTCCATTTATAAGACATTTTTATTTTCGTTTGTTTTGTGCTTAATTTTTTTTGTTTCGATTTATGCTGACGACGCTCGATGAAATCGTTAAACGATTTGTTTATAAATAATCCATTCATACGAAACGCTCGAGTAGACGTTTAAAATCAGACTAACAAAATTTTATATTTTTGTCATATAAACAGCTATAGGAGCATATTTTTTGTTTTGTTTCTATATCACACCATTTTGCCTGTGCGTGTGTATGGGTGTTTGAGAGTATGGGTTTTTAAAAGAAACACACAAAAAAAAAAACATTGAAAGACCCTTCAAAAATAAAAAAAAAAAAAAAATTACAAAAGATATTTAACATATGCCTATACCCGGTACGAGTACTGCAGTTGTTGTAATGCAAATGGTAGTATTCACATATACACTCACTACCATAAATAAACTCACGATGAGCAAAATATTTTGTTTGTTACACTCTTTTTTATTTTAATCTTCACTCTTGATGGTTACAAAAATAAAACTGCTGCATAAAGTTAGGATAGGTAAAGTAATGTGAAGTTAAGTAAAGTAAAGCAAAGGAAAAAATGATATAAAGTAATGACAAACTGTCTGTTGATATAACCAAAGACAACAAAAACAACCAACAAGCCTAAAGTAAAGCATGCATTCAGCACTTTTTTCTCATACAAATGCATTTAATATTTGTGTGCTGAGCAGAATTAGCAAAGAGTAACTTAATTTTACAGTTAATTTGAATGTTTCCTGCTTGCGTGTATGAGCTTCACAAGTTAAAACGTTTAAAAAATATTTGACTTTTTGCTGATTGAGGAGTCAGATGAGGCCTGCTACTGTTTGCTAAATATAAATAAAATGTTTGTGAGGTGATGTCATTTGCGGGAACCGGCAGCAAGCATTTTAGGAAATTAATATTATAAAAAAGATATTTGATTTCAAAATATAAATTTTTTTGGTTTGATTTATTTTAAAATAAGGGTTCATTCCCAGAGCATTTTAGAGCTCTGAAAATAGACTTGCCAACATTTGAAATTTCGAAAACGGGTTAATACATAGAATAAATATTAATTGACATATTTTCTTGTTTATCCATAACAAATTCTCAAAATTTTTTTGCAAAAGGAACAAAGTCCACTTTTCCATTCATCTTTCAACATCATAGAACGAGGAGAAGTGCAAACTTCATCATCATTTTGTGTGGCAGCTAATGAAAAAGTAAAGTTTTCTTCTTAAAACTGGACAAAAAAAAAAAAAACAAAGTTTCACTGTCTCCCAGGGGTTCTTTGAACAAACAGTTTGGGTCTTTGATTTCCAAATGCCGAGCAATGAAAGAAAATATGTTCCGATGACTCCTTTTCTTCTTCTTTGTCGCATTTTTAACACAGGTTATTAGAGAGCCGCAGCCTCTGGGGATGTTATAACCGCAATAAGGTGCTTGAGGTGAGTTATGGACAGCTTTATTGCTGAGTAATTTTTGATCTATAAAGGGCCAGATTTTTCTGGTTACCCAACAGGTAGTCTCATCGAACCATCAGATGAAATTTGTGTTCGATAACTTGCTTCTGTATGCCCCTGTGTCCAGGCACCAATTAAAGGTTGCCATTGAATGTCCCGCTATCTCCATCAGAGACATCCTTCATTCTTGGTAAATTTTGGATATGATAAACACATTCTCCAAGTCTTTTATGACAACTTTACTATCGGTAATAATGTGACTATCCCTTCATGGTATTTCACCATACCGAATATGCCTTGTGGCTGTGTAGATGCCCAGTTACTCTTCCTGATTGACATTTCAATAATCATGCAGCCTAAGAGGATTTATTTATTCCAACTGCTCTGTACTGGATCAAAGATTGTTCCATGAGTGATGTAACCAAAGTCCAAGTGCCAATTTCGAATGACAACCACCAAACAGCTGCACCGTAGAATAGAATGGGTTGGATGACACATTAATGTAACCCGTTAACATATCTTGGGTTAATTCCACAGTTTAGCCCAATGAGCCTTTTACAGCAATATAATTCAGTTGACGCCTTAATTGTCCTGGAAATGGTGTTCATCTTCCAGTTCAGTTTGTTGACTAATATTAGTCCAATGTTTTTAGCATTATCGGATAGCTTTAGTTGACCTAATTTATTTTTGAGGTAACAAATTGTCTTATTGTGAAAAGTACCTGTTCTGTTTTGGCAGGATATAAATCCAGCCTACATTACTGGAACCATTTTAGAAGGACATCAAGTGCAGATTTTAAAAGTTCAGTTAGTAGTCATGGATCATAACCCATAGATACAACAGCCACATCATATTCATATGCGGCAAGTCCTTTTTATGGCGTTGAGAAGGGTGTTGATACTCCAATTCAGAGTAAAGGCTGATACTGCTTTAAGGGTGCCCCTAGTCACAACTTTGGAAATGTCCGAATCTAATTATATTTTAAATTGGTCGCTTCGATTTCGAAATGTTTTCCCCGGATGTTTTTCTGCTATTTCTAAAAATTAAATTGTTAAATATGATTGTTAATGCGAAAAATTCGTTTTTCCTAAATTCTTGCAAAATAAACAAAGAAATATTTTTAAGTGAAAAAAAATGTACTTGGACTTCAAGAAAAATTCTTGACAAAAGTACGAAAAAACAGAAGTAAGGAAAAAACATGTAAAATCAATTAAAATGGATTAATAATCAGGAAAGCAAATTTCGATCTACCAAATGTTAGAATACAATTTGGTTTAAGGATTGATGTTTGACTATTGACGTCAGCAGTCGTCGATGGCTGCGGGTGTAAGACGGCAAATCCATCTGAGGAGATCGAGTGGTTGCGATCGAAACATGTCATGGTAACCTGCCGGCCGGGGTTCGAGCCCCAGCCACGTCAAGAATGAAAGATTATCAATAACAATTTTAATTAATTTTCATGTTGTAAAATTCCTTTCTTCATAAAAATAATTTAATGAAAAATTAAATTTCATGAACTTAAGCCAAATTAAAAATATTAAAAATTTGGATTTAAAACCATAAATAGTTCAACAAAATAACCACAATACTAATTGGTGAAAGACTTTAAAAATGTATCTGGCTCATTAATAGTAACATACGACTAACTGTTACTTAGCCAGATTTTACTACTTGGTCCGTTTCCTTTTACTCCAGGATAAAATTTCCCTTTAAGTTTTGATCCTTGTTAACTATTTTCAATTTCCTATTTCTTACTTTTTTCAATTGAACTTATTTCAATATTTTTTTTTTTACAATTCTGAAACTGAAACAAATTTTGTACATTCAGGTGACCATATTTAAACATGTTTTTCTATTGGGGTACTTATTGAAAATAATCACACTGACAGAAAAATGCATCTTCATATAACATCAGAATTGTGACATCAATGTTACTACAAATGGCATCAATGATGCAAAAAGTAACATCAATCCAATGACTAACGTCTTCGTACAATTTTGTCATTTTTTACGTGTCAACTATTTTATGACTATAGTGACATCAATTCGATGCCACATTTTGTATATTATTAATATTATTTCCTTGTATTATAAGAAACAAAAATTCTTATATTCTATTTTTTAATTTAATTTACTACATCAAATTTTTAAGGGAGAAATATTACGAAAACCATATGGGGCATGGTGGTGGTGTCTTATTATTGAGAGTTCTGCTGTAAACAAAGGTCGTAATTCAACAAACGTGTAACAAACATATGTAACGAGTAAGTAAATAATAATATTCTCTCACTTTGACTTAAGTCAATTTGACTTAATGGCAAACTGTCATTAAATTGATGCTAATGATTCCTTTCTCTCATGTTATTGCGTCATCGCACTGAGGACATGTTCGTCATTTCTGTGATGCCGAAGTGTCATCCCATTGATGACATCTTTTCATTTTGACCCTGATGACAATTTGGCCAAGTGATGTAAAGTTTGACTTCACCATGATGAAAATTGTCATGGGATCAAAAACGAAGACACTTGTCATAGTACTGATGTCAAAATTCATCAGCGTTATGACGCGTTTTCTATCACCTTTGATATATTTAAAAATTAAACTTCTACTTTAAAAGTAAATGAATGCACTCTTTTAAAAATACACTAACAGCAAACTGTCATTTTTGTGAGTCCGTTTGGGTGTGTGTTTGTGTACATATGTGTTTTTTTATAACTTCACTGACTTCACTGACACAACTGTCGTTTCAAATTTACTCTATACAACAATCATTTAAGGCTCCTTTTTCTTCTCTATTGTTTCAAAAGAAAAAAATTAAAAATAAAAAAGATTTTTGTAATTTATCAAACAATCTCGGATAGCAAACAATAATATAACAAGTATGAATGGTTTCACTAAACAAATGTGGAAGAATCTTTGTATATCTGAATTTTAATTAAAAAAATCTATTGAAACAACAGCTGTTTGAGTTTGAAATAGAAACTTTAAAGTGCGTAAAACTAAAAAAATAGACTGTGTACTAAGAGAAGTTAGGAAAAATTTAACAAATTCTAGTGCAGTTGAAAGTTGTTAATTCAAGTACAAGGCAGTTTTATGTTGCATGCAACACTCATCCTTATGCGCTCTTTTTTTTTATAAATCCAATAGGATTTTACTAGAACATATTTTGTAATTGGTTTGGTAGAGACAGTGGTGTTAGATAAGATGATCATGATGGTGGAATACATTTATTTTTCATTTTTCTGTATTTTATTTTGGGAGAAAAGGGGTGAACTTTAAAAATGTTTCCCAAAATTCCTTAGGGAGTTTTTTTTTCTTTGTTCACACAATCGAGTTCATTAGTTTGCTTTTATCTCATTTAGTCTGAATAGATACATCACACAGATTTGGTTATAAATGTGATTTATCTTTTTTTTTTGTGTCCAAAAGGTTTAACATGTGAAAAACATATAAATGTTTTAGTAAATATTTAAACAAATTTTTTAAGAGCACAAATAATTTACAAAGTTTGACACAAGTTTATAACATATTTTGTTTTATGTCATGCATTTTTAATGCCATCAGAGGATATAACTCTATCAACATTAACATTGATATAAATAATTAAGTCGTGAGTAAAAATTCCGATCATGTCTGTTCCAATATCATTATCAAGTGAATGCAAAGTAGAGTAATGTTTTTTCTCACATTTATTTATTTTTTCATAAAAAAAAAAAAAAAAACAACATGATTTGATTATATCGAGCCCTTACTGCAATAAAAGCTTAAGCGACAAAAACACAGTTTTACAGGAGAAGGTTTTTTTTTTATTATATTTCATAAACATTTTGTATGAAGGTTGGCGCTAAAATTGCTTTTGCTATAAAACCGTAACGGTATCTTATGTGACCATGACATTTAAAGGAGCATATAGACGACATGTTTTTGTCATCTGACATGTCAAATTTCCCACTGCAAAACACATACATGTCGTGTGTTACCTTTTTAACTTTGCTTCTGTAAAAGTCAGACGCAAAGTCATCTGACAAAATTTCAATTAGAGCGTGCTCTACTTTCTTCTGACAAACCATCTGACATCAGAAATCTATGCCGGGAAGAAACTGGCAGCGGCGTCAACTATTGACGGAATCATTAGCCGGCTGAAGTTAATATTTTACAATACCAAGATATGTATGCTCATCTCACCATTGAATATAATTTATGTAAATATATACATAAAAATCGTTTAATTATAAAATTCTAAATTGGTATCTTTAAAATAAAAGAAAAAATGTTAGATGGCTAAATTATTTTACGGCGCAAATAAATATTTTTGTGGCGGCAGCAAGCTATTTTTAAACCGAGAACTACGTTGGTTTCTGCAATAACAATGCGAAAAAAAACAGAGACAATGTCAGAAGCAAATTACATGTACGTTTGTGACCGAATATTATAAACCTTATGTAAAACAGCAATTTTGACAGACATGAACAATTACATGTGACTTGAAAATTTGACATGTCAGATGACAAATACATGTCGTGTACGGGCGCCTTAAGGAGATAATGCAAGCAAGTGTTGCCAATAATTTAATTTATTAAAAAAAAACGAAAATTGAAAATTATGTCGCTCAAGCTATTTTTGCGGTAAGGGCACACTAAAATAGTATGGTTAAAGTAACCATCGTTAAAAACAGGGTTTAAAAAACTGCAGTCGAAAACAAAAAGTGTCGAACAAAAAACGCAAAATTTATGTACAACTTTTCGCTTTTTGAGTTGGTTTGACAGCGACTGTTTACATTTAATAAATCCAAATTAAAAGCAGCCGTGTTTTTTTTTTTGGCTAATGACAAATACAGAAGTGGCAGTTTTTCACTTTAACTGCAGTTTTTTAAACGATGCTTAAAAATATAAAAAAGTGTTTCTCTGCGTGTAGTAAGCTAGTCTATCAGAATAAGGGTTGTAATGTCAATTTTCGCTAGAAACTAGCAAATTTTTGAAACTCAGTTTATAACACCTATTTGAGAAAAAAAAAATATAACAGGCATTCCTTAGAAAAATTTTTAGAGAGATTCTTGGAAATTTTAAGATGGGCAATTTCGTTGTAAATTTTTTTTACCTCAATTCAATGTTTCTATTTATTATAAATCATTTATAATTTCCGATTTATAAAATCTTTAAGTCCTTAATTTTAAGACGATGTTTTATTTTTAGGAAGAATCACTTGTTAAATTCAAAAAATTTGTTGCAACAGGAAAACCCATAAAATGTCATTCAAGGTTTTTAAAGGCCATTTTCTATTTTTAGAAAGAACCACTGTTTAATTCAAAAAATTTGTTGAAAACCCATAAATTGTCATTCAAAGTTTTTAAAACAAAAAAAGACCTAAATTATTATTATTTTACGATTTATGCATTTAACACCATTTTTATGGCCATCTAAAATATAAAAGCAGGTAAAAATTATAAATAAGA
Organism: Pollenia angustigena; assembly: GCA_930367215.1. Classification (NCBI taxonomy): domain Eukaryota; kingdom Metazoa; phylum Arthropoda; class Insecta; order Diptera; family Polleniidae; genus Pollenia; species Pollenia angustigena. The sequence goes on along the minus strand of OV884058.1, from coordinate 186,838,801 downwards.
GAAACAACCAGAAAACACCATAAAATTATAAGAATTGCATAAAATGAGTGAAATTAAACTCACCCTAGAACTGACACACTTACAGAAAACTGCATGAAGAAAGAAATCACTCAAACCAAAGAAATTTGAAAAAAGGAACTCAAATCCAACTCTAAAGAAATTGATTATTAATTAAAGAAAGAATAACTAAAAAGTAAAGAAGTAAAAAAGCAAATACAACTATTCCTAAAAACATTCAAAACATCTGCCCCTTCTTAACACACAACTTAAAAAAAAATTGTTTTGTACTAACAAAAAAAGTAGGACTGACGACCGACTGTGCACGTATAAATTGTTCTTACAAAACACCGCCGTCTGTGTGACTCGTTTAGGGAAATGAATAAGAATAAAAAAAATATATATTTTTAAAAATGGGTACGTACCAGTAACCTTTAAAAAAAAGAAGTTATAGATACATTTAAGGCACATACAACAATACATATAACAACACCGAATTTATGTACAGTATATTTGGTTTAGAATAGACAGCTGTTAAATGAAGGGGCCATTGTCAATGTGGCGTGTGCTCTAGAGAAGACAATAAGGAATTATTTTCGTTTATATATTTTAAGACAATTCTGACAACCACTTGTTATTTTTAGAATGTATTTGAAGAAGCAGCAAGTGTTTCCAGTTTGTTTTTTAATTAACAGAAATTCAAAAAATCTGTTCTGAAACAGCTGCATTTGTATATTAGAAATGCATTTTAAATCAATTTAAAAATTTTTTTACCCTTTAGCAACAGTGTGACACAAAGGCCCAATCAAATAAGGCCTAATTAAGAAAACAAAATAAAAAATTTCTCAAGCAATTTTGTTTAAGCTCTCCACTTTCTGCTGTAAATCTGATCTGTTTTGCAAAATTTAAGTACTGCTTTGTTGACATATTTTTTTTTATTAACTCAAACGCTCACGACCGTCTAAATTTGTTTTTTTTTTTTTGCTAATGACAAGTTTTTGCTGTTTAAGGCCACTAAAATGAATAACATTCGACAAGCGATTTTCGCTGGCTATCGAGCATCGAACATCGACTATTGAATATTTTGTTTTGCATCGAAGTTTTCAACGAAACGAAAATATATGTACTTGTATAATGCCAGTCTAAGATCATAAGTAGGGATGCCAATCCCGATCTTGAGGGCCCTTTAGAGGTTCGTCAAAAATAAAAAAGGTTGACAGTTGGGTGTCTCTTTGTATTTGGCGCGGTCATTTTTAGTCATATATGTATTTCGCGTTGCATGGCGCTGAATGCGTGGGTGAGCAGTTTTGTATTAGTTAAATTCTTATTCAGGTATAGTTTAGTTCTAGTTCAGCTCTATTTAGTTTAAGTTCAGTTCAAGTTGATTTCAAATTCAGCTTTAGTTTTTTTCTAGTTCTTTCTTAATCAGTTTTAGTCCAGTTCACGTTACGATCTTGGTCATATGCAGGGAAACCAAAAATATGCAATTGCATGTATTTCCTTGTGGGACCAATGAAGGAACAAACAATATATTCATCCGTTTTAGAGCCTTTTATGAATTTTGGAATCGATTTGTTAGTGCATATTTTTGCATATTTTACCGTTAGCAGCATTTTTGTGCATAATTTAGTTAAAGGAGCTTTTTTGCAGCCTATTTTAAGTTTGTAGCGCATATTTTGCCTTTTTAAGGCATATTTTGATACATGATAAATTTTTTTAGATGCTTAAAGGAGCTTTCGCAGAAAATAATTTTTTTTCGAAATTCTGTTACTTCAATTTCGCCAACTACATTTTATTTTTACTCTCAAATTGTAAGACAAAGCAGGTTGTCATTAAGTATAAATGTTATGCGATGTGTATTTTATTTTTATACCCTCCACCGCAATTAGTTGTGAAGAGGGTATATTTAGTTTGTCATTCCGTGTGAAACTTTTTTATTATTCATCTCAGACCCCATAAAGTATATATATTCTTAATATATATATATATATATATATATATATATATATATATATATATTAAAAGAAATGAACAAACTTGGTGCCAAATTGCTTGTAGTTATCCTAAGCAGTTTGGGATAGAAATCCAGCAAAATCGGTTCAGTAGGACCAGAGCTATGAATCAAAATGTGGAACCACCACCTAAAAAAATTGATAATTTTGTTACAAAAAATAACATAAATGCTGAAACAAGGCACGGAATGAGATAAGATTTTGCAAAAATTTGTTTTATTTGACTGGAAATCACGCTGTTTCGTGATGATCCGTCCATAATTTTCCCTAAGCCCCATATAAACAATACTCGCGGAAAACAGTTTAGTACGCCTAAAACCGTAAAAAATAACGCTAGCGTAACAAAATTTGGTACGTCACAGTTCTTAAGGACTAGAAATGACACTGTGAAATTTCGTGACGATCGGTCCATAATTTACCTTAGGCCCCATATAAACCCTACTACCGGAAAACAGTTTAGTTGCCTAAAACCATAATTAATATCAAATCGTCACAGTTTAAGATAATAATAACATCATACAGATATTACTCCTTAAACATTTGAACTGTCGGTGGAGGGTATCAAAGATTCGGCACAGCCGAATATAGCACTCTAACTTGTTTTTTTATATTTAAATTTTCTTTTTATATTTTACTACAAATAAATTATTTTTGAATCGTTTCACATTTTCTCAAAGCTCCCATCCATAATTAACATTTGTTAACAATTTAGCGGCCGTACCTAAAATTCTTTTAAGACAAAAACCCATATGGATGTTAATATCTAGTAATATTCGGCGCAAAAATCTCTTTTATGAATTTTAACCTAATATGGGCTTAAGAGAGTTTTTTAGGTTTATTTTTTTTCAAATTTTGTTATTAAATTGTTCAATATTTTGTTTTCAAATTTACAATTTTTGAGGGCATATTTTTAACATTTTTTAGGGCATATTTTCCAGTTTTTAATGCATATTTAATGCGCATAAAACGTGTTTTTAAGAGCATATTTCTGGTTTTCCTGGTCATGTGTTTGTATAATTATGAACACAAACAACTAATAAAAATTTTCAACTTGAAAAATTAATTCTATAAAATTTTTTTTCCAGAAAAACAAAAACAGTTAATAAAAGCCATTTGCCTGCTGTGCCCTTTCCATGTTTAAAAGATGTGTTAGACAATTTTCTTTTATTTTTAGGAAGAAACATCATCATTTTTATGTTAATTTTTAATGGATTTTACATTGAAGTCTTCATAAAAGTATATTTGCATATCCTTCGAGTACAAAAAGAAATCACAAAACAATAACATGTGTTTTTTTTCCTATTGGGTTTAAAATTACCAAAAATTTTCTCACATACTTATGAAAACATAAATTTCTCAGCTTTTTCATGGGATTCCAGTTTATTTTGCAAACTCAACTAAAGATTTTGTACATGTGTAAAATTGTTAAAATACAACTGCTCAACCAGGGTTTTAGAAGAGAAACAAACTTAAAACTTACCGCTACAAAATCTGTTCGAAATCACAGTAATTCGATATGAGGGTAAATATTTGGTAGTTTTAAGTAGTACACATGGCATTTACATACATACATTCATACATATTTTGTTAATTTTAAAATGTTTAAGGAAGTTGCAGGTGTGTTTTGTCTATTTCATAAACTCGTAGTTGTAGTTTCTTAAGTACCGGATATATAAGCCAAGAGCGAGTGTGTGTGTATGGGTTTTACTATAGAGAATCCTTAAGTGAAGTGTTTATTTCCTGTTGCGTAGTAGAAAGTAGAATAAATGTTGAAATCAGTTTTAAGTTGAGTAAATTAAGACATAAACTAGGAAACCTTTTATAAAAGTTATCACGTGCTGAAGAAAATCATAAGGAAAATGTTTAAACAAGAAGTTTTTAAATTGGTTTTGGAAATTTGTATCGATTACACTAAAAAACGATTTAAATTTATGGAGTGCATACTCCATATATCTTATAATATGCCTTTTCAAAAGTGGTCTGCGATTGAATCCAAAAATAAGATATTAAAACAAGAAAACCAAACAGCGCATTCAAGCAGTATTTAAAGAACGCATGAAATTGCGAGTGGATACTGTACAACAAGGAACTGGGTCGTCGAATGACGGAAATACTTCAAAGCGTGTCTTTTCGAGGCCTGCTCTAGTAGCAGATATGACATTCTCCAAATAATTACATGTGGGCAAAAAATTGATACGGGGAAGTTTAAGAAATTTTCGTGGGATACTGCTGTGCTATTCGTTCGTTAATACAATTGGTACCTACTTCATGCCAGCTACTGTCCTACAAAGTATTGATACATTGAAATGACATAATTGATGCAGCAGTGCTCCCTATAGGCATGCTCTCCGAGGAAGCGGAAGAAGCACGTAATAAGGATTACAGAAATTATAGTAATCTATTTTACAGAAAATGTAGTAGAACTGCAACAAATACTGATGTTGCATCGTTTGCTTGCATCATCTGATCCCTATATAAGTAGTATAAGACGTCAACCACGTATACATATTTTGGAACTATGTAGATGATGTAGTAAAACAAATGATAATTGACGAATAAAAAGTTTAAAATAAGTTTAAAAGTTTACTCATTTTGTATATACTCAAATAAAATTATTCTTAAATTTGTACTACAGGTACGAAGGGTATCCGATAGGCCAGGGAAACTTAATGATACAGTTACTGAAATGATAGATGATGAATAAAAGTCTATATTTAAATGCATATATTAAAATTTATTTATAAAATAATTAGTTTTGGTAAAGAAACAAAAAGTTGTGTTAACAAATATTATATGGGTTATATGGGCAGTGAAGCAAAATTTTAAAAACTTTGGCCCAAAAATAAATTTTTGGTTCTATGGCCGGTGAGTAGAGGGCGTGGCCAATTTTGATGAAACTTTATATTTTTCTTAATTAAGCTAACCAAAGGCTCTGTGCAAAATTTCAACATTCTACGGGCACTCCTTATATTTTTTTTGCCAAACATTGTATGAACAAATCCAAATTTAAAGTTAGTGATGCAGCATTGTTCGCTACGATTTTATTTATTTTGTGTATAAAATTCATCTTTATATGTTATACTAGCTGACTCGACAGACGTTGTCCTGCCCAAATTAGGAAAAAGGTTTGCATTCGATTTTTAAAATCCGTTAAAAAGATACGAACATTTAAAAGAAAAATTAGTCAAATCGATGGAGCCGTTTTCTGATTTTAGGTAAATCGAAAAAAAGTGGGCGGGGCAAAATTTTCTTTCCGTAAAAGCCTAAGTTGGACCATGGCGATGATTTAATAGAAAAAATCGTCCAATTAAGTCAAGCCGTTCTCAAGTTATGCGCTTAATAGAAAAAGTGGGCGTAAAAGTAGGCTTGGTACATTTTTCTTTCGATGAAAATGTAAAATGGATTAATACGAACATTAAAAAAAAAAAATTGTCAAATCGATGGAGCCGTTTTTTGATTTTAGGTAAATCGAAAAAAGTGGGCGGGGCAAAATTTTCTTTCCGTAAAAACCTAAGTGGGACTATTTATAATTTTTAAGAAAAAATCGTCCAAATCGGTCAAGCCGATCTCAAGTTATGCGCTTAATAGAAAAAGTGGGCGTAAAAGTAGGCGTGGTTAATTTTTTTTGATGAAAACTTTAAATGGATTAATACGACCATTTGAAAGAAAAATTTGTCAAATCGATGGAGCCGTTTTCTGATTTTAGGTAATTCGAAAAAAGTGGGCGGGGCAACATTTTCTTTTCGTATAAGTTGGACCGTAGCGATCAAAAATCAGACTTCACAGTGTCACCCGCCTGAATATTCCCTGAAAATTTCATCTAAATCGGCCCAGCCGTTTTGGAGTCCATACGTTACATACATACATACATACATATATACATATGTACCTACATACACACATCCTATTTTATATATTTTATTTATTATATATATTATATAGACTTGTGCCTTTTAAACTTGAAACACGTTAATTTTTAAATGTATTTTTTCAAGTTATGGCGACGCTGCAGCTAATGAGCGGAATGTCAAAATCAGTCACTAGTGTTGTGATTGTCAACAGAGGCATTTTGTTGAAATATTAAACAAAATTATTACTTGAAACACCAACACTAAATATTTTTTTAAAACAACACCGCTAAACAATTTTTTTTTGTTTATAATATCGAGCCCTCAACGCAGAAAAAGCTTAAGCGACAAAAACACAATTTTACATGAGAAGGTTTTTTTATTTTATTTCATATAAACTTTGTATTTGGCGCTTATGATCAAATTGATTTTGCTATAAAATCGTAACGGTACCTTATGTGACCATGACATTTTAGGAGATGATGATTAACAAAAAAACCAAAATTGAAAATGATGTCGCTTAAACTATTTCTGCGGTTAGGGCTCGATATATTTTCCACCAATTTTATTGTTGAAAAAAATTACAGAGTGGGCGTTTTAATCTCATTAATTTTATCAAAGGTTGTTGCAGACACTACAATAACAACACACAAGTAGTTAAAAAACGATTTGCTTGTTATGTGTAGAAACAACAAAAACAACAGAACAAGCCGAAAACACAGTATTTTCATGGTTAAAAAGTAAAATTTGAGAACTCTTGCTTCCCATTTAGTTTATATTTTTAGTTACATGTCAATGTACATTTAGTTTTTAAAGTACAAACCATATCGGGAATGGTGCTGGTGTTCAGGGTTGACAGATTTGTTTGAGCTTCTGAGCTCGCCAAACCGGATGTCAGAAATCGCCAAAAATCGCCAAACTTCAATTTTTTCAGTTTTAGTAACATTTTTTTTTTAATTAAATTTTTTGTACAAAAAAAGCTTTTTTAATATTTCAGTAAAAATTCGTCAAAAAATGAAAAAGAAAAAAGTCGACGAAAGTTAATTTTGCTTAGTTTCTGTTATATTTTTAAATAACATAAAATGAAGATCATATCGAGCCCTTATAGCAAAAATGATGTAACCAACAAAAATAAAATTTTACAGGAGAAGGTTTATATACCCTCCACCACAATAAGTTGTGAAGAGGGTATATTAAGTTTGTCATTCCGTGTGAAACTTTTTTATTATTCGTCTCAGAACCTATGAAGTATATATATTCTGGGTCCTTGAGTAATTTTAAGTCGATTTAGCCATGTCCGTCTGTCTGTCCGTCTGTTGAAAACACGCTCACTTTCGAAAAACTCAAAAGAAATAAACAAACTTCGTGTCAAATTGCATGTAGTTATCCTAAGCAGTTTGGGATTGAAATCCAGCAAAATCGGTTCAATAGGATCTGAGCTATGAATAAAAAAAAAAAATTGATAATTTTGTTACAAAAACTAACATAAATGGTGGAAAAATGCACAGAATGATATAAGATTTTGCAACAGTTCGTTTTATTTAATTGGAAATCACGCTGTAAAATTTCTTGAAGATCCGTCCATGATTTACCCTAGGCCCCATATAAGCCCTACTCCCGGAAAACAGTATAGTAAGCCTAAAACCCTAACTAACAATGCTATCATAACAAATTTTGGGACGTCACAGTTAAATAGGACTAGAAATGAAACTATTAAGTTTCGTGAAAATCGGTCCATAATTTACTAGCCCCGGTAGGCTAGCTAGTAGTGAGCTAGTCTATCAACCCCGGGGTTGCGGGTTCGATTCCCGCCAGAGACTCTGGTTTCTTTCCTGCAGACAAGCGTCAAGCTTCGCGGGGATTAGCATAGGGAATTACAAAAAAAAAATACGTAAAAAATAATGCTATCATAACAAAATTTGGTACATCAAAATTTTTTAGAACTAAAAATAAGACTGTGAAATTTTGTGAAGATCGGTCCATAATTTACCATAAGCCCCATATAAACCTTACTCTCGGAAAACAGCTTAGTACGCCTAAAAACGTAAAAAACAATGCTATCATAACAAAATTTGGTACATCACAGTTTTATTGAACGAGAAATAAGACTTTAAAATTTTGTAAAGAACGGTCCATCATTTACCATAGGCCCCATATAAACCTTACTCCCGGAAAACAGCTTAGTAAACCTAAATACGTAAAAAATAATGCTATCATAACAAAATTTGGAACATATAAGTTTTACAGGACTAGAAATAAGACTGTGAAATTTCGTGAAGATCAGTTCATAATTTACCCTAGGCCCCATATAAACCTTACTCCCGGAAAACAGCTTAGTACGCCTTAAAACGTTAAAAAATAACGCTATCATAACAAAATTTGATACATCACAGTTTTATAGAACTAGAAATGACACTGTGAAATTTGGTGAAGATCGGTGCATAACTTACCATAGGCCTCCTATAAAGCCCACTCTGGTAAAATAATTAAATACGCGGTAAACTTTCTTCCAGTTTAGCTTCATATGGCCAGAAAAAATGTTATGCAATTTTGTGATATACGGTCCATAATTTTCCTTAGATTCCATTTAAGCAGCCTTCTGAAATTAACTGCAAACGCTTAAACTAATTGCACCGCTGTATTGAAATTTATGTTTTTTAATACCAGAAATCGTTCTGCAGAATTTGGGATGATTGGTTCATAGCTTACCATGGCTTTTATATAATTTGTTCTCTTGAAAATCATTTAAGTTCATCTTAAACTGATATTCTACTCAAACTTTTTAAAATTGATTCTGATTGTCGATCAATAATTTTATATAGGGGTAAACCGCAACAAATTTTAATGCAGATGTCTGTTTTTACAAAGATTATAATAATAAATAGACATCATACAGATATTACTCCTAAATCATTCGAAGTGTCGGTGGAGGGTATCAAAGATTCGGCACAGCCGAATATAGCACTCTAACTTGTTTTTTAAATATGTTTGCTTCAAGTCTAGGGTTTCGTTTGAAATTGCTTTTGCTCTTATTTCGTAAGTCCCAATTTACACTAGGGACATTTCTTGCCGGACATTTTTTGAATTCTCTTTTAATCTTGCCCGAAGCGTTTACATATGAAACATTAGAAGTCAGACAGAAATTAATACTTGTATGTAAACTACGAAAAGTAACAAGGAGAAATGAAAAAATGTCCAGTACAGATAGTCATGTACTACACACTCTACCTTTTCAACCCCTCGCCATCAAACTTCGTCTGTCCGGCAAGAAATGTCCCTAGTGTAAATTGGGACTAACGGTACTTCACAGAGATAGATATGAGATTTTTAGAGATGATGCAAATGATCATAAATTATCGATTTTCATCAAAAATCTAAAATGTTGTTGGTTACATCATTTTTGTTATTAGGGCTCGATATATTCAGTTAAAGAAACTAAAATTAAGTTTACAAGTCTATAAGATCGTACACTTCAGCCTCATCGATTTCATTACTGGTGTTTTGAACTGCATACATACTATTAGAATTAAATAGTAACTGAGGGTTTGTGTGAAACGGTAGCAAAGTTCTATGGTGAAATGAAATTTGTTTATGGTAGAAAATTTTCATATTTGTACTGTGTGAAATTGTAACATTTTTGACAACGTAAAATTTTGACATAAAGAAAAAAAACAATTACTAAAAGTTTTGTGAAAATGATTAAATTAAACAATCGTTTACCAATAATCATTTCAATTCTGTTGGAAATGAGATCGTCCCAACTACATGATGAATTCGTTCTGATATCCCGATTTCGGGATCCCGGGATTTTCGGGATATTTTATATCCAGGGATTTTTAAAAAATTTTCGGCATATTTCGGGTTTTTTAAAGTTTTTTTATACACCCGGTATAAAAAAACTTTTTAAACTTTATAAGACACCACTTAATTTTCGAGTTCAAATAAAAATTTCATGAAAGTATGTATATTATTTATTTGTAAAAATAAAATAAAAACAAACTTAAATTATTAACTGATCAAAATTCATAAAGAACCTGTTATAAAAAACGTAACAAAACCACATAAAAATCTTATCTTTTTTATATATTTAATTATTGATAAACAAATTACAAGTTTCTTAAGTCTTCTCAGGCCGAGTTTTTGAGATGTGGATTAAGTTTAAACTTATTTAAACGTTGTATAAAACTCAGATTTTTCCGGCCAAATGTAATTTTTTTATTATGTTTGCCCCTATTATAGCCTATATATGCCCATATATATCAATTCAGTTGAGTTGAAATAGAACAACTTTTGAGTTGTAAATTTTTGATGGCTTTGTTAACTAACTAACTGCAAATTTTCAACTGAACTAGAGTTGAGTTGTATTAAATGCTAAAATTTTAAGCAAAACTAATCTGTTCCGTTAAAATTATGCATACAAACTTTGTAATGGCACGTCAAATATGTTTTCAGATTTAATAAACCTAGTTTACCTGACATCGCAAAAACCCAGCCTAAATGTATTTTGAAATTATCCAAATATTTTAAATTTGTCAAATATATTTTAAAATTGTCCAAATATATTTAAAATCTTCAAATAAAATTTCAAATTGTCCAAATCCAAATGTTATTTAAACCTTTTTTTGTCAACAAATACACGTATCTTTATACAAGTTATAAAAAAATGTAAAATAATAAAGAATATAAAAAAAAAATCGGGATCCCGAAAATCCCGGGATTAAAAATCAGAAACCCGAGATTCGGGATTCACCTAATCCCGAAAATCCCGGGATTTCTGGGATCGGGATTTCCCGATTGGAAGCCCTAGTAATGATATCAAAAAATGACAAACTATTTAAAAAATCGCTGAAAAAATATAAATGGTAAAAATAGCCAGTTATATCAAAAATCGCCAAAAAGTCGCCAAATGGAAAATCCCACCGCCAAACACGTCTCAACATCGCCACGCGAGAAATCGTCATATCTGACAGACCTGCTGGTGTTTTATAATTGAAATTCTTTAAGGTGTACAATTCTATTCCTAAATTCACTTTTGGTTTATTCCAAGTGAGAATTCGGAATTGAATCAGCTTAATAATACTTTAATCAAGCCCATTTTGAGATTAGTTCAGTCTGAGTTTTACTTAAATCAATCTCATTTTGGTATGATTTCAAGTACGAATTCGGGATTAAGTATGGATAAGTTAAGTATTTCGCGATTGAAAATCCGTACTTGAATCAATCTTTCTGTACTTAATTCAATCCGAACTCACCGTACTATTAATACCGCTTCGGATTGTTTTGAGTACGGATGGACCCTACCACTTTAGAACTATCACATGGCAAGTTTGGTGTCTGTTTCCTTTCCCCTTGGGTACTTATATCTAGTTCAGTTCTTATTTGGTTCTACATAGTTTAGTTTAATTTTAGTTTAGTTCAGTTCTAGTTGAGTTGTATTCAGTTCTAATTCAGTTCTAGTTCATTTCTGAATTATATCTACACAGAGAAAACAGATTCGTGATCACAACCGAATTTGTCGCCATTCGAATTTTGTCGGTTGCATGTACTATCACACAATTCGGTTACAATTACTGAAAATTTCGTTGCTTAGCATAATATTTTTGATAGCAACATTTGAATTTTAGTACACTATCAGTTATAACAACTGATATTGTTAGTTGTTAGTATGATTATTAGAAAACAAAAATATGCGTATACCCGAATATATGTATGATAGATGCAACTGAATTAACACATAATTGGTGTTCATAACAAAAGTTTTGATTGACTTAACTAATATATTTTTCCCAACGGTTGCATTAGCCATTTTCCCAAATTAGTAGATAGAAAATCAAAATAATTCAAATAATCTCCATTTTTTGTGAGTATATTAATTAAGATATTTTATGTACCGTTTATTTATTCCCCCTTATCGTGTTTGGCGAACTTTTGGTAATAGATTAAAGAGAACGTGGACTTTCTTTCTTAAATCTATTACCAAACAGTCGAAGGCGTTTTATTAACTCGACAACCACGAAAAGGGTGATTATTTAATGTTATAAAACACATACATTCATACATACATTATTTACCCGACCAACACAGACAATGTTGAGAACATCGTGGGCCTACTCCCTTAGACGGAAAGAATTGTTATCGCACCTAAATGAGTTCCAATCAGACCAACCGGGCAGTGATGAGGAACTGAGAAAGCAGTGGGCTAAATTCATAAGTAACGAACATGACGAGCTTGAAACACAGCTTCTTTAAGAGATCCAAACGAAGTTGGAAGCAATATGCTGAATATGGAGGTACAATTACCGCTAGAGGAGTACTAATATAACGCACCCCTCGATAGCATCTACAGCCGCCGAGTACAAAATGGATTTGATGGATAATCCCAGAAGGTGGAATATAATGTTTAACGGGACTAGTGATCCATTTTTAAAAAAAATATTTTTTATATATGATATTAAAACTTATTTGGGTAATTCCATGTCAAAACGTCCAAGAGTGGGACACGACCCCTTCCGATTTTAATGAAATTTTGTGAGAGGGTTCCTTTTATCTTATAAGGAACATAATATGAGCGAAAAAAAATGTTAAAATTTGTTTTTCGAAAGTTATGTCATATTCAAAATGTCATAATTTCGCAGAATTAGCCGAATGTGTTGAGGCTATTTCTTCAATATCTCGAAAATGTAATTTTAAAGAGAATACTTGGAGCTACAAACAATATATTGAAAAATGTAATATCTGCAAAATGTTAAATTTTAAAAACAGACTAAGTCAAAAACCTATTTTTTTATTTGGCTGATTTTTTTGTGTATAATACCTCAAACTGTTCTTTAAAAATTCTGAAACTTTGAGGGAGGTGTTTTTTTTCTTTTTTTAAGATATGATTTTTTTCCTTTCGCAACCTTTAAAAAAACAATATTAAAATAGAATTTTAATATTGTAATTTTGAGCAATAAGTACACTGTACAAGTTGCAAAAAACAGACCAGCCGCGCACCTGGCATTTTACCCTAATTGGGGACGCTGAATCCAGTGGTGCTAACCGTTTTTTTAGCTTAGCTCTTGTTTTCAAGATATACCGTTATTTCGAAAATGTAAGAGGACGCACAGCATATATTCGCGTAACTCAAAAACGGTTTAGTTTATTGAAATAACTAAAAAAAACCGAAATTCGGCAATAAATAATAAAGTGGGGTTGGTCATACATTTGACCCATCTAGGACCATCCTACGCGCTGTACCATACAAAAGTAACATAGGGACTTATAGCTTTTTTTGGCTGTGAATACCAAAAATTTAAATTTTCATTTGTTGTACATGAATTCAAACCATACTTACAATCAATAATTAGCTGCAATAAGCAATTATATTATAAAATTTATTGACAAAAGCCAATAATTAATTTTAATAACCAATATTCAGTATTGCACTGCATTAAATTTGGTTGTGATTGACACTACCCAGGCAGAAATTACGACTCTTCTAAATATTTTGTACCGCCACAACCCTGTAAATACAAAATTGTGACTCTACCAAAAATGTGGTACCATCTCAACACTGTAGATACAAAATTACAACCTTAGGCCCCTATTACGGTTTACAACTCAACTCAGTTGAGTTGTAATAAATACAACTGGATGTGATCAGTTGTAATTTTTGTTATGTTTTTGTTCACCGCAAAGTTGTAAACCATAACACAAAAGTTAAGAAATTACAACTCAACTTAGTTGAATTGTAAACCGTAATAGGGGCCTTAGTTTTTTAACACCGTTTTAAAATAAGACTAAGTTGAGTTGTAAACCGTAATAGGGGCCTTAGTTTTTTAACACCGTTTTAAAATAAGATTCAAAACCGGTACAACACCCTAAATACAAATATACGACTTTAGTTTTTTAAAGTCTTATTTACCATAAAACTATACCGCTTCAACACTGTATATACAAAAATTTAGTCTTATTAATTTAATAGTGTCGTATTAAAATGAAAACACAAAAACTATTTTAGGTTAGAAAATATACACATTTTTGCTTGTTTATTTAGTGAATTTATATTTGTTACAATATTGATTAAGAGTCGAAAGACGGTTGTGACTACGTTGTTAATTCGTAAATCCAACATTGTAAATTTAAATTTACAGTACTGTGACAACACTAAAAAGAAGAGTCGGAAGACGCACATTTGGCGTTATCATTTTAATATTGTGACAACATTGTAAATTTGGTAAACAGTACCTTGTATCAGGGCTGCCAGGTACTTTTTTCGTCCTCCCCAAACTTAAAAAAAAATTTCCCCAAAAATCCCCCAATAAAAGAGAAAATCCCCAAAAATAAACCCCTTCAAAAAATACACAATTTTTAACGGATAATTTAAATATTTATTTGAGTTTTACTTGTACTATGTTCTACAAGAGTTATTTTTATTGTGGGGAAATATGTAGTTGTATTAAAATCATATATAGTTTATATACATATATGTATATACAGTCGAACTTCCCTTTAATGAATCTGCATTGAAAACATAATTGTATCTACACTTTGATTACTTTATCATCTAGAAGAAAAGTTTACGACATTTAAAAAATTGACAAAAACTAAAATAAGCGATTTTTTCGCCTTGTATTCACTTTTCAACTTATCAATCGACTTTTTTTAACCAATCGTCACCAAACTTCATAATTTTTGTTTTTATATACAAGAAGACAAAATTAGCCCATTCATTGACTTAAGAGTTTATTTTAATTTTTTTATCACCTCTTATAATTTTATGTACATTGTACCTACATGAACTTCACTAGGAAAATACAAATTTTGTTCTTATTATACATAATCATATTATTGACATATTAGCTTGAAACTTTTCAGATATTTTTTTTTTTTTTTGATAAAAAAAAACCACTTTTTTACCCGGTGTTTATTGATATTAAGTGATATTGCAAAAATAGCCACCCTAATGTTTATGTGTGCATAAAACTTAGTTATCTCCTATAGAAAAATTAAACTCATATTTTTTACACGGAAATAAGTTTATTTTCTAAAGTAACCAATTTCCTTTCTTAACACAGAAAATACAATAATGTTTTTATGATTTTAACATATTTTGTTCGTATTTAGTAAAATTTTCTTGAATAAACAAAAATTTTCTCATAATCAAAAAATTCATGTTTTTGGTATATGATTAAAAATTTCTTAAGACAAGAAATACAAAAGAAGCTTGTTTTTATTAAAAATAAGAAAGATTTTGCTTAAATCAAGCTGCATTAATTTAATATTAATCTGGTTATCTTGATTAATTAAAATAATCGAATTTCTTGCCTCAAGAAACAAATACTAGGGATTTTTTTTAATTTTTCAGAAAATGTTCAAGAAAACTTGGTTTAATTCAATTAATTTTTATTTGAATCGACATGTTAGGCAAATCAATAAAAAGTTTCTTTTTTTATATTAAGTTTTCCTCAAACTAACTAATGCTATACGTTTTTTAAAATTCAGGCTTTTCTTCGTATTTTGTTAGTTAGTTTTTCATATCAAATAAAAATAAAATTATAGGAACAACTATATTTAGTAAATATGAATTGATATTTAAATTGAATTGAATTGTTGCAATTAGCCATAAGCAACGAATACTTAATTTTTTTTAGCTGTATTTAAATATAGTTCGCTTTGAGTCATAACTTTTTGCTTAAACTAAGCCACACAGAAATTTAAAATAAGAAAATTTTTGCTTGGACGAGAATGGTGCAAAATATTTTTAGTTCAAGCCATATTTTGTGGTGCTTTAGTAAAAATTTCTTTCCGTGTATTTCCCCAAAAAATCCTAATTTTTTTTTTTAAATCCCCAATGAAAACCCCAAACCCCAAATCCAATTTTTTGTCCCTTTTAGCAACAAGAAAACCCCTAATTTGGGGTCAAAACCCCAAAGCTGGCAGCCCTGCCTTGTATTGATGTTGATAGTACCCCCTGCAACGTCGGTACTGCGTCGTGGTGAATGTCTTTTTCTGCCTGGGTATTCGCACTAATTTTTAGTATTAAATGAAATTAGTTACCATAACTAAATAAAAAATTGAAGGAATCATATTTCAGTTAGGATTACGTTTTAATAATCATTAGTAGTGTCCGACCGAACGTTCGGGTTCGGTTACGGAGTTCGGCAAAAAATGATGTTCGGTCAAAGTTCGGTGTTTTACCGAACTTTACCGAACACCGAACTTTTTTATGAAATAACATATTTATTATAATTTCAAATTATAATTTGGCAGCATTCTTTATGAAAATAATACGAAATCAATACAACTATTTTTCTCTATGATTATTAGTTCGAAAAAATACAGCGATGACTAAATAAAATGCTTAAGCTGTTATGATACTTGCTAATTTTTGTATTTTTTCTATATTGGAGAACAGTGCAAATATATTTGCATAGGAAAACTGACTAAGTGTAAAGAGTATGATTATATCATAAAAAATCTTAAAATGTCAAACAAATATACATGTGTTATCGATAAATAATCTAAGACTGTCAAAAAAAATATAAAATTTGTCAACTTTAAATTGACATTTCCAGATTAATTGTTAGCACTGTTGCCAATTTTTTTAGTTTTACATCGAAAGAAACGGTTTTTAACTTTTGTTTTGCGATTTTTAGCTTTTATTACGGTTTTTTGTGGGGAAAAAACGTGGGCAGTATTGTTTGTTTTGTTTACATTTTATCAAATTGTATTTCTTGTTCTTTCTCGCATTTGTTGTTTCATTCAGTCAATCCTAAAAAAATCCAATACAAAAAATAGCAAGTATCATAACACCTTTAAGTGTATAAAAATGTCTTTATATGTGTAATTTTTAGAAGACGGTAAAAAATACAACAACAAAAAAACGGTAAAATTTTATTTGGCAAAAAAAAAAATACTCTCTATTTATATTCTGCGAATGGTAAGATAATCTATAGTTTTGGGTGAACCACAAACCAAACTTTATAGTATACATATTTCCCGATAAAAATGTCATCCAATCCATTTTGGAGTATTTTTAAAAAAAATTAAAAAAAAAGCGCTCAATGCAACTGTTGCACCAAACAAATGTCAATGGGGAGTTCATTGCCAAACAAACAAACTACCGCCAATATTAAACGTCACTTAGAGAAAAAAAAATCCCAACGAATTAAAAAAAAAACATTGTAGAGGTTTGAATACTAATATGTATACTAGGGCTATAACCAAATTATTGGCATAGTACGACGGAGTGGCCAAGAATGTTTTAGTAATGAAAACACCTGTCTCCCGTCGTTTTGCGAAAAAAACTCACGCAGGGAAACAAATTTCTAAAACCTTCTAAGAAAATTTTAACCGCGATGAATTGTAATCCGTAGGAAAATTTTTAAATCTAATGCAGTGGATAAATTCCAATAGAGCATTTAAGTGATACGTATAGGAATATATACAAATATCAGGTGTATAGTTTTTAAAATTTCCGTGAGATAAAATGGTTGTTTTCAAACTTCAACCCGATCCCTGCGTGAACTTTTTTAACAATCCGAAAAAATTATCATATTTTTTATTAATAACTTTTAATAAATATAAACTGGGAATTATTTCCTTCCGAAGGTTACTTTATATTATATTCAACATTTTTCATTTTTCGATATTTAGCTCATAGAATAAATTCGAAAAATGAAAAATGTTGAATATAATAACTTTTTATGTTATACACGACTATACTATGCCGTTTTTGATTTTCGCAATAAGTGTGAAAAAGTTATAGCCCTAATGTATACTGAATTTAACTTGAACTTTATTTTTTATTTTTTGTCTTAAAAAAAAGCTATTACTAATTATTTTTTAACTATTAAATAGTTTTGACTACTATAAAGTGCAATTTATCTTTTCATGTTGCATCCTTCCAAAAGTGATAATGTAATAATTTCCCGAAATTTTATTGTGTTTTAAATAAATACAAGTACAATTGTTCAGATTTATTAACAAAAAGTTCGGGTTCGGGTTCGGCCGAACTTGTCAAAATTTACCGAAGTTAGGGTTCAGGTTCGGGATCGGTCTCAAAAAGTGCGTTCGGTCGGACACTAATCATTAGTATTAAAAATCAGTTAGAGTTACACGTTTTTAATAGTTGCAATAATAAATTATATTTCCTGATCAATATTTTATTACTGCAATCGTTTTCCAACCAATTTGTTTTTTGTGTGTAGTTAAGTTCCAGTTAAGTGCTACTTTGATTTATGTGTATTTCTATATCAATTTTGGTTAATTTTTAGTTCAGATTTATTTAAGCTCTAGTTGAGTTCTTATACACAGAAAAAATTATTGCCGAATTATTTTCAAACAAACGCTTGTTTGAAAATTTTTTTAATTTCTATAAATTTTTTTACTGATTCAAACAATATTTTTGTTTGATTTTTATTTAACCAACAAAAATGTGGACAACTCTTCAAAAATATAATAAACGCGTTATTCGTGTCAAATTTTCATAATTTTGTATGAAATATTTAACGCTCTTTAATGTCGTCGTCTTTTTGCATTTTTTTTATTTGATCGTAAGCAACACTTCTTTATGTGAAATATAAGAACAACAACAAAAAACACACACAGTCTATTCTTGGACGCTTTAAAAAAGTGCAACTATAAGAAAAACAATAGCAGAAACAACATTACAAGAAACAAAATCCCGTATTCAATTTTTTCAAACTGTTTACTTAAATACATCAAATACAAAAATAGAATGATGACGAAAAACATATCGAGTCGGTCTGCTGCCGTTTTTGGTTACATTTCTTCTTTAGCAAAGGAAAGGATACAGCAACGGAGAGTGATAAAGAAAAACATTGTGTTGTGTGTATAAATAAGACTTCGTTCAAAAATTATTCCAACAAAAAAAATGTGTCTCAAAGCCAGCCGGCGGCTCTGCTCTGCCGTCATCTTCTCATACAGTGTTTACATGTGTGCGCGTCATTGCTTGTGCAAAATCTTTTTTTTTTTTTTATTTTGAAATTTAGTATATGAATTTCAGTAAACTTTTTGTTTGATTCAGGCTGGATTTTTGAGATCTCAGTTAAACTAGGTTTAGTTAATCTGAAAACAGATTTGTGTCTCCATTACCAAGTTTGTGCACAAAATTTTGACGGAACAGATTAGTTATGCTTAAAATGTTGGTGTTTAATGAAATAATATAAAAAGAAATCACATTTTGCCAAAAAATCCAAGTTTCAGGCTAAGTTAAACTGAGTTTAAACTTAATCCACATCTCAAAAACCCAGCCTCAGTTAAATTATTTGTTTGAAAAAATCAGTGTTTTTTTTCAATAAACAAAATGCAAATAAATTGTTTGAATATGCAAATTTGTTTATAGGACCGATTTCAGACAAAAAATTGTTTGATTCTACAAATTTTTTGTTTGAATTGGAAAAATAATTTTTTCTGTGTACCTACTATTTATAAAATTATTTGAAAGAAATGAAAAATTTAAATTTTTTGAAATAAATTAGCAAGTTTAAAAATATACTACTTAAAAACATGTTTTTTCTTAAACAATGTTTTGAAAATCTAGAGCTGAAACATTCTAACATAACAAGTCAATGCATGTGTTCATGGGAACTTCATCTTTTGGTATCTAAAATATATATTTCTTTAAACTTCCTATGCAAACTTATCATCACTTACGTGTAAATTATTTATTTAAATATCCTGAAAAATGGTTAGTCTTTTATGGGTAGTTGTTTTCTTTGCTAAATATACATTTTTCTCACATCCATATTTTCCCTTACAATATGGTTAAATTAACAAAAACAATAAGTGCCATTTTTCACCTGTTTGTAACATAAGAAGTTGCAACAAAATCTTTAAAAATTACTAAAATAAAAATAACAAAGTAAAAACCTTGTAGTAATAAAATAAAAATGAGAAAGAAACAAACAAAAAAAAAAAAAAAAACATACGGATATGAGTTTTACAATGACTATAGCTTAACCTCCTACTTGTTCCTATATTTACAGATTCTCTAGACAAATGAACGAATAAACACATGAACGTGTCTTTCTAAGCATTTAAACTATTTATTCAACCTACAAAAACACATGATGACGACCGGGCTAAATAAAAGGAGCAAGAAAGGGACTAGAAATACAAAAGCTAAATGCTACAATCCCTTAAGAAAGAATATTAATTCGAAAGGAGGACGCATGAGTTCATGCTGAATGTCCGTTTGAGTTTGCCAGAGTTATGCATGTATCTAAAGGTATGCCCGCTCGTTCAATTCATACGGGTATGTGTTGGTTTAGTTTAAAAACGTTTAAAAACTTAAATCCTTGGATTAAGCAATTTTAGCCGCCGTATGTGGTTTCAATACAATATGCAATATCACACACACCCAAGTCGTTTAGTCTGTCAGTTAGTCGGTTTGTCTTTTCACCTTTTCACCTTCTCACGTTTTTTGTGTTCTCACCTCTGCCCTTCACCGTTTAACACGCAAAAAAAAAAAATCGAAATTGCAACAACGAATACAGTCAGATATGTTTGTATGTGTATTGCTTAATGATTCTTGGCCGTTGTTGGTTGGTTGCTTGGAAAGGTACAATTATATTATTTTCATTATTTCGGTGAGTTTTTTTTAACGTTTACGTTCACCAAACAAAATAAACTGGCTTAACTTATACATTCGTCCTTCTAGCGGCCACCAGTTGTTTTGTGTTCTCCAGAATATGCGATACGTTTCCCGCATTTTTTGCAATCAACATGTATCAGCAGCAAAAACAACAACGACATGCATTTTTTTGGTGGCAAGAAAATGTGACTCTTTCAGTTTTATTTTCGTTTCGAATTCTTTATGAAAAAGAGAAACAAAAATATATAATCTTGTATAAGGATGTTTGAGGACTGAGAAAAGCCAAAATTTTTAACCTTTTCGCAATTTTTAAAGACTGAATCATAGTTGAATACATAAAATTTCACATGTTCAGAACTTGAAAAGTAATTCAATGTAAACCAGGGGTCTAATCACCGCATTCGATACTATCGTATCGAATAAACTATCGAATTATTTTACATACGATAGACACTGACGTATCGAATGAAAACTCGATAAATGTAATGTCGAGTTACTAGATATCGAGTGCTATTATTTCAAATTCAATACATTTCATTCGATATCGAGTTTCATGATGCCAAAATAAATAATTTCGATCAATTTTGCTCGATGTCGTATGCGGTGATTAGACCCCAGTTTTAAAAGTAATTAAAAAAATTTGTGATATTAATTAAAAAATTAATTAAATTTGCACCAGTAAATAAATTAATAGTAATAATTAAACGTTGAATTGACTTTATTAAACGTTTAATTCACCTGATTTTGATTTTTTAATTAAAAACCATTTCATTTTTGATTAATGATTTAATTTAAAGAATTAACGGGAATATTTTTCTGTGCTTATATGGTAGCTATGATTATATGGAGCACTCAGGGCTGAACCGAACTAAGTCACAAAATATAACTCATATATGTTTTTTCAAGCTAGTGCGAAATTATCCTAAGGTAACGGTGATAAACCCAAGTCAATGGCTCCAGAAATTAATGACAGTTCACTTACCCAAACTCAAAATAATTTTGTATTTTCTTTTTGACTTGGGTTGCTTATGGTCTGAGCCCCTCCATATAAATTTAACTTTTATACATTTCTAAATTTTAGATCTAGTTCAGTTTTAATTCAATTTTATTTAAATGCTTGTTCAATTCTATTTAAGGCTAGTTCAGTAATGATCTGGATCAGCTTTAATGCAGTTCTTTTTTTGTTTAATTTCAGTACTTTTAGTTCTAGTTCAGTTCTTATTCCGTTAAAGTTTGCGTCAAATAAATTTTTAATTCCGTTCTTGTTCAGTACTAGGTAGTACTAGTTCATTTCTAGTTCTGCTTTTGTTAAGTTTAATGTTAGTAAAAGTTTAATTTTTATTTACTTCTAGTTTATTTATAGTTCGGTTCAGTTCTAGTTCGGTCATAGTTTCAGCTCTGGTTTAGTTCAGTTCTAGTTTAGTTCTAGTTCAGTTCTAGCTTGGTTCTTTTTTAGTTCTAGTTCAGTTCTAGTTTAGTTCTAGTTTAGTTCTAGTTCAGTTCTAGTTTAGTTCTAGTTCAGTTCTAGCTTGGTTCTATTTCAGTTCGAATTCAGTTCTAGTTCAGTTCTAATTAAGTTCTAGTTCAGTTTTAGTTTAGTTCTAGTTTAGTTCTAGTTCAGTTCTAGTTTAGTTCTAGTTCAGTTTTAGCTAAGTTCTATTTCAGTTCTAGTTCAGTTCAAGTTCAGTTCTTGTTCAGTTCTTGTTCAGTTCTAGTTCAGTTCTTGTTCAGATATACTTCAGTTGTAGTTCAGTCCTAGTTCAGTTCTAGTTCAGTTCTAGTTCAGTTCTAGTTCAGTTCTAGTTCAGTTCTAGTTCAGTTATAGCTCAGTTCTAGCTCAGTTTTAGTTCAGTTCTCGTTCAAATCTAGTTCAGTTCTAATTCAGCTCTAGTTCAGTTCTAGTTCGATTCTAGTTCAGTTCTATTTAAACTTTAGTTCAGATCTAGTTAAGTTATATTTCAGTTGTACTTCAGTTCTCGTTCAGCTCCAGTTCAATTTTGATCCGGTTCTAGTTCCGTTTAGGTTTAATTATGGTTAATTTTTGATTTAGATCTTGTTCAGTTCTAAATCATTTCTATCTAGTTTGTTTCTTTTTCAGTTCTAGTTCGATTCTATACAGTTCTATATTTAAGTTCTAAGTTTATATTTAAATTTAACCAATTGGTTAAAAATGTATAACAGCTCTAGTTCACTTCTTCTCCTTCCGTATGACAAAAATACTATAATCTTAACAAAATTGCAAACCTGTTTTAAATTCTTTTTTGCTTCTTTTGCACCTAACAATTGGCAAAATATATGTGACACAGCAATTTTCATACCTGTTGTTAAATTGGCTTCTCCTTTTTACCTGTTCTATGTAGCAGAATTTTTGTAAAAAATACTGCCTATAAAATTGCCGCTAACTATTTTCTTATTACAGAAACAATTTATCTTATCAATGATTTTGTGCTAAACACAAAAAATCAAAGGAATTCTTGTGGTTATTTATGTAAATAATTTCACGGGAATTTCAACAATCCAAGTCATCACTCGTTGTCCTGACATTTTTCTATAACAAAAACCTTTTACAAGTTAAATATTTAACTTGTTACCGAATATTAAGAAGACATTTTCAAAAAAGGTTACGCCATAAATTGACTTTAACAAAGGCTTCTAATCTTAGGACAGCATATTTCTTGAAATTTCCATAGTCTGTAAGGTAAACAAAAAAAAAAAAAAAAAATGGTATTGTTTTTTTTTATTGGAAATATTTTGTTTTGTGTTTAAAATTGATAAAAGAAAATTTGGCTTAAGTAAGCAGCATGCAGTCTCATAGGCGATAATTTTAATTGCGTAGGGTGACCGAATTAGAAATAGTGCTTTTCAATAACATTATTTGTTTTTCTTGGATGGCGATCGTCTTTGCATATCGAAAATTGTGCGAATTTATGTTAGAGGCGAATTCATGTATAAGGAGAATTAAACCGCTCACATGCACTCAAAAAATTATGCCTCATAAATGTAATGAATTAATTTCATAAAATTTTTTCATTAATTCAATGAAAAATTTCATTATGGGAATGAAATTTTACAAATATAATGAAACAATTTCATCAACACTACGAAATTGAGTTTTGTAATTTCGTTAACATTTTTCATTAAACTTAACTTAATATCTCTTTCAAAAGAAAAATTCAAAATATTCAAATATTTTTAAGTTAATGAAAAAAAGGAATCTTTTGTAACATCATATTTTCCATGATAAATATCACTAAATCAACGAAAACAAGATAAGATTCTTTAACTTCAAAATAATTTTAACTAACAAATGTTCTTCCTATAACTGTTGTATAAAAATTAAATTTTAATGTTTCATAACATTAAGGAACAAGATTCATTACGATAACGAAATACTGATTTAAGCTAAATGTAAAAAATATTTAGGTTCAAAAACAAACAACGCAAAAGAAAAAACAAGAGCAACCAATTCTCACATTCTTTTTTCTTTAATTTTTAATTTAAATCAGTGATAACCAAGCCCCAAACTAACCAAGCCCCGAACGCAAGCACACAAAAATGTTATGTGCTCCTGTGCGGTCGCAGAGACTGATGTTTTGAAACGATCAAAGTTTTTGTATGCATGTGAATTGCCGACCATGTCTGTGTGAAAAATACGATTATTGACTGCCTCGCGAGGCTATGGAGTGGCTATCACTGATTTAAATCAGTGTTCGAAAATAAACACTAAATATCGTTTTTTAATGTTCGGTTCGGTAGATTTGTGGAAAACAGAAACGCTAATAGTGTTTGTGTAGAAAATCATTAAACAAAATAACGTTTCCCTGTTAGTAATCTTTCGAACACAAAAATATTACTGTTTTTATCAAACTCAACAAAAGATGTGAACATTTAATTCCGTTCGGTTTTTTTTGAAAATCCACAAACTTCAATGTGTTCGGTTCGGCTCGTTAATGTTCGTCCCTTTTGGCTGGTAAAAAAAACATTTTTACAAAAACAAAATACACACACGAAAAAAACATTATAATATATTAAAATTTAATGTTTGTCTTCAGTATCACTACAATTGTTCTGTTTTTTAACGAAGAACCGAACATTATATAATGTTCGGTTCTTTCTTGAAAATAGTTACGAACGGTATTTAGGGTTGTGTATGTCTACACAATCACTAAAAAAAATAGATAACGTTCCTGGGTGTGTGAGCCGAACGTTAAATAATGTACTGTTTATTTTCGAACACTGATTTAAATACATAAAACTTAAGCGGTAGTACAAGCCAAAAAAATGGAAAGAATGCAGATGAAGGTCGTCGCGGGCTGGAAAATTAATTCAGTACAATTTACTAAAAGGTAAGGTTAGGAAAGTAGAACATAACATGATGTAAACGAAATAAAATACATAAAACTTGATGATTTCAAACAGGAATAAAAAAAATAAAAATCACAACATCTCAAAACGCACATTGAAAAAATGGATAAAATAAATTAAAAACTTCATTCAAATATAAAAAGACTTAGACCATATTTACTTTATGCAATTAATGCCGCAACTTTCGCATGCAACTTTTTGTTTGTTAGCAAGAGGTGTAGGGAAGAAAACGGGATTAAAATAATGAAAAAATTTCTTTAAACTTTTGACATTAAACTAATGCAAAATTTTCTTTGATTTTATGAAACATTTCGTTAACGGAGGGCTAATGTAGCATTCTTCATTAATCCAAGGAAGGGTTACATAGGTTGAATTTTAATGTAATTTTTCATTGGATTAATGTCAAAATCCATTCGATCTGTGAAGAAAATTCTTTCAGTGTGGTTGTGGATGTTTTACATTTTGTTACATATAGGCATTATTTGTGAAGCGGACAACCCAATAAAAAAATTTTGTTGGAATTCCTTTATATTTGGCATAACTATAGTTCTAGTAGATTTGAATAAGTGTGAGAAATATTTTATTACTCTGATGTTTATTTGTTGAGTTACGGGGTGGTAAAGTGTTGTCGTTTTCAAAAAAAATTGTTTATTATTTTTTCGAACCAAAAACACTACGTGACAATTTTTTGACCAAATGAATTTGACACCCAATCTTTATGTAAAATTGTCCGCTGAATCCGAATATGAAGTCAGAATTGTCAAAAGTAGAACAGTTTTCGAGATATAAAATTATAGCCTATTTCAATACGAACATTTTGTGCCCAGTAGGAACCAGATCGGTGCAAAAATGACAAAGTTACAGAAGATTAATTGCATTAACCCACAACAAATAAATATACAAGGCTAAATTTTTAGTAACAATAAATATTAAAAATTGCTTGAAACTATTGAATTTCTATGTGGGTTAACTTACTAAATCTTCTGTAGCTTTGTCATTTTTGCACCAATCTTTGTCTTGTTGTGCTCAAAATGTTCATATTAAAATAATCTAATCTCGCATGCAATAAAACATTAGGATTTTTAAATCATTGGTTTAAAAAAATAACTTGAAAAGAACAAAATGGAACAAAATCATAAAATTTTCAATGAAGCTTAAACTTTTGTCCCCTGTAACGCTGTCATTTCTTGACCAATCTTCACAAGCAATCCATGGTTATTTTAGAAATTTTATAACCTTTCACTAAAAATTTTTTGAAGATATTTGCATTTCAGTCACATCATCTTTTTTAAAAACACAAATAATGGTTCTCAGCAACTCAAAGTTTTAGCAAATAGCTTTAATAAAACTTTAAGAATTAAAAAATTTGGAGACATTAGTTTTTTTTAAATATTGCATGCGAAAAAAATTCATTTTTTTTTTCATAACTATGCATTGAAAGATCCATAATTTTGGATATAAAGATATAGCTCGAGCTGATTGAGACAAATGGAGATTAGATTTGAAATCAGCGACTTCAAATTAATAAAAATTTGTAATAAAGTTCCAGGCCGCAAAATGATTGTTCCGCAGTGTAATTTTTGCCATTTTATTTATTGCAATTACTTAATTTATAACAAAACTTTATTAATCGGTTAACCGATCAATAACAAAAATATCCGATTAAATTAAAACCTCGGTTAATTAATCGAGCGATTAACCGATTAAAGCAAAATCCCTACTAAATGAATACCGTACCGTACCGTGGGGAAACAGTTGAGTTAAAACACGTCAAACAATCACGAAAAAATGTAATTTTCGGCATCATCACCTCCGATGTCAATGAAATTCAACACAAATGTTGTATGTTATTGCACTTTAACAAAACATAAATTTTCTGACCCCAGACTCTTTTGGCTTTCGAAATATGACGTCATAAATGATGTGAAAAAATGTTTAAAAACACAAAATTCTCTTTACAAAAGGGGATAGAACTTTTGTACTACGCAATAATAATAGTTTTTTTTTTGGTATCGTTTTAGATGTGAAAGTGCACCCTTTAAAATGATATGCATATTGTGTTTTTTAAGAAAAGGTCAAAGGTCATTTTTTGGGATCTTGAGTTCAAACGTCTATATCTGGAAAAGAATTTAAGAATTTAAAAAAAAATATATGTCAAATATTTCACCCTTTTCTACATTTCCAGAAAATTTAAAGGTGGAGACTCAACTGATGTCAGAGTTATAGACCAGAATCTATAACTTTATAGATTGTTAAAGCCTTGTTGGTTTGTTGCCTTCATTTTTCAACATTCATTCCACTCTAAATTCTCAGAAACTCAAAATTCCCCTCTAAGCCTTTTTTTTTTAAATTCAATAATTTTTATATTTAATAACTCTTAAAATCTTCAATTGCATTAAACAAAATTATAAAAATGATGTTGATTCTTAATTTTTTTTTCTCAATCTTTATGCATATCGATATCTAACATAAAAAAGGCCAACACCGATTTTTTGTTAGCTGGCAAGAGCAAAAGAAAAGTTTATAAAATTCAATAACACTGTGCTAGTTGAAAAAAATAGACAAGCCGGGCACATGGCGTTTTAGCATAATTCGGGTACGCTGAATCTAATGGTACCCACCGTTTTTTTTAGGTTAGCTCTTGTTTTCGAGATACACCGTTATTTCGAAAATGGAGGAGGTTGCACAACATATATTCGCGTAACTCAAAAATGGTTTAATTTATTAAAATTACTAAAAAAGAAAGGTAAAACTTTTTTTAATATGTGCAGTAGGGCTATAACTTTTTCACACTTTTTGCGAATACCAAAAATGGCAAAGTATAGTCGTGTAGAACATTAAAAGTTATTAATAAAAAATATGATATTTTTTTTCGGATTGTTAAAAAAGTTCACGCAGGGATCGGGTTGAAGTTTGAAAACAACAATTTTTATCACACGAAAATTTTAAAAAAAATATACACCTAATAATTGTATATATTCCTATACGTCTCACTTAAATAAATTCTATTTTGAAATTTATTCACTGCTTTAGATTTAAAAATTTCCCTGTGGTTTACAATTCATCGCAGTTCAAAATTTCATGGAAGGTTTAAGAAATTTGCATCCCTGCGGGAGACAGGTGTTTTCATTACTAAAACATTCTTGGCCACTCCGTGGTACTATGCCAAAAATTACGTTATAGCCCTAATAATAACTTTTTTTGGAAAAAATAATTTTTTAACAAAATTGCGAAATTTTTGTTTTTTGAAAATTCATAAAAAATTGGAAAATACAGCTTGGCTTCTTTTCAGACGTATTAAAATTAGAATCAAAACAAGCCATACATGATAAAAATCTGTTTGCAACTTTTGATTTTATTTAAAAAAGTCGATAATTTTTAATTTATTTAAGAATTTCAAAAACGCAATATTTGTATGGGAGCCCCACTAAGAAGTGGAGATAAGGTGCAAGTATGTCTCGAGAAAATGTTAAGGACAAAAAGCTAATTGAGTTCCTGGGCATTAATGGGACTTTTTCTTCAAGCAATTTCTAGTCTACATTGAACATTTTGTATGCGAGCCCCCTTAAGGAATGGAGATAGCGTCTAGTATGTTAGAAATAGATGATTAAGATAAAAAATAAAGTGGGGTTGGTCATACACTTGACCCATCTAGGGGCATACTACGCGCGGAAGGGGCCAAAATTAAGAATTTTATAAAACCGCCAAATTTTTTATGAATTTTTAAAAAAGAAAAATTTCGAAATTTTGATAAAAAAAATTATATTAAAAAAAAAAAAAAAAAAAAAAAAATAAAAAAAAAATTTTTAAAAAACGACTGCTCTTTTTAGATAAAAGTTTTACCTTTTTTAAAGGGAATTTCGGTTTTTTTTAGTATTTTCAATTGGCTAAAGCGTTTTTGAGTTACGCGAACATATGTTGTGCAACCTCCTCCATTTTTTAAATAACGGTATATCTCGAAAACCAGAGCTTATCTAAAAAATAGGTTAGCACCACTGGATTCAGCGTACTCGAATTAGGTTAAAACGCCAGGAGTCCAGCTTGTCTCAAAAAGAAGTGTCAATTTCTTGCACAGTTTAATTAATCAAATCTTATCCCATTTAATCTTATCTTAATTTAATGTCCTGCCAGTGCCGGACAAGAATTTCGTCAACACGGTTTCTGTTGCTGTACACATTTGTAGGTGTTTATCGCTCTTCTGATTGGGTGAGTAATGCAGTGTCTCTACTCCTTAAGCCAGTGTGGCCGCCATGATTTAAAATATTTCGAGATAGTGCATTTGGGTGTAGTGCAAGCCTTATTAAATATTTTACTTCATATTTTGTAATCATTGTTTTTACTAATGGCGCATTGAGTTCCTTTTGGATGTTTGAGTTTTTAACATACCAGGGAGCGGCTGTGATACTGCGAAGAAGTTTATTTTGGCGCCTTTGATTTTTTTTCGATATTATAGGCCGAGGCAGTGGCCCATAGCTATAAACCGTAGCTTCAGATTGGCTTTAGGTAGAGTTCTAAAGTAGATGCTTGCAATCGACACTAAGGACAGAATGTCTTCTAATAAGCCAATGAATTTGAATGGCTTTTAGTTACATTTGAGTAAATTTTGCTTCTATATGACATTTCCATGTTAATCCCCGATCTAGATGAATAACGAGCTACTTTACATGCGAATGTTGAGGTTTTGTTTGATTGTTGGTTTTAATGGGGGCATGTTTCCCGACGCAATGTGAATGTTATATGTATGCATTTTTGCTTATTGACCTTTTACCTCCATTGTTTTAACCACTTTTCCAGTTCGAAATGTTGAAGTGTGGGTTTAGTTGTTTGTTGGAATGTCCGAAGTATAAGTTAAGTATAATAAAATGCCTAGGATGCTACCTTGTGGGACTCCAGTGAAAATTGGCTGAGGAGAACTTAAAAAATCGCCTTCTTTAATAATAAATTTACGACCGACTAAGTAGCTGTCTAATCGCACAGTGTGTTTGCTGGTTAGTTAAGCTTCAATTTATGTAATAATATGATATTTATGATATTTCATAAAAACTTTAACATTTGGTAAATATTCGTATTCTCTTTATAATATTTTTTATCGCATACGATATTTTTAATAGTTTTGTATCGCATGCGATATTAAAAAAAAGAATTTAACTACATAGGGTGTGTGTGTAGGACATATTTATTTTCACACACATAATTAAAACATGTTAAACTAAAGTTGGACTTTGTTTTAAAATATGTTGGAGCATATTAAAGGGCTGGAATGATAAATTGTTTCCTACAAATATTATTGTTTCTTATAAGTTAAATTATTTTTATTTGTATTACACTCTCTATTCTTTCAAATAAACTACTTTATAGGCAATATTAAAAAAAAAATGTTTGCTTCAAAAGAACTTCTTCATATCAACGTCACTGCGGCCTTACAGTTTTGCCACAAGATCTAACCAAATTTGTGCAAACTTTCGTTCAAGTTATTTCAAAATAATAATTTTTTTGCATCCTTTTAAGTTACTTCGCATCATTTTTTTCTTGCCAATTTGGCATGAGCGATTAAATTTTTGTGTTCAACATTCTTGGTTTGTCACAAAATTCATGCTTATGGGTTGACATTTATATGACAGACCTCACGGATGACGAAGATGACTGTGTGGCGCTGACTTTAAAAATATGATGATGATGATGGCGGTGATGTTGGCAGATGGTGTGATTTTAATTTTAAAGCCACAACATATTGTTCAGGGTGGGTGTAAGCAAATATTGGAGAGATTGGGGGGTGCATGGGGGCGTGCAATTTTTAATGGCATATGGGGAAAACGTGGTTATAAGGCAAGAAGTTCGTTCGTCTGTTTTTTTTTTAGCATATAAAGTAGAAAGAACAAAAGAAAATAATGCAGAGTTAAATATAGCAAAAAAAAAAAAAAAAAAAAAAAATCGAGGAGGCGCGTAAAAATTAATTTAATGCGCTCACGACTTTTATTTGGTGTTTGTGGTTTTTATTGTTGACATGGAGAGGAAATGTAAGTAAGATGGTGGTTTTGTTAAAGGTTTGTAAATGACAACGTAATGAAGCCTTCTACTCACTCACTCACACACACGCTTACAATTTAGAAGATGTGCTATAAATTGCATGACAAACTTATTGATGAAACATCAAAAATGAAATGGGCTGGAATAAAATCTATGAATTTCTTTTTTCCTCGTATGACATTAAAAGAAAATTCTGTAAATTATTGTAAAAAGATTTCTCTTTTTTTTTTAAAGAATGGTTTTTATTTTTTGCTTTGCACTGCTTGCTTCTACTTGTGGTATTAAAGAATAGAAAATGCTTAAAGAAATTATAATAATAATTATTGTTTGATTGCATGTTCACATGCACTTTAGTTTAATTTCAAAAGATGGATGGATTGATGGTTGGCTGGTTGACTAGTTAGTCTGACTTTCCATTTTTTTTGTTTTTTTTTTGGTTTAATATGTCTAATAGGTGATATAGTAACATTGATTTCATATGCAGGCAACTACAAATTATCTGTGTTCTAAATTCAAATATTTATGTCATGCCATTCATTCATTTATTCAAGCCACAATTGCAGATTTTTTTTATTTATTTTTTTTTTGCAAAAAGCATAGACCTATTCTACAAATAGAGAACAAATCATAATTATCATTATCATTATTATCGTCATAATATCTTTCCATTTCATATACTGGTATCATAGACAATAATGCTTTAGCACGAAATTACAATGTAATAATGGAACACCCCTTTTGATTACATTTCTACTCCTTTGTCTCGCAGTCAGTTTTAGTAGTGGGCATTGTATTGCATTCAAGTCATGTTTTAAGTAAAAGCATACAGCTTAATTACTTATAATTTCCATATAAATGTAATAGGGAGGTTAAAGGTATGAAATCATGGAACTCAAATTCCTTTACCTAATTTCAAATGAATAAAAACGTATATATCTAAGAGTTCTGGAAGTAAATGTGCCATGTTCTTTAAATTAGCAATATAAATTTATAACCAGGCTTTTAGGATTGCAAAATTAATTTACGGAATCAGAACGACTAGAAAATTGAGTAAAAATATGGTTGTGGGTGAACATAAGCGATTCCTAATATTTCGAGTTATTACTGAAGTAGGCTTATCCCGTAAAAACCGGGTCGCGGTAAAACCTCTCTATATTCCCGACCCAAGATTTCGTTCGCTTAACTTAACAAAAACAAATTATAAAATATTATTTTTGTTTAAATGTATTTTAAGCGAACGACATCTTCGTTCGGAATCGATGAACAGGCCATTATTCAAGTTATTGTTTATTTCTCTCTCCTTTAATTTTTTTTTTCAAGTTTTCAATTTTAAAACACAAAAATAAGCTGTTTTCCCAAACGCCGGTACATACATGGCAACATGTTCCTCAATGCAACCCTAAAAATTTTGATAA
Organism: Pollenia angustigena; assembly: GCA_930367215.1. Lineage (NCBI taxonomy): Eukaryota > Metazoa > Arthropoda > Insecta > Diptera > Polleniidae > Pollenia > Pollenia angustigena. The sequence goes on along the minus strand of OV884058.1, from coordinate 186,806,538 downwards.
TACATTTTGTTTCCAAAAGCAACGTTGTACAGGGGTTTTCAACATGAACTTTGTTTCTAAAATAAAATAAAACAACAAATTTAGATGAAGATGATTAAATTTTTTTTGTATTACGAAGAGAAAAGTTCGGCAATTATAAATGAAAAATGATATCTGGCAAATGTCTACCACGAGCACGATGACAGTTGTCGATTCTTTCATCAACGTTTTAAATCACTTTTTGGCAACATGGCGGGTCTATTTCGTTAATCACATCAGTCAAAAAATTAAATGTTAAAACTATCATGTTGTTGGTGTTACCACAATTAAAAATCAAAGTTCTTGTTGCAAAACCCGATGTCATCACTGCGCCGAGAAAACCAAATAAAGCAGTAAAAAAATTTTGTTGCAAATCATATAACGTATACAATACAGTGAAGGTAAAAATATAGGTAAACAATCACCATTATCGTGTTTGGCGTATTTAAAATACGCCTACGACTGTTTGGTAATAGATTAAAGAGAACGTGAACTTATTTCCTTTAATCTATTACCAAACAGTCGTAGGCGTATTTTAAATACGCCAAACACGATAAGGGTGAATATATCAAAACGGTGTCAAATCTGTATTTACACAGTGTGAATACACGTTTAGGAAAACAGCCATAGAGTGAATCCATGTGAAATCATCATGTCGTTCGGCATCATCACCTCCGATTTGAATGAAATTCAACACAAATGTTGTATGTTATTGGTTATTAACAAAACATAAATTTTCAGACCCCGGATTCTTTCAGCTTCCGAAATATGACGTCATAAAAGATGTGAAAAATGTGAAAAAACACAAAAGTCTCCTTATAAAAGGGGAGAGAACTTTTGAACTACGCAAGATAATTTAGTTTTTTTGGTATCGTTTTACAGGTAAAAGTGCACCCTTTAAAATTATATGCATATTGTGTTTTTTTAAGAAAAGCTTAAAGGTCAATTTTTGGGGTCTTGAGTTCAAAGGTCCATATCTGGAAAAGTGTATTTTTTAAAATTCTTAAAAAAATATATGTCAAGTATTAGACCCTCTTCTACATTTGCAGAAAATTTAAAGGTGGAGACTCGATTGGTGTCAGAGTTATAGACCAGAACGTGATTCTAAGTATGTTTTGTGTTCAAAAATCCCTTGTTGTTGTTGTATTTTTATTACTTTTTTGTATTTGTATTTTATTACTCTGGCAAGAGGCAAAGTTTCCAAATTAGGTTATCAACCAATACACACCATCCCACAAAATGTGGGCGGGATTGGAGAAGTGGGCGTGATACCTCCCGTACAACAAATATCAAAAATTTTTTGTATCTGAACCGAGTTTTCCGAGGTTTTCAGAGAATGTTTTCTACTAAAGATTTCTGATCTTTTGATATATACGGCGTATTCAGGTTTTTATACAATTTTTGATATTCTTTGTACGGGAGGTACCACGCCCACTTCTACAATCCCGCCAGGAATATATAACCCAGCTTTAGATTACAAAGGAGTAGTTTTAAAACTACTCCATGGTATACTCCAGAGGATTAGCTTTGAAATCGTTTGAAATCGGAAGCATGTCGTAAAAAACGAAGATATGGCGTCTCACTGCAAACACTTTTTAAACATGACATGGTACATGCACTCTTTCATGAACTCTTACCCAAAGCTGAGTCAAAGGCGTGCTATCGCATCGAGCAAGTTGTTAAAAAAGCCCAGACATTTTCGATCGGATTGAGTTCTAAGCTTTGCGCTGGCCTTTGCATTGTTAGAAATTTGTCATTTGACAGCTCTAATTGAAAAGCAACTTCTTCCTCTGGGTATGTCCGTCTTTCCACAAAATAGGGAAAATTGTCTTCTTAAATCCGAATGTAATCTTTTTTCTCATAATACCATCGATTTTTACTAATGGACCGAGGTTCCACCAAGTAAACTAGGTCCAAACCATACACACCGTGTGTAAATATATGTGCTTGCAACATCACAAGCTTATTTGGTTCTCAGGGTTCTGCTTAATATTAATCGTATTCGAAAAAATACCGCAATGCCACTGACCCCGACAGAGCTTATTAAAGAGACGATTAAAAAATTTAGTAATTTATATCATTTCATTCCTTCAAATCTCCTGTACAATGACTAAACGTATTCATTTTGCATATGATGGGGGGCATATAACAAAGATTTAGTATCTTAATATTTGTTGCTGCTGCTGGTGATGATGATGCTGAGTATGAGGAAGTCGATGATGGGGATGTTTCAGTCAATTTTTACAATACAATGATATTACGTTTGAAGCTGTTGCATTTGAAAAAGTGTTGTAAAATTAAACAAAAAAAAAAAAAAAAAAAACATACTCATAAACAAGGAATAACCATAATTACAAATACGAGTAGCGTATATTGCAACAAAGAAATGCATCACGCATGTTTTTTCTTAATTATTTTGAATTTTTGTTGTGCATCATGATGCACTTACTCATTCCCCACTTGTGTATATTTGCTTGTTTTATGAGTGCGAACACAAAAAACAGAGACCGCAAACCTGACTAAAACAAATGTTCAAATCAAATAGAAAGAGTTGCACAAAAACGACTACACTGCAAAAAAATGTGTCAATTTAATTTAGAAATGAACTAAACGCTTGAACTCACACATGAAATCAAAATCATGACAATTGAAAGGCATGTAGAATGTGATCCATCGCAGTTAACGATGTCAACTCTCATGTACACTAATGCGCAGTCATTTGCATAAGGAATCTAGGGAAAATGATGACTATGCCTCATGAAACTAAAACGGAAGCTGTTAAAAAAACTTTGTGCAAATTAGAGGGGGATTCGATATCCTATGTCAAAGTAAAGAGTTAAAAGAAAATTTATCATATTTCCAAGATTTTGTGAAATCTGTAATTACGCGAAAATATATTCAGTTATTAAATTTTGTATTCCCAAAGAAATAATTTTTGATAATTTGAAATAATTTAATTCTTTTGAAAATGTTTGTTCTGGTTTAAATAGAATTTTTTAACTTCTTTGGAACTAGTTTTTAAGTACAACTTAAGTGATAAAAGAATTTATAATTCCAATGAAATGATATTCTTTTGATTTTCAAGATTGGTCAACATAAAATTGATTTAAAAAATTTTAAATTTTTTCTAAAATTAAAACTTTTTTCAATACAAAAGTAGCAACAGGTTATCAGGATCTTATTTGAAGTACAATACGAGTAAATTATTTATTTAGTCTGCCGTTTTGTGAAACAGGGTTTAATGACGACCATCCTGAAAGTGATACTCATCGAAATATTCGCACAGAAGGCAAGGCGGAAGCTGTGCGGCAGAGTATTGCAAATGGTCTATTTATCCTAACTGGTCTTCTATTAGGCCAAAATTTCCAGAACAACATTGCAGAGAATTTGAAAATCGGGGCTGACTTCATAAACACAGTGTTGCAATACAGCTCTAAAAGGAATAGCTTCATAACCTCAACAACTTTACTATAGATTATTCCTTGAGTTTATTATTGCATGGAAACATACTCACTGCACAACGGTTCCGAAATTTGTGGTTTGTTTTTATTTATGATACTTTGTCTCAACGCATTTGTTTTTAATGATGCTTTGCAATACTGCGTTTATGAAGTCAGTCCGATTCTTAAGATGCATCCAATAAAAGGAGCAGGCAGTATTTTTAAGAGAAAACTCCATTTGTTTCCAAACTCCTTAAATAATTTGAGTGTATACATAAGTATATAATTCCTTAAACATATAATCCACGTGTGATTCATATTTCAAAAATCTATTAAGCCATAAAGTCCTCCATTCATGTTTTTTGTATTAAGATTCCATGCTTTATGGGAAATAATAGAACATGTTTGTAAAACTTAACCAGAGTGCACATTTTAACCAAAGAAAGATTTCATTGCTCACACGCATTCTAAAATTTATTCTTCACACTAACACATATTTAAATATAATGATGATGTATTTTCAGCTTAACGTTCTTAAAAGGAATGGCGTCATTAACATTTTCAACAAATTTTATTAAAAACAAATTTTAAAATGTCACATGAGTTTTTCGAAATTATAATCCTTTTAAAGTTCTTGCTTCATCCAGATAATTTACATTACATTTTGCGACTTTTTACTTTAAAAATTCTGAAATTTGTTAAGCAAATGACTGCCTGAATCACGTGCTTGCCACTGGCCAAGGACGTGGAGGTGCTACAGTTGCTGCCTTTTCGATGGTAACAGCACAAAAACAGATCTTACCAGCAGGACACGTGTGCTTCTAATGTCGGTTATACACTACACAAGTTCAGTGCTCAAGTCTGGCACTGTACAGTGAATTGTGCAGTGTTTTTGCTATTTGCGAAGTGAACTGAGTAAAAATCAAAGCGGGTTTGAAATTTGTTCAAGTTTGTAAAACTGTACCGTTAACTTGTGTTCACAGAAAGAAAAAAAAACGCGTTCTAAATTTAAGTTTATTCTCTTTACTTTACTACGAGTAGTGCTCAAAAATTTAAGTGCGAATAACAAACCCTTTAAATGTAATAAAAACAATCCAAAACGGGACAACTTTCAAAACCCAATATGCGTTGATACGCGTGTGTTTCAGAGAACCTCAAAATTCACTATTTTTGTTGATTTATTCATACGCTAAAATTTACAATAACTCTATACATGCAAAACAAAGTTCAACGTTGGTAATTTTTACATCCTTTCGTACACATTTTATTTTTGCATTTATTCGTTTTTTATTGAAAGTGCTTTATTTGCATTTTTGTTGCTTACGCAATATAACACAACTGAGTAAATTCAAAAGAGCACATTCTCTATACATTTGTTTACATTAACAACAACAATAAACCACTCGATGAGACGCTTTTTCCAAATTAACAACAATAAAAACAACAATAACAAAAATACATTGTACACCCTGCAGATAACGAGACTAGTCCATACATGCATGTAAAGAGTAGTCCATAAAGGAGTAGGAGTACTCCAAAACTACTCCAAATATATGGGTAGAAGGTGGTCCATTTAACATTACGATGTCCTAGGAGGGGACCATATAACCCACCGAAGTAGTCCCTAAACTACTCCAAGGAGTACTAAAGTGGGTTAGTTTTAAAAGTACTCCATGTTACTACAGTATGGAGTACACTTAAGGGGTAGTTGTTGGCAGCACTATGTGTTTATTTCTTATAACATGGTCCATACTACAGTACATTGGACCATGTTGTAAGTAGTCCATTTGAGCCACAATGGACCACGTAGTCCAATATTATCTGTAGGGCATACCTACTACTACTACTACTGTACTTTTTAAAATGAAAAAAAAAGTCTGTTTCTACCCTGTAGTAAATTAAATAGTCAGTTGCAAAAAACACTACCTATAAATTAACTTTTTTTTAAATCTCTACAAATTGGTTTAAATCTCATGCAGATATCAACCAAAAAGGCACACGTAAAACACAAATAAAAGCAAAATAAGTAAAACAAGCATGCCATGAAGTCAAATGAAAAAAATATATACAAACGTTTTAAAATAATTAAAAATTAAATCAACACAAATCTGTTTATGTACTAGCAATTATGTGGCGTATTTATTTCAGGACTACTATACATCATCATTTTGGGCAGTTTCATGCAAAATTTTCATAAATAATTATTTCTATATCATGAAATAATGTACATATATTTCATATGTACTACATATATTTTTTTGACAAAAATTATTTAAAATTTAAATAATTTTTTATAAACTGACAATACTTTTAATTAATTACAAATAGGTTAAAAAATAAGTAGTTAGTAGTCAGTTAAAAAGTCATGCAAAGATGGCCAATTGACTACTGCCTATGACATGCCTATGTTAAAATAGTGAGTCGTCGACAAGGAAAAAAGTCACTTAATCAACTAGATGTGGTTATAAAAAAACCAGTTTGAAGTTAGTTATAAATGTGTTTGACTTCCTACAGGGTATGGAAATTGTGTGTACCTACATATGTATGTGTGTTTAGTTTGATTTCAATTTTTTTTCTTGTACTACATAGTTAATGCTGAATAAATCCATGAGTAAGATTGCTTGATTTCTGGCTTTTTTGTTTGTATTTTTTTTTTCTGTACCAAAACAATCATTTTCGAACCGAACACAAAAACATCTTTATTAAAAAACGAAGGTAACGATTGTATAAATAACAAAGCACGATGTGCGTTATTTGAATGACTGCAAACCAGCAGCGAATATTTGCGGTTGAGGAAATTTCATTGTATGACCGCAAGCGAGTGTATTTGTTGCTGTTCATTTAATGCGATTTTTTTTTCAATTGCATAAAGCTGTTCTCTGGTGTGTTTGCGAAAGTTTGATGTATAAAAACAACAATAACAAAACTACGAGAAGAAAAATGTAGATTACTTTCATGTTTAAAGAGTAAAATAAGAAACAATAATTACCATATTCTATTTGTTAATATTATTTAGTTAAATACATCAAATTTTCAAAGTAGAATAACTACGAAAACCATATTTGTAATGCTGCTGGTGTCTTATAATTGAGAATTCTTCTGTAAGCAAAGGGCGGAATACAACAAAAGTGAAATTAACAGGTGTAACGGGTAAGTAAAATGATAATATTCTCTCTGGTTCTGTGGGGTTAGTGTTTAGGTTAGAATCAATCTTTTCTCACTCTCGGATTATTTCAAGTACGAATCGGGATTAAACCATCTTTGAAATTCTTGAATCAGAATTCAGATTAAATCAATTTTATAATACTTGAATCAAGCGCATTTTGAGATTGATTCAATCTTATTTTTACCTAAATTAATCTCATTTTCAGATTATTTCAGGTACGAATTCGGGATTAAATATGGATGAGTTAAGTATTTCGCATTTGAATATCCGTACTTGAATCAAGCAGTCTGTACTTGATTTAAGGAAATCCGTAGTAACCGTACCATTGACACCGCTTCGGCTTGATGAAAGTACGGATGGATTGATTTGTTTAGTATAGTGTGTGTTTAAAACGTTCAGTTCTGTCGCGGCTTTTAAGAGTTGGCAATAAAAAATTATCGCGGAAAAAATATTCTGGACGGAGTTTCTAGAACAATGCAAAGAATCACTTGAATTATGGTGTATTAAAAGCATCAATAGACTCATGAAGTTCGAATTCTAAGAAAAATTAATAAAACTGTTAATGAACAATTCATAAGAAAAAATAAAAATTTCGCTTATAAATTTAAAATAAAAAATTGAACAAATTAAAATATGTAAAAATTTCGCTCAAAAATTTGAAATAAAAAATTGCATAGTTTACTTGTAGAGTTTAGTCAGTGCCTGACTTAAGCACTGAGCTTGTGTAGTGTACGGCCGGCATAAGTCAGAGTCAGCCAAAGTTTAAAATTAGGTTGTATTTCGAATGAGCGAACTACCCAGCATATACAATTTATTTATACAATAAAATTTAATGTGTTTATGCTGTTTTAACAGTTTCTTATTAAAAAAATGTATTTTCAATGTGACGAATTTAACTTTTAGCACTGCTTTGACAACTTATTTTTAGGTCAGAAAGTATTTGCTTACAGACATAAGTAGAGGGAATATGCTATAAATATTTATTAGAACTTTTTCTGAGGTCGATTTATGATAATTTATTAAAACTTTTCCAGAACTCTATAACATTCACTTTCTCTAGAGCATTAAATTCTCTTTGAAGTATCATCAGTTCGATTTGAAAACTATTCATATCACTATGAAAATTATCATAATGTCTTTAATTGATATATTCCTTTGTTTCTTTAAATATTTGATAACACAAAAGGCATTGCGTGTTAAACACGAAATAATTTTCGTAAGTTATTATTTTTGAATTTTTTGCTGAATAAGTATTGCTAAAAAAACACATGTGCAAGGTCACTCGTTGTTGTCTCATTGACGACCAAATGAAAGAGCATAAGAATATGTAATGGTACCAGCAACAGGGATGATAAATGAAATTTTCTTAATTGTACCTTATTAAGTAAAAAATTGTACTTTTTTGACCCTAATTGTACTCAAAATATGTTTTACTAGTTTTATTATTAAAATAACAGAAAATGTTCGAACATATGTAAATTAAAATTTACTTGTACTATACTTTCATACATACGTATTTGAAATACAGCTTTTGCAATTAACAAAAAAGAAACATTAAGTTAATACGTAATTAGGAATTTAGAAGATGATTTTTTATCTGGCTTTTTTAGAGTTAGTGGAACAGGGTATTTTTTATATTCCTCTTACTCCCACTGGAGCATAGGGCACCAAAGTGGAACAGGGTATAACTACGTTAAACCCAGTGATAAGCCCAAAAGAAATTGTCTAAGGGCCCTTATGCGGCCCCTACACGTTGCAACGTTACAATTTTAAATCAACTTTTAATTAAGCTTAATTCAGAAATTATTTTAATAGTCAACATGAGTACCGATTTTTTTAGCACTAATGAGGATAAACGAAGTGGGATAAGAAGAGGAGAAAGAAAAGAAAATAAATAATAGTTCCGGTAGTTTTTATATTCTTTACTAAAATTGTGCAGTCGCAATTTTTTTTTTTTAATTTAATTGTTTGCGCTGCTTAAAATATGAGGTTTCGCGTAACTCAAAAACGCTTTAGTTTATTGAAAAACTAAAAAAAAAACCGAAATTCCGCAATAAAATTTACTTTAAGAAAGGTAAAACGTTTTTCTTATATGCGCAGTCGTTTTAGAAACATAATTTTTTTTCTGGAAAAAAAAAATAATTTTTTTTTATTAAAATTTCGGAATTTTTGTTTTTAAAAATTCATAAAAAACTGAAAAATGCAGCTATGCTTCTAATTTTATGCAGACATATAAAAAACAACAATGCAAACAAAACAAGCTATAAATGATTAAAATCTGTTAACAACTTTTGATTTTATGTATTCACAAAAGACGAAAAATTTTAATTAATTTAAGAATTTGATTAAACCGCCACATCTTTTGTGAATACATAAAATCAAAAGTTGTTTACAGATTTTAATCATTTATAAATAGCTTGTTTTGTTTGCAAAAATTATGTTTCTAAAACGACTGCGCATATAAGAAAAACGTTTTACCTTTCTTAAAGTAAATTTTATTGCGTAATTTCGGTTTTTTTAGTTTTTTAATAAGCTAAAGCGTTTTTGAGTTGCGCGAACATATGTTAATCTATCTATACAATATATAATTTCTTAGTATGTCAGGATGTTTGCATGTATGTCCTATTCTTTCCGCAACTTTCTGAAGCCATCTGATGACATAGGAAGCTGAAATTTGGCACACTTGAAGTACTTTCTCTGCGGAAGATCGCAACGAAGCCATATTTCTGATTTTCGGCTTTTCAACTAGTATAACAATAAAGATCTGATAGAAAATATGTTTTTTTTATAATATGGGGAACTTTGGACCCCACCCGGCACGGCTAGGCACCGTCGGATTGACCTGAAAAATTAGATCATGATTTCTTACACCAAACCTCATATTTTAAGCAGCGCAAAGAATTAAATTTAAAAAAAAAAAACATCCCACACAAGATGCGACCAGTCTATTGTGCATTGGAATTTCGTATTTGTTTTCTAAAATATTGTTTACTTTGCACACTGTTGCTTTTAAAACGTCAGAATGAAAATGAAAAACTAAAGAAAAAATCAACATCACACGTACCAATTTGAAAGCTCATATCAATTGATTTTTTATTCAACCGATGACCAACCACACCTCTAACGTAACAAATGGTTGTAAGACTTGATCGAATTGTACAACTAGTTGCAACATGTAGGGTCGCACTATACCCCGTTTCACCATACTTTTAGAAATGAAGCTTTAAAGTTTTAGTTTTTTTATAGCAACAAGGTTCACAAGACTGTAGTAAATCTTTTGTCTGAATTAAATTCGATGCAATAATCACAAAAAGGCTTTGTTATTACCATATTTTGCTACAAATAAATCCTTTCCATATCCGCCGACTAATGTTGTATAGACAATATGCCTTTGGCAATTGTTCTAATATTTGGAAATTTTTAAATTGTACTAAATATGTCATTGTAGTACTTCAGTACTTTTGCAATGCAAATAGTACTGAAAAAAGTACAATTGTAATAACTTTATCATCCCTGACCAGCACAATTGTGCTATGAATTGGCTGGTCTCCTGCCGACACGCGTAGAGCTTCGCGGGTTAGTTTAAGTAAAAAATAAAATAATAAAAAAAAAATTTGCCTGTAAATTTTAAACATTCTGCCAATTTTATAAGTGTTAATGCCACCCGTCTCTGGAATGAACTCCCATCATATATCTGTGGTCACAAGCAATAACCGTCTAAGTCGAAATAATTTTTAAGAAAAAGCTGTTTATATTTATGCTTGCGTTTCTGAAAAAATTAATTGCATAAGAAAAAAAGTAATTCGGAATCAAAGATTCGTACTCCCACAATGCTAAGATAATAAAAATTATAACGAAAGTTTTATTTATTTCAAAAATATTTAATAAAAACAAATTTAAACTCAAGTGTTTCTTAAGTCGACTTAGGCGGTTATCGCTTGGGAGCACAGATTACAAATCCTAGGCAATGCTAAGCACTTTTATATTGCAATAATTTCTCATTTTGCTTAAAAATTTTTGTAATTTAAATATATTTTTGTCTATTTTTACTTATTGTTACTATCACTAATTTCTCTAATCTCTAAGTAACCTCAAAAAAATCTGCCATTGTATCAGCAGTACTATTATATAAGACTTAAAAGTCTTGTCGTACTGTAATTTTTCTATATATATAAATAAATAAGTAGACCAGATCGTACTGTTAGAATCGCGTTTCTTCCGGGGGTGCTTATACCGATTTGAGGAGAACCTACCACTCGGTGTTGCACTTTCGGGGATTAAAGGTGGAAGCTTTGCTGAGTTCCAAAATATCATAATACATTGCAGTCAAAGTCAAAAACGTATCATACAGTTAAACGATGCACAGTTTGCTTAACGTGTATTTCAAAAAGCAAGTTGCTTTGCCACTGACGTTTTGGAACTTCTCATATCTTAGGCATCAAACTGGCAGACTACGATACTATTGAGCCTGAACCGTCTTCCGTTCTAACCCATTCTAGACTACTACTGCTTGTAACGAATTTAATGCCGTTCAATTCAACCGGTAACAGTTTGTCAATTAATTTTTCAAATATTTTCTTCTTTTTTTTTTATTCACTGTGCAGTCTTATTGAAAAATTTCCAGAAATCTATTAAAAAAAATAAACAAATTCTCTAATAAACTCCAACATCACATAAAATTCAATATTTACAACTCTGTAAAAAAATCATAATAAAACCATTTTAACTAAAGACAACAGCTAAGTAGAAATACTATTAAAGTTATATTTTCTGAAGAAACCAGATGCTACTTTATGCATTCATTTAGTGGCATTAAGAATGTGATATGATGTGATACACATGCAGCAAGAAATGATATGAGACGATACGATATGAACGTACGTTACCATGAGGTTCTTGGTGAAGACAATGACGATGATGTTCAACATCAATGTATTCATGAGAAATGTGTGTTTGTAGGTTTAGTGTACATTTCTATAGCTTTAAGTAGTAAAGGAATCAACAAATTACTTGCAACAACATTGCCATACACTATCCTACAGTAGTATACATTTACAACTTAAGGTAGACTTCCTTTTAACACTAAATCCATGAACATTTTAAAATGCTTCAATGCATTTCTGTTCACACTCTTGTACATAAAGAGTTGAGTGTATGTGTGTAACTTTGTCTGCGCCTGGTGATTTCATTGTTCACACAGAAATGAGGCCATTCTTCATGATTTAACTTTTAGTTTTTTTTTTGTTTCCTTTTTGTTTAAGCAGATATAATAAGCTTATTAAATGATTTTATTCTTAAGCTTAAGACTCATTCGACACCAGATAAGGTGAATCAGTGTGAACAGGCTAAATCCTAGTTAGAGAAAGGTGCTAATAATTGAAAGAAAATGAATGAATAACAATTAAATGCAGTTTTTAAATAACATAAGTAATTTTTGTTAAATGAATAGAAAATTTTGTTCAAGTAATGGTTTTAGAGCAAAACAGTCAGGTCTAAATATTTTTTGTTATTGTTTAAAAATAATAAATTTTTGTACCGTTGTTATGAGGATTTTTTTGTTTGTTTGCCATAATTATTAAAGAAAATAAGTTGCAGAAAATTACACTTAAATCTGCTAATTAACAAAATTGGTCATACATGACTTTGAAAATTTGAAATCAATTATGAAATAGGGACCTTAAGATGTCAATCTCTTTACCGGTTTCTTACCCCTTTCTCACACGCAAAGTTAACATTTACAAAGTCTTAGCAATTTTCATTTAAACTGCAAAATTTACTTTGACAAATTTTGTGTCTTTTGTTGGTTTTTGCCCAATTTAACATTCAACCAAATGCTCATGCATATGCTGATGCAAGAGCTTATTTGTTGCGCAGTTTAGTTAAAACAGGCAAATACAACCCACATTGCGACGGTGCTCAAGGGAGTCAATAGAATTGGTTACCCAACTGTCACCAATGAGAACCCTCGCCCTCTCCTGCACGCGGTCGAGAAGCTCCAAAATAGACTTTGAAGCACCGGCCCACACATGAGAGTTGTATTCCATACACGGTCGGATATAGGTGGTATAAATAGTTAGGAGATCAGATGGAGTGAAGTATATCCTACACCGTCTTAAAAAACCGAGGCACTTGAATGCTTCTTTCGACACCTTGAATATATGTTCAGTCCATCAGACATCACATTGTATTCTCATGCCCAGAACATCAAGAGATTCTGATTCCTCAATAATTATACCACCCATATATACAGATGAGGCACCTTGGTTTGTCGCGCGTTTATGCGTCAGCACGCAACATTGGGTTTTTCGGGCATTAAAATCGACCCTATTTGCACGACCCCATTCCGAGACTATGTCAAGGTCTCGGCCAAGCGTATCATTCATATTCTGCCTCATAGCAACGACATCGGATACGCTTGGTCTGCACTCGAATGAGTACGAATGGCAAAGGTTGCTGTCATCTGCAAAAGAGTAGATAGGGTTGGAAGTTTGACAAAGGAGGTCATTTAGAAAGATAAGAAATAGAGTATAAGAAAGAAGTTGCGTGTTTAACAGTATAAAAAAATGAAATTGTTATGTAATTTCGAACAGCTGCCATTTGTAGTGATGATTTTGCGAACGCGTTGCGCATCAGATGTAGAAAGCAACAACAAAATTACAAAATATATATGACGTTGTTTTTGCTTTCGATGTAGTTCTTTGGCGTTGCGTTGCGTTTAACACAATAAGGAACTTAAGTGTAAAAAATTTAATAAAAATACAAAGTCTTATGACCCTCAAACTTTTTTTTACATACTTTATGAAATTTTTTTATTTCAGGATTTATGGGAAGGATGCACATCCTTGCACCCAAATTTTTGAAATCTTAAATTTGCATACCTAATATTAACCTAAACCAATTTCAGCTTTAAACAATAATTCTTTCTATTAAGGCCGCTCATTAAAAAAAATATTATTTTTTTTTTGTAATTTCGATAAAAACAAAAACTATGTTTTAGCCACGGAAACCAGAAATATGATCTAAAAAAACGCGATTTATGCGAATTTAATATGCAGTAAAAACTTGAAAATATGCCTGAACATTTTTAAAATTATGCCCCAAAAAATTCAAAATTTACTAATTTGAAAACAAAATATTCAACAATTTTATTACATTTCCAATTCATAAACACAATCCCAAAATTATAATCGGTAAATCCCAAACACAATAGTATTTACAGACGAATTTTCAATATTTTACCCTATTTGAAAAAGATGGGCAGTCACACAATACTTTAATGTAGAACAAAATTGTGCAAAAATAGAAGGAGTTGACCCAGACTAATAATGTTTTGCATGGAGGTATATATGATAATAATAAACATAATTTCATTTTCATTTTAAAAAGAATCTGTCCAAGGATTCATGTGCCTCCCATATATCCTTTTTAAAAAAATTAAATTCGGCAACACTTTTTATGTTGAATTGTTGAAAATTATGTATGATGTATTTAATTTTTTATGAATTCTAACAAGGATACAAACAATTTAAATATTTCATAATTAAAATATTTTATACAAAAATATAAAAAACAAGTTAGAGTGCTATATTCGGCTGTGCGGAATCTTTGATAACCTCCACTGACAGTTCGAATGTTTTAGGAGCGATATCTGTATGATGTCTATTTATCAGGGACCGTAACAGTTATGCCTTTTTTCATAAAAGTCAGATGATAACTGTTATTTTTTGATTTTCATTTTTTTGAGCAAAAATAACAGTTATTTTTTGATTTTTATTTTTTGAAAAAAAAAATAACTGTTATTTTTGATTTTTATTTTTTCGATAAAAAATAACAGTTATTTTTTGATTTTTATTTTTTTGAACAAAAATAACAGTTATTTTTTGATTTTTATTTTTTCAAGCAAAAATAAAAGTTATTCTCGAAATAAATTGGCGTGTTTTAATAATTTAGATGACGACATTTTTTTTATATTTTCCGACAATTTGTTTTTTTAAACGATTTCAAATAAATTTTAGAGTTTGTTTGCAATATTTCGCGAATTTTAGCCATGCTCGCGAAGAAGCGATTTTTCCCTGTGAACCTTAACAGCTTTAATGATTTTTAATAACTATTTGGCTTTGCTACCATACCGCTATTAGCAAATTTTTGAAAATTTCCACTAATTTGGCAATTTTTACTATTTGTGAAATATATTTTTATTTTTGAACACTTTCATTAAATAATTATTTGATGCAAATATTTGTCTAAGTCTGAACGCATGGCAAACATGATTTCATTAATTTTATTTGACACTGTTTGCCAACTGTTTTAACAAACAAAAATTGTCAAAAAATTTTTTTGTTTCACACAGTTTGAAGCAAATATCAGAACAAATATTTTTGTCAAATATTTCATTCGTCTGAACGTACCTTACTACCCGTCTACACCATCCATCAACTTGGTAAGAACAGCATGTCGCACATGAATTCTACTCGTGTAGACTGTTCATGTTCATGTTTCGTCATGTGCTGCCACCGTTGCCTAAGCATCCATGTGCGCCATGATGTTGGCCATACAATGTATTTTCTGCATACAACCAAACGCACAACAACAAAAATTGTGGTCAATCAGAACATGAACATCAACACGTATTCGCCACATACAAGAACATGAACAAATTAATACCGTTGTTCTGCCGGCGTTATGGTCATGGCATTTTCTAATCGAAAGCGCATGGAGACGTGGGGTTAAGTAGTTAGAGCAAATCAAAAACTTTAAATGCGTTTATCTCGAAATTGATTTTTTTGAGTTATGCCGGTCTTGCAGCAAATGAGCGATATATTCATCAACAAAAAACTGAAAAGCGGTGCACTCAGTTTTTTTTAAATTTAAAATAAATAATGACGATTTTCATATTTTTTGCAAAAACAACCTGCATTTTTTACGGCTATATAATAATGTCTAATAGCGGTAGAGATTTTCTTGAAGTTAATTTCTTTAGAACGCACAGCACAAAGAAAATAGGATAATTTTATCGTACAGAAAAATATTTATAGCTTTTAATCTAAAGTACTAAATTATAGAAAATAATAAATGCGTTTTGGGCCTCTAAATATATAAATTATATATATCTAAATTAGAACTAAAATGTGGTAAGTTTCTCTTTTGATTCTCAATGGCTGATACTTGGTTTATTAAGAGGAGGAGAAAATTGAAGAAAGTAATCACTCAGTTTTTTTATTTTCGTTACGGCAACACTTTTTTAAGATTCTTCCAGAGCATTACTAATACATACTTTAAATAAAGTGTGGGCTCATATAAAAGAAGAATGTCTTTTTTACCAAATACTAACTTAAAAATTGTGGTACCTCTTTAAAATAAAATTTTAATTTTTCTTGCAAAATTTTATTAAAAATATTACAAGTTTAGCGAACTCTAACAGCGGCGAAACGCCTTTAACATAAAAAAGGTTCTTCTTACATGTAATTTCTTTAGATACGAATACAGTACAGTACGGTACAGTACAGTACAGAACAACATTGTTTCATCTTATTTTTGTATATGGAACAAAGTACTGTGAGTCATGGGCTCACCAAAACTAAGTTGTATTAAGAGGTTAAAATTAATATCAGAGTTATTTGAGCCGAATATTATCTAGATATTAACATACTTATCAGAAAACGGCTTTGTACGATTGCAAAAAATTCGCATTAAATCAACAACATCAAATACACTCACTTGTCTTCATGCAATCAAACTTTCTCAGCCACGCACATTGGTGTTGTTTTAAAATTCATTCAAGTCATGCACAGCGTATTGGCTTTGCCATTCAATCATTCGTCAATTATTGCTTTGATAAAAAAGATATACAAAGAAAAATACACAAAAATCATTGCTCTGATGACTATTCAGCAGCTAAAACAATTTCCATAGAAACAGAAGACGTTTTTATTTTTTTATCATTTCTTAAAAAGTGCAGCAGTTCTGTATGTACAATGTATTGTTGTTTTTGTTGTTAATATTGCTTGTTACGCTTTTAAAAAAATTGCTTGCAAATAATAGGACTAATCCAAACACTCGTGTAAAATGTAGCCCACAAGGGACTAGGACTAGTCCAAAAGTAACCCAAAAGGTATATTTAACATTACGATGTCCTAGGGCAGGACCATATAACCCAGCTTTGGATTACAAAGGAGTAGTATTAAAACTTCTCCATGGTATACTAGAGAGGATTAGTTTTGAAGCCGTTTAAAAAATTTCAGTGTATTTATCAAATATGAAAAACTGGGAATTTAGCACGTCATACGAAGATCGTATTAATAATAAACTTTGTATTCCCGAAAATAACTTTGATAATATAATTGCATGTGCCCGTGCATAAAACTGAATTGGCAAATTGGTTTAGTTCGTTGTTTTCTTACGAAGACAATAGAATGAAGCGGTTTGTTTTTTAATTTTGTTTTTTCTTTTAACCCACTTACAACTACAATTCGAGTTGGAAAGAACCCAACCAATTGTAGGGGGATGTAAGAAAAGATAAACTCACTGTTTATTGTTGGTGTTTTGTTTAAGCTTTGATATTGTTACAGGTAAGACTTAGAGTGTTTATAACTCTTATTCGCTTAAGGTTTTATTTAATATTTTTGGCTTTTCTAAAATCTTTGGAAAAGGTTTCCTGATGAGCTGGTGTAAGCAACCGGCGAAATGCGTATAGAGGCTTGTTTTCCCTCAACAATAAATTTCAGTGTATTTATCAAATATGAAAAACTGGGAATTTAGCACGTCATACGAAGATCGTATTAATAATAAACTTTGTATTCCCGAAAATAACTTTGATAATATAATTGCATGTGCCCGTGCATAAAACTGAATTGGCAAATTGGTTTAGTTCGTTGTTTTCTTACGAAGACAATAGAATGAAGCGGTTTGTTTTTTAATTTTGTTTTTTCTTTTAACCCACTTACAACTACAATTCGAGTCGGAAAGAACCCAACCAATTGTAGGGGGATGTAAGAAAAGATAAACTCACTGTTTATTGTTGGTGTTTTGTTTAAGCTTTGATATTGTTACAGGTAATACTTAGAGTGTTTATAACTCTTATTCGCTTAAGGTTTTATTTGTTTAATATTTTTGGCTTTTCTAAAATCTTTGGAAAAGGTTTCCTGATGAGCTGGTGTAAGCAACCGGCGAAATGCGCATAGAGGCTTGCTTTCCCTCAACAATAAATTTCAGTGTATTTATCAAATATGAAAAACTGGGAATTTAGCACGTCATACGAAGATCGTATTAATACAAAACGAACACATTTCGTTAAAAAACGAAGACATGTCGTTTCACTACAAACACTTTTTAACTATGACATGGTCCATGCTTGCATTACATCGGACTAGTCCAATGAGTAGTCCATTTGATCAAAATCAGGTGGATCAGGTGGTCCAATATTATTTGCAGGGTAAACACAAAAACAAATTAGACAATACAACTATTTTATTTGAACTTACGCCTACAACAATCATACCAAGAAAGCGACTCGTACTCATACCAATTTACATTCGTCGTTTTGTCATCTAGTAGACAATGATTACTTAAATGCAAATGCAAAAGCAAAATAATAAATGCCATTTGATTTTAGGAAATTATGTTATTGCATGCACAACAATAAATAATGCAAACAAAGCACTTTCAATACAAAACTCACACATGCACAAATCAAAGTGTACAAAACGATGTCAAAATTACCAACGTTGAACTTTGTTTTGCAGGCATAGAGTTAATGCAAATTATAGCGTATGAGTAAATCAACAAAAATAGTGGATTTTGCAGTTCTCTGATCCTTATATGATTTTTTGCCTTGAAGAGATTTTAGGGACGGTCGCTAAATTGCTTATTAATGTTAACATTTAAAAGAAAGTTAAAGCTATTTATAGAAGTGAGCTTTGGGCAAATGTGAACCGATTCCAAAAGAATTAAATTTGTAGTAAAATATTTTTAGGGCGAATTTAATCTAAAGACCAATTTAATAAGATACTTAACGGACACAAAGAGTCTAATTTGCAAAGAAGTTTTTATGGGGAATATGAAAAATTATAGACATAGACTTCGTCTTTAGTACAATTAAAATGTGTATACCAAATTTTATGAAATTATCTACAAGATCGCAACTTGTGCTTAAGCTTAACAAGGACAGACAACCAGCCAGACGGACGGATGGACATCGTTAGATCACTTTTAAAAATGATTCTGATTCGATCGGTATACTGAAAGATTTGTTCAGATTTCTATGTATTACACGCACGCCTAAAGCGTGCTTTTATATAAAATTTTTAAGTCAAAAAAAAGTTATATAACCCTTTTACCTTCGGTGAAGGGTATAATAACATTTATCTCTAATGACAACCTGCTTTGTCTTAAAATTTTAGAGTAAAAATTAAATGTAAATTGAAGCAACGCGTTGTGTATACAGACATATTTAAAACAGCAAAGCCAGAATTTTGCAAAAAAATAATTTTTATTTTATTTGCTCTCGTAGACGTTTAAAAAAATTTAACATGTATCAAAATATGCCTCAATAAGTCAAAATATGCGCAATAAACTTAAAAAATGCTGCAAAAAGGCTCTTTTAACCAAATTATGCAAAAAATGCTGCAAGCTATTAAATATGCAAAAATATTCACTAACAAATCGAAGCCAAAATTCATAAAAAGCTCTTTACCGGATAACTATATTGTCTCTGCCTTCAAAGGTGGCACAAGGAAAAACATGCAATTGCATATTTATGGTTTCGCTGGCTATAACCCTTTAAACGCATATTCATGCTTTTCTTTACATATTTTCAGCCTCGGATGCACTAAATACAATGCTGCACCTAATAGTTTTTTTTACATTTGTGTACATCTGCCATCAATTTGAGAAAATGTTGAAATTTTCCCCTAAGAAATACATAGAGATAAAAATCAACATCCTTACAAGATGTTCCTATCTCATTGTATTCCAATCTACATTTTCCGATTATTTTAGTGTTATCACTAGAAAAGTGGCAATAAATTCTATTATTATTGTGGCAATACTTAGAAAATGGCATGTTTAGGAAGATGCGTTACCATTTGTCAAATTTTTACCTTTTTTTTACAAAAAACAAGAGGAAAATGTGACAGAAACCAATTTTTGACGATACTGAAACCGACATCATCCTTTTTAAGTCGTTCACATACTTAAATAGCTGTTTCCGCTAGCGGTGCATTTGGGACTACTTGCACCCGGTTGCTGAAAAGAATGAACGTATGGTCGTCATGTGATGTTACTTACCCTCTAACCTTTGCCCCTAGGGAACCTTTGCCCTTAGGGAAACCATCAAATTACACAATACCTCAAATTGAGTTCGTAAATCCCTTTAATGTCATATTTCCAAGACGGGAAAACCGGTTGGTTGTAGTAACTTTAAGTAACAAATGTCCAGTCCTTGATTTTAGTATTCATATCCTATTGAGTGGTGCGCTCTTATCAAAACAGTATCTAACGACTCTACTTGATTGCTTGTTTGTTTGTTTTTCGCAGTCAACCGCGGTAACCAAATAACCCAAAAATTTTTTTAAGCATATTCCTCTGAGTTTTGAGCTAATTTCATACTAGTTCATACAAAAACTTGCCCAAAATGCTACGATAACACTTATCAGTTTATTTCTTCTTGATTCTTTTCCAAAATAAATAAATTTGTGTAGGCGCAAGATATGTCATTAAGGGTTTCCTGGAAATCCTTTAAAACAATTTTTTTACACTTTACTTTAAAAACTCGTCACTTTAATCACTAAATAAATATTTATTTTTTTTTTTTTGTAAGAAAACAGCGAAGAAAAATTACGAAACATTTTTTCAAGAATAAAAAAAAACCAGAATACAGTAAAATAATGTTCTCCAAACTATCAATACCACAATCGCCAGTCATGTCAGCCAATTCCATTAGTTATGGAGAGAGCAGGGAAATAAATAGTGTATGCATTACAATGATATAAAATAGATTTTAAAAGTGTTGACATTAACCAATCCAAGCCAAATGAAAGAAGAAGAAGAAAAGGAAAAAGTATGAAAATGTAATAAATAAAAAGATGGTTGGCTATAACTAATGATGGTGGCGTCAAAATAATACATCCTTTTTGGTTTTACCCCGTCGCACCGACAGTTGACTGGTTAAAGAATAAAGTCACTTTACTTTGGACGTACGAATGATGCATGTATGAATGGTATTCTTGTTGCTGCCTGATAGCGATGACGTGTACGTGTGTTAAAGTGAGTTTTGCAATAATCCAATTTACACGAAATGTAAACTGATTCTTTCCAAGAGGTGTACCGGGAAAAAGAGAAAATGACGAGTCTTTTGGTCTGGTCTCTTGCGATTAATGTTGCCCATCTGTATCCATACATCTATCTAGACATGTATATATGTACACGAAATACACGTATGTATGAATGTAAAGTACATACGAACGAGTTGCCGCAAAAATCCAAACGAAAAAAATTGATGTAACAGCAACTGGGACCAACAACAACTTCTAGATAAAGTAGTGGTAACTAATGTTACAAATATTGTTGTTACATTGTAGATAAAATACTATTACTGAACAAAATATTGTAGACAAATAACAACAACATTTTACTTGAGTCCAGGTATGGGAAGGAATTATTATTTCAAAAAGATTTTTATATAATTGATACATTCGATAAGAGTAGTTAATATTCATATGACGACTAAAGGGATATTAACTCAAAATTTTTATTTTTTTACTTTTAAGAAAAAATCGACAATTTATTTTCATATGTACACGCTGCAAAAATATCGTGCTATGTCGTCTTCTTTTTGAAAATGAAACGGTTGTTTTGAAAATTTTTCATATTCGTTTAATATTAAAATTAAAATTGTTTCACTTCAACTGAAAATTTTTAAATTTTGAGTTAATACCCTCCCTCTTGTTGATCAAGTGCGATATAAAAGTTTGTCATTCCGTTAGTTTTTTCTACAATATTGTTGTAAGACCCTATAAAATATATGTTTTCCGGGTTATTATGGGTAGCAATGTTGATTTTACGATGTCCATCTGTGTGTCTGTCCGTGTGTATGTTGAAATGGGGTTGTTATAAATTTTTGTCACATATACTTCGTTAAAGTTTGCTATTGAAACTTAGCTACATCGGTCTATAAATGACTGAGATATGACCAAAACCCACGACTGCCTATAATTTTAACCATGAATCCTTTTCTGTTGTTTTTTCTGTATTTTTGGGGAACAACCAAAGCCAAAGTTTCCAAATTAGATACAAGCATCTTGCGTATCAAGAGACAAAATCCGACCAAAAATAGGCGGGATTACAAAAGTGGGTGTGGCACAAAATAGATTTATTTATATCTTAAGAATGGTAAGAGAAAAATTGTCCAAATTAGGAAGATATAGCTGGGTTAACAATAAACATATTTTCCAAAAAAGTGGGAGGGATATAAGAAGTGAGCGTAGCACCTTCCAAATCAAGAGTTTACATATTTATGTATATCTGGGAAACAGCAAGAGCATAGAAAAAGTTCTCCAAAATTTTTCACCCATTAACTCTTTCAGGCACACTTTTATATATACATTTTAAAATCTAAAACAGGCGAATTTTTGCATTATTTTAGGTTTATTTATTATAAAAATGTTGTTTATTTTTATAAATGAGGTGGTTAGTTTGTTAGCCACCATGACGGTTGGCATTAAAAATTTATTTTCGGTTAAAATCCTTAAGACATGTTTTATTTATTCGGATGCATAGAGGAATTCCACAGGTCCTTCAATACCATACAATGTGCGCTGGACATGCTTTTTTTGACAAAGCAAGCAACCTATGGCTTTTGTTAACTTGAGGAAATCCCGGTTAAAAATAAAAAGTTTAAACATTGTCAACATAGCGCCAAAATATCGCATAAATCTATCTTCGAATATCTTAAAAAAATGTTATTTGAATCCCAATAAAATCTTTGATAACTAATATGCATGTGGCAGTGTAAATAAAACTGAACTGGCAAAATAAAATAAAGTAGTTTGTTATGATTTTTGTTTTTTCCTTATCCACTTACAACAATGTACATTAAGACTTGACAAAAAATCAACCAATTGTAGTCGGGATTGTCTTCTTCTTTTATTTGCCCATCCGTTATTCGGATATTAGCGATCATACAATATATAGTACATTTTATAAAACATACAATTAATTAATTCATTTTGGAAGTCTTTTTTACAATTCAGAAATAATCAGTTCTCTATTTTTGGCGGCATATAGGAAAACTTCGTTCTTCACGATAACCTGTCCATTCTTGAATATTTTTTAACCAGGAAAGTTCTCTTCTACTTCTAGCGCGTTTTCCTTCTATTTTCCCTTTGAGAATTGTTTGGATAAATTTATATTTGTCGTTTCTCATCAGGTGTCCCAAATACGATATTTTACGGGTTTTAACGGTTTTTAAAAGTTGTCGGTCCAGGTTCATTCTTCTCAACACTTCGATATTTGGGACGTGGTCAGTCCATGGTATCTTCAATATGCGCCGGTATACCCACATTTCAAATGCTTCCAATCTTTTCTCATCCGTCGCTTTAACTGTCCATACTTCTGCCGCATATAAAAGCACGGACCACACATAGCATTTGATAAACCGTGACTTTGTTGCAAGACTGATGTCATGGCTGGTCAGTACATTGCTGTATTTAAAGAAAGCATCTCTCGCCATCTCTATACGACATCTTATTTCCTTTGATGCGTCCCATTGATCATTTAACAAAACTCCTAGATATTTAAAATTTTTTACACGTTCAATTTCTATGTTATTTATTTTTAGCGTCGTGCTATTTTGAGCATTCTTCCTGCTGACAACCATGTATTTTGTCTTTTTAATGTTGATTTTCAGACCATATGATTCACTTACATATGTAAGTTCGTCTGTCAGTTTTTGTAGGCCAGATATACTGCTTGCAAGTAACGTTGTGTCGTCAGCGTATCGTACGTTATTGATAAACTTTCCGTTTATTAGTATACCTATTCTCTTTCCTTCTACTGATTCCCGAAATATTTTTTCTGAATATATGTTGAATAACAAGGGCGATAGTATACACCCCTGCCTGACTCCTTTTGATATGGCAATTTCGTCACTAAATTCTCCATTTATTTGAATTCGTGCTGATTGGTTCCAGTATAGGTTTTTTATGCATTGTATTTCCTTCTCATCTATTCCAATGGACATTAAAATTTCCATTAGCTTATCATGTTGGACAGTGTCAAAGGCTTTTTCATAATCTATAAAGCACATGAATACATCTTTATGGACATCTCGACAATTTTGAATTAGTATCTGCACACTTAGTAGCGCTTCTCTAGTACCCATTGCTTCTTTGAAACCAAATTGTGATTGTAAGAAAAGATAAACTCACTGTTTATTGTTGTTGTTTTGTTTTATCCCATCAACAATAAATTTCAGTTTATCAATGGTATGAAATGGGAATTTAGCACATTTAAACGAAACCTTGTTATTGTTAAGCTCTTGATAACTAAAAACCCAACCTGAGTGTTAAAGCATTAATCAAAAATAAAATCAGTTTTAATTAAAAAATTTTATCAAGTGAATTAAAAGTTTGATCAAGTAAATTAAACGTTTAATCAAGTGAATTAAACGTTAGATTGATACTATTAATTTGTTAACTGGCGCAAATTTAATTAATTTTTTTTATTGATATGACAAATTTTTTAATTCAAATCAATTTTTATTTTTTTCTGTTAGCGAAAGTTTCCAATTTAGGTACCAGCATCTTGGTTATAACATTCGACAAAGTGGAGGCGGGATTTCAGAAGTGGGCGTGGCACACAATAAGTTTATTTATATCTTAAAAACAGAAAGATAAAAATTGTCTAAGTTTGGTACACATAGCTGGGTTATCAACACACAACTTCTAAAAAACTGTTCTTGTCGCACCATGTCGAGTGTATATAAGACTCATCATAGCCAAATAGCACTCTTCCTTGTATTTTGGAATTCGCTTCCTTAAATCCCAAGAAAACTTTGTACAAACTCTCACAAATTTAAATCGAAAACTCAATTTTAACTAATAACCTATTAACAACATTTTACATAAAATTTTTCATTCAACTAAAAACGGAAAAATTGGTGCTCTTTCTCTTTTCGATTTGGTATATGTGTGACCTTCTCCGAGAAAAGGCACCTAGTGTGCCAAATAACGGGTTTGGACTTA
Source organism: Pollenia angustigena (assembly GCA_930367215.1). Lineage (NCBI taxonomy): Eukaryota > Metazoa > Arthropoda > Insecta > Diptera > Polleniidae > Pollenia > Pollenia angustigena. The sequence continues at coordinate 186,781,675 of OV884058.1, read as the reverse complement.
AGAGTGGATTCTGGTACCTAAAAGGTTGTAAAATAAGATGAAATAAAAAAGTACAAAACAAACGAAAACATTAAAATTTTAAACTTCAAATGCGTTTTTCTTAAACTTAATTTTAACAAACTAGGTCTGTTTTCTCTGAGAAGGTCACATATACATATGTACACAGATCATTGCCTACATTAACATAATGCGGCTCTGCGAGCCTAAAATAAAGATAACTTTTTCTTTTTTCGATCAATTTGGTATAGAAATAGCATATGGCCCAGGTTAAAATATAGATCCTTTTTTTTAAGAAGTAGAAACGTGGAAAAATTAGTATTTTTGGTATTTTTTCTCTTTTGGATACATTTGGTATACAGATTGCGCATGATCCAGTGGCTGAAATATATTTTGACATCCCATGCTTTTCACATGGATAGCTGTTTGTCGTTTGCTCATAATTATTGAGTTGATCGCTTAACTAATATGTGTTGGCAAAAAATAATATATGTTATAATCAGGGAAACCAAAAATATGCAATTGCATGTTGTTTCTAGTGCGACCAATGAAGGCAGAAACATTATATTTATCCGTTTTAGAGCTTTTTATGAATTTTCGCATCGAATTGTTAGTGCATATTTTTGCATATTTTACCGTTTGCAGCATTTTTTTGCATATTTTAGTTAAAAGACCTTTTTTGCAGCATCTTTTAAGTTTTTAGCGCATATTTTGCCTTTTTTGCGGCATATTTTGATACATTTTTTTAGATGACTGCAAGAGCTTTCGCAGCAAACAAAAAATTTTTTTTGCGAAATTTTGGCCGTCTGGCCAACGTTAATGCATGTCCCTGTTAATTTGACAAATTTGGTAAACACATTTTAATTGTACTAAGAATGAAGTCTATGTAAATGGTGAGAATCGGTCGATAACTTTACATATTCCCCATAAAAACTTCTTTCCAAACTAGACACTGTGTCCGTAAACCACGTTGGTATTTAGATTAAAATCCCAAAAATATTTTACTGCATGTTAAATTATTTTTGAATCAGTTCACATTTCACTCCCATCTATAAAAAGCTTTAACTTCCTTTTAAATGTTAAAATTAATAAACATTTTAGGGACCGTCCCTAAAATCCCTTTAAGACAAAAAATCTCATATGGATGTCAATATCTAGATATCTTATCTTATATGAATTTTAACCTCTTAACGTAACTCTGTTTTTCTTTTTGAGGCGATGACTGCTTATCATTTCTAAATAGGGTAAAATCTTAAAAATTCGTTTGTAAATACTATAGTGTTTGGGCTTTACCGGTTATAATTTTAGGATTGTTTTCATTAAATGGAACTGTTATTAAATTGTTTTATATTTTGTTTTTAAACTAACAATTTTTGAATATTTTGGGTCATATTTTTAACAATTTTAAGCGCATATTTTTAACAATTTTAAGCGCATATTTTTAAGTTTTTACTGCATATTTTATGCGCATAAAACGTGTTTTTTAGAGCATATTTCTGGTTTCCCTGGTTATAATGTTGTCTATAGTAATATTTTACCATAAAAAAATGTATAGATGTAGAAAGCTAAATAATAATTTCTGAACATTTTTATTTGATAAATCCTTTTTTTTACATCTTGCTCTAATTTTTACTTGAATGAAGTCACGGTTAAAAGCTAGTTTTTTAATAAATTAATATTTGTATATTAGAGCGACTCAAGTTGTATGGAAGCAAAATTCGTGCTCGATGTACCCTCCTAAAAATGAACCTTGGACTTTTTTAAGATGACATTTTAAATATTTCGGCTCCAGCTTTGACCTCTCGTGAGCTGGACCATTTTGAAAAAGGGTCTATTTTTGTATGTTTTGTTAATTTGTGAATCTGTTCCCTTACCAACATATACAAATTGGGTATGGTAAGAAAGGATTTTTTTAAGGCGCATCCAACTGTATATACAATTTGTCCAAGGACGATCATCCAAGTCCTTTTTTCTTACGGATTATCTGTAAAAATAACGGTTTTTGAATTTTTTGTTCGGGGTTGTTTGCAATATAAGTGCCAAATTAACATAATTTAATCTTTAGTCGATTTAATTAAATACGTGTCTCAGCTTTTTTTGAAATTCGTGCTAGTTCGCGTTTTGACAAAAATGTAATGGGGTGGTAACCCTTCGTTTTATATAGGGCAATATGGGTATCAAATTTTTTCTTTTGCCAAGTACATCATCTTTGTATGTAAATAATTTAGGTTTTTGCAAATTAGATGCATTTTACACGGTGCTCTGGAATATATATAATTGCAATTTTGTAGTAACGCTTATATGATAGCAAATTAAGTTTCTAGACCATGTATGAATGAAAATGGGACTAAAGAAAGAAAAAAAGAAATGATCCACGACTTTTTGGCGGCATATTTTTTTTCGCAAATAAAAAAATTCAAGTCGTTTTTTCTTTCTTTAGTCCTATTTTCATCCATACATGATCTAGAAACTAAATTCGCTATCATATTAGAGTTACTACAAAATTGCATTTATATATATTCCCGAGCACCTTGTTAAATGCATCTAATTTGTAAAAATCTAAATTATTTACATACAAAGATGTTGTACTTGGCAAAAGAAAAAATTTGATACCCATATTGCCCTATATAAAAAGAAGGGTTACCTCCCCATTGCATTTTTGTCAAAACGCGAACTAGCACGAATTTCAAAAAAAGCTGATACACGTATTTAATTAAATCGACTAAATAATAAAACGTGTTAATTTGGCACTTTTATTACAAACAACCCCGAAAAAAAAATTCAGAAACCGTTATTTTTACAGAAAATCCTTAAAAAAAAGGACATGGATGATCGTCCTTGGACAAATTGTATATACAGTTGGGCGCGCCTTAAAAACCCTTTCTTAAGGTACGGTCACATATGGCAAACATTTGTCAAAAAATATCAAATATTTGTTTGCCCTAATCTGACCACAAAATATTTTTGAGGGGCAAACAGAAAAACAGCTGATTTTGGGCAAACAAAATTATTTGCTAGCAAACAAAAATGCTCCTAATGTGACCATTTAACGTCAACTATTTTCCTTGTTTTTAGGCAAATAAATATTTGTTCTTACAAAAATTTTGTAAGAACAAACAGCGGCAAATAAAAAGCTTTAAAATAAAAATTATTGAATAAAATTGAAAAAATTAACAAAATTAAATAAGTTTTTAATGACGAAAAAACTTATTTATGTAAACAATTTTTCCTGTGTTCTCTGTTTAGCAAAAAGATTTAGGATTCAAGATGTTACAAAATACATTTTTCTTAAGTAAATGGGTAATTTCTATGAGCCTATGTTATGAATTATGAATTGCAAGCATGGCGTATCTATATAAATAGATACATTTTTGAGAGTGTACCAGTTTGGGGTCATTGGACAATCAGAGACCCGCCAGAATAAAATTATATAATGAATTTAAGTTTTATATCAAACATATTAGCGCCAAATAATATGCCGACATGACACCTTTATGAGATTTATTTTCGTCTTGAAGTGATTGTAGCAAGTGACCTAGAACCAATTCTCGGCTTAACAAGACGAAATTTTGACACGACATACAAGCTATTATAGAAATTATTGCCAAAACCGACATTTATAAGATTATTATGACATTAAAAGCTATTTACAGAAGTGGTATTTGTATAAGAGCTATGGTAAAATATGGATCGATTACTAACATTTGGTAAGGTGATAGTAGATTGTCTATGGCAAAAATAAGTTTTTATGGGGGCTATGTGAAATTATCGACCGATTCTTTCCACCTCTAACGACAATTAAAACGTAAACAACATTTCATTACTATCAGGTGTGTTTTTGGAATCCGCATAATTCAGAAATTGGTGTTCTGAAATCCGCATGTTTTTGTGTATGCGAAGTTCTTGTGCAGAAAAAAAATTGATGATGTTTTCTTTGATAGTGCCCTGTAAAATAGGTGACTACGGTTTATATATGTATGGGGCTATCTTAATAATGGCGACGATTGCCGAAAAACGCAACAAAGATATGCAAAAATTGCAAAAAATTTGCAAAAATAGCGATAAATTTCAATATTTCAAACAAGCCATAAAATTGATTAAAAGTCCCTAAAATTATAAAGAATGGCAAAAATTTGATAAAAATTTGTAAATTAGCAGAAAATCACGAAAAATTGCAAACTTGGAAGCAAACCCAAATATGTATCGGTTAAAAAACAAAATGTCGGAAAAACAAAAAATTTAAAAAACAGCGAAAATGCGCGAAAATATTTAATATATTTGGAATAAGCCTTAAAGTTGATTAAAAGCCCCTAACACTGCAAGGAATGGCAAAAATTCTGTAAAAATTGCGAAATGAGTGGAAATTTGCAAAAATTCGCGATATTCGCAAAATTCTGTTTTTCCTTAAAATGTTCTCAAATATAAGAATAAAAGTCGATTTGTTTTACTTTCAATAACCCCTTACTACTCTAATTGAAAACGAATAAAAACATGTGGTGGTGAATTGCAGAACACAAAAAATGCTGAATTAATCCACTTGTGAATTCGGATTCTACAACACACCCGATTATCTCAAAAATTGCGACATGTACTTTGCGAATAAGGTTAACATGGACAGCTAACCGGACGGATGAACATTGTTATATCGATTAAGAAAAGGATGCTGACGAAAAAAAAAATTTTGGTGGCAAGTTCACTCAAGTTCTTTTAAGCAGTTTGGATTGAAATTCAGCACTTTTGGTTCAGTAGGAAAAGCGTTATGGACCAAAATGTGAAACAACCTCCCGAAAAAATCGATATTTCTGTAACAAAAACTAACGTAAATTGGTGGCGGAATGCACCTTTTATCGTTAAATTTTGCACAAACTCAATTTATATGCCTAGAAATCATATAACTAAATTTCGCAAAGATCTGTAAATAATTTACAATAGATCCACTGTCTAAACACACTTTATTGCTTGAGTCTAAAACATTTACGAATAATACTTTATGGCGATTTCTTTTCTGAAAACAATATGCTACAGTATATACATGTAACATTTTCTAATGTTACCTATAATCACTGGAAGTGTTACATGTTGTGCAATTTTAATAGAACACAATTAGCTGCTTTTATTTACAACTATTACACTTTCATAATTAATGTACTTCATGAGCGATTTTTAATGCTATTTGAGCGGTTTCTGAACGCAATTATGGCTTGAAAACAAATATTGACATCACTAATGGCTTAGAAAAATTTAAACGATTATAATATAAATATACTTTTTTTGATTTTAATGTGTAAATATATTTATATTTTCTTTTAAAATAATTTTTTTTTACAAAATTATGAGCTGTATGAGTTATGACAAGCAAAATAAAACATTGGTTGTACAAACAAAGTAGTAAGTACCAAAGTTGTAAGACAGGGCAGTATGAACACCTTAAGTAAAAGTAAAGGTAAAACATGCAACATGTTTTGCATGTTTTTTATCAACATATTCACAAAAGAACTTGAAAATTTTTCCCACAGTTGTATTTTATGTACAAACGAACACAAAAATGTAGAACATGTAACATTAATGCAACATTTTTCTCAGAAAAGAAATCGCCATTAGTTTCATAGTTTAGTTTAATTTAGTTGTATAAGACGTGAAATTACTTTGACAAATTGCCTTCATCCCTTTATTTGTTATCTTAATCCTCTTTTACTTTAAAAACTGCTGTTCTCGCTCTTCTGCACCATAAACCCATAAAAGTTTCAATATTTTGCATCAAAATTTTAATTTTTGGTTTTAATAAAAAGTAATTCTATTTATTTAATTTTTATTTTTGACAATTGGTTCAAATATTTATTTTTAGGCAAATATTTGTATATGTGAACACAGGGCAAACATGTTTTCCCATATTTTATTTGCAGCTATTTTATATCTGTTTGAACAAACAAAAATGAGCAAATAAATGTGGGTAGTGCGACCAGCAAATAAAATTTTTATTTTTTTCAACAAATTTTTTAAAAATGCCGGCAAACAAAATTTTACAATTGTTTGCCATATGTGACCGTACCTTTACGATACATAATTTGTATATGTTGGTAAGGGAACAGATTCACAAATTAAAAAAAACATACAAAAATAGACCCTTTTTCAAACTGGTCCAGCTCACGAGAGGTCAAAGCTTTAGCCGAAATATTTAAAATGTCATCTTAAAAAAGTCCAAGGTTTTATTAGGGTACATCGAGCACTTTTTTTGGTGAATCGCTCTAATGTATATATTAAAAAAAAATTAACTTTTTAAACAAAAAGTAACTTTTTACACAAAAAGTAATTTTTACACAAAAACAAACTTTTTACACAGAAAAGTCACTTTTGAGGCAAAAAGTCGCAAATAAAATTTTTGCTAATATGATTGAATAACTTTTTGATATTTTTTTTGTTTTAATAAATCCACTCTTTTAAGTTATTTTGTAATTTTTTATTTAAAGTTACAAGAAAAGAACAAATAAAAAAGTTCCTTTTTTTCATTTTAGTAATAAAAAATAAATAGTAAATGGAATAACATAATAATATCGTGATCTGTTTGTAATTCTGAGCTCCTCATATTTTTTATTTTATTTGTATTCGTTGTAAACAACTACAGAAACATTATTTGTTTGTTGTAAAAATTGAAAAATCTTGTTCGTGCAGTAGTCATGAGATACATTCAAGTATCCAAACTATTACACTCTCGGAGTTTTTGGTTCAATAGCAGGAAAAAAATGTTTTATAAAATTCATTTCATGTACAATGCCACATTAAATTTGCCACTTGAGGCAGTTTTAATCGAAAAGAATGTGTTTTTAGTTTGTCAAACACTGATACGTTTTTCAATTTTTTTTTTCAATAAAAAAATATTGTAAGAATGGTAGACAGAAAAAAAATTATAAATAATTTTGCGTTTTTTTTAATTTAAATGTGTTTGAAAGTGGTAGTTTATTCAGTAATTTTTGTCAATAGAACTGAAATAGAGTTTATAGAAATCTTCTATGTATATATATAAAAATAAGTTGCATTGTGTTAGTAATTGATGTTCTCTGATATGCGTGAACCGATTTTGTTTCTGCAAAGTTCACGTGGAAGGTGACGTCAATACGAAGGTATTTATGTATAAACGGTCTTCAAATGTGTATTGGTTCATGAGTTTAAGCCATTTTAGTGAACACTGCATTCATTCCGAAACATGTATTTATATTCCCATACAAATATCAACAAATGCCCTCCATTTTGAACTCCTCCTAAACGGCTTGACCGATTTTTATGAAATTTTGTATGTGTATTTGTTAGGTATGAGAATAGGTCGTAGAGTATATTTTATATTGCTAGAGGGCGCAAAATATTGCAAGAGGGGTAAAAGCTCCCACTCCCCAATCTTCTAAGCTAATCAACCGGTTTTCTTAAAATTTGGCATGCAGACAATGTAACATCTGAAAGAGAATAAGGAATAGGGTAAGAGGGCTAAAAGCTCCCCCTTCCTATATCTTTGTAACTAACGAACCGATTTTTTTGAAATTTCGCAGCCAAATAGTGTTACAGTTGGAAAGAACTATAGCCTATAGTTTTTATTATTTAGGGCGTAAAATAGAGCAAGAGGGGTAAAAGCTCACCCTCCCTCTATCTTCTTAACTAATCAACCGGTTTTTTAAAATTTAGCATGCATACACTGTAACATCGGAAAAAGGACAGGGCATTGAATAGGGCAAGAGGGGTAAAAGCTCCGCCTCCCTATATCTTCTTAGCTAATAAATTAATTTTCTTGAAATTGGGCAGGCAAATAGCGTAACATCTGGAAAGAACTATAGCCTATAATTTTTTCTTAAAATTTGGCTAGCAGACACTGTTACATCTGAAGGAAATAAGTTATGTGGCAAAACAACGTTTGCCGGGCCATTTAGTATTATATAAAAATAAGAATTTTAAAAATTTTATGAAATTTTCCATTGTTTTGCACTTAAAGAGCCTATTAGATTTACGGTAAATATAAGAATAAACAAAACTCTTGTTTATGTAAATTTCCAAAAAAAGCTGATTTGCAAAAGAAGTAAATCAAGTTAGTTGTTCTTACTACTCTTAAATAACTACTAGCAAGACGAATTTATTAGAAGGTGGTGCCAAGTAAACACACTGATAGAAAAATACATCTTCATATTGATGATGCCCTAACATCAGAATTGTGACATCAATGTTATTACAAATGACATCAATGATGCAAAATGTAACATCAATCCAATGACTAGCGTCTTCGTACAATTTTTTCATTTTTTTCGTGTCATATATTTAATGACTATAGTGACATCAATTCGATGCCACATTTTGTATATTATTAACATTATTTTCATGATTACAATGTATTATAAGAAGAAAAAATTCCTATATTGTATTTTTTTAAATTATTTATGGCGTTTTCTTTTCTGAGTAAAATTCTGCATATATTCTGCCTTTTACGTTTTTTTATGTTCTTTTCTGAAAAACATGCGTTATTTTAAAAGTGTAACGCGTTCTTTTCGGATGATGTTCCCTTTAAAATTAAAAAAAAAAATGCTACATATTCAGCACTCATTTTAAATAAGAGCCATGAGTGCTGCACTAGATCAAGGCGAATTCAGAACAAGGTGGTGGCAAGTTTCGAACCGTAAACACTAACAATGTAATACAAAAAACATCTGTTGTTTCTGTTGGCTTTGGATTGTTGTAGTCTTGCCACCACCTGTAATTGAATTTACCTTGCGCTAATTGTACTTAATTGTTTAATGCCGAAATTTGTGATCTTTTGTAAACGAAAAATATGAAGCACTTCTTAAAAATTAGGGGAGCATTTAAAAATGTTGCCAAATCAAATGTAACACTTATGCAACACTTTTTTTTAGAAAAGAAAATGACATTAGTTAAATTCATCTAATTTTTAAAGTAGAAAGATTACGAAAACCATATGGGGCATGGTGCTGCTGTCTTATTATTGAGAGTTCTGCTGTAACTTAATGACAAGCTGTCATTAAATTGCTGCTAGTGTGTCCTTTCTCCGATGTTACAGCGTCATCGCAATGAGGACATGTTCGTCATTTCTGTGATGCCGATGTGTCATCCCATTGATGACAAAATTTCATTTTTATCCTGGTAACACTTTGGCCAAGTGATGTTAAGGTTGAAATCACCATGATGAAAAGTGTCATGGGGTCAAAAACGAAGACACTTGTCATAGTACTGATGTCAAAAAACATCAGGGTTATGACGCCTTTTCTATCAGTGCAGCTGGTAATTTTTTTTTATAGATGTGAGAGTTGTCAAATTTTGTTAACAATATAGCACTTGATCAAAATATACTTGTCCCCATATCATCATCTATTAGGGGGCAGCCAGAGACATTTGGCGGCTTAATTAAATTCTTGAATTTGGCCCCTGCAGTGCCTTGGACACCCCTTGATGAGTCAAATGTATGACCAACCCTACTTTATACGTATTTTATCCTCATAATTTGTTTCTAACAAACCTACCTGCTATCTCCAATTCTAAAAGGGGCTCCCTATCTCCAATCCTTAGGGAGGCTCCACAGAAATATGGCGTTTTATGAAATTCTTAAGTTTAATTACAAATTTTCATCTTTTGTAAATAAAATCAAGTTGTTGACAGATTTAAATCATTTATGGCTTGTTTTGTTTGAACACGTAGAAGCATAGCTGTAATTTTATTGCAGAGTTTCGGTTTTTTTTTAAATTTATTCAAACAATTAACCGTTCTTGAGCTACGCGAATATATGTTGTGGAACCTACTCCATTTTCGAAATAACGGTATATGGATTTCGAAAGGAAGACCTAAACACTGGTTTCAGCTTACCCGAATCAGGTTAAAACGCCAGGTGCCCCTCTTTTCACAAAAAAGTGTCAAATTCTAGCACAGTGTAGTTAGCTTGAAGGCAAATGAAAGTGTACTACACTCCCAAGAATTATACAAACAAAATTACGCATTGCGCATACAAATAAAAACTTCGCTTACTTTTTCAAAATCAAAATCTCCTTTTACTCATTATTTAGTAGCTTTCTTCTATAACTCTATAACAACGGCGTTAACTACTTCTTTTCTGGATGTATGTAGGTTAAAAAATAATGATTTACTATTGAATGCGTTTATTTTGGGACATCCCTTGTAAAATTCATTGGTTCTTTCAGTAGAGTTGTAAGTAGTGCTTTTATGTTTTTCTGATTACTCAACACATTATTTTGTAGGCTAAGTTTTTACTGGGATGTTTACAAAACTTAACTGTTTAATATGACGTCACACCGGCGTATTATACACATGTCTGTTTGCCTCTGTTTTTATTATATTTCACATGTATTCATACGCTAATGTGACGTAGATGCGCAGAAGCATTTCACTTTTCAAAGCTGAATGCGCTATCTTGGTTTCTTTGTATCATGCTACATTCCCCATTTGCTCTTAAGATTTAAAATATAATTAATTATTCGAAGAACTTAATTCTGTAAATCTATTTTATTAAAAATTATTTACACTCACAATACGTGAAACGAATTTAAATTGAACACCCGCATATGTTTGTAATTAAATTGCCATAGATCAATCTCATACATTTTTCCTATTAACTTTTAACTTCTATCTTTAATTTTTTCCTTCTAATACATATTTCATTTTCACTTAACATGTAAAGAAAAACTAACACAAAAATCAATATACATATTAAAAAGATCTTTTTTATATGAACATAACAAAATCCATGTAATTGTAAGTAATATTGTTGCCTTATGGTTGCAACCACAAAACACTTTTTTTGTGCGTTTCTATTCTTAACCTAAAGATTGTTTAGACGGCTGTAGGAATATCGCCCAAAGAATCGCCCAAGCGAACATGAAAAATGACCCAAAAAGGTAAATATGAAATTTAGCCCAAAAAAAACGAAAAAGGGCCCAAAAAGAAAATGAAAAGTGACCCAAAAAGCAAAAACGAATTTTTTCCAAAAAAAAAAAAAAAAAAAAAATTACTCAACTTGCAAAAAAGTTTTTATTATTCATATAAATTTAGGTGACATGTCATAACGTCCAGTGTCGTAGTGTCCTTGGACTTTATGACACTTTTAAAAGTGTCATAATGTCCATCGAAGAATTGTCATAACGTCCGTGGTCGTTATGACACTTTGCAAGGTGTCATAACGTCCGCAACTTAACTTATAATCAAAAATGTGTAAATTATTTTTTAAAATACCGTTAAAATTTCAAGTGATTTTTTTAAAGATACTAATTTAACCATAATATGGTTGTCGGTGACAATGATTTGGTTAAATTAAACATAATATGGATAAAATATTTTTATAGCTTTTACTCCGGGTGTATAAGATTTCATCTTGTATGGTATAACAAATACTGGCTTTGCTAACTAAAGCTTCTCGGTATAGCCGGCCTTCGGCCGGGCGCAAGGATTTTCTCCTCTATGATATAACAAAGACCGGCTTCGCTAAGTAAAGCTTCGAAAAACTGCCTTGTTTACGAACAAGACCGACTACGCAGAGAAGCTTTAGTTAGCGAAGCCGGTCTATGTTATACCGTAGAGGAGAAAATCATTGCGCCCGGCCGAAGGCCGGCTATACAGAGAAGCTTTAGTTAGCGAAGCCGGTCTTTGTTATACCATAGAGGAGAAAATCCTTGCGCCCGGCCGAAGGCCGGCTATACAGAGAAGCTTTAGTTAGCGAAGCCAGTATTTGTTATACCATAGAAGAGAAAATCCTTATTTTCGATATATATATACTATATATATTTAATATATACACCCAGAGAAAAAGCTACAAAACCATTTTTAAAAAAATTCTACCCATATTATGTTTAATTTAACCAAATCATTGTCGCCGGCAACCATATTATGGTTAAATTAGTTTCTTGAAAAATAGTTTTGTTGTTTGCAACCATAATAAAACATGGTTTTCTCTGCTATGTAAGATTATGGTAGAGTTTTAAAAATGAAAAATGGCCCAAAAAAATGGGCTATTTTTCATATGAAAAATCACCCAAATTTAAAAAACGAAAAATCACCTAACAATAACGAAAAATAGCCCAAAAATTCTGGGCCATTTTTCATAGGAAATCAGGCCCAATTTTACATGCAATTTTTTTGGGCGATTTTTCATTTTTTTTTTTGGGCGATTTTTCTTTGGGCGATATTTCCTACAGCCTGTTTAGACATTTCTGAGTACAAGATGTGAAAGAAGATGCACAAACAGAGTGTCTGTCTCACAGTGGGAAATATATATTTTAATAAATTTAAGTTTATGGCCTTTTAATTACCGAAGATAACATTTCTAAGGAGCAAACAGTAAGTGAGTTTTCAAAATAGAATTGATATTGCTGGGGGAAGTGCGTACAATTTTAAGTGGACTTTGAGAATGTCTTATATTATGGTGTGATAAGAAGTTTATGTACAATTTAAAAAATCTTGTAAAAATCTCAGCATATAAGCTTTTTATGCTCGATTTATACAATTTTTTTTACACTGAAAGTCACCTTTAAGGCAAAAGTGACATATTCGGGTGTGTTCTAGAATCCGAATCCACTCAAAAGTGGATTACTTCAACATTTTTGGTGTTTTGCATTTCACATCCACATGTTTTTATTCGTTTTCAATTAGAGTAGTATGGGGTTGGTGAAAGTAAAACGAATCGACTTTTATACTATCTAATATGTGATAACCAGGGAAACCAGAAATATGCTCTATAAAACACGTTTTATGCGCATTAAATATGCAGTAAAAACTTGAAAATATGCCCTGAAAATTATTAAAAATATGCCCTTAAAAATTAAAAAATGCTAACTTGAAAAAAAATATTCAACAATTAAATTACAGTTCCATTTAATAGACACAATCCTAAAATTATAATTGGTGAAGTCTTAACTCCATAGTATTAACGAGCTTTGACCTCTCGTGAGCTGGACCAGTTTGAAAAAGGGTATATTTTTGTATGTTTTGTTAATTTGTGAATCTGTTCCGTTACCAACATATACAAATTGGGTATCGTAAGAAAGGTTTTTTTTAAGGCGCGTCCAACTGTATACACAGTTTGTCCAAGGACGCTCATCCATGTCCTTTTTTAAAGGATTTTCTGTAAAAAACGGTTTTTGAATCATGTATGGATGAAAATAGGACTAAAGAAAGAAAAAAAGAAATGATCCACGACTTAAATTTTGTTTAATTTGCGAAAAAAAATATGCCGCCAAAAAGTCGTGGATCATTTCTTTTTTTCTTTCTTTAGTCCCATTTTCATTCATACATGGTCTAGAAACTAAATTTGCTATCATATAAGCGTTACTACAAAATTGCAATTATATATGAGCCGTTTATTTTGAAAGTGGCATTAGTCACTTTTTCAAAAAAAATCGAGTTAATAATAAATAATAATAATAAATAATAATAATAATAAATACTGAGAAAAATATCATTATCATGATGTATCAAATACAAGTGAATCTTCTCGAAAGTTAGCATCCATATTTTTAAGCGTGTTAAAACGCAAACCCTTAAATATCTCGACTTAAAAACCGAAATGACTTATGCCACTTTCAAAATAAACGGCTCATATATTCCAGAGCACCGTGTAAAATGCATCTAATTTGCAAAAACCTAAATTATTTATATACAAAGATGATGTACTTGGCAAAAGAAAAAATTTGATACCCATATTGCCCTATCTAAAACGAAGTGTTGCCGCCCCATTGCATTTTTGTCAAAACGCGAACTAGAACGAATTTCAAAAAAAGCTGAGACACGTATTTAATTAAATCGACTAAAGATTAAAATATGTTAATTTGGCATTTTTATTACAAACAACCCCGAACAAAAAATTCAAAAACCGTTTTTTCACAGAAAATCCTTAAAAAAAGGACATGGATGATCGTCCTTGGACAAATTGTTGGACGCGCCTTAAAAAAAACCTTTCTTACGATACCCAATTTGTATATGTTGGTAAGGAAACAGATTCTCAAATTAACAAAACATGCAAAAATAGACCCATTTTCATAATGGTCCAGCTCACGAGAGGCCAAAGCTGGAGCCGAAATACTTAAAATGTCATCTTAAAAAATCCAAGGATCGTTTTTAGGAGGGTACATCGAGCACGAAATTTGCTTCCATACAACTTGAGTCGCTTTTATATATAAATATATATATATAATATCGTTACCTAAAACGCAAAAGGCCCTAACTATCTCAAAATTTAAAATCGAATTTTTCATTGATTTTGATTTAATTGTAGGTCATTTTTAAAGCTTTTTATGCTTTTTTCCGACAATTGGTTTTTTTTTCATCGATTTAGCGAATCGCAAATTTTGCAATTTTTCGCGAATTTTGGCCATGTTCACTTTAAAAGCGATTTGTTCCTGTACGTTTTCTGATTCTTTACAGCTTTAACGATTTAAAATAAGACTTTGCTATCATGCCGCTGTTAGCAAATTTTCGCGAATTTCTGTTGATTTAGTTTCAGGAACTTTTTATCAATTTTATGTTTTTTTTGGAAGTGTTAAATTTTTTTTGCGAATTTTTGCTATTTTTGCAATTTTTTTTTGTGTAATTTTCCGACTTTTTGTTTTTTTAATCCATTAAGCAATTTCAAATAAATTTTAGGGTTTGTTTAAAAGTTTGCAATTTTTCGCGAATTTTAGCCATGTTCGCGTAGAAGCGATTTTTCCTGTGATTCTTAACAGCTTTCGAGATTTCTAATAAATATTAGACTTTGTTCTCATGCTACGGTTAGCAAATTAGCGATCTTAAGTTCAACTAAAGTTTTTTCAAACAAATTTCTTGAATACACAAAAACATGCGGATTTGAAAAAACCAATTTATGAATTGAATCCGCATTCAAAAAATTTTTTCGTTTTCAATTCGAGTCGAAACCTAGAACATACCTGTTTTTTTCGATGAGCAAATTTTTTATTTAAAAATTAATTTCTTTTAAAAATTCACTTTTTTGTGTTGAAAAAAAATTACGACTGCCAAAATTAGTCCCCTGATGTAAATTAAAATGCCTTTACCCACATATCGCACTTGATCAACAACAAGAAAATATTGTGCTATGTTTCATTTTATTTTTATTTTATTATTCATTTGCCTTCACTATTAAATAAAAAATTGTTTTGCTAAAAATTCTTAAATTTTATAGTTAATACCCTCTTGTTGATCAAGTGTGATAGTTTTAAGCAATACAGTTATTTTAACTTAGCTGCACAATCTCCTTTGTACAATTTTTTGTGCAGATAATCAAAAAGGCAGATATTTTAAATGTATTTAGCTGCCTTAATGTGCAGGTACGCAATTGTGGTTACCTGCATAAAAGTGTAGCTAAAGTAAAGTGTTTGAAAGAAGAATAACAACGTTTTTATTAATACCTATAAATTGATGATAACAATGACGTTCAAACAACCTGTAGTTATTTTTTATTAATTTTTATAATAAACGATATAGCCAAATTGTAAACAATATAGTGGGGAACAAAAAAGTCGCTGTAGTGCAACGTTAAGAATAGCGCTGCTAGCTGTCAAAAGTTAAAAATGCCAGTTTCAAACTTTTGTCAACATAATGCGTAGTTGTAGTAGTCGTTGCAGTTGAAGCGCAAAATTCAAATTTTGAACTTTGTGGCGCTACTAAGCATTGGTCAGCTTCAAATACTACTACAACTACTCTATTCTGTTCCAGGCCTAAGACTTGCTATTTCCTTCATAAAATCGTGGTTAAGTTTTAACCACAAACCATATGCATGAATGCAGGTGCATGCAAAAAAAAAAATTAATCAATTATAATGATGCCAACTTGACTTATTTGCGTTTTTTTTTTAATTAACAGCTTAAATTGTATATGGGTAATTCCAAGGTGTTGAACGTGACAGTCGTACGCATTAAAAATGCACTAACATTTTAAACAAAAAATATTTCTACGTTCTCTTATCCCTTAAATTATAGCACTAAGAAAGCACTGTTATCTATGCTAAAGTTTATGGAGGGCGCGATTCTAGGTCAAAGATAATGGCAAAAGAAGTAGCGGTTCGAACGTGAAAAAACAGAAGTAGTTTTTGTGGCCATGTATAAAAAGGCGTAATTGAGCGAAACCAGGCACAACTTTTTAGTCAAGCTACTTTCAGAATTTTACGTAGCAATGTTACATTAAAAAGTCTTTGGTTTGATTCCAAAATCTTCTGTATTTTTTTTTAAAGCCAAAATCTGGGTCGATACGTGACATTTCGAACGTAAATTTTTTTCCATAATAATTTAACTGAATAATGATTAAAACAAAATAAAAATTTACCGTTAATCCGAATTATATATTTCTCTTTGAACTCTTCCTTAGATTACACTACGTGACAGTTATTTGACCAAATGAATCTGACACCTACTGCCTTATTTATAAAAAATAAAACCGGTTAATAAAGGCTTTATGAAACGGATTTTCATACAAAATCCGTTTAATAAACCCTTTATTAACATGTTTTATTTTTTATAAATTAGACCGCTAAACTTTACGTAAAATTGTCCGATGAATCCGAATATGAAATCAGAATTGTCAAAAGTAGAACAGTTTTTGAGATATTCCAATAACCGTTATTTGTTTTTTAAAAAAGATGATGTGACTGAAATGCAAATATCTTAAAAACTTTTAAACGGACTATGTATTGCTTTCTTTTTAGTGAAAGGTTATAAAATGTCTAAAATAACCATGGGTCGCTTGTGAATTTGAGTCAATAAATGGCAGAGTTATAGTGGACAACTTTTCAAACTTTATTATATATTTATTGATTTTGTGAAATTTTGCTCTTTTCAAGTTATTTTTTTAAACCAAAAAACAAATTTTTTTAAGTTTTATCACTTACGACATTCGCCTATTTCAATACGAAAATTTTGTGCTCAATAGGATCCAGATCGGTGCAAAAATGACAAAGTTACTGAAGATTATTTGAATTAACCCACTTTTCGATTTAAAAAATTTTCTTTTTTACATTAAACGTCAAACTTTTCACAAGATTAAACGTGTGCAATTTTGCTCTGTTATCTTATTTTCTCTAATGTCTGATTTTGATTTTCTACAATTTATAACACAAAATTACAGATTTTACTAAAAAAGTAAAATTTTACCTAAAATGTTTAAATTTACAAAAATAATTTTGAATCGCAAAACAAGGCAAATATTTTTTTTACAAAAAAAAAAAAAAAAAAAAAATTACGCAAATTTCATTTCTTATGTAAGTGCTGGTTCACACAGGTCAAGTTTACTTGAACAGTTTTATTTAAATTTTCTTTTGAACTTGCGTTCACGTTCATGCACAAAATTAATTTTTGTTTTCTTTTCCTTCAACTTTGTAGCTATTTATTATATTACGGATGAAAAAAGAAAAGAAAAATACAAAACTGACTGGTACGGTCAAGTATGTACCCCTTTCCATTCTCTTTACCCCTCTCTCCCAAAAGCTCAAGACTTGAAGAGTCAAACTTGAACTGTGTGAACCAGCACTAACATTTGAAAAAAAATATTACATTTTACAAAAATTTTAACATTTTCCAAAAAAATCACATTTTACAATTTTTAATTTTTGCATAAAATTTTAAATTTTTCCATAAAATTTTACATTTTTAAAAAGATTTTGCTATTCGTGCTTAATTCCCAGTTTTTATTATTGATAAAAACACTTGAAATTTATTGTTGATGGGATAAGCTATTCCTATGCGCATTTCACGGGTTGCTTAGGCCAGATCATCAGGAAACTTCATCCATAAAGATTTTAGAAAAACTAAAGATATTAAACCAAATAAAACTGTTAAACGCATAAGACTTATAAGCAACAGTTCTACTTGTAACAATATCAAAGTTTAAACAAAACACATCAACAATAAACAGTGGGTTTATCTCATCTTACATTCCCCACTACAATTAGTTGAACTGGGAATTAAGCACGAATAGCAAAATCTTTTGAAATTAAAATTTTGTATTCCCAAAAATTGAAATTACTTTTCGATTTTACATTTTTCAAAAAAAAAAAAAAATTTTACATTTTACAAAAAAAAAAAATTTACATTTTACAAAAAAAAAAATTTACATTTTACAAAAAAAATTTATGTTTTATGAACTAAATTTCGTATTCTACAAAAAATTTTACATTTTATAAAAATGTAACATTTTATAAAAATTTAACATTTTACACAAAATAACTAAAACAATATGTACTACTTGACACAAAATGTTGATCTTACCAAAAATTTTTAAATGTTAAATACCCCATTTCACAAATGTCTCATTTTACAAATTTAACATACTTAAGTGTTACATTTTATACAATTTTACCAATTTGAAGTTGAAATATCTGTCTGTCAAGTTCGAAATTAATGGTTCGAAGGTTCATAATAATCATGATAAATTTGTTCAACTTAATAACTTCTTATTAAGGTTCGTCTTATTTTTTTTTTTCAAATATATTCCTTCTATCTACATATTTTCCTCTTAAACATTTATGCTGCCCTTGAAATTAATCAAATAGATGTATTTCGAGTTACAAACCAAACAACCAAAAAATTTTTGCGCTCCTTTTTTTTAATACATATTAATAATAATGATTTATAGATATTAAAGAAAAATCACCAGCATTTTTCTCTTTAATATTAATTTTGTAATTTAATTCTTCATTTTTTGTTTTTTTTTTTTAATGTTATAAGGCCTAATGACTTATCAATAATATACTTTGACAAGAAGAAGAAAATATTAAAAGAAAAATATAAATAAATACTCCTTGTTAGCAATATTCTAGGAAATAAAAATATCGATAAAAAAAAAATTAAAAGTCTTTTTACATTTTGGATCGCATTACAAGCGCTTCTTAACCTTTACAAATTATTATAGGAAATTTGTGCCTTTTTTTCTACTCATTTAATTCCTTAAATACGACTATATATTTTTAAATAAGTAGTTGATGAAAGCGGTAAACGAAGTTATTTTAAGGAGCCAAAGAATTGAATTACCATTAGTGTCTGTTTTCAGAATAATAATTACTTTTAAAGTCCGGTAATTTAGTTTTTTACATAATTAGAATAAGTCTCTTTTTTAGGTTTAAAAATAAACTGGGTGGTCTTAAGACCTTAAATAAAAAAAAAAAAAAAAGATATTTGAAATTGGAAAACACAATTGGAGTTCAATCAAAGAAAAATTTGCCGCTTTCAAAAAACACTTTTTCGATTTTTAGAAATTTTTTTTTTTATCAATTCTAAAGGTTTTGTTTATTTTACGACCATCTCGCCAGGCCTGTTGTCAAAATGTTCTTTCGTTTTTATTAAATGACAACTAAAAAACCCCTTAAAACGACAACACTATTTCTTTGTTACTTTTATAACTAAAAAAAAAGAGTAGACCTCCTGCTGTTTTGTTTAAATTGTGATAATTTCTTATTTCTTGTTAATATTTCGGTATTTGTAAACATAAATTCTTTAGAATTAGCTCGACTTCAAAAAATTGTTATTTGTTTTACCCACACCACAATAGTGGATTATTATGAGTTTGTGCTAAGGTGTGTAAATGTGTTACACTAAAAAATATTCGTACTAGACTCACATTTTAGTATGCTGACCGACTCAAATCACTTTCACGTCCGTCCGGCTGGCTTGAAGATAAAGTCATACACAGAAAAAATTATTGCCGAATTATTTTCAAACAAACGCTTGTTTGAAAATTTTTTGAATTTCTACAAATTTTTTTACTGATTCAATTAAAATTTTTGTTTGATTTTTATTTAACCAACAAAAATGTTGACAACCATTCAAAAATATAATACACGCGTGAAACCAATCAAGTTTTCATAATTTTGTATGAAATATTTAACGCTTTTTAATGTTGTCGTCTTTTTGCATTTTTTTATTTGGTCGTAAGCAACACTTCCTAATGTGAAATATAAGAACTACAACAAAAAACACATACAGTCTATTTTTGGACACTTTAAAAAAGTACAACATTAAGAAAGATGAAGAGGTTTGAAGTAAAAAAAATGGCAGGTAAAAAAACGCTTCTCTCTTTTTAAACAACAGAAACAACAACAACATTATAAGAAACAAAATAAATTTTTGGTTGGTTTCAAAGTTGGTTAAAAAAAACCAAAATCCCGTATTCAATTTTTTCAAACTGTTTGCTTAAATACATCAAATACAAAAATATAATGATGACGAAAAACATATCGAGTCGGTCTGTCGCCGTTTTTGGGTTACATTTCTTCTTCATTAGCAAAGGAAAGGATACAGCAACAGTGAGTGATGACGAAAAACATTGTGTGTATAAAAAAAGACTTCGTTCAAAAATTATTCCATCAAAAAAATGTGTCTCAAAGCCAGCCGGCCGCTCTGCTCTCTCTGCCATCATCTTCTAATATAGTGAGTGCCTGCTTGTGTGCGCATCATTGCTTGTGCAAAAACCTGTTTTTTATTTATTTTGAAATTTAGTATATGAATTTCAGTAAACTTTTTGTTTGATTCAGTTAAATTATTTGTTTGAAAAAATCAGTGTTTTTTTTCAATAAACAAAATGCAAATAAATTGTTTGAATATGCGAATTTGTTTATAGGACCGATTTCAGACAAAAAATTGTTTGATTCTACAAATTTTTTGTTTGAATTGGAAAAATAATTTTTTCTGTGTACGTGCGGCTTATTTGTCATTAAGACGAAGCCTATTAAATAGGGGGGAATCAATCAATAATATTACATGGCCTTCAAACTTCTTTCCGGAATAGTCTTTCTTCCCATAAACTCTCTTATTATGATGGTATTTAATTTAAATTTGGCTTAATAATATTTTTTTTTTGAAATACAAATCGTCTTACCATAAACCGTCTTTTAAATTGGTTCATATTTGACCATAGCTTACAAACAAATACTACTCCCGAAAATAGCTTTAAATGCCATAACTTTCAAAAAAGTTGGTTGATATACAAATTTGGCGACGATAGGTTTTATAGTAGTAGGTCCAAAATTTACTATAGGTCCAAGATAAACCCCCTCTCCGAAATAGCTTTAGGACAAACTCATCTTTACTCTTATATGAAATAATTTTGTTGGCCATGGATTCCACTGGCACCCTCTCAAAAATGTGCCTTAAATGCCCTGGTGTAGGGTATCAAACGGTCGGAATTGACCTACTGTACTTTCTTACCAAAGTTTTCTTGCTTTTTTTAGAATAAGATATTACTTTTGTTCTTTTAATTTTCATTTATGGTATAATTTCCATTGAATTTGTGCACTCTTTTTCTTAATGGCTTCTGTCATTTGTAAATTGACAAAAAAATTTTATTTTTATAAAACCATACATGACGTTAATGTTAGCTCTAAAGGGTCTTTCAATAGGAACCTTCAAACTCTAAAAGTTGATGGCGGCCCTAACGCTATATCTGTCGAATTGACTGTCATTTATGTAGCCTGTTATGCCAAATCACCATGGCGCTTAAGCGTTAAACAGCTCGTGCAAATGATAACATTTTCAAAAGTTTCATACTGACCCGATCCTACACAAGCAAACGATTCATTCACTCGAAAATCTGAAAGAATGTCCGCAATATCCCACAATTAGATGCAAAACATTTGTCGCAGGTACTTTACAAAAAACATACAATTCTGTTTGAATAGAATCCATTATTGCATGTGAATTTTTATAAACTATAATGGCCATTTTCTCAATGTATCGACATACTGTCTGTTACTTAATGTCAACATAAATTTATTGGACCGATAAACTGTCCGTTAACGATTTTGGGTTTCTCAATACACCGACAAAAAACATTGTTTTTAGCTGGCAACGCCACTCAAAATACATGTAAAAGTTGGGAGTCAGCTGATTGAATTTATCTGTACGGCAAATAAAAGGAAAATAAATAATTGGCAGATGAGTGCCGGTTAGCTTTGCGATAAAATCGAAGCAAATGAGACATTGAGAAAACCAGATTTCTTTAATGTGCATTTTTTCGTTGGGAAAAAAGATAATCGCCTAATGAGAAAATGGCCATAAATATATCAAATAAGGTCATACTTTCATACTTTATGAGCACATACGCTTTTTTCGACAAATAGAAGATTAAATCGTCGCCTTAAGCGATGAGCCCCATTTTAGGATGAATATGTACGTCAACAAGAAATATTGTCGAATTTTGAATGGTACCCAACCACATTAGATCCGACAAATTCACTGTTTGGTACAATCTATGAAAAAACATGTTTAAATATGGTCGCCTCCAACAAAACTTTATTTAAAGAAAATTTTAAACATATTATGTTTAAATTTAAACAATATGGCTGTGGCTAAATTACACGTAATGTATTTAGAATTTTCTTTAAAAGTAGTTTTGTTGGTGGTTACAATATTTAAACAAGTTTTTCTCTTGGTGTATGGATTTCGGGCTAGCTGCGTCATTCGTACATATTTCTTTGAGAACGACTTTGGTCAGGTTATCACTTTCCGCAGCGAGCGCTATACGTCAATGGTATTTCACTTTCTATAGCGAGAATTTGATGATGTGGACAGCAACTGCACGTCACCATACTCATGCCTCATTAGACATTCTGTACGAGTGATTTGATGGCATAATCGCCTCACGTGGAGGTGACGGAAACAAGCAACCGGGATCGTGTGATTTGACATCGTAAGTTTTTTTAATGGGCTTTCCTTAAGTCTTAAGTGCATGCGAATAAACCGTAAACTACAGCGATCCATAAATAAAATAAAACTCTTGCCAGCGGTCAAATCCAGCCTGATGTATGTGCTGCCACGAAGCCGCGGCGGATATTTACACAATGTCACTTTCCACACTTAACGGCATTTAAGCGAAAAAATAAATTTCAATGAGATCTCGCACATACTTTGTTTGGGTTTATTTTAAAGATCGGAAGCGCTTAACGAAATACCCTTTATATATCCTTGTTTGTGTTTTTTTTATGAATTAAGTTCTTACAAAAAGTATTTTTGACACATACGTATATGTATATGTATGTATGTACAGCTTTGTATGTAAAGAACCTTTTCCTTTCATTTAAATTAAATTAGCTTATTCAGTTCTCTGTGCATTTTTCCAGCTCCTTTTCAATTCACCGAAGTGCTTCATTGATATATTATATGACTCACTTCACATTTTTGTTAAGTGTACTTACACTACTGGTCTTCTCTTTTATTATGAAAACCATATAGTTAATATAAACACATTTGAAAACCCAGTGAACATTTTGTTTTAAGTTTGAACTGCTAATGAAGTGCTAATTTTCACAAGATAAGTACTTTAACTTAAAACCAATTTTACCCAAGCTGGAAAATTTGCCATATTTGGCCGGTGGTTTTCGGAAATACATACATATTTCGAGTGTAAAATTTTTCACATACGGAAAATTTTGTATTATCGGTATTCATTCAAATAGGTCATTTCTGGGGATGAGATTTCCATGCACTAAAAATCGTAAATATGCGCATAAATATGCACTAAAAACTCCAATATATGCACTAAAAAAAGAAAAAATATGCGCCAAAAACTTAAAAAAAAATTCTATAAAAGATAGTTTTTTAATTTTACTAAAAACAATAATATAAAATTCCGTCTATTGTTATTCAAATATCTTTAAGAACTTAAATAATTAATTTTAATGTTTTTTTGTTTAAATAAATAAGTACTGTTTTATTAAAAGTAAAACTTTGTCTTGCTTGTACTTGAAAAATGCCAATGCATTATGGAAAAATTTGTTTGCAGATCCCACTTTGTTTCCAGATCATATCAAAAATATTTCAAATTAATTTTTTTTTTGCTAACGTTTTGTAATTTTTTTTTTAGTTTGTTGGGCTATTCTTCCTTCCACATTGTTAATTTTAAATTTTGCAATATCAATTAATTTGTATTGAGTATTAAGTAAACTAAATTCCTCCTAATTAGTTATTGCTTCAACAATATATCCGCAATTGGAAAATACAAATGCTAATTAACTTCTGATGTTATTTAAATTTAATATTTCTTTTTCTATTTTTAATTTTACAATCATCGGCATCAACAAGATTTTCAAAAATTCTTAAATTACTCGAAGTTTTTTTTTAAATAGAATTCCGAAGCATCTAGCCAGGCCCCCATTTTGCTACTACTGGCTGCGGTGTAAGGTGAATCAAGGGATATATTTCATTAAAAATTGCAATATTATCAAATTGGCTTCTAAATACTCTGCAACGCGGTATAACCCATGTGCCAAGCATGTAATTTGTAACCCATTGGAAGCCTTAACGATGTAAGGTGCTGGATCTCTTTAAAATATAAGCATCTTTTGTCGAAATCTTGTATTTAAAGCAAAGCTCCAAAAGAATTTAATTTTTATTTAAAACAATTTTTGGAAAGTTTTTTTGTGTATTTAAAAATTTTATTAAGTATTTTTTAATAATATGGAAATTAAAAAATCCCTCAAAGATGTCAAAATATGCAAAAATTTGCATTTAAAACCTATATATGCAAAAATATGCATTTTCACCAAAATATGCAAAAACAAATCGATGCCATTGTAACGCAAATTTAATGATTCGGAAAAATAATTGGTCGACATTGTTCTAAGACTATCGACAAAAACATGCATTTGCATGGCAATCACATCCCTAGTCATTACATTACACAAGCGAACAAATTTAAACTTTTTTGGTGCGGTCTGGAATTTGATTGCAAATTTTTACTAATTTGAGATTTACAGTTATTTCCAAAATTAAGGCACTTTCACTACATATATTGGAATAACGTGAAAACGGTTGACCATATTCAGTTAACAAGAAAAAAAATCCGAAACTCGGCAACAGTGTTATCTTTTAGCCGTGCTTACATTGTTTAAAAATTTGCCCTGTAATTTCAGAGATTTCGTTGAATTTTTATTTGTATATTTTTAGCTTTTCTAAAATCTTTGGAAAAGGTTTCCTGAAGATCTGGCTTAAGCAAACAGTGAAATGCGCATAGTAGCTAGATTTCCCTCAACAATAAATTTCAGTGTATTTATCAAATATGAAAAATTGGGAATTTAGCTCGTCATACGGAAATCTTATTATTAATAAAATTCTTCGCATGTAATACTTTGTACTTTATTTGTCTTTCCACTGACAACTAAGTTGATTTTCTTATGAGCTTTGTCCTTAGTTTCATTTTATATTAAATGTCTTAGCGTTATTTTAGGCAAAATGTACCGTTTTACACAAAATGTCCTATTTAACACATATTATTTTGTACATGAAGTCAATTGTACAATTAAAATTTTTCGTAGAATCTACCATTTTACACAAAATGTACCATTTTACACAAAATATACAATTTTACACAAAATGTACCATTTTACACAAAATAAAACATTTTACACAAAATTTCCCATTTTACACAAAATTTCCCATTTTACACAATTTGTACCATTTTACAAATGTGTACCATTTCACACAAAATGTACCATTTTACACAAAATTTACCATTTTACACAAAATGTACCATTTTACACAAAATGTACCATTTTACAAAAAATGTACCATTTTACACAAAATTTACCATTTTACACAAAATGTACCATTTTACACAAAATGTACCATTTTACACAAAATGTACCATTTTACACAAAATGTACCATTTTACACAAAAAATACCATTTTACACAACATATACCATTTTACACAAAATGTACCATTTTACACAAAATGTACCATTTTACACAAAATGTACCATTTTACACAAAATGTTCCATTTTACACAAAATGTACCATTTTACACAAAATGTACCATTTTACACAAAATGTACCATTTTACACAAAAAATACCATTTTACACAACATATACCATTTTACACAAAATGTACCATTTAACACAAAATGTACCATTTTACACAAAATGTACCATTTTACACAAAAAATACCATTTTACACAACATATACCATTTTACACAAAATGTACCATTTTACACAAAATGTACTATTTTACACAAAATGTACCATTTTACACAAAATGTACCATTTTACACAAAATGTACCATTTTACACAAAATGTACCATTTTACACAAAATGTACCATTTTACACAAAATGTACCATTTTACACAATGTGTACCATTTCACACAAAATGTACCAGTTTACACAAAATTTACCATTTTACAAAAAATGTACCATTTTACACAAAATGTACCATTTTACACAAAAAATACCATTTTACACAACATATACCATTTTACACAAAATGTACCATTTTACACAAAATGTACTATTTTACACAAAATGTACCATTTTACACAAAATGTACCATTTTACACAAAATGTACCATTTTACACAAAATGTACCATTTTACACAAAATGTACCATTTTACACAAAAAATACCATTTTACACAACATATACCATTTTACACAAAATGTACCATTTTACACAAAATGTACCATTTTACACAAAATGTATCATTTTACACAAAATGTACCATTTTACACAAAAAATACCATTTTACACAACATATACCATTTTACACAAAATGTACCATTTAACACAAAATGTACCATTTTACACAAAATGTACCATTTTACACAAAAAATACCATTTTACACAACATATACCATTTTACACAAAATGTACCATTTTACACAACATATACCATTTTACACAAAATGTACCATTTTACACAAAATGTACTATTTTACACAAAATGTACCATTTTACACAAAATGTACCATTTTACACAAAATGTACCATTTTACACAAAATGTACCATTTTACACAAAATGTACCATTTTACACAATGTGTACCATTTCACACAAAATGTACCAGTTTACACAAAATTTACCATTTTACAAAAAATGTACCATTTTACACAAAATGTACCATTTTACACAAAAAATACCATTTTACACAACATATACCATTTTACACAAAATGTACCATTTTACACAAAATGTACTATTTTACACAAAATGTACCATTTTACACAAAATGTACCATTTTACACAAAATGTACCATTTTACACAAAATGTACCATTTTACACAAAATGTACCATTTTACACAAAAAATACCATTTTACACAACATATACCATTTTACACAAAATGTACCATTTTACACAAAATGTACCATTTTACACAAAATGTATCATTTTACACAAAATGTACCATTTTACACAAAAAATACCATTTTACACAACATATACCATTTTACACAAAATGTACCATTTTACACAGGAAATACCATTTTACACAACATATACCATTTTACATAAATAACTCAAAACGTTCCGTTTTCCATAAAATGTTCGATTTTACATTAAATTTTCCTTTTTTACACAAAATATCGCATTAAGCATAAAAAGTCCTACTTACAAAATATGTATGTATAGTATTTTCCGTTTATACAATTAGAATAATTTTCAAATATTATTGGATTGTTTTGAAATACATTTGGGAATAGTGTAGCATTATAGATAATTTTTACATACTCTTTCAATAATCTCCTTATTGCATTATTTCAATCACAAACAAAATTTTGCAAGTTCTTACCTGTAACGAGAAAAGTAAAAAATATTTTTTAGTAAAAAATCAGGAGAATTTTAAAAAATAAATAAAACTATTAATACAAAAGAAATTGTGTAAGAATTCAAACAATGAGATTTTAATAATTTTCATAAATAGAGAAATACAATTTTTTGAAAATTTGTAGAAAAAAAACTGAAGGCTTTAAAATGTTCCTATATAAAAAGTATATATATGACAGGAAGCTTAAAAACTTCCTAATAAAAAATGCAATTCACATAAAAAGTAACATTTTGAGAAGTTTCCAACAAATAAGGTTAACTTTTAAATATTTGTCTCTCAACAAATTTCTTTAAAAAAAAAGAATAGGAAATGTACCTATTAAAGGTAGAAATATTAACAATTTTTCCACAAAAAATTAAATTTAAGAAATTTCTCTATTCAAAGTAAATGCCCCTATTGCGGTTCTCCACTTTTGTAACAGTTTGGTTGTCTTTGGTAAATTCGCATTGCCATTCTCAACTCGAATGACAGTTGGCTTTTTAGTTGTGTATCTGTTTTTTTTCGTGGTATTGCCGTTTTCAACTTCGTAAAAGTTAAGTCGACAGACACGTTATAAATACACAACTGTGTAGTTGAGTTGCTTTCAGTTTCAGTAGACTTTAATTTTTTAAAGCAAAAAAAAAAAAAAAAAAAAAAAAAAATAGCAATGGTAAAACCGTTGTTAATTAAGGGTGATTTTTTAGCTATTATCTTTTTGGCAACACTGGTTTAAACAGCTGACGCACGTTTCGTGTTTTGTTTCACTGTCAAACATCTTCAGTTTGGTCTATAATTTAACCATGAATCGTCTTACAAACGAACAACGCTTGCAAATGATTGAATTTTATTATCAAAATGCGTGCCCTGTTAACAAAGTTCATCGCGCGCTTCTT
This sequence comes from Pollenia angustigena, assembly GCA_930367215.1. Classification (NCBI taxonomy): domain Eukaryota; kingdom Metazoa; phylum Arthropoda; class Insecta; order Diptera; family Polleniidae; genus Pollenia; species Pollenia angustigena. The sequence continues at coordinate 186,753,239 of OV884058.1, read as the reverse complement.
CCATTTTATGGTCAGTTTCATCGACCCACAGAAACGGCTATTCGGGCTATTGTGACTAAATTTCGCACCAAATTTACATTGTTGGACATTAAACCTCCAACACGCTTACGTAGAGTGCGAAGTCAAGAAAATATCGCAGCTGTATCGGCCAGTGTTAATGATGACCATTTATTATCGATTCGTCGCCGTTCGCTGCAATTGGGCCTCTGTTGCTCAATAACGTGAGATAATATCCAACTTTTTTTGCCCAAAATGCAAGAGCTTGACTTGCATAACATGTTGTTTCAACAAGACGGTGCCACATGCCACACAGCACGCTTATTGAGAGGCGAGTTCGGTAAACATTTTATTTCACGTTCGGGACCGGTCAATTGGCCGCCTAGATCGTGCGATTTAACGCCTTTAGGCTATTTTTTGTGGGGCTATGTTAAAGCTCATGTCTATACACACATGCCCGCTTCAATTGACGCATTGGAAGACAACAATGAAGCATTTATTCATGAGATACCTGCCGAAATGTTGGAAAGAGTATGCCAAAATCGGACTAAGGGGATGTACCATTTAAGGCGCATTCAAGGTCAACATTTGCATGAAATAATCTTCAAACATTAAATTATATGGACCGTACTATCGATTCAAATAAAGATTTCATGCATTGTCTGAATTTTATGTGTTTTTTTTTTTAATCACCCGATATAATGGAAAAATCCCAGAAATTGCTTGTGGAAAAAAAAAATTTGGAATGTGCAAAAATCACTGTAAAGATATATGGGACGCTTCCTTGTTTAGTCGGAAATAAGTTACGTTACTTACACTCAATTCACATGAGGGCTTTTACGACGTCGTTTTATCTTGATTCCCTTTTAAAGCAACTTCCAAAATCTCTTTGCGTTCATACGATGATTTTTGGTTGCATGTCTTTTTTTTATTTACAGTATGGCCTTGATTACCCGTCATTCGATTAACCGGCAGCTTCAATAAAATGGAAAACAAAAATTTTTTTGCACTGATTTAAATTGCCTCTATTATCCGAAATTATAAACAAATTATCTTTTTTTCGTTAAATTTTGAACAATCAAAATAAATTTAAATAAACGAAGAAAGAGAATATCTTAACGGTGTGGAAGCATGTTCTGCCAAATTTACTTTTTTCCTCATGTTAACATAATAAAACGTTATATATTTACATAAAATAAGAAACACACCAAAAAAAATAAATAATCAAGAATTCTGCCGATCCCGTCTATTATCGATAATCGAGGTCTCACTGTATTTTCAACCACACACTTCAAAGTAAGAAAAAGAATAAAACGTAAACAGAAAAAGTTAAAAGAGAAATGTAAAAAACGACATGCAAAATACAAAGCGAGACATTTTGTTAACCCCTCTTTCTTTTCTACACCGCTCACCAACAAACCAAAAGAGACGTCGACAAAGCGACGTCGTAAAAGCCCTCATCTAAACTGAGTGTTAAAAGAAGTTCTTACTTGTCACTAGGTAGATCAAGAGGGTTGGAATCATTACGAATTTTTCTTCTTTTACGTAGAACATCTGTACGAGAGTTTTCATTTTCATCCTCATGAAATAAATCGACTCTAATATCTATTATAAATACTTTTTATTCAACACAACAATTAAAATACTTTTAGTTTAAAAAGTTATTTAATTTTATAAAATTTTCACTTGTCAAACGTTATATTTAAAGTTGGCAAATTGATATTTTAAGTTGGCAGCAACAGTTGGGTATCACAATACCTAAAAAGAGCTGGGTTGTGCATAAGTTGGGTTGACTCTCACACGACCAAACTGAGTTGAGTTGAGTGGAGAGCCGTGTAGTATACCTACCATAATCAAGTAGAGTGCATAAAGTTGCTTACAAACATAATACTTTAGGTTTAGTTCGTTGTTTTCTTACGAAGACAATAGAATGAAGCGGTTTGTTTTTTAATTTTGTTTTTTCTTTTAACCCACTTACAACTACAATTCGAGTCGGAAAGAACCCAACCAATTGTAGGGGGATGTAAGAAAAGATAAACTCACTGTTTATTGTTGGTGTTTTGTTTAAGCTTTGATATTGTTACAGGTAAGACTTAGAGTGTTTATAACTCTTATTCGCTTAAGGTTTTATTTGTTTAATATTTTTGGCTTTTCTAAAATCTTTGGAAAAGGTTTCCTGATGAGCTGGTGTAAGCAACCGGCGAAATGCGCATAGAGGCTTGCTTTCCCTCAACAATAAATTTCAGTGTATTTATCAAATATGAAAAACTGGGAATTTAGCATGTCATACGAAGATCGTATTAATAATACTAAATTGTTTACATTAACGCAGTGTATTAAACTGCAATAAAGAAATTTGATTCTACATGTGTCAACATACTTTGTGTCAACATACTTTGTGTCAACATATTTTGTTTATAACTGCACTTTTGAAGTTCAAGTACGTCCGTGTGCAAATCATTCTGTTGCTTATTAAAAATAGTCAGCACAAATTTGGCTATTGCACTTGGACTTCACATGCTGGGTACACACAGTGCAACCTACATGCAATCTGTTTCAGTGCAACTTCAAAATATCAAAGCGTTTTGATGTTGATGCAATCTGGAATGAATGAAAATGAATTTAATTCACTGGATTGCGTAAATGCGTTGCATAGTGTGTACCCAGCAACACAAACATAAATGTATTAAGAAGTAAGTTATTCCAATATTTTATAAATGAGTAGTAATAAGCATTGAGTGATTTTGTTCACTCAAAATAACCCTAAGAAATTAGTATATAAGAAATGTAAATTTAGAATAAGAGGCAATTAATAAATGGTTATAGTTTTGATGAACAAGACAAAAATCGTTTTCAATTAATTACCAAGTTATAATCTTGCCACCAAGATAAACTTGGAAAAGAATTAAGTTTCAAAATAAAAGAGAAGAAAAGCATACCACAGCCGCAATAGGGGCATAAGCTGTGAAAATTTCCTTATAAAAAGTAAACCTATAAATAGTTTCATAAAAAAGGGGAAATTTTTAAAAAATCCCTAAAAAGTGAAAATTTAATATTTGCAAATTGAAGTGGGGAAATTTTAAACTTTCATTTAAAACCCAATAAAATTGTAAAAATTTCTTTCTATAGATAACTTAAATGTTTACTGGGTTATCCTTATTTGCATTCACCGCTATGACTGTAAATATTATTCAAAACAAATATTAATTTGTAAATTTATTTAAACAGTTTTATTCATTTCTATTTGTTTACTTCTTTACTCATTTTGTCGGTATAGGAGACGGGTATTTTTTTTTATATTTGCTAATTGAATTTATTTTATTTTGTAGCAGCAGTAGCAACAGAATATGCACTATTTCCCTGCGTTTTATTTCATTTAAGTAGTTCTGCTCTTTTTGTCTTCGCTGTCTGTTTTTTATTTAATCAAACATTTGCGTATTAATTTTAATTTAATTGAAATTTTAACGTTCATTCTTATTCAGCTTGCAATTTTGCCATGATGAATTTCGATTTCATGGTGCTTTTGTTTTGCTTGTATTTTTCTTAATTTCTTGCACATTTGTATTTTGTCTGTCGGCTTTTTTTGTTTTATTAAAAACAACAGTTAAGAGTTACAATTAGATTTATCTCGAAAAACATGGGCTGGTTCGTTGACTGACTGTCTGCTTTTTTTTTGACTGGCAAAATACTATGAAGCCAGCCAGGTTCTATTTTAAATTGATTGATTAAATCGACCACCTTCCTCCATAGACATTCAGACATCGAGTGCCTGAGCGAAACGAATCGATTGCCTAATCACGTATTATTAATAAATATGGTACGTGTTTTAATTCATTTCAAAAATTTGCTGAATTTGTTGCGCTTTAAGTTCTAGGTTCCGTTTTATAAAAAAAAAAAAACAACGCGATTTTTTTTTGCTGCTGCCTTCGTCTCTGGGTACTTTTGTAATAGAATTAAGAAAACGACATAATTCTGTCGTCGTTAGTGTCGCTGATGGTGCTAGATTATAATTAATTAGTTGATTTTCAAATAATCGTTCAATTTGATTTGAATTTAAATTAGATGATGTTATTTTAGGGCAAATTGGATTAGTTAAAGCCTTTAAATGATGGTTAAAAAGAAATAAATTAGATGTAATACTGATAAAGGGTATTATTTTAAGCCCGATAGAACTAAAATTGTAAAAATAACGCAAAAAATTCAATTAATTTCGAAAAAATGTTCTGTTCTTGACAAAGTGCATTCTTTACTCCTGCGTCGAGAAACTTTCAATTGAAATGTGCGAAATTAAACTAAAATGCCGCAAATTAAAATAAACGACGTTTTGTTCTCACTTTACTGCATCTGTAACATTTTTGGCGAGACGTAATAAAATTACCCGCCAATTTACAAAAACAAATGTGTCTGTAAAATTATTGCGAGAAAGTTTCCGCTTTTAGCTGTCAAATATACTACTAAAAAGGCAATGAATAATAACACGGAAGGAATAATTATTTTGTTCTTGGCGGATTTTTCCATTGTTTAAATTTTTTTCTTTTAACATTTTTGAATGTTTTCAAAGCTAGTTTGTAAACAAACAACATAAAAGTCGCACTGTACATTATTTGGTACAGCCGACGGTTGTATTTTCGCCGCCATCGTTGAAAATTTTGTTCGCCGTCAACGATATGTGTGATTGGCGTACTCAACGTCTTCAATGTCATATCGATTTCGAGTGGAATATTATGACATTTATAACGAAACGACATATGTTATCTCTTTTGAGAGTTATCGAAATGAGCTACACACATTTTTTTCTCACTTTTCGATAAACAATAAAATATTTTGTGCCACATCTTTTCGATGCGAAAAGTTCTCACACAAGTTGCGGAGCTTGGGTACTGGACGTCAAATGTTGGTCCACTTTTTCGAGCATTACTGGCCGTATGTTACGCTGCATGTAAACCGCATGAAGCGAAGCACTTAAATCGGTTGTTATGCTGGCGATATGCTGCACCGCAATTTTGTTTATTAAGCTACAAATTAGAAGTGCTTTTTAAAAGACAGACGTCTTTTGTAAGTTTCGTGAATCGATGACTCATTTTCAAAGTAAACTTGGATAATTTGGTAACGTGGATCAAACGCGATTGCATTCAGGATGAACCCTCATTAAAATTAAAATTTTTTTCCAAAGTGAAGTTTCGAAAATTTTCTTAAAAAAAATATTTTTATGCTTAATTAATTTTACAAAGTCAGTTAATAATCAGCCTTATTCCGGTTGTCGTTGTCGTAATCGATCAAGTCGTTTTTTAAGAGATCAAAGAACACTGGTTGTATGTTACTTTACGACAACCGGAATAAGGCTGAATATATTAAAAATGTTCCTGAAAATTTCCTTTAATGTTGGGTTGTTCAGGGAAGGCTGCTTATCAGGTTATAGGGTTATTTAATTATATTCACAACAACAAAATACATTTATTTAAATATTTTTAAAATATATTTTCTTGCTGTTAATATAACTACATAACCATATAACCTGATAATTCGCCTTTAAATGTGTTAACATTTAAAAATGTACTTAAAAAACTAAAATTTTTTAAAATTCTCTTCAAACAAAGTTATTAAAATTTCTTTAAAAAGTGTAAAATTTAACATTTTATTTTTAAAAAACGTAAAATTTTACAAATTTTCTAAAAAAAGCTAAATTCTTAAAAATTTTTTAAATTTTGATCTCTCCCTTTTTAAAATCTTTTAAAATTTAGAAAAGAAGCAATAAGTTTCCATTTTATTCACTTAAAATATTAAAAATTCTCATTAAAAAATATTTCATTGTTCATTGCGCAAATGAATGACTATTTCGCAATGAATTCTTTAATTTTTAATTTTGTGACAAACAAAAAAAAAATTTGCATCGCAAGCAAAAAAAAAGGCTAAAAATCATTAAAAATGAAATCAAACGTAAACAGGAGGGGGTGAAATTGCATTCATGGAATGACGGTACCAAGTCACGGTTAAACGGCATTATTTCAAGTGCATTTCATTTCGTTGCATGTATGGAAAATTTTCTTTTGTCTTGCAACAAAAATGTCATGCGAAGAAACAAAAAAAAAAAAAAAAAATTAAGCAACAACAAAAAAAAAAAAAAAGACAAATGAGTGGCAAAAAGAAAAATTATTTGTTGTCACAATGAATATTTTTTTTTCTTTTAGCAGTCAAAGGCCTTTTCCCTTTCTAGGCTGTCACTTTGGCCCTCAACTACTTTGGCAAATGAATAAAGTTGTAAAATGAATGGAATAGGAAATAAAAAATTTGTTGTGAATTTTTTTTCTCTTTTTAAAATTTCAAAAGGGGAGTCTGGGGCCCAGACTCTCATGCAGAAACATAACAGAAATATTAAAATTAAGAATTTGTTGTAAGTTTTTGCAATCTTCATGACAATTATCAGCCATCCTCTTTATTTAATTTACTAAGTTGAGTTGTAATGTAAAACATGCCAAACATGTAAGCAGTTAGTAAATTCTTGCAGAGAGCATTTTTTTTCATCGTGTAGCGAGAAATAAATGTTGCCGTTACTGTTTATTTAATGAAAATGACAGACATTTATTTATGACAGCTAAACAAATAGCTTTTGTAAAGAATACAAAAGTAAATTAAAATAAAAATTTTCTTTGAGAATTATGTTTTTTTTTTTTGCTTTGCTTTATACAGGCATCTTAAATTTACTCGTTTTCAATAATTTAGAGCCACGCAATTTTGTTTAAACGTTTTGTCCGTCAAAATAAAGTCCCGAAGGCAGCTGAAAACTTGATAATATGTATAAAAGATTGGCAAAAAATAAATGTACCTTCTTAAACCGAAGTAATTTAAATACGTAATATTTTTTTGTTCAATTTCTTGCATACAAACCAACATTTCTTTGAAAATAAACGAATTTACAAAAATGTCGCTTTATTTTCTGGAAAATATTAAAATTTTATAAAATTTTTTACACAAATCGATGTTATAAAAATTTCTTTAAAAAACTTCCCTATAAAAACCAAATTTTTTAAAATCTATGCATATAAAATAGGATGTGTGTATGTTTGTAACGTATGCACTCCAAAACGGCTGCGCGTGGCAAAATCCAATTTGCATATTGCACCACCAATGACATCTATATAATTTGGACGATTTTCTCTTTAAAATGATCGCCATGGTCCAACTTAGATTTATACACTTTTACGCCCACTTTTTCGAATTAGCTAAAATCAGAAAACGGCTCCATCGTATTGACAAATTTTTCTTTCAAATGTTCGTATTAATCCATTTTTAGTTTTCAAACTTGAGAACGGCTTAACCGATTTGGACGATTTTTTTTTTAAAATCATCGCCATAGTCCAACTTAGGTTTTTACAGAAATAAAACTTTGCCCCGCCCACTTTAACGCCCACTTTTTTCGATTTACCTAAAATCAGAAAACGGCTCCATCGATTTGACTAATTTTTCTTTCAAATGTTCGTATCTTTTTAACGGATTTTAAAACTCGATCGCAAACATTTTTCCTAATTTGGACAGGACAATGTCTTTCGGGTCAGCTAGTTTAACTATAAAATGCTAATTTTTAAAAATTTCCCTATAAAAACCAAATTTTTGAACATTTTCCTTTAAATCAAATTTTTAAAAAATTTGCTAAGAAAAAATATAACAATTTCTTATTTAAATATGAATTTGTAAAAACTTCCCATTTTTAAAATTTTTAAAAGTTTCCCTAAAAAAAAACTAATTCTTAAAAATTTCTCTATCAAAGCAAACTTTTCCTATAAAAAGCAAACTTTGGACATTTTTTTTTATAAAAACCGACATTTTCTGAAAGAAATTAATATCTTGAAATACACAAAGAGAATTTATGAAAATTCCTTAAAAAATCCAATTTTATAATCAATTTTTTTTAAAAAAATTTTCCTAAAAAATATAAATTTTAGAAAAAACTTATTATTTGAAAATTTCTCTACACAAAGCAAAATTATAAAAATTTCTTTAAAAGAAGAACAATTTCTTAAAAATTTCCCTATACCAAGTCAAGTTTTTTTAACATTTTCCTATAAAAAGCAAATTCAGGAAAACTTCCCTAAAAACAGCCATATTTTCTCGAACAAATTATGTATTTCATAAAAATTTCTTAAAAGAAACGAATTTTTTAAAAGTTTCCTATAAAAATTTCATTTTTTTAAAATTTCCTATAAAAATCGACATTTTAAACATCTTTTTATTCTACTGAATCAAGAAAAACTTGGAAAATTTTCTAAAGAATTTTTTTTTTCAAATTTCAGATTTTATGTGGAAGAAAAAATTTCAACTTTTTCTAATAAAAGTGAATTTATCAAAATTCCCAAAATAAACTTTTATCATAAAAATTTCCATAAGCAAAGTGAAATTTGGTATTTGTTATAAATAAAGTGGAGTTTTAAAAATCTCCCTTAATAAAGGTGAATAAATCATTTACATTTTCAAAATAGTGATATTTTAAAATTTTAAATAGTTCTCCTAACAAAGTAAAAAATTGTTATAAAGAAAAATTTTAAAAATTTCCCAAAATAAAAGGAAAATCAAAATCCATATTTTCCTATAAAAAGTAAAAAAATAAAAAAAATTTCTTGAATAAAATGAAATCTTAAAAATTATCTCAATTAAATTTAAAACTTCTAAGTTTCCCCTAACAAAGTAAATATTTGAAAGTTGACTAAAATAAATATGGTAACTATCTCCAATAAAGTGAAATTACAAAATTAAATTCTAATTAAATTATTCAACTTTCCCTAAAACAAAGATTTTTGAAGTAAAGTTAAGTGGGGAAAATAATAATCGCTGTAGTACAACGTTACGAATAGCGCTGCAAGCTGTCAGAAGTTAAAAACGGAGGTTCCAAAGTAGTGTCAGAAGAATACGTAGTTGTAGGGGTCGTTTTGTGAATACTTATTATTGTTAAAGCTAAGGCACGAGCTCTATGGGTACATTTGTCCTTCAAGTTGTGCTGAAAAAGGTCAACGGAAAAAAGAAAAACAAAAATGACAAAACAAAAAATTTACTTTGGACTTCAAGAAGAATTCTTGACAAAAAGAACGAGAAAACAGAAGTAAGGAAAAAAACATGTAAAATCAATTAAAATGGATAATCTTTCAAAAAAGCACTATATGACTATTGACGTCAGCAGTCATCGATGGCTGCGAGTCTAAGATGGCAAATCCCTCCGAAGAGATCAAGCGATTGTGATCGAAACGTGTCAGGGTAACCAGCGGCCTGGGTTCGAATCTCGAGCCAGCCTCCTGTGTTCGAATCTCAGGTCAGTCAAGAACAGTGTTCGAAAATAAACAGTACATTATTTAACGTTCGGCTCACACACCCAGGAACGATATCAATTTTTTCAGTGATTGTGTAGACCTACACAACCCTTACACAGAAAAAATTATTGCCGAATTATTTTCAAACAAACGCTTGTTTGAAAATTTTTTTAATTTCTACAAATATTTTTACTGATTCAATTAAAATTTTTGTTTGATTTTTATTTAACCAACAAAAATGTTGACAACCATTCAGAAATATAATACACGCGTTATTGGTTTCGAGTTTTCATAATTTTGTATGAAATATTTAACGCTTTTTAATGTTGTCTTCTTTTTGCATTTTTTTATTTGATCGTAAGCAACACTTCCTAATGTGAAATATAAGAACTACAACAAAAAACACATACAGTCTATTTTTGGACACTTTAAAAAAAGTACAACAGTAAGAAAGATGAAGAGGTTTGAAGTAAAAAAAATGGCAGGTAAAAAAACGCTTCTCTCTTTTTAAACAACAGAAACAACAACAACATTATAAGAAACAAAATAAATTTTTGGTTGGTTTCAAAGTTGGTTAAAAAAAACCAAAATCCCGTATTCAATTTTTTCAAACTGTTTGCGTAAATACATCAAATACAAAAATATAATGATGACGAAAAACATATCGAGTCGGTCTGTCGCCGTTTTTGGGTTACATTTCTTCTTCATTAGCAAAGGAAAGGATACAGCAACAGTGAGTGATGACGAAAAACATTGTGTGTATAAAAAAAGAACTTCGTTCAAAAATTATTCCAACAAAAAAATGTGTCTCAAAGCCAGCCGGCCGCTCTGCTCTCTCTGCCATCATCTTCTAATACAGTGCCTGCTTGTGCGCGCATCATTGCTTGTGCAAAAACCTGTTTTTTTTTTTTTTGATTTTGAAATTTAGTATATGAATTTCAGTAAACTTTTTGTTTGATTCAGTTAAATTATTTGTTTGAAAAAATCAGTGTTTTTTTTCAATAAACAAAATGCAAATAAATTGTTTGAATATGCGAATTTGTTTATAGGACCGATTTCAGACAAAAAATTGTTTGATTCTACAAATTTTTGTTTGAATTGGAAAAATAATTTTTTCTGTGTTAATACCGTTCGTAACTATTTTCAAGATAGAAGCGGACATTATATATTTCTTCGTTAAAAAACAGAACAATTGTAGTGATACTGTAGACAAACATTATATTTTAATGTTCTATAATGTTTTTTTCGTGTGTGTATTTTTTTTTTGTAAAACCGAACGGAATTAAATGTTCACATTTTTTGTTGAGTTTGATAAAAACAGTAATATTTTTGTGTTCGAAAGATGACTAACAGGGAAACGTTATTTTTTAATGATTTTCTACACAAACACTATTAGCGTTTGTGTTTTCCACAAATCTACCGAACATTAAGAAACGATATTTAGTGTTTATTTTCGAACACTGGTCAAGAATGAAAAATTATCAATAACAATTTTAATTAATTTTCATGTTGTAAAAATTCCTTTCTTCATAAAAATAATTTAATGAAAAATTTAATTTGATGAACTTAATCCTGATTAAAAATATTCAAATTTGGATTAAAAAACCATAAATAGTTCGACAAAATAACCACAATACTAATTACTAATAGACATTTTTATTTGTAAAGTTTATTTTCTCTGAAAAAGTAAAATTTTAAAAATATTAAAATTTTTAACATTTTTTTTACTCAAACATTTTTATCCATTTGGCGCCCTATGCTCCAATGGGAGTTAGAGGAACACATATATATATATATATATATTTTTCCATTCAGAGAAAGTTCCTTTGTATAGAATTAAATGTAGAAAATCTTTGATAGAAAGACCAACATTTTAAAAAAGTGAAATTTTTTAAAAATTGCATATAGTTGGTTATTGGCGAGTTTAATGCTCGCCAGAGACTCTGATCTGTTTCACCAAAACGCGCTAAACATCTGCGTTACTTTTGCTCGCTGAAATTAGGTTTTAATAATAATTTGTATTAATTAAGAAACGTTGGAACGTGTTTCTTTTGGCCCTTTGCTCCTGATAGGGAAGACCGGAACGTAATTAAATATAAACATAATGTGTATTTGTATTTGTGACATATATTAAATAAATAAAAAATATATTATATTTTATATATAATTGAAACTGGCATACATTATTTTCACTTAATAACTTTATTCAGATTAAAAGAAAACCTAACAAGAATAATTTTAAAATTCCTAATGCTAAAAGCATGTCCCTAATGAATAATCTGTTTAAATTCATTCCCTTTTTTCAAATACTCACAAAAAGGGTCTGAAACGAAATATCATTTACACTTAACACATTTCAAGTATGTGGCACGCGTCAAAGTACGAATACGAAAAAGGAGTTGAAAAGGAAAGAACAACAAAAAGAAAAAAACAAAAAAGACAAGCAAAACTCATATATTCGGTTGTGCTGATTTTTTGGTACCCTCCACCTAGGGAAAGAACATTTTAGGAGAGTAATTTATGGGGAAGTTACCAATACCTTAACCAATACCAATCTTAAAAACAATTTCACTCACAGTATTAAAATTCGTTGCGCTTTAGGAAGTATTTCAAAGGCTGATTAACGAGAATTGTCTTTAAATGAGGCCAACGGTAAATTATTGACCGATCTTCATGAAATTTTGTAATGTGATTTATTGTCTTATTAAACTAGGACATACTAAATTTAATAACAATGGCTTTTTGCGTGACGGTTTTATTTGTTCTAAAGTGTTTTACGAGAGTGGGCTTTATAAGGAGTTAATTATGGACCGATATTTACAAAATATCGTGGAGTGATTTCTAGTTTTATTCAACTTCGTCAGTCAAAATTTAACGGTAATAGCTTTATTTGTCATTAATTAAGGAGTTCACTGATAGTAAAGGCGTCATAAAGCTGACGTATTTTGACATCAGCACTATAAAAAGTGTCTTCGTTTTTGATTCCATGACACTTTTCATCATTGTGATGTCAGCCTTAACATCACTTGGCCGAATTGTCGTCAGGGTCAAACACTGGAATCATGTCATCAATGGGATGATACATACACAGAAATGGCGAATGGTAATCAGTTTAATAAAAAATGTCATTAGTGCGTTGACTCAGTAACATCGGAGGAAGGACTCATTAGGCTCCATTTAATGACAAACTGTCATTAAATTGATTCATTGGGATTGACCTAAGTCAAAGTGAGAGAATATTATTATTTACTTACCCGTTACACATGATTGTTTCACTTTTGTTGTATTCCGCCCTTTTTTACAGAAGAGCTCTTAGTTATAAGGTTTTCGTTATCATTTTATGTACTTTAAAAATTAAATGTATTTAACTTAATAATTTAAACAAATTTTAAATGGGAATTTTTGCTTATTTTTTTATTTTTTAAATAAGAAAATTATGTTAATACTACACATAGTGTCACTGTCACTTAAAGTTATGTAACTTTTTTCGTCATTGATGCCATTTTTACATATTACTTTAATATCGCAATTCTGATGATATGGCGTCATCAATATGAAGATGCATTTTTCTATGGGGGTACTAAAGTGTTTTCTGAGAGTGGGCTTTATGGGGCCTACAGTAAATTATGGACCTATGGAAGAAAATTTGTTGTTCGAAAGTAAGAATGCTTTCAACAGACGGACAGACACACGGACAGACAGAGGGACATGACTAAATCGACTTTGACTAAGGACCCAGAATATATATATACCAAAAATGATCTTTGATATATCTATATATATATATATATATATATATATATATATACACTGATAGAAAAATGCATTTTCATATTGATGATGCCCTAATATCAGAATTGTGACATCAATGTTACTACAAATGGCATCAATGATGCAAAAAATAACATCAATCCAATGACTAACGTCTTCGTACAATTTTGTCATTTTTTTACGTGTCATCTTTTTTATGACTATAGTGACATCAATTCGATGCCACATTTTGTATGTTAACATTATTTTCATGATAACAATGTATTATAAAAAGCAAAAATTCCTATATTCTATTTTTTAAAATTATTTAGTTAAATTCATCAAATTTTTAAAGTAGAATGATTACGAAAACGATATGGGGCATGGTGCTGGTGTCTTAATATTGAGAGTTCTGCTGTAAACAAAGGTCGTAATTCAACAAACGTGAAACAAACATATGTAACGGGTAAGTCAATAATAATATTCTCTTACTTTGACTTAAGTCAATTCCAATGACTTTGACTTAATGACACATTGTCATTAAATTGATGCTAATGTGTCCTTTCTCCGATGTTACTGCGTCATCGCACTGAGTACATGTTTGTCATTTCTGTGAAGCCGATGTGTCATCCCATTGGTGACATAATGTCATTTTGACCCTGATGACACTTTGGCCAAGTTTGTTTAAGGTTGACATGACCATGATGAAAAGTGTCATGGGGTCAAAAACGAAGACACTTGTCATAGTACTGAAGTCGAAATACACCAGCGTTTTGAGGGCTTTTCTATCAGTTTATGTATTAAAAAAAGTTTCACGCGAAATGACAAACTAAGTATACCCTTATTTAACACAAGTGACGGGTATAAAAACAACTCATGTGTGTATGAGCAACTCTACAATTTCATGCTGCAATTGTTTTCATTTGAAATTCTTCGCTTAAAGAATTGTTTGGGGGCACAAACAACCTTTATGAGGCATATTAATATAAGACAAATAATAAGATTTTCAAGTCAAAACAAACTTCACAAGCCGCCTTGCAATTATCAACTTTGTTGGGTTCTTTAGAAGACGACAGACAGTTCTGATGGGTTTTTGTTATAATTGAATATTTTTTTTTTGTAAGGTATACATACCTATACGAAAAATTGTTGTTGTATGTCAAGAGTTTTAGAAGTAGGTTTTTGTTACGTTTTTTGAATTCTTAATAAGAAATGCATTGCAGCATGAAAGTCATACAGACAGACAAACATACAGACGTTGTATGTAAATAAGTCAAAATTTTAATAAATAAAAAGGCGTCGCTAGTTTTTTTTTTTTTTTATAAAATATGTTCTAAAGGAAAATTTTTAAGTTGCAACTTTCTAGTAATTTTTTTTGAGTTTTTTCTAAAAACAAAAAAATTATTAATGCCGGTAATAAGACTGCAAGAAGTAGAAGTGAAATTAGAAAGTAAATACTTTTTCTAATTAGTTAACAATTCAAAATGGTTGCACAAACTTGCGCATATTATAAAAATTAAATACGCAAAATATTTTTCAATATTTAAAATTTGACTTAATGTATTAAAAATGTTAAAATTTTCCGGAACAGAGCGAAATGAAAAAATTTTCCAAGCGCAATAAAATTTTCCAAACAGAGCAAAAACAATACAATTCTTCTACAAATGATTGCCAGTCAAAAATTAAATATTTTCTTTTAAATGTTTTTTATAAAAAAAAGAAAATAAAGCAAGTTATCGATCTCATTTTGTAATTAACCCATATAAAAACAAGTAATAATGTTTAGGGTGTCAAGCCAAAATACTTGATATCCTACAATAGAGTATATAAAAACTAATTTTTGAGATTGTATTCTATTTGGGACCCAAAGCAAAATTTTGTTATGAAGTAAAGATTCATGTAAAAGTTATTTTGTATATGAGATATTTTCGTCTTAAAGCGATTTAGAAAGGGGGTTTACATGGGGCCTATGGTAAATTTTGCTCCACAAAATTTCGCCATGAAACAGTTGCTATTTTAAAATTTATCGTCGCCAAATTGCATATCAATAACAAAGAAAGTTTTGGCATTTTAAGCTATTTTGGGGAGTGGTATTTGTATGGAAGCTGTGGTGGTCACCAGAGAACCTCAAAATTCACCACTGGTCACACAGAAAAAAATATCTTTTGAAAATTTTTTACAACGAAGTTTCTTAAAAATAAAAGTTTAGATCAACAAACTTTTTGTTTGATCCAATGAAAAAATTTATCAAAATTGCACTTTGCAAAATAGCACTCAATAAAGCATATTAAATAATGCAATAATTAAATATTTCCTAATATTCAATAAAAAAAAAAAACATTTTAATTAAAGTAAAGAGAGTATTCTTACCACTCTTGTCCATTTTTTATTTGTATATCTTTAGTTTTTCCAAAGTCTTTGGAAAAAGGTTTCCTGTGGCCATGTTCTGTAACTCTCGCGTCTTGAAACTTTTCGATTGAAATGTGTGAAATGAAACAAAAATGCCATAAATTGAAACAAACAGCTGTTTTTCTCCCTAAACTGTGTCTGTAACTTTTCTTAGCGAGAACTAGCTGTCGCGTAAGGAAATTCCTTGCCAATTTACAGAGGGGCGAGAAAAAAATGTTAAAAATAAAAAACAATTAAAAATGCAAAATGCAAAGAATATTAATAATTATATTTTGTTCTTGGCACATTTTTTATTGTTTAATTATTTTGCTTTTAAAATTTTTACAAAATATACGAATGTTTTCAAAGATCGTTTGCAAACAACAAACATTAAAGTCGCACTTTACATTATTTGGTATAGCCGACGGATCTATTTTCGCTGCCGTCGTTGAAAAATTTTCAATTTAAGTAAATTTTGGTCGTCGTCAACGATATGTGTTACTGGCGTTCTCAACGTCTGCAATGTCACATAGGCCTCGAGTGCAATGTTATGACATTTATAACGTAACGACGTAATATCTTTCGATAGTTTTCGACATGAGTTACAGACACACTTTTTTCTCACTTTTCGAGAAACGATGGAATATTTTGTGTCACATCTTTACGATGCGAGAAGTTCTCACTAAAGTTACACAACATGGGTTCTGGTGATCTGGCCTACGCAACCAGCAAAATAAGCATACAAAATAGCTTTCCTTCTACAATAAATTTTAGTGTATTTGCAAAGCATAAAAATTTTGAACTAAGAACATCATAAATAATGAATAAATAAATAAAGATTAGATAAACGTTTTGTTTGATTTATTCAAAATTTCCAACAATTTATTTTAACAAATCACGTGAAAATTCTGTTGAAAAAAAAATTGTTTTGGACAACAACTTTTTTATTGACTCAATAAACATGGTTGTTGACTAAAAATTCAATAACTACAAACTTTTTTTATCAATACCGCAAAAATTGTCATCGTAGAAAATTTAAATCTCTTTTTTAATCAAATATGCGAATTTCATATTCAAACATGAAAATTATTTTTTTCTGCACAAATACGGACCGATTTTAAAATAGTTCGGTCAGACGATTCATGTTGAAAAACAATTTTTTTTAACTAAGTCTGTGTTCATACGGCTCTTGTCTAATTGTCATGATTGCTACTTTATAGGCGAGAGGGACAAGGGGAAAAGAAATGAGTACACAGATGCATGTACTGTCTTTACGTTATGCTTTTTCATTCGCTGTTTAATTTTGTTATTGTTTTCAATATCAAAAAAGCACATGTCGTCAACATGACAAGAATCATTTGAACGCCAATTCATGTTCAAAGAAGAAAAAGGAAGAATCTTGTCAATAAGACATGAGCCGTATGAACTCAGACTAAATTTAATGGAAATACCAACATAAGTAAAGTACACTGAAAGAAAAATGCTTCATATATTTAATGAATCATTTTCATAAAAAAACTTTCCTTAGGTAAATGAAAATGTTCATTGTCTAAATGGAATTTCATAGTTATAATGAAGTATTTTCGTTAAAATCGCTTCATTGGATTTCGTAATTACGTTAAAAATTTTCATTAGATATATGAAAACTTAAGTTTGTCCAAGTTAAAAAAAAAAAATTTTAATTGGGAACATAAAAAAACAATATACAAACATAACTATATTCATAAATTAATACAAAATTATAGTTTCCTTACAAAAATGTTTAATTGTTAATTAAAAAATGTAAGATTTAATAATTTCGTACACCGAATGTTACATGTATGCCATTAAATTTATGAAATCAAAAAAATTTTTTATAAAAGTAACATATTTCAATAATTGCCTTCATAAATTTAAATTTTCATTTTGACAATAAAAATGTCATTATAGTAATGAAACAAAAACTTTCAATCCACTTTCAATCAACGTTGTTATTGTTATTATGGACAATTTAATCTCATATTTAAGCTCTTAATTGAGTAAAAAACATAGTTTTTTAATACAAAAACTACACTGCCCCGGTAGACTAGCTGGTAGCGAGGTAGTCTAACAGCACCGAGGTTGGCTGATCGAATCCCGCCAGAGACAGAAAAAAAATTTAAAATAAAGTAAAATAAAAAATAGAAAAGATAAAAAAAAATAATTAAAAAAATTAAAAAAAATAAAAAAAATTATTAAAAAAAATAAAAAAAAAAAATTTTTACTTTATTTAAAGTATTCATCCAATGAATAATATTCATAGATCTAATGTAATGTTTCATTAAATCCTTTTAAGGAAACAGGTTTCATCGATCCAACGAAGCGCTGCATAGGTTCCTTTTTAATGCAATTTTTCATGGGATTAATGTCAAAATTCATTGGTATTGCGAAGAAAATTCTTTCAGTGTAGTTTATGGCTACAAAGACTGTTCCGGAAAAGTTTTTTGGGGGCATGTGCAATTAAGGACCGATTCTACCATTTTCAATAGGCTTTATTCTTATGACAGTTAAGAAGTATGTATGCGACGAACTTTCTTAACAGAGCACGCATTTTGATAATAAAATTTAATAATTTGCAAGCATTGTTCGTTTGTTAGACGATTCATGGTTAAATTATAGACCAAACTGAAGATGTTTGACTGTGAAACAAAAAAAGAAACGTGCGTCAGCTGTTTAAACCAGTGTTCCCAAAACGATAATAGCTAAAAAATCACCCGCTACAACAAGATAGTATATCTTATAAATTACAGTATTAGAATCCGAACTGTTGAATAGTATTGTGGTTATTTTGTTGAACTGTTTATGGTTTAAAATCCAAATTTTAATATTTTAATTAGGCTAAACTTCATCACATTTAATTTCCATTAAATTGTTTTTACGAAGAAATAAATTTTACAACATGAAATTAATAAAAATTAATTGATAATTTTTCATTCTTGACTGCCGCGGGGTTCGAACCCAGGCTTTCACGGACAGGTTACCCCTACATGTTTCAATTGTAACCACTCAATCTCTTCAGGGGGTTTTGTCGTATAACACTCACAGCCGTCGACGACTGCTGGCAGTCAATAGTGAAACATCAATCTTTAAACCAAATTGTATTTAACCCTTGGTAGATCGATATTTGCTTTGAATGACTATCAATTTTAATTGATTTATATGTTTTTCCTCACTTCTGATTTTGCGTACTTTTTGGCAAAAATTCTTCTTGAAGTCCAAAGTACATTTTTCATTTTTTTGTCTTTCTTTTTCTTGTTGACCTTTTTCAGTACAACTTGAAGGACAAATGTTAACATAGATCTCGTGCCTTAGCCTTTAACAATTAGTATTGTGGTTATTTTGTTGAATTGTTTATAGTTTTTAATACAAATTTTGCTATTTTTATCAGGCTAAGGTCCATCAAATTTAGTTTCCATTAAATTATTTGAATGAAGAAACTTCTCTAAACGATTTTCAATTATTCAACTTTTTCCCAAATAGTTTTAAACATTTTCTAAATAAATTTAAATTCTTTTCTAAAGCTGAATGTACACTAGTGTGTCCAAAAAATTTTTACAAAATTAAGCGACTTTTTCGATTTATTTTGCAAGAGTTTTTAGATAACAAAAGAAAAAAAAAAACAAGTAAGAGTGCTATGCCGAATCTTTAATACCAATCACAAACCCAAATGCAGCGTCTTAGACCACTCAACCACTTATACACAGTATCAAACATAAATAAAAAATATGCTGAGCGGCATTTAAGGGGCAAATCATGCATGTAAAACAAACAATATGGAATCTTATGACAATTAAGATCATTATTAGGAAAGTTACGAACAAAAAATTAAAATAGAGTCCTTTGAAGGAGTAATCAACAAAATTTACCAAGAGGACCCTTTTGAAATGCACTAAAAATATCAAAAAATTGGACAACATTTTTTGATTTTTAAGCCACCAGATTTGGCGTGAAGTGCCCCATATGTTAAGAATGTTTAGTATTTTCTTTTCCGTTTTCTATATTTAATTTTATAAAACTTAATATCCTACACAACATTTAGTTTTTAAGACATTTTATTATTAATTATCAGACGCCGTACTTTTATGCAGTTAAAATCGTGTTTTATGCGCATAAAAAATGCACTAAAAATAGAAATATATGCGCTGAAAATTTAAAAAAATGCAGTTAAAATTATCTAAATTTTTTTTTTGATAAAAAAAAAATGCAAATCCAAATGCAATTGCAAGCATAAGACAAAACAATGAACGACCATTAGAGGATAAGTCCGCTAGATTGATTACCTTTTTTAAAAAACTGCCATCTAAAATAACGTGCGTATATACAAACGTCTCATACATTCAATAAAGTAATAAAAACAACGGTCTGTAGCCTTATAAAAAAATAATTAAAGTTTTCCTGTACAAGTACAAACATTCAGTCGATAGTAATATCGATATATCGATAGTGAAATCTGAAGTCTCGATAAATATCGATAGTAGAAAATATCGATAGTATCCCAGCATTTGATCGGGTGTGGCATGGTGCGCTTGTGTCAAAGCTTATTGCTTTTGGTGTCGGTAATGATTTCTCTCGATTTATATCGAGTTTCCTCAGTGCAGGCGCGGATTCAGGGGGGGGGGGGGGGAAATAAGGAAATTTCCCCCCCGTAAATTATACAAATATGTTTTGTTAATTTCGATAATACAAGAATTCCCAATAATAATATTTTTTTTAATGTACAAAATTTTTGGAAATCCCAGCAAGGTTTTTTTTTTGTTTTTCTTTTATGGAATCTAACGAAATTTTCAATAAGTATTTTTTTATTTTTTTTATTGAATCTCTAACGATTTTCAATAAGTCTCCATATCATAATCCTAATAGTTATTTATTAGATATTTCCAACGAAACATAGTTTACCGTATTCAATTACTCATTATTCTACATTCAATTCCAGCAGGTGCCATCTATATCCAAAGACTAAACGTTTGACTTGATAAAGCGTGCGTTTTAATTATTAAAAAGCCTTAGTATTTGCAATATTTATGTATATATGTGTTATATCAATCAAAATTATATTTGATAGTTTTTGACGAAAGCAGTGATTTGTCGGGGAAAAGCCAGATTTCCTTATCTTTAAGATATTTCAACATACAACAAAAAGTTTTTAGGGAAGAATTTATTGGCTTTGTTGTAAACGCATTTGAAGAGGCTTCAAAAGATATTGATGACGTTGATGTGTCAATTGATGCGAAGGCACTATCATCAATAGTTCTTAAAGCTTTGACAAATTTTGGTCCTGACCTAAAAAATTCTGTAGGAGATAGAACAGATGGGTGTCCTCTGATGTCAGCTGAAAATGGAGCTGTTCAAAATTTCTGGAAAAGCGACAAATGAAAAAAAACGCCTTGCTATTCCCATAAATCGAACAACTCAATTTCTAAAAGCAATAAAGTGCCATTAATACAAAAAGTTGTATCATTTGTTAAAGAAACGACAACGACAACATTTTTTAAATATAATCATCCCAAGCGAAAAACAGTTTTATCAAAGTTTTTGGGAGCCAAACTCTCTACATTATGCGAGACAAGATGGGTGGACCGTCACGACTCAATTTTACACTTTGCAACAAGTATCCATCATATAGCTTTGGAAAAAATATCTGAGTGGAAAGCTAATATCTCTACCTTTATATTAAGGAACTCACTTAGTACTTTTGAATTTATTTGCGGAATATACATATTAAGTGTGATACCTATCGTAATACAGCCACTTATGGTGTTTTCTTTTCTACAAAAAAATGTGACATTTTATTTAAAAAAATACAATTTGGTGTCTGTTTCTTCAAAATTTTACTCCCGAAAAGGGTGAGTTTTTTAGAATAAAGCAAGCCACCCTTTACGGGAGCAAAATTTTTAAGAAACATAAACCAAATTGCATTTTTTTTTTTAAATAAAAGGTCACATTTTTTGTAGAAAAGAAAACACCATTATTATCATTTCACAAAAGAAAGAAAAAGATCTTCAAAAAAGATCAAGCCTTATCAAAATTTTAATCATGTGCCTTGAAGAAAAAATAAATAAAGCCGAAGGAAGAACAATTTAAAGCGATTTTTGAAAAAGTTAAAGTTATTTGCGTTCAAATCGAGGTTCCTATCGAAAAGACAAGATTTGAACGAAATAATCACATTCAAAATGTTGAAGATTACTACCGAGTTGTAGGTTACATTTCTCTTATTTAATTTATTTTAGAAGATCGCATAACAACTTTCCCAATAGATATCCCAAATGTATTGAACATACCTAAACTTCTACCTCAAAGAGTAATCAACTCATATACAGATACAAAACTGTTAAAACCACAACTAGCTGATGAGCTGATTATATTTGATAAAAGAGATAAACACCAACTAACATCTAAACTTGAGCCTGATCTATCAGATAACGTTGTAGATGCTTTAATAAACTGTAATGAAGATATCTACCCAAATCTTAGAAAAATATTTCCCTTCGTCGAATAAAAACATGGCTCGGATCAACAATGACAGAAGATAGACTGTACTGTCTAAATTTGCCTAACAAGGCAATCATAAATTTCTTATTTAAAAAGATTAATGTATGTTTAACTGATCTTATATATTATTTAACCTTTTTGTTGAGTTTTTTTAATTAGGGTAATGACTTTTTTTGGACAAAATTTCTTCATCATACCACGCGATGGGCAATTTAGTATCGATAATGAAAATAATTTTTTAGGCCATTTTGGCGTAGTAATGTATGCGTTCCGCGCATATATTACTACGCTGCTGAAAATTATCACTGTTTCATATATCCGCCAAACAACTCATCTATCATTTGCCATTAAAATTTAGTTTATTAAAAAACCGCGAAATAGAGTCGCGATTTTTTGGGCGCCCTTCTTCCTTACAAATGGTTATTTCTTGTTATATTCATGAAATTATTAGAAAATACTTAAAATTTTGTAATGAAATGTTAATTTTGTATAGTAAGGAGAAAAATTTAAATTCAAAACTTTATCGCGTTTGGTGCGGAAACTTTCTTCACGATCGCGAAAAAGTAATACATAATTTCTTAATATTTTTTCACGGTATGCGATGAAGAATTTGATATTCTCAAAAATTGCAAAAAGTAGTTACCCTAATACATAAATTGTTTTTAATAAACTTTTAAAAACAAATTTTTCATTTTTTGCATCATAAAAAATTTCCCCCCCCCCCCCTAAGGCTCAAGCTGGATCCGCGCCTGGCCTCAGTGATCGCACTATACGTGTTGTTATAGATGGGATCGCATCAAACGAGTTTAAGCTAAATTCAGGGGTACCGCAAGGTTCTGTCTTTTCTCCTACGCTATTTCTTATGTTTCTTAATGACCTTCTTGGTCATACTTCAAATCCTATCTACTCTTTTGCAGATGACAGCAACATTTGTCATTCATATTCCTTCGATCATAGGCCAAGCCTTGTTGAGATTGGGGACAAAAGACAGAATATGAATGACACTCTTAATCAGGACCTAGCTGCAATCTCTGAGTGGGGTCTAGCGAATAGGGTCGAATTTAATGCACGCAAGACCCAATGTTGTATGTTGACCCACAACCGGGCCGTGGGACCAACTCTGTCATCTGTATTAATGGGTGGCATTGATATTGAGGAATCGGATACTCTTGATGTTCTGGGCATGAGAATACAGTGCGATGTTCGCTGGAATAAACACGTTTTTAAAGTGTCGAAAGAGGCATTCAAGTGTCTAGGCTTTTTAAAACGGTGCAAGACTTACTTCACTTCATCCGATCTCCTTACTATCTATATCACCTATATCCGACCGAAGATGGAATACAACTCCCATATATGGGCAGGGGCTTCAAAGTCTATTTTGAACCTTCTGGACCGTGTACAAAGGAGGGCGGTGAAGCTCATCAATGACAGTAGGGTATCCAACTCTATTGACTCATTGGAGCATCGTCGGAATGTGGGTTGTGTGACACTTTTCTATCGATATTAGACACCATGGGAGATGTTCCACTGAGATAAGTGAACTTATTCCACCCGCCCGAGTATTTCTTCGTAATACTCGCTCATCCAGTGGATCACATCCGTTTGTAGTCGATTGTCCTGTGTTTCGCACAACGCATTATAGAGAAAATTCGTTTTTCAGTCGAACTATACGTATGTGGAATAAACTTCCCGCAGAGGTCTTCCCCGGTACTTATAATTTATTAAGATTCAAGTCGAATGTCCACAAACACTATTCCCTCTTTCCCCCTTCCCAAACCTTATTTTGCCGATCAACACAATGCACTGCATATATAGGGGGCATCCCCTGAGTGTTGGCTTATCGTTAAAAAAAAAAAAAAAATTACTTTAGAGATATATATGACCCTACATTTTTTCAAAATAAGAGTTTACTGCCTGTTTTTTAAAACAAAATGAAACGGAAGTTATAGGTGCATGATTAAATGCTGACAATTCCTCTGTGGTATATTCATTTTCACTACGCTGTTTTCGAAAACAATTTAAATTAAATATGCAAGCAGTTTAGGATTTAAAACAATAAATTTAAATCCTTAATTTTTGTTTAAACTTTATCAAGCTTGCTACGAATTTGTTTACTTAAGTTACCGTCCACATCTTATTTATGGCAATATCAATTAACTTAAATTCGCCATTGTTGAATCCTTTCACCACATCTTTGAATCGGCAAAAGTTTTTAGCATAATACATAATTGCTTTCAACCACGTCCTCCATCTGGTTGTTATAGGCTGTAGAAGGTGCTTTACAAAATATTTTTCCCATAAGAAACCAATAAATAAAGATAATCGAAGTTGTCTTTTATGTCTTCTGCGGAAGGGTGCATGGCAAAATAAAGCAATTAAAAAAAGTTTTTTCAAAATATGCAATATCAGCAATATATGCAAAAATATGCATTTAAAGCAAAAAATGCAAAAATATGCACTAACAAATCGATGCCATTTTACCGAAAATTTCTTGATTCGCAAAGATATTTTGTATATGGTAATCTCCGACTGACGAGAACAAATATGCAGTTGCATAAAAATCCGGGCCTTGTTAATTATGAATTTAAGCCATTCACAAAATTTAAGAATTAAAAAAAAGAAAATAAAAATTTCAAAAGCCATTGAAAACTTTTCAACATGATAAGAAAACTTTTGCCAAAAAAATTAAAAGAAATAAAACACAGAGAGACTAAAAGAAACAAGAAGACAAAATTTAATACATGGGCAAAATAGCATTTAAAATAGTTTTTTTGTTGTTGGTCCTTTTAGAATTTAGCCACAATTGAGACCAGTGCTTAAGTGCTTTTGTTCAAAAAGTTGTAAAGAACCACAAGATGTCTGGCTTCACAAGATATTCATTCATGGGACAGAGTGGGACAGTCAGACAAACTGACGGGATGAATTAAATTGTAACAAATAGTCGGCTTGGAGTGTTATAACTATTAGAAACATTAGAACGAGTATAGTTTTTGGTATGATTAGAAAAAGATAACTGAACATAAATCTTTTAAGGCATGTTAGCAGCAAGTCTTCGCAAACGTAAATGGGAAAAATATTTTGTTAATAAATGATAATAACTACTCTAATGGCTGTCGCATTAAATACAAAGCCAGAAATTATGGTAGAGCAATTTTTTTTCAAAAGAATACACGGAGAGAAATGAAGTGAACAAATGTTTGAATTAAGGATCTTCTTATAATCAAAAAACTATACCGGTATTTATTTAATCTTACAGAGATTGTTCTAAAAATTTGAATATTAAATTATTTTAAGTTTGAAATTCTTTTTTCTAGTGCAGTTAAACTTGGTTAACTAACGTCTGATTATTATTGTCAAAAAATTACCTCAGTTGAGTAGTTCGAACAAAAATGAATTATAAAGACATCAGTGTTGAAAATAATTTGTTCCTAATCTTCTTCAAAGGATGACAAATGTCATAGAAAAACACAAAAGGCAAAAAACTTAAAAGTTTTATTTTTTTTTACCACAACAAAAAGAGATGTTTGTGGCCATTAATTTCTCATAAATTTGTTTCTTTTAAGCTTTACAAAAGTACTGACTGTAAATGAAAAATATTTTTAAGACAAAAAAGGAAGGAGTCCCTTCTTTTTAATACCACAAAAAGAACTCCGACAGCAACAACAACCTCAATAATATTAGCAAGAGCTTATAATGCCGTTAATAATATCCACTTTAAGTAACAAATAATTTGGAATGGGAAAGGAAAGGAAATGTTTTTGGATTTTCCAAGTTTGATGGTTTTGATGTGAGTTGAAGGAGGACATTTTTGGGATGTTAGCTAAAGAGTAACATAAAGTGAGATAGGAGGACGAAAGCATTAAAAGGACCACATGTTAAACAACATAAAATTGGCTAATAATACTTGGCTTTGAATATAAGAGGAATACGATGAGTGAGAGAGTTGCTAAAGTGGGAAGGGTAATACCACAAAGACTGTCAAAAAATATTCTTTTTTCGAAAAGTTCTAAGCCCTTTAAGATTAAAAAGCTGGGTTGAAGGGCTTTATTCAACAAAAGTTCTTTTAGTAATATATTAAGTAATATTGGCACTAAATTTAATTAACATTTTGTAACAACATCATAAAATTTTTAATTTAATACAATAAAATTGCATTGAAAATGGGTATCATTGAAAAAATCTTAACAGTTTAAAAACATATGCCCGGAAAGTTTTAAATACTTTTCAAAGTTATTTACGGGAATACAAAATTTATTATTAAGATTTTTGTATGACGTGCTAAATTCCCAATTTTTCATATTTGATAAATACACTGAAATTTATTGTTGAGGGAAATCTAGCTTCTTTTAGTTTGTTGAAGGTCTTAAAAAAGCTAAAAATGAATTGTAATTTTCAATATACTATACAATCAATTTTTACCTTACCAATTCTAAATAGCTTAAAAGCTTCATAAAGTTTGTGTCTGCAGTATTATTGTCCAAATACGGATATTGTACAATTAAATTGGCTGTGTGTTTCTCATATTAGTAACAATTTATTGAATAAATTAAATCAAGTCCTTTGAGTTATATTGCAAAGAAATATTTTGAATGTGTTGACAACATTGTACAATACTCAACTTGTTTACTGTTACATGTATTCAACTAAAAAATTGCGTCACATATTTGTTTTTTATATTGCCCAACTTATTGAATAATGGAGAGCAAATAACAGCAGCAATAAAGTACTCAATAATATTGCAAATATATGTGTACCTTAAAAGAGCTTTATTAAGACAACTAAATATTTTAATTTTTCATAACAAAAGTTTTAGTTTATAAAGGGTGGCCCATAAGTAACTTTATGATTTGATAACTGAAAATGTTTTGGTTTCAATTTTCTGTTTTTGTTTTTTTTTTTAAGAATTAACTTTGAAAAACTTGGCCAATTTATGATGGAAAGACTCAGCAAAGTGAAAAGATCCAAAGTTGTTTAATTTTATTTTGGAAGTCAGAATTCGATTATTCAGAAACAAACATCATATCGAATAATAAGCGAGAGGCCCACCATGTTCACTTTAATGCTCAGGTGAATAAACGAGATTTCAAAATATCGGGCACCCAAAATTTAAGAATCAATTATTCTTCATCAAATGTGCATCTATTTTTTTTGGGACCATTTCCAATGATTAAACATTTTTTAAGGCTTGAAAGAACAATCCAAAATTGTGGTTCTAACTATGACTCTCCAGTTTTTTTGGATTTTTAACAGGCCACCGTGTTCGCCAGATTTAACGAATGCCTATTTTTTCTTTGATATTACCTAAAGAGTAAGGAAAGCCACTAACCATCCAACAGCTTAAGTCGAATATCTAACAAGAAGCGAGGGCGCTGAAGATCTGAAGTTTTAAGAAAAGTTATGGGAAATGCTCTGGAAGGAGAACGTCAGGTCAAAGCAAACAACTTGCAGCATTTGAAAGACTATTCAAAACATAATGGGAACTTTTACCAAACTATATTCTAAATTTTAATAAATGCCAACGCAAAACCAAATCTGCATTAACAATAACTGGCATTAGAAAGTTTTGTTTGAAAAGTTCAAAACACTTTTTACACTTTTTTTAAATAAGCTTCATAAATGCAAAAGCTCAAGTTATATTTTTAAATATCTTTTATTTTTCCAAAGAATTTCAAGCACTTTTAACTTTTTAAAAGCTTAAGCATAGTTTAGCTCGATTTTATTAAAACTACCTCTTGAACTTTTAAAGTAGCTTTAAGTTTCAACACCGCATGTAAAAATTTAAAAGTCTTAAAAAAATTTGCTTAAACAATTTCTAAGCAAATTTAACTTTTGAAATCGCTCTACGAAAATTCTTAAAGCTTTTATAAAGTTTGCTCAAAAAATTTGTAAGCACTTGTTATTTTTTCTAAAAAAGCTTGGTTTTTAGTTCAAATACTTCAAAGGCTTTAGAAGTTTTATAAAGTTAGTTTAAAAATGTTATAAAGGGTGGTCCAACGATAATATATACGATGTTAATTGTGAGTCACACCTAAACGTCAAGTTCTTGGTCCAACTTAATTTGACATTTCTATGTTTCACTGTTTGCCGAATTCAACCACGAAGAGGTACACCATTGAGCAGCGCGTTAAGATTGTTGAAGCCTTTTACGAAAATGGGCGTTAAAATCAAAATGCATTTCGTGCACTTCGTGATTAATTTGATCAGCATAATCGACCAATGTCTCCACAATCGGGAGAATTGTGCGCAAATTTGAGCAAACAGGGTCTGTAGGTAATTTGAAAACAGCTGTGCATTCTCGCCCAGTTTATTCTGGGGAAAACATTGCTGTTGTTCGCGAAAGTGGTCGGCAAAGCAGTTACCGTAAATGGTGTTCGCTGTCGCGAGATGATGAGTTGGCCAGAAATTGAGGATATGGACCTGGACGATATGTGGTTCCAACAGGATGGTGTTACTTGCCACACAGAATAACAAAACAATGGCGCTTTTGCGCGAGATATTAAATAGCCGTGTTATCTCACGTCGTGGCGATGTTAATTGGTCATCACGATCATGTGATTTGACATCGTTGGACTTATTTCTTTGGGGATATTTAAAAGAAAAAGTGTACGTTAATAAGTCTAAAACAATTTAAGATTTATGGGATGAGATAACTCGGCACATTAATGACATTGAACCTCAATTATGTCTCAGAGTCATTGAAAATATAGACCATCGGATAAAAGTATACCACCGATATTTTATTTCAAACATAATTATCATTGACCCTTCTATCAAAATAAAAAAAAATATTAAGATAATTCCCTGAAAACTTTTTGTTTTATTTACAATTATAACATCGTGCGTTTTGGTTGGACCACCCTTAAAACACTTTCAACTTTTTTAGATTTTACTGATGTTTAAATTTTTTCATCTTAAACTTTAATCATTTTAAAAGCTTAAAAGCTTTTCTTAACACTTAAGAATTAAAAAAAAGCCTTATAACTTCTGC
The DNA here is from genome assembly GCA_930367215.1 of Pollenia angustigena. Taxonomy (NCBI): domain Eukaryota; kingdom Metazoa; phylum Arthropoda; class Insecta; order Diptera; family Polleniidae; genus Pollenia; species Pollenia angustigena. The sequence goes on along the minus strand of OV884058.1, from coordinate 186,724,313 downwards.
ACATAAATAAATGTTTATGAAATGTAACAATCGTTTATTAAGATACATCTTCAAAGATAATTTGTTTTGTAAGCTTTTATTAAATTTAAAATTTTTTTATTGAATACGGGGGTAAATCTTTTTCAACTTTTAAAAGCTCTGTTTATTAAGTTCGCTCCGTTATTTATTTTTGTGCTGGTTCACACTCTTCACGTTAAAGCCATCAAGTCTTGAGTTTTTAGGATTGAGAGGAGCAAAAATGGCAGTCTCCTTTCCATTCTCTCCTAAAAGCTCAAGACTTGACGGTTAAAACTTGGAGAGTGTAAACCAGCACTTTCTGAATAAGTTAGCTTATATGTTCTTGAATTTTTATCAAAAAAGTTAAAAGACTTTTTACAACAAGTTTTCAATACTTTTATCTTTTTTTAAAGCTCAATTAAGACATAAACTTCATTTCACAAAAAGTTATATTTTTTTTTTATTTTTACTTAAAAACTAAATCTAAAAAGCTTACCAAGCTTCTAGGATTACAGAAAAAACTCCTATCACTTCTAGCTATTTAATAAAGTTTACTAAGTGTATTTACACAGTTAAAATCATTTTTAACTCAGTTTAAATTAGAATTTTGTTTAAAATTATGATTAAATTTAAAAAAAAAATTTTTTCTCGAAGCACCAGACAAGCTTCTAAATACTTATTACCAACAAAATTCGTTCCTAATCTCAATTATTTATAATCCCATAATAGCATTTAATTTAAATATACAAGTAATTGTTATTACTTTTGTTATTTTTTTCTTTTTTTTATTAATATTTTATTTTGCCACTTCAACAATTTGTTCTTTCAAATTGTTTTAACACGAAAAAGTACTTTGAAAATTATTCTTGTAATTTAAGACAATTGTTTTTTTTTTGATATTTTGTTTTTGTTTTCAACAAAAAAGTTTCTCATTCTCTTTTTTTTTGTAGCAGTAAACGTCTTCTTTGACAGGTGACATCATATTTTACTTGACTTAAATTGTTATTATGAGTATTTTACATTTCACTTATTAAAAAAAATATAAATAAAAACAAAGCGTAAAAAAGTAACAGCAAGTCTGTTTTTTATAAGATTTTTAATTTGACAACAATAAATTTTGTGGTTATAAAAGTGAATAATTTTATTTTTCTAAAAAAAACCGTTTACACTAGGGATTGCTGTCAGGTTTTAACCTAAACCAAAAACCGACCAAAAAATCTCGGTTTTAGTTTTTACTTTAAATATATAGACATTTATTTTATATTGCAAATTATACATAATACTCGTACTTCATTTAAAAAAACTTTAAACATAACAGCCTGGAACAATGGCAAGGTATTTCAAAATTCCTTAAATTTAAAATATGGCTGACTTCCAAAACGTCAAATGCTTTGTATAAGAACAAAGCATAATGTTTCATTACGCCGCAGTACAATATATATGCAATGCAAACCCTTCCAAAACGTAACGCAGCAAAAAAGCAATCGGAGCATCGGTTTTAAGGTTGATGCTTTGTGATATTTGACATTTAATTTGCAAGCAATACAGATTTATTTTAATATTATGCATTGCATCACTTATATTTCAAAACGTTTAAATAAACAGAACACAAAGTTGCATTGATTCGGTACTTTGTACATGTGCATCGTTAAAATACAGTAGTGAAACTGTATACAAACTTTGTATTAGTACGTTTTGTAAGTCAGCCTAAGTGCTAAGAAGAACAAATGTATCTTTTTTAATGATAGTACCTAAATTTAAACAAATAAACAATTTTATTACATACAAAAAAATATTTATGTATGTGGTTTTACTTGGTTATTTTTGAAACTAAAAACCGAATCGAAACCGACCGGTTTGAATCATATTAAAACCGAAACCGCGGTTTCACATTTTTACGGTTTTTAGCAAACTCTAGTTTACACTGAGCATGTATTTGTGTGCAAACCTTTGCAATTTAACGAGTAGAAAAAATATATAAAAAGCCCTTCTTTTTCATTCTTAAGTCTTAACACTTAAGATCGATTCACCCATGCGTTCCCAACCATATTTCTGTACGGACAAAATTTTTTATATTGAGTTTGACTTCTTACATCTTGAATTGGTTTAATTTTAATTATTGTTCAGAACAAATTTTTTTTTTTCAGTTTGTACATAAAAGTTGAAATGATTGTTTTTTGCGGAATAATTAAAAAAAAAAAAAAAACAAGGAAGAAAGTATAGACGGTCAAGCTTGACCATATCGACCCATTTGCGCGAAATTATCGTATATGCCAATTTTTTGGATATTGTGTTTTTGATGCAATCTTGTTCTACATTCAAAGAGACGTCGCCTGACAAAATATTGTGGGCGAATTCCACTTCGTTGCTCCAAAAATTGAATGTATATTTTCATTTTTATATTGCAAGTGATAGCAGAGAAAAGTAGAAAAATGGCTCTCCTGTTAAATTTGGTTTTTGTAACATACGATAATTTCGCGCAAAGGGGTCGATATGATACCCTACATCACAGTATTTATTTAGTATTTATTTAAACACATCATGCTTATGTGTCCATATAAATATGGATTATATATGTTTATAAACCTCATCAAAATAGGTTTCAAAGTTTATGAGAGGCAGAAATTGCCCCCTACCTCCCCTTGTGGTCCTTTTTTTGAAAAACTGTATAGCTTATGTGTCCATATAGATATGGAAATATCTATGGTTTAAATTTCATTAAAATCGGTTTAAGAGGCAGAAATTTACCCTATTTCCCTTCGTGGTCCTATTTTTCAAAAAATGCATAACTTTTGTGTCCAAATAGATATGGTCCTATCTATGTTTTAAATTTCATTAAAATCGGTTTGATAGTTTCTTAGAGCAGATATTTCCCCATTTCTTCCCTCGTTTTCCTACGATTCGGCCCATTTTCAATAGGCTTGGTCCTTGTGCCAATAAGTACCTATGACCCAAATTGTATCAAATTATATCCAAACTTTGCGCACAAGGTATCGTGGACCGCCAGCCTGCCTGCCAGCTAGCCTCGTTTTTACATCGTTAGTTCGTTAGAATCACTTTCTGAGTCGATCGGTATACTTTAAGGTGGGTCTAGGACTAATATTTTATGGTGTTACACACATCAGCACAAATGCATAATACCCTCTCCACTATTGTGGTATGGGTATAATAATATAATAAAAAAAAAAAATTGAATCATTTTCCTTTTTTCGTCCACTTTCTTTAACACACTTTTAGAAAACAATTCAAAATAAGTGGTTTGCTAGTTGTGCAGTCAATTTGTATAATTGTTTACATCTGTAAACTATATGGTAGCTTTGTTTTTCCGGACAAATTTTCCGAAATGGGTGAATCGTTCTGCAGAACACTCTCAGTAAAACAGTTATTCTCCGGACAAAAATATTGTTAGGAACGCATGGATGAATCCACCTCTACTCAAGAAAACTTGCTTATGTGTAAATTTGCTATCTCGCTATATCGTACCTTCCTACAGTATTTGCTGTGTTTTATTTGATTTATTAAGATAGTTCAAGCTATGTGTTTCTTAAATTTACTTCATGCGTACCATACGCATATGCTTTCTATGCATTTCGCTGTACAACTTTTCACAGCTTTTACTTTTTTGACAGATGCATAAAACGAAACAACGCATAGAAGGCTGAAACGAACGAACAATAATATACTGAATAATATATAGAAAAAACAGAACGTAATAAAATGTTAGCATCTTTTTGTTGAGTTGGATAAATACAGTTTTATTTTTGTGTTCGAAGATTAAAAATAGGGAAACGTTTTTTTTATATTTACTACACAAGCGCTATTATGGCCGTTTTCTCATTATACGATTATCTCTTTTCCCAACGAAAAACTGCACATTAAAGAAATTTGGTTTTCTCAATGTCTATATTCTTTTATTCTGTCGCAAAGCTAACCAGTACTCATCTGCCAATTAGTTATTTTCCTTTTATTTACCGTACAGATAAATACAATCAGCTGACTCCCAGCTTAAACATGTTTTTTGAGAGGTGTTGCCAGCTGAAACAATGTTTTTGTCGGTATATTGAGAAACCCAAAATCGTTAACGGACAGTATATCGCTCTAATAAATTTTTGTTGACATTAAGTAACAGCCAGTTTATCGATACATTGAAAAAATCGCCATTAGTGTTTTTGTTTTCCATATTATCTACTGAACCGAACACTAAAGAATAATAAAAAACCTTTAATAAAATAATAAAAAACCTTTAAAGCTTAATTTCTGAGAAATTTTATTTTATAGCATGTACCCACTACTTCGTTAGCGTCTCTTTTTTCCTTGTGGACATAAGGTTGGTTACAAGAAATTAATGTTAATTTTTCCATCGGGGCAACCCCCTAATATGTGCCAATAGGATAGAAAATGCGATTGGTGAAGCTTCAGCCCAATCGGATAACGCTAAAATGTGTCTCATTGAGTATTAATTAAGAAAAACAGCGATTTTTCACTAAAATTCGTATTTCTTTATCTTTATAACCGAAACCATTCATTCTAGGAACCTGAGTCGAGTCTTGTTTTATAGGAAATTTTATTCTTATTAATTTTGATATTGATAGTTTTGTTCCTTATACCAACAGATAAAGTGATATTTAGCATTAATTAAGGACAAAGAATTACGAATTTTAGTGAAAAATCACGGTTTTTCCCTAATTTATGCTCAATGAGGCACGTGTTGGCGTTATCCGATTGGGCTTAAACTTTGTCAATCGCATTTTCTATTCTATTGGCACATATAAGGTGGTTGCCCCGGTGGAAAATCCAGCATTGATTTCTGGTATCCACCCTATTAAGGTCGATACAAGCTATGGTAATTTTTAATGGGGGCTATATTTTGGTGCACCCCTTTAAAATATGCCAATAGCCTAGAAAATCCGATTGACAAAGAAAATTGGTATTCTGTTAGACTTTCGCAATCGCATTCGCAATTTATTTCAAATCGTGGCAACGCTGCTCAAATATACGTCAGTGTCAATGAACGTCAAATTAAAAATAAATTAATTGCTTGTGTTTGGCTGTGAAAATTGTTTAAATAATTTATTTAGGACATTCTGTAATAAAAAAAATAATAAAAATGGATTTTGTGGCACTGTGGTTCGACGACGAAGAAAATGAAAATGTTTTGTGTGTAAATTAAAATCGGCACAAACCTATTAAAATTCATGTTAAAGTCAAATATTTTTGATCTGGCTTATATATTTCATACTTTTTCCATCCTGCAGCTTCTCTAATAGGTGGTCCATTGATATTTAGATCTTCAGTTAACGTCTGCCAGAAAGTATTTGCCGACTGATGTGCATTTGGTGCTTTCAAATGGCCTCTTGCCAATTGGCAGCGCTTATTCATATATTCCATCATTACTTCAAATTGACGCGGTTTGGTGGTCTTATTGCTTGATTCCGTGAATTAAATAATAATTATATGATGAATAAATAAATAAAATATTCACCCCTATCGTGAATAATTTTTCCCTCGTAATTTTTCCCCTTTTCACATATTTGCGATCATAAACAACTCCCATGAAAAATTGTAATTCAAAGGAGAATAATAACGTGAAAAATTGTTCACGGGAAAAATTCCCCTTATCGTGAAAAATTTTTTCCCTCGTAATTTGTTCACATTTCCCTTAGATTTTCTCACTTTATTTTTGCTAGGGAACAGAACATGTATGTAAGTAGCTCCTCCTATAAATCGAATATTAAGGGTTAATAAGTTAATTAGACATTTTAGAATTTTGGAAAATATTTTACTACATTAAATTTAAAATGTGCAAAAAACTAACGTTGTAATTAAACTATCCCTCCAGTACTTAATATTTTGCTTAATTATTTTAACTTTTCTTTAAAATATATACTTGTATATTTTTGAACAAAAATTTCATGGATTTTCAATATTTTTTAATCTTTCTTCTTTTTTTTACATTCACTGGAACTGATAGCGTGAACAATTTTTCACACGAGATTCACGATTGCTTTTTTCCCTTTGAGGGGAATGAAAATTTCATGGGAACAAAAATTCCACTTGTTATTCACGATAGGGGTGATTATCTTTCATTAACATGTTTGCACTTTGCGAATGCTATTTTGTTGTCGAATAAATTTTGCGAATTTGACATTTGTTTTCGCAATGTAGAATACCGACTTGTCACCTTTTCGCATTTGAAATGCGATTAAAAAAAACTTTGCGAATATCGCAATACAGAATAGAAATTGTTCGCAGTTATGCATTTTCGCATCGCAATTCAGAATAAGCCTCCAGATTACACAATGTTGCCAGAAACATTTCGAAACTTTTTCACAAAATTAACGGAGTACAATTCCATCACAATTATTTCATAGATAGTCCGCACAAGATTTTTTCATATGCGTTATGACAGCATTTCAAGTGAAATGTTAAACAGTTGATCGATTCGGGAAGTTACCAATCGCTAGTCTAAATTTTAAGTTTCTAGGGTCAGCGGTTTGAGCTGGGCGATGATGAATGAGTCAGTCAGTCACTCACGCAACTCTTTTATATATTTAAAGTATTCGTGTTGAGTGTAGAGGGAAATACATACAACCCAGCGGTAACTAGAATGAGTAAAGAGGCCTAATAGAAGGCCTTATTTAGCAGTCACAAGCAGTCAGAAGCCCTTCTCGCCGCATTCCATACTTATTTATTTTTTACACAGGTTGTCATTGGGCGCAAGGCCTTCCACACTTCCTTTAAAAACAACTTCGATCCCTTTCCAAAGAAGGGAGTAAGGAAGGTCACTAAAAATAAAAAGTAAATAAAACTGAACACCTTCCTTTCTCCCTTCTCAAAGAAGGGAGTAGCGAATGTGTACTGAATATTTCAGAAGGTCTTTTAAAAAGAAGTTTATACCTTCTAGAAGGCATACTTCTAAAGGCAGGATATCATGCGAAGCGAATCTTTTAGAAAGGAGTATAGAGGCCTTCAAAAAGGCCTGCCACTTGCAGTCCTTTCAACATTTACCGCTGGGAAGTGTTGATACGGGTTTCGGTTGAGTATAGGAAACGTTGATTTGATAGATAGACAAATATGTATAAAATAAACAATGAAATATTTTTTAGCTTTTTGCACATCTTTGTTTAAAGAAAACTGAAAGAAAATTTAAAAAATTTTGACACAATATATTTTTTCTTGATTCTTGCCGAGCACTGAAAATTCGTGTAAATCAAAAAAAATCAAAACCGTCTGGCAAGCCTAGCTGAAGTCCACGCAAAGGGACATAAGAAGACACATTTCATTCACGGTTTTTAAACCACCTCGAGTTGAGGGCGAAAGGCAGCTTATTACCTTAGGAAATCTGACTCATTCATGATCACTGGTGGTTATAAATGCCAATAATTAATCTATGTAATGAATTTAAAATTTCCTCTTTAATCAAATGATATCAAATTTTACTCCCTTTCTATCGTTTTAAAAAATATGTTCATATTTATTTAAGTTATTTGCAAATATTTATGAAGACATTTTCTTGTATTTGTTTACATTTTGTAAATTCCAACGTTGTGACACACTTTATCGAGCAGAACGTACATATGTAGGAGACAAAAGATTTTTTCTATTTTCTATATGTTTCTGTAAAGCGATAATGTTAGAGCACCACCTACCAAAGACGGCACACCAAGGTAAATACATACCTATAAAAAGTATTTGTGTAACAAAACATACAAATTTACAAACAAATTACTCTAAAATAACAAAAACAGACTATAAATAATAAAACACACACAAAAAAAAAAACATAAAAACAGAAAAAAACAGTTTTAAAGATACCGCTAAAAGCCAAGTTCTGGAACCAAATAGAAAACATGTTAATAAAAAACAAACAAATAAGTTTAACCCATTAAGGCCCGAGCCATGATCCCGTTGAGTTACAATAACGAAACTTTTAAAATTTTATTGTTTATACCTAAATAAGAAAGAAAACAAATTTTGGGCAAATCGGATACGTGGGAGCCCAGATAACCTCAACGTTGGGCCTTAACGATATAAAAATTAAGCGCATTTGCAAACATTTTAAATTAAAATTTTTTATTCACGTCTTTAGGAAAAAAAAATTATAAAAGATATTCATATACATTTCATTTTTAATTCAATTATGATATGTTCCAAAGCACTTTGGGTGCATTTCTCACGTTTGTAATTGATTGGTCCATTATTTACCATAGGCCCCATATAAAGCCCATTCTCGAAAAACACTTTAGTAGTATAACACCATAACAAATAATTCTATTGTAATAAATTTTGTTCTGTCACAGTTTTATAATGACTAGAAATCACACTGTCAACTTTCGTAAAGATCGGTTCATAATTTACCACAGGTCCAATATAATGCCCACTCCTGAAATATCCTAGCTGTCAGTGGATGGTATCCAATATTTGGCATAGCCGAATATAGCACTCTTACTGGTTTTTCTTTAATATCCTGGTAGAGGATAATTTCACATTAATTGTTCGATTTTCTCTTATTGTACCTATTGATTAACCCTGGGGGAAATTTGTGTCAATTGTTCCAACAGACTGGTCCTGGGATTTGTGAAAATAGAACAAGTTCAAAAAGATAACATCCTGGGATGGATAATTTCACATTACTTGTTCGATTTTCTCTTATTGTACCTATTGAAGAACCCTGGGGGAAATTTTTGTCAATTGTTCCAACAGTTGGGCCTGGGATTTGTGAAAATAGAACAAGGAGAACTTATCATCTAACTGGTATATTAAGAACAAAAAGGTTAAAAACTAATGAATTACAGTACATACTTCACCGATGGTGTGACACTATTTTTTGGGACTTTCTCAAATTTGATTCTTAAATCTAGTTCTGGGGACTTGTTTTATTGACATAATAGTACATTGTATCGAAATAATCCAACATTACATTAAACACGTTCCTTGAGAATAGATGTTAGACTGGTCAAATAGTGTCAATTGACCAATGACAACCCCATGTTAAAGTGATATTTCTTATCTTATCACCAAAGACCAATCACGGGACTACTTTGGTGTAAGTTCGCTTTCCTTTAGGAATATAACACACTTTGGGCATAAGAAAAAAAAAGGAATTGTCATAGAGAATTTACCTTCTGCGAAATATCCTGCATTTTAAAAATTGGAAATTAATTTGAAAAAGGTGAAAAAATTATCGAAAATTTCAAAACACATAAATAACAACAACTTATAATTAACATACATACATGTTTTTATTATGCTGTTTTAAATAGCAAGTGATTGTATAAATATGTTTGTATTTAAAAATTGTATGTAATTTGTATATCGTTTAGGCACAGTGTTGCGTTTTCGCATCACGGATATATACAATCGTAAAAAAAGTCTCAAATGTCTACGATGATTGGATTTTTCAGTAGAAATAATAATGTTCGTATGTTAGCTATTTCCTTCAGAAGTTTCAGATAGGTATATTTTATATACCTATCCTAGACCTAGAGCTTGATTTAAAAATAAAACAGTTATTAAATTAAAAAAGGTCAAATAAAAGCTAAATATTACTTTATTTTTTTTTAACTTTTTCCAAAAGTACCCAAAAAACAGGAAAAATTTAAAATTTAAATTACAAATTCAAAAACAGGTCGATTAGATATTAAGTTAAATTTTATTTCACTGTGCTTTATAACAATATCACGTAACAACAAAATGCCTGAGGGGAGGTTTAAGTGAACGTTGCGAAAACGCAACGCAGGGCCTTAATGGGTTGAATACAAACAACAACAATAGCAGAAATGTTACACTGTCTGTTTGGCTCTCCTTCTGATGTAAAAGATGAAATAACAGAATGTCGGTTGCCAACATCCAACCAACAACCAACCGACCAGCAACTGCTGCTGCATTATACCAACTTCAATATTTAACTTAAAGTTGTTAAAAGTTTTTGTTGGCAAACATTAATAAAAAATAAATAAATAAATAAAGAAAAGAACACCTTCCTACACTAGACTACACACTTCACTTACTTATGTGCATTTAACACGTGCCGCAACTTTGTTAGAAACTTTAAGTCGTATCGAAAAAGTTGCGTTGGCACTTCTTAAAGATTTTATATGGTTCTGGGTGTCGTAATGTAGTCAGTCAGTTAGTCGTCTGTCGTCTTCATCGTTCTTAAAAATGAAGAGAACTCCAATTGAGTTTTATGACTTCCTCTTATAGTTTGTAGGTTCTTTTTTATTATTTTATTCTAGAGGTTTTTTTTATGATTTCTTTATCACAACACCGAAGAACAAATATTGCGTTTATTATTTTTTCTAGCGTGTTTATGAAATAAATTAAAATTACTTCTCAAAAGGGAACAACACAGTGTGAGAAATAGGAATAAGGAAATTTAAATTATTAAAAAAGGAATACGTGTAGTATTGGTCTTAAAATGTTGGGTGTATTATGGGTACCGCAACAAATAACCCGTACTCATTTGCAACCTATCGCTTTGGTCTTTTTATACACACATACACATCAAGAACCTAAATTTTTTTAATAAATTAAAATTTCATACTTTTTAACACACCAATCAAAAAGCAGGAATTTACAATAATTTTGCAAAAGAATTTTTTTTGGCTCGAAAAATTATAATGATTTTAAAGATAAACGTTACCTATTTACCACCCGGCGGTCTAAGCACCGGGTGGCAAGCAATGCGTTCACCAGCCGCTCCCATGTGTGATAGCAATCAATGCTTATAGAAAGCAAAAACGACCTTCACTGCGGCTTTTAAGCAAGCAGCATATGTTGAAAAAGAAACAGCAAGTTGAAATCAGCCTTTGCAGCCGACTTTTAAGATCGCCCTTCCCGCGATTTCAAGTTTAAACCACAACTGCCACGTGATCCCCGAACGATCCTTAGCCAATAATCAGTCTGGGACCGATGTTCCAGTGTCTACTCACTCTCGTGGCATAAAATAGGCTCGCTATGTCTTGAGATTTGTCAATTTTGAAAAATGCAGAATTCCGTGTAGTGCCTGCTCCTGAACGGAAAAAAGAAACTACGCCAACATTGCAATACCAGTACCATCATGTAGATGACATTACCCTCTTCAGACCATGGGTACACATATGTGTACCTTAACTTATTACAAGTTGTTAAGACTAGCGACATCGTGTGACCGATAGAAACAGTTTTATTACTTGCTTTAAGCTACTGCGCTTCAAAACAATATCAAAAGATGGCAGGTTTTAGAAGTTTTAGCCATTATTTTTACATTTGAATTTAACACTTTGAAAAAACCATACTGTTGGGATATTTTTCCTCAATAACTAATCGCTAAGACCTGAAGTTAACATATGTGCACCTCTTTTTCTACCAGTTTAAATAAAAAAATGAAAAAAAAAAGTTAAAAACCGAAATTTAAATTACAGCTCATAAGATAAAACAAATAGTTAATAAGCCCTTTACTTAATCGGTTCAGTTCAGATCTTAAGAAATTAATTTTTCATATTTTAAGACCTGAGGTACACATACATATGTGCCCCCTTTATTTCTAAGAATTCAAATAAAATTAAAAAATAAAAAATAAAATATACAGTTGTCTTATTTGCTCCCCAAAAGGTGTAAAAAATATATAAGAAATGTAAAAATTCAATGGGTTAATGTTCGGGTCTTAAGAGGTTACGGTAAAACACCAAATACAGCACTCTGTACGATATGCTATTAACAGAACGATTTCAGTAAAAGTTTCCGAATTAGAACTGGAAAAGTGAGCGTGGACCTCCCATATAAGAACAATATAATTTTCTAAATATCTAGAGAAGGATAATAGTACAAGTTTAAATTTGGTACAAATTGCTTCAAGAGCCTGTTTTTCCTCTAAAAATCCGGATTGCCATAACCAATTTTTGGGACTTCAAGGGTTTTCATAATTAAATCATTAATTAATAGTTACCGTTAAATAAACTCTTGACAAAAAGTACGAAAAAACGGAAGTAAGGAAGAACATGTAAATCAATTAAAATAGATAATCATTCAAAGCAAATTTCGATCTACCAAATGTTAAATTCAATTTGTTTTAAAGATTGATGTTTGACTATTGACTGCCAGCAGTCGTCGATGGCTGTAAGTGTTAAACGGCAAAACCCTCTGAAGAGATTGAGTGGTTACAATTGGAACATTTAGGGGTAACCTGTCCATGAAAGCCTGGGTTCGAGCCGCGCGGCAGTCAAGTATGAAAAATTATCAATAAATTTTTATTAATTTCATGTTGTAAAATTCCTTTCGTTATAAAAATAATTTAATGCAAATTAAAGTTGATGAACTTAAGCCTAATTAAAAATATCATTGTTAGAAAATTTTAAAAAGCATTTGGGAATTACGGGAAATAATTACGAAACAAATAAGACAAAAATATAACTTAAAACGAAAAGTCCCTTAAGCATTAATAAAGTGAGTTATTTTTAACCAAAGTTCATGAAATTTTCCAATTGTTTTTTTTTTTTAGTAATTCTGTTTTCTTGGGGAATGTAAGAAAAGATAAACGCACTGTTTATTGATGATATTTTGTTTAAGCTTTGATAAACTTGCAAATAAGACTTGAGTCTATGTAATTCTCATTCAGTCTGCAGTTTTAATTGTATAATAACTTTAATTTTCTAAAGTTTTTGGGAAAAGGTTTTTCTTGACGATCTGGCCTAAGTAACCAGTGAAATTTGCATAGGAACTAGCTTATCCTCCAACAATAGATTTTAGAGTAGTTATCTTGAATGAAAAATTGGGAATTTAGCACAACAAACTAAATCTTTTTAAAGAAATTTGAAATTTTAACACCCCACTCACAAGTCAAAAGTTTCAAAGAGATATAGATTTTTTTTTTTTTAAATCAAGATTTAATGAACCTGAAATTATTTTCCGGACTGTATGCTTTTACTACATGGTATCGTCATTACTTCAAGAACTTTTTAAAGTCTTAATAAAAAATTATGACACAATTTGTAAGTTGTATAATCCACTTTAGGAAACAAGAAATTACCTTGAAAATAAAATTAAAAAAAAACTGGTAAAAAATTCAACGGATATTGAAAAATGTAACATTTTTACAACAACAACACAATTTTGTAAAGAAAATACACAACTCAGATTCTTAAAATGCAATTATGAGCCCAAAATAAACCACAGAATTCTATTATTTATTTCCTTTGCCTGTGTAAAAACCGAAACTGTTTTTCAATTTTGAATACAAAATTGCAACAAATTATTGTGGGAGAAGTAAGTTCGTCATCATCATCATCATGTTCTCTACATCTTCAAATGCAAATTACGGGAAAAAACCAAAAAGCACTCAATAATAGAAAAAGTTCAACAAACTAAAGTCGTTAGTTTGTTACATAGTATTGTTACTTAAATAATTCCAAAAGAATCAGCAGCCAGAAAAACGACAACAAATTGTTAGAAAATTTACTACTACAATAACAACAACAACAATGAGGAAAATTACAGAAACCTAAAAAACTAATAAACAAATCAGTCTGAACTGTTGAGCCCCCACGAATTGGTTAAACAGTCAGTCAGTCACAAGTAGAAAATTTGCATTTCATTCATGGCAAGGAAGACGACCAGACAAAGAGACAGACAGACAGATAGACAAAAAGTTTTTAGTTTTCCTTTCTTTTTTTTTAACATAATTTGACTGACAGTATTTGTCTGTATGTTTGATTATAATAAATTTAGTTTAATTCTTTATTATTTGTTTCTGTCTGAGAGTGTTTGTGTGTGCTTGCCATTAGAACAATTGCCACAAATTGTTGGCAGCTTTAGATTTTGTTTTTTTTGCCTTCAAGTTGTTGCTGCTGCTGCATTAACAAAATTTGCATTTCTTTGTGTTTTCGTTTGCCTGAGTAGGTGGCAGGCAGGTTGCAGTCTGCATGAATATTAAATAATAATTTTTTCTGTAAGAATATTTAATAAATACCACTTAATTTTTAATTTATTACTTGAAGTGCATAAAATAAGAGATTATTATAAGTTTGTTTAATCTTTTACAGATTAAGGTTTAGTTAGTAGGACTTATTATCATATAAATCATCTATAGATAAAGGTGAATACCTCCCTTGCGACCTTAATTAAAGGTAGTTCCAATCCACATGGGTGACGAACTAAACGCTTCTGAGTGTGAGCGCAACCCACACACACTGGTAGCAATTTGAGTGCATTATGTGGCTAAAATTACACACTCGACCCTCGTTTAGGAGCTGGAGCTATCTTACCTCCATTGCATTAGAATAGTCTATGGCATCTGTTGAATAGCAACAGCATTTACACTCATAGAAAAATGCACCTTCATAATAATGAAGCCCTAACATCAGAATTGTGACATCAATGTACAAATGGCATCAATGAGACTAACAGTGACATCAATCCAATGACGAACGTCATCATAAAATTTTGTCATCTATGCTATGACTAAAGTGACATCAATTCGATGTTACATTTTGTGTATTATTAACATTATTATCATGTTTAAAAGGTTAAATAAGAAGAAATAATTCCCATATTCTATTTGTTTACGATATTAAGTTAAATACGTTAAACTTTCAAAGTAGAATGATTATAAAAACCATGTAGGGCATGCTGCTGGTGCCTTATAATTATAAGTTCTTCTAAAAACAAAACGCGGTATACAACATAAGTGAAACAAACATGTGTAACGGGTAAGTGAATAATAATATTCTCTCACTTTGACTAAAGTCAATCCCAGCGACTAACTTTCATTAAATTGAGCCTAATCAGTCCTTTCTCCGGTGTAACCGAGTCATTTTTTATTAAACTGACTCCGATTCGTAATTTTTGTGATGCCGATGTGTCATCTCCTTAATGACACAATTCCACCTGATGACAATTTGGCCAAGTGATGTTAAGGCTGACATCAAAATGATCAAAAGTTTCTTGGGGTCAAAAAAGAAGACACTTGTCATAGTACTGATGTCAAAATACATCAGCGTTATGACGCCTTTTTTTTATCACTGTAGAGATTTCCCTGCCCACAATTCGAACTGTAAGCATGCAGTTCAGGAATTTTTTACACTGGTCTTTGGGTTTAAATCGCAGCCACTATGTGATCTCTAAAGACACTCCCACATCAGGGCTCCGTAAAATGCACACTTAGTGAGACTGACAACTTTATTTTCTAAGCAACAACCAGTTCATAGTCATACTGGTAACTTTAAACACAGTCCTTATTACTTCATCCGAAACACAACTACTAAATCTGAACCAACATTCACCAACGCAACTTAACCACCAGCTAAACAACTTTTCCCCACTTCACATAATCCATTATCATACTGGCCCGTTACCAATAATAACTAAGTTACGTTCAAGTCAACTTCTATAAATATCTCAAAATTCCCAAAATGTCAACAACTAAAGGGTCTTTTAGGGATCTGTGTTTTACTCACATAGCACTGTCTAACTGAGTAAACCCATACGATGACGGTGGCCAGTTCAAAATTCCCCTACGTTAGATAACGATGCCCTCATATCGCTCATGCAGAATGCGGAATGTAGCAGGAGCGGTGTGGCTTAAAGCGCCGTTCTGTTAATACCACATGTCGTTGGTGTCCATATCATCTAACCCAAAACCAACAACGCACATTCAAAACACCCAGTTATGTGGACTCTCCCACAAGAATACATCTCACAGAACTTATCTCGAGCACAAAGACACCCACTCTCAAGACAGCATGTCCTCGGTTGCCTCAACCAATAGCCAGTCCGATGCCGAAGAATCGGGGGCTACTGCCTCCCGTAGCACCAGAATATTTAGGACTCAGGTAAATCCTTCGACCAACCATTTGAACCTTAGCCGCGTCTCAGCTGTAAAAGATGTTTTTAAAATTTATGAAATACTACGTTTGCAAGTACATTCAGATGCGCTAAGGTTAATTAAAAAACCTTAGCAGATATACCCCAGTGGAAATAAAACCAAGAGATCGGAATCCTCAAGTTACTTTAACTACGCCCCCTTAGAGGCACACCACATGCTCCAGAATCATATTCACAACCATTGCTTAACATCCATAAAATTGTTATTGGGTAAGAAGCTCGCGCGTTGCCTTTAAATTTAAAGAGCAATAAGGTGGTCCTTCCCTGATTTTCATGCGTTTTACGTTTAATTCGCATTGGCTAATGGTTTGGTGTCGTATAGCTGTGCTGAGTTACAGTTTTTCGGTTTCTAACATTTACCATCTCCAATCATTTTTAACCTTAATTTCATAACCTGTTTGTCTGGTGAAGCAAAAAATAAAAGAGGATTTGGCTTGGTGGAGTACCCTTTGATACTAAGACGAATTACTCGTGGAGTACCATTTATAAGTTTGTTTGATTACTGGTTGAGACCGTAATACTACTCAGAAACGGATTCTGAAAGTTTTCGGAATCCTCTATAAAAATTTAGGTCGACCGATGTCTTTGAAGCAGGTTCCTTATTAGTGTGATACCCTGGCAATAAAACCATAAATGTTATCCAAAAATTTTATTTTAGAACTCGATTAATAGAGAGTTAAAGAAAGACTGCTTTTAAAATAAATGTTTGTGTTTAAATATGCAAGATTCCATCGTTTGTGGGTCCTTATTTGACAAAGACCACTACGGAAAATCACTTTTGCTTTTATAATAACTTTAATATTGACACCAATATCAAAGTGAGCGGTTTTGACTTACAGGAGAAAGAAAACAAATAACGCACGCTTACGCAAAAGAAATTTTAAAATTCTAAAGAACACAAATGATCCGTAGCCAAATGGCTGTTAGCACGGACGCACACTCATACAACATTCGCAAAGTCTCACAATCACTTACTCCAAAAAAAAAAAAAAAAATGCTTTTATATAGAAACAATGCGCAGAAGTTAGTTCAAGCCAATTTTGATCAATAATTGTAACTTAAACCCATTAAAAGTTCGGAAACTAAAAGGCTTTTCATTAGGATAGGAGTTATCTTCAAAAACAAAATCAAAGTATGCATGAATAATATATCATCATTTTTTATTCGTTTAAAAGGCCTGACATTGTCATTATGTATGGAATATACAGGGGTGTCATGGAAATCGAAAACGTAAAACGAAAGAATTTTAAGAGTCGTTTTTCAATAAGATTTATGTAATAAAAAAATTTTATGACAATTATTACACAAATAATGCTCTATTAAATAGAATTGTTTAACAAAAATTGTAAAAATTAGATTAAAAGTATAATAAAAAGAACTGCTAAATTCTTTCGTTTTACGTTTTCGATTTCCATGACACCCCTGATAAAATCGTGCAAATGCCCGTTGTGGCTTAGTCTAAATTTACACGTTTCATCTTTTGATGCTCAACTTCTTTTCAATTCCCTTTTAAAGATGCCAACAAAATCACACGCAGCAATCGGTTTCAACTTTTTTCGGTTCAAAACAACAACAATTTCATTAACAGCGAATCAAAGAGAAAAAGAAAAGAAAAAAAATTACATGCAGCCATTGCTGGCATATACCAACGAATAAAAACACAAAGCGTACTGACCGAGTACAGGCATCTCTGTACTTACCCCCTTTCTTCTTTCTTCTCTCAACTAAAAACATAAGAGTTGAGCATCAAAAGATGAAACGTGTGAAAGTAGACTTAGTTGAACTGCAAGCCTCCGATATGTTAACTTTTTCATGCCTCTGGTGTAAAAATCTGTATGTAGGGGCTCTGCGGTTTGTGGCTTATTTGCATAGACGTGCAAGTTAAGAAAACCCCACAATAAAAGGTCTAACACTCAATTTACATGAGGGCTTTTACGACATCGCTTTTTCGACGTCTCTTTTTGTTTGTGGGCGAACGGTGTAGAGAAGAAAGAGGGGTAAACAAAACGACTCGGTTTGTGTTTTTCATGTCGTTTTTTATATTTCTCTTTAAACTTTGTCTTGTTCCGTTTTATTCTTTTTCCTACTTTTCCTAACAGACGGGACAGGTAACATTCTTGATAATAATTTTTTTTGTGTGTTACTTATTTTATGTTAATATAAAATGTATTCAAATAGAATCTGGGAATTTATTTCTCATGGGAGTAACATTTATTATATACATTTTTATATTACTCGAATGTGTATTCTAAGTTAAATTACAATTTATAAAGATTTCATACTTTAAAAGAAAATATTCCTGGCAAATATTGAAGGAATTAGACAGTTTATGTATAAAAGCTATATAAATTGTAATATGACTTAGAATACACTTTCGATTAATATGAAAAGTTAAGTTATAAAATGTATTATTATGTTAATATTTAGTAAGTAATTTTGGGAGAACATGTTTCTAGTACGTTGGGATATTCTCTTTCTTTGTTTACTTAATTTTTTTTAATGTTCAAAAGCAAACGAAAAAAAGGGTAAGCTGTATAATTACGGATAACAGAGGTAATGCCGGATAATAGAGATACACATTTTAAATCAATGCAAAAAACTTTTTATTTTCTGGTTAATCGAGTTACGGATAATCAAGGCCCTACTGTAAATAAAAAAAACATACAACCAAAAATCATTGTATAAACGCAAAGGGATTTTGGAAGTTGCTTCAAAAGGGAATCAAGAAAAAACGACGTCGTAAAAGCCCACATGTAAATTAAGTGTAACAGGGTAAAACCACACGATCGTGGTGGGCAGTTCACATTACTTCTACATTAAAGGACCATGCCTTCAAATCGCTTGTGCAGAATGTCTAATTAGCATCAGCTGCGTGGCACGAAGCGCCGTGTTGATAAAACCATATGTGGTTGGTTATCAATTTTTATTGCCAACGTTATTCTCAAAGATCAAAAACCACCACAAACAGGCCTGTTCTGCAAATCACTTTTACTCAAACCACGTGATTTCAAATCAAATGTGCCTACTAAAATCAAAGTGTGATATTTTAGTGCCCCGTTTTTGTGTGTTTTGGACTGATCTTCAATTGCTGAAAGCATGTCGAGAAACACAAAAACGGTATGACTTTCAGAACCCCAAAAAATCACACGTGTGATTTCAAAAACACGTGATTTGAAATTTGCTTTAAACGCCCTTGAATATCATGTGGATTGTTATCGTTTCAAATTTGACAGTTTTGTTTTTTTGACGTACCCATTCATCCAGAAATTAGCCTCATCGCTTTATATGAGTTTTCTACATTCATGACTAACCGATAAAAAAATTATACCTTAAAACACAGTTCCACAAAAATTTTCTCGCATTCAAGTCATTTCATACACATACGTTGCGGAGTATTTACTTTATACATTAAGGTAGTTCCTTATTTAATAAAGGAAATTCAATTTGCATGAAATTTTTCGAATTCCAAGACATTGTTAAAAAAGTATTTTCTTTAGCTGAAAACGAATGTTTGTAATAACATTTGATAGCGTATAATCATCAAATAGTTTCATAGATATTAACTTTCATTTCTTGTTTGACTCGTACTGGTTTAAAAAATATTTTCTTATGATTTAATTTAACAATTAAATATGTTGTTTTAAATTTTTTTCTTATTAAATGAAATTAAAATAATAGTTGCATAATATTGCAAGTAACAAAAGAAAAAAACTTTTTTAATAACATAAAATTTAAAACAATAGAGTCAAATTATATTTAAAAAAAATGCAGGGTTTATTCAATAGTTCATTCATTTTAAAACATTAAAAAAATTTTTGCAATATCAACCTGCAGTCGAACTTTTTAAACTTAAATCAAGCAACTCAAGCATCAATTTATTTATTCATTCATCCGTCTCTTAAAATATGTTCCGACTCAAAACCCAGACAAACAAGCACAGGTATTTTGTTTTTATATTTTAGTTGTATGTAAAAGGTGTCCCAAAATTAACGAACGATTTGACTTCAATAGAAAATTAGGTCAAAAGATAAAAAGATATTTATAACAACACATTGGGCAAATCGCCTCAACGGAAGGTTTCCACAACCATTTTAATTAAATGTGGCTGAAATGCGTCGATAAAGGGTAAAAGTTCCATCTGTAATTGAACTGTGGTTATTAGCTAGCGTCATCAGTAAATAGCGGCCAATGTTTTACCTGATATTTGTAAAAAAATTTTGGGCGTTTCTATTGGGACACAAATTCCCGTACTATTAGCATTGCTTTTGCAATGAAGTACTGAAGTACTCCAATGACATATTTAGTACAATTCAATAATTTAAAACATTTAATATTAAAGCTTTTTGGTCTATGGTTGAATTCGTATGCGAATGAGGAAAATATTTTTTCATACCATAATTTAATAAAAACAAAGCGCGAAATTTTCTTTTTGCAAATACTGTATCGAATTCCGACAAAATATTAACTACAGTCTAATGAATCTTGTTGCTATACTTATTAATTAATAAAAAAAACTAATCGTTACTTTATTTTAGACCAGTGTTCGAAAATAAACAGTACATTATTAAACGTTCGGCTCACACACCCAGGAACGATATCTATTTTTTAGTGATTGTGTAGACATACACAACCCTTAATACCGTTCGTAACTATTTTCAAGAAAGAACCGAACATTATATAATGTTCGGTTCTTCGTTAAAAAACAGAACAATTGTAGTGATACTGTAGACAAACATTATATTTTAATGTTCTATAATGTTTTATTCGTGTGTGTATTTTTTTTTTGTAAAAAATGTTTGGTTTTTTTTACCAGCCAAAAGGGACGAACATTAACGAGCCGAACCGAACACATTGAAGTTTGTGGATTTTCAAAAAAAAACCGAACGGAATTAAATGTTCACATATTTTGTTGAGTTTGATAAAAACAGTAATATTTTTGTGTTCGAAAGATGACTAACAGGGAAACGTTATTTTTTTTTTAATGATTTTCTACACAAACACTATTAGCGTTTGTGTTTTCCACAAATCTACCGGACCGAACATTAAGAAACGATATTTAGTGTTTATTTTCGAACACAGTTTTAGACTTTTTTATATTTTTTTTTATCCAGTTTTATGTTTCAAATTAAAAAAAAATTATATGTTAGATAATCCTTTTCTAAATTAAAGTAACGCTTTGTAGAAATTTGTCAAAAAACTAATTTCCTACAGCAATCGGACTTTGATCTCCTTGAAAAATAATAAAATGATTATTGTGTTCCTTATTTTACTTTGTTTACATAGTAAAGGGTGGTTAAATTTTAAGGTCCGCTGTTGGATATGAACCACACCTAAACGTCAAGTTTTTTTCTGCATTTTATTTGACATTTCTCAATTTCAGACTAACTCAATTTTAACCACGGAAATTTACACAATCGAGCAACGCGTTAAAGTTATTCAGGCTTATTATGAAAATGGGCGTTCAAATCAAAATGCATTTCGTGCACTTCGTGATTTTTTCGGTCAATTTAGTCGTCCAAATATGCGTGCAATCGGAAAAATCGTGCAAAAATGTAAGCAAACCGGGTTTGTAGGAGATGTGAAAACACCAGTGCATGATCGTACAGCTCGTACTGCACAAAATATTGCTGCTGTCGCGATAGTGTGGCTGAAGAGCCGTCCACCTCAACACCTCTCACGCTCGTAGTTGATGAACATTATGCATAAAGACTTGCATTTACACGCTTACAAGGTGCAATTGACTTCAGAACTAAAGCCTCTTGATCATTCCAAACGTCGCCAATGGTCAGAATGGTGGCAAGAAATGGCAACAGTGGATGATCAATTTTTGAAGAAAATCATCTTAAGTGATAAGACACTTTTTTACCTCAGTGGATTCGTCAATAAGCAGAATTGCCGCATTTGGGCGAATGATAACCTATGCACCCACAAAGAGTGACTGTTTGGTGCGGTTTATGGGGTGGCGGCATCATCGGGCCGTATATTTTCCAAAATGAGGCCGGTCAGGCAGTTACTGTGAATGGTGTTCGCTATCGTGAGGTGATAACGAACTTTTAATAGCCCGAATTGGAAGATATGGTAGTGGACGATATGTGGTTTCAACAGGACGGTGCTACTTGCCACACAGCTAACGAAACAATGGCTCTTTTGCGCGAAAAATTAAAGACCGTGTTTTCTTACGTGGTGGCGATGCCAATTGGCCGCCAAGATCTTGTGATTTGTCACCGTTGGACTTCTTTCTTTGGGGTTATTTGAAAGAAAAGGTGTACGGCTATAAGCCAGCAACAATTCAAGAGCGAAAGGATTAGCCACTTTTTTTACTAATTCAAGTACAATTTTGAAAATGTCATTTATCATCCCAGATGTAAGAAGTTCCTCCTATAAATCGAATATTAAGGCACAAACCGATATATTGGTCAACAAAATGAAATACAAGAGGTCGGTTGCCTACTGATTTGTGAAGCTTTCGAAAGTGGTGGAATTTTGGAAAATATTTTACTACATAAAATTTAAGAAATTGCAAAAAACAAACGTTGTAATCAAACTATCCTTTCAATACTAAATATTGTGCTTTATTATTTTAACTTTTCTTTAAAATATATACGTATATATATTTGAACAAAAATTTCATTGATTTTTAATTTGTTTTAATCTTTCTTCTTTTTTTACATTCACTGGAACTGATAGCGTGAACAATTTTTCACGTGAGATTCACGATTGCTTTTTTCCCTTCGAGGGGAATGAAAATTACATGGGAACAAAAATTGTACTTGTAATTCACGATAGGGGTGAATAACTCATACTGCATTATGTTGCAAATTTTAGTCTTTGGCGTTACTTGTTGGTACAGAAAGCATATTTAAAACTGCTGCAGCAAGCTCTTGAAAAGGTTTCTAACCCCCAGCCTTAAATTTGTACACACATCTTGAACAAATCGGTCTTGCCATTGTACAAATAGCATATATAATAGTATATTATCCCCAAAAGTACCCAGCGAAAATGGGAATTTTCCCTTAAAAAAATCCTCTATAAAAGTTTTATCCCCAATTACAAAAAAAAAAATCCTCTATTTGGGGAAAAATCCCCAAAACTGAGAACTCTGCATTCTATATGCGTGCATACGAGTATATTTGTTAAAGTTTGTTGTAAAAACAACAACAACACTATAAAAGTAGGTAGAAGACGATTCGCTTGTTTTGTATAAAAAACAACAACACTACAAAAAGAAAAACATTCATTATTTTCATGTTTTAAAAGTAAGATACATCCGAAGCCAAAATTCCCGATTTCTTTTTGTTGAAACTAGTACATATATATTTAAATTCAGGTTTAAAATACAATTTAGTTAAAAAACATTTTAAGCATAAATAGCTTTGTTTAAAATTTCGTATTCATAATGTTTTTTGAATTGAACGATGACAACACTATCTCTTTTATTTGTCGCTTGAATTGTAATGATGCCAAACAGCGACTATTAATTCACATAGTACTCGCAGCTATAATTTTTTTTCATAGTTTTTCAAAAAATATTGTTTAATAAATTAAAAATTGAATGGTATCTCTATTAATTCAAAAAAATAAAAAGTGTCCAAAAAATCTTTCATTAAAGTGTGATTTAGATGATGATTTTATTGCTGATAAAAAAGTATTCAAATAACGAGATATATTTTATTTTTTTGATGGTTTATATACTAAAATAACTTTCTACCTTTTTTGTGAAATTCAAAAATATGTTATTGTTAATCGTAAGCTAGAATGCAAAAAGGCCTAACAAAAATTCGAAAAAAGCTTTTGATTGATTTTCATGAATGCCATTAAACTACATGTCTTGACAAAATTTTACACTTCTGCAATCAAATATTACGTTTTTATTAACAAAAAAACAAAGGGACGTAACTACAAGTGTGTGATAAATGCAAAACGACATAATTACACATTTTTTTTTTTAACAAAATGTAATGAAATGCTTTTCTTTTAAACGACTTGTCAATTAAAAAAATTTTTTGCTTTTCCTGTAAAATTATATTTTTGTTAGTTACTACGGTATTCATTTAATCGGGCTTTTTCTTTAATCGGTTAATCGCTCGATTAATTAACCGAGGTTTTGGTTTAATCGGTTTCTAATCGGTTAATTTTGTAATTGATCGGTTAACCGATTAATAAAGTTTTGTTATAAATTAAGTAATATCAATATATAAAAATGCAAAAATGATTTATACAGGCATGTTCTGAAATCACGGTGATTTCAAATCACGAACGATTTTGAAATCACCCGAGAAATATTTTGGTGTTCTGAAAATCACGAGATTTTTAATTTTTAGTCGTGATTTTCATTGTTCTAAACCACGAGAAAACAACTGTGCGCTTCTTTTTAAAATGTTGCCATTCATTTAGGATGTATGGCTGCCATTTTCATTTATTTTTTACCTTCGTATATTAAAATTTAACCAATCAAACTTCATAATTATCGTTTACTCTTAGTTTTTTTTTTAACAAATTAATTCAATTTTTATTTTTAATGTTTAATTTAATTGAAGAAATTAGTCATATGCTAAACGACTTTAAGACTTCTTTGCTCTGGCAACCATTGACAAAAAGTAAATCACGAGCAATGTAAACGAAACTAAAACAGCATTTGCAAAAAATACAGCGGCTTCTTAAATTTGTAAATTTAAAGGTTCTTACGTGTAAAATAATTAATTTTAATGCAAAAACAAATCAAGGACAGATCATTTAATGTGTATGTGATAATTTTATTAAAGATTTCAAAACAAAAATGCTTAAAAAACTTCAAGTGATTTGAAATCGTCATGCTGTTAGCTAACCGGTTTTAAATCACGAGATTTCACAAATGTTTGTGGGCAGAACACCTTTTTAGTGATTTCAAATCACTTTACGAAAAAGTGATTTTCAGAACATGCCTGATAATTTGGTTTTTGTTAGTAAAAAAAACAATGGCATAACAAAAAACAATTCTTGAACAAAATTTGTATGTAAAAAGTAGATAACTCCATGCATTTTTGACAAAACTAGGTAACTCCATAGTGTCTTAAAAAACAGAAGCATTAGAAGTTTAAAACGGCGTTGTTTCGAAAATTAAGAAAGAAAGAGCGAAATAGAAAAAAATCCGGTCTCCAGCTCTTTGGGTCAAAATGTTAAACCTAAACATTGCAACTCCCGAGAATTAAGGGAATATTATATGCGTTCTTTTCATGAAAGTTTGTTCGAATGTTAAGGGGGTTAAAAGGGTAAAAACGGATAAATTCGGTTTTATTATATATCCATAACTAAAAGAGATACAAAAAATGTAATACCTATCGTTGCTCTTTAGAAAAATAAGCCGTCAGGTGTCTGGTACTTTTTAGAATTTTGGCCTTTTTAGGGAGTAAACGGGTGAAACCTGTAATTTGGGAAATTTTTTGTCACCCCATCTATCTTTTAAAACAATAAACATATAAATAAAGTTAATATCACATTCGAAACTAATCTTAAAAATTGGACATAAGGTCCTCAGACATGCAAGGTCCTCGGTGAATGAGAGTCTGTATGAGGTGTCTTTTTGGTACTTTTTGTTCGTTAACTGATAATTTTTTCAATTGTCATTAATATTGCACCTATAAAAATAATTTAACATGGAATTTCATGAACGGATGATAATAACTTTTTGGTACTTTTTTGTTTTTCAACTGGTTGTTTTTTTTTATCTAGAAACATAAACTTTGGCATAAAAGTACATATGTTCACGAATGAAAGGGAGATCTCGAATGCAATCCTTAATGCAGCTTATCTTATTTCTCAATTTTTTCCCAGTATTTCTCTACACATTTAATATCCTCCATTATGACTTATATCTAAGTTTAATTTTTAAAATTTTTAATACTTCTAATTGCTTCGGTTAATTAATTAACCAAATTCTGTTAAAAGATTGTTTGTGTTACAATCGAGAGTTTATCTTATTGTCAGTTCATCATCTGACTCATCCTGGCAAAGCTCAGCACCGAACATATTCTTATCTCGTACTGTATTTAAAGAATGTATTGCAAGAAGGAAAAAATATTTTACTATACAAATACATTTTTGTTAAACACAAAAATATATGTTAAAATACTACAAAAAAATTTAAAATTTTGTTACTTCGGATAATCGGTTAATCGACTGAAATTAACCGGTTTAATCGTTAATCGAAAAAAGCCAATTTTAAATTAACCGATCAGTTAATCGGGTAGTAATTAATCGGTTAACCGATTAACGGTTAACCGAATGAATACCCTATTAGTTACACACGCCTTTTTGCATTTTAGCTAACGATATGTATATATAAATAATATAGTGAATACAAATTTTCTCAAACATTTTCAAAATGTCAGTCAACCCAAAGCAAAAAATTAAATTTTCAAATATATTAAACCAACTTTAAGATTCGTTTATTTACACAAGGTTTAAAATAGGGTTTTCCAAGTCAATAATCGCTTATGAATACAATTTTAACAAATTTTCCTAAAAACAGGTTAAAATTTTTATGAGTTCGGCTGATAAAATTTTCAAAGTAGAACGATTACGAAAATCATATCTGGCATGCTGCTGGTGTGTTCAAATTTGTGAGTTCGTCTGTAAACAAAGGGGGAATATAAGAAACAAACATGTGAAACGGGTAAGTAAATAATAATATTCCTTCTCTCTCTAGTTCATAAGACCCAGCGGCGAACTTTGCATACCACATCACATCTCTTCTTGTTCAATGAATTCCAGCTTACAAAGTGTATGACGGAAGTGTATGGAATTTACAATAATGAATTTCGTTCATCTTTTAGTGCCGGTTCACACACGTCAAGATTGACTCGTCAAGTCTTGATCTTTTAGGAGAGAAGGGAAAAGAGAAGGCCATTTCTTTTCCCCTCTCTCCTAAAAACTCAAGACTTGACGAGTCAAACTTGACGTGTGTGAACCAGCACATACTTCTACTTGCCCACGAAGTAATCGAGAATGTGTATAGACTGTATACTGCCTGCTTACAATGTGTGCGAAGTTGTGTGCAAGACGCCTACCACTTGCCCACGAAGTAAGCGAGATTGTGTATGTATAGACTGTCTACTGCCTGCGTACAATGTGTGTGAAGCAGTACTGAGTTTATACATATTTATTGAATGAACACTTCACTATCCCGCTTACTTTGTGTACAAGTGGTAGGCGTTCACTCCACAAACGCGGCAATGCATTCGAAAAAGTGTACTAGGTTGTAATTCGGATGGTGTGCATTACTATATAGGCACGAGTAAGATATCTTACTCGTGCCTATCACATCATCGCTTCTGTATTTAACAAATTCACCCCTGGGGAGTAAGTGTTAACGTTCAATCAAATCGATCTCACTTTCGGATTATTTCAAGTAATCGGGTTTAAATCAACTTAGAAATTTTTAAAAATCCGTACTTGAATCAAGCATTGAAGAATTTAAGGAAATCCGTTTCGGCTTGATTTAAGTATGAATGGATTGATTTTTCAATTACGCAATAATAAATTCAGTCTGTTCTGAAGTGAAGCGTTTCTAGTGGGAGCGTTAAGCTTCAATCAAAACAAATAGAAGTCGAATGGGGCTAGGTCCGAACTAAATTGCGGGTAAGACAAAATTTCCCAACCTTTATTTATTTTTTATTTATTTATATATTTGAGTTTTTCTATGTAGTTTTTAACTGGTCTTGCTACATGAGGCCAAGCGTTGTAATGAAGGAATTTCAAGGCTAAATGTCTGATCGCATGTTCCGGTAATTTTTCGGTGTAAAAGAATTAATTGTTTTAAGTTTAAGTTGTCTATGCTTGTCTAGCGCGATTTTAGCATTTTATTTTCCCACTTAATAAATATTCTCGGGCGCAGGTTGATTGGGCTATTTGACCAGGCTTCATACACAATTTCCTTCGCTTCAGGTTGTCGTAAAGATGGATTGATTAATTGCGAGTAATGAATGGATGCAAAATTCAAATATTTTTATGACGTTTAAAAAGTATTTTAAACATGCAAAATCGTCTTTAAATGTCTTTAGAAATCAATTTGTGTGGTAACCGGAAAAAAGTCTGGGAAATTAGAAAGCCTACCTCCAGCACGAAAGCCGCACCAAACAGTTATACGATGGGAATGCGTTTGTTATAATAAAAATTATTACATGTGGTCTCTCCGGGCCACAAACTCTAGAATCTTGCAGTTAAAAAAAACCATTAACCAAGGTGAAAGTAGCTTCAATGTTTGGAGTGGTTTTGCTCCATTTTCTATTATGGTTCAGTTCCAAAAAATCGTAAAACTTTGCCGTCAAATTCAAAAATGTAACATCAAGTTTAACGATCCACAGATTTCTTATCCTGTACACATCAATAACTTTATGGTGCACATTGGGACAAATATCATTGTAAAATTCTACACTGTTGCACTGTAGAATGCATTTAAAAAGGCGACTGATGTTTTGGAATTCACAATATATTATTCAATAATAACAACTTATGCTGGTCCCTTTAGACAATGATGCCAACTCTTCAAGGCCAAAAACAGCTAAATTTATAGCAAATGTGGTTAAATGCTGGCTGAGTAATAAAAATATATTACAAAATAGCAAAAATATTAATTTTAAATTAAATTAAATTAAATTGTAGATTAAGGAGATTTTTTTTTTTGATTACTTTAAAATCTAAGCCTTTGCTAGATATAAAGATTCTATAATATTTTTTAAGGAAAAATTACTACCAACTATCAAGAATAAAAAATGGGAATTAAGCACGAATAACAAAATCTTTTGAAATTAAAATTTTGTATTCCCAAAAAAATTACTTTTTGATAATAAACAGGCAAGTGCACGGCCTAAAAAAACACTTAATTGACAACATGCTTTTGTAAGTTGTTGTTGTTTTCATTTTGTTCTTCTTAACCTACTTACAACTACAATTAATGTTGGGAGAATTTCAACTAATTGTAGTGGGGAATGTAAGATGAGATAAACTAGGGATTGCTGTTCGGTTTTAACCGAAATCGAAACCGCGGTTTTAAGTCTATCAAAACCGAAACCGAAAACCGACAAAAAAACCTCGGTTTTAGGTTTTACTTCAACAATCAATTTATGGTTGAAGAAATTGCAAATTATACATAATAATCGTACTTCATTTACAAAAACCTTATAGATAACAGCCTGCAACAATGACAAGGTATTTCAAAGTTCTTAAAATTCAAAAAAAGTACTAAGAAAGAACAAATGTTACCTTTTTAACTCTTAAGTAGACACCGAATTTGAGTGGCACAAACTACCACATGGGCCTGTCTGGGGACCACTAGTATTTTGTATGGAGTTTTCGTGACAATAGAAAAAACTCACACTAACTAGCGCCTGGGCAAGGCTGGTACTACTTTCATATGTATGGAGTTTTATGGATATAGCAGGAACATTTTGTATTGTGTATGCTTTTTGAACGTCTCATTTTGATTTTTTATGGCCAGGCCAGGCCAAGGTGGATACAACATTCACAAAATTTTCATTTGGCCAATTGCGACGCCCACGGTGTTTAAATTTACAGTTTTTTCTCAGTTTCTTGTAAAAAACACTTTGATTGAGGAATACATAAAGTTTCGTTCTAACATACTTAATAATTATATAAAAAAAAGCACTGAAAAATAGTATCTATAGTATGAAAAATTATCAATAAATTTTTATTAATTTCATGTTGTAAAATTGCTTTCTTCATAAAAATAATTTAATGAAAATTAAATTTGATGAACTTTAGCCTAATTAAAAATATTAAAAACTTTGGATTAAAAACCATAAATAGTTCAACAAAATAACCACAATACTGATTTTTGTATGATGTTTAACTTTGATATTTCAAAACCGAAAACCGAACCGAAACCGACCGGTTTTAATCATATTAAAACCGAAACCGCGGTTTCACATTTTTACGGTTTTTAGCAAACTCTAAGATAAACCCACTGTTTATTGTTGATGTGTTTTGTTTAAACTTTGATATTATTAAAAGTAGAACTGTTGCTATAAGTCTTATACGTTTAACAGTTTTATTTGGTTTAATATCTTTAGTTTTTCTAAAATCTTTATGGATGAAGTTTCCTGATGATCTGGCCTAAGCAACCAGTGAAATGCGCATAGGAATAGCTTATCCCATCAACAATAAATTTCAAGTGTTTTTATCAAGAATAAAAACTAGGAATTAAGCACAAATAACAAAATCTTTTGAAAAAAAAAGAAAAAAAAAATTACTACTTAATTTATTTTAGTTCTTTAATAACCAAATTAACAGCTGTTTTTAAGCCAACTCTTTACTACACAAATAATGGCAAATTGAAATTTGCATTAATTTTGGGACACGCGTTATTTGGTTGAATGTTGTAAAATATAACAACTCTTTATTAAAAAAACTAAAACAAAAAATTAAACAATAATATCATCATATAATATTTAAAAATAATTATTGTTTACAATAAAGTTGTAAATCATTGTTGGAAGTTTTATGCTTGATAATGATCTGTTTTTTTTAACATAAATTTTGAATTGAGTTTACGCATCCATCCCCTTACAAAATCTATTGTTTTTCAACAATAATCAAAGCAACATTTGAACTTTATGTTGTTTTTTATTATCTCATGTTATTTTTTGTTGTTGGAAAAAAGTTGTGTTTAACATTTTTCCTGTATAAAATTAAGTGATTTAAATGCATTTTTAATCCTCTTTTAACTGGGAATTATATGGTTTTTACTTCCAATTAATTTCATTCGCATTAAACAGTGAATACGCCGCCACGCCTGTTTACACGAAGAGGGTGGACTAATAAATTTTGGAAGGGTCGATACAGTTTCAATTTCAAACTTGAATAAATTTAAAAACAACAAATAATATTCTATTTGAAAACAATGAAAACATGAAGGTTAATTAATTAGTAAATAAAACGAAGTAAGAGTTAAATTATAAAAAAAAAAATTCAAATTATTTGAACCTCTCATTTAGCATTATTTAAAATTCAACCTTATCTTAAATTAAACAGGTCGGGGTAGTTGTAAATCCAAATTGCGAACCGATTCTTTTTAAATTCCATACTTTACGTTTTTGTGTGTAAAAAACAAGCAATTTGTTTGATTGTCTTGATTAAAATAATAAAACAGAAGAAAATAACATGTAGATTTTTTTGTAATTTTCAAGAGAAACAACGAAAACTGATAAAAAATTTCGCGCCGACCATGGAAACAAAATTTTGTTGCTCCTGCACGCGTTCCTTGGAATGGAATGCCGACCTCTGATTTAGATTCACATTAGACAGTTTCTGACAAATTTTAACGAACTTTTACATTTTAAAATGTTGTTTTTTTTGAGAAAGTTTTAG
Organism: Pollenia angustigena; assembly: GCA_930367215.1. NCBI lineage: Eukaryota > Metazoa > Arthropoda > Insecta > Diptera > Polleniidae > Pollenia > Pollenia angustigena. Next base: position 186,693,095 of record OV884058.1, on the reverse strand, counting down.
CTGCCAAACGAACTGTCATACTGCGTTTATGTTGCATAGACTTACACTTACACAACGCTACCACAAAAAGCGATTCTCAAGGACACTGAATAATTGTTTAATCATTTTCGTTTCATCGAAAATAATCATGAGCGTTGACCCCCATTACCACCTCTGTGGATATATAAATTATCAAAATTATAGCTTCTGGGGAACCGACAATTCGCGTATAACATACGAAGAACCATAACACCCGCTCAAAGTTCATGTATCGCGCGTTGTTAGAACAGTAGGCGTCGTTGGGCGTTATTGTTTATTCAAACGCCACGGTCCAAACGACTCCTTTGAACGGCGAGCGCTAAAGTGCCGTGCTCATAGGCTTTCTCCTTTCTTCACTAGACGAATTGGGACTAGGGAGCATGCGCGACATACAACAGAAATTCTGAGGGCCACATTTCCGGGTCGCCTAATCTATCGTTTGGTGATTTGCACTGGCCGTCAAGATCGGCCGAATCAACTGGACTACACTTATTTTTGTGGGGTTTCTCTGACTCTTGAAGTTCTCAAAGAAAATATCCGTCAGGATTGCGGGAACATATCGCCGGAAGCTCTGGCAAGAGAACTAAAAAATGCCACAAATTGTGCACGTATTGTCATCAATTTAGGCGGAAGCGGCGACCACTTTGCCGATTTAATTTCTTCTAATTCAAAAGCAAAACCAGTTTTTCATTTATTAAAAAAATGTCAGTGAAAGAACATCGCGTGACAACTTTTTTTTTTTTTTTTAAATTCCCTAAGTTAAACCCCGCGAAGCTCTGCGCTTGTCTGCAGGAATGAAACCAGAGTCTCTGGCGGGAATCGAACCCGCAACCCCGGCGTTGATAACCTAGCTCATTAGCATCTAGGCTACCGGGGCACTCATTTTTGCTTCTCCTTGCATTAGGATATTCGAATAAAATAAGAAAGAATATATCAAATCCTTGTAATGGTTGTTTTTTTATACGTATAGAAAATTAGACAAAACCAATTCAACTGAATGACCAAAATTTTGGCTTTATTAACTGACCAATTTCTTTAGGCATTTTATTGGCCATATTATGAGTGTCGTTGTCGTAGTCGAAAACAAGTTTCTTTTTAAAATTGAAATTATGATTATCGTAAACGACACAAAAAACGACAATGACAATTTTCTAAGTGTTTGCATTGTCATACTCGTAAATTTTAATTGATATCGACAATAATTTAAAACGACTTGGACCACGACGATGACTTTTGTAATAAGGGCGAATGTTTAAAAATAATTTCTGGCATATGCCCTCCGCGACTACGCCTTATGAACGACATCCTCTAGGTTCAATTCTTCACCACTTTTTCGAGCATATCCGGTCTTATTTCGGCAATAGTGAGACGAATGTTAACTTCTATTTGAGCAATCGTTGCTGGTTTAGCATAGACCAGAGATTTGACGAACCCCCGCAAAAAGAAGTCCAAAGATGTTAATGACACGAACGAGTTGGCACTTGTCGTCTAAATGATTTGCAATGACATGAGGACTAACAAAAAAAAAAAAAAAAATACAAATCATTTGCCTGAAGCGTTCGCCATTAACGGTTATGTTGGCACCGGTTTCGGATAAATGCACCAAACAGTGATTTTTTTGGGGATATAATGGATTCTCATGATGATAGTGCTCTCTCTTAAAACTGCGATTCTGCTTGTTTACACACCCCTTTAGCCAAGAACTCTGAGGAACAGAGCGGGTATTCTAGACGATTTGTAATAGTTGTTTTGGTGTAAGTCTTTGAATGCTGTGCCCATGTTCTGTAACTCTCGCGTCTAGAAACTTTTCGATTGAAATGTGAGAAATTAAACAAAAATGCCATATAAATATTGAAACAAACAGCTGTTTTTCGCACTAAACTGTGTCTGGAACTTTTTTTTGGCGAGTACTAGCAGTCACGTAAGGAAATTGCACGCCAATTTACAGAAAGAGTTTGTCTGTTAAATTTTTGTGAGAAAAGTTCCCGCTTTGAACTGTCCAATAAACTAACGAATTCAGATGGGGCAATAAAACATTTTAACACTGAAATACAATTAAAAATGCAAAATGCAAAGAAAAATAATAATAATATTTTGTTCTTGGCATATTTTTTTAAAGCTTTTTTTATTATTTAGCTTTTAACATTTTTATAAAATAAACGAATATTTTAAAAGCTCGTTTGCAAACAACAACAAACATTAAAGTCGCATTTTACATTATTTGGCATTGCCGACGTTTGTATTTTCGTCGCCGTCATTGAAAAAGTTAAAATTTTAGTCAATGTTGGTCGCCGTCATTGATATATGTGTGACTGGCATTATCAACGTCTGCAATGTCACATCGGTTTCGAGTGCTAACATTGGCATTTAAAACGTAACGACGTTATCTCTTTTGATAGTTTTCGATAAGTTACAGACACACCTTTTTCTCGCTTTTCGAGAAACAAATGAATATTTTGTTTCACGTCTTTTCGATGGGAGAAGTTCTCACTAAAGTTACACAACATTGATACTGATTTGCCAAAGTATATAGAAAAAAAGTTAAACACACTTTTTTACAGTTATTCCTATCGGAAGTTCTTTATGTCAGGAAAATAATAGTCAGTGCTTCTCGAAAACAGCCGAAACATTAAAGTTAATAAGTATCTGCTTTGGATTATGTGCAAAGAAACATTAAGGAAGTTTTAGTTCGTATAATACAAATAAAAAAAAAAATATATTGGATCTATTTTTTGTATTTCATTTTCGGCAATAAAAACTGATTGTAAATAATGACGGCGGTAACTGGTTTTCATTTAGGGTTGCCATCCGTCCTCTTTTCCCCGGACACCGTCCTTTTTTTTGGGTATCCGGGCCAGTCCTACTTCTTTTTCATCAAGTGTCCGGGACAGGCTTTTTACACCTTCATTGCACATTCGGCTTATTCGGCGAAATTATGACATTTTGAATATGACATAACTTTTGAAAAAAGTTAAAAAATTGTTTTTCGTTGATATATGTTCTTTATGGGATAAAAGAAACCCTCTCGCCAAATTTCATTAAAATCGAAAGGGGTCAAGTCCCACGCTAGGTCAATTCGACATGGAATTACCCAAATTAAGCTTTTGTGTAAAAACAAATTTTGGTTGTTAATTTTATTCAAATTAGGTTGTTTAGAAAGTGTCCTCTTTTTTCAAGCAAATGTCCTACATTTTTTATGCTGGCGTCCTCTTTTTCTCAAAATAGAAATGGCAAGCCTATTTGCATTCCTAATATTAAAAAAAAAAAAACAATACATTATTTAACTTTTATGACTTGATAACTAATATAATTAAAGTATTTATATCTAATTTATTTTATATTTTCATTTTGATCCATATTAAACACAAAAATTAAATCAATAGTAAAAATTTTATATCTATTTTTATTAAAACATTAAAAAAGTTAATTACTTGTTATTAAATGTTGCATGAATGTTTTTAATTAAAAAGTTAATGTTAATTCATAAAAACTACTATTGAAAATAAATAGAAATTGATTTATGGTTAACTTGGTTACACAAATAACAATAAAACAATAAGTTGTAAAATTAAACAATTTTTAGAAACGGTTATTGTTTTTTATTATTATTAAACATAAATGTTAATGGCTTGTAATTAATTGTATTAATTAAAATAAAAGAAAATTAGACAGAAACCGATTTTTCATTCGCATTAAATTTACAAATTATATGTGTGGGTATAAAAATCCAGCTGAAACTGCTGTCGCTGAGTTTTAAGCCACGACGATACGTTGGTATACTCTGCGTTAATCTAATCCGATTAAATGACATCCATCGAAGGGTTTATCATGTTTAAGTAAAACTTAAGCTTAAAACAAATAGCCTATTTCTATAATTTGATTCAAATATCATCGTGATCGCATGTACGTGATTTCATGGAGTCCTCATAAAAAATCTCGCTTACTAGGGAGATAAATAACAGCCAAACCTTAATTAGAGTGTTGTGCGTTTTGCAGCTTTTTAAAATTCTCATGTTCTCACAAAATATATGAAGCAGACACAAATAACGCCGCGTAAACGCTTTGCAATTAGGCAATCAGATTTCAAGCAGCGAAGTTGGCTGCCTAAAACCTGTTGTTTTTTGCTGGAAATTGGTTTAGGTTTAAAATGGTCTGTTATTTCTTAACAAAAAAATGCGTTAAAATTTGTAAGTTTAATAGGTTTATAACGGTTTTTTTTCAATAGTTTGAATACAGTTTGTTGGAAAAGAAAGTTAAAGTTAACTAGCGGACCCGGCGAACTTCGCCTCGCCCCAATTTTAAGCCTTCAGACAAACCTTAGAGTAATAATACAACACAAATTTCCTACAAAAACTCGATTTTCGATTTTTCCAAAATTTTCTTTGTGTAAAAACCTTCTCCCCGAAGGTACGAACAACTGATAAAAATTTTTACAGGAATCGGCTCAGCCGTTCCCATTTTTTTACACCATTTTTATATGTATAGATTTGAGAATAATTCGAAAAACTAAAACATTTTGATTACTAATATGCTAGTGGCAGTATAAATAAAACTGAACTGGCGAAATAAAATAAAATAAAGTAAAAAAATAGGATAGATTATCCCATCAACAATAGATTTCAGTGTTTTTATCAAGAATAAAAATTGGGAATTAAGCACGAATAACAAAATCTTTTAAATTAAAATTGTGTTTTCCCAAAAATTTCTTTGATAGTAAAATAAAGTAATTTTTTTGTTTGTTTTTTCTTTACCCACTTAGAACTACATTTAGAGTTGACAAAAAAATCAACCAATTGTAGTGGGGAATGTACCCTGCAGATAACAAGACTAGTGTAAAGAGTAGTCCATAAAGGAGTAAGAGTACTCCAAAACTATTCCAAATATATGGGTAAAAGGTGGTTCATTTAACATTACGATACCCTAGGAGGGGACCATATAACCCACCGAAGTAGTCCCTCAACTACTCCATGGAGTACTAAAGTGGGTTAGTTTTAAAAGTACTCCATGTACTACAGTATGGAGTACACTTAAGGGGTAGTTAAAGCTTTTTTCTTTTTAATTTTTTACTAATCGCCCTTTTATGGTTTGTACTGTTGTCTATTATTTGTATTATTAAGGCCCATTTTCACGACTTACCTTTAAAGATCGAAATAGTTGATGGTACCTTTAGCACTAGTGAGGAATAAAGTTACCTTCAACTATTTTTCATTTTCACGACTTCTGTATAAAATAAACTTAACATTTTAAAAAATGTGGCAACACTAAAGTAAATACCGACAATTTTTGCCAAAATAAAAATACAAACTGGCAACTACGTACTTTCTTTTACTTTTCTCATTTTAAATTTTGGTGTGCACAAATATTTTTAATAATTGCAAATATAACACAGTACAACACATGATTTGCCAACTCAATTATGTGAACTGTATGTGAAATTAGACCCAAAAAGAAGAATTTCTGCATCATTCGTTTTGTCTTCTTACCTGCGATTTGAAGTTAGTATCGATTTGAAGTTAGTACTATCGTATAGGGGAATTTATCACGTTTTAGGCCCTGTTGTTTGACATAGCTCGACAACCACTAGCCCAATTTAGTTGAAATAAATTTTAAAAAATTAAGAATTACAATTCCCTTAATCTGTTCATATATTGTTTTCCTATACAAGTAACACTTTCGAAGTTAAAAATGAATGTATGAAGGGAAAAAATTATTTTTTGCCTAAAAATTTAAATTTTTTTTTTTTTAAAATACATAAAAAATCCAAAATGGAAAAAAGTTTCAAGTCTAGTTATTTTTTCGCAAAGTCACATAACCTATGAGCAAAATGAGACAAAGATCATAAAAATCGATGCACGCGTTTGTCATTTATTCACAATTAAGTAAATGTATGAATTTCAAAAATTTGCTCGAGATATGCACAACATTATTTGGAGAAAACATTGACACCTTTTTCATGATTCTGAGAATTAAAAAAAAAAGGAATAAACAAAAGGTTATTTGATTTTTATGATTGCGGTAAGAAATGTACGTGGACAATTAAACGGAAAGTGGACCTTATTATTATTTGGGTTTTTCCGGTGGCTACCTATATGATTTTTTTACAGAAATTGCACCCACATTTAAGGGTGGTCATTATTTGGAAAGTTTTGCACAGTTTGAAACGTACAAGTGCTGAATCAGGTATATAGCCAGCCGCCCTTAAAATATGCGCCCATTTATAAGTACCTGGCAGTAAAATATTCAAAAATACGTAGTATTTATAGGTGTGCATTGATCGATTTTTGGCATTCAGCCAGTGCCGACGAACGCGAAAAGTAAAAGTGATTTTTCTCCAGTTTTTTAAAAGTGAATAACAACAAAACATAAAATATATCAATATGGAAAACAACAAGTGCCCATATTTGGATGAATATTGTTACGTTTGTGGTCATATCGTCCGAAAAATACAGAAAAAAGATCGAACAAATTTGTTTACTGAGCAATTCAAAACCGCGTATTGTAATTATTTCGATGAAGCAGATTTAAGTGGTGCAAATTTTACGCCGAACACAGTGTGCAACAGTTGTTATACTACCCTTCTAAAATGGATTCACGGAAAAAGTAGAAAGTTATCTTTTATGAAGCCAGTAATTTGGGTGGAAGACACAACTGGACATGATGAATCCAGGTGCTATGCATGCATAAATTTTCGTCCTGGATTAAACAGACAACAATTGAAAACAAAAGTATACACTGCTGCATTTACTGCCACACTTCCAGTGCAACGCCCTGCTGATACCGATGCACCTAAACCTCCGAGTGCGGATACTGTGTCCCTGCTAGCCGAAACCGTTTTCACCAATCCGACCGATTTGGATGATGCTGATTGGATACCCGATATTGAAAATAGTGCACCAAGTGGCCAAGCTGGGACTATCACAACACGACTCCGAATGGCTGACATCATTTTTGAAGAGAAGAAAACTCACACAGCAAAATGTCAGCGCAACATCATACCGACAACGCCAAGCTGATTTTCAGAAATTTTATTCCGTTGACGAAGCAAATACGTTCACGTACTGCCATGATATCCCAGGTTTAGTGAAAAAATTTGGAATGGATTATATCGCTGGCGACTGGCGTTTATTCATCGATGGTTCAGTTACTAGTTTGAAGGCTGTGCTGCTGCACAAAAAAAATAAAAAACCCTGCATTCCATTGGGATTCAGCACAACTATGAAGGAAACGTATGAAGCATTGGGCGAAATTTTGAAGAAAATCAAATACGATGAACACAAATGGAACATTTGTTGCGATCTGAAGGTGGTCAACATACTACAAGGGATTATAGAAAAGGGCGGATATCCAAAATACTTCTGCTTCCTTTGTAATTGGGATTCACGATACAAAGGAAATCAATATCAATGTAAAGATCGGAAAGGAAGAACTCCCGAGCTCAACAAACAATTAAAATTACGCAATGAACCTATGATAAAGGACCTGGATGATATTTTGTTGCCACCGCTCCACATGAAACTGGGAATAGCTGGGAAATTCATTGAAGTGGTGGTCAAAAAAGTTAACGGCGCCTTTGACTGTTTGAAATCCATCTTTCCGAAACTCAGTGATGAGAAAATTAAAAACGGTACGTATCGTACTCTGTATTTCAATATTGTCATATCTAAATTTGTTAATTTCTATACATTCGCATTACCAATAATTTTTTCGTTTTTCTTATGTATTTAAAACAGGTATTCTCAATGGACCTGATATTCGGAAATTGATCAAAAGTGATTCTTTCACACATTTGCTTTCAGAGCATCACGACCACCAACATGCATGGAACGCATTGAAAGAAGTAATAGAAGGCGTTCTAGGAAAGAACCGTGTCCAGCGAGAAGAGATACAGCAACGAGTGGACAGGTTGCTGTTTTATTTCGAAAAAATCGGTGCATCCATGACGCTGAAATTGCATTTCTTGCACCACCACCTCGATACTTTTTTGGCACAATCACCTTAGGAATCAGACGAACAAGGAGAGAGGTTCCACCAGGTGACCATGCCATTTGAAAAGCGGTTCAAAACCAAAAAATTGGATGCATTGCTTGCGGAGGTTTGTTGGAGTTCCACAATTATGCAGTTTGAAGAAAGCACCGAAGATGAAGACATTGAAATTGGTGGACACAGTGAAAGAAACTCGCCCTTGAATAGTATGTGTATCTCGGATGACGATACAGACTCAGACCATGAATATGAACAACCTACGAAGAAAACAAGATCATCAGAACCACAAGCGTCAACTTCTACAAGGATGGATATTGCCAATAATTGAAAAAATGTTCTAAATTTTGTTTTTATGCATATTATAATTGCGTATTAATTGCATATTATTTTATTTTCATTAAGTTTTTATAAATAAAGTTTTTTTTTGCATGATAATTTTTTAATTTATATTTTTATTTTTATTTTAAGGGTGGTGGCTATAACTGATTTTTGAAATTCATACCTTTACTCAATTGCGAATAAAAGCGAAACGCGTGCATCGATTTTTATGATCTTTGTCTCATTTTGCTCATAGGTTATGTGACTTTGCGAAAAAATAACTAGACTTGAAACTTTTTTCCATTTTGGATTTTTTATGTATTTAAAAAAAAAAAAAATTTAAATTTTTAGGCAAAAAATAATTTTTTCCCTTCATACATTCATTTTTAACTTCGAAAGTGTTACTTGTATAGGAAAACAATATATAAACAGATTAAGGGAATTGTAATTCTTAATTTTTTAAAATTTATTTCAACTAAATTGGGCTAGTGGTTGTCGAGCTATGTCAAACAACAGGGCCTAAAACGTGATAAATTCCCCTATACGATAGTACTAACTTCAAATCGATACTAACTTCAAATCGCAGGTAAGAAGACAAAACGAATGATGCAGAAATTCTTCTTTTTGGGTCTAATTTCACATACAGTTCACAGAATTGAGTTGGCAATCAATTAACTGAAAAATGTTGTACTGTGTAAATGAAATACCGCGTACACGTGAATTTAACATTTTGTACGTTTTATTTGTCAAAATACGAGTTTGGTTTTAATTTACAAAATATACGTAAACTTGGAGTTGCCATATATAAAAAATATGTGAATATAATATGGCAATCTCAAATCTAAACCTTACGACAAAAGTTAAAGGTAGAAAGTTCCTCTCTTTACCTTATCCTTCACTTTGAGATTAAAGGGAACTTGTGATAATTAAAAACTCATTATCTGTTCGATAACTTCCTACATTTAGCTATCGTTAAGTCGTGAAAACGGGCCTAAATATATTTACTTGGTATTTTTAATTTTTTTACCTTTTTTCCACAAATTTTACAAACTTTCACTTTCAGGGCTACCAATTTGTAATACTGTAAACTATAGAAAAGTATACATCATGCCAGTTGTTGGCAGCACTGCATGTTAAATTCTTATAACATGGTCCATACTACAGTACATTGGACCATGTTGTAAGTAGTCCATTTAAGCCACAATGGACCACGTAGTTCAATATTATCTGTAGGGTAAGAAATGATAAACTCACTGTTTATTGTGGTTGTTTTTGTTTAAGCTTTGATATTTTTACAAGCAACACTGCGGTTTATAATTATTATTCGCTTAACAGTTTAATTTGTATAATATCTTTAGTTTTTCTTAAATCTTTTGATAAAGTTTTCTACTTCGAATTTTGATTCTTAATTTTTGTACAATTATTTTTAAATTTTTTATTTTTGTTATGTTTTAGTAAACTTATTAAATTATGTAAATTAAAATCCTTTTCATTAATTATAAGATTATAAATCTTGTTTATCTGGCCTATGCAATCAAGGAAATAGGAACCCTATTTGCTCGACCCCATTCCGAGAATATGTCAACGTCACAGCCAACCGCATCAGTCATGTTATGCCTCATAGCACCAATATCGGATACGCTTGGTCTATAATCAAATGAATACGGATGGCAAAGATTGCTGTCATCTGCAAAAGATAATATAGGGTTGAGGGTTTGACAAAGGAGGTCGTTTAGAAAAATAGGTAATAGAGTATATGAGAAAGAACGGAGCCTTGCGGCACCGCTGAATGAATCATGAACTCGTTTGACAAAACCCCATCTATAACAACCTGTATAGTGCGATCTTTTAAAAAGCTCGATAAAAATTGAGAGAAATCATCACCGATTCCAAATGCAACAAGTTTTTACAAGATTGATCCATGCCAGACTCTGTCAAACTTCTTGAAAATATCTTAAGCAATTATGTGCCTTATGGTGTTTTCTTTTCTACAAAAAAGTCACCTTTTTAAAAAAAAAATGCAATTTGGTATTCGTTTCTTAAAAATGCTTTGCTCTCTAAAGGGGCAGCGTGTTTTATTCTAAAAAAAATCACCCTTAAATATCATAATGCATTGCGCTTTACGCCCCGTATAAATCGAGAGTGTTGATAATGCCCTGTAAAAAGATGGCTTCTGTTTATATATAGGGTTAGCAGACGAAGTGAAACAACTAATCAGGACAGTAAAAATTTAAAGTTTTAAGTTATTATTTCTATTATTTTATAGCAAAAACAAAAGAAAGCATTACATTGTTAATGGTGCTATAAAATTGTTTTTGAAAAAAAAAACGTCAAATCAAGAAATCGTAAAAACTTGAAGTTAATAAAGTGGCAAACGGGCAAAGGTATTTTCTTGTTTACATAATTTATTTATTTAATATCAATCTATTAACAAATTTGGGTTTATGTATATTTTTTTTTTATATTTTGAAGAACACACCCAACCGATCAAATCAGAGAAAAATGTAAATGAGTTGTAGAACGAGCTTATCATAAGAGAATTTCTGCAACATGACAACAACTATGATTGCAAATTACTTATTCTCGCTACAGTTTTGTTAGTGTTTTTGAGAATGCCGTCCCGTTTATGAGGCGTGCCTTAATTTTGTATTATAAGTTAAAGTTTGCAGTCTTTGTGTTTGGTTCGAAGAGTTAAGTGTTTTAAATTGTTTTAAACAGTGCACAATTGTTAAAAAAGTAATTAAATATTATATAAGTAAAAAACTTTTTGTAAATATGCCATAAAAATTTAAACAGTATGCTCGTAAAGTATGTAATCATACTTATTAAAGTTTAGAAAAGTATTTTTCTGTAAGCTTGTTCTAATATTAGACTTCTTAGCTTACATTATATTATATACAAGTAATATTATCGCAAGGGATCACTTTTCATTATCAAATAAATGTTTATAAGCCTTTTATAATATTAATCACAACACTTTTCTAAGCTTAAGGCTTATGCTAGTAAACTTGCTACAAGTTCTTTCTAAATCGTTTTGGTTTGTTGGGCACTATTTTGATTTATGTACATACATATGTATGTATTTTTTTTTTATACACCGAAGAAAAAATTTTTGTTAGCTGTTTAAAACAGGGCGATCTAATTTTGCATTTTGTTCTCGTTAAATTAAAAATTGCAGGTTTTCATGTTCGGCGAGACATTTTATACATGCACCTTTTAAAATGTGGTATTTTTTTTTGAAGAAGAGAAAATACCATTAATTTCGCCAAAATGGTGACCACCACCATGGCATTATTTTTCTAAAATAATTTTTAAGAATATTTGTTTTTTAAACATCTAAAATGTGATTTTTCGTTTATAAGTTTTATTTAAACATTTTCGAATTCAAGTATTATCAACCATTTTAAAATAAATTAAAGCCAAAGCCCAATCAAGTGATTATTAAACTGCACTTACAATTCTGACCCCGAATTGATTAGAGAGATAATGGTTTTGAAACATAAATGATTTTAATTCCCATGATAATAATAACAGTTTCCATACATTAATTTCCTTGAAAAAAAAAACTTTTTATTCTGAAAAACAATCAAATGTTTAAAGGTCAAATTATTAATAAAAATTAATCTCAAAAAGCGTTTTAAAAAAAATCTTAGCCTGAAAACAAAGTCCTACAACAAAAACTAAATTTACAACATTAAAATACGCCACTGGGTCTTAAGAAAAACCTAAAAATGTAAGAAGCTTTCTTAGATTAAAGAAAAGTGTGTGTGTTTTTTTTAAATCTTATTTCGTTAAACAAAAAATCAGCAAACGTTTTGTTTACAATATTGACTGTAATAATCTACAGGGAAGTAACTTTCAAAGTAATTTTGGACACTTTGTGTTTAAATCTGGACACTTGAAAGTAAAACACGAGCATTCAATAAAAACAAAAAAAAAAAATTAAAAAAAAAACAAAGAAATAACAACAGATTCCCCCTTAACATCGTCTTGCAACCATTCACATTAAGCCAATGAACTTTTATGTCTCTCCAACCTCTAGGTCGTCTTGTATTATTTAACTATCGTTAAAAAAAAAGATTTGTTTACATGATGTAAAGAAAAAAAAAAAATAAAAAAAAACACTCTGAAATTAGGGGGCCGAAACTTTTTGCTTCTTAAATGTACAAAAAAAAAAAAGGAAAATAAATTACAAAATACAACAAGTGAGTAACTATTTGCTTTTCAGGGTTTTAACATTTATAATGACCCAGAAATGTAAAGACCAAAAGGAAATTTGAAAAGGAAGCACTTAAAAAGGATTTATTTCTATTAAGTTGGGTTGGAAAAGCTAACACTGACAGTGAAAGAATATTTTGTGGTCTAACGAAAAATAGATAGCGCAAAAGGCCTTGTTAAAAGACGGCAAGAAAAAAAATTTGGTCCTAGGTACACAACTGTAATGAAAATAGACAACTAACGCTGCAAAATATGTACTAGTTAAAAGCTTCAACTACTTAGGCTTATATGTAGCTAATCTTAGTGAAAAAGGAGAGAACAAAATCTGCAACAAAAGCTTTTTGTGCACTCATACACTACAACTCGAAGCGACAAATACACACAGAAAAAATTCTCTAAAATTGTTCACCAATTAAAGTGTTAATTAATAATAAAATCAGTTTTAATTAAAAATATAATCAAGTTAATTAAAAGTTTAATCAAGTAAATTAAAAGTTTAATCAAGTTAATTAAATGTTTAATTGATACCATTTATTTGTTTACTGGTGCAAATTTAATTAAGTTTTTAATTAATATTATACATTTTTAAATTGAAATAAATTGGTATTTTTTAGTTTTAGCAGGTTCGCATATTAAATATAGACCTGAAAGGGTTTCGAGAATCAATTAAACGTCAATATCACAGAATACACAGAACTGTCACGAGACGGAAGATTTTGCGTTTTTTTTTTGTCTCTTTCAAAGAAAGCTGCCCTTTTGCATTTCTCTTTTCATCATCTTCTATGCCGCAATACAATGAACACAAATTTATTTAGTTAAGATTTATTTACAAAACTGTTGTAAAAATTAACTTTTAAGTTCACAACAACACGAGTTAATAATATTAAAGTAAGTAAATAACATTATAAAACAAAACAATATTACTAAATAAATTTTTTTGCACAAAAAACAACGTTTGTTGAACTAATGCATTTGTTTAACGTGGTTTGTGTTTTGTTATTTTTGTTTTGATCACGCCATTTGTGCTGATTGTTGCGGCCTGTTTTTACACCTTGCCACTTCACTACCAAAAAAAGCTTTCTGTCTCTTTCTTCGAAAGCTGCCCTCGCAACTGATTTGGGACTTTTTCACACGTCACTTTTTACAGTTCTGTGTATTCTGTGGGCAATATAAATATCCGGACTGGTATCCGTCAGGGCTGGGTTCTCTCGCCTCTACTGTTCAACCTAACGCTTGACACAATAATGAACCGGGTGACTAGCAACAAAACCGGTATTACATGGGGCCTCAAAGGTAGACTTGAAGACCTAGATTATGCAGATAATATATGTATTCTGGCACACAAACAATCCCATATCACGACAAAACTTCAGCACTTGAGCGAGTGTGCAGCTAAATCAGGCCTTAGAATTAAAATTGCGAAAACCAAGCTAATGGGCATTAATACCGACTACACTCAACCTCTATTTTTAGACGAGAAGACGATCAAAGAAGTCGAATGTTGCTGCTACCTTTAAAGTATCATTTCCAGTAATGGTGATGCAAGTGATGATATAAGATCCTGAATCACAAAAGGTAGAACAACTTTTGAAAATGCTGAAAAATGTCTGGCGATCAGCATTCATCTCTAAGTGCACCATACTCAAAATCTTTGACGCTTGTGTAAAATCCGTTTGTGTTGAACGGGTACGAAACATGGCTCGCTGCCACTAGGGAAATAAATGCTCTCCAAATATTTATAAGCTGGTGTCTACGACAAATCTTAAACATATTCTGACCGAACACCACATCAAACGCCACATTTTGAGCAACAACAGATTAACTACCAATAAAAACCGAAATTCGACGACGTAAATGGAATTGGTTCGGGCTTACGTTGAGGAAGCCTCCAGACAAAATCACTCGAACTACGCTTGACTGGAATCCAGAGGGTAGCCGAAGAAATGGAAGACCTGCTTATACATGTAGAAAACCGGTTGAATCTGAGGGACTAGCAGCAGGGGGTACATGGCGTGAAATTAAGGCTTTGTCATTGGACAAACCAAATTTAAACTTTTTTGTTGAATTCCTATGTTTCACCTAGGAACTACGGGAATTAAATAATAATAATTACCCCTTCTCGTTACCCTTTTTAGAGAAATCGCTTGCCAGAGCTCTTATGTCAATCCTAAATGTACTTTTTTACACGTACACGATCTAAAGTATCGAACCCCTCTATCGTACATTTACTTTTTTGCCGTACACATACACGACCATAGCTACATGTGTGGTTAAGGTGCATGTAGACGACATGTTTTTTACATCTGACTTGTCAACTTTTCAAGTCACATGTAATTGTGCATGTCTGTCAAAATGGCTGTTTTACAGAAGGTTTATAATATATGGTCACAAACGTACATGTAATTTGCTTCTGACATTGTCTCTGTTTTTTTCCCATAGTTGTTACAAAAACAAAAATAATAATGCCGCCACGAAAGTTTGTATTTACGCCGTTAAATAATTTAGCCATCTTAACATATTTTTCTTTTAATTCAAAGATACCAATTTAGGATATTATAGTGAAACGGTTTTTATATATATAATTACATAAATTCTATTCAATGGTGCGATGATTATATATATTTCAGTATTGTAAAATATTAACTTCAGCCGGCTAATGATTCCGTCAATAGTGGACGCCGCTGCCGGTTTCTTCGCGGCATAGATTACTGATGTCAGATGGTTTGTCAGAAGAAAATAGAGCACGCTCTAATTGAAATTTTGTCAGATGACTTTGCATCTGACTTCTACAGTAGCAAAGTTTAAAAGGTAACACACGACATGTATGTATTTTGCAGTAGGAAATTTGACATGTCAGATGACAAAAACATGTCGTCTACGGTCGCCTTTATAGTGTGTTTCGACCTCACAATACGAGATTAACACATGTCCGTTTAAGCAACCAAATTTTAAAACACAACCCAATCGTGGTTGTGTTCGGCACCGCAGAAAATTTAGAGACACAAAGATTTGTTATGTAAATTAAAGTATGTTGTGTTGCTTTTGATCAGTACGTTGTGTGTATGATGTTTGTAGTTTCTGAGCCCTGGAGTAAGCCACACTCAAAGAAAAGATGCCACATATATCACCAGAATTACACTAAAATGGAACCCCCAAAGGTTTGAGAAAACGTGGTCGCCCAAGCAACACATGAAGACGTTCGGTTAAAATCAAACTCAAGCAAAATATGTTCACGTTGGACGAAGCGGCATCTGAAGCTAGAAGCAGGGTTTGCTAAAGAAATAATGTTGAAGCCCCATGGTCCATTAAGCAGTAAAGAAGGGCAAATTGAAAGTTTTGTTTTTGTAAAAATCCTGCCAAATATGCAAAAGCTTATTTTTCTTTCAAAAAAAAAGAACTTGCCTTGTGTATAAAAATCACTTAACTTTGAAATTTTTTCCACACTTTATGTTAATTTATTACAAATTCATTCAATAATTTAGAAAAGAATCCACAAGATGACATTTAAGGTCATCACTATTTCTTTTATCTTCTCTTTCCGTAGCACAAAAAAGGTTTGAAGTTTAAAATTTTCAGGCTTTTAAAAAAATGGAAATAAAAAAAACAACTTACCACACCTTTAGATTTATTTTTTATTATTCACAGAATAAAATCATGATGATAGATAATCTATTGGTATAAATACTTTTTCTGCATTTATATTCTAACCAAAAAACCGACTTCAGTGGGAAACTTACCTGCAAAGAGAAAAAAGGGAGAAAAATTTTTTATAAATTAAGTTTTCATAAAAAAAGCTGTTGATGAATAAAGTTTTTAATTTTATATTGACACCAAAAAGAAACCAACAGAAAGATAGTTTGAGAAATAAAAGTTTAATTAACGGTTATAGCAACAGAACTAGGGAGGGTTATAAACTTTTTTTTACGGCCAATAGCTGTAAAACAGAACTTTAGAAAAGTGTTAAAATTTTTACAAAGAACAAGGATTTTCTCTAGGAACTTGTTAGTGTGTTTTTTCTTTCTTTTAGAAATGCTGTAAGCATACAAAGGAAATGTAATTGAAATAAAAAATAAGCTTAAAATCCTGAAAGTATGCTTTAAAACTAGATACTTGAATGTTGAAAAAATAGTTCTTCTACTAGTTGTATTTTTTTGCAATAAACGAGATTGGTAAAATTATAGTACAGTGAAATCTTTCATGACCAGATGCCGAATGTGTCCGTACAAGGGAAACAGCGTCCGTCGAAAGGCGTTGACCGCTGAACGAAGGTATGCTTTAAGGGAGATTACACTGTGTTTGTTAGTTTCTGATTGTGGTAATAAATGAATAAATTACAAGGAAATTGTAGTTTAAAAAGTAAAGTATATTTAAGGGGATTTATATTTTTAACAAAAAATAAAAAAAATCTTACTTCTAGGGGAATGTAAGAAAAGATAAACTCACTTTTTATTGTTGGTGCTTTGCTTAAGCTTTGATATTGTTACAGGTAAAACTTTGAGTGTTTATAATTCTTATTCGCTTTACAGTTTGTATAATATTTTTGGCTTTTCTAAAACCTTTGGAAAAAGGTTTCCTGATGATCTGTCCTAAGCAACCAGTGAAATGCGCATAGAAACTAGCTTTCCCTTAACAATAGATTTCAGTGTATTTATCAAAAATAAAAATTGGAAATTCAGCACGTCATAGAGAAATCTTATTAAAAATACATTTTGTATTCCCGTAAAAAGCTTTGAAAATCTAAGTAATTTCGTTTATCAAAACTGTTCTTGATTGGAAAGTTGATCGCGCGTTTTGGTCCATTTTTGTATGGGCAGTCTGGACGTTCTTACTTGTCTCCCTTCGCGAGTTTTACGTTAAGTTGGTTCACCGCCACATAGCTGTACCGCGATACAGTTGTTCTGGGTTCGACATTCGCCATTCGTTTTAAACCCAACTTGTTGTATCGTGCTGGTGGAGTACCAAAAAAAAAAAAAAAAAACTTGATTTTGATAATTATAAGGGGCAGAAAGAAGGTGTAGGTCGTTCGATAGCTTGTGGAGGAAGCTCACTGAAAAAATACCAATAACATTTTCTTTTGTATGAAAAAGTTTACTTTTTCCTCTAAATTTTGCATAAAAAAGTGCAAATGTTTCGTACCCATTACTCAATACTTTGCCTGCACTGAGCGAAAATATATTGTAAAATTAATTATTATTTAACTAAAATAGTCCATGCAAACCATGTTTGCAAAGAATATATTGAGCCTTTATAGCAAAAATGATATAACCAACAAAAAGAAAATTTTACAGGAGAAGGCTTTTTTAAATTTTTTTGCTTCAAGTCTAGGGTTTCGTTTGAAATTGCTTTTACTCTTATTTCGTAACATCAAAAAGAAAATCTAAAATGTTGTTGGTTTAATCATTTTTGCTATTAGGGCAAAAAAATAAATAAAAGAAATTCTGGAGCCTTCAGACTAGGGATCGCAATAAAGTGTGTTCTGCAACTGGAAGATTTCAAAAGAGATTGACTAAAAGTTCTAAATAAATTGCAGAAACCTGTATAAAATTCACAATACTTTCGTAAAAAAATCACTGAAATAGGAAGTATAACTTGCAGTATCACAACTTGCAGTATCACAACTTTTAAAAACAAGTTAACGTGCTATATTCGGCAGTGCCGAATCTTATATAGCTTTCACAATAGCATTAAAAATCGTACCAAGACCTTAAATTCGTGAGGACACTTGTTTGCAGTGATGCCAAATGTAGGGAATTTTCCCTTTTTGTAGGGATTTTTTCGAAAAATTTCAAGCGTAGGGAAAAAAGGACAGATTTTTTATTTTAAGGCAAATGTAGGGAATTTTCAAAATTATATCTCATTTTGAATATATTATCTAAAAATAAGTAAATATTCAGCTAAATTTAATTTAAAAATGAAAATGTTTCATATAAAATAGCATTTTAGTACAAATGTAGTATTTTTTAAAAGAAATCATATACTATGAGTCCTAACAGCCTGGCAATCCATATATTAAAACCATGTACCCGAACATTCTTCGAACCCCCTGATATATAATTAAGTGGCAACGCATATTCTCGAGCGCATTTCGAACTATTCTCTTATTGTTGCTATTTGCATTCGCACTCACATTCTCTAAAATGTATGCGAATATTAAAAGCGAATATCTAATAAATGAAATTTCTGCATAGAAATTTATTTGTAAGAAAACAATCACACCTTCTAAGCTAAGAGAAATAAAAATATACAATTTCAAATTTTAAAAAAATTGTAAATGAAAACTTTTAAGATAATGAAATGATTTACTTTTAAAAGGATTTTTTTTATATTTAAGTTCAGGGGAACTGAAGAAAACATTTTTTTTTTAAATTTGACAGAGCCCCGTTTTATTTAGTACCAAGTTTGCTAAAAATTATTAGATTCTTATGGTAAAAAAATTCTTAAAACTAAGTATTCTTGAAAACTATTAAGCTCTTAAAAATTAACAAAAGATGATGGAAATGATAAATCAAATACGTAGTTTGACTCTGTTTTGTTCTAGATTAAAGGATTTATAGAGGCGTTTCTGCCAAAAGGAAAAAAATTAAATTTGTCACACAGTGTTATTTCTGAAATTAATTGCTTTTTTTAATAAATTGTCGCTAAAAACAACACAGAAAAAACTTTCATCAATTAAAAAAAATTAAAATTTCAAAAACTTAATCAAGTGAATTAAGCGTTTAATTGATATTATTAATTTCTTTACTGAGGCAAATTAATATTATTAATTAAACTTTTAATACATTTGATTTTTAATTAAAACTGATTTTATTTTTGATTGATGCTTTAATTGGTGAAAATTTTTTTTTCTGTGAATAAATTTTTAACGTAGGGAAAAGTGTAGGGAAATTCTTTTTTTTGGTTTTAGGGAAAAAACTGATTTTTTTTGGACACATGTAGGGATTTTTTGAAATTGTTCCTGGCATCACTGCTTGTATGTGGGCCGGGTAAAATTAGGGCCCGATTTGGATCATTTTAAAGATTAAATACTTATTGAACAAAAAACATCCTTGTTAATAAATTTTAAGATCTTTTTAGTTTTGCTCTATTTCAAGACTATTTTTATAAAATTATTAATCGCAAGGTGGCGCAAAAGTCATCCCCCTTTTGGAAGATGCTATAGTTTTTGGAAATGGCGATGAATGACTGTTCTGCTTTGACATTTGTGAAGTAAACAGATGCAAAATACACGTGAAGAGGAAATTGAGCGATATACTCTCTAAGAACGAAGACAACGAGGAGGACAGCCTTTCATCATCATCACAAGCGCCGAGTCCCGTTTTCCATTTCTGTCTATACGTGTTTAGCGGAATTATCGTTTCTGGAAAACCGAAAATCGGCGTATGCACCCGCCTAAAGTAACTCCATGGTGTGTTGTTTACACTGGAGGCGTTATCGGCTCTTATCTTTTTGAAAATGTCGCGGGCCAAACGACTACTCTGAACGCCGAAAGCCATGCTCAACGACTTTCTCCTTCCTCAACTGGACGAATTGGAACTGAAAAATATGTAGTTCCAAGAAGACGGAGCAACGGTGCATACTCCACTTCATTTTCGGGTCGCCTAAACTCTTCTTTTGTTTAAATGCATTTTACCATGTGTAGCCTTTTCTTTGTGGAATTTCTTAAAGCCTATGCCAACAAAGCTCAACTCTTAAAGTCCTGAAAAAGCACAGCATTTAGGAATGCGAGAACCTATCGCAGGAAGCTTTGGCAAGAGTGATGGAAATGTCATAAATCAGGCCCATAAGTGATTAATTCTGCTGGCGGCTACTTGGACGATATCATTTTTGCTACTTAATAAAAAAAAAACAAACAAACAAACACAATCTAAAAGCAAAATAAAAGTTTTTCATTTCTTAAAAAAATTACAGTCAAAGAACATTGGGTGAAAACTTTTTGGTCACCTTGTATCGGGTGATTTATTAGGAGCTATAGGAAAGTTAAAAAAGCGCTTAGTCCAATTTTGGCATACTCTTTCCAACATTTCGGCCGGCATCTCATGAAAAAATGCTTCAATGTTGTCTTCCGATGCGTCAATTGAAGCGGGCATGTGTATATAGACATAAGCTTTAACAAAGCCTCACAAAAAATAGTCTAAAGACCTTTAATCGCACGATCGAGGCGGCCAATTGACCGGTCCCGAACGTGAAATAAAATGTTCACCGAACTCGCCCCTCAATAAGTCCATTGTTAAGCGTGCTGTGTGGCATGTGGCACCGTCTTGTTGAAACCACATGTCATGCAAGTCAAGCTCTTGCATTTTGGGCAAAAAAAAGTTCGATATCATCTCACGGTAGCGCTCACCATTCACAGTTACGTTACGATTCGCATCATCTTTGAAGATGTACGGTCCAATGATGCCACCAGCCCATAAACCGCACCAAACTGTGAGTTTTTCTGGATGCATTGGTAGCTCTTGCAATGCTTCTGGCTGATCTTCACTCCAAAATCGACAATTCTGCTTATTAACTGGGTACGTTGAGCCAAAAATGAGCTTCGTCGCTGAACACAAAAAGCGCACTATGAACTTTCTTAACAGAGCACGCATTTTGATAATAAAATTCAATAATTTGCAAGCGTTGTTCGTTTGTAAGACGATTCATGGTTAAATTATAGACCAAACTGAAGATGTTTGACAGTGAAACAAAACACGAAACGTGCGTCAGCTGTTTAAACCAGTGTTGCCAAAAAGATAATAGCTAAAAGATCACCCATTATAAATTAAAATTTAAAATAAAGAAGTTTGCAAAAAATCTCAACTTAAAATCTGAATTTTGGTAAAAATGTTCTTCCAAATAAATAATAAGAATGTAGGCGATGGTGTCTGGTATCTCGAGCAAATTATCAGGTAATAAATCAATTAATGGCATTGTAACTCCTTTATCGAAACCGTGTTCAATGGAAGGTTACTTCAACCTCTAAGAAATAAAAATATCGTCATGGGCGCTTCCCAATAAAGTTATTGTTTTCGCTGTTGTAAATTAAAATAATAGGTTTCACCTTTATTCCAATAAAACTGCGTAAATTACGAATTCCTTAACCCACTTCTCTAGGTCTTAATCCATTTAAAATTCCTAAACCAACTCGAGGAAGTAATAAATCTTAAAGAGGTTCTTTTGCTCTTTTAAAAAACACAAACTACACAAAAAAAAAAACAAATTTATTTAAATTATTTTTAAACAGATTTGTTAGTCTAAAAAAATATAGGCAAAAAATAAATCCCTTTAAAATTCAACAAGTTGTTTCAATTTTCGATTTTCATTTATTTTTTTTTTATATTTGTTTTTTTGGTCATTAAAATCTTCATTGAATTGAAGACTCTTTTCGAAAGCAAATTGCGTACACTTTTTTTTTAATTTTAAAAATATTTTGTTATTCTTTGGTCTTGCTTTATTTTTGTGTAACTTGGGGAGAATAAATTTGAATTTTATTTTGCTTTTCGGTTTCATTTTATTATTTGCCTTAACAATGACTTTGATTTATTAGAATTTGTTGTGTCGTACCCGAAATAATGCAAATAGTAGATCGAAAATAACAAAAAATATATTGTGCATGTTGTATTTTTGATTTTGTGAATACACTTAAAGAAAAATTAGTATTGTGGTTATTTTGTTGAACTATTTATGGTTTTTAATCCAAATTTTTAATATTTTTAATTAGGCTTAAGTTCATCAAATTTAATTTTCATTAAATTATTTTTATGAAGAAAGGAATTTAACAACATGAAAATTAATTAAAATTTACTGATAATTTAATGAAAATTAAATTTGATGAACTTAAGCCTAATTAAAAATATTAAAAATTTGGATTAAAAACCATAAATAGTTCAACAAAATAACCACAATACTAATTAATTATTGTTATTGGGGGGTGGGACTTTTCGCAGAGGTGGAAAGTTCTGATTTGCCACTCACTTGGGAGTGGCCAGGACGATTCCTTTGTTGAACTGTCCAAGCAGCTAACTACTTCCGGTCTTAGACCAAGTACCCCCCGGGCAATGGCTTTGTAGCATCCGCTTTAAGGCTAGCCAGAGTTAGAAGGCGCCACAACCATGTATCCTGAATGGTCGAAAGGACGTCTCAGGAAAGTAGGCGATAACCGCTGAAACATGGTTGCATCGTGGGATTGGACACGTAGATAGCAGCCCTATCACCAATCTAGGGGACGAGGGTTAGCAGCCCACTTTCCCGAATCACAAATTGCTAACGAATCGCTAATGGCGCCCTATGCTCCAATGGGAGTTAGAGGAACACATATATATATATATTGTTAAAGCTAAGGCACGAGCTCTATGTTTGCATTTGTCCTTCAAGTTGTGCTGAAAAGGTCAGCAAGAAAAAGAAAGACAAAAAAAATGAAAAAACAAAACAAAATATGTACTTTGAACTTCAAGAAGAATTCTTGACAAAAGTACGAAAAACAGAAGTAAAGGAAGAACATGTAAAATAAATTAAAATAGATAATCATTCAAAGCAAATTTCGATCTACCAAAGGTTAAATACAATTTGGTTTAAGGATTGATGTTTGACTAATGACGTCAGCAGTCGTCGATGGCTGCGAGTGTTAAACGGCAACCCTCTGAGGAGATTGAGTGGTTGCAATCGAAACATGTCAGGGTAACCTGTCCGTAAAAACGCCAGGGTTCGAGCCCAGACTGAGTCAAGAATGAAAAATTATCAGTAAATTTTAATTAATTTTCATGATGTAAAATTCCTTTTTTCAAAAAATAATTTAATGAAAATTAAATTTGATGAACTTAAGCCTAATTAAAGAAAAATCTTAAAAAATCTACTTCTTGAATATTCACTAATATAAAAACGAAATAAAAAGAACTTTAAGCATCCTAAAACTAGACTGTAGTTGTAGTTGTTTCTTTGGCCAGAATTATGAATTTATGAATGTTATTTTGTCAAGCTAATAGGACCTAAATGTCTTCAATGTAAATAAAATTCAATTTTTTTTTGTTTCTCGTTAAATAGCAATTCTCGAAACTCGTACCGAAAATGTCTCTTTCTATATAAATTCTTTATTTGAAATACAAAATAATTGCTAGTAACTATACTGATACTCCCAAAAAACTGGGCTAAAATACGACAATCCATATCTATCGAAATTGTTATTAAAATTCTGTTCCAATTTAGATGGGTATCGGATGATGTAGCTTGCGCCTGTTTTCTAGCAGTAAATTTAAAATATCCTTAGAGTATGCAACAGTTTCTAGCACTTATCAAAATCCTTTAAGTTTTAACTAACTAGTTAACTAATTAAGAAGCTTAACTACTTCCAAATAAGTCTTCAAAGTATCTGAATTCTTCGTGCCAAATAGCGAATGTTACCAACCGTTATTTCATATTTGTTTATAGCATCAATGTATTACTTAGAATATTGACTAACAATAATTGATTAAATCTTAATGTTATTCTTCCTGCCCTGTCCAATGCCGAACGTAAAAATCTCCTAATTACGGTGCTAAGCGCTCTTCTGATCGGATAAGGGCTACATTATCACTTCTCCTTACGCGAATGTGAAAAAATTTCGAGCTAGAGGATTTGCTTCTAAATTAAGCCTTTTTAGATAGTGAATATTTTGTGATAATGGTTTTTACTGAATGATTGTGAATCAGAGAACGGCTTTGTGCGATTGCAAAAAATTCGCATTAAATCAACAACATCAAATACACTAATTTGTGTTCATGCAATCAAACTTTCTCAGCCACACACATCGGCGTTGTTTTAAAATTCATTCAAGTCATCCACAGCGTATTGGCTTTGCCATTCATTCCATCTTTAGCTTCGTTCGCCAATTATTGCTTTGGTAAAAAACATATACAAAAAAAATACACAAAAATCATTGCTCTGATGACTATTCAGCAGATGAAACAATTTCCATAGAAACAGAAGACGTTTTTTTTTTATCATTTCTTAAAAAGTACAGTAGTTCTGTATGTACAATGTATTGTTGTTAATGTTGCTAGTTACGCTTTTAAAAAAATACCCTGCAAATAATAGGACTAGTCCAAACACGCGTGTAAAATGTAGCCCACAAGGGACTCGGACTAGTCCAAAAGTAACCCAAAAGTATGGAAAAAACATGGTCTATTTAACATTAAGATGCCCTAGGGCGGACCATATAACCCACCTTTGGACTACTTAGGAGTAGTTTTAAAACTAATCCATAGTAGACTTAAGAGGATTAGTTTTGAAGTCGTTTAAAAAAGAGAGCATGTGGTTTAAAAACGAAGACATGTCGTCTCACTACAAACACTTTTTTTACAATGACATGGTTCATGCTTGCATTAAATCGGACTAGTCCAATGAGTAGTCCATTTGATCAAAATCAGGTGGTCCAATATTATTTGCAGGGTAAACACAAAAACAAATTGGACAATACAACAATATAATTAGAACTTATGCCTACAACAATCATACATACCAATTTACATTCGTCGTTGTGTCATCGAGTGGACAATGACTACTTAAATGCAAAAGCAAAAGAATAAATGCCGTTTGACTTAAAGAAATTGTGTTATTGCGTGCCCAACAATTAATGCAAACAAAGCACTTTCAATAAAAAACTCACACATGCACAAATCAAATGTGTACAAAACGATGTCAAAATTAACAACGTTGAACTTTGTTTTGCAGGCATAGAGTTAATGTAAATTATAGCGTATGACTAAATCAACAGAAATAGTGGATTTTGCAGTTCTATGCTGTGAATGTTAAGTTTTTAACATACCAGGAAGCGAATGCGATGATTCGAAGAATTTTTCTATGACGGCTTTGGATTTTCTCTACATTGGAGGCCGAGACAGCGCCCCATAACTGAATACCATAGCACCATATTGGCTTGAAGTTAGAGTTGTAAGGTATGAGTGTACAATCTAGACTAAGGGCCGCATTTCATCCAATTAGCCAATTTATTTGATATGCTTTAAGCTTCATTTGAGTTATTATTGCCTCTATATCTACCTGGATATAGTTTTCTTTACGTTGCTAGTTTCTAGTTTGTATTTGAAATCTATGCAACTCTGGATTACAACAAGAATAGGAAATTTAAAACAGCCTAGCTGTATGCACTATTTTATTATTTATGAAATTGAAAACTGAAAAACAGCCTTAAAGAAGGTCACATTTTTTGCCATAAAAATATAAAAAGTTAAAGTTTCATAAAGTATAAAACAGGTGAAACGAATTTTCTATAATTTGTTTAAATAACCTTTTATAAACCTGTTATATTTTTACGAATAAGGAGAGTAGAATATAAATTTGAGGACTAAGAAACACTTCAACTAAGATATCTTAAATGTCCTAAGCAATTTAAACAAATTTAAGAAGCTTCAAGTTTATTTTTCGAAGAAAGTTAATTTCAAAATCAGAGTTTAAAAAAATTCAGAAATTTTAAATACACGGGTATTAAAAAATTAAAATCTGCCTTAACGTAGACAACAGTTTTTCCCTTTATTTCGAATATAAAAAGCTTGGCATTCTTGGAGCAAGAATTTTAGTTTATTTTAAAAAATGCCGATATCAAAGCCACAATTTCAAATTAAAAACCTATAGAAGCTTCAAAGTAGGCAACGAATTTTTATTTGAAATTAAATATTATTTAAATTTGGCTTTTCGTTTTTATCTTTTATTGCGTAAGGACATATTTTAACCTTATTTCTAAAAGCTGTTTCATTATTTAAAACGATTCTTTCTCTCGCAGTGTATTTTCTCCATAAACATGATGACATGTTGGCAAATATTTATATAGGAACCTTGGCAACAAATAATAATAATAAAAAAAAAACTGTCACAATAATTGAATTTAAATTTTATACGAGAAAAAATAAAAAAAAAACAACTAAAAAATAATAATAAAGAAATGACACATAAAAACCATACAATTTTGGTTTTCAGTAACTTTCATTTGTGTTTTAAAATGTAGATAGTGTCTTTTTTAAAAGCAATTATTTTTATGCATATTTTTTTCTTAACAAACATTTTTTTTTTTTAATTCAAGGATGTGTATTCAATAGAATTTTGGTCAAGTATTTATTTGGAATTCTTTTGATTTAAAAAATATTCAATATTAGATTTTTTTAAAAGAGATACTTGAGAACTAACATTAAATAATTAAATTCATCTTTTAATACTTGAAGTAGTTTGGTAAATTCTTTTCTAAAAAAACGAATACAAATCATCAAGAAAAGCAAAAAAAAAAAAAAAAAAGTTCTTTAATTTGCTCTGTTTTTATGTCTGCTTTGATTTAAAACCAAATTTACTGCGAAATTCTCATATTGTTTCGCATTTGAAGATTGAGATTACTTTTCATTAATATTGCCAGCCTTCAGCTGCAGCCAGTAACCAACCAAACAACCAGCAGTCATTTAGACAGTCAGTCAGTCAGCCATTCATTTGGATAGTTGATTATGGCGTACTGTTGCTGTTCATGATGTTGAGGACGGTTTGTTATTTCAACATCATATTAGTGCCAACTCAACAAAAATTGTATTCCAGCAATAATAAGCATTAACAATCCATACTAATAAAAATAATGATGAAAATAATAAAAATTCAAAAAAAAAAAAAAACAAAAAGCAAACAACAAAAATTGCAAATGGCAGCAGCAATTGCAGACAATAGACATGATAATGATTCAGAAATTATTAAGCAGAAATTTAAAGGAATTTAAAGAATTTCGAAAAATAAAAAAACAATATAAATCAAGAAATTTAAAGAAGCCTAAAACTAGGCAACTGTTCCTAATATTATTAAATAAATCTGCCTCAAAGTCGGCTTTCTTTTTTTCTGCACTAACTTGAAAAAGTCGACAAACAATCGACGAAACGTCGGGATCAAAATATTGTAATTAAAAATTTAATTTTATTTACATTGACAAAATAGCATTCTTAAAAGTTATAAACTAATGTTTTAACGCAAAACTATTTATATAGGAAAAAAACACTTTTGCCTAAATGCAGATTTCACATTTCAAAGTTTAGAAGTTTAAAGCAGCCAAAAACTCGGCTTCCTTTTTTGCCCCTATTGTAAACGGTAGAAAATTTTAAATTAAAGTTCAAACGCAAAACTATTGATGTAGGAAAAAACACAACTTCTTCAAAGCACACTACACATTTCAAAGTTAAAAATCTGGTTATAGAGTAATTTTCCTTTGAAACACTTTTCCAAACATTGCTAAAAAAAAAATAGAAACTGGGAATTATTTCCTTTCGAAGGTTACTTTTATATTATATTAAACATTTTATATTTTTCGAATTTATTCTATTAGCTAAATTTGAGTTATGTATTTTATAAAGCTTTTTTGTAATAGTCCTATTCCTTCAATTTTCAGAAATGACTTTAAACCAGTGTTCGAAAATAAACAGTACATTATTAAACGTTCGGCTCACACCAAGGAACGATATATATTTTTTAAGTGATTGTGTAGACATACACAACCCTTAATACCGTTCGTAACTATTTTCAAGAAATAGAATTTTCGTTAAAAAAAAAACAGAACAATTGTAGTGATTCTGTAGACAAACATTATATTTTAATGTTCTATAATGTTTTTTTCATGTTTGGTTTTTTTTTTACCAGCCAAAAGGGACGAACATTAACGAGCCGAACCGAACACATTGAAGTTTGTGGTTAAAAAAAAAAAAAAAAAAACCGAACGGAATTAAATGTTCACATTTTTGTTGAGTTTGATAAAAACAGTAATATTTTTGTGTTCGAAAGATAACTAATAGGGAAACGTTATTTTTTTTAATGATTTTCTACACAAACACTATTAGCGTTTGTGTTTTCCACAAATCTACTGAACCAAACATTAAGAAACGATATTTATTGTTAATTTTCGAACACTGCTTTATACACTAGGGATTGCTGTTCGGTTTTAACCGAAATCGAAACCGCGGTTTTAAATGCCTAAAAACCGAAACCGACAAAAAAACCTCGGTTTTAGGATTCACTTTAAAAATATATATATGCTTAAAGAAATTACAAATTATACTTCATACTGGAACTTCATATACAAAAACTTTATACATAACAGCTTGCAACAATGGCAAGGTATTTCAAAATTCTTAAAATTCAAAATAAGTATTAAGGGCTAAAAAATCAGAGCAAGTTAAACTCTCTTTTTGGTTTAAAATGTGTTTAAACCTGCCATCGGCAAAATCAGGGCGCCGCGTTTTCTCTTTTCTCTTTTATTCTCTTGTATGCTCTTTTATTACGTACATGTGCACACACATTGCAGAGAATTTAACAACATTAACAACAACATATGTAAAATTCGTACAACGCATATAATCGCAAAATGTAATAGTATAGGTTGCCGATGGCAGGTTTAAACCAACAAATCTATAAATCACTAAAAATATAAACCATCTTTAAACGCATAAAATTGGGTGTTTAAACTACCAATACAGACCATATGAATTTGATAAGATTTATCGTAGTGCTGCCACATGTTATTTTTTAACAACATATAATACATGGGACACTGATTTATAGTTGTTGAGTTTAAACTACATATAAATTCTAGTTTAGTTCAACTAAACCAGCGTTTAGGCCATCAGTGATTAATTAGCCATAAGAAGAACAAATGTTACATTTTTAACTCTTAAAAAGACGCCTAATTTGTGTGGCTCAAACTACCACCTGGGCCTAGCTGGGACCAATAGTATTTTGTATGGAGTTTTTGTGGCTATAGAAAAAACTCACACTAACGAACCCCTGGGCAAGGCTGGGATGTATGGAATTTTATGGCTATAGTAGGAAAATTTTGTCGGGAAGTGGAATAATTCTTCGAAAAAACAGTAAAGAAAGAATTCTTATGTGTTGCGTATGCTTTTTGATACGTTTCATTTTGATTTTATAAACAAAATTTTTATTTGGCCAATCGCGACGCCCACGGTGTTTACACTTTTTTCTCATTTTCTTGTAAAAAACACTTTGATTGAGGAAAACATATTGTTTCGTTTCGATATACTTAAAAAAATTGATTAAAAAAATCTGGAAAAAAGTCCAAAAAATTCATGGCCAGGCCCAGGTATACAAGGGTTAATAAAAGTACCTGCATTGAAACAAATAAAAAAAATATATATTTTTATGTATGAAGTTTAACTTTGATATTTTCAAAACCGAAACCGAACCGAAACCGACCGGTTTTAATAATTTTAAAACCGAAACCGCGGTTTCACATTTTTACGATTTTTAGCAAACTCTATTATACACTACCAGACTTTTATATTGTATCTTCTTGTTACATTTTACCTTAGCTTTCCTTTGGACAGCAATGAAGTATATTGTATGTACAGAAAAATGTACTATTATTTGACACTAGCAGAATGAAATGCATTTTCTGGCCCGCTACGGCCTTCGTCAGCATTCTTTCATTTAAAGCAACGGAAACCTATTGATATAGGAAAAAACAGAACAGCCTTAAAGCTTAAGTTCAAAAGGTCCTTTTCCTAAAGTTGGCACATAAGTAGGATCACTTACATTTGGACCTTTTAAAGGTATATTTTTAAGCAAAAATAAGCCATTACCCGACTACACGTTTAATGTAGGTATCCACTAGAATTTGTTTTAGTTTTAAATGTAGTTGTGCAAAAGAAAGTCTTAGTGAAATAGGCAGTAAACGTTTTCGTCTTTCCCACTTAACGATTTAATTCCTCAAAGCCTATTGCCGACAAGTAAAACTGTTACTAAACAAACAGACAATTTGTAAAGAACACAAAAAAAAAAAAAAAATTTGAAAATAATCACAAAAAATTTAAAAGTTAAGCAAACAACAGTCACAAAAAAAAAAAAAATCAGACAATTGTTAACAAATAGAAAAAAAAAAACAAATTATTAACATTAAAAATTTTTCTCCAAGGAATTGGCACTCGGCCAATTTAACACTTAGAAAAATTAATAATTGAAAATGAATAGGATTATTAATTCCTATAATTAGGCTACGCAACGACAATGAAACCAACATCCTAAAAGTATGCTAAGGTTTGTGGGTGTTAAGAGTGAAGGTAAAAACAAAAAGGCTTTTGTTCACAAACAGTTTGAAAACGATTTCTAAGATATTTCTTATAACATTTCAAAAGTCTTTTTAAATTTGTTGTGCAAAAAAAAATTTATCATCATCAAATTAAGAGAGCAAGATGTGTTTTATTTCTAAAATCATGGGAATGATTTTTTGTTTGTTTAAATATTGATAATTTTTAACAATTTTCCTCAGTGTATTGCAAACATTTCTGAGATGTTTAAAAAAACCCAACTTTTAGCACTGCAATTTTTTTTATTTAAACTTTAATGTGCAGAGATTGAGATTATTTTTAGTTTATTTTTCTATTTCATGTTTTTTTTTTTGTTCTTTTTTCATTTCTGGCTTTAAGTCATAAAAAAAAAATTTCATGCCGTTTTTATTTTATTGTTACAATTTTTATATTTTCTGTTTTACATTTCTGTTTGGCAACTTGCACTTGTAATGTTTGAGTGAGTTGGTTGCACTAATTTTATTTTATTTTTGCTTTGAATAATTTTTTTAGAAATCGTTACGGTTTATTATATTGACCGTGCACTTGTAAGTTGAAATAGTTTCA
Organism: Pollenia angustigena; assembly: GCA_930367215.1. Lineage (NCBI taxonomy): Eukaryota > Metazoa > Arthropoda > Insecta > Diptera > Polleniidae > Pollenia > Pollenia angustigena. The sequence goes on along the minus strand of OV884058.1, from coordinate 186,661,929 downwards.
AGAGAAACGCAAATTAAGTTTTAAAGTTTTTGTTATTTTTTTTTTTTAAAGCTAGAAAAAACTTCAAGGAATTTAAAATTGTTTTTGGAATTAAGAAGTTTTATAGTTCTTGGTATTTAAATATAATTTGTTAAATGTTTTTTAGAGTATAAATACATAAACATATATTTTTAAAATAATTAGACGAACAAAAAAGTTTCAAGGAAATCAAGTTTTTAAAAAAATGTTAGTCTGCACAATGCGTTAAATTTTGAATCAAGAGTTTTTTTTAATTATCTCAAATTTTACTTAAAATAGTTTTTGCCTGACGATCACGAGCTCTCATAAGGAAAAGAAATGTAATTTTTAATTATAAAGCTATGTTCACATTTAATACAAACATTCAACGCCCCACACGTAAGTCTAGGATCACACTATTAAAGTTTTCTTTTAGAAACTCTGAGTTTATTGGTGAGAGGGGAAGAGAACATGCTTTTATTCTCTTCTCTCTCGCCCATAAACTCAGATTTTCTGAAAGAAAACTTTCATAGTGTGAACCCAGACTTACCTCTATTTTTATTTAACATTTGCTTGATTTTGCATAACATTTGCTAGATCAAACTGCATTTAACATTTTAGTTTTTACATTATTCTTTGTTTTCAGTGATAAAGTTTAGTAGATCAACAAATATTATTAAAACAAAAGTTAAAAGTAAATTATTTTTTTTGGGTGTTTCGTCAAATATTTGGTAAATGTGAACATACCTTAACGATCAATCACGCTCCCTAACAAAATGGCTGCCTTGCTAAACGTCTCAAGACATCGTCAAACCAGTGTTTAGTTAAAGTAACTATAGCTTACAGCACTGCAAATCAAATGCATTGACATTTTAAGTTCCCCCGGTGGCTTGTTGGGATGATCTTAGGGATAGTTAACCTTTTGGTGTTACATACTCTGAGGAAATTAGGAAGTCAATAACTGAAATTCGAAAAAAAAAATCCAAAATTGACAGATCTTAAGAAACCTGTACGATCTCTTGCAGTCCCGACTAACCAGAGATACTGTCTTGTACCACGGGAATCTTATCCCACGGTGGCCGGACTAACAAATGGTTGAGGGCCCCGTTAGTATTCTTCTTGCGGGAAATGCTTTCTGTCTTTCAGGAATTTCCCTCTTCCCGTTAAAAGATACTTTGGAAATCACTTTGTTGTTGTGATTTACTACACAAAGCAGTGGGAAGGTAGATACTAAGATTCCAATCAAGGGTTGATTTTTCACCACTTGTAGGAGAGTTTGGCCCGAGGGAGAATTATTCCTAAGTGTTGTTGCACCTTAACAGATGTTACTAGCCTATTTCCAAAAGCAGCTTTGGTTGGATAGCTCCAGCTCCTAAACAATTGGCAAGTAAATAATCAAGCCGGATTATCCAATTAAATTGGTCTTACACTCGGGGGCAAATTGTTAGCGCATTGTTTGTTCCCCGGTGGTAAGGCCTTATGGCTTGGTATCCATGCATATCTTTTCTACATTTTTCATTTCAAAATTTGTTAAAGCATCGTCCATTTAAATTATTCGCTAGTTGCGTTTGTTTGCATTTAAGCTGCGAACCAGGTGACTTGAGGGCTATAGAATCAAATCTAATCAATCTCCATTTTTTTCATAAACTAATCTAATAATGGGATACAGTTGCATTTGTTGCATTCTTGTGATGTGTGAGTTTTGGCAATATGTACCAAAAAAGTCTTTATCCAGATTAAATCGATAGTTTAAAAGTACCGATTGAAACAAATACATATATCAATGATAATATGTTTGCGACCGAGTGGCAGTAACATTTTTTAAATTGGCGATAACAAAATATTGGACTTAATTTTTTAAATTAAAAAAAAAAACACTTCTATTAGTTCAGATGTGAAATGGTATTACTTGTCGTGGCACTTTATTCCTGCTGCGGCACCTCACATGGGAGGACTATGGGAGGCAGGGGTAAAAAGCGCAAAAATGCACCTAAAAAAGTCAGCTGGTCAGCTGAAATTCACGTTTGAGGAGTTCTCAACTATTCTGGCAAAAATCGAAGCGTGTCTCAACTCACGCCCTCTTGGGCCTATGTCAGAAAACGCAGAAGATTTGTCCGCTCTTACCCCAGGCCACTTTCTGATAGGGACACCGATGCTTTCCCCGGCTGAGCCCGAAGAGTTGTCTTCACCCTTACGCTTATTGACCCTACCGCGGCACGGTCATCAATCACCTCCCAAGGAGCCAGGAAAATGGGCTGTGCAGTAACGCGCGGTCGTACCACGCTCTCGCTTTTCGAGCGAAAGGATGAGGGCCGAAGGCTGGAGGTGGAGCTCGTGCTGGAAAACGAGGTATACGGCAGAAGTCCAGTGGCTGACGTGGAGGAAGAATATTTGGCGATTGGTGACACCTCCTCAGCAAACCGGCACTGGCACCACAGCCTAAGATATCATATCGTGCTGGGAGCAGATGTCGCGCGCAGAGTCCTTCTAGGGCCAGCCAAAGGGAAGCCGGGAACGATTTACGTTCAGGACACGGTCTTCGGATTTTCTTATTTCGGGGAAGGGGTGAAGGTCACCCCCAGAAGACGTAGACGAGAAGATGTTGGTTGCCCTTTAGAGCGAACTATTTGTTTTTTTTTATATAAATTTACATGAATAACTTTTATTTTTTATACCTATTATTTTGCTGTATATAAATATTTGAATTTGTTAAGGTTTAAGTTTTTTTTAAGTTCCCTTTATTTTTTTTTTAATTGTTGAATTTCTTCTTTTATTTATTATTTTCCAATTTTTAACTTTTCTTTGAATTTTTAATAATTTTTGTAAAATTTGTACATATTTTAATATACTCTTTGAGTTTTCTTTTTTTTTGTAGTTCACTTCTTTTTGTTGTTTTTTCCATGGCTGTGCTGCACCACCGTGGCAAGGCGGGGTGTATGTTGGCGTCTGGCTGGTGTGGACAGGGTGTTTTAGTTGCCCGTGTAGACAACCACATTTGATCGTGGGGATCCAGACTGCATGTGTGGGTCGTATATGGCAACTCCACATGCAGTTTGGAGACTTTGTAAATGTCATCGGTTTTTACGTCACTCTTTAAGTAAAACTTCAACCAGCCAGACGCCGGACATTATCTTTATCAAAATTAAAACTAAAGTTAATATTAAAATTAAAAGAAAAGTTTGTAAACTTAAAACTAAAAATAAAAGAAAACTAACGGGGAAAAAAAACCAAAAGAAAAAGTGTGTTGTGTTTATCTATCGAAACAGCAAGAGCCATAAGCTTGAGTGTCACTGTGCCACAATAAGGGTGGTTTTTGTTAACGTGCTCGAAGTCGCAGATGAGACACGACTCACCCCAACCATCGTCTGGAATTTGCCAACAGCGCCGTACCTTAAGAACCAGGTAAACATCTGTACCCCAACAATCTAATTTTTGTATGTTTAAAAGGAAGTTAGGGAGGCTTAAATTATTATTTTTAATTAGTGATGCGAGACAGCTTTCTCTGCATTTAACGAATAATTGTAAATGATGCTTAAGCCAAATAAATCAATTTTTCAGCTTGTTTTAATTTTTAAGATAAAGTCTTGACAGAAATTTGAAATTTAAGTGATAATAACGGCAAATTTCGAACCACCAGTACTAATGTTTAAAGATTGATGTTTGACTGTTGGCTTAACGGGCACCGCAGTGGTGCAGTGGGTAGAACTCAAAGATCTTTCGACGATAGAAGGTGGTGATTCTTGAAACATGTAAAGATCAACCCGGTTCGAATCCCAGCTCAGCCAAGAAAAATTATCAGTAAATTTTAATAAAAATTCCAAGTTGTAAAAATTCCTTCCCTCAGTGAAAATAATTTAATTAAAATTAAATTTAATGAACTCAAGCCTAATAAAAAAATATCAAAAAATTAAAAATTAACAGTTCAACTAAAAATCAAAATTGTTTTAATTTTCTGATTTGAACAAAATTTTTACGAAGCATTGGACTTACTAAAACTAGTGTGTGTTCAAAAATTCAAATTTTCATGGCAACTTTAAATTTCAGATTATATGAGAAGGACACAAATCCTTGGAATTGAAATTACCAAAGTTAAGGTTTAATATGGTTTTATTAAATTAAACATTTCTGCCAAAATGCATCACTATAGAATAACTGCTGCTATTTTTGGCCACTCTTTGTACGGCATCGCGACAGTGTACGTCGTCTTGCGCTGAATTTATATGTAATCTAAAGGATTTAGCGATTTCTTGAACCTTCACCGCGTTTCCAACTTTATGACATTAAAGCCGTTAACATTTTTAATTCAACGACTTGAAAATAACATTTTTACTAGAACAAATCGGTACAGTAAAATCTGTAAAGTACAGCTAAAAATAGCCTGTTAGAAACTTGCTTTGCAGTCAATATTAAAATGAAGCTGTTAGCTACATTAACGTGTTATTCCATCTGCAACAAGGACCGAGCAATAGAAAACCAACAAATGGTCATAAGAATCTGTGGGACCACCAGTAAAATTCTAAATTATACTTGAGACGAAGCAGGTCTTTTGAAGAGAAGAAAAAACAAAAAAATTTTTTAAATGCATTCGATATTAGTCATACTAAAGGACATCCTGTCAATGATGGTACACAGAAAAAATTATTGCCGAATTATTTTCAAACAAACGCTTGTTTGAAAATTTTTTTAATTTCTACAAATTTTTTTACTGATTCAATTAAAATTTTTGTTTGATTTTTATTTAACCAACAAAAATGTTGACAACCATTCAAAAATATAATACACGCGTGAAACCAATCAAGTTTTCATAATTTTGTATGAAATATTTAACGCTTTTTAATGTTGTCGTCTTTTTGCATTTTTTTATTTGATCGTAAGCAACACTTCCTAATGTGAAATATAAGAACTACAACAAAAAACACATATAGTCTATTTTTAGACACTTTAAAAAAGTACAACAATAAGAAAGATGAAGAGGTTATAATGGAGAGGTTCACAACTGAACAGAGAACCAGAACAATAGAATTTTATTATTTAAACCAGAGATCAATTATTTTAACGCAAAGAGCATATCGTCGACATTTTAACGTCAGAATTTCGCCCTCTGAATTAATGATTCGTTGCTTAGTTGATCGTCATCACCAACATGGCAGCGTAACAGATTTGCCACGAACCGGTAGACCACGTTTAAGTCGCACTGCGGAAAATAATGAACGAGTACAGCAAAGTGTCAACGAAGCACCAGAATAGGAATGCCTCGTACGTCACGTACGTACGTCTTGAAAACAGACCTGTACCCATGTTCTGTAACTTTAGTGAGAACTTCTTGCATCGAAAAGATGTGAAACAAAATATTCCATCGTTTCTCGAAAAGTGAGAAAAATGTGTGTATGTAACTCATGTCGAAAACTATCACAAGAGATTACGTCGTTACGTTATAAATGTCATAATATTGCACTCGAAGCCGATGTGACATTGCAGACGTTCAGAACGCCAGTAACACATATCGTTGACGGCGACCAAAATTTACTTAAATTGAAAATTTTTCAACGACGGCGCCGAAAACACAACCGTCGGCTATACCAAATTGTGTAAAGTGCGACTTCAATGTTTGTTGTTTGCAAACGAGTTTTGAAAAAATTCGTATATTTTATAAAAATATTAAAAGCAAAATAATAAAACAATGAAAAATGTGCCAAGAATAAAATATTATTATTATTATTCTTTGCATTTTGCATTTTTAATTGTTTTTTAGTGTTAAAATTTTTTCTCGCCCCATTTTTATTCGTGAGTTTATTTGAGAGTTCAAAGCGGGAACTCTTCTCACCAAAATGTTACAGACACACTTTTTCTGTAAATTGGCTAGTAATTTCCTTACGTGACAGCTTGTACTCGCCAAAAAAAGTTACAGACACAGTTAAGTGAGAAAAACCGCTGTTTGTTTCAATTTATGGCATATTTGTTTCATTTCACACATTTCAATCGAAAACTTTCTCGACGCGAGAGTTACAGAACATGGGCACTGGTATATGGTTTCAGCAGGACGGAGCCACTGCCCATACTGCCCGAGACACAATGGCACTTTTAAGCGCGATCGCCAGATTTGACAGCACCCGACTATTTTCTGTGGGGTTATTTGAAGGAGCGAGTGTATGTGAACAAGCCAGAGACAATCCTTGAACTCAAGGCAAACATTGTTGCAGAAATTCGAATGCTACAGCCACAAGTTTTGAAAGATGTTGTGGAAATGCTCTAAAAAGAGCCCATCAGTGCGAAGCTGAAAACGGTGGTCATTTAAGAGACATCATTTTTCATTATTAGTGTAAAAAAATTTCCCTTTTGTATATTATTTAATCTGAAAGAAAAAATAAAAAAAAAAAAAATTAATAAACGAAAAAGTTATTAAACTTTTACACCCCTTGGTTTCTTTTGGCCCACCCTGTTCTAACGTACGTTCTTTTTGTCATATATTCCATTACTTTTCTAAAAATTTTGGTTGTATCATGGCCATGAGTTAATATCTAATGTTGGGTTTTAAGAGCTTGTTTACATACGCAATTATCCCAAAAGAAAGCTGCGAGGAGTTGGTAAATCCGGTGATTTGGAAAGCTAGTAAAAAATGCCTATACGTGAAATAATGCGTACATCGAAAGCCATTAAGGCACCTGGAGTACCTGCTGTGGATCCATATTGTTGAAACCACAAGGTTGGAAATAAAATTCCTGTAGTGGTTTTAGACAACAGGCCGTTTCTCAAATGTTAAATGTGCCTAATATTCTTTCAACTGAAGCATTTCAACATTGCAAAATAAAATTAATAACTTTTTGCAATATAAAATAAATCTAAATTAAAATTTAAGACTATCAAACTACACCTCATCTAAACCTTAAATAAATTACCCAAGCTCTAACCACGACAGCAAAAATTAGACCTAATTCGGGTAATTACACACAAATCGGCCACAGTGATAAGAAAACAAATCACTACTCAATAGATTTAAAGCAAATACTTTTTTGATAAAAAAAAAAAACACTTCCCAATAAATCATCATCATATTTAAGAGTTTATAAAATTGTATGCCTTTTTAAAGTATTTGTCAAATACAAAAACATTTGTATCTCTTCTCTATTATGTTCCAAGTCTCAAGCATACATTTAGATTAATCTAAAACTAAAAATACATCACAAATTCTTTAAATTATTTTTACAAAATGTGTGACATGTTTAACAAGAAAACCATACGATTCTCCTATAAAAATTATAACAAAAATACACAAAAACTTTACGAGTAATAAAAACATCTAAATAAATTTATAAATGTCTTGTTACCAGAAAAAACAAAAAAGAAAAACAAAGTAAGAAATATGTAGTTACAAAAATCTAGTGTTGTTGAACTATAAATGAGACCAAACAAAAATGCACATGATGTATGACACAAAAAGGGAGAGTGATACTTGAACGCACTATTAGATTTTGTTTCATCAACAAGGCAGACGGACACACTGCCACTCACTATCAATTTAATAAACGACGTAATGCAACTTCTCCCTGCCGTGCACAACTAAAGATGCTTGTAAGAGAGCAACTCTTACTTATAGTCGTACAACTGTGAAGGGAAGGAAGTTGTTCATTCATACACTACATGACTAGTGCATGCTAAGGTAGAGTTTAAAGGAATTAAATGTTGTGCTATTTCTCAATCTTACTGAGCTACCTAAATAAATGTCAAAACTTTTATTTTCACACAGTTTATACCAAACAAACCTTTGAAACGTGAATTCAACCACCTCCCAGCTGGAAAATTTTATTTGACTGGTCGCTGTGTCGGTTTATTTAATACAAATGTACTGGCAATAGAATTTTCATGTTTAAAAAATGCTTGCAGCTCTTGTTTAGTTAGCTCAGTTACAATAACACAGAAAGAAAAACACTCGGGATAAATCAAGTCAACAATTGAAGTACGAATAACACTTAAACGTACTCCAAACAATCCTAAATGGGATTACTTTCGAAAATCAAACCCGGAATTTCTTGAAATAAGTACAAAATTCTTAAATTAAGTAAAAAAAAGAATTAAACTTTTCGTTCTGTTTAACCATCCGGCTTACGCATGTTTTGAGTATCTATACACATTAAAAAAGGTCTGGCCAAACTCATGTGTACCACGAAGGGTTTAAAAGTAAATTTGAGCTCTTGCTTCTCATTTAGTTTATATTTTTGGTTAAATATGTACATGAGATTTCTAAAGTAAAAACCATATCGGGCATGCTGTTGGTGTTTAATACGGGTACGTAAATCAATCATAATAATTGTTTCTTTCTTATTTCTTTTTTGGTTATTTTTCCAGCACGAATTTGGGATAAACTCAACTTTATTCTTCTTGAATCGAGAGCATTTTGAGACTGATTCAATCCTAGTTTTACTTAAACCAATCTCATTTTTGGATTATTTTAGGTATGAATTCGGATTAAAACAATTTTATAATTCTTTAATCAAGCGCATTTAGAGATTGAAATCTATCTAATTTTCGAATTATTTCAAGTACGAATTCGGGATTGAATATGGATAATTAAAGATAATTAATCAATCTTTCTGTACTTGATTCAAGAAAATCCGTTTTAACCGTAATATTAATACCACTTCGGATTGATTTGAGTATGGATGGATTGATTTTTCTCGGACAAAGGTTGGGTAATAAATTATAACCTCTAAAAAAATTTAAACTATTATCCTTTATGATAATGTGACCTCATCAAAACCATATTCTCACCAGTTTTCGAAAATAAACATTAAATACCGTTCTTTAGTGTTCGGTTCGGTAGATTTGTGGAAAATACAAACGCGAATAGTGTTTGTGTAGTAAATTATTAAAAAAATAACGTTTCTCTGTTTGTGATCTTCGAACACAAAAATAATACTGTACTTATCCAGCTCAACAAAAAGATGAGAACTTTAATTGCGATCTGTTTTTTTTTTTAACCACAAACTTCGTTGTGTTCGGTTCATCACATTAATGTTCGTTCGTTTAAGTTGTGCTAAGCACCCTTTTGGTTGGTAAAGAAAACGAAATTTTTTTTACAAAAACAAAATACGTATACGAAAAAAGCCAGAAAAAAGTTTTACACAAACAAAACACGTACACAATACGCACAAAAGCTATTCGTTGCTAAAAATTTTTATTTGCTCATTACTTTATCAATGTACTCTCAGAATATAATGTAGTTAAATTCAAACGAAAGTTCATTTTAAACAAATTAAAATTCATTTAAAAAACGGATCATTTACATTTCATTTAAAACAAATGATTTTTACATTCATTTTTAAATTTTTTTTTTATTAAACAGCATATTTATTAAAATTGAATAGTTTTTACCTTAAAAAAATACATTTCAACCGAAAAATCAAACTACATAACAAAATAAAAACGAAAAAACATTATTTTTTGGTAGTTTGTTTTTTTGAATAACAAACATAAATGTTAAAAAATAAAATATATATTTTTATTCAAATTTAACAGTACGGAAAACGAAGGTAATAACCTTCAATCAGTTACTGTAATAATTTTATAAGTTTAAAAAAGAAACTCTACAGAACACTATCAGCCCAATTATGGATACAAATTCCCCCGGAGTTGTTTCCCTTTTCTGATTTTTACAATTGAATTTACATAAGCAAAATCGGCGAACTTCCGGGTAATTTTTATTCATAATTATAAATATAATCAGGTATGTGATGAATTTCGAGCGATTTTTAAATCCATTTCTGAATTAAAGGCCTAATTTTATGTATAAGATATAGTTAAATTAAAATATGAATTATAAAATTTTAAAGAATATATACAGATAATAAGAGGACAATATATAAGACATCAATGTTTAAAGATGTAATCGGTTTTAAATCGTTTCGTTTTCAAAATCGATTTCCATCACATGTTGGAATGTATGTCTACAGAACCACTTAAATTTTTCTGTTTAATAACGAAGAACAGAACACTAGATAATGTTCGTTACTTTCTTGAAAATAGTTACGAACGGTATTAAGGGTTGTGTTCGTATACACAAACACTTAAAATATATATATCGATACTGCGAGTGAGCCGTACGCTAAATAATGTTCTGTTGACTTTCAAACACCTATTCTCACTTCTTTTTCCGAATTGATGCTTCAGAAAATGTTTTAATTCCTTTAAACTTCTGCTTCTAACATGACAATATGTTTTATTTCCATGTATGTATGTCACTACTGAAATGTCTGCACCAACTTGACTTTGTCATTTTTGAACAAAAATGATTGCATTGCTTGTTTTCGTCGATCCGTCCGTCTGTTTGGTGGGTTTGTCATACCCAAATAGTCATAAAGAAACATAAAATACTCGAACTCAGTGTGTGTGTCTTAATATGTGTTGAAAACTTAATTTGTATGGTTTTTGTCTTTTTCTGTTTTTATTTTAAAAATCTTTTATTTTATTGTTTTTTTTTGTTTATTTGGTGTGATCATTAAGTTAATAGTGCGTAAGCTGCTTCCGCTTTTTATGGCCAAGTTAAGAAGACTTTCAAGCGATTCATATGAAACGTAACATTTAATAAACTTTTTAAAGTTTTTTAAATAAACGTTTTTAAAATTACACATAAAAATTAACATAAAAGATTAGATTATCATTGTTTTTAAGGTATGTACCATTTTATGAGGAAGGTGTCTTCTCGTTTATAGTCAAATTTATATGTAGTCTAAAGTCCAGTCATGAAAATATTTAATCTACGGTCTTGATTCCAGCGTATAGTCTAATCCAGAGGTTGCCACCGTTTTTTGCTTCGCGGTATTCTTGAAAAACAAATTGTTTTCCCCGAACCCCTAAGCGTAATGTGGTTTCCTCAAAATAAATGCATATAGTACTTTTAGCTAGGGCTGTGGATTCATCAATAAATAGTTCTAACTCCGACTACGACGCCAACCGCTGAAATTTTTTTACGGCTCCGACTCCGAATCCAGCTCCTACTCATACTCTAACCTTGATGCTAAATGTATATGAGACTCGTTCTTATCTGACTTTAAACTATTTTTTTAATGCAGTACCTTTTAAATAGTTAAATATAGCAAGAAAATAATTCTGTTAACATTTTAAATCGATATTTTAATTGTAACAAGTGCCGCTTTGAGATTTAATATGGAATAGCATTTGACCCGCTTGTTCGTTAGCGTCGGGCAGTAAGTAGCACCAAAATAAATTAAAATGTTAGAACGATAATGACAGTTAATGAACAAAAAAGTAGCAAAAACTTCCCTCTCATAGATTCTTATCCGCTCAGGACATTGCATCAATAATTTAATGTTTCTAGGTCCAATACTAATGGAAATTCAAAAAGCACCAGTTAAAGAACAGAAAAGTACCAAAAAGTTCCCTCGTAGATTCTTATCTACTCAGGACATTACATGTTGAATTTTCTGTTTCTAGGTCCAATAATAACGAAAATTCAAAAAGTACCAGTTAAAGAACACAAAAGTACCAAAAAGCCCTCTTACAGATTCTCATTCACTCAGGACCTTGCATGTTTAATTTTATCTTTCTAGGACCAATACCAACGGAAATTCAAAAAGTACCAGTCAAAGAATACAAAAGTACCAAAAAATTCACTCTTATATATTCTCATCCACCCAGGACATTGCATCTTGCATTTTATGTTTCTATGTCCATTACTGACGGAAATTCAAAAAGTACCAGTTAAAGAACAAAAAAGTACCAAAAACTTCCCTTATAGATTCGTATCCACTCATGACATTGCATGTTGAATCTTATGTTAAAAGCTTAAATATTAACTATAATTTAAAAAATATCAGTTGTAGAACCAAAAAGCTGAGGAAAGATAAAAAATTTCCCGTATTTCCCATTTTGGTACGATTTTTCCCCCCATTAAAATATCAAAAATTGCAGTATTGTAGTGGGGACCCATAATTTAGCACGAATATGTCAATGAATGGAGAAAAATGTTTTGTAAAAAAAGTACCAAAAATAGTTACGATTTTCAACCCTTTAACGTTCGAATTTCGAAAAAGTGTCAAATTCGTATTAGTATTTTTTTGATAAGTTTCGAATGTGGTATTTACTTTCTTTCTATGTTTATTGATTCAAAATGCAGCCTTTACCCGTTTACTCTTTAATGGAGCCAAATCTCAAAAAAGTACCAGACACCTGTCCGCTTATTTTTCTAAAGAACAACGATAAGTATTACATTTATTTTGCATCTCTTTTAGCTTTGGAGATATACGGTTACCGAATTTTCCCGTTTTAACTTTTTTCCCCCTAAACATTTGAATTTTGAAAAATCCATTCTACGTGGATCGATTTAGGCAGTGACCAATCGCTAGTCCAAATTTCAAGTTTCTAGGATCAGCGGTTTGGGCTAGGCGATGATGAATGAGTCAGACAGTCAGTCAGTCACTCACGCAACTCTTTTATATATATATATATATATATATATATATATAGATATTCACTTATGTAAAGTAGACTGTTATGTAGAGCAGACTTTAAATTTTTATTTTGATAAATATTATAAAAATTTTTTAAGCCGAAAAATTTTAGAGTCGAAAAAAATTGCGACTCCGACTCCGGTACAAAAACCTCAACACAGACTTTTCAATTTCGAGTCCTGTTTCTAGCCAATGCTTTTTTTGTTTTTGTGTGACTTTTAAAATATGAAACGCGAAAAATATTTTATATTTTTGAAAATCAGATTAAAAATTTATATTCTTCATCGCGGAGACCTTAAAAATCTGTCATGGATCGCCATATGGAAACCATTGGACTAGTCTATAGTCTGAATTTTACAAGAATGCATTTTCTAGTCCGGGCTTAAAAAAAACTCATGCTTAATTGTGATTAAAGTCCAGTCTTGACTAAAAATGTGAAAACAATGTATTGTTAATGGGAATTTTTTGGGAATTCAAAATTTAAGATGTTTACAAGAGTCAAAAGTTTTCTGGCAGCACTGCTCCCAGCTTGCAATCCATAAAATATGTAATTTTTAAATACATACTTTAAAATTTGACAATTCTTAATTCCCTAAAGGTGTGTGTCTTTTAAATGCACATGTTTAAAAAAAAGCCTAAAACTATTTAAAAAATCTAAACCTCTACGTCTAGACGTGTAATAATTAATGATTTCAGTTTTTTTACTCTACAACTTTAACAAGAATTTCGATTTCTTTTCTTAATACAAAAAATTAAAAATGTTTTAAACGTTTTTCATGTTCGTACATTTTAAATCTTGATCTTACAAATATTTATATTTTATAAAAAAAAAAAATAAAACAAACAGAGAAAATTCCATTATCTTGTACTGCTAATTATAAAACAATTTTATTTTCTTTTGTGATCTTTGACATATCGAAAATTTTAAACAAAATCGAAATTTAGTTTTTCAAAACCCAAACAATAAATTAAATTTCGACAAAACAAACACATTTAAAAATTTTTGAACGTTTAAAAAATTTCTAAACTTGCGGTGATTTTCCTAATACGTGTTTTATTTAGTTAATTAACTGATTGATGTATGGCGACTGTAAACATTTTTGTGCGTTTTTTTTTTAAATTAAATTATAAATTTGTTGTAAAAATCTTTTAAATTAAAAAAAAAAATTGATTTTAATTGATTGTACAAATTTATAGTTTTTTTTATTTATAAATAAATTTTAATTTAAGGCTTCTTATGGTGTTTTCTTTTCTAAAAAATAATGATGCATTATAGCTGTGTAATATATTTATTAGGTTACACGAACCCTTACAAAGTGATACATTTTTCTAAACTACAATGGAACAAAATAATAGCAACGTTTTACACTCAAGACTAATGTGTATTTAGAGTGTTAAATATTGAATTCAAAGTTTGTACTAGAAGCGATATTCACCACGCTTGTAGCAATTTTCAACATTGAATTTTCTTAAAATTCCAATTCCAATGATTTTCAATAATTAATGTCAGCTGTTGTTAAAAATTTTGCGACAAAAAATTATAATAAAAGTAAAACAAACGAAAAACAAACAGTTTTTATATCCATCACAATATAACTAAAAATCACAATATAACGTAAATTGTCCGCAAACACAAGAAAAAAAATACTTGCTTGTATAAAAAAGTACTTTACGCAGATGCAAAAAAGGGTATTGTCTCACACTCAGTTATAACTGCGGGTAAGAAATGGAACAAATTTGCCATTTATTGTTGCAACATGTTTAGAAAGGAAAACGACAACTTCTCAAACTTCTGCATATATTTTTAGAATGGAACAAAAACCCGCACGAATGGTAGCATATATGGAACATTATTGTCAGAAAAGAAAACACCATTAGTTATTACTTGCTTTCTGTTTGAAATTAAATGTTGAAAGCAGTGTTCGAAAATAAACAGTACATTATTTAACGTTCGGCTCAGACACCCAGGAACGATATCTACTTTTTTTAATACCGTTCGTAACTATTTTCAAGAAAGAACCGAACATTATACAATTTTCGGTTCTTCGTTAAAAAACAGAACAATTGTAGTGGTACTGTAGACAAACATTATATTTTAATGTTCTATAATGTTTTTTTCGTGTTTGTATGCACTATTTTGTTTTTGTAAAAAATTTTTGGTTTTTTTTTACCAGTCAAAAGGGACGAACATTAATGAGCCGAACCAAACACATTAAAGTTTGTGGATTTTCAAAAAAAAAAAACCGAACGGAATTAAATGTTCACATCTTTTGTTGAGTTTGATAAAAACAGTAACATTTTTGCGTTCGAAGGATGACTAACATGGAAACTTTTTTTTTTTAATGATTTTCTACACAAACTCTATTAGCGTTTGTGTTTTCCACAAATCTACCGAACCGAACCTTAAGAAACGATATTTAGTGTTTATTTTTGAACACTGGTTGAAAGTTTAAAAAAAAGTTTGTAGTTTGTTATATTAAAGCTTTTAACAAAAGCAATTGGTAGTTTTTTCGCAGGACATTCAATTGTTTTCAATTCCCGCTTACGTGGGAATTAATTGCGGAATGCCCGGGAAATTTTAAATAAAAACTTTTTTTATGCTTTAGTAAATCCATATGGAACTCGTATCTTTAGTTGTTTTGTCTAAAAAAATTCATCACATTACCAATGTTTGTTGTTGTTTAAGTCTAATTGAGCTGATTTTCGACAATGTGCCTTATGTACGGTCTACGGTCGGTAAATGAAAGACCGATCTTCACGAAATATTGTCTTTATATCCACACCACAATAGTGGAGAGGGTATAATGCATTTGTGCTGATGTGTGTAACACCATAAAATATTGGCCCTAGTCCCACCTTAAAGTATACCGGTCGAATCAGAATCCCTTTTTGAGTTGATCTAACGATGTCCCTCCGGCTGGCTGGCTGGCTATTTATGTAACATTGTGCGCGCTAAGTACAGGTCGTTATTTTGGAGACAAGCTCAGCAAACACAATATTCCTATTCACAGTATTGCGCAAATAGTCTTGCATCGCAGCACTTGCAAAATGGTATAAAATGGTCTATTTTTACTTCACACCAGCAGAATATAAAGCAATTCACTTGCTACTCTTTTTGTAATATGCAACACTTAAAACCAAAAGTTTATATTTATTCGACTTATGCAACAGTTAATTGCAAATCGACAACTGACTCCCAGTGACACTATTTATCAATCAGCTGTGAATTTTGTGTTTTGCAATAAGAAAGGCGAATTGACTAGAAGGTGAGGTCAACTCTACAACTACAATGCTGCTGTGGTCGGGTTGTCAAAAATATTGCTAGTAAAAACAAGTAAGAGTGCTATATTCGGCTGTGCCGAATCTTATATACCCTTCACCATTGTGCGAGCAGAATACAGATCAACTAGACAAAAACTAAATAATTTTTACATATACATACATATTTACAATACTTAAAACTTCATTATAAATTAAATTTAAAAAGCGAAAACTGGTAAATATTTTTATACCCACACCACAATAGTGGAGAGGGTATTATGCATTTGTGCTGATGTATGTAACGCCTTAAAATATTGGTCCTAGACCCACCTTAAAGTATACCGATCGACTCAGAATCACTTTCTAACTAACTATGTCCGTCCGGCTGGCTGGCAGGCTGGCTGGATGTCCATGTAACCTTGTGCGCAATTTTGGAGATAATTTGATAAAATTTGGGACATAGGTTCTTATTGACTCAAGGACCAAGCCTATTGAAAATGGGCCAAATCGTAGGACCACGAGGGAAGATAATTTCTTCCTCTCAGAAACTATCAAACCGATTTTAATAAAATTTAAAACTAACATAGAACCATATCTGCCTCTCAAACCGATTTTAATGAAATTCAAAACATAGATAGATCCATATCTATATAGACACATAAGCTGTACAGTTTTTCAAAAATATGACCACAAGGAGAGGTAGGGGGCAATTTCTGCCCCTCACAAACTTTTAACCCGATTTTAATAAGTTTTATAAACATAGATAAATCCATATTTATATGGGCACATAAGCATGATGTGTTTTTTAATACTGTGGTGTAGGGTATCATATGGTCGGGCTTGACCGACTATACTTTCTTACTTGTTTTTAATCGTTTTTAGAACATAAAAAAAAAATAAAAATATTTAAAAAAACCGGATTTGAACTTCGCTTTTCATAAGGACCCCGAATATATATACTTTATAGGGTGTAGGATCAATATTGTAGAAAATACAAATGATAAAGTTATATACATATACCCTTTTACCTTCGGTGAAGGGTATAAAGAAATAGTTTTTGGGATTTCAGTATTTTGATCATAACTTAGCCATTTTTAAACCGATTTGACAGATTTAAATACCGAAGTGTTTAGGAAAAAAAATTTTAACTAAGAAACACATGTAAAAGGTCAAAATTTTCAAATGCTGTAAGTATTGAGTTCGTATAGAGAAAAATGTTCGTGGCGCCAGAATCGACGGTGCGAGTATGTGCACGAATCGAGGTTCTACTGTAGTTTCTATTTTTTTGTTTATCTTTGATTAATGTTTCTCGTTAATGTAAATTTTGACAATATAATTGCTATTTAACCACTACAATTGTTTGCTTTTTCGATATGTATTTTAGTTGAAACATGTGTCTTAAAACAACAAATCGGCAAATACAAACATATTTATTTACACCTGTTAATGAGCTAAAGAAAATTAATTGAACAAAAAAAAAAAAGATTTAACAAAATTAAGTAATTAGAGATTTATTTAGAAGGCAAAAAACCTTGTAATATTTATTGAAAATATTTAATGGAAAGTTATACCCAATAAAAAATTTTATCATATTGCGAAGCACTAATGGTACATTTAAAAAAATAAGCGCAGAATTATGCGCTACGCAATAAGACATACAGAAATGCAGTAAAGTAAGTGATAAAACTCTCAACAACTTTTATAAAAAAAATAACATTTCAAGTGCTACGGCATTCCCTTACTAAGAAGCAGGTTTGTAAGGGAAAATACTAAAAAATAACTGTATCAAAACATTCAGTGTGTAAAGCTGATCGTTACATCCAACATTTTTTTATGCGCTGAATAATGCGCTTCATGTGTCAAAAATGTATTGCTTCAAAGTGGGAACTCGCCATATAAAATTCATGTCTTCCGTATGCGCAATGGTAAGCGCAACTCTTATGTTTCTCCCTTACAAACCTGCTTCGTTGGAAGCTCCATTTTTTATTGGGATAATAACACTATGGAACATTTTTGGGATTATTGTCTGGGGGGTGAGAAATTCCAAGTCAGGGTGATGGTACTAGGTTAGTATAGTAAAACCCTCAAAGGGTTTGGCGTTCGTATGTGTCAGTTTTTTTTTATGACATTTTAAATTTTTTCCTTATCTTGATGTTTTTTGGTTTAACATAACTCGAGAACCACTTGTCCGATTTTGCTAAAACAAACTCAAAAAAATTTAGAATTACAATTTCTTTAATCCGTTCATATAACGTTTTTCTTTATAATCAACAGTTTTGCCGGTAAAAATAAATTTGTGGAGAATTATAATTGATAGGTGCAATAAAATGTTCAAGCCTGGATGTATGCAGCAGATTTTATCACAAACCTGCACTGCAATTTTTGTGACTTTTTTTAAGCGATCGGTGAAAATCGTCGGACTTTTGTTTGTTATTTGAAAGAATGCACCCACATTCAGTGATGCCAACAGTAGGGGATTTCCCCTTTTCTAGGGATTTTTTTTTTCGGAAAATTTCAACCGTAGGGAAAAGAGGACACAATTTTTTATTTTAGGGCATATTTATTTATTTATTTATTTAATCAATGGATATTATCCTTACTGACTAATAACAATATTGACTTAAAATTAATGAATAACAATATGCATTTTAAAATATACTACAAATTTACAGAATATATGTAGTACATAAAAATTTACGAATAAAGAAAAACAATAAGAAAAATCAACAAATTGTGACATAGAATTAAATTGTCTACATAACCTCGAAAAAGGATCAGCAATAGCGTAATTTTCTTTAAAAAAAATTTAACAAAAAGCAGATTATAATGACGCGTATTGCGACAAGGTATATTAAATTTAGCAGACTCTACAGAAAATCACAACAAACATTACCATTAATAAGATTAACCATAAAAAAACATTTAACATTGTATGACGACTTTTGAGCGATGGTAATTTTATTAATGCCAGTCTTCTAGCATAGGAAGGAAAGTTTGTCGAGTAACTCCAATGAAGATCACGTAAACAGAATAATAAAAATTGTTTTTGGACCGATTCAATACGAGAATTGTGAATGTTGTAAAATGGATCCCAAATGATTGACCCATATTCTAAGATTGGTCTAACGAGTGATACGTAAAGTTGCTTCGTTATGTATGGATCGGTGAATTTTTAACCCAGCGCTTAATAAAGCCAAGAACGCCTCGAGCTTTATTAACAGTTAATGTAATATGAGAAACAAAGTTTAATTTAGGATCCAGTAAGGCTCCAATATCAAGAAACGAATCAACCAACTCCAGTTGATGACCACCAAAAGCATAATTAACAGCAACACAGTTATTTCTATAAAAACGCATGCTTTTGCATTTCACAAGATTCAGCTCCATTATATTACGATTACACCATAAAAAGAAGTTATTAAGATCCGATTGAAGATAAAAATGATCCGAAAAAAATCCCTAGAAAAGGGGAAATCCCCTACTGTTGGCATCACTGAATGTGGGTGTATTCTTTCAAATAACAAACAAAAGTCCGACGATTTTCACCGATCGCTTAAAAAAAGTCACAAAAATTGGAGTCCTCTTTTCCCTACGGTTGAAATTTTCCGAAAAAAAAATCCCTAAAAAAGGGGAAATCCCCTACTGTTGGCATCACTGAATGTGGGTGTATTCTTTCAAATAACAAACAAAAGTCCGACGATTTTCACCGATCGCTTAAAAAAAGTCACAAAAATTGCAGTGCAGGTTTGTGATAAAATCTGCTGCATACATCCAGGCTTGAACACTTTTTTGCACTTATCAATTATAATTCTCCACAAATTTATTTTTACCGGCAAAACTGTTGATTATAAAGAAAAACGTTATATGAACGGATTAAAGAAATTGTAATTCTAAATTTACTTGAGTTTGTTTTAGCAAAATCGGACAAGTGGTTCTCGAGTTATGTTAAACAAAAAAACATCAAGATAAGGAAAAAATTTAAAATGTCATAAAAAAAAACTGACACATACGAACGCCAAACCCTTTGAGGGTTTTACTATACTGACCTAGTACCATCACCCTGACTTGGAATTTCTCACCCCCCAGATTGGCTGTTGTACTGTGTAATAGGTAATTTACTTGAAAATGCAGTTTTATATCTTCTATAAGTTTAACGTCTATAAGGGATTGAATGAAAAATAACTAAAGTTACCAAGTAATCCATACGGTAAGAAATCTAAAACCACTGCTTTAATGCTCATTAATAGATATTCCTTACTTATAGACCAGTCTATAGAAGTTAAGCTCATTTTCGATCGTAAGTTAGTCAATAGTCTTAAGTCAAAACTCTTGTAAGTTTTCAATCTTGACTATATATAGTAAATTAAGTATATTAAGTAAATTGTTTTAACTGACATATTTGTTACTATAGGCCGGTTTTTAATCTATAAAGAGCAAAACAAAATCTGTTTTGGTGCCAAGGTAGGCTAGTTGGAAGTGAGCTAGTCTTTCAGTGCGGGAGTTGCGGGTTCGATTCCCGCCAGAGAATCTGGTCTGTTTCACTACAACGGGCTGCAGGTATACGCTACTATTGCTCGGTTTATTCAGTTAGAAAATAATTTGAAATTGTATTTGTAGCTCTTAATGAATAAATAAATAAATAAAAAAAAATCGCTTTAAAAATTGGTATCAAAACGACAACACGGTCCGTTGTTAATATATTCGAGAATATCTATTGTGAATTTTAAAACACATTGCAGTCAAAACGAAAAAGCAATTAAATTCCACCATATTTAATTTTGAACGAAATGTTGCCCATTTAAGAGCAGAGAAGCAAAACATATAATAGTTGTCAAACTGAGACCATCTTGTTGTAAAATCAACTGATCAACCACTGATAATGTAATAAATAAATAAATTGTTTCCCAATTCTGTGAAAAGATGCATCTTACTCTTATCCTTAAAAAAACGAATTAGGAATTAAAGCGATAAAACTTCGTTTTCCAAAAATATTTTCCGCAAAACATTTCAAAAAATTAAACACAGTTGGAGGGTCTTTTTTTTAAACAAAATAAAATCATCTATTTTTGATTAAGTACCCATTACAAAAAACGTTTTTCTTTTTTTTTTTAATCTATATCAGTTTTTGAAAATGAACAGAACATTATTTAGCGTACGGCTACACACACCCAGAAACGATATCTAGTTTTTTGGTGTTTGTGTATAAGAACACAACCCTTAATACCGTTCGTAACTATTTTCAAGGAATTAACGAGCATTATAGTGTTCGATTCTTCGTTATAAAACAGAACAATTGTAGTGGTTCTGTATACATACATTATATTTTAATGTTCTGTAATATTTCTTTTATACATTGATGAAGGAATGAAATTTTTAGCAGCATTGGTATTTTATACAAGTTTTGTTTGTGTAAATTTTTTTTTAAACAATTTTTTTATTTTCTTTACCAGTCTAATGGGCGGTAAGCAGAACGGAAACGATGGAACATTAATATGCTGACCCGAACACAACTTAAAAAACAGAATACAATAAAATGTTCTTATGTTTTTGAGAACAGTATTATTTTTGTGTTCGAAGATCTCAAACAGAAAAAATGTTTTTTTCATTGTTTTACTACACAAACACTTTTAGCGTTTGTGTTTTCCACATATCTATAAACCGAACACTAAAAACAGTACATTATGTTTATTTTCGAACACTGATCTATATACTTAAGCAAATATTTCGTGGATCAACATTTTGATGAAATCTGTGAAAACCAAAAGTTGCTGATATGATATTCACGAAAATAATTTTATATTTTTGTTTGAAATGAATTTCATTTCATTAACATGTATCAAGCACAGCATTATCATTCAAAAATTTTATGGCGCTTAGAACTGCATTACTAAGAAAGTTGTGCGCCATTGTCGCCTTTGTGTAGTTTAACCCTTAAACATACATGCACATTTAACACACTTCAAAGAAAAAATTTTAAGTTTTTAGAAAGTCTAATGGCCATTTTCTCAATGTATCGACAAACTGTCTGTTTCTTAATGTCAACATAAATTTATTGGACCGATAAACTGTCCGTTAACGATTTTGGGTTTCTCAATATACCGACAAAAAACAAAGTTTTCAGCTGGCAACGCCACTCAAAATACATGTAAAAGTTGGGAGTCAGCTGATTGAATTTATCTGTACGGCAAATTAAAGGAAAATAAATAATTGGCAGATGAGTGCCGGTTAGTTTTGCGATTAAAACGAAGCAAATGAGACATTGAGAAAACCAAATTTCTTTAATGTGCAGTTTTTCGTTGGGAAAAAAGATAATCGCCTAATGAGAAAATGGCCATAAGGATGTTTTCTTAAAAAACAGTTATTAGTAGTTTTTGTTAAGGACATTTGCTTTGACCATTTTTGTTTAACGACACAACACTGTGCGTTCTTGCGAAGGTGCTTCGTTTTCTATTCTAGTTATCTTATAGTTATTTGTGAGTGAAAACTAAAACATAAATTACAAATGAACATTATATTTAGTACACGGAAAATGAAGCAAAATTAAATTATTAAATAAAACTCAAACAAAGAAATTCTTTCGGTTAAACTGAAATGAATTTTGAGAGTGAGTTACATACATAAAAGTATTCTATTTAAGTGGCAAGTTATTAAAAAAAAAAAATTGGAATAACTGCAAATCATTTCTTAAAATTTTTATTTTAATTAAAATTCTTAAAAGCTTTAAAAAGAAGAAACCAAAGCAAATACTCGAAACTTTGCGATTAATTCCGAGAAATGGTATTTAAAAAAAATAAATAAATAAAAAAGGTAATATTGTGCTGCATGTTTTTGCTTAATAAAACTTAAATAATCTTTAAACTTTATTTGTAATACAAAATTAATTTGAGGGCAAATTACGGCTTTCGGTATCGTGCGAAATAACAATACAATTTTAATGGAAGTTTCGAACGATATCGAACCCCTTAATTCGAGTTCTGTCGTAAATCATTTAAATTGGAAATCTTAGGGCCAAGTTTTTACATCGTATTTAAATAATATTTATCTTTAATTTTTATTTAAATATGTGTATTTTTAGTGGTACTTTAAAAATAATTAAAAAGCCAACGTTGCTTAATTAATGTTTATTTTAGTTTCAATGGTTACTTGATTAGATGGCCTTAACATCACAACAATACAAAAAAAAAAGCTGTTTCCTTAAGGCCACCTTGTAAATAGTATACTTTACAAGTCTTTTTTTCATTATGGTGAAACATCTATTTGTCTATCTTCTTTCTATCTATATATGTCTATAAAAATTAAAAATGTTTTTCTGTTTGTTTGTTTGTTTGTATGTTGGCTTATAGACTCCTTAACTACTGAACCGATTTTTCGATAGGGAATTGGTACCCCCCATAGGATGCTAATATTAAATATCGCATATCTTAAGAGCCGCTGCACGCATTTTATTGAACTTTTGGTAGAAGGATGTTATGAGCCCCAAAATTGAAATAAAATAGGAGCGGGGGAAGTTGTACCCCCATAGGACGCCAATGTTAAATGTCGCATATCTTAAGAACTGATATAGTGAGAATGTTCAAACTTTGTAGAAGTCACTCTTATGGTATATTACACTTTTGAAAATAAAAATAAAGCGTGTAGGCGCAGGGGGGGAAATACCTCCCATAGGATGCATATATTAAATATCGCTTAACTGAAGAACTATTAAAGGCAGAGTCTTCAAACGTGGTCAAAGCCACTATTATGGTAAACTATAAATTTCAATATAAAAATGGACGGGGTAGACAGAGGAGGAGCAGTACCCCAAAGAACGAAAATGTTAAATACCTAATATCTGAAGACAAAAGCCTTCCAGCTTTTAAGAACCCACTCTTAAGATAAACCGCACCTTTCAAATTAAAAAAAAGGGGGTAGGTGCAGGGGGAGCTATATATTTTTATATATAAAAATTAAAAACGTTTGTCTGTTTTTTTGTTGGCTTATAGACTTAACTACTGAACCGGTTTTCCTGAACTTTTAACACTAACATCACGTGAGCCCCGAAAACAACAGGCTTATTATTTTTTCGATAGGAGCAGAGGAAATGATACCCCGATTGGATGCAAATATTAAGTTTCGCTTTTCTTAAAAACCGCTGCACCCATTTTCTTGAACTTTTTGCAGTAAGCCCCGAAATTGATATAAGGTATCACCAGAGGAAGTGTTAGCGCCATAGGACGCTAATGTTAAATATTGCATTTCTTAAGAACTGTTGTACTGATAATGTCCTAACTTGGTAGGAGTCAATCTTATAGTAAACTTCACCTTTGAAAATAAAAATCAAGCGGGCACGCGCAGGTGGAGCAATACCCCCATAGGATGCATATATTAAATATCGCGTAACTGAAGAACTATTATACCTAGAGTCTTGAAACGTAGCTAAAGCCAATATTATGGTAAATTATAAGTTTTAAAATAAAAATGGGCGGGTAGACGGAGGAAGAGCAGTTCCCCCCATAGAACGAAAATATTTAATACCGAACATCTGAAGATAAAAGTCTTGAAGCTTTGTAGGATCCACACTATAGTAAACTACACCTTTCAAAATAAAAGTAAGGTGGTAGGTGCAGGGAAAGCAATAAATAATATATTAATGAAAAATCGTATGGTTGTTTGTTCCCTAAAGGCTCGTTAACTACTGAAATTTTCACAGTAATTTTCTGATTATTCACACAGGCTATTAATATTTTTTAATTTTTAGGTGGGCGTGGCACCTCCCATACATTGACATACAACATTTCTACATATTTGGAGTACTGAAAAAATGAAAGTACTCCAATTGTGTACAAATAGCTTAGATAATAATACACACCTCTTTCTAAAAGTATGTTTAATGGAAAAAGAACGAATGCCACCTCTACGAATACACTTGAAATTTCTGTATATCTGCAAAACGGTTACTGTAAAAGCAATTAAATTTGGTACAAGATGCTTTGTAATTAATACATGGGATCTGTTTTAAAAAAAATTTACTAATTTTATTTCGATTGGGGCAGCAAAGCGCACCGGGTTAAGCTAGTGATACATAAACAGTTTTGCAGTATTTATTAATGCTACCATACTTTTTTTTTTGTGAAATAAAAGGTATATCAAGTAGCGCTTAAAAACTAAAACTGTCTTCAAATTCAACTTAAATTTAAATAAAAAATTTCTAGATACGCATTAATACTAAGTCAAAAACTGGCCATTAGGGTGTCCCAAACAATTTTTTCTTTCTGATTTTCATAGGTGCTCAATTAAAATTTAAAAACTTATAGGGTAAAGTATTTTTGTTTTTTTTTTTAAGAATTTTCGGAATAGGTTTAGAGGTCGCGTAAATGGAGTTTTCATAAAAAATGGAGTTTTCGGCCTTTTTTTAACTTTACTCATAACTTGGTTAATACCACGAGTTTCTTCACTGCTGAGGAAACAGTTTTAAAGAAAAATATCCAAGCTTTATTCCTGTGTGAAAAAATTATAAGTTTTGGTGATGAGTTTACTCATTAATTACAATTTTTCGTAATTTTTTAAAAAAATTTTGTAATAACGCTCTACAACGTTTTAAGTTTAAATAAAAACGAAAAAAACTAATGATGGAGTTTGAAAGACAAATTAATTCTTATTAATAAGAATAAACAATTTTTAAATTTGTTCTTACCGTTCCTGAGTTATACCCGTTTTTTTCTTTATACCCAGTATTTGTTATTATAAGCTGTTTGCCAGTTCACCAATCTTACCCAATCAACAAAAAAAAAAAAAACAAAAATCATTTATTGCGGTTCTTGCGATGTAGTTACATACCTTGCAATAAATTCTGGTAATCAGTTTCAGAAGTTGTGACATTAATATAAGTATCTGCCACATCATTTACTTCTTGTAATTGTTGAACTTTTTTCTTTGCCTCTTGAAATGACTTGTTGGCTTTCCAATTCTGTGGATCTATTTTTAAAAAATCTATTGAAATATTGCAAGCTTCAAAAAAAGTTAGACTGGCTTTTGAAATGAATTGTTGAATTTCTTTATTTCTAAAGTTTTCTTTTGTTAAAGTTACATTTGCTACTTCATAATCGCTGCATGGAATATCTGCAAGTTTTTTTGTCATTAAGTGCTAAGTTTTGGTGTCGATACGTTCATCAAAAAATGCTGGGGCAGCCAATTTAGGAGTAAAGTACCACTGATGACCTAGAAAAGTTAAAGCAAGGCTTTTGCAACTGCTTTATTAATAATTTTATAACTACCCAATTCCTTTAATAGGCTCAGATCATTGAGTGGAGCGTATCGAGGGCACTGGCAGAGGTACCAATATTTGATATTTATTCTTAAAATAAATTAACTAAATTCAAGCAAGGCATCAACTGTTGATTTGTCTATATAAGAATGCAACTGGTTTCGGAAAATGAATATTTTAAAAGAATAGATAATTTTCATTATCCAGCGAGCCCGATTGATAGCTCCTGGAGCACACATAAAATAGAAAGTGAAAATGACAGCGTGTAACGGTTTAGATCAATAAATGTCAGAAGTTAATGACAGTTAAAACGTAACTATAAAAATTAATGGAAATATACAATAATTATAACGAAAAAAGTATCACCATTTTTAAATTACAAACTATAAAAATAGTGTAACTCGGAAACTGTAGGACAAAATTCCATTTTTGTTTTCCTTAATTGTTTAGAACTTATCTAAATTAATAAAGAAAAGTAAAAGTGCTATGTATATTCGGCTTTGCCGAATCTTTAATAACCTCCACCGACAGTTAGAATATTTCAAAAGTTTGCTTTATGTGGGATCTATGGTATATTATGGACCAATTATCACAAAATTGCACGGCGTTATTTTAAGCCAAATAAGGCTAAATTTGACAAAAAAAATTTACCATAATATCAATATTTGCTACAGTTTTAGGCGTATTTAAAAGTTTTACGAGAGTGGACTTTACATGGGGCCTCTGGTAAATTGTGGATCTATCTTCACGAAATTTACTGTTGTGATTTGTAGTCACAAAAAATTTAATTGTGCAATTTCTTATATCAATTCGTGTGTTCCGACACTATTTACAGGTTGTTGCTTTACATTTGGATACATTTCTCTAATCCTACTGAACCGATTTTGCTGGATTTCAAACACAAACTGTTTGGGATAATCAGAAAGAATTTGACACTTATATTGTTCTTTTCTTTTGTGTTGTTCGAAGCGTGTTTTCAACAGACGGGCCTGCCAAATCGACTAAGAATTACTTAAGGACGCAGAATATACATGTATACGTATAAATATATATACGTCTGAGGTCTGAAATCCAAACTAAGTACACTCTCATCCACCACTAGTGGCGGAGGGCATAAAAACATATTTCGGTTTCTCTTTTTATTATGGGTTCAAAACAGGTGTTATAAAATGATCTTCTCAAAATGATAACAACATGCAGTCAAAGTTTAACAAAGTATGTTGTTAAATCAAAATAGCATGAGAACATAATATTGTCCATACAACATCGTATGCTATCAACATACAAACAGTGGCTTGTCAAAGTAATAACAAATTGTGGCAAAAGAACAACAAAGTGCTCTTAACATTTTGACAATATTCGTTATGAATTTGAACATAAACCTGTTTAACTGCATTCGGTGTCTATTTTGGTATTTTTCTTTCCAAGCACTTTAGTTTTTAGAACATTTGTTTAAGTCCTGTATATTTTTTCTATAAAGCTAGACAATTTTTTAGTTTCTTTAACATTTTTTATAGATTGAACTAAAAATTTGCATATCATTAACTCATTTTAACTTTTTTATTCAAATATTTATTTTCCAATATATTCACACATCTTAAACTTACGAAAAAAAATCGCTAGAAAACAAAAGGTTAAATACCTAATTTATTTCTCCACTAAAACTTTTAAATATTTTTCCCGTAAACTAATCAAGAAAAATCTAAAAAAATGCTTTAAAAGGAAAAAAGAAAAGATAAATATTTTATGTGAAAATTTCAGCAACAAAAAAAGTCGCTAATTTGAGTTGACTGAAAACAAAAGACTAGTGGTTGGTACCTACACTTAAGGTCATGTGCAAAGCTCAGCAAACACAATAGCCCTATTCACAGTATTGCGCAAATAGTCTTGCATCGCAGCACTTGCAAAATGGTATAAATGGTCTATTTTTACTTTACACCAGCAGAATATAAAGCAATTCACTTGCTACTCTTTTTGTAATATGCAACACTTAAAACCAAAAGTTTATATTTATTCGACTTATGCAACAATTAATTGCAAATCGACAACTGACTCCCAGTGACACTATTTATCAATCAGCTGTGAATTTTGTGTTTAGCAACAAGCAAGGCGAATTGACTAGAAGGTGAGGTCAGCTCTACATGCTGCTGTGGTCGGGTTGTCAAAAATATTGCTAGTAAAAAAACAGGTTTGTTTACATAAAAAACTAGTTTGTATACAAACTTTGACAAGTCGACCACACAAAAAAAACACGATATGTTGACTTGACCCCTTGGCAACAAGTTTTGTAAACTATATTGCATAAATTTGCAATATCAAATGCACAAGATTGTGAATAGATCTAATGAAATAATGTTTAACTAAAGTTTAAACTTTAAGGCAAGTTGTAGTTAAAGTTTTAAAATATTATAGAAAAAGACTTGACTTTCTTGTTCATTACGACAGTCATTTATCACATATAAATTGCCATTACAAAAACAGACGGAAAACTTTTTTTTTTTGCTATTTTCTGTCTTGCAAAAATACATTATTGAACGTGTAAAATGACTTTAAAACGACAAAATATTTTGTAATTAACTGTAAATTTTCTTACAATAAAAGAAAGAAAATAATGAAATTAGTGTTGTGGGTCTTTTGACCCCCCATTCATTAAACTACAAACAGAATGAAATTGTTGTAACGTTCAATTATCGTGTGTAATTGTCTTATTTTTTATATTTTGTTATGCAAATAGTTAATTTAATATTATTATTTATTTGTTAAGAAAGTTTTAAAAAGGTTTGATTTAAAAGAACGTATTACACAGAAATCGTGTAACATTTTTAGTTTAAAAACATTCGTTACGTATATAACTTTGCAACTAAAAATATTATTATTTAGACTTTTAGCAGACTTAAAAGTCTAGGTTTCGATTTAGGACTCCTTGGTAAAGTATTAACTTCAAAATAGCTAACGAGTCTTAAATATTTTTTATCTATATGATTTAAATAATTTTGAGAATTGACAATCGTTTGCATTTAAACCCATTGTACGGCATACTCATAATTTTGGCGCGTTTGATAACCGAAGAACGCGTAAAAATAGTTAAAACTTACTACAAAATTGCACAGAAAAAATATAACAAATATAAAATTAAAAAATTTGTGATATTAATGAAACAATTAAAAAAATTTATTTATTCGGATTGCGGTCTGCGACAAAATTTTAATTTTTATTGCTTTTTATTAATTTTTCTTCTCAATACTTCGATCATCTTCAACCCCCTAATTAAGTATAAAAAATAAACGTAAAGCTTTTCCAAGCTTATTTTGCGTAGCTCTCTTGTGCGGTAGCCAAATCACTGTTTTGTTGATCGAATTATTGGAAAGAAAAATTAATCAAAAGCAATAAAAATTAAAATTTAGTCCTTTTTAAATTATTCATCAGACCTCAAGCCGAACAGATAAATTTTAATAATAAATAATAACAAAGGGGTGCTTAAATACACAAAAACTAAAATAATCACCCCTATTATGAAAGTCGACATCGACACAAGTCGACGGCACCTGAACATAAATGGTATTTTCTGAGTCGTTGTTGACAATAATCGATTACTTTTGACAGTCAAGTGATATTTTCTAAGGCGCTTTTAAGTCGACGTCGAGTAGTATTGTCCCCGTTTTAGTCGACAGGAAATTTTGCGACGACTCAAATGAAAGTTAAAGAAATTTTAAATGAAATGTTAACATATTTATTGAATACGTTTGAAATAAAAAATGCAAATATGAAAGAAGTTATGGGCACAAATTTTATTAGTAAATTTAACGCGAAAATTCGGAAACATTTTCAAAAATAGCGAAAATTCGGGAACATTTTTAATATAAAACGAAAGCCCTAAAATTATAAGAAATGGCAAAAATTTTGCTGAAATTGCAAAATTAGCGGAAATTCGCAAAAAATTGCTAACAGCTACATGAAGCAAAGTCTAATATTTATTAAAAATCGTTAAAGCTGTAAAGAATCAAAAAACTTTTAGGAAAAAATCGCTGTTATCGCGAGCATGGCTAAAATAAGCAAAAAATGCAAACTTTGAAACAAACCCTTAAATTGGTTTGAAATCGCTAAATCGGATAAAATTTAAAATGTCAGGAAGTTACAAAAAAATTATGCAAAAACACCGAAAATTCGCGAAAATTTTTAATATATCAAAAAAACCATAAAATTGATTAAAAGTCCCTTAAACTGAAAGGAATGACAAAAATTCAGTGAAAATTGCTAAATTAACGGAAATTCGCAAAAATTTGCTAACAGCGGCATGAAAGAAAAGTCTTATATTTATGAATAAACGTTAAAGCTATAAAGAATCAGAAAACTTACAGTAAAAATATCTTTTATCAAAAACATGCCAAAAATTCGCGAACAAAATTCAAAATTGGAAACAAACTCTACACTTTATTTTAAAAAGCTAAGTCGGTTAAAAAAATATGTCGGAAAATAGCATAAATAGCGTTAAAAAGTGAGTGAAGAACAAAAAATAAAAATAAAAAAACAAATGGAGATGGGATTTTTTTTGTCAAATTTTCGATAACTAGTCGACGTCGACACAACATTCTTATAAAATACCAAATTAACGTCGAAGTGATGTAGTCGTCGCCTTGATGTGACAACAATTAAAAATTAATGTCGACGTCGACAACGCCTTACATAATAGGGGTGAATAAAAAAATTTATTAAATCTGCACCTGTAAACAAATTAATAGTACCAATGAAATGTTTACTTTACTAGATTAAACGATTAATTCACTTGATAAAATTTGTAATTTGTAATTGGTAAACAATTTTGGAGAATTTTTTCTGTGTGGTATCCAGTAAAAACTTGGCTTACTTTTTAAAAATTAATTGCTTCTTTCACTCATTATTTAGTAACTTTTTTGTATAACTACTTCAACAACTATTTTTTTCTAAGTATCTAGGTAAAAAAATAATGGCTTACTTTTGAATGTGTTCATTTTGTGACATCCCTTGTAAAATTCATTGGTTCTGTCAGTAGAATTGTAAGAAGTGCCATTATTTTTTTCTGATTACTCTACACATTATTTTTAAGGCGAAGTTTTTACTGGGTAGTAAGTGGATTATGACCGTCATAATCGATCAACTGTGCAAAAAATTGGCAAGATTATGAAGAAATTTGAAGAGACTGAAAGCGTTACAGGGGGTTACCGCGTATTTCGATTCGAACGAAATCATTTACGGATTCGAACAATTTGTACTGTGTATTACGATTTTCGTAATATTTGTTTCGAATAAACGGACGTTTTTCATACTTTATTGAAAACAAAAAATCACTTTCTTAAAAACCACTCTATATTACGAACAAAAATTGTTCATCAAATTTCCCATTTACTAAAAAATACAACCTCTGTCATCGTTTCAAACGATTACGAAAATCGTAATACACAGTACAAATTGTTCGAATCCGTAAATGATATCTTTCGAATCGAAACACGCGGTAACCCCCCTGATGTGGTCAAACATGTGCATCACGCAATGTGGGCACTACCGAAAATATCCGAAGAACCGTTGCCATCAATTCAGAGCGGTAACCGCCAGATAGCCAACTTTTGTGGCCTGCAATTAAAGATTATGAACTGGACGATATGTGGTTTTAACAAGAAGATTCCACGAGCGTCACAACACGACCTATTTTAGCTTTATTGCATGGGAAGTTAATAGAACTCTTAATTTTACATAATGGCAACGTCAATTACCCACCACGATCATGGTGAAATAATACAACAAATACAACATTACAAGAAAAATAAAATTCCGTATACGTTAAAAATTATTTGAAACTAAAATAAAATTTTGTTCCCGAACGCAATAAAATAAATAACTTTTGAGCCAATTTTTATTTTACTATTGTAACTATCTAATTTAATTTGTATTCAAATAATCAAAAACTTTAATTCAATACAAAGACCGTGTCTACGCTTAAAATCCCCTAACGTTGGAGCATTTGAAAACCAACATTAGCCAAGTTATCGCCGAGATACCGCCTGAAATGTGTAAATAAAACTACTTGAAAAGGAGCGACTGCTGCAACCAATCTAGGGGCGGTCATTTAATGAAATTGTTTTTCGTACGCAATGGCAGGGTCTAAGCTTTATAATGATATAAAAGTATCATCGAAATTATAGCTTTATGTGTGTTTTACTTAACTTTACTTTTGAACCAGTTAGTATGGATTTGGCTTAAAAAAATTTGCATATTTTATTGAACCCACACCACAATAGCAGAGAGGGTATTATGCGTTTGTGCTGATGTGTGCAACATAAACAAATATTGACTCACTTTCTGTGTCGATCTAACAATGTCCGTCTGTTCGTCCATCCGGCTGGTTGGTTTTCAGTCCATGCAAAACTTTTGCGCAAAGTAAGGTCGCAATTTTGAAAAGTTTCAATTGTCGTAAACCATCTTATTATGTTGGTATTTAGATTAACTTTTTGTTTATTTCTTCTCTAGAGTAATTTAATTAAAGTCATTATTAAAATAAACCAACTTCGTTGTAAAAACTTTTTTTATGTCCACATCCACAGCATGGAAAATTTGTTATTGGCACTTTAAATCAGTTTTGTAAATACTTCGTACGTGTTCTTAGCTACACATTTTTGAGTTTAAAAAAACAGGACATTAAACTTAAAAAATTAAAAAAAAAAAACGAAAAAAGATTTTCACTGTTGCTCAAGATTTAGATGTGTTCCACCTTTAGAAGTCTTCAATCATGACTATTGTTAAGATCCCGATATTTTTTGTCTATGGCTTGAACAAAGTTAGGGGGCTTATAGCCTTGAATATAGTTATATAAATACTGTTAAGTCTAAAATCTTGACTATAACTTTTGCCTATACTTAAATCTAATGTCTTGGTTATGGTATAAACTTAATTAATTAATATTTAAGCTTTTTGTTAAGTTTAAAGTCTTAAATATAGTCCAACTAAGGCTTGACCAGAAATCGCTAATTCCGAAATTGAAAAAATTATTTCAAAATCCTACCAGACCTGTAAAAAATTGAGATTAATGATAGTTTATCTCTTCATGTTTTCGTACGACCGATTTAATTTTTGTTGATGGAATCATCCTAAATTTCTTCTTTGCCTAATTACAGTTTTTTTTGTGGAACAAACTGTTTTCGTTTGCGTACAATTTGACTAGAGGCCAGTCTAAAGTATTGGCTTAGCCGAGTCTATAATCTTATCTGGAGTTTAGTAAATTCATTAAAAGTAAATTTTTAAGTCTTGACTAGAGCTCAACCCTATAGTCTTGAATAAAAGCCCGTTCTTTTACTATAGTCCCGTCCATATTTTTAATTTCTTTAAATAGTTTTTTAAAGTATAAAAACTTCTTCTTTTCATTCTTTTATTTCTTAAAATAATTAAAAATATGTTCATATTAAACCTAAACATATGTTAAAGTTTTTCCAAATTACCAAACGCCTAAAAGTATGCTAAGAGTATTTTGTTAGCACGGTTTGTAAATGCATATTTGTTTTTTTTAATTTTCTGCCAAGTATATAAATAAAGCAAAAGTTAGACAGCACTTCAAAACAAAAATAAAAAAAGGCTAAGCAGAATCATAAAAATAAGTTTTTCAAAACATTTTAAGTATTTCATTTTTCAAAACAAAACTTTTACTAAGATTTTAATTTAAAACAAAGTAAGCTCAAATAAAAAGAACTACAATATTCTCGAAAGGAAGTTAAATTCATAACAAACCTGTCATAATTCTCGGTTGGAAACGCATTTAAATTTATGATTTTTATAAAAATTTAAGGTTAAGTAGAAAGAAAGTGGAAGAAAAGCTATCAGAAGAACAAACATACGTATAATAAAAATATGCTTAAAAGAAGTAGTCTGTGTTAAACACATGTTCAACAAACTTTTTAAAACAGTAAAAAGTAAAAGAAAAATTTACAAGTAGAAAAAAAATATTTCAACCAGAAAAATGTTTTAAAGTTTGATGATGAAGATGATGGGTTATGATGAGCTCAAGAACATATTGTTAGGGAAACAGACATAAATGTCTTAAATATACATACTTACATACATTCACTACCGCACATAAACTTTTAACTTGGCCATAAAAAAAGAAGCAAAGTGCCAAAAACCAGACATGCGTTAAGGCCATTAACCCCTCATGATTTTATTTCTATATCAGTTTTATACTTCAAAACCCTTCTAAATGTTTTATCAAAAAAAAAAAAAAAAAAATCTAAATAATAGAGCAATTTTCTTAAATATGTAATGCAGAGCAAATTGAAAAATATACACCAAAAATTTTAAGATTGTTTCTGTTGTTTTGTCTTGTTTTTTTCAAAAGATTTATTATAATTTTTATTTTTTTTTTTTTTTTTTTTTGTTTATTTGTCATGTTGTAGAAGAATAAAGTTTTTTTTTGTACTTGTAACAGGCTTTTAAGAAAAGTTCACCAGGCACTGTGTATTGAATTGTTGTAAACAAAACTGAGACAAGTGCATTTGAATGTTAAATTTAATCATTTTTTTCTTAGTTTTTGAGTGAAAAACAGACGTACTTATTGTCTGACAATGTAAACAATTTATTTTAATGTCATACTAGAAAGTAATAACAACAGAAAATTGTTTTTTTAAGACAATTTGTAACTTTGAAAATTTTCGATTTCGTCTTAAGTAAGTGATTAATGATTTTAACAAACTTCGTTAGAAATTGTATTACTATTGATAATAACTTTGTTCTGTTTAAAAAAAAATATATGTATATACTCACAAATAAAGTATACGTTAAGGCTTTTAGAAATCTTCTAAGATTGTAATATATATTTAGGCTTAGTAAAAATGTATTTGCGTATAGTCGTAAGTCTGTGAATGGGCTGAGAATCAACTGGAAGTTCAACCAGATTTGTATCGTCAAATCATCTTCAGCAATCTGATTCATTTCTGGATTAACCGGTATATAAACAGGCAGGAATATAACTTTTGGGAAGAGTACAGTCCTCATCGGACTCCATTACATTCCGAAAAAATCACTTTTTAGTGCGGCTTACATGCCAAAAGCGTCATCGGACAGTTTGTGTTTAAATCCGAAACCGGTGCCAAAATTGCTTTGAATGGCAAACGCTGCAAGCAAAGGATTCGTGAATTTTTATTTCTCATTTCATAACAAATCATTTGGAGAAATGTTTTTAACAAGACGGTGCAACATGCCCTACAGCACGAGAAACCATCACGTTGTTAAGCCAAACGTTTGGTAACCGAATTATCTTAAGAAATCGTTTGGGTAAATCGACAGCTTCTCCTTTTTGTTGGGGGTAGGTCCAATCTTTAGTCTATGCTGACTAACCAACAACGATTGATCATTTATAAGCCAACATTCGAAGCACTATTGACGAATTAATACCTGGAATGCTTAAAAAAGTGGTGCAAAAATGGACAAACCGGATAGTGTTCATACGGCGCAGCCACGAAGGCCATATGTCAGAAATTATTTTTAAACATTAAATGCCATGAAATTTGCGAGCAAATAAAGCTAAAGTTCTATGCCTTTAAAAACATCCTTATCTATCTATATATATATATATATATATATACATATATATATATATATATATATATATATATATATAGATAGATAAGGATGTTTTTATATATATATATATATATATATAGAGTAAAGTTCACGTGGAAGGTGACGTCAATACCAAGGTTTTTATGTATCAACGGTCTTCAAATGTGTATTGGTTCATGAGTTATAGCCATTAGTGAACACTGCATTCATTCCGAAACATGTATTTATATTCCCATACAAATATCAACAAAATGCCCTCCAGTTTGAAAATATTGCAATAGGGGATTAGTCTTCTAAACTAATCAAACGGGTTTTTTAAAATTTGGCATGCAGACAATGTAACATCTGAAAGAGAATAGGGAATAGGGTGCTAAATAGGGTAAGAGGGCTAAAAGCTCCCCCTCCCTATATCTTCGAAACTAATCAACCAAGTTTTTTGAAATTTCGTCAGCAAATAGTGTTACGTTGGAAAGAACTATAGCCTATAGTTTTTATTATTTAGGGCGTGAAATAGAGTAAGAGGGGTAAATCTCCCCCTTCGTCTATCTTCTTAACTAATCAACCGGTTTTCTTAAAATTTGGCATGCATACACTGTAACATCGGAAAGAGGGCAGGGCATTAAATAGGGCAAGAGGGGCAAAAGCTCCGCCTCCCTATATCTTTTTAACTAATCAATTAATTTTCTTGAAATTGGGTAGGCAAATAGTGTAACATCTGGCAAGAACTATAGCCTATAATTTTTTCTTAAAATTTGGCAAGCAGATACTGTTACATCTGAAAGAAATAAGTTATGTGGCAAAACAACGTTTGCCGGGCCAGCTAGTATTAAATATTTAAAATTTATCTTTAATCTTTGCTATCATTTAGACCAATTTTGTCTTGAATGATAGACTTTCAGTTAAAATTGCGTCCCAATTGTAGTTTTTTGCGTTGCTCAAATTTAGTTAATAAGTACACAGAAAAATTTAAAAACCAACTTTAGTTAACATATTATGGTGTGTGTGAAACGGTAGCAAAGTTTTATGGTGAATTAAAACTGTCAAGAATTTCTACGCTAATGTCAAAATTTTACTGACATGAGTACT
Organism: Pollenia angustigena; assembly: GCA_930367215.1. Lineage (NCBI taxonomy): Eukaryota > Metazoa > Arthropoda > Insecta > Diptera > Polleniidae > Pollenia > Pollenia angustigena. The sequence goes on along the minus strand of OV884058.1, from coordinate 186,625,299 downwards.
TTGCTACCGTTTCATACACACCTTAGATAGAAATTTTTTACTATTACATAATTAAATTTCGTACTGATTTTCCGCTTGCAAACAAATTGATCATATTTGTAAGTTGGGTTCTATATAAGTTGTTCAAATTGCGAATGATTCACAGGTTTACAATATACATAATAAAGATATTAAACCAAATAAAACTGTTAAACGTATAAGAATTATAGCAACAGTTCTACTTGCAACAATATCAAAGCTTGAACAAAATACATCAACAATAAACAACAGTGGGTTTATCTCATCTCACATTCCCCACTACAACTAGTTGAAATTCTCTCAACATTAATTGTAGTTGGAAGTAGGTTAAGAAGAACAAAATGAAAACAACAACAACTTACAAAAGATGTTGTCAATTAAGTGTTTTTTAGGCCGTGCACTTGCCTGTTTATTATCAAAAAGTAATTTCAATTTTTGGGAATACAAAATTTTAATTTCAAAAGATTTTGCTATTCGTGCTTAATTCCCAGTTTTTATTCTTGACAAAAACACTTGAAATTTATTGTTGATGGGATAAGCTATTCCTATGCATTTCACTGGCCTAAAAAACACTTAATTGACAACATCTTTTGTAAGTTGTTGTTGTTTTTATTTTGTTTTTCTTAACCTACTTACAACTACAATTAATGTTGAGAGAATTTCAACTAATTGTAGTGGGGAATGTGAGATGAGATAAACCCACTGTTGTTTATTGTTGATGTATTTTGTTCAAGCTTTGATATTGTTGCAAGTAGAACTGTTGCTATAATTCTTATACGTTTAACAGTTTTATTTGGTTTAATATCTTTAGTTTGTCTAAAATCTTTATGGATGAAGTTTCCTGATGATCTGGCCTAAGCAACCAGTGAAATGCATAGGAATAGCTTATCCCATCAACAATAAATTTCAAGTGTTTTTGTCAAGAATAAAAACTGGGAATTAAGCACGAATAGCAAAATCTTTTGAAATTAACATACATAATCTTAATTTATTTGTAAGGGGAACATGGCTTTAAACGTGTTTTAAGAAAGATTTAATAAAGCTTACTCTGCAGGGTACCTAAAAAATAAGGGTTTAAATAATTTATAATTGCTTTTTCAAATCAGATATTACAATCATTGGTCGTTATTCGTTGAACTCCGATTCGTTCTGAGTTTTCGCACCGATTTTCGTGGTGTATAATCATATTTAAAAAAAAGCTTTAGACCATTTAAACCCCTTCGTTTCTTTTAGGCCAACGTGTTCATTTTTAGAATTGTCTAAAACCCTAAATCTTAGACCCGCAGTCTTAAAACATTAACAAAGGCATATTTAATTCCGGATTGATTTTTTAATATTAGCACCATTTTCCAATTAACTATTTCTAATTGGCTACAAGACTAGACCTTTATAATCTATGGAGTGCAACAACTCTTTGGTAACCGCTGATAGCTATTAATATGTAAAAAAAATTGCTTAGAGTTTCGGTCTGCCGACTGTTTCCGATTTACGAAATAAGTTCGAAATTTTTAAATTAAACAGAAGTTTCCGGATGAAAAAGTAATTTTTGTTCAATGTAGTCTCCTTTGAACTCTATACCGTTTGTTCAACGTTTCTCTTCAATTTGTCTATCCCTTTTAAAAATATTAAGATTCCTTCTGAAAAAAATAAGATCGACGTCATCAAAATAGGTATCTGTATATGAGATGATTTCAACGTTGGAGTCAAAACCTCTTTCCGTCGAACAATTTTTACAGGTTTGGAAACAAGAAAAAGTCACTCGAGGCTAAAAAGGGCGGATAAGGGAGCAATTCGGATAATTCATGGATTTTTGCCATGGAGTGCTTAATTAGGCCACGAAAGTTACTTTTCCCATTTTCTCTTCAAATTACGAGGAAGTCAACTCACAAATGCCTTTTGATACAAGCAGTGTTGCCTTTTAAGTGATGAGATGAGCAATTTTAAAAGTCACATACTTATTCACCCGCCCTCGTACATTGAGTATCTTCTAATTCTATTTTCTCTTTTTGTAGCCTACTTTCATTTCGACTTAATTATGTTGATTTTCTTAAATTGTACCACAAGTTCTATTACTACATTTTCTTTCTCTTGAATTCTTTTAATCCCATTCTTTCGTTTATGCTCATTAAATATTAACAATAAGTATTTGTTCTAGTAACTTTAACACATTCTTCTATTGTTTTCTTTTTGTTTTCAAATACCAGAATAATAATTATTTAATATGGTTTTGCACAAAGTATGTAGAAAGAAAAAATAATTATAAACGAAATAAAAGCAAACACTGTGAACAATATTTCAAACTTGACAAAATGATGTGACCATTCCTTTTGAAATGATCAAAAAATAATTAACAAGACAACTACAGTTCAATGCATAGAAGAAGGTCTAACAACGACTTGTTGTCGGCTGTAGCATGTAGTTCGGTTTCTGTTTATAGTTGAACAGTATCAACAAGAAATATTTAAAACTGAATATTATCCAACTTTTATGTTGTATTGCCTCTTTAAATCCAATGAAATAAAAAACTTTATTGTATTTTTTTTTATAAATTAGAACAATATATTTCGAACATCTTCTGTTCATCTTCAGGATCTATACAATAAATGTTTTTATTTATAATACATATAATTTTTATAAAATTGAACAAAAATTGAAAAATTACCTGAATCGATTGGAAAATATAATACAAATGAAAAATTTTTTTCAAATAACATTTAAATCAAATTGAAACTACATAGATAAATACGTATATAATATTTACTTTCTTAAAGGAGTAGTTAGATTACAAAATGTGTTTATGTAATCCTTTTTATCACTTTTGAAATTGCAAGCAACTTGCTCATACTTAACAATTTGATTCACTTCATGAACTTGCAACTTGAATTTATTTTGTTCTTGTTTTAAAACTTTAACGTTGTCAAAATCAAACTCATGCTTGTTTGATCTAGCTAATGCTGATAAATTAACTTTTTCAGTTAAACATTTGCAGTCATATTCATGTTGTTTTAATCTTTTCATTAATTTTTGAGTTGTTTCTCCAATATAAGTTATGTTTCAATTTTTACAATTAATTTTATATACAACATCAGATTTTTGCCCAGGTTTTAGTTTATATTTAAGGTTCTTGCAAACTTTTTCAGTATTATCCATTATTGGTGGTTTCATTGCAAGTTTAACATTAGGTGTGAAATATTTACATGCTCTAGATAATTGTTCAGTTAAAACCGGGTCATAAGTCATTGATGCAAAATTAACTGGTGATGATGCTGTTTTATTATTGGTTAATATATCTTCCTCATTAGAAGAAAGATACGCGTAACTAATTTGTGTTTCATTTGAATTACTATTATTATTAATACACTTATGTTGTTGAACTATGTTAATTAGACGATTAATAACCTTATGTGGAAAATTATTTTTGATAAGAATATTTTGAATTCTAATAAGATTTTGAGACCAAAAAACTTTATGTGATATACTAAACACGTTCTTTATGAAATTTTGATAAGAATATTTTTAATTCTAATAAGATTTTGAGACCAAAAAACTTTATGTGATATACTAAACACGTTTTTTATGAAATTTTTTGCCGTGTTAAGTTTCATATGTGATGGATGAGCTGAATAGTAATTCAAAATGCGATTCGATGCAATTCCCAATTAGTTATGATTTTTCCATTAGTTTTACGGTGAATAGTAGTATCCAGATAATTCAGCTGACTATTTTCTTCAACTTCTAAAGTAAACTTAATCTTGTCATCATATTCATTTAATTTATTTAATACATTATGTATTTGTTTTTTTGAAATTGCAGTAATATGATCATTCACATACGAATACCAGAATAAAGGAGAAATATTAATATTAATTAATATTAGTAATGTCTGGTCAACGACATCCTCAAGTACTCTTTCAACCAAAATAGGCGCTAAGCTAGAACCCATAAAGAGACCAATTTTCATACGTAGTATTTTTCAAACAAACATCAAAAGATACCAACTTATACTCTTCTGGAATTTTAATCTTCGTAATATTTTTAAAAAATTCTTTAGAATTTTTAGCCGAATATTTAGGTTTGAAAGATTTTCTCAAAATTGTTGCCAAAAAACGTGATAAATTGTATGCTACTGATTTTATAGTAGATACAACAGGCCTAATTGGTCTATCTTTTTTGTGTGTCTTAATTTGGCCATATATTCTTGGTAGAATTGATGCGTAATTTGTTAAAAATTGTTTTTGTATTACCGTACTGAATTGGTTACTTGCGTTGTCATTATCATATAAGCGTTTAATTAATTTATTAATGAGGACTTGCACTTTGAATGACATAATTATGGTCTTAAAGGATGCATAGAATAAAAAAAAATTGGTCAATTTAAAGACAAGAAACGGTATTATGTATTCGTCGAAAAATCCAGTATGAAGAATTTTTATTTACCGCGATAATGAGGTTTAAATAGACATCCGATTTGACAAAAACTTTAAACACGATTTTCTCAAAACCCCAAAAAAATTATACACTATTGTTTTATTAAGGGGACGATATCAATATTACGTTTCATTATATTTAATACTAGCTGACCCGACAGACGTTGTCCTGTCCAAATTAGGAAAATTGTTTGCGTTCTATTTTTTAAATCCGTTGAAAAGATACAAACATTTAATAGAAAAATTAGTCAAATCGATGGATCCGTTTTCTGATTTTAGGTAAATCGAAAAAAGTGGGCGTTAAAAGGGGCGGGGCAAAATTTTCTTTGCGCAAAAACCTAAGTTGGACTATGGCGATGATTTTAAAGAAAAAATCGTCCAAATCGGTTAAGCCGTTCTCAAGTTATGAGCTAAATAGAAAAAGTGGTCGTAAAAGTAGGCGTGGTAAATTTTTCTTTCGATGAAAATGTAAAATGGATTAATACGAAAATTTTAAAGAAAAATATATCAAATCGATGGAGCCGTTTTCTGATTTTAGGTTATTTGAAAAAAGTGGGCAGGGCAAAATTTTCTTTCCGTAAAAACCAAAGTTGGACCATGACAATCATTTTAAAGAAAAAATCGTCGAAATCGGTCAAACCGTTCTCAAGTTATGCGCTTAATAAAAAAAGTGGGCGTAAAAGTAGGCGTAGTAAATTTTTATTTCGATGAAAACTTTAAATGGATTAATACGAAAATTTTAAAGAAAAATATATCAAATCGATGGAGCCGTTTTCTGATTTTAGGTTATTTGAAAAAAGTGGGCGGGCAAAATTTTCTTTTCGTATAAATCCAAGTTGGACCATGGCGATCATTTTAAAGAAAAAATCGTCCAAATTATATAGATGTCATTGGTGGTGCAATATGAAAATTGGATTTTGCCACGCCCCTCGCCCGCAGACCGAAAATCAAAAATCAGACTTCACAGTGTCACCCGCCTGAATATTCTGAAGATTCCCTGAAAATTGCATAGTTCTAAACTCATTTAAGAACGCGAAATAATTGTTTCGATTTTTTTGCGTAATACTTTCCGGTTCGCCTTATCTCTTGTTATGTTTATTTGCACATGCCGGGAAGATAGTCTGACTTAACCGTTTTTGACTACTTTTTGCGTGGTTTTTTTAAGTCAAAAGGTACGTAAACAAGTTTCAGACTCTTGAAGTGATTAAAGAGAATATCTGTCAGGAATATAATTCTGGCCCAAATGGTCAACAATTCGTTCGACGGCCCCTTGGCCGATATCATTTTTTCCACTTAGTGAAAAATAAATTTGAGGACATTAACAGCCACCCCCCAAGATGTCGACCGCTATTGTTCGCTTGCAATTTCAACGACAAGCAGCTGATTTGCGGCCCACTAACAATTTTCAGCACGACAAGTCTATCGACAATGCAAGCGAGCAACAGTGTTGCCAATTTAGCCATTAAGTGGCTAGATTTAGCCATGAAAAATGAATTTAGCCATTAGCCATTTTTCAACTTGTTTAGCCATAACATTTTTTTGCCGTTTTTGTAGTAAAACAATAATTGGTACAAGTAAGTCTTATTCGCTTTAGGGGTTTATTTGCATAATATTTTTGGCTTTTCTAAAATCTTTGGAGAAAGTTTCCTGATGAGCTGGCCTAAGCACCCAGTGAAATGTGCATAAAAGCTAGCTTTCCTTCAACAATAAATCTCAGTGTATTTCTCAAATATGAAAAATTGGGAACTTAGCACGTCATACAGAAATCTTATTAATAATTGTTATGTTCTTAGGCTCCATGAAAAGCCCCCCAATGAAATAACGCCAAACGAGAAATTAAATATTCCCCAATTTTTTTCATACATTTTTGGGTGTTATTTCATATGAAAAAACTCCCAATTTTTTTGGGGCCGTTTTTCATTTTTTTTTTTTGGGAATAATTTCATTGCTCATTTGGGGTTTTCAAATTATGAAATAATATCCAATGAAATAACACCCAACAAATTTTTAAAATTCGGGGCTTGTTTCATAGTGTGTTTAATTTGGGTGTTATGTATTTCATTTTTTATTCGGGGGTTATTTCATTTTTAAAGCTGTTTGTTTTTGGGGGTTATTTCATTTTACTTGGGGTTTATTTCATTTGCTTGGTTTGATCTTTTTCCTTTTTTTTTTTTGAGAATTCAAGTATTATTATATTATATTATATTTAAACAGAGGAGGTAGTTGTGTAAAGGCCAAACGTAAAAGGCAAATTGTCTTTCGAACTGCAAAAATAGAGCAAGGCTACAAGGATCTACGGGCGGGTAAAATAACTGCAGCAATATTTTTAAACCGAATATATCCTTATTATGAAGAAGACGCCTGCGGGCCTCCACACGATTCATTTCAATAATTTTACGACTTTACTGTTGGTCCATATTGACTTCATGAAATCCTTGGTGAAACTGACTTATGAATTTTGGGCATAATTTAATTTTTGTTGCTGATGGGATTTATTTCATTGGGGGTTATTTCATTTTCATCATTGGGTGTTATTTCATATGAAATAACTTCCAAATATTGGGGGTTGTTTCGTTTTCGTTTAGGGTTTACTTCATTTATTTTTCGATGTTATTTCATTCACTGCTTTTGGGTGTTATTTCCTATTTTTTGGGGTTTATTTCATTGGGAGTTATTTCCTGGGCGTTATTTTATTGGGGGGGGCTTTTCGTGGAGCCTGTTCTTATACAAATTTATAAAATTGCTAAAAGTAACATAAACGATTTTAACAAATAAAATCGCATTTTATTTATATCAAAACTTTTACGAATCATGAAAATCGCTATAAACGACGATGATGAAACATCTTTCAAAATAAAGGAACAGTATTACAATACTCAATTCATAAAATTGACCAACAAAAACAACAGTTTCTTTCAGGTCGGAAGTATATCAATATAGAGTAGAGGTGGCAACAAATGGCTTTTAGAAATTTCAGAATTTACTGTGAAGTTGCTCTCACTTCCATGGTCTAATGCTGAAGTAGAGAGGGCTTTTACCCAAGTAAACATTTTTTAATTTGAGAAATAGGCAACCGTAAATTTTATCAATTAGGTAAAAAAAAACTTACCATAACAATAAAATATTTTTTATCTTGGGTAAAGGTTGTCATGATAATGATTTACATACCTTCAATATATTTAAAACTACCTGTAATAGGCAGAAGTGATTCCTATAAAATAAACGATAACAGCATCGAAGTTATCGATGCTTAAATTTTTTAAATGCCAAAATATTTAATATGCTTTATTTTATAAAGCAAATTGATCTAAATTTAAAATTTCATGATTTATTTTTGATACTGAATTTCAATGTGTTTTTATTCACACAGAAAAAATACCAATGTTAAATTAAGATGGCGAAATGTTGATTGAGAATCATAGTAAATTTCTGCAAAAGTATGTCTTTTATTTAAACTAGGATCGCCCGGTGGCTTCGACCACTTGACATTTACTTTCGAGAAAACCTGTGCGTTATACAACAAAAACGTACATATTTTAAGAGAACGACAAAATGCACTATTCACCCATCTTTGTACGTATGTCTGTAAGATAAATTAAACGCTTTTCAAACACTTTAATGAGACTAATAAGATTATTTATCATTATTTCATATTAATTTTTAATGAAAAATATTAAAATAGCTTTAAACCGCGTTTATTTAATATTATTCACTGTTAAAATAACATTGTTCAATATTGAATCCATAAAAACCTTTTTTATAAAAAAAATCAAAAGTTTATCTTGTTAAATTAACATGCATACATACTTAAGTATGTATGTAGGTTAGGGTGACCGTTAAAATCAAAAGTTGGATTTATTTAGGTCTGACTCGCCAATTTGGTGGGTATTGATAAAAAACAACTCCAAAAAATTTTTAGGACGATCGGCGAAGGCTAAGCCGTCCCTCAAGCCGGCTAAAGTTTGAGAAAAATCGTAAAGTCCGACTTGTATGACTTATATTTAGGAAAATATTAATTTTACATAAAAATCGTTTTCTAAGAAGTTGTTGTTAGTAAAGTTTCCAACAACTTTTGCCTTAACAAGTTTTCTCTAAAACTCATATTGAACAAAACCTAATTAAAATAAAAAGTAAACAGCAGCATTGATGCGAATTTTTTCTTTAGAACTGTTTTTTCTTACACACGTCAATTCAGCTTTAATATTTGTGTTTGTGTGCGTTTGCTTAAAAAAAATAGTAAAACGCATATTATTTGTTTCTAACGTACCACGGTTGATAAAGTTGGTGCAATTGTACTTTTTTGATACAATTCAAAGCCAAAAAGTACGGTGGTACCACCGTGACTCATTTGGTACTATTTCCAAATTTTTCAAACCTAAATATTTATAATTGATATAAAATGGCAACTCGTATTTACTGCCCAATGAATATAAACTGATTTCAGTCTTTGGTGCAAATGGTTTTGCCAAAGTGCAAATGCAGAATTTCGTAGCGTTTTTATGAAATTTTAAATAAACTCTGTGTATGTTGTTGTTGGATTTAACAAAACAGCTATGATATTTTGCACTTGCTCTTCGCAAGACCATTTGCACCAAACACTAAACTTTGCTATTGTGAATAGATTTTTGCACTTGATCATTGGACGATTGCATATGCCACATTCTAAATCAAGTATCAGCGGCAGCATATAAGGCTTCATGGCAAAATATTATAAAAACAAAGGAACGAAATAGACCGTATGTACCAATGGTTTCAAGTGTAACCGAAACAAAAGTCTTTTTCTTTTATAAAAAAAAAATATTTATTACTATTGGGGTCGAAAAAGTACGATTGTAGAAGTTCGTAAGTACGATATTGGTTTTCTCATATATCATCCCTGTAACATACCTGCACGCTTTCTTTATTATTTAAGGGGGCTCTCAAATAAAATTGTCAACACAGACTAGAAATATATTGAAGAAAAAGCCCCAGAACTGCCAAGGAATCGCCCCAATAAATATACGACGGACCTTCATTAGTTTTTTGTGCTTAACATTTTCTTAAAACATAATTGCCTTGTATCTCCACCCTTTAGGGGGGCTCCCATACAAATATGCCGGTTTAATATAATTCTTAAATTTGGCCACTGCAGCGTCAAGATTGCCCTTAGTTGGGTCAAAAGTATGACCAACCTCACATAATTTGTTTTATCCCCATTGCCAAAAAAATTTGGTTTCTAAAACGACTACGCATGTTAGAAAAACCTATAACAATGGTTAAAGGTAATATTATTGTGGAATTATTTTATAAACTAAACCGTTTTTGAGTTACGCTGTGCAACCTCCTCCGTTTTCGAAATTTTGAAAACAAGAGCTTACCTAAAAAACGGTTAGCACCACTGAATGCAGCGTACCCGAATTAGGGTAAAACGCCAGGTGCCCGGCTGGTCGGGGTTTTTTTTTAAATAAATAATAAAAATGTTTTTCAACTAAACAAATTCATAGAAAATGCGTTTCTTTAATGAATTAAAAATTAGATTTTTAGTGGCTTATTCGATATTTTAAGTTTATTTTGTTTAATAAGAGACAAAGAAAAACTTGTGAACAAATTTTCTACAAAATTAATATTTTCTAAGTTACTAAACATAAAAGTCAGATTTCATGTAAATTATAATTTTTCTCAAACTTTGGTGGGCTTGAGTGACGGCTTAGCCTTCGCCGATCGTCCTAAAAATTTTTGAGTTGTTTTTTTTATCAATACCCACCAAATTGGCTAGTGAGACCTAAATAAATCCAACTTTTGATTTTAACGGCCACCCTAGGGTACCACCGTACTTTTTGGCTTTGAATTGTACCAAAAAAGTACAATTGCACCAACTTTATCAGCCGTGGTACGTTAGAAACAAATGATATGCGTTTGACTATTTTTTTTAAGCAAACGCACACAAACACAAATATGAAAGCTGAATTTACGTGTGTAAAGCAGACCATACACGATTCAATTCAATTGTCAACTGAGTCGGTTGTTGTCCAAATCAAAGCGTGTATGGCCTTGTCAGTTGATTAGTTTGACGGTTGTCGAGTTGGTTGAAGAAAAATCAAAAGATTTTGATTTTTTCAAGTTGACTACTAAGTCTTTCAATTCGATTGTACTGTGTGTGCTCAAGTCTCTTGTTTAGCTGTCAAAATTAATTTTTGTAGTCAAGTATTTTAAAAATTGTCTTTTATTTCATTAAATTTTAAAATAAATTTAAAATCTTTCAATTCAGTTGATGAAGTTGTCAACTGAGTTGAAAGACTCAGTTGACAACTGAATTGAACTGTGTATGGGGCGCATAAGAAAAAACAGTTCTAAAGAAACAATTCGCATCAATGCTGCTGTTTACTTTTTATTTTAATTAGGTTTTGTTCAATATGAGTTTTAGAGAAAACTTGTTAAGGCAAAAGTTGTTGGAAACTTTACTAACAACAACTTCTTAGAAAACGATTTTTATGTAAAACTAATATTTTCCCAAATATAAGTCATACAAGTCGGACTTTACGATTTTTCTCAAACTTTGGCGGGCTTGAGGGACGGCTTAGCCTTCGCCGATCGTCCTAAAAATTTTTTTGAGTTGTTTTTTTATCAATAGCCACCAAATTGGGGGGTTAGAGCATGGAAAAATAGAAAAAAAATTTGATCCATACAGTTAACGACCACCCTAATGTAGGTACATATGAGTCATTCCATGTCAGACCGAACACCTTTTTTACACCACCTCTTCCGATTTTCTTTAAATTTGCCAGACGTATTAAACATAAAAAAATAATTTCAATTTTTGGGAATAAAAAATTTTAATTTCAAAAGATTTTGTTATTTGTGCTTAATTCCCAGTTTTTATTCTTGATAAAAACACTTGAAATTTATTGTTGATGGGATAAGCTATTCCTATGCATTTCACTGGTTGCTTAGGCCAGATCATCAGGAAACTTCATCCATAAAGATTTTAGACAAACTAAAGATATTAAACCAAATAAAACTGTTAAACGTATAAGACTTATAGCAACAGTTTTACTTGTAACAATATCAAAGCTTGAACAAAATACATCAACAATAAAAAAGTGGGTTTATCTCGTCTTACACTCCCCACTACAATTAGTTGAAATTCTCTCAACATTAATTGTAGTTGTAAGTAGGTTAAGAAAAACAAAATAAAAAACAAACAACAACTTACAAAAGATGTTGTCAATTAAGTGTTTTTTTAGGCCGTGCACTTGCCTGTTTATTATCAAAAAGTAATTTCAATTTTTGGGAATAAAAAATTTTAATTTCAAAAGATTTTGTTATTTGTGCTTAATTCCCAGTTTTTATTCTTGATAAAAACACTTGAAATTTATTGTTGATGGGATAAGCTATTCCTATGCATTTCACTGGTTGCTTAGGCCAGATCATCAGGAAACTTCATCCATAAAGATTTTAGACAAACTAAAGATATTAAACCAAATAAAACTGTTAAACGTATAAGACTTATAGCAACAGTTTTACTTGTAACAATATCAAAGCTTGAACAAAATACATCAACAATAAAAAAGTGGGTTTATCTCGTCTTACACTCCCCACTACAATTAGTTGAAATTCTCTCAACATTAATTGTAGTTGTAAGTAGGTTAAGAAAAACAAAATAAAAAACAAACAACAACTTACAAAAGATGTTGTCAATTAAGTGTTTTTTAAAAACTGGGAATTAAGCACAAATAACAAAATCTTTTGAAATTAAAATTTTTTATTCCCAAAAATTGAAATTACTTTTTGATAATAAACAGGCAAGTGCACGGCCTAAAAAAACACTTAATTGACAACATCTTTTGTAAGTTGTTGTTTGTTTTTTATTTTGTTTTTCTTAACCTACTTACAACTACAATTAATGTTGAGAGAATTTCAACTAATTGTAGTGGGGAGTGTAAGACGAGATAAACCCACTTTTTTATTGTTGATGTATTTTGTTCAAGCTTTGATATTGTTACAAGTAAAACTGTTGCTATAAGTCTTATACGTTTAACAGTTTTATTTGGTTTAATATCTTTAGTTTGTCTAAAATCTTTATGGATGAAGTTTCCTGATGATCTGGCCTAAGCAACCAGTGAAATGCATAGGAATAGCTTATCCCATCAACAATAAATTTCAAGTGTTTTTATCAAGAATAAAAACTGGGAATTAAGCACAAATAACAAAATCTTTTGAAATTAAAATTTTTTATTCCCAAAAATTGAAATTACTTTTTGATAATAAACAGGCAAGTGCACGGCCTAAAAAAACACTTAATTGACAACATCTTTTGTAAGTTGTTGTTTGTTTTTTATTTTGTTTTTCTTAACCTACTTACAACTACAATTAATGTTGAGAGAATTTCAACTAATTGTAGTGGGGAGTGTAAGACGAGATAAACCCACTTTTTTATTGTTGATGTATTTTGTTCAAGCTTTGATATTGTTACAAGTAAAACTGTTGCTATAAGTCTTATACGTTTAACAGTTTTATTTGGTTTAATATCTTTAGTTTGTCTAAAATCTTTATGGATGAAGTTTCCTGATGATCTGGCCTAAGCAACCAGTGAAATGCATAGGAATAGCTTATCCCATCAACAATAAATTTCAAGTGTTCTTATCAAGAATAAAAACTGGGAATTAAGCACAAATAACAAAATCTTTTGAAATTAAAATTTTTTATTCCCAAAAATTGAAATTACTTTTTGATAATAAACAGGCAAGTGCACGGCCTAAAAAAACACTTAATTGACAACATCTTTTGTAAGTTGTTGTTTGTTTTTTATTTTGTTTTTCTTAACCTACTTACAACTACAATTAATGTTGAGAGAATTTCAACTAATTGTAGTGGGGAGTGTAAGACGAGATAAACCCACTTTTTTATTGTTGATGTATTTTGTTCAAGCTTTGATATTGTTACAAGTAAAACTGTTGCTATAAGTCTTATACGTTTAACAGTTTTATTTGGTTTAATATCTTTAGTTTGTCTAAAATCTTTATGGATGAAGTTTCCTGATGATCTGGCCTAAGCAACCAGTGAAATGCATAGGAATAGCTTATCCCATCAACAATAAATTTCAAGTGTTTTTATCAAGAATAAAAACTGGGAATTAAGCACAAATAACAAAATCTTTTGAAAATAAAAAAATATTTTACACGTGTTTCGGGAAAAAAATTAAAAATTTTTTTTTTAAAAAGTTATTTGCAATGGTATCAAATTTTGTGTGTTTTTAATACATACACACATACATACATGCGTTGACATTTTCGTTAACATGCTTGAAAATAAAATGTTTATATACAAAATGTAATTTTTTTGTGGTGCTGCAATGGAAAAAAATCGTAAAAAAATAGAATCCATTCGACCTCCACTCTGAAATTTTGAGGGAATGTTAAGAATATATTAACCTTTAAGAAAATATTTTTTTCAGATTTTTCGACTTGTTCGAAGATTGTGGAAAACAGAAATTAAGCAAAAAACCAAATTTTAATAATAAAAAAAATTAATTTATAAAAAATAATATTTTTTTTTTAAAGAAGGTTCAAATACCTTTAAAATAAGGTATTGAACTTAAAAATCCATTCACAAGTTTTATAAAAACATTAGTTTAAATGTTGTCATGTCGGAAGATTTTTCACGATTTTGATGATTTTCAAATGCAAATAACTTTTTAAAAAAAAATTTTTAATTTTTTTCCCGAAACACGTGTAAAATATTTTTTAATGAAGACTTCGTTCTCAAATTTTGAAAGAAATCGGAGACATCAAAGTAAATTTTTAGCAAAAATCGTACGGTTTGACATGGAATGACTCATATGTATGTTTCTGTGTATGCATGTACACACAGAAAAAATATCAATGTTAAATTAACGTTTTGCAATTTTGATTAAAAATCATAGTAAATGTCTGCAAAAGTATGGATTCTATGTAAAATTACCATTGTATTTAATTAATTTTAAATGAAAAATGTTAAAATAACATTGTTCAATATTGAACTTATAAAAATCTGTTTTACTTGTTTTGTATAGAAAAAAACAACACCATAAAAAGAAAAATATACACTTTTTTATTTTCACATTCCCGTATTATTTTAATTAAAATTATTTAGTTAAATGGTACATCAAGTTTTCAAAGTAGAATGATGACGACAACCATAGCGGACCATTCTGCTGATGCTTCTGTTTACAAAGGAGAATACAAAATAAGTGAAACATGTGTTACAGGCGTAAGTGTTTTGAATAATTCTTAAATAAATGCATATGTTGTCCCTGAAGCTTCTTTTTTTCACTGTTATATCACACTCAAACCAATTTGATTCTTCATTAACTTCCCGTTGTTTCAACTTAAAATAACTTTCATTCAACGTGATTCGGATTGTTATTTCAATATAAATGACTTTACTGCAATGGTAAATTAACATGAATTATAGTTATTTTAAAAGAAAAAAATGTTGTTCGCAAGTTATTGTAAAATCATGTTAAATTAACATAAAGTAACTATGAAGCAAAATCACTACCGAAAACGGTCAAATCAACCTTGTTTTCGACGATGTTACATTGATTTTTTTCTGTGTGTTTAAAAAAGCTTTTAGCAATTTTTTTCTGTAAATTTAGCCATTTTTGGTCACTAAGTTTTGGCAACACTGGCGAGCAATTACATAATAGTTTTCATACATATTTGCGTCCCACTATGAAATATTATGCGACCACACAGATTTATATTTTTTAAATATCGTTTTTTTCTCTTTTTGTAGAATTATAAAATAAATGGATTACGTTAGAAACGTAAAGCCTGTCGACCAACAAGTCGTTAGTTAGTGGGCTGCTTAAGAGAACGATAATGAGTGACTTGTTGCCGCTCGCTTTAGTTGTCGATTGACATCGTGGGCCAGGCTGTAAATAAACACAAAACTTTAGTTTTGCTTTTGGGCGACAACTTTTGCGCCACCTTGTACATAGAGTTGTAAAAATCAAACTATAAATCGATTTTTTTTTTCTTTTTTGTAAAGAAATTTAATTACAGTTCAGTTAGATCGTATTTATTTTCATGTCTAACATTTTCATGTTTCGTATTTTCTATGGCATCGCCATTTTGTAATAAAAACGTGAAATATTAATAAATGTAAAATACAAATTGTAAAAAGCACACGTCTTCGTTTATAAGCATTTATGATTTTTTTTATATGTTAACAATTTTTTTTATTCGTTTTTAGTATTTAAATGATGCAGAAACAAACATAAAACACTTGCTGTACATGTTATGAATTTAATTTATTGGCTCTTTAAAGTGTTTTTATTTTTTAAAATATAAATTTTATGATTTCATAAAACAGTTTTGATTTTTACTGTAACCGTTATTTGCAAATACGGTTGGACTTAGAATTGTATATTAAGAAATCTACAAAAGAGCATGGAAAGAATTCTTAATGTTTATTATTAAAAGAAATAAAAAGCATTTAAACAACTTTAAAGAGCTCAGAAAGCCGAATAATTTATTACCCGATAGAGCAAAATTGCATCAAGAATGTGTAAAATTTAAAAAATTTTTATTTTTGAGTAGATGGCAGTTTTTGAAATTTGAAAACAAATAAGCCGATGACACCTTTGGCACGTAGGCCGCACCAAACAGTGACTATTTTTTAGGATGTAATGGAGTCTTAAGCTCTCTTCAAAAACGACAATTCTGCTTTTTTACAAACCCGTTAAGCCAAAAATTAGCCTCATCGCTGAAGATGATTTGACGATAGAAATCTGGTTTAACTTGCAGTTGGTTCTCAACCCATTTACCGAACTCACGACACAGTTAATGGTCAGCTGGCTTTATTTTTTGCACCAGTTGCCTATTATATGTATGTAGGCCAAGATCTTTCATCAAAATTAACACAGTAGTTGACGGCAAGGGCTCAATTCTGATGAATATTATTCAAAAAAATAAATATTATTCAAAAGAGTGGTCATGAATCGATCTATAGTATTGTGTTTTAGCTGCTCAGATGAAACCTGACAAAGTGCTGTAAAAGTTTGGCGAACAGGGCGCGAGTTTTGAAAATATTTATCTAAACAATTTTTGAACTCAATAGTAAATGTCTCAAGACTTTAATAGATAAAACAACCTTATCCCTGTCGGCAGCCTTCGAAAAGTTGATTCCAACAAACTCACGAACAGACGGAATTTGCTAAGTCAACTTATCTTCTCATAAGTATCCAAAATGTTGAAATTGCAAAAGCAATGCCTTACTTTTGTATATCCTGTCAAACTGTCGTGACTCATATAAAAAGGTATAAAACATTCTCTTAATAATGCTTGTTAACTAAGATCTTGTTACAGGACAACTGATATGAAAAATGAGCCCAAAAAGCTCATCCCATCATGTTAAAGGCAGTTTTTTAAAAATGTGTTTCCTTTTTTTGTATGTATAATTTTTTGTGTATTTACTTTTTTAACATTTTGCAATACTTAACTTTGGCACCAGATTAAAACAAACTGAAAAGCAAAACTTTATTAGATTTTAATTAAAATTTCATTTCCTCTTGAAACATTAAAGAAAAACATCCGTCGATTTTTGGTAAGCAAAACTCTTCTTCTTTTATGAGGAAGTGTTGAAAAATCCCGCCAACAACTTGCAACAAAATTTAATTAAAATCATTCAATAAACTTTTATAATTTCAATTTTCATTACCATTTTTTTCGCTTCCAAATTACTGAAACGCTTTTACAGACTCAGTCTGTGTGAAATGTATGAAAAATAACGGATTTTAAATAAAAAATTTCACCGCCACAATCTCACAAAAATTAATTATGAGATTTCGTTTATTGTTTGCTAAAAAAAATGTCCTTTTTAAGTTGAGACTGCAGTGTCAGTCATTTAGTCATTTTGTAGTTTTTCATGTTCGTTTCCAAAAAAGGATTTTTATTTGTTTGTATTTTTTTAATTTATTTAATTTTAAAACAATAACTTGCTGCTGCTGTTTTAGTTGTTGTTATTTTTGCAATTTTGTTTAAAACAAAAACAGTTATTGTCCTTTTGTGAGTCCTTAAAATTCTGGTTAAAACTAAATGACATTGAAATGTCGCCGAAAAAAAATGCATATCAGTTGTGTTGGAATATTTCAAAAATCCCTAAAGGGATTAAAATGTTGAAAAAGAAGGGGAAATAAAATTAACATATCCAGTATGAATAAAATGTTAAAATATTGTATGTGCAGTATTAAAAGGAAACAGGGTTATTTTTTTTATATGTGGGGTGTTTTAAATGTTTATTCTTTCTTTAACTAGCCCTGACCTTAAATGGGATAAGTTTGAATTTAATAGATTTAGAAACTGTATAAAGAAGCAAAAACCCAGTATACAAAAGAGTCGAAGAATTATCAAATATTAACAGTTACCTAAAATTGTTATCTATATAATATCGGCATCAAGCGATAAAGCAAAAATGGCTCAAAACATTCTAAATTTTGACTCGATTTGTCATCAAAATAAAATGAATTTTTTGCTCAATATTGCAATAAAAGATAAAATATTTAAAAAAATGTGTGCTAGTGACGTCATCGGCGCACATTTCGTTTAAAACGAAGTTGGCCAGACCATCACACCCAACGTCGGTCGACGATTACCAACTTCTTTTGACTTGATTTGGATGAAATGGATTCCAATGACATGTGGTTTTAATAGGATCAAAAATAAAAATGATTTTAATAAGACAAATAAATTTATTTAAAGACTTTAACCAAAGAAACAATCTTGGAGGGCAATTCACAGGACCATTACGTGAGATTATTCGTTTATCGGAGCCAGAGCGACATGTGGCTCCGTCCTGTTGGAACCCGAGGTGTGAAAAAGTCAGCTAACATGTCCCTTAACCAGAGCTTGGTAGAACTACTACACCGTGCCTTTATTTCTCACATTAACTGCCTATTTCCGATGTGCGAAAGAATTCTTTCTTACGTACAACTAAGAAAACCTCTTAAAATTTTGTTTTTGTTTTAAATGTAATTGTTCGAAATCAAGGCGAATTGACTGGAAGGTGGGGGCAAGTCAACATACGGTGTTTTTTTCGGTGGTCGACTTGTCAGTTTGTTTAAAAAATTGTTTTTTATGTAAACAAACCTTTTTTTTACAAGCAATATTTTTGACAATCCGACCACAGTAGCAGTGTTGTTGCAGAGTTGACCTCACCTACTACCCAATTCGTCTTGGTTCGAAATAAAGAATTCTTTCGCACACCGGCTATAACATTCGATCATATTAAAAAAAA
Source organism: Pollenia angustigena (assembly GCA_930367215.1). Classification (NCBI taxonomy): domain Eukaryota; kingdom Metazoa; phylum Arthropoda; class Insecta; order Diptera; family Polleniidae; genus Pollenia; species Pollenia angustigena. The sequence continues at coordinate 186,606,598 of OV884058.1, read as the reverse complement.
AACGAAAATCATTCATTCTCGCACAAGCATTTAAATTAGTAGGTTGAACTGACGCTTGTTGGTAGAATTGCACTGTGAGAACCCCACAGCTAAAATCGTTACTAGTGAGATTTTGGCTAGTATATTACTAGTTGTTAGGCGTTGAAAAAAGAGAAAGATAATAAAATTCGGCTGCGCAGCTTTATACGTGACGCTGTTTATTGTGGAAACAACAACAACACTACAAAAGTTGTTAAGAATTGAGGGAAATTCGTAAAATTTAATTTGCTTTTATTAGTCCCGTTTATACTGTAAATAAAGTAACTAGTTTTAAACTATTATAAAAAAATGAACTAGTTAGGGTCCTTAAACAACCCAACGTTAAATACGATAGTTTGATATATGAAAAAAATTAAAAATGTCTAGCTAAATACTAGTTACTTTGTCTACAGGCTATTATCTCACAACAAACAAAAGGTTTACAAGTAAGTATGTGTTTGCCGATCTCTGCTCGAAATCAAATTGCTGCTAATTTAAGTTCTTCGCTTCCAAATAACACCCGATATTTATGTATCAAACAAGATTCATGTAAAAAAATTAATAATATAAGTAGCAATAACAACATAAAATCATTCGTAATCACTCACAGAAAAAAATATCTCAAGGAAATATGTAACAACACAGTTTGTTAAAAATATAATTTTTGTTCAACAAACTTTTTGTTTGATTCAATGAAAACATTTATCAAATATACACTTTGCAAAATAGCACTCAATAAAACATATTTAATAATGAAATATTTAAATATTTCTTGATATTCAATAAAACAAATATTTGAATCAACGTTTACACAGTATTTTTACAACTCTTGTCCATTTTATAATAGGTCATAATTCTCATTCGCTTAACAGTTTTATTTAGTTAAATATCTTTGTTTTGCCAAAGTCTTTAGAAAAAGGTTTCCGGATGATCTCGCTTAAGCAACCAGCGAAATGCACATAGGAACTTGCTTATTCCCCCATTATAAAATTTTGTGTATTTATTTAAAATGGAAAAAAAAATAGGGAATTAGGCACGTCATAATTAATAAATAAAGATTCGATAAACATTTTATTTGATTTAGTCAACATTTCCAACAATTTATTTTAACAAATCATTCAAACATTTTGTTGAAAAAAAATATTTTGGGCAACAACTTTTTTTATTGATTCAATAAACTTGGTTGTTGACTAAAAATTCAATAACTATACCTACAAACTTTTTTTTATCAATAAAGCAGAAATCGTCATCGCAGAAAATTCAAAAATTTTTTTCATCAAATATGCGATTTTCGTATTCAAATATGAAAATAATTTTTTTCTGTGTTCAATCAATATACGAATTATTAAATTTATTAAATCAATTTCCCGAATCCCAAAAAGGCGTTAGTCGTCAGGGGTATTTAAGCCAATAAAATAAAAGTGAAACTTTATATTTCATACGCACGCAGGTCGTGAGTGTTACATAAGTTGCATTGCAAATTTCTGCTAAACTGTAATTTAAGGAATTCTTATGGTAAAATATTTATTTTTTATTTAAGTGTAAAATAACCAATCTTTCGCTGCAGAAAGAAATTAAAACAAAATTCACTTCCAACAAAACTTTTTTTAGTCATGGCTTATTACGTGAGTTACATACAGAAGTAACTTAAAAAACACTTAATGATTTTATTATTTTAAACATGTTACATGTTTAAATCATATGGCGACTATTTAGTTGTACTACGTTTTTTCATTTCTTTGACATTTTTTTTTTATTTGTTTTTATGTTGGTTGAACTTTAAATGGCATTTTGATGTCAGGTTAACTTTTGTTTTAAACTTTTACTGTCGTTTTTTATTTACTAGGTAACTTTTTGAATTGTTTTGTAATAATCAATAAAAACAAACGCAAAAGAAATTACATAATTTTTATTCACCGTTCTAGTACAAAAAAGGAAATGTCAAGTTTTCGATATGCTTTCGTAACCTCATCTTTAGGCAAAAATAAACAACAAAAAGTCAGGCGTGACAAGAAAGAATTCCTAAATCTTAAAGAAATTTCTATAAAGTTGAATATTTTCTAAAATATTGTCTAGACTATAAGTAATTTCTCTTTAGTATAAACTATATGTTAAAATAGAGTAAAACCTAGAAAGTAGCAGTGTTGCCAGAAGAAAAAAAATCTTTCTGGTTGGTTTTCCTTCTTAAAAATACTACGAGAAGTTTGGAAAAATTCGACAGATTTCTTAAATTCCTTATGCGGCCCCTACACGTTGCAACCGTTGGAAACCGTAAATATACAATTGTATATTTTTCCTTGTGCGACCAATGAAGGCAGAAACAATAGCGGAGTTAAGTGTTTGATGCAAACGGTTAAAGTTTAAGTCAATTCTGTAGTTCAAACAATAGTTTTGGCTATAGTCCAAATTAAAGTCTTCTTCAAAGTCCTAACTATAGTCTTTTTCATAGGCTAAACTTAAGTCCATTATACAGATCGAACTATTGAACGAATTTTAGTCTAAAGTATAGTCAGAAGTTTATTTCGACCATTAGTCGAAACCATTTCATTTTTATTTGGACTGTAGTTGTAGAGTTCAAATAAAAGTTTATACAGTACTTTTCGTTTGTAGCCACTACCGTTTTTAGTCACATTAGCGAGAAAGTCCATTTTATGTTTATTTAAAAGAAATTATTTAAGTTATAGTCCATTTAACGATATAAGCACATTCGCCATGTATTCCATCTAACAGCGGCTGGCAAAGGCAAAAGTAAAGCAAATTATCACCGTTAAAGTCACATTAGCAACATGTACAAGCTCCTTTTAATTTTCGAAGCCACAAACTATTTAGAATTATTAAATCGTTTAATTTGTGTCGTCAACTCTCCACTCGAAAAAAATTAGTTTTTGTCTTGGTATCAGGGATGAAATATTTTATTATTTTAATTCAAATTTTGATATTTTAATTAGGCTTAATAAAGTTCATCAAATCAAATTTTCATCAAATTATTCTTATGAAGAAAGGAATTGTACAACATGAAATTAATTAAAATTTATTGATAATTGTTCTTTATTGACTGCCGAGGGACAGGTAACCCTAAAGACGGGTGTCCACTAGCAAGTCACTTGCGGGAGAACTTCTGCAAGTATTTGCTGAAGTGTTTCCACTCAAACCGAAACTTGCGGAAGTCTGCTCCCAGAAGTAGGTTTGTAGAAGTAATCACGACGAACTTGCTGCAAGAAATTGCAGACGTGTTTCCACACAATGTGAGTACAGCTTGCAGTAGTTCGCTTTTTTTACGAATGACAGTATAAAAATGTCTTGTGGCAAAATTAGATTGGCAGCGTTCGGAGGTTGTGCAATTTCCTTTTGACCTCTTCTTCGAGTGCGTCTATATCATTGGCTTTTGCCTTTAAATCATTTTGTTTTTTAATTTTATTCTTAGAGTCTTTTGAGGACGTGTCCCATTATTCAGGATAACTTTCTTGTTTTTCAATTACCAAATGTGTTTGTTCACTACTCCAAACGAATTTATTTTTGTCCATTTTTATAAATTTTGAAAAGAACTAAAAAAAAAAACACAAAACAAAACTTAAAACAGAAGAAAATACCACAAACCGTTTACCCACGTATACCCGACTTCTTCTGTAAGTCTTCAAAACACTTGTAGTTCCCAGCAAGTCGTTCAAGTTACTTCCAGCAAGCAACAAACACGTATTTCCACGTAATTGCTGCAAGTAACTTCTGCAAGCCGTGACTTCTGGAAGTCGACTTCTAATACGTGTTTACACGACAAAAACTTCTGGAAGCTACTTCCGCAAGAAAACTTGGTAGTGGACACACGGCTTTACATGTTTCGATTGCAACCACTCAATCTCTTCAGAGGGGTTTGCCGTTTAACAATCACAACCATTTTAATATTTTCTTACACAGTATGCAACTCTGTTGCAAAATCATAAGCCTGCTGTCAATGTCATAAATATAATATATTTATTTTCTATATTCGCATAAATCGATTATTTATTTATTTATTTATTCACATATAATCGATTATATTCGAATTCACTTATTTGTATGCCTTATAGTGGCATCTATGTGAATTAGTTTTATAGTCACATTAGTGTCACATTAGTCCACGATTTGGCTACGACTAAAGGATGTGACTAGAGGCGAAAAGTACTGTAGTCTGAACATTACTTCACACAGAAAAAAATTATTTTCATATTTGAATACGAAAATCGCATATTTGATGAAAAAAATTTTTGAATTTTCTGCGATGACGATTTCTGCTTTATTGATAAAAAAAGTTTGTAGGTATAGTTATTGAATTTTTAGTCAACAACCAAGTTTATTGAATCAATAAAAAAAGTTGTTGCCCAAAATATTTTTTTTTCAACAAAATGTTTGAATGATTTGTTAAAATAAATTGTTGGAAATGTTGACTAAATCAAATAAAATGTTTATCGAATCTTTATTTATTAATTATGACGTGCCTAATTCCCTATTTTTTTCCTTTTTAAATAAATACACAAAATTTTATAATGGGGGAATAAGCTAGTTCCTATGTGCATTTCGCTGGTTGCTTAAGCGAGATCATCCGGAAACCTTTTTCTAAAGACTTTGGCAAAACTAAAGATATTTAACTAAATAAAACTGTTAAGCGAATGAGAATTATGACCTATTATAAAATGGACAAGAGTTGTAAAAATACTGTGTAAACGTTGATTCAAATATTTGTTTTATTGAATATCAAGAAATATTTAAATATTTCATTATTAAATATGTTTTATTGAGTGCTATTTTGCAAAGTGTATATTTGATAAATTTTTTCATTGAATCAAACAAAAAGTTTGTTGAACAAAAATTATATTTTTAACAAACTGTGTTGTTACATATTTTCTTGAGATATTTTTTTCTGTGCAGTTTGTAATCCAAATAGTCAATTTTATTAGCCATTTAGTATTTGAATCTTTAGTATTGTCCGTTGTCAAAATTTTATTTATTTTTATTATTTGGTCAAATTATAGTATTTTCTTTTGTTCAGACTAAAGTTTGCTCCATAGTTCTTAGTATAGTGTAGCCTATTCACACAATAAACTGACTTAACTTTAGCCTAGTATAAACTTCAAACTATAGTCCAGCTGAAAGTCGAGTCTTTCGCATAACAAGCTGGCATCAAAGATTCTTAATACCTCCTAAATGTCCCTTTCCTTCAACAAAGTCAAAAAAGTAGATTGAAAGCTTAATTTTTTTGTTAACTCATCCTTGAATGATGTTGACCTAAAAGACATTAGAACATCTCTCATCTAAAAGTAAAATGCAGAAGAAAAAAAATTAAAACACTCAACCTTAAGTCATAAAATAGCACTTTGCAACATTGTCAAAATAATAGAAAAAAAGCAGCAAAACATTATTATTATCAGCAACAACAGCTACAACAACATCTTTCATATAATCCTCTGTACATGTACTTGCAACAGTAACAGACATGAAGAGCGGGTAAGTAACATAGTAACCATGTTGCACTTGTTAAAGGAAAAATTAACATTTTTATTGTTGTTGACTTACTTGCAACTTCTTGCGGGTGTGTTGGAACATAAATTATACTACGTGATTATCTTAAAATGTTTAAAGGAACTGGGTACTCGTAAAAAAATGCCACACACAAAAATATTTAATTTTTGATAAAAAAAAAAAAAAAATATAAATTAAATTTTAAATAAATTAAGGAAGATGAAGATGCTTGTTTTCGAAATGGTGGAGGATTGAATGAATAAATGATACCAGCAGATTTTCACGTTTTTTTTAAAGATGTTTGCAAGTTGTGAGAATAAATTTATTGTGTAAATAAACACAAACTACAGCTGTTTTTTGTTACAAGTGCATTCTTCCTGTGAAATTTAAAAATAATTTTTAAGTTTTTATTTTATCATTTTAAAAAAAGGGGAAAAAATGTTAACGATTTTGTGCACGTACCTGAGGCGTTAATGGCAAATTAAGTATGTATACAATATTTTTTACATTATTTTCTTTTTAGTTTGGCAAATACGCCAATAGACAAAGAAAGAATGCCAAAGAAAGTGAATTTACTATAGATACAAACTTTAGTAACGGCTGGTAAAAAGTTTTTATTTTTCTAAAAAGAAAAAAACATTTTTAAGGAATTGATGTGAATTTAAACGACTTAACAAAAAATTAATTTTTACTGCAATAATACTAACGTTTTTTGTGGAAATAACATTCGAATGTTATTAAAAAAAAAAAATAGATGGGAATTTTTTATTCCTATAATCTGAAAGTCTAGACTTTAGTACAAATTGTCAATTCTTTTATTATTCCTTTCTTCAGAGGTGAAAAGTTTGTCATTTCGTTTGAAATCTCTACAATATTCGGCTTTAACGCACACCCACAACCTGTGTTCTTTAATCTACTGCAAAAAACGACTCACGTGTTAACGACAACGCCTTACACAATAGGGCCGATTGATCTGAGACCTTATATTTTGGAGTCTATGTACCAATGCCCGTTTATCAATGTGAATGTTGAATTTAACATTCCAAGGACGCCAGATATGATCGGTTCATTAATGGTTAAGATATGAGCAATGTACCCGACTGCCTTAATTTTTTGCATATAAAACTTAATTTTTTAAATTAATGAACTTTATTGTTGCACTTTAAGATTAAAAAAGCTTCATTGGTAACAACAATATGTTTTGTGCATAAAATATTTTTACTATACAAAACATGAACGGAATCGGTCAATTATGTAACAGGACCCCCATGCAAATGTCTTCCAGGAATAAGCTTTTTGGCACGATAGCGACCGTGTGAAACTACATAGGATGATTAAATTTGACCTGAATATTCTTTATAAGTATGCTTTTCAATAATATTTTGAATGTTTTTAATTTCAAGCTTCAGGTCTTTTTTATATAAAAAATATTTATTTATTAAATTATTCTTACGATATTTCGCAAACTTTTGGTTAGCATCTTCAGGAAAAATTAACTATATTTTTAATATGCTTAACACAAAAGTAAAATAAGAAACAAAAAATCCCATATTCTATTTGTTTGCGATATTTAGTTAAATACGTCAAATATTTTAAGTAGAATATGATTACGAAAACCTTCTGTAATCAAAGGGCGAAATACAACAAAAGTGAAACAAACATGTGTAACGGGTAAGTAAATACTATTATTCTCCGACTTTGACTTTAGTCAATCCCAATCAATGACTCAACTTAATGACAGTTTGTCATTGTAATGAGTCCTTTCTCCGATCTTACTAAATCATCGCACTGATGACATTTTTTATTAAACTGATTCCGATTCGACATTTCAGTGATGCCGATGTGTCATCCCATTGATGACATAATTCCAGTGTCTAACCCTGATGACAATTTGCCCAAGTGATGTTAAGGCTGATATCACAATGATGAAAAGTGTCATGGGATCAAAAACGAAGACACTTGTCATAGTATGTTAAAACATATCAGCGCTATGACGCCTTTTCTATCAGTGTTAATTCTAAAGCCTTGCCTATAATCTAAACTATAGTTTAGTCAACATTTCGAACTTTAGTCTTCTTGTCTATAGCCGAAACAAGTGTAGTCTATAGTGTCAACTATATTCTTAATATAAAGTCCAATATACAGGCTTGCCTATGGTCTAAACTAAAGTCTAGTTTAAGTTAAAAAAATAAAGCAAAGTCCAGACTATATTTTAGCTAAAGGTCCAAACTATATCACACCTATCATAAATAAAAATTAAACAGTTTTTTCCTTTGAAATTTTACTTTTCCCCTACATTTTTGATGGAAAAGGGAACAAATTACGAGGAAAATGTTATTCACGATTGGGTTGGTATCTAGTCTTTAGTCCAAAATATAAGGGCCTGTTCTGGAAATCGAAATCACGTGAAATTGAAATCGCAAAGAAGGTTAAAGCTCTCCCGTGTTCCTCTACCTAAAATACTTTTCAAATCAGGAAATCTAATGGCGATTTCTTTTCTGAGAAAAATATGTTGCAGTATGTACATGTAAAACTTTCTAATGTTACCTCAAATCACTCGAAGTGTTACGTGTTGTGCAACTTCAATAGAACAAAGTTAGCTGATTTTATTTACATCTATTGCACTTTTATCATTAATGCACTTCATGAGTGAATTTCAGCACGCTATTACGGTTTGGAAAGAAATATTGACATCACTATTGGCTTAGAAAAATTAAAACGATTATTATATACATAAACTTTTTTTGATTTTAATATGTGCATATTTTTGTATATTATTTTTAAAAAATAATTAGTATTGTGGTTATTTTGTTGAACTATTTATGGTTTTTAATCCAAATTTTTAATATTTTTAATTAGGCTTAAGTTCATGAAATTTAATTTTTATTAAATTATTTTTATGAAGAAAGGAATTTTACAACATGAAAATTAATTAAAATTGTTATTGATAATCTTTCATTCTTGACGTGGCTCGGGCTCGAACCCTGGCCGGCAGGTTACCATGACATGTTTCGATCGCAACCACTCGATCTCCTCAGATGGATTTGCCGTCTTACACTCGCAGCCATCGACGACTGCTGACGTCACTAGTCAAACATCAATCCTTAAACCAAATTGCATTTTAACATTTGGTAGATCGAAATTTGCTTTCCTGAATGATTATCCATTTTAATTGATTTTACATGTTTTTTCCTTTACTTCTGTTTTTTTTTCGTACTTTCGTCAAGAATTTTTCTTGAAGTCCAAGTACATTTTTTTGTTTTTTTCACTTTGTCTTTCCCTTTTCCGTTGACCTTTTTCAGCACAACTTGAAGGACAAATGTACACATAGAGCTCGTGCCTTAGCTTTAACAATAATTAGTATTGTGGTTATTTTGTTGAACTATTTATGGTTTTTAATCCAAATTTTTAATATTTTTAATTAGGCTTAAGTTCATGAAATTTAATTTTTATTAAATTATTTTTATGAAGAAAGGAATTTTACAACATGAAAATTAATTAAAATTGTTATTGATAATCTTTCATTCTTGACGTGGCTCGGGCTCGAACCCTGGCCGGCAGGTTACCATGACATGTTTCGATCGCAACCACTCGATCTCCTCAGATGGATTTGCCGTCTTACACTCGCAGCCATCGACGACTGCTGACGTCACTAGTCAAACATCAATCCTTAAACCAAATTGCATTTTAACATTTGGTAGATCGAAATTTGCTTTCCTGAATGATTATCCATTTTAATTGATTTTACATGTTTTTTCCTTTACTTCTGTTTTTTCGTACTTTCGTCAAGAATTTTTCTTGAAGTCCAAGTACATTTTTTTGTTTTTTTCACTTTGTCTTTCCCTTTTCCGTTGACCTTTTTCAGCACAACTTGAAGGACAAATGTACACATAGAGCTCGTGCCTTAGCTTTAACAATAATTAGTATTGTGGTTATTTTGTTGAACTATTTATGGTTTTTAATCCAAATTTTTAATATTTTTAATTAGGCTTAAGTTCATGAAATTTAATTTTTATTAAATTATTTTTATGAAGAAAGGAATTTTACAACATGAAAATTAATTAAAATTGTTATTGATAATCTTTCATTCTTGACGTGGCTCGGGCTCGAACCCTGGCCGGCAGGTTACCATGACATGTTTCGATCGCAACCACTCGATCTCCTCAGATGGATTTGCCGTCTTACACTCGCAGCCATCGACGACTGCTGACGTCACTAGTCAAACATCAATCCTTAAACCAAATTGCATTTTAACATTTGGTAGATCGAAATTTGCTTTCCTGAATGATTATCCATTTTAATTGATTTTACATGTTTTTTCCTTTACTTCTGTTTTTTCGTACTTTCGTCAAGAATTTTTCTTGAAGTCCAAGTACATTTTTTTGTTTTTTTCACTTTGTCTTTCCCTTTTCCGTTGACCTTTTTCAGCACAACTTGAAGGACAAATGTACACATAGAGCTCGTGCCTTAGCTTTAACAATAATTAGTATTGTGGTTATTTTGTTGAACTATTTATGGTTTTTAATCCAAATTTTTAATATTTTTAATTAGGCTTAAGTTCATGAAATTTAATTTTTATTAAATTATTTTTATGAAGAAAGGAATTTTACAACATGAAAATTAATTAAAATTGTTATTGATAATCTTTCATTCTTGACGTGGCTCGGGCTCGAACCCTGGCCGGCAGGTTACCATGACATGTTTCGATCGCAACCACTCGATCTCCTCAGATGGATTTGCCGTCTTACACTCGCAGCCATCGACGACTGCTGACGTCACTAGTCAAACATCAATCCTTAAACCAAATTGCATTTTAACATTTGGTAGATCGAAATTTGCTTTCCTGAAATCCATCTGAGGAGATCGAGTGGTTGCGATCGAAACATGTCATGGTAACCTGCCGGCCAGGGTTCGAGCCCGAGCCACGTCAAGAATGAAAGATTATCAATAACAATTTTAATTAATTTTCATGTTGTAAAATTCCTTTCTTCATAAAAATAATTTAATAAAAATTAAATTTCATGAACTTAAGCCTAATTAAAAATATTAAAAATTTGGATTAAAAACCATAAATAGTTCAACAAAATAACCACAATACTAATTATTGTTAAAGCTAAGGCACGAGCTCTATGTGTACATTTGTCCTTCAAGTTGTGCTGAAAAAGGTCAACGGAAAAGGGAAAGACAAAGTGAAAAAAACAAAAAAATGTACTTGGACTTCAAGAAAAATTCTTGACGAAAGTACGAAAAAACAGAAGTAAAGGAAAAAACATGTAAAATCAATTAAAATGGATAATCATTCAGGAAAGCAAATTTCGATCTACCAAATGTTAAAATGCAATTTGGTTTAAGGATTGATGTTTGACTAGTGACGTCAGCAGTCGTCGATGGCTGCGAGTGTAAGACGGCAAATCCATCTGAGGAGATCGAGTGGTTGCGATCGAAACATGTCATGGTAACCTGCCGGCCAGGGTTCGAGCCCGAGCCACGTCAAGAATGAAAGATTATCAATAACAATTTTAATTAATTTTCATGTTGTAAAATTCCTTTCTTCATAAAAATAATTTAATAAAAATTAAATTTCATGAACTTAAGCCTAATTAAAAATATTAAAAATTTGGATTAAAAACCATAAATAGTTCAACAAAATAACCACAATACTAATTATTGTTAAAGCTAAGGCACGAGCTCTATGTGTACATTTGTCCTTCAAGTTGTGCTGAAAAAGGTCAACGGAAAAGGGAAAGACAAAGTGAAAAAAACAAAAAAAAAAATGTACTTGGACTTCAAGAAAAATTCTTGACGAAAGTACGAAAAAACAGAAGTAAAGGAAAAAACATGTAAAATCAATTAAAATGGATAATCATTCAGGAAAGCAAATTTCGATCTACCAAATGTTAAAATGCAATTTGGTTTAAGGATTGATGTTTGACTAGTGACGTCAGCAGTCGTCGATGGCTGCGAGTGTAAGACGGCAAATCCATCTGAGGAGATCGAGTGGTTGCGATCGAAACATGTCATGGTAACCTGCCGGCCAGGGTTCGAGCCCGAGCCACGTCAAGAATGAAAGATTATCAATAACAATTTTAATTAATTTTCATGTTGTAAAATTCCTTTCTTCATAAAAATAATTTAATAAAAATTAAATTTCATGAACTTAAGCCTAATTAAAAATATTAAAAATTTGGATTAAAAACCATAAATAGTTCAACAAAATAACCACAATACTAATTATTGTTAAAGCTAAGGCACGAGCTCTATGTGTACATTTGTCCTTCAAGTTGTGCTGAAAAAGGTCAACGGAAAAGGGAAAGACAAAGTGAAAAAAACAAAAAAATGTACTTGGACTTCAAGAAAAATTCTTGACGAAAGTACGAAAAAACAGAAGTAAAGGAAAAAACATGTAAAATCAATTAAAATGGATAATCATTCAGGAAAGCAAATTTCGATCTACCAAATGTTAAAATGCAATTTGGTTTAAGGATTGATGTTTGACTAGTGACGTCAGCAGTCGTCGATGGCTGCGAGTGTAAGACGGCAAATCCATCTGAGGAGATCGAGTGGTTGCGATCGAAACATGTCATGGTAACCTGCCGGCCAGGGTTCGAGCCCGAGCCACGTCAAGAATGAAAGATTATCAATAACAATTTTAATTAATTTTCATGTTGTAAAATTCCTTTCTTCATAAAAATAATTTAATAAAAATTAAATTTCATGAACTTAAGCCTAATTAAAAATATTAAAAATTTGGATTAAAAACCATAAATAGTTCAACAAAATAACCACAATACTAATTATTGTTAAAGCTAAGGCACGAGCTCTATGTGTACATTTGTCCTTCAAGTTGTGCTGAAAAAGGTCAACGGAAAAGGGAAAGACAAAGTGAAAAAAACAAAAAAATGTACTTGGACTTCAAGAAAAATTCTTGACGAAAGTACGAAAAAACAGAAGTAAAGGAAAAAACATGTAAAATCAATTAAAATGGATAATCATTCAGGAAAGCAAATTTCGATCTACCAAATGTTAAAATGCAATTTGGTTTAAGGATTGATGTTTGACTAGTGACGTCAGCAGTCGTCGATGGCTGCGAGTGTAAGACGGCAAATCCATCTGAGGAGATCGAGTGGTTGCGATCGAAACATGTCATGGTAACCTGCCGGCCAGGGTTCGAGCCCGAGCCACGTCAAGAATGAAAGATTATCAATAACAATTTTAATTAATTTTCATGTTGTAAAATTCCTTTCTTCATAAAAATAATTTAATAAAAATTAAATTTCATGAACTTAAGCCTAATTAAAAATATTAAAAATTTGGATTAAAAATTTTTAAAAAATTTTTGCACAAAATTATGAGCGGTATGAATTATGAGAAACAAGATAAAACATTGGTTGTACAAACAAAGTAGTATGTACCAAAGTTGTGAAACAGGGCAGTATGAACACCTTAAGTTAAAGTAAGGGTAAAATATGCAACATGTTTTGCATCAACATTTTCACAAAAGAACTTGAAAATTTTTCCCAGTTTTATTTTTTGTACAAACGAACACAAAAATGTAGAACATATAACATTAATGCAACGTATTTCTCAGAAAAGCCATTAGTTCACCCCGAAAATTCAATTGAAAATCTTCATCGATTTCAATTTCACGTGATTTCAATTTCCAGAACATGGCCGATAGTCTTTAGTCCAAGCTATAAGCTAGTCTATCGTTTAAACTTTGGTCCATACTATATTAAAGACTATTTTTCAAACTATAGTCCAGCTTATAGTCAAAGCAATTGTTTATTTAAGTGTACAACCTGTTGTTTAAAATATAGAGCAATTTAGTCCAACTACTCATTCTTTTTTAACTGCTTTGCGAGAATTTCTATAACATGAAATCCTAGTTTCAATGCTTTTATGTATTTAAGAAATTTTCAATGTTTACTAAACTGCTTTTAATTTTCTCTTTAACTTCACCTTTAATAACCTTGCAGAGGTTGAAGCTCTTTGTCATCTAACTATTATTACGTTATTTAATTTTTTTTGTTAGCAGTTCCAATGTTAAATTAACCTTTACATTAAACTTAAATGGCCGGTCATTTGCATATTTAGATGGTATAAAAACTGTTAAGAGTTCGATAGAAACTTAGAAAAGCAAACACCCTTTTATGGGAACCTAAGCAGCTGGCAAAGCTGACAAACCTTAAAAACCAACAAAACTTTAAAGAACAAAAAAAAAAAAAAAAAAAAAAATAGACAATTACCCTTTCTTGCATGATTCCAGAAATTGTGTTTGAAATCTAAATGAAGGCGAATTGGAAAATATGTACTTATAGATTTTAATCGAAGACATAAGTATTATTAAGTTATTTAGTTGGTGGTTGTATTTATTATTGTCTTGGGTATAATTAACATTCCCTCTTATTTCCAAATCACTGCAATTCGCTTAAAAAATATTTTCAAAAAAAATTTTAAAAATTTTTCAACGGAAGGAAGTGATTAACAAAATAATCCTCATAGTGATGAACCTTTATTCATACACATTCGGTACATTTTATAAATTAAATACATTGTAATATCCCTTAACTAACGCCTTCCTTAAGCAGACAGCCCTCTTACGACGGACACTGTCAAATTCTTTGAATTCTTGAATTGAATTCGTTTGAAAGAATATTTCTATTGTACAGACACATTTTCATAGTCCTTTCGGTGAAAGGTTCCACTGTATCAGGCGCGGATCCAGCTTGAGCCTTAGGGGGGGGAAATTTTTTATGATACAAAAAAAAATTGTTTTTATTATTTTAAAAAAACTCAACAATAAGGTTAAATAAAATATTCAATATAAATTAAAATAAACTAATCTTTTTAAATAAGCAATTTATGATTTATGAAAGGTGTTTTGAGATCTTCTAAAATAAATTTAATAAGAGAATTTTGGAAGTGATTATTTCGTTTAAATCTTGTTTTTTAGGTTGGAACCTCGATTTGAACGCAAATAACTTTAACTTTTTTAAAAATCACTTTAAATTGTTCTTCGGCTTTATTTCTTTTTTCTTCAAGGCACAAGATTAAAGTTTTGATAAGGCTTGATCCTTTTTGAAGATCTATATCGTGCTTTTGTAAAATGATACTAAGCGGCTGTGTTACAATAAGTATCACACTTAATATGTTTACTCCGCAAATAAATGCAAAAGTTCTAAGTGAGTTCCTTAATATAATGCTCTTGATGAAGTATCTCTACCTTTCCACTCAGATTTTTTTTTTCAATGCCTCTACTATATGATGTACACTTGTTGCAAAGTGTAAAGCTGAGTCGTGACGGTCCACCCATCTTGTCTCGCATAATGTAGAGAGTTTAGCTGCCAAATACTTTACTAAAAACGTGTTTTGCCTGATTTACGGGAAATAGCAAGGCGTTTGTTTCGCATTTGTCGCGGTTTCCAGAATTTTTTAACAGCTCCATTTTCTGCTGACATCAAACGACACCCATCAGTTCCAACTCCTATACAATTTTTTAGGTCAAGACTAAAATTTGTCAAAGTTTTAAGAAGTATTGATGATAGTGCCATCGCATCAATTGACACATCAGCGTCATTATCAATATCCTGTGAAGGCTCTTCAAATGCTTTTACAACAAAGCCAAAACAATTCTTCCCTAACAACTTTTTATTGTATGTTGAAATATTTTAAAGATAAGGAAATCTGGCTTTTCCCCGACAAATCCGTACGTTCGTCAAAAATTATCGAATATGATTTTTTTCATATAACACATATATACATAAATACAGTGCACTCGGGAAAACGTCAACGCTCGTTTACGTCAACATCCCAAAACGTCAACCCCTTTATTTTTACATTGCCTACTCTAAAACGTCAACCCAACCACAAAGCTCTAAAACGTCAACTCTGAATTAAAGAACATTTTGAATTTAGCAGCAGTTAAAATACACACATTTGTACACACACACATTTATTTTATGAAATAATTTCAGAAATTGGGGATTCCCCTTATAAGTAGAGTAGATAAGAAGTTACAACTGTATGTATGTATGTATTGTCTTTTTATTTATGTTCAGTTGCTTTTTTATTCTCATAAGTATCACATTATCAAACTAATTAGAAAAGGGTACAAGTGCGCAGAGGTGGATTTACGCCTAGGCCTGTGAGGCCCGTCGAAATATTAAACAGGGCTTTGGAATGGGCTCAATGCGAGAATGTTGGGCCAAATTACTTAAATGTATTAAGACGTTTAAGAGAGAAGACTCTCTTTCACGTGTTGGAAAGAAAAAATAACAGATTTTTTTAAATGAATATGTGTGCATGTAAAATTAAAAATAAGATCTCATTTAAAATGTATGTATGTATTCTTTTGTTTCTACATAGTTGTCTTCTATGGGTCTAGTCAGGTTGAATTACTTTTTTGTTACCTTTTTGAATTTGTTTATGTTTGGTTTTGGTTTATAATCAATAAAAATGTTTAAAAGCACATTAGCGATATGTTTTTTATCTAAAAATTTTACATTCGTAAACGTCAACAATTTGTTAAACGTCAACAACCGCGGTTTTAATTAGTTGACGTTTTCCCGAGTGCACTGTATTGCAAATACTAAGTCTTTTTAATAATTCAACCGCACGCATTTTCAAGTCAAACGTTTACTCTTTGGTTATACATAGATGGCACCTGCTGGGATTGAATGTAGAATAATAAGTATTTGAATACAGTAAACTAGATGTTTCATTGAAAATATCTAATAAATAACTATTAGGATGTAGATTTGGATACTTATTGAAAATTTGGTTAGAGATTAAAACAAAAAAATACTTATTGAAAATTTCGTTAGAGATTTAATAAAAAAACAAAAAAAAACCTTGCTGGGATTTCCAAAAATTTTGTACATTAAAAAAAGATAATATTTATGGGTATTCTTGTATTATCGAAATAAACAAAACCTATTTTTATAATTTACGGGGGGGAAATTTCCTTATTTCACCCCCCCTGAATCCGCGCCTGCACTGTATGTACTTATTTTATCTGAAGAAAGCTTTACTACATTTTAATTAGTTTGTCAGCTATGGGCCGAAAATGAAGAAAAAAGATATAAAAATAATAATGGGTCGATTACGGATAACAACACAACTGAGTCCGTTATAGACCCCAAAGACTTTCTCGACAATTTAGCAGTTTTGAGGAGCTAGAAGCAGTTTTCGGTTTAATTTGTTTTCTCCGATTCTTTAGATATAGGGTAGGCCAAAAGTCATCATGAGGTTTTAAAACTATAAAATAAACCAGCGATATATAAGAGCGAAAAAATTTTAACATTTTTCAAACCCCATAATGACTTTTGGTCTTCCCTGTACAATTGTGCCGAAGACAACTGAGAGCCGTGAGAAAAATTGCATGTTCTTCGGAAAAATTAAGTTTTACATCAGATAAAACCCGATGGGGGTTTGTTAGTTTCAATTAGGGATACCAATCCCGAAATCCCGGGTTTTTCGGGATTAAGTTAATCCCGAAATTGTTAACAAAATTTTCTTGCTTTACTTTTTTTTATAAAAAGAAATTCATCATGAGAGCATAGGGAACAAAATACTAATCTTTACTATTTACTTGATTATTTCTGTTAATACTGTCATTGAAAACGAAACAAAAAAGTAAAACTTTGTTGGTTTTAGGCGCGTCTAACAATTATAAAGAAATTTTAACGAGAAGTGAAGAAAATTAATAAAGAAAAAAATGTCTTTGAAATGCACAACTGGTGCACCAAATTCGACATTAAAACTTTAATCCTCACAGGTTTTGAATTATAAAAGTGTTGTACGAGAGTAGGCATAGGAACTTCGGCAATTTATGGATCGATTTTACAAAATTAAGAAGTGTATTTTAAACACTACACAATTCCTACCACTTTGTGGTGGGTATAAAAATGTTTTTTTTTTTTTTTTGTTAAAATAAGATTTTTATGGTTAACTAAATAAATTGATTTTATAATTAATTTCGAACTCAAATTTTAATTATTGATTCTAATTTACTTAATAAAAATTTGAATAGAATCTTACGAATAAATCAATTACATACAAGTTTGCTCTATTCAATTACATATTAAATTTTTTTTATTTAGTTTGAATCAACTGAGGTAATTGAATAAAATATAGATTTTTGGTAATTATTTTTTAGTTGAATCAATTAACACATTGTTAGAAATCGTGCGTTGTTTTTTTTTTTATCATATTTTTAATTAAATCATTCATTAATTAAGAAAAAAAAACACAATTTTTAATATTTTTAAATGTTAGTAATAAACATAACATTGGCCCATAATCATAGTCAAACGCTTAAGTCGGTTCTTTTTAAAAACAACTTTAAAAGAAAAACATTCTTTTAATTATTTTGCTACTATAGTCGAAATTAAAGTATGTATGTTTTAAATTGAACCGACTTTAACTGGGTGCCACCTCAAATGTAGAACATTTTTTCATACAACATACAAGAAAATATAAGCAAGTGGCAACTCTAAGCAGCTGACATTGAACAAAAAAATAAATAAATCACTGCATACCTTGTAACGGTGGAAATTTTAAAAACGATATGTGAATTTATGTAGAAAGCAACAACAAAATTGAAAATAATTATCTTTAACTTTAAAAAAACAAATAAATGTAAAACTTCTGCTTGCAAACCGCTTTTAATGACGTTTTTTTTTTTTAATAAATATTTACAAAAAGCATTCATCTTCTAATTTTCCAAAACCCCGAATCCCGACACCCGGGATTTGAATTTTTGAAATCCCGAATCCCGGGATTTGCGAAAACCAGTCCCGATTGGCATTCCTAGTTTAAATACGTACTTCGAGAAATTCCACACGAGAAGGAGTTTGCACTCGATGACTTTAAAAAATGTTGCACTGTGTTATTTTAAAAAGTTAGGAAAAAGATGACACCGCAGTATCTAGTAGCTATTTATGTAAATATTAAATCAATTTAATTAAACAAGAGAAAGCAACAATTTTAACATTCCTTAAAGTCGATAAAACAAGTTAAAAAAGAAAATCATCTATTACAAAAAGTTGGAAGTAAATTTTTTTTGCCCTTTTTTAAAAAAATTAGTTTAAAAAAAATATCTGTAAAAAATATAAAAAAAATTCGTTAATTTTTCCAATTAACGCTGTAAATATTTACGTTAATAAACACTCTTTTCGACTTGGACAACTTTAGTTGAAGTTACCAAATCTAGATTTGTGTTGTGGTCCATTAGAAATTTAACTGTTTGTTTACTTTTTACATTTCTTTTTCGATGTTAATTTTTTTAACAAATTTGTTTTCTTATCTAATTTTTTTCTTTTTTAAAATATTTGTTTTATGAAATATGTATTTGTTATATCTGTTAGATTACAACAACTTAAGTTTGTATGGACTAGGTTTCCATGTATGTAGTGGAAAAACTAATAGAAAATTATTTTGTAATCGTAAATGAAAAGTGTAGGTCTAATTGAAATTATGTTTGGGTTAAAATAACATGTATGTATCTATATATACAATGTATATGTACATTGTACATACATACATTGTGATAATTAGAGATATAGAAAGAAAAAAATTTGTTTATATTGATAAATTGTATTAAAGATAACAAAAATTGAAATACTTTAGTCGCGCCATTAAATAAAAAGCGTCTAATAAAAAGAAATTACATAAAAGGATAACAGATTTAAACATGGCTTTGTTTAACTAAGATGACAAAGTATAAGGCTTTATGTTTAAACAGTTCTGATGGCCTCAATCACATTTTGTATTTTATTAAACTTAGGGCTAACAAATCAGAGCAAGTTAAGCTCTATTTTTAGTTTAAAATGTTTTTAAACCAACAAATCTATAAATCACTAAAAATATAAACCATCTTTAAACGCATAAAAGTGGGCGTTTAAACTACCAATACAAAACATATGAATTTGACAACATTTACCGTAGTGCTGCCACATTATTATTTTTTGCACTACACATAGTATATATTTAAACCAGTGTTCGAAAATAAACAGAACATTATTTAGCGTTCAGCTCACACACCCAAGAACGATATCCTTGATATCTATTGTAACGATTCATCGGGGTTTTATTCTTATTGGGAAAAAGGCTACCTGTAATATTCGGCCGTGCTCGTCGTTAGGGGGTGTGTTAAGTTCCCAAATAACATGTATTCAAATTGAAAGATTTTAAAACCGGTTACAACAGACTTTACTTTAGGTAGCATTGCAACATTAACATAAATTATACATTGACCAACATTGAATTGATAGAAGAAAAATAAAAGAAAAGAACTTGGTTGATGATTGAAGTGTAGCTGATGGTGGTAATCGCTACACTATTTCCATGCCCACCCACCATGCTGACAGATTCTGAAATTTCGGTTGTCAGCCCAACATAAAAAATTATATTACAAAACTATACCATATCTGTGACTTCACCTTTCACAATATTGAATAAAAACTTAAAATTCCATAGCAAACCAAATCACTATTTATTTATAATTATTAAAATATATTTAAAAGATTAGGTAATTAATGAAAAGAATTTTTAATGACTTTAAAAAAAAAAAAAGTTATTGGTCACCATTAAAACACAGGGAAAAAAATAGGTTTAATTTTAAGGTAAATTACAGTTTAAATTAATAGTGAATAAAAACAAGAATTGATTATAGGTATGAAGATGTATTATAAGTTCGCGGAGTTAATATTAATAACGTAAAGTGAACATTTGTAAAAATAAAAACTAATAGCAATAACTTGCGTCTAATCTGGTAACCTTAGTTGCCAGAATAAAATATAAAAAAAAAACAAAATGGAGGTATAGTATTGTTTAAGGAATTACAATATATTCATGTTACGTATATTAAAAAAAAATTAACTATTTTGGGTGTATGAGAGTAAGTATAAATATGGCGGATCAACAAAAAAACTTACATGCTTTTCCAACGATGTCAGAAGGCGCCAGTTGACAGTTGTCGGTTTCGTATTGATATTACTTAATTTAATAAAAATTAAAAAGGGTAACGAGAGTATGGTTAATTTTCGTGAGGATTCTGTTACTCTAGAAAGTTTGCATCTCCTTGATAACAAAACCCCTTCAACTTATGAATGTGTCTTGGATTTTAAAAAATATGTCCATTTAGTGTTTACTTTTTTTTATGTATTAGTATTTTTGTAACGTGTACAATTTTTAATTAGTTTTAATTCATAAGAAAATTTAAAATTAAATTAGGTGACCATATAACCTTTTTTTTAAAACAAGCAAAAATTGAAAGGTAATCAAAGGTAAGTTAAACAAAGTTGAGTTAAAATAATAACTAACAACAACAATCATGAATTTAACCGTAATTAGATAAAAGATCGTCGAAAAAGAAATTAAAGTTCAAAAAAGAGCCATTAGAAACTTAAGGTACTTTTTTTTCACAAAAACTATAGATAGAAGTTTAACTTGCTACTGCATCTGGACACTAAAGTTGGCCAGCGCAAGGAACGAATAATTTTTCTTATAAAAAACTTATTTTTGAATAAAAAAAAACACCCACACGAGAAATGCAAATGATGATGGTCACCTTATTTAGATAAGAATTTTAACGCGTTTTCCTATTATGAAGACACTAATATGGTATTTTCCTTAAATAGATTCGCCACCAGAAATTGTAAGAAACTTCTCTTTGAATGGTTCTAAAATGTGCTAGGGTAGCTGGAAACTTTATCCTGAAGATTCCGTACCTCCCGAGATAGCAGTTAATTTCCTTGAACCACCACAAAAGTTAAGAACTGTTAAACAAATAAAAAAAAAATCGGTAAACTACCAATCCGGGATTAGAATGCTACCCAAACTTTTCTTAAACAAAACTTAATGCTCACCAATAATGTTTCAGCTAGATAAATAGATTTGTTAAAGATTCCTTGTTATTTTTCCCCTGGTTTTATTTCTCCCTTTTGAAGCTCTTATTTTTGAAATTAAACTTCCGTAAATGTACGATACAAATCTATAGACAAATTTTATTTGAAGAAAATTTTCATTGAAATATATAAAAAAAAAGTCTAAGCCAACTATATGTGCCAGTAAATTTCTAATCGAAAATTATTTTATTTTTTTTTTTCCCTTCCCCCAGGTGTATATTTTTAAACCGAAACCATAATATAATTATAACCAAATTTTAAATCTTTTCAACCAAATAAGACAATTTGTCACCATCACACTATTTTTGTTATAATTGTGTAGACAAACACAACCCTTAATACCATTCGTAACTATTTTCAAGAAAGAGCCGAACATTATGTATTGTTTTGTTTTTCGTTAGAAAACAGAACAATTGTAGTGATACTGTAGACAAACAATTTATTTTCATGTTCTATATATATATATTTAATCCTAGGGTTCCATGGAGGAACATAGGGCCACAACAAACTTCTTCCATTCTGATCTGTCTTCTGCCAAATTTTTTATTTCACGCCAGCTTTTTCGAGTTGATTGTATTTCACTTTCAAGCATCCTTCTCCAAGTATGAGATGGCCTTCCTGGTCGCCTACTGCCTTGTGGATTCCAGTCAATTGCCATTCGTGCAATATCTTCTTGTGGTCTTCTTAAGATATGACCCAACCAATTCCATTTTCTCTTGAGGATTTCACTTTGAACAGGTATCTGGTTTGTCCTTCTCCACAGCTCAGTGTTTGATATTGTTTCTGGCCAAAAAATGTGAAGGATTCTTCTTAGGGATTTATTGACAAAAACCTGCAGGCTGTTAATCTGGCGTTGAGAAGTGTTCCAGGATTCACAACCATATAGAAGGGTGGATGTTACATTTGAGGAAAAAAGCCGTAATTTTGTTTTTATTGAGTACTGAGAGGATCTCCATACGGGTTGTAGAGCTCCAAATGCCTGCTTAGCCTTATTTATACGACTTTTGATATCGTCATCAGATCCTCCAGAGGTAGAAATTATGCTTCCTAAGTAACAAAAGCTGCTTACATCTTCTAATTCATTTTCATTTATTTTGAGCTTTGTTGTATTGTTGGTGTTAATTCGCATTACTTTTGTTTTTGCAAAGTTGATCTTTAAACCGACTTTCATTCCCAGTTCATGAATCATGTTGAGTTTGGTCGACATATCCTCGAAGTTATGTGAGAGTAAGCATATGTCGTCTGCAAAGTCCAAATCCTCTAATCTACCCTGTAAGCCCCACGTAATACCTCTTCTCATAGTCGTTACCTGCCGCATCACTGTGTCTAGAACGATATTAAATAGGAGTGGTGATAAAATGCAGCCTTGTCGTACACCAACGTTTATGGGAAGATTTTCACCCAGTTGACCTTCGTGCAAGACTCGACAACAGGCAGTATCATAAAGCTCTTTGATGAGTTCAATTATCTTTTCCGGCACACCTCTACACTTAAGTATTTTCCATATAGCATGATGGTTAAGGGTGTCAAAGGCTTTTTCAAAATCTATGAAGGCTAAGTATAGTGGTGAGCGCCATTCAACAGATTGCTCTACGATTACCCGGAGACTATTTAGTTGGTCCACACAGGAGCGGCCAGGTCTAAAGCCAGCTTGTTCACATCTTAGGTCGTTCATAAATGTAGGTGACAACCTCGTGTAGATGATGCGTGTTATGGTTTTGTTGATCAGACTTAGAAGCGTTATTCCTCTCCAGTTTTTGCATTTTGAAAGGTCCCCTTTTTTGGGGAGTTTGATAATAACACCTTCTTTAAGCTCGGATGGCAAACACTTTAGGTTCCAAAAGTCATCAACGATCGGTTTAATGATAAGTGCACTAGTGGAAGGGTCGACTTTTAGAAGTTCTGGAGATATAGAGTCAATACCAGCTGCTTTATTATTCTTGAGGGACTTTATTGCATTTTCAACTTCTGTAATGTTGGGACAACTCACATCTATATAAGTGCTTTCTTCATGATTTTCGCATTGGCAGTTCCATTCAGAGGTTGTAGGTGTTGTTGAGAGCATATTGTTATAGTAATCAGTCCAAATTTTCAGTTGCTCTTCCTTAGACGTAACCGGTACGCCATTATTGTCTTTTAAAAGGTGACCAGCGATATATGATCGGCTAGTGAGTGTTTTTTTACTAACATTGATAAAGAAATTAACAAACAAAAAATTTTAGCAACCACCGCAGCACGAATGAAGTTTGTGGATTTAAAAAACCGAACGAAATTAAATGTTCTCATCTTTTGCTGATTTTGATACAAACAGTACATGTTATTTTTGTGTTCGAATGTGCTTAAGTTGACTTAAGCAAATGAGCAAATACATGTAAATTATATGAGGCAAACCATATTAAACTTAAGAAAACTTTTTGCTTAGTTTAATGAAACTTTCATTTGCTTAAATAAGGTGCGAATCTAATCGCACATTCCGTACGGAATCAAATTGTTTTTTCTTTTTATTTTGTTTTTTGTTAAGTACATTTGAGAGACTTTTTATTAATTTTTGACAGTAGGCTATGCATATTATGGTTGATCCTTAACAGGTAAACGTTATTTTTTTAATGATTTTCTACACGTTTGTGTTTTCCACAAATCTATCGAACCGAACACTAAGGAGCAATATTTAGTGTTTATTTTCGAGCACTGGTTTAAACTAAAACTACATATAAATTTAAATTTAGTTAACTTAACCAACGATTTAAATCTAAATAAACTAATCAAAAACAGTATATTTTTATTATATCAAGCAAATGTAATTGCAACAAAAAAATGACAATCAAATTTGCAATTACATGGATTAGCTTGAATGTATTATAATTTAAAACTTAATGTATTTGAACAATTGCAATTACTTACAATTACTGGGTGCCCGGTAGGCTAGCTGGTAGGGGGTTGCGGGTTCGATTCCTGTCTGAGAATGTTGTCTCCCGCAGACTTGCGAAGAGGTTAGCGGTATAAGCATAAGAAAAAAAATTATACCCCAACCATAATGCACGATGTTAATTGTAAGTCATACCTTAAAGTCAAGTTTTTTTCCCCACTTAATTTAACATTTCTATGTTTCGGTGTTTGACAAATTCAACCATGGAGAGGTACAGCATTGAGAAGCGCCTTAAGATTGTTGAAGCCTTTTATGAAAATGGGCGTTTAAAACAAAATGCGTTTCGTGGCACACTTTCACCTCAGTGGATTCGTTAACAAGCTCAATTGCCGCATTAGGGCACATGAGAGTCCACGTAGGATTGTTAAAAGGCCGATGCATCCACAAAGAGTTACTGTTTGGTGCGGTTTATGGGCTAGCGACGTAATCGAGCCGTACTTCTTCGAAATTTAGGTGTGCCTAGCAGTTACCGTGCATGGTGTTCGTTATCGCGAGATGATAACGAACTTCTTGAGGCCATAAATAGAGGATATGGACCTGGACGTTATAACAGGATGGTGCCATTTGCCACACAGAAAACAAAACAATGGATCTTTTGTGCGAGAAATTCAATGGTCGTGTAATCTCACGTCGTAGCGAAGTTAATTGGCCACTACGATCATGGGATGTGACACCGTTGGACTTCTTTCTTTGGGAATATTTAAAAGAAAAAGTGTACATCAATAAGCCAAGAACAATTCAAGAGCTAAAGGATGAGATAATTCGGCATATTAACGACATTGAACCTCAATTATGTCTCTGAGTCATTAAAAATATGGACCTTTGGATAGATGTATGCCACCGTGGCGAGCGTTTGGCCGATATTTGCCACCGTGACGATCATTTGGCCGATATTTTGTTCAGGAAATAGAGAATCAGTTTTAAGGAAAAGTTTTATATGATACATTCAGGGAAGAGTAATCGTTGAGGACTTTTAATTTTGCAGTCATCGCAGATACAACTATGATAGAAAATCTAATCTTGAAAAAAATTCATGTGATCTTAAAAAACTTGTTAATACAAATTTTAAATTTCAAGTAATTAGATATTATTGTAATTACATTGACTTATTAATTCCATGAATTTTTTTAATTCCATTCCACGAAATTTTATTTAAATTACAATTACATAATATTTTAATTAAATAAAAATGTAATTGATAACTCTACGCCTGCTACCAAAACAAAAAGGAATTTTTAACAAAGTGAAAAGTTTTTAAAAACTTTTAATTTTTATCCCAAAAAATTTTCAAATAAATTTCACAAAAGAAATCACACTTCACGCCTCAGGTGTTTATTTTCCCCCACAAAAAAAAAAAAAAAATTAAAAATATTATCATGCAATAAATCAATTATTAAATTTAATAGAGAAATGACTTACGGAAAAAATTATATACAAAATTAGGTGGTAGAAATCGTACCATTTTCAACAGTTTGATTGTCTATTGGCTAAATTATTTGCGGACGATTAAGTCAATAAACAGAGCCATTAAACAAACAAAAGGAAATTTTTCTGTTACATTGAAAATAAAAGACAGTAAAAGATACGCAGGCAGCCATAGAGATAGAGAGAAAGAGAGAGAAAGAAAAAAATAATCGACCATGGCAAATAAAAACAAATAATAATTTCATGGCTTAATAAGGCTAAACAAAATGCTGAATAAAAGGCAAATAATTTTAAAGACCCTCAATTTCCTTAAATATTGAGGGTGGGTGGGTGTGTATTACTGTGATAGCAAGTAAAAAGTCAGCAAAAAAGAAATTTTGACAAAATTTGACAAGATTTAATGCTACAGAATAAGGAAAGGAAACAGTTTGATTTGCACAAACCTGCAAACAAAATTGGAATATGTAGTAAAAGCATTTTAAGAGTAAAGTTAACTTTTTTGCCTTTTTAGAAATGGAACTTTTTGTAAAATAATTTTTTAAAAACATGTATCGCGCTTGATCATGAAGAGGGTATAAACTCAAAATTATTATTTCTTCACTTTTTGGAAAAAAATCGACACGTAATAATTATTTCTACTCGCTGGAAAAATATCATGCTATTTTTTTAATCTTTGGTAATGAAACGGTTGATTTAAATTTTTCGTATGCCTTTAATATTAAATTAAAAATTGTTTTGCTTCTACTGCAAATTTTTAAATTAAATTTTAAACTTTTATTTTTAAATACTGAATTCTCAACATGACTTTGCTTGATTAATCCTAAATATAATTTTTTTTCGGTGAATATTGTAGAAAGGTTTATCCTTTCACCCAATGTTGCCATATTTTTACAAAAACTGACCATTATAAAACAAATTTGTGTATATTGAATTTATTTTTACTGAACAAAAAAAAAAAAAAAAAACAACTTTTCTATTAAAAAACAATTTTTCTAATATATGTAGTTCACTAATTCACAAAGAGTTCTAAAATACTAACAGCCGTCCGTATTCATAATGAAAATTTGGCATGAAGCGAGCACAAAGTTTACTCAAAATACACAGCCAAACTCTAGCTAACGATTTGCTAAACTCTTGTTAACGAGCTGCCAAACGTTTGACAACTTGTGGAAAACAGCCGTTTAATGTCAAACAATTTTGTTGGTTTTTATTAGTTTACTTGCTGTTTTTGAATTAGCTTTCTTTTTTTAATTATGTAATTTGATTTAAAAAAAAATGTTTATATGCGGAGGGAAAAACAAAAAAAAAAAATTAATTAATTTTTCAGCTATAAATGTGGCATCATTAAAATTCAGAGTTGATTTATTAAAAGTTGGCCAATGGACAAGAGTTTGTTATGAACAGTGTTGCCAGAAGTAGGGGAAAATCCCTACATGTAGGTATTTTTTATACTAAAATAGAAGCGTAGGGAAAATCACAGATTTAATCGCCAATATGTAGGGATTTTTCGTCACATCGCATTATTTATGATGTAAATGCAGAAAAAAACGAATTTTAGTAATATTTTCTTATCCAAAACGGTTGAAAATTTTAAAATTAAAAATTAAAATCGCTTAAAATATATTTCCAGAGTTGTTTGTAGTTTAAAAAGTTGGCGACACTAAAATGTGTATATATTTTTCTAAGATATTTTAAAAACAAGGTGGTGGGGCTTCTTAAAAACTGTTTGCTGAAATCGACATCAATGTCTTAGGGACAAACAAAGAATTTGTCGTTAAGCTAACGAATAGTGGGTATCAACTGGTACAGCTTAATATGTCTGGAGAAAGAGATTATGTACATAATGTACACTAGCGTGGCCGTTAGTTGTATGGAGAACTTTTTTTTTTGATTTCTTATATTCTCCCCCGCCAAATCGGTTCAGTTTTATGTAAAGAAAAATACAAAAAAATTTCATAGCGATAAGTTGTGTTTTAGGGGGGGCATCCGCCTCTCAAAGTTTTCTATCAAGCCATTTATTCAAATTTAATTTGTTTGCATATTACTATCCCTTAATAACAACATTTTACAAGAATATGATATATGTGTGGCAATATTTTAGCTCTTCTAGTCAACAACATTAGTCTCGAAGAAAGTTTTTTGCTAAAATTAATATTTAAGACTTAAGAAAATAACAACAAAAGAACAAACATTTTATAAACGTTTTATATATATATATAAAAGGGGGATTTAATGTCAAGTGACCCAATTTTGAAATCGATGTCTTCCGATTTGGATGAAATTTGCACCAACGTCATTCCTATTGAATAGTAGTTTAGACACAAATTTTCAACAAGATCGGTCAAAAAGTTTCAGTGTTAGAGGGAGTCAAGGTTTGCCATACAGGTGTTCTTTCTCATCCATGTAACTTATTACCTATTGGTGTTAGCAAAATTTGTCCCAACTAGCTAAGATAGCTATTTAATCAATCTTTAAAAAAAAAAATTTTTTTTTTTTTAAATTTTTTAAAATTTTTTTTTTTTAATTTAAAACTTTTTTTTTATTTTTTGTTTGCCAAGTTTTAAATTTAAAAAAAAAAATTAAAAAAAATTTTTTTTTAAAGATTGATCAAATAGCTATCTTAGCTACTTGGGGCAAATTTTGCTAACACCAATAGGTTATAAGTTACATGGATGAGAAAAGAACACCTGTATGGACAAAATTTTAAACTTTGACCCCTCCTAACTCAGAAAATTTTTGACCGATCTTGTTGAAAATTTGTGTCTAAGCTACTATCAAATAGGACCAAATCGAAAGACATCGATTTCAAAATTGGGTCACTTGACATTAAATCCCCCTTTTATACATATAAAACGTATATAAAATGTTTGGTATTTTGTTGTTATTTTCTTAATTATTTTCTTAAATATTAATTTTTGCAAAAAACTTTCTTCGAGCCTATTGTTTTTGACTAGAAGAGCTAAAATATTGCCATATATCATATTATTGTAAAATATTGTTTTAAGAGAAAGTCATATGCAAACAAATTACATTTGAATAAAGGACTTGAAGGCAAACTTTGATGGGCGGACGCCCCACAGTGCTTTGGCCCATAGACATAAATCAAAAAAAAAAACAAGTCTTATATTGTGCTTAAAAATGTACAGATCGATAGATAACAAAATAATTAAAATGAATTTTGAAGAATTTTTAAGATTTAACTCTTTTTGGCGGCGCTAGAGGGCGCCAAAGTTTGAGAATTTATAGTAAAAATGGCCAAACAACTACTTGAGTTTTACATGCTTTAGGAAAACTGTTGTAAAACTGTTGTTTTTTAAAGCACGAGATTGAAATTTTTTTCTGTAGTAGTTTACTATATTTAGAACTAACTGTAAAAAATTTTTATTGATTTATTTTCTCATAAGTGTTTTTTTATTGGTTTGAAAAATGCTTATTATTTACTTAAGCTCTAAAAATTTTCTAACTTTGATGGAATATTAAAAAAAAAAGAAAAATATGGTCTATGGGTTTTTTTCTGATTTCGAATATTTAGACTGTTTTCTAATAACTACAAAAAATTGAAAAAATTTTACCACAACTTGAAAAAAAAACTTTTTTTAAATGGCTATTTTCATGATTTTTGATCAAATTTTGATAGTTTTCAGGAGTTTAAAAGACAATTAACTACAAATACTGTGAAATATTAATTCAAACTTATACCATTCAATAAAAAACAACAAAAATCAAAATATGTATAAAACATTTTTTGTGTTTGTCTGCATTTTACGGCATAAGAGGGCGCTGAAATCACAAATGCCCTTGGTTTTTTATTGTTTCAAGAAAATAATTGTAAAAAATTAATTTTTTGGATTACGAGATTCAAATTTTTTTCTGTAACAGCTAACTATATTCTAAACCATCCATCAACTGGAATTATGCTCCTATACATATTTTTTAATGGTTTGAAAAATGCTTATTATTTAGTTAAGCTCTAAAAATTTCTTAACTTTGATGGAATATTAAAAAAAAAAAGAAAAATATGGTCTATGGGTTTTTTTCTGATTTCGAATATTTAGACTGTTTTCAAATAACTACAAAAAAAAAATTGAAAAACTTTTACCACAACTTAAAAAAAATTTATTTAAAAAAAATGCTATTTTCGTGATTTTTGCTCAAACTTTCATAGATTGAATTAGTTAAAAAAAAATAAACTAGGAACATAATAAGAAAAAAATCCAAATATATATACTATTGAATTAGAAAAATTGACAAGATAATTTAAAAAATATTAGTATAACAGTTGTGTCTGTTTCTTTTAGTCGATACAAGATGGCGCTAAATTCCCAGATGACGTTGGTTTTTCATCGTATAAAGAATGTTTTCAAAATGTGACTTAGTGCCGTTATTTTTTATTTAAATTGAAGATGGTTACGTGACAGAAGTTTTTTTTTGGTAACAGCCTTTGTTTGTAGTAAGAGCAATTCTATTGTGGAGTGTTCGAAAATATTGCATATGCCTAGCACAGTTCACAAAATTTTAGTCCATGGAGCTGATGTTATTGAGTTTTTTAATTTGCCAATAGGTATTAAAGTGGCTTTATGTAATTATAATGAAACGTAACTAATAACTATAATAAATTTCAGGGTGCTTGTCCGAAGAAGCATTGGAAGCCAACCACAAAATCGTGAGAAAAACAAGACTGTCCCATACAAGAAAAACGTCACGAAGAGACACTCATTACGATTTAATGACTTTTTTAATACTTTCCTCAGATCCGTTGTTGTCTTCAAAAAGGAATCCAAAGACAAAAAAAAATATATTATTTGAAGAAATTGAGAAATATATACTAAGAGAAAGTGTTGATGTTGTTAAAGATGACGAAACAAATGTTTCGTTGGGCGGCAACATTTTGTTGGATCTAGTAATGAAGATGATTTATTGTAAATAAAAAATATGAACATATGTAAATTATGAATAAATTAGTTTAATGAAAATAAATAAGGAATATAATAAGAAATGATTCAAAATAATTCGTTAGATCGGTTCAGTATCACTTTCTGAGTCGATCTAACGATATCCGTCCGACCGGCTGGTTGTCCATGCAACCTTGTGCATACAGATCACAAATTCGGAGATAATTTGATGAAATTTGTCACAGAGGCTCTGACTGGTACAAGGACCAAGCCTATTGAAAATGGAACGAATCGGTCCATAATTTTACAAAAACCATCTTATTACATCGGCAAGATTAAATTTGGTCCAAACCAAACTAATTTTATTGCAATCAAAATCAGCTTATCAAATTTTATTGGAATCTTTCTATTTTTGAACATAGCTCCCATACAAATCATTCTCCCGAAAATAGCTTTTAATGCCAGCTTCCTTAAAAATATATGTAGTAACATACCAATATAAACCATAGGTTACATATAAACCCTCATCCAAAAAACCCATATCTGAAGATGAAGATATCTAAATAATATTCGGCAGAAAGAACTTTGAAATGAATCTTAACCTCATAACATAATTTTGTTCTGGTGGGTCCATGATTGCCTATGGGTCCCAAATAGATTACAATTTAGGAGCTTTGTTTTTAAATACTATGCTATAGGATATCACATGGTCGGGCTTGACCGATTATACTTTCTTACTTGTTATTTTTGCACGAGCATTTTAAGCGTTTTTAACTCATTTTTCATTAAATGATGTTTTTGTATTTTTCACATTTATAATCCGATTCTACCAAAATTTGGCACACATATATATCTAACAAATATCAATTTTCATACCAAATTTTATTACGATCGGATAATTTTTGGAAGTGTTATAACATTTTTAAGAAAAAGGATATATGGCAGGACCTTGAGTCCTTGTTCAGATTTAAGTGAAAATTTGCACATACGTTGCTAGTTGTGTGTGTATTAGTATGACCATTTTTTGTAGTTTTGTGGGCATTATTGAAGCTAAAATTACATTTTTCCATTTCAGGACACATGGGAGGTAGGCGTGTCCTTGGACCGATTTGTCCAAAAATTCAAATTTTTCTTAACTAAGCTATTCTATGCTTGTGTACCAAATTTCTGACAACTCCTTCTATTTATGTCCCTTCGTTATATGGGGACAAAGCACTGTGCGCCCCCCCCCCCCCCCCTTAAACACAACTTATCGCTACGAAATTTTTTTGTATTTTTTTTTTTACATAAAACTGAACCGATTTGGGGGGGGGGGGGGGGAATATTAGAAATCAAAAAAAAAAATAAAATAACGGCCACCCTAATGTACACTGTGGTATACAATATCACTAGCGCCATTGGTGTATATGTATAGTGAAAATGCCAAACATTTCACCAGTCACTAACGGCAATGGTTCTTTCCTATACCACTGGGATATTATTCAATGTTGAAAGATTTCATTGAATTTATTAAAAGTAAACACATATGTATTATTTTTTGTCAAATTTATTTTTTATAACTATTGTTTTTTCTTCTATTTAAATGATAATAATGCGTAGGGATTTTTGTAGGGGAAATTTTATCAAAAAATCGGATTTTTTTTAGCATGTGTAGGTATTTTTTCGAAAAAGCCACTGTCAACACTGGTTATGAATTGACTCTGTGCTAACAATCTGCAAAGCTTTATCGGCATTCGAGTTAGCAGCTCGTTGTTCGTAGTGTACAAACTGTGGCTAAATTTTTGTTATGAATACAGCTGTAAGTACTTTTTTAGTCTAAATAGCACTGTTGTTAACAGCCAGTTATATTTTAAATTAGTGTAAGAAAACGTCAAAATTATGGTGTTCTCTTTTCTGACAATAATGTTCCATGTATGCTACCATTCGCGCGAGTTTTTGTTCTATTCTAAAAAAATATGCAAAATTGTGAGAAGTTGTCGTTGTCCTTTCTAAATATGTTGCACAAATAATTCCAAATTTGTTCCATTTCTTACCCCCAGTTATAATTGAGTGTGAGATAATACTTTTTTGCATCTGCGTTAAGTACACTTTTATGCAAACAAGCATTTTTCTTATTAACTTTTTTCTTGTTTTTGCGTATAATTGGTGTTGTATTGTGATTTTGGTTTTGATTGTGATGGATATAAAAACTTTTTGTTTTTCGTTTGTTTTACTTTTATTTAATGATTATTTTTTTTTTGGCTCATAATTTTTAACAGCAGCTGACATTTATTATTGAAAATTAGTGTTGCTAACGCCTTTTGGAATTCAAAGAAAATTTAATGTTTAAAATCGCTACAACCGTGGTGAATAACGCTTATTTGTACAAACTTTGCTTTCAATATTTAACACGCTAAATACACATTAGTGTTGACAGTAAAACGTAGCTATTATTTGGTTCCATTGTAATTTAGAAAAATGTATCACTTTGTAAGGGTGCGTGTAACCTGATAAATATATTACACAAATATAATGCATATTATTTTTTAGAAAAGAAAACACCATTAAATAACAAAAAAAAAATTATAATTTTTTTTATTATGTGTATAAAATTAAAAGTATAAAAATCACATAAAATATTTCATTTAACTCAGCACACAAAGAGATCATAATAAATCATTTATTTACACATATTAGTTGTATATTTCAAAGTCTTTAATTTTCATTGGCAAAAATCTGTGATTAAAAAATATTGTTTTTTTTTAATAAAACTGTAAGTCTATTTTTCACTTCAAAAAACTGTAAAAAACTAATAAATCCGTATGTTTGGAAACACTGCTTTTACCATTCATCTACAAAAATTAAAAGTCATTTCTGTCCTCTTAGACAAACAAAAAAGCCATTTAATATTCAAAGTTCTGCAACACCAATTTGACCAAGCTCAGTCTGAACAAAGCAAACATTCTCTAATCTAGTCCATTCAATTAGTTAATTAACTGTATATTCATTATAATGACATTAAAATAAACAAAAATCGACTTTTGAAGAGTATCGTAAAAAAAAGCACGTGCTCACTTATAATATGCATAGCCAATATTATTTGTTTAACAAAAAGCATCAAATTGTGGCACGCTGATATTTATTACAAATAAAGCAGATAGTTGGATTTTTTGATTTAGAGTAAAAAAGGGGCAGCAAAATAAAGAAGAAAAACAAGCCACAAAATAAAGACCCCCCCTCCCTATTCTAACTTTATCCAGAGTTAAGCAATAAAAACAAAAATACCTGGGGTAACAAATATTATATCGTTTACTTCATGTTACAACAATGTTTATGTGTAATGTTTACACATTATAAATATGTTCTATAGATTTCTTTGATATGAAAAAATAAGAGAGTGTAAGTTCGTGTCGTTACACCCAACACTTAAATGTTTTACTATTGAAACCACACTACCTCATCGATAGATGGTACTTTTATTGTAGGCACATTATCGTCTACAAACATTCAGGAGCAAAAGTTAATGTCAAATTAAATAAATTAGCAAAATACACGCACTGAATCTTCAGTCATGTTTAACTCTCATACACAATAATACACGAACTCGAACACATCCATATTTATATACATATACATGTACATTGTACATATGTTTTTATTAATGTTTATCCGCGGTATAATAATTTGTGAGTTAATTGGGGATGAAAAAGGGATAAATTAATTTTTTGGTGGTACGAAAACAGGGTTTAAAATTTAAGACCTTTCATAATTTAAATAAACTTTTTTCCCATTAGTTACTAAAAACTCACTAGGACCAAATCTTTTCATATTCAATAGTGAGACTAACTGCCTTTTTTTTAAAGAACATACAATTTCGTGTGAGAAATTGTATTGAAAACAACAATAAAATGCCAAAATTTGTTCTTGTTTTCAATATAATTCCTTACAAGAAATTTAAGTTTTAATTTTCTAAAAAAGACAGTCTCATTATTGAATATGAAAAGATTTGGTACCTTTATTTTCAAATAGCAAAAAACGACACTTTCA
Organism: Pollenia angustigena; assembly: GCA_930367215.1. NCBI lineage: Eukaryota > Metazoa > Arthropoda > Insecta > Diptera > Polleniidae > Pollenia > Pollenia angustigena. The sequence continues at coordinate 186,571,910 of OV884058.1, read as the reverse complement.
TAAAACTTTACAAAAAAAATTTCCTTAAGTTCAAAATGGTTTAATACATATTATTAACATGTATTCGCACAAACTAACTTACTTATGGATATCTAACGGCTAAAGTACAATTTGAATATTTCGCTTGTTAGAGTTTTCAAAATTCCCCTTCGTAGCTCTACACCCAACACACATAAATAAGTAAAAGCATTAATATAATGGGGATTTTATAAAAAGTAATCATTTCAGTCAGAGTGTATGAAAAATGTTTAAGTATAAACGGCAAATATATTGCGGTTTTAAGGGATGTATGGATACGATAACTTGTTGCGGAACAATTTTTAAAGGCGAACGAGTAAAATTAAATGTTGCTGAAAACCGCTGTTGCATAAAATTGAAACGAAGAAACAGGAAATTTAAATGGTTTTGCACAGGAAAATATTTGTTGGTATATGTTAAAAAGAATTTAACAAAAGGGAATAAAGGTGAATTAAATGCACCTGACTATTTGACAACATTAAAGAAATGTTCGAAAAAGAGATCATTAGTGAGTTTAAATTTTACAAAAGGAAGTGTAATCGTTAATAAAAAAAATTTTAATAAAAAGTGATGTTGTTTTTAGTTAAAAATCCAAATTGGACCTCTTTTTATATTTAATAACCATCTGTTTTGAAAGTTTTTTTTTTTTAATTTTGGCAAAAACCAAACTTTCGAGAGGACAATATATTTGGAAATAATATAGTAGTAGATCAATTTTCTTCAAATTTTTTTTACTTCCGCTTGTTCTTAGTTTATTTAAGGTAAAGTGTGTCTTTTAGGAGTGTAAGATTGAATAACGAGCCGACTTGGCCTATCAATAACAAGTTACTCCTTTGCAAATGTGATATTTCTGTTGAATTTCATACCCAATTAGACATTTTCTTATTTTGCGATGCACAAATGGTACATTTTAAAAAATAAGTGCACATTTATTTACTACGCAATAAGATATACACAGATGCATTTAAGTTAGTGAACGAATTCTTAACAAATTTAAAAAACAAATATTTATATTAGACTTAAATTCATCAAATTTAATTTTTATTAAATTATTTTTGGTGAAAAAAGAATTTACAACATGAAATTAAAAAAAAAATTTTTTTTGGAAATTTTATTCTTGACTGAACCGGGAATTGAACTCGGTTCGATTTTAAATGTTTTAAGAATAAACACATTCCCATCATCAGAATTCTTAACCGTTCTACAGTTTTCAACAGTTCAATGAAAAAAACCATTGTTAAAGAAAATAATATTTATAAGACCACGTTATTCCTTCACTACGAAGCAGTATTGTAAGGAAGTATATTAAAGAATTTGTAGTTATTAATTTGAGACAAAAAACACAAATTTTTTAAAATGCAGTATTAGAATCAGACAAGGTTCTTTAAGAACTACAAATTTATCTAAAATTAAATAAAAAACAAAAAAACTGATTTTTACACTCTCCAGTTGCATTGAATAAATCACTTTATGTGTCAAAATTGTTTTGATTTCAAATGAAAACTCGCCATATAAAATGCATAGCTTCTAAAAGTGAGATGGTAAGCGAAACATTAAGATTTATCTCTTTAAAATCTGCCGCGTTTGAAGCTTCATATTTTAATTTACTATTGGTCAAAATAATCACCCCTATCGTGAATAGTTTTTCCCTCGTAATTTTTCCCCTTTTCACATATTTGCGATCATGAACAACTACCATGACAAATTGTAATTCAAAGGAGAATAATAACGTCAACAAATGTTCACGGGAAAAAATTCCGCTTATCGTGAAAAATTTTTTCCCTCGTAATTTGTTCACATTTCCCTTAGATTTTCTCACTTTATTTTTGCTAGGGAACAGATCATGTATGAAAGTAGCTCCTCCTATAAATCGAATATTAAGGGTTAATAAAGTTAATAAGGCACAAGCCGATATATTGCTCAACAAAATGCAAAACAACAGGTCGATTGCTTGCCGATTTGTGAAGTTGTCGATTGAGTTGGTTGCAGAATTTTGGAAAATATTTTACTACATAAAATTTAAAATGTGCAAAAAACTAACGTTGTAATCAAACTATCCGTCCAATACTAAATATTTTGCTTTATTATTTTAACTTTTCTTTAAAATATATACTTGTATATTTTTGAACAAATATTTCATTGATTTTTAATTTTTTTAATCTTTCTTCTTTTTTTACATTCACTGGAACTGATAGCGTGAAAAATTTTTCAAATGAGATTCACGATTGCTTTTTTCCCCTTCGAGGGAAATGACAATTTCATGGGGACAAGAATTCCACTTGTTATCCACGATAGGGGTGAATATACCTTGCGTAAAAAAAAATATACTTCATGTCGACCAAAAAGATACAAAAATATGGGCTCCAATACTAAATGTGCTGTAAATATATGGACAAAATCTCTAGAATTAGAAAAATAGTTAGGGGTATCTATATAAAGAAGGTTCAGAGCTAAACCGAACCAAGTCATAGAATATAATACATTTATGTATTTTAAAACTGGTGCTAAATTCCCCGCAAATTTTAACTCTATCTAGTTCTACAACGGACTAAATCAAAAATTGTTTCTTTCCAATGTTCACAGTAATAAACCCAAGCAAAGGCTCCAGAAATTAATGACCGATCACTTACTCAAACGAAAAATATTTTCATATTTTCTTTTTTGACTTAGTTCGCTTCAGCATGAACCCTCCATATCTATATATGTATCACCATAAACCAGCGACTTCAGGCAGCCCCACAGGATATAATTATGAGGCGTTAAATCGCACGGCCAGATTTATTTTTGAAATTTAATTATCGGCAAATTTTGATTTTAAAAAGTCGATGGTTGCGCTCTCCAAATGGCATGTGAGCCATCCTGTTGAAACCACATTTCGGCCGGATCAATATCATCCATATTTTCGAACAAAACATCATCGATCATGGTGCGTACTGTGAGCTCTAGCTTCATTTGTTAAGAATTAAGGTCCGTTGATAAAACTAGTGTGTTAACCTCACATTTTTCTGGATGTAATTGGGTCAGTTGTGGATTAGTCTCACTCCGTGTTTGACGTTTACTTACAAACCAGTTCAGCCTGAAACGATCCGTGCACCATAAGAACCCAGAAGATGTTTAAAGTAAATTTCGATAGTTTGGTAACGTTCATGATGATTTGCCAGAGTAACTGATCATTAATGTCAAAAAGTAAGCGCACTATGGCAGTTCAATTGGCATCTAACGCTTCAATAAGGTCTATCCGACTTAAAAAATAAATCTATTTTTTTATATAACATTTTCTTCTTTTTCCCGTAAAAAGTATCTTTCAAAATCCAAAAAACAAACAATCTTAAATGATATTTAATTATCACATACCAAATAAGTGCCGATAATCGTAATTGATTTATCTTAAAACAATTAATTTTAATTGCAAAATAATTACAAAATTTTACACATTTTTACACTTGTTACAAATTGAATTTGTACAACAAAAACAAGTTTGTACAAAAAAACTCAAGTGTGCAAATGAAAAATAAAATTGACAACAAGAATGATAAATGTGCAATTAATAAAATGAAATAAATGTACAATCAATAAAAAAAACTCAAGTACTTTCAACCACAAGTTCGATGTAAACGAAGATATGAAAAAACCCCCACTTAAAAAGACACTCCTCTACTTAACTACATCTTCTTTTTTATCTATAAGCTCCCTGTTCACAAAAAGAAACTCCCACTAGTCATTAAACAAAATTGAACTGGCTATACAAATACATATTTTTACAGCAGCAGAGCACAATTGACCCATAAAATAATTAATAATATTATAAAATGACTTGCATGGCCAGGGACATTGACAGGTTTATAAAAAAACAACAGAATAAACCAGTTTAAATAATTTTCCTAATAGCATCTCTTGAAAAAAGTTTCAATAATAAATAAATAAATAAATCTTAATATTGCTTAAAGTGTAGCAAGAACAATTCTTAAATATTAAAGAACATTGCACTAATCGTTGATTTAAATGCCAGTTCATATACTACAATAACGATTTGATAAGTTACAATTATAATTGTTTCATTATGGCGTTTCATTGTTCCCTAATTGGATTTAACAGGCATGTTAAATCAGTTCAGTTAATTGTATTAAGGGTATTCATTTCAATTTTTTTTGGTTGGAAAAATGGAAAAAAGAAAAATTACACTCTAATTGACGTGAACGGGGGGTTTTTTTTTTACAAACTGTCAAAAAAAATCTGTCAAATAATTCGTGGAAGTAATTGATATTTTTTAATATGCCGAACAAAAGTGTTTAAAGTGAATTAATTGATTATTAAATTTAAAACGAAGTATTATTGTTATTTTCATCATAATATTCGACTACAAAAAGTTACTCAAAATGGCGATTGTCTGCCAAAAAGTCGAGTATTTTATTAACTTCAGCTTCTGTCAATTTTTTTGACCCCATTTCTTTTTTTTAATAACTTTTTTCATTGAACACATATTTAAAATGAATTGTTCTTTTTGAAATATTAAATGAAAAATAAGTTATCTTTGAAATGTTGTAACTATAAAAAATAATTTTTAAAATCAGAGTTGTTCAATTCAAGAGTTTATAAAAAGAGATGCAATTTTTCGTACTTTGTATTAAAAATTAGCAATTTTTTATGAATGGCAACATCATTTCGTTTGACGTTTAAAGCGGAAAATTACATCTTTTTATCCTGACTTTTTTACACTTGGTTATAGTCTGATAAAAATGTAACTTTTGGTGGAATTTTTTTTCTTGTGGTTGTTGTAACAAAAATTACATTTTTCCACTTTTCCATTTTTCCAACAAATAAAAAAACTGAAATGAATACCCTTATTGTGACTTAATTTCAAATTTTCCCTTTGGTGAATTTTGAGGAATGTTAAAGATTATGATTATAATTGCTGTTTGTTTGCAGAGCAAATTATATAAATCACTACAAATTTCCTTATTAAGGAGGCAAATAACGAGTTAAAATGGAACAATAAACTACAAATCGAATTTAACTCAAAACGCTGTGCAACTGTTCAAATTGGCAGGGGTTCTGCTTAAGGCTAGATTACACTATTATACTTTGTATTAACACATGTCATAAACTTAAGTAATATGACAAAGTGTGATAGTGTGAATGCAATGTGTCACGAAAATGACAAGTATTATGAAAAACAGTTTGACATCCCATACGACTTCATCGTTTTTTGAAAAATTTCTAAACAATAATACTTTTCATTGGATCAGGGTTGCATTTTATTTCATGTGTGAGTGTTTATACTTTGTGTGATGGTGTGAACACAAACTGTCATGTTGAATTATATTTTTTGACAGTCGCAACAAAACTGATTAGATTTTACGTGTGTGAAGATAAATATGAAAAGTTAAATATGTTTTTAAAATATATCGAATGCGATAAAAAATATTTTAAAAAAATATCGCATGCGTATTATAAAGAAAATACGACTATTTATACGAAATTTTACAGTTTTTATGAAAAATTAATAATTTTTATTTAATATTTAAAACTATTTAGATATTTAGTTAGTCTTTTTATATTAAAACTTATGATTTTTGAAAAAATACGACTTAAGAGTGAAATTCACATGAAAGTGCTGTGTGAGGGATATGGCCACTGTGTCCAAACCCTTCGATCTCAGGGAATCAAACCTAATGGAAAATGAAGACTATGGACAGGGCTACAATAACCTATAAGCACTTTATCCAAATTGTATTTGTGAAAATTTTTATATTATATTATTAAAAATATTAAAAATTTGGATTAAAAACCATAAATAGTTCAACAAAATAACCACAATACTAATTATTGTTAAAGCTAAGGCACGAGCTCTATGTGTACATTTGTCCTTCAAGCTGTGCTGAAAAAGGTCAACAGAAAAGAGAAAGACAAAGTGAAAAAACAAAAAATGTACTTGGACTTCAAGAAAAATTCTTGACGAAAGTACGAAAAAACAGAAGTAAAGGAAAAAACATGTAAAATCAATTAAAGATGGATAATCATTCAGGAAAGCAAATTACAATCTACCAAATGTTAAAATACAATTTGGTTAAAGGATTGATGTTTGACTAGTGACGTCAGCAGTCGTCGATGACTGCGAGTGTAAGACGGCAAATCCATCTGAGGAGATCGAGTGGTTGCGATCGAAACATGTCATGGTAACCTGCCGGCCAGGGTTCGAGCCCGAGCCACGTCAAGAATGAAAGATTGTCAATAACAATTTTAATTAATTTTCATGTTGTAAAATTCCTTTCTTCACAAAAATAATTTAATAAAAATTAAATTTCATGAACTTAAGCCTAATTAAAAATATTAAAAATTTGGATTAAAAACCATAAATAGTTTAACAAAATAACCACAATACTAATTATTGTTAAAGCTAAGGCACGAGCTCTATGTGTACATTTGTCCTTCAAGCTGTGCTGAAAAAGCACAACAGAAAAGAGAAAGACAAAGTGAAAAAACAAAAAATGTACTTGGACTTCAAGAAAAATTCTTGACGAAAGTACGAAAAAACAGAAGTAAAGGAAAAAACATTAAAAATCAATTAAAGATGGATAATCATTCAGGAAAGCAAATTTCGATCTACCAAATGTTAAAATACAATTTGGTTAAAGGATTGATGTTTGACTAGTGACGTCAGCAGTCGTCGATGACTGCGAGTGTAAGACGGCAAATCCATCTGAGGAGATCGAGTGGTTGCGATCGAAACATGTCATGGTAACCTGCCGGCCAGGGTTCGAGCCCGAGCCACGTCAAGAATGAAAGATTGTCAATAACAATTTTAATTAATTTTCATGTTGTAAAATTCCTTTCTTCACAAAAATAATTTAATAAAAATTAAATTACATGAACTTAAGCCTAATTAAAAATATTAAAAATTTGGATTAAAAACCATAAATAGTTCAACAAAATAACCACAATACTAATTATTGTTAAAGCTAAGGCACGAGCTCTATGTGTACATTTGTCCTTCAAGCTGTGCTGAAAAAGGTCAACAGAAAAGAGAAAGACAAAGTGAAAAAACAAAAAATGTACTTGGACTTCAAGAAAAATTCTTGACGAAAGTACGAAAAAACAGAAGTAAAGGAAAAAACATGTAAAATCAATTAAAGATGGATAATCATTCAGGAAAGCAAATTTCGATCTACCAAATGTTAAAATACAATTTGGTTAAAGGATTGATGTTTGACTAGTGACGTCAGCAGTCGTCGATGACTGCGAGTGTAAGACGGCAAATCCATCTGAGGAGATCGAGTGGTTGCGATCGAAACATGTCATGGTAACCTGCCGGCCAGGGTTCGAGCCCGAGCCACGTCAAGAATGAAAGATTGTCAATAACAATTTTAATTAATTTTCATGTTGTAAAATTCCTTTCTTCACAAAAATAATTTAATAAAAATTAAATTTCATGAACTTAAGCCTAATTAAAAATATTAAAAATTTGGATTAAAAACCATAAATAGTTCAACAAAATAACCACAATACTAATTATTGTTAAAGCTAAGGCACGAGCTCTATGTGTACATTTGTCCTTCAAGCTGTGCTGAAAAAGGTCAACAGAAAAGAGAAAGACAAAGTGAAAAAACAAAAAATGTACTTGGACTTCAAGAAAAATTCTTGACGAAAGTACGAAAAAACAGAAGTAAAGGAAAAAACATGTAAAATCAATTAAAGATGGATAATCATTCAGGAAAGCAAATTACGATCTACCAAATGTTAAAATACAATTTGGTTAAAGGATTGATGTTTGACTAGTGACGTCAGCAGTCGTCGATGACTGCGAGTGTAAGACGGCAAATCCATCTGAGGAGATCGAGTGGTTGCGATCGAAACATGTCATGGTAACCTGCCGGCCAGGGTTCGAGCCCGAGCCACGTCAAGAATGAAAGATTGTCAATAACAATTTTAATTAATTTTCATGTTGTAAAATTCCTTTCTTCACAAAAATAATTTAATAAAAATTAAATTTCATTTATTTTTTTTTTAACAAAAATATTTCTAAAGAAATGTACGTGTTTTAATAATTTAGTTGACTTAAAATATTTATTTTAATGTGTAATTATCATTGGAATTTCTTATGCACATTAAAATAAATATTAAAAGTCAACTAAAACATAAAACACGTACATTTCTTAAGAGAATAACTTTTATTTTTGCTCGAAAAATTAAAAATCAAAAAATAACTGTTATTTTTGTTAAAAAAAATAAAATTCAAAAAATAACTGTTATTTTTGTTCAAAAAAATAAAAATCAAAATTTTAAAAATCAATATATTTTATCATTGACAAGTGCATAAAGAACCATATGGTATACTTGAATCAGTTTTTCGACGTTTACTTCTATATGCTTTTTTTGTTTTAAAATTCCAATACATATAACTGTTATTTTCGGTCCCTGATATTATCATCAGTTTTTTTTATGTATATCTCGATTTCTACACCTGACTCAAATCATCATCAGCCGATCACTGACCACTATCATTTGTCGCACTGTGAAATTAAACAAATTTCGTTTGGAAAAAAAATATGAAAAAAAAATAAAGAGTAAAATCCCAATTTTCTTTGTTTTTCCATATAAAATTATAAAAAATACCAATTTTTTTACAGACTTTTAAATAGCTTTTAAAATAATTTCAAAATTGATTAACAAACATCCAGATAAATTCTAAAAGCCTGTTCCTAATTGGTACTAAAAGCAAGTTCAAAATAAAAAATTAAACAAAATAAAATATAACTGGCAATTTTAAAGAATAAATTTAACATCTAGAAAACATATGCGTTATTCCTCATCTACAATAAACTAAGAAATAAAGACTACTACTAAAAGAAATAAACTTAACAAATCGCACCTGTTCATCAAAAGTAACACAACTCCAAAAATTCTATTTTCCATTTTTTTGAAGGAAACAGTGTATGGTTACCATATCTAACCATTGTAAAATTTTTGGTATTCTATTTGTAATATTTCATGAGAGAAATGCCGTTATGTCTTTCTTTGCGTACTCATATTATTTGTTTTTATTCAATTAAAGAGTTGTAATTTTAGTTGCGTTGAAGTGTTCAAGGGTTATGGTGCTCAAATGAATCAGCGAAACTGTATTAATTCGAGTTGTGATTGTTTTCATGTTAAAAATCTGTTTATCAATAGCTGTTGATTTTGGGTTGTGATAAGCATAACTTGAAATAATATTGACATGTAGATCAAAAAATTTCATGAAAACTGTATTAAATCAAAAATCCGTAATAATTTCGGAAAAAGGAAGAAGAGAAATAAATTTTGTGATTTTATTGAAATATTAGTGAGTTTCCTTTATAACGGTATATTTGTTTATAACAATAATTCCATCATATTGGCGGAATTAGTTTTTTGCTTCTACCGAAAACTTGTAAATTTTGAGTTGTGTTACTTTTGATGAACAGGTGCGAAATGTGGATCGATTTGTTGGAGATAAAAAATTCTATTAAGCTATGTTCACACCTATCAAATATTTGACGTCCTACACGTTACCAATAGTTTGATGCATAATTTTTTATCACAGTAGAGCATAAATATTTTAAAACCACTATTAGGCGGTATTTTGCCACTCAAAATGATGTGATGTGATGGTGGCCCTAGTAATAATAATAAGTCCGTCAGCATAAAAGCTTAATTTTTATTAAACAATTTTTATTAAATACACATACTATAATATAGTAACTATATATGGGCATTTCCATTTAGACGTGGCGAGATATTTGTACGACAAAATGTAAAAGAATTAAATAAAGCAGTCAAATTTGTAAAAAGGGTTTTATATATGCAAAGTAATGAAGTAGCACTATATTTAGTAAAAAAATCGACGCTAAGAATTTGCAGATATAAGCAAAACTATGTGCTGGCGTGATATTAAACAAAAGGGGTGGATTTTGACTTGCATTACAAAACTGAAAAAGTCTGCGAATTGAGCAAGACGTTTTGTATAAAACTTATATACATTTATTTTTCAAGCTATCAAATTTAAAAATATTTGCTCGTTTAAAGGTACTTATGGACATTTTCAGCAAAAAGTCTACTTTTTTTAATGTACCGTTATCCCTTTTGTTATTAAATGTAGAGCTACACCAAAATATAAAAAGTCCACAATACATATGGGCAAATCCCAGAAACAGTCCACCAACCAAAAATTTTTCAAATTAATTTTTTTTTAATGGAATATAAGACTAGATGTATAATTTAATTTTTATATTAAAAAATATGTATTTCAATGATCATTAATGCAATAATTTTTACCAAATCCTACCCCACTGCTGATTTCTTAATGTTATACGTGAATTTAGCATTATTTTAGGTAATTTGTGTGCTAAAAGTAGCACTTACAGCAGACTGTAGCATATAACCTAAGTTAAAAGTTTCATCGTATGGGCAGATGTTAATTTTCAATTTGAATATAGCAGATGCACGCTTGTAGACCGGCTTACTTGCTCGTCGGAGGGAGGGTTCGATGGCCATATTAAATCGTTACCCTGTAGCTACGTATAAATTTATTTAAAATGCGTGCGTAAACAGAAACAATATAGAAAAGCAGAAGAAATAACATTTTTTTTATTATTAGAATATTTAACAGATTGGGTATAAAAGGTGTTATTAACAAAGCAATCTGTTGCCCACCCAGCCATGATCATGGGTTGTACATCCCAAAGAAAAGACGAAAATAACTTCAAAATTTCCATGATCCCTAAGATTTTCACAACTAAGTTTCACCACAACTGGCTAGAAATTAAACAGTCATTATGTTTAGCTTATTCACTGATCATATTAAATGATTTATTAAAATTCAAATTCATTTTATCATTTAATAATAAAGTTAAACATGAAATACTTAAAATATTATATCTATGAAGTATTAATGGAAAGTATAATAAAATTCCTTTTTATCATATTTATTAAAAAGAAAGAAAAATGTAATAAACACGAAAAAGTTAAAATAATAAGCTGAAATGCTTCACGGGTTAATTAAATTGGCAAGGTCGATGACCCAAATGCAATAAAATAAATAAGGGAAAAATGCATTTATGTAAAAATAACAAAGAAAAATTTAAGCAAGGAAAAAAAATAGGTATAAATAATAAACTTGACTTACATTATGTTGTTGTTGCTCCCACGTCGAAAGTACTTTCGAAAAGTTCAGCTAATGTTGTTGTTCTTGTTATCGTAAGAAGAGAATATTACAATTGCTCAAGCCGCCTGTTATTTACATAGGTTTAAAAAAAAATGTTTTTAAGACAAAAAAAAACCCCATGAAGCACTTTTTACACAATTTTTTTCTAATTTACATTAAGTACTAATTTTTTCTCTTTAATAAGATTTAGTATATTCAAAAATAATGAAGTTCTTAAAATCAAATTAAACTCAATTGCACCTCATACATACATACATTTATTTACTAATAATTTACCAATCACTGTTAATTACATTTGGGCTGTTAACAAAAAAAAAGAATGTTGTTAACAGTGCTTAACAGAGTTTTGATTTTTGTATGCAATTTTGTTGAAACATACACATGTACATACATTAAATATGAATTATACATACATACATGTATGCATGACAATGCAATTGCATTTAATTTATTTTTAAGTAAAGGAAGCTAAAACCGGTTTTAAATTTTTTTGTTTTTTTTTCAATTTTGGAAACACTAGTTAACACATTTAAATTTAATTAGGACTTATGAATTTTTAATTCAATAAATTTTATAAGCTACTGATTTTGATAAAAAAAATTTTTATGCACTTCTTTAATTTGTAATTAGGTTTTGTTGATATACCCAAATTTCTTTGTTAATGAAACCTTGACAAATTATTTCTTGGTATTCTAAAATTTAACTATTAGTTTGTTCTTATAAAGGAGAAAAATTTTGTTTATGTTCTACTTTAAATTTGGTAGACCAGTGTAATTATTTGTTCTTTTAATTTTGTTAAAATTTTGTTTTCTCTAAGTGAATCAATAAAGTTCTTTTTTTTATGTTTTAAATTATTTCACTTTACTTATTTAAATGTTCGTTCTCTTATTAAATTTTAAATATTTTTAGCAGGGTTTTATATTTTTTCTTTTTTTTCACAACGAAAATTCCACTTTTACACTTTTTGCCAATTTTATTTCTCCACTTTTTCCTATGACCGTATTTAAAACCCCTTTACAGACAGATTTATGACGATCCTTTACGATTGACCTTTCATCGACAACTGATAAAAAGATTTCATGTAAATTTAAAATAGCATACTGGCAGAAGATGTATTTCATAGCATCAAAGGTTAGGCAGAATATAATGGTTAGCTATAGCTGGCAAATCTTTATTTGGCACCGAGTGGAGTGTAACTTCAGATTATTAAGGAATCTAGGAACTCCCTTTTCCCCGTAACTCAAATTGGCAATTTGAGAAATCCAATTAAGGTGTAAAGCTAAGATCCCACTATCGGCTCAAATAGCAGAATCTGTGACGATTTTTATCGTGCTTTATCGGCGCAAATTTAAAAACATTGCACAATTTATTCTTGGGTGGTCCCATTATCGTCGCATATTGTGACAATTTGTTCGTTTCATATCGGCCAAAACTCAATTGCGACAATAATCGGTACAATGCGGTCACACCATCGTGCTATTTGGTCAAATTAAATCATATGTTTTTGTTTATTTGCTTGTTGGCAGACATAATTTTACTTTAGAAATTCGCAAAATTCTCCGTCTGAATATTCCATTATGTTTCCTAACAATTTTAAATAATATATTTATATACATACATAAATATAATTCAAACTTACTGCACTTGTTCTTTTTTTTTTGTAATTGTTGTTTTGTAAAAATATGTTTACAAATCAGGGATGGCAAAATAGATACAACTGCAATGTTTTGGTAAAAGCGAATTGTTGTCTTTCATGTAACAGTACAAATGTACTATTTAACGTTTTAATACATAAATAATAGATAAAGCAAATGTAATTTTGGTACAATTAAGCTCAAAAAAGTAAAATTTTAGAAGCCAGTTGGTGCAATTTAAAAATTTCGTTTTGCCATCCCTTGTATCGGCGCTGATTGGCGACTGTGATCGGCGCACAAGTGGCCGATAAAAATCGGTACATATTAAACAATTTGATTGCTCCATATTGTGCAAAAGAGTGTTCACATTATCGGCGCATCATGGTTAATTTTGATTGTCCACAGTCAGCACAATTTCGGCACAGATTGTCGCATATTAAAAAATTTTGACCGTTCATACTATCGGCACATGAAATACGACAAAAATTGGTACATTGCGCCGATAGTGGGATCTTAGCTTAAGACAATATAATTTATTTTAATTGAAAAAGATTTCTGGTTACTACTCAATTAAATATTTATAACTTTAAAAAAAGTGTTCAAAACAAAAACTGATTTTTAATCACTTATGATTTTTAATATTTAATTTTAAACTCGAAAGACGTACAATAGTTGTTCACCGTAGGCAGGTTAGACTAATTAATCGCGAGATATTTAATTTTTCAAAAACACGAAACCTTGGTTTATTATGTATTAATAAAAAAATAGGTGCAGTTATAACACTAAATTTCCAAAACCAATCGAAATTTGTAATAAACAAATAAGGATGCAAAAATAATTGACAATACATAAACAGTATTTTCTTGAGTGGTGGTGAAAGACTTCACTCATAGATGGCGTTGACAAAAATAAACTTTTTATCCGTTTCCGTTAAAATTTGAACTGAGGAAGGTACTATTACAAAACCCCCCTTCAAAATCAGGCTTTGGGGATTTAAAGCGGTAAAATCGCCAAACCTGATCCAACCTGACGAAGTTGTGAAAGTATTTACTGGCGGATATCCTTTGCATGATAATTCCCCAAAAAATTTCCTTTTAAATCTTCCAATTCATAATAACTATTTCCTAGTTTTTTCCTTATACGAGCCTTAACAAATGTGGGCGCAAGCTTAGCATTATAGTTTTGTTCAAAATTGCTTTGTTTAAAGTTTCGCCGGTAGATTTCCTGGCCTACCTCATAATCCACCTGTCTTGCTCGCAAGTTGTAGGATTTTTCGTTGCGATAAAACTGTTTTTGCATGATTTCGGAAGCACGTTTAGCCAAAATTTGAAGCGAGTCATTTTTATCAAAACGAACAGAACGGTCATCTAGCATTTCTAACTGACGTAATAATGGATACGTTTTACCACTGGTTATCATATGTTGACCAAAAGTAAGATAATATGGTGAAGTACCGATGGCAGAATGTACAGCAGAACGAAGTGCGCAGCAGATATTGCTAAGGAGCTCATCCCAATTTCTTTGGTCCGGCTTAATATACGCTTTTATAGCAGACAAAACAGATCTGTTCACCCGTTCGGACGCGTTAGCTTGAGGAGCATGAACAGCCGTATAAATATGTGTTATACCATATTGCTTCAACAGATTATTAAATTCGTTAGATCTAAATTGTGTCCCATTGTCAGACACAATGCTTTCAGGGACTCCAAAAGTGTGAAAAAGCTCTTGTTCCAAATACTTCACTACGATTTCAGAGGAAAATTTTTTTACAGCTTTCAAAAAGGGAAATTTCGAATAATGGTCAAGAACAATAAAAATTCCATTGTTGCCAGAACGAGATCTTTGGTATGGTCCCAGAAAGTCCACATAGAGCTTTTGAAAAAATCTGTTGCTTTCAGCAATCCTTCCCATCGGTGGTCTCAGCGCATGGTTCGGGTGTTTTGTCGTTTTACATATTTCACACTCGTTTATGTAATTTTTAACATCAACAGCTAGATTAGGCCAAAAATAAAATCTTCTTATTTTTTCCAACGTTTTATTAATTCCACAATGAGCAGATAAAGTACTATTATGGGCCTTGTACAAAATTTCCGGAATCATCTGTTTAGGAATCCATAGTTTCCAAGCCAGATCATCTTGTACCTTCTCCCCAGATGCATGTTCTGTCCGTCTATATAGGTAACCGTCCACTATTTTTAAGTCCGGCATTTGGTCGATGTTCTTCCCCACTTTGTTTAATAAATCCCGATATTCGTCCGAGTGAAAATGAGTAGAATTTAAATCTACGAAAATTCCCGAGTCAGCGTCCGAAAGAGTTAAGCTATCCAAATTTAAAGCAGACATATCCTCGGTATTGGCCCTTGAAAGAGTATCAGGAACTATGTTCAAACTACCACGTCTATGCTCTATGTTAAATTTAAACCCTTGCAACTTTAAAGCCCATCGAGCCAGCCTTGAATTTAAATCAGTCTGAGACATGAGCCACTTTAGTGACGCATGGTCAGTAATAACTGTAAACTCATGCCCCTCGACGTAAGGTCTAAACTTTTTAATACTCAGCAAAGCCGCCAAGCATTCTTGTTCAGTCACTGTATAGTTACGTTGGGCTTGGTTGAGTTTCTTTGACATAAACGCCACTCGAATCTCTTCACCCTCCGCATTTTTCTGGACCAACACACTTCCTATACCTGTTTTACTGGCATCGCAGTGTATAAAGAACGGCTGCGAAAAATTTGGGCTGTGCAAAACAGGAGCTGAACTCAAATGGGTCTTTAAAATTTCAAACGCTTTCTGAGCCTCCTCTGACCAAATAAACTTTCTCTTTCCTTTCAACAAATCAGACAATGGGGTAGTAATAGAAGCATAGCTCCTAATAAACTTCCTATACCATCCTGTCATTCCTAAAAATCTTCTGACCTGTTTGACTGATCTCGGAACTGGGAAGTCAGTAATGGCGGACACTTTCTCTGGATCAGTTCGAATCACCCCATTTCCCACTACATGACCAAGATATTTTACTTCCGGGACGCAAAACTTACTCTTTTCTATGTTTATTGTCAGTCCTGAGTCTCGTATTCTACCGGCAACAATTTTCAAGACCTCAAGGTGCTGGGTGAAAGATTCCGATATGATGAGTAGATCATCCAGATAAACAAACACCTCCGTCCTGAGAGCCGGTGGTATCACTTTATCCATAAGGCGCGACATAGTCTGTGGGGCGTTACACAGACCAAATGGCATAACGTTAAAATGATACAAAGGTCTCCCAGGAACAGTAAATGCTGTCTTTTCCTTAGATCCAGCATCAAGCGGAATCTGCCAAAAAGCATCCTTGAGATCTAATGCCGTAATAAATTCTGCCTTCGGCAGCCGGCTTAGAATACCGTCAATATGTGGCAACGGGTACGCATCTCCTATGGTAACAGAATTTAATTTTCTGCTATCTAAACAAAGCCTATTCTTTCCAGGTTTGCGATGAAGAACAATTGGGGATGACCAAGCGCTACTTGATTCCTCTATGACCCCTAATGACAACATGCGATCGAGCTCCTCATAAATTCATTTTTCAACAGCTGGTGAAACTGGAAAGTGCCGCTGTTTAATAGGCCTTGCCTCCCCTGTATCTATGGAGTGAAACAAAATACGCGTTTTTCCCAGACCTTCTTTTGCAAATGAAGGGAAGAGAGCAATTACCTGTTGTAACTGTTGTTGTTGACCAGTTGTCAAAGGCATTTGAACAGAAATTTCTGATATATCAGAATCTGAATTTGACGGTAGAAATCGGTTTAAACCGGAAGGAAGAAGATCAAATAGTTCCCAGAAGTCAATACCCAGGAATAAATTTCTTTCTAAACTGGGAATTATAAAAATCATAATGGGTTTCTCAATGTTTTTAAAAATTATCGAAGTTTCAACATAACCAACGACGTTCTGACTTTTCCCATCTGCAGTTTTAACTGAAGATCTAAATTTCTTGTATGATACCCCAGAATTCAAAAAGTTCGAAGCTGCTTCAGAGCCTATACAGGTAATTGATGCACCAGTATCCATTAACCCTAACATTTTTACTCCAAACAAAATAACTTCGGCATACGGGCGTACATCACTGGGTTTATCTAAAACCGAGCAAACAAACTTTTTCCTCAATTGTTTAACTTTCTGCCAAAAATTACGCATACGAATGGCTGAACGAGTTGGCATGCTAGGTTGACCAAAAATTCTTTCTCGTATTCGGTTATATTCCTGCAATCTAACGTGAAAAGGTTTAAATCTATCGGCATCTAGAGTAGTATTATTTATTGTAGTTTTTAAAATTGGATTGTTCGTAGAAGATGTTAATATATGATTATCGTATGTACTGATTTTCGGACTATTACGGTTAAGTATTGAAATTACATTTCCGCTGGCCTGTTCTTCAGATTGTGCACACACTTTGGTGCACTCACCATGGAGTTTTTTGAATTACAATTTCTACAATTAGGTTTGTAAGTATCTGGTGTTCCACAACCGTAGCAAAATATTGTTCTGTCTGATAGACAATCCTGGTAACGGTGGCCTTGTTTACGGCAATTCCAACAGACTAAACTGATTGCACCAATTTCTTCACAATTTGGCTCCGGCAAGAGCTCGACCGTTTTCTCACTTTCATGTGCGATTTCCGCAACTTTTCTTTGGCCTGAAGTACTTTTAGACAAAACTACACTTTGTTTTCTTCTAATATCAGCAAAGAAAAATTCTCTACGCCTACAAATATCCCGTAAATCCTGCACGGATGAAATGCGCAAATTTAGTATCTCGTGCTGTATTTCAGGCAGCAAGTTACGACGCAATATTTCCACCAAATAGTCGTCTGGAATCGGTTCTCTTAGATGATCGGTTAACTCTACAATGGATTCGTAAAAGCTATCAAATGTTTCGGTTGGCCTTTGTTTGCGATCACGAATCATTTCTCTATAATCTACATCTGTGCGAGAGTCTCGGTATTCCTTACGCAAAGCTAGACACAAATTCGGCCATCTAATGGAAGAAACTGACCTATGGTACCGCCAAAACCACACACTAGCTTTACCCTCAAATAATAGACATGCGTTATTACAAAGCAAATCGAAATCACCTTGCAATGTCTGAGCAGTTAACGCTTCAGCACGATAGATAAAGTTATTTACCGACAGACAATTACCACCACCTGAAAACTTTATTTTCCAATTTTAAATTATTTGAAGCACTTTATCTGGGCGTAAGCTAAGGTCTGATGGTGTGGGTACACTCATTGAAGTAGGGTTTAGATGGCGTGACAAAGATCCAAGTTCAGGGCAACTACTAGTACGAATGCCTAATAGTTCTCTAAATGTTTGATGTTCCACAGATGGTAAGGTTTGCATTCGAGGGGGTGAAACAACATTATTTTGAGGTTGTACCGAGTTAGGCTGCATTGCTGCGGAAGAATGTTGGGAATTAGGCAGAACCCCTAGGTTTAAGCTAGATATTCTAGATTCAATGGTAGTTCTTACCAACTCGGAAATTTGGCAATTCAGTGAGGACAAAAGTTGTGCTTGCTGGTCAGAAACAATTGACGCTATCATCTGTCTAAATGATTCACTTGTAGAAACAGTTGGTTGATTCGTTATTGTCTGTTCCGAAACAGAAGGTTTCATATTACCAGCATCTGAATTTAAAGACCCTCCTGGTATAGCAGTACCCAACCATTGTTGACTAGAACTAAACTCCAAATTAGATGATAAAGACTTTGAACGGGTGGCTATAGTCGTAGCTGGAGCATCATTCACTATTCTAGCATTGCAAACTGGACAGAAAGGTCTAGTTTTTAAACTCAAAGCTAAACAATTTTTATGAAAATTATGACCACAACACGGCTGAATTAAAGCTGATTTAGAAGCAATGATTTCATTACATAAACTGCAAGTCAATTGATTAACTGGTAGTGTGGAATTATTATCATTGTTTCCCATTTTTAGCAAAAACAATTATATAACAGACTAAACGAAATTCTCATAAAATATAATTCAATATCAAAGCACTAGATAATATCTTTGCAAAAACGGTATGGTAAGTTATTGAAAATTCAAATAAAAAAAATAAAACAAAAATTCAAAATAACATAAGACACTAAGATTCACTATCATCAAAACGAAAATGCGGCCAACATATGTACCATAAAAATGTAAAAAAAATCAACAGTACCCCTACAATCAATTAGAAATATAAAAATGTGTAAAACCTGCCTAAACTATTAAATAGTTGGCATAGACCAAAACGATTGAGTGTATGCTTACTAAGAGAAAACGACAGTTACTAGTAATTTGCGATATGAAATAAAATTTAAGAATTTAAGTGTAAATTAAATTTAAAAGAAAATATTTCGTTTATAGCATGTGAAGTAATATTTATTTATTTGCGAGAAAAAAAAATAAATGAAAACAAGAAATAAAATTAAATTAAAAAAAATTATTTTGCAGAAAAAAAATAACAAAAAATATGAAGATATTTTTCCAAATGTATGTAAAAAGTGTTAGGTATCCGTTTATTTCTTTTTATTCAGTATAAACGACTGTTTAATTCAATTACCAGTAGGTAAAACTTGTTGTGAAAAAAAAAAAAAAAAAATGTTATCAGAAAAAAATACAACAATAAAGATTTTACCACGAGGGT
This sequence comes from Pollenia angustigena, assembly GCA_930367215.1. Classification (NCBI taxonomy): domain Eukaryota; kingdom Metazoa; phylum Arthropoda; class Insecta; order Diptera; family Polleniidae; genus Pollenia; species Pollenia angustigena. The sequence continues at coordinate 186,552,410 of OV884058.1, read as the reverse complement.
TAATTGTAATCAACAATATAAAATCCACCCATGATATTACAAGAATGCTTAAAAGATTTTGAAAATAGCACAGGGTCAGACCTAGCTTAGTTATCCAAGGTGACGATCCATTCAGCAACAGATAAATTCTATTAAACAACTATAGGATAGTAGTTTAGGGAATATTCTGAGATAATCGGTTGTAAAACAATTTCCATAAAATCTCAAAATGAACATAATAGAAAATAAAAGAAACAAGACAGTGATAAGAGTAAAGTGTTAGATAGAATTGAAATATATATGGAGATCCGAACAACACGTATCGAATTGCTTAGGGCAATCATAGATGGTAAAAATAAACAACAACTGTTCGGGCCCCACGTTGGGCGCCAAAAATTTATATTGTAGCATATAACCTAAGTTAAAAGTTTCATCGTATGGGCAGATGTTAATTTTCAATTTGAATATAGCAGATGCACGCTTGTAGACCGGCTTACTTGCTCGTCGGAGGGAGGGTTCGATGGCCATATTAAATCGTTACCCTGTAGCTACGTATAAATTTATTTAAAATGCGTGCGTAAACAGAAACAATATAGAAAAGCAGAAGAAATAACATTTTTTTTATTATTAGAATATTTAACAGATTGGGTATAAAAGGTGTTATTAACAAAGCAATCTGTTGCCCACCCAGCCATGATCATGGGTTGTACATCCCAAAGAAAAGACGAAAATAACTTCAAAATTTCCATGATCCCTAAGATTTTCACAACTAAGTTTCACCACAACTGGCTAGAAATTAAACAGTCATTATGTTTAGCTTATTCACTGATCATATTAAATGATTTATTAAAATTCAAATTCATTTTATCATTTAATAATAAAGTTAAACATGAAATACTTAAAATATTATATCTATGAAGTATTAATGGAAAGTATAATAAAATTCCTTTTTATCATATTTATTAAAAAGAAAGAAAAATGTAATAAACACGAAAAAGTTAAAATAATAAGCTGAAATGCTTCACGGGTTAATTAAATTGGCAAGGTCGATGACCCAAATGCAATAAAATAAATAAGGGAAAAATGCATTTATGTAAAAATAACAAAGAAAAATTTAAGCAAGGAAAAAAAATAGGTATAAATAATAAACTTGACTTACATTATGTTGTTGTTGCTCCCACGTCGAAAGTACTTTCGAAAAGTTCAGCTAATGTTGTTGTTCTTGTTATCGTAAGAAGAGAATATTACAATTGCTCAAGCCGCCTGTTATTTACATAGGTTTAAAAAAAAATGTTTTTAAGACAAAAAAAAACCCCATGAAGCACTTTTTACACAATTTTTTTCTAATTTACATTAAGTACTAATTTTTTCTCTTTAATAAGATTTAGTATATTCAAAAATAATGAAGTTCTTAAAATCAAATTAAACTCAATTGCACCTCATACATACATACATTTATTTACTAATAATTTACCAATCACTGTTAATTACATTTGGGCTGTTAACAAAAAAAAAGAATGTTGTTAACAGTGCTTAACAGAGTTTTGATTTTTGTATGCAATTTTGTTGAAACATACACATGTACATACATTAAATATGAATTATACATACATACATGTATGCATGACAATGCAATTGCATTTAATTTATTTTTAAGTAAAGGAAGCTAAAACCGGTTTTAAATTTTTTTGTTTTTTTTTCAATTTTGGAAACACTAGTTAACACATTTAAATTTAATTAGGACTTATGAATTTTTAATTCAATAAATTTTATAAGCTACTGATTTTGATAAAAAAAATTTTTATGCACTTCTTTAATTTGTAATTAGGTTTTGTTGATATACCCAAATTTCTTTGTTAATGAAACCTTGACAAATTATTTCTTGGTACATATTCTAAAATTTAACTATTAGTTTGTTCTTATAAAGGAGAAAAATTTTGTTTATGTTCTACTTTAAATTTGGTAGACCAGTGTAATTATTTGTTCTTTTAATTTTGTTAAAATTTTGTTTTCTCTAAGTGAATCAATAAAGTTCTTTTTTTTATGTTTTATATTATTTCACTTTACTTATTTAAATGTTCGTTCTCTTATTAAATTTTAAATATTTTTAGCAGGGTTTTATATTTTTTCTTTTTTTTTCACAACGAAAATTCCACTTTTACACTTTTTGCCAATTTTATTTCTCCACTTTTTCCTATGACCGTATTTAAAACCCCTTTACAGACAGATTTATGACGATCCTTTACGATTGACCTTTCATCGACAACTGATAAAAAGATTTCATGTAAATTTAAAATAGCATACTGGCAGATGATGTATTTCATAGCATCAAAGGTTAGGCAGAATATAATGGTTAGCTATAGCTGGCAAATCTTTATTTGGCACCGAGTGGAGTGTAACTTCAGATTATTAAGGAATCTAGGAACTCCCTTTTCCCCGTAACTCAAATTGGCAATTTGAGAAATCCAATTAAGGTGTAAGACAATATAATTTATTTTAATTGAAAAAGATTTCTGGTTACTACTCAATTAAATATTTATAACTTTAAAAAAAGTGTTCAAAACAAAAACTGATTTTTAATCACTTATGATTTTTAATATTTAATTTTAAACTCGAAAGACGTACAATAGTTGTTCACCGTAGGCAGGTTAGACTAATTAATCGCGAGATATTTAATTTTTCAAAAACACGAAACCTTGGTTTATTATGTATTAATAAAAAAATAGGTGCAGTTATAACACTAAATTTCCAAAACCAATCGAAATTTGTAATAAACAAATAAGGATGCAAAAATAATTGACAATACATAAACAGTATTTTCTTGAGTGGTGGTGAAAGACTTCACTCATAGATGGCGTTGACAAAAATAAACTTTTTATCCGTTTCCGTTAAAATTTGAACTGAGGAAGGTAATATTACAAGACTTATCAAAATATAAATTTCGTTAAAAAAAAGTTGATATTCATTAGTGAAGAAATTAGTTTAAGAAATGCAATTCATAAAAATATAATTTGTTTTCTTAAAATATAACCACAATACTAATTATTTTTTTTTTCTTAAAATAAATAAAATATAAATAAAATACTACTGGAAATACTGTAGCGTGCGTTATGTAGCGTGCGTCACAAAGGGTTCACGGCTTTTGTCAAAAAATCACAACATTTTTTGGCTGCGAATAAGTGCGTATAGAATTGTCTTATAGTCATCTTTCTTTACCCCACGTCTCCATGCGCTATCGATTTAAAAATGACATGAACATAACGCCGGCAGAGCAAAGGTATTAATTTGCTCATGTTCTTGTATGTGGCGAATACGTGTTGATGTTCATGTTCTGATTGACCACAATTTTTGTTGTTGTGCGTTTGGTTGTATACAGAAAATACATTGTATGGCCATCATCATGGCGCACATGGATGCTAAGACGAATGTTTAGGCAACGATGACAGCACATGGACAAAACATGAACATAAACCGTCTACACGAGTAGAATTAATGTGCGACATGCTGTTCTTACCAAGTTGATGGATGGTGGAGACGGGTAGTTAAGCAATTAGATTTTGCATCCCTTATCATGGCAAATTCGCTAAAAATTAGGCAAACGCACTTCAACCTTTGAAGTTACTTCCACTTTTTGTAGCGTGCGTCACAAAACTTTGTGATCAATTATTTCGCAACAAATACTTGCTAAGAAACTATGATATATGCCATTCGTAAGTACATATTAATGTCACTAAATACTATATGTATATAAGTTGAAGCTATCTCTTTTGAAAGACATAAAAATTTTTATATTTCAATCAGAAAACGCGTGCGAATGTAGCGTTCGTCACGCAGGATTTGCCCATATACAATTTTTTGAGAAGCAATTTGCGGTTTACATTTCAACTCAGTTGAGTTGTAATTTCTTAATTTTTGTATTATGGTTTACAACTTTGTTATATTGCTGTGAACAAAAACATAACAAAAATTACAACTGATCACAACCAGTTGTCTTAATTACAACTCAACTTAACAAGACCTTAATAAGCCCGTTTAGAGTTTTCTAAAAAACATGACAATAAAATTTGGAAAAGGACTATAATAATTAAAATTATATCAACTGAGTTGAGTTGTAAACCGTAACAGGGGCCGCAATTTAAACAAAAAGCTGACTTTTCGCAGGAACTGGCCATATATAAAACAAAATTGGATCTCTTCTGAAATTAAAAATGAAACCAAAATGAAAATTTAAGGGGACTGAGACCATTGGGCCCCCTGGATCCAAAAAACCGCCCACCCACTTAGTGGTATGTGTTGGTACTTAAATTAAAGGTAATTTGGCAAGAAAAACGAAAATTACAAAATTTAGGGCAAGCGGGTCTTCTGAAGCCCTCTGGGGCAAAAAGTGCCCATACCCTACTTATATCTATGGGTGGTACTCAAATTAAAAGTAATTTGCTCACTATTGTAAAAATCTTGTTTTTATTTTGTGAATTTGTTTAATCACGCGATTTTTTCAAAAGTTTTAATTTTTTTGTAACTAAAGTTTATCTCAAAGCCGGACTTTGGCCGGGCGCATGGATTTTCTACTCTATGGTATAACAAATACCGGCTTCGAAAATATTAAGAAAGGGGTTTTCTTCAAATACCGGCTTCGCCAACTATTAACATAGAGGGGAAAATAATTAACGAATACAAAAACAAAATAGGTACATACCAAGGCGAATTCAACTACAGATGGTGTCGGAACTACAACAATCCAAAAACAACAGAAACAACATACGATTTTTTACATTGCATTGTTAGTGCCATTAGCTCGAAATGTCAACCATTATTAGCAAAACACTAACAAATCAAAACAAATAAGCCCGAACTGTCAAAATCAGATGCCGTTTCGACACCACCTGTAGTTAATTCGCCTTGGTACATACCTATTTGTAATCGTGCACATACATAGATATAAGTGGGGTGGGGTGGATTTTGTTTTTGTTGCCCAGAGGTCCCCAGAAGTCCCACCCGCCCTAAATTTAATTATTTTTGTTTTTTCTGGCACAATTAGCTTTAATTTGAGAGGCATAAATAACTCTGATATGATTTAAATAATCTTTATCTGGTGTAGGGTATCGTCGGCCTTAAGGAAATAATTCCGCAAAACGGGTCATGTTTCAAAAACTACAAGCACATAAAACATTTTAAATGTTTTAATTATAAACAGAACTAGTCTGTGTTTTTATGCGGCTCTTGTCTTATTGACATGATTGCTACTTTGTAGGCGAGAGGGACGAGGGGAAAATAAACGAGTACACAGATGCATGTACTGTCTTTACGTTTTGCTTTTTCATTCGTTGTTTAATTTTGTTATTGTTTTCAATATCAAAAAAGCACATGTCGTCAACATGACATGAATCATTTGAACGCCAATTCATGTTCAAAGAAGAAAAAGAAAGAATCTTGTCAATAAGACATGAGCCGTATGAACTCAGACTTATTTTTTTAAACGGCCCATACACTTGCAATATTATTATATTTGCCATATTATTTCCATTTTTTCCTATATTATGCAAAAACTCGCACAATAGTTTCATTCATTCAATAAAAAGGTGAACATAACCCCTACGAATAACCTAAACAGCATTGTACAATGTTGCCAACACATTTCACGATATACCTAATTGTAGAATACGTAAAATTAAAAAATTTTATTGGAAGTGTATGAGCCGCTTTACAAGGCAGTTGCAAGTTTCTAGAAAAAGTACGTTTCCTCATTCAGAACATGTTACTTAAAATTATACAATAGGTATGACTGGTAATTTAAATATCGGCCATTTTCTGGAAATCGAAATCGAGTGAAAATGAAATCGATGGAGGTTTCCATTTCAATTTCTTTAAAAATTTCAATAGCTTTTCATGATTTTGAGCGTAATTATTGTAAAGAAGAGTGGTAGGTACAAAAAATATGAAGTAGGTATGTAAAAGGGAATATTTTTATGAACTTTTAAAACCGGATCCTTTTCAAGTTTGTTCGTTTTCATTTTCAATCGAATTCGATTTCCATAACAAGGCTGTAAAAATAACATTTGCGATCAGTTTAATTCTTAACATCAGATCGGAAAACTTTAAATAGGCTTAAAATAATTTCCCAAACAGAAAACTTACATTTTATCATTCGTTGTGTTCTCATCATACTGTATGCCATCATGATCTGAAGGTGGTGTTACCACCGATGATTCCGGTTCAGCAATGCTTACACATGATTTGGTCATATTACACCCGGAGGGGACAGTTTGAATATTAATTTTCACTATATCCGTAGTGGGTAAATACCATTTAGTTTGGGAGCCACTGCTGGCATAAAAATCTAAAGTGCAAGGTTTTTTGCTTAGCTGTTTCATCTCGGGATAATTAATAGAATCATCAAGAGAAGAATCGCATTCATTGACAGATTCACGACCGCTGTCAAAAGCAGTGGCGTCCTGTTGCTCGAGCAGCTGCTGTTTTGCAAAATTACTTTGGCAATCAGCCAAATGGGGTATTAAGGCTGCTGTATTAGATGTTGTTGTTGCTACCGCAGTTATGGTTTTTGTTTTGTGTAAAGGTGCATCATCCTCTTCATAATTTTCTGGTTGTCGTCGCAGTTGTTGCTTTTGTTTTTGCCCAGATGAGGAGCAGTATGCGTTGGCGCACAAAACATCTGACCAAGATGTCAATGAGGAAGAACAAGAATTGCATGGAGAGGAGATTATGCTGTTGTCAGCTGCCGTAGCAACAGCAACAACAGTTGCTGCTGTTGTTGATACACAATTTTCCGTTGAATTTATTTTTGTTGTTACTGCTAGTGGTGGCAATGTTGTTGCCGTTGGTATTTTTGAATTTATTGTTGTAGACATTTTTTATTTTCCTGTTTTTTTTTTTTTTTGAATTATTTGGTAATCTTTTAAAACTAAAATCTTTTAAAATATTTGGTACAATATTTTTTATTTTTCTTACAATGATTATGAAATTCTTTACAGAATTTGCAGACTTTTCTTTAAAAATTGTTAAACATCTAACATAAAATTTATTTCACATAAATTTTCACACGCCCGTATAAACAAAATAAACTTTGACATTTTTCTTTGCACTTGTTTTTTGGTTTCTTTTCTTTGCTGTTATTGTTGTTATTTTTTTCGTTGACCATTAAAGGAATTAATGAATGAATTTTTTTTGTTGGGAAAAAATTTCAACCCGTCTGTAATTGACTTGTTTTTGTAAAATAATTGACTAAAACATCACTTGAATTGAATAAATAAATTTACTTATTTGTTTTTTTCACAATAATTTATACAAATGCACTAAATTTTATATAAAAGATATAAAAAATAATTTTAATTTATTGCCGCTTGACGCCACTCGTTGGTTACAAACGTTCGCGAAACAAAAACACGACTAAACATAAAAAATACACTCTCGTTACAGAAACTTTGGTAAATAAAATGTGTATGTGTGTGTATGTTTTGTTAGTGTTAGAGATGAGAAAGCTTGCAACGATAACAGAGAAATGAGTGAAAGAAAAACACAACAAAAACATTTGGAAAGAAAACAAGTTTCAATTTCATCGTGTTTCATTTATATACACAAGAAGAGCGTAGAATTTGTCGTTTAAATGAGAAAGCCCAAAAGTATGCTACAAGTTTAGTATAACAAAATGTTTACCTATAACAGTGACGGCTAATGAAAAAAGTCTTATTTAGGTTTAACGTGTACATATTTTATTTATTTATGGTGGTAAATTAAACTGGCAAATGTGGTTTACTGTAAAAAAGCCGTACAGTGTGGTCAAACTGAGTTTTTGGTGCTAGATTATTATTATTTTTAACAAATTACACTGGTTTAAGTAACATCCTTTATTTGTGGCTTTTTGAATGCCAGCAAGTATATGTGATTTTTTTTCTTTAATTCTGAGCCTACAAACAAGCATTACAAGCTAAAGTCGAGTTATGATAAATTTGACTCATTACTTCTCCATATCTAATTGCTGTTTCATTAAAAATTTAATTTAAAATTAAAATATTATACAATTGCTAACACAGAACCCGAAAATTTAAGCTTAATCTGAATTCCCTGACTAACCCAAATTATAGAGTATTATTTACAGTGCCCGATATAAAGAAATTTCGTAGTTTTTCAGTGTGTGTTTAAGCCGGGATTCACAATACTACACAATCGAACGGACAGAATTCCATTCGACATTAAAAAAATGTCTGCAAAATCTGCTGTCAATTCCTAATATGGCACAAAAAAGATATAAATTTATATGACGTAGCTGCTTTACAAGAATTTGCAAATCTGATCGCACAGAATCTATCATTTTATGAAAATTTGTATACACATAAACATGCAAGTCAAAGAGACTTTTCAAAAAAATACTTAAACGCTTAGTTTTTAACCATAAAATGTTGCTCTTGAAAATGAGAAGAGTATTATTGTTGGCTGTAGGAAATATCGCCCAAAGAAAAATGGCCCAAAAAAAAAAATGAAAAATCGCCCAAATGAAGAATCGCCAAAAATAACCCAAAAAGTTAAATATGAAATTTTGCGCAAAAGAAACGAAAAAGAGCCCAAAATAAAAATGAAAAATTACCCAAAAAGAATAAACAAATTTTTTCAAAAAAAAAAAAAAATTTTTAAATTACCCAATTTGCAAAACAGTGTTTATTATTCATATAAATTTAGTAACTTGCAAATGTAAGAGAAAAACATGTTTTATTATGGTCACAACCAACAAAACTATTTTTAAAGAAACTTATTTTACCATAATGTGGTTGTCGGTGACACTGATTTCGTTAAATTAAACATAATATGGTCAACATTTTTTTAAAAATGGTTTTGTTGTTTTTCCTCTGGGTGCATATATTAAACATATAACGAAAACACTTTTGGGCGCAAGGATTTTCTCCCCTATGTTGTAACAAATACCGGCAGCGCTTACTAAAGCGTCTCGGCATAGCCGGCCTTCGGCCGGGCGCAAGGATTTTCTCCTCTATGATATAACAAAGACCGGCTTCGCTAACTAAAGCTTCTCTGCGCAGACGGCCTTTGGGCGGGCGCAAGGTTTTTTTCCTTTATGGTATAACAAGTACCGGTTTCGCTAAGTAAAGCTTCTTAAATCGGCCTTGTTTCCGAACGAAGGCCGACTTCGCAGATAAGCTTTAGTTATCGAAGCCAGTATTTGTTATACCATAGAGGACAAAATCCTTGCGCCTGGCCGAAGGCCGGCTGGGCAGAGAAGCTTAAGTTAGCGAAGCCGGTTTTTGTTATACCATAGAGGAGAAAATCCTTGCCCCCGGCCGAAGGCCGGCTGTGCAGAGAAGCTTTAGTTAGCGAAGCCGGTACTTGTTTTTATCAAAGATCCTTGCGCCCGGCCATAGGCCGGCTATGCTTTCGAGTTTGTCCACGAACACTGGACGTTATGACATGCCACCTTTTTGCAATATGTCCCGTTATTTTTATAAATAACATTTAGGAATTCGTCGTATAGTAATAATGAATGATTTAGACAAATAGTATTTCCGGAAAAAATGGGCTATTGTTCATATAATATTTTTGGGTGATTTTTCATTATGAAAAATCACCAAATTTAAAAAACGAAAAATCACCCAATAGTAACGAAAAATAGCCCAACAATTTTGGGTCACTTTTCATATGAATTTAAGCCCAATTTTACATGAAATTTTTTTGGGCGATTTTTCATTTATTTTTTTGGGCCATTTTTCTTTGGGCGATTTTTCCTACAGCCGAAAAATTTATAGAAAAATTTTTACATTTAAATCAAAGCTAATTTGAACAATTTGATTTAAAAAAAAATAAATATGTTATCTGATGGAAATAAGTATAAGTGCAGGTCCTCACAAGCTTTATTTTTAACGTTTTGCAAAAGCAAACAATTCTTTAAGAAAACTAGTGGTTACATGGAGGACATCAAATATTTAATAGGTCTGCATCGAATATTTAACATGTCAGAAAAACGCCCTCCATAAAGTTTACTTTCATAGGGTGTATCATGAGAGAAACGTCCTAAGATCTCGTTGGTTTATTCAAGCTTTAATTTGTTTATTAAACCAAGGCTTAGTAGTGCTTTTCTGTGTCGTGCTAAATATGTTTTGGCGAAACGTCTTACGTCTTTACACAAAAAGAAAAAACTCATACTAAATTCAAGTTTTTTCGCTTACTTTTAGTACGAGTCTTACTTAAAAATTCGAGTACGAAAGTGCTTAAATAAGTCAAAAATGGAATAAGTTTAAAAAACCAACCCCGGAGCTTAAAATTCTTAAATCAAGCAAAAAAAAAACTAGAACTTTCCGTTGGTCGTGCCACTTTATATTCTATATACCTGCATACGCATGTGTTTGTAAAAGTTTGTTGTAAAAACGGTTTCCTTGTTTTGTATAAAAACAACAATAACAACAACACTACCGGAAGAAAATTATATATTCATGTTTAAAAAGTAAAATAAGAAGAAAAGATTTCCAAATTCTATTTGATAAAATTATTTAGTAAAATACGTGGGTAAGAAAAATAAAAAATATTAATATTCTCTCTTAATGTGGTGCCTTAGATATGAAATTATGCCTGGGAGTAGCAAAAGCAGTAGTACAAGTAAGGACGATGGTTATTTGATTGTTTTTATTAACAGGGACACTGATGAACCTAAAAAATCAAATTTGGAGTTAAAAATTTTCATCTTTTTCAATTGCAAAATGAAAAAGCTTGCCATTCTAGTAGCCGTAGAAATACTACTTTTAGGCGGTTTAATTTTTTCTCCAAAAAGATGCTGCTTGTTTGGTGCTAAAGGGTGTTAAATATATATTAAAAAAAATTTTTTTATTCGAAAAAACTCTTAAAGATAATAAAAATTATAACATCCTAAATCTTTGTTTAACTGTTAAATAACCAATTTAATCGAATATTTCATTTTATTAACAGCACTATTTAATCGAATAACATTTTCTTATAAAAAGTTTACAACTTTATTGAAAACGATACATTACAAATCAAAATGTGCAACGTTATATTCACACAAATAAAAAGTTATGTAGATCCATGGCTCCTCATTGGGACATTGAAATGTTAATCTAACTCTATCTTCCTCGGGTTTTATCAAAAGATGAACAGAACAAGTCTTTATTATGTCTCCTCTTCTTACATCAGCACTTATAACATGACTCCTGCCGGCTCCGACAACAGTACAGGCAGCGGACTTTATCTCAACCAGACTTCAAATAATTACAAATGTATCGTGTTATTATTTATCAAATATAATAAAAATCTTTAAATTTACCGATTAGGCCCAAACCACCAATCCAGAGGTATGTTAAGACTTTTTGTCAAATCCTCACGATCATAGTCCTCTAATTTACTGGGACAGCTGGGTTTACCAGTGGTAAAAGTGGCGAAAGTAATTAGACACAAAACTAAAACGTAGTTCATTGTATGTTCCAACTTTTCACTAATGTTCACAAAAGCAGATACAAAATATAACTGACTACTGATACTGAACAAACTCACACTTTTATATATAGTTGGCACAGTGTTGCAGCTAAGTGCGAAGTTCGACTGTAGTAGCAAATATCTAACTTTTTAAATCAGTCAATAACCATTATTCGATTTCGAATAAAACTTTATTTACTTTTATCTAGAACCAATTGTTATATTTTTTTTTTTTTTTTTTGTTTGTTTACTCTAGATCTGGTGACAATGCTGAAATTTTTAACAAACGCTTAATAAATAGCTTAAAGTGTATTAAAACGAAATGTAATCCGTAGGTATAAATTAGGGATTGCTGTTCGTTTTTAACCGAAACCGAAACCACGGTTTTAAATGCCTAAAACCGAAACCGAAAACCGACAAAAAAAACCTCGGTTTTAGCTTTTACTTAAACAATATATTTATGTTTCAAGAAATTGCCAATTTTAGATAATACTCGTACTTCATGTTCGAAAACTTCTCGCGTAATTAATGTTCTGCTAGTGTACTGAAAGATAAAAATTCACATGGCAAAAACTTAAAATTTTAATTTCAAGATCCCAAAACTAACTGTTAAAGCCCCGATTTATTAATAGCAAACTTTATTTAATTATTAAATTTTTAACCTAATTTATTCTTATATTGAATTTTGCCTTAATTAATATGGATCATAATTAATTTAAGTTTAACTGGGTCTAATGTTTTTATTCGTCTTTAATCATTTTAATTACGGTAAAATTAGAGGCTCAACCATAATATGCATAGCCTTGCTTAACCTACTGTCAAAAATTAACAAAAAGTCTCTCAATTGTAATTAAAAAAACAAAATAGAAAAACATTTGATTCCGTACGGAATGTGCGATTAGATTCGCACCTTGCTTAAGCAAATGACAGTTTCATTAAACTTAGCAAAAAGTTTCCTTAATTTCAATATGGTTTACCTCATATAATGTACATGTATTCGCTCATTTGCTTAAGCCAACTTAAGCACATTGTGGTTGTGCCTTAATGTATATAGAACTCTATTAAATGCCTTAATATTCTTTAGTTAATTTGCAAAGAGAAAATTCTCTCCAATAATATTTAACTTCGTTCTTTCACATTACATATGAGTAATTATTATTTCCTTAATATTAATTTTGTTATTGTAATCTAAAAAGAAATAGAATCTGGGAATTTATTTCTCATGGTGAGTAACATTTATTATATATAAATTTTCATATTATTCGAATGTGTATTCTAAGTCAAATTACCATCCTCAACAGCTTTTATACTTTAATAGTCTTATTCCTTCAATATTTTCCATATTTTACAATTTACTGCATTGCTAGCCAAAGGATAGCTAAAGTAAGCCTAGTAACAGAAATATACAAACTAAAATTCTGATAGTGCATAGAAAATATTCATGGAAAATATTGAAGGAATAAGACTATTAAAGTATAAAAGCTTTTGAGGATTGTAATTTGACTTAGAATACATATTCGAATAATATGAAAATTTATATACTTATACTAAAAAGAAATAATTTATTTAAAAATATTTTTCATTTGAACGCAACGTTATAGTAAAATAACATAACCACTAAAATTCACCACACTACATACTGAAATAATTTCTCTTTTCAAAATTCGTCTTGTCGACGGTGAATTTAAATAAAATGTAAGTAAATTTTGACATTTTGATACGTATAAATATAAAAGAAAAACATAATACCATATATACTCGGGAAAATAAGTTTGTTAATTTAATATTAATAGTTAAATTATTTTTATAACTAGTTTTAACAAGATTGTTAATGAAAAGGGAAACCAGAAAACGCGTTTTATGCGCATTAAATATGCAGTAAAAACTGGAAAATATGCCCTGAAAAGTTTTAAAAATAAGCCCTAAAAATTAAAAATTGCTCATTTGCAGGCACAATATACAACAATTTAAGAACAAAATTAAAAAAAAAAAAAAACCTAAAAATATTATCGCTTAAGCCCATATTAGGTTAAAATTCATATAAGAGATGTTTGCGCCGAATATTATCTAGATATTAACATCCATATGGGTTTTTGTCTGAAATGTTAACATTTGAAAGGAAGTTAAAGCTATTTAAAGATGAGAGCTTTGAGCAAATGTGAACCGATTCGAAAATAATTTAATTTGCGGTAAAATAGTTTTGGGACGAATTTAATTTAAATACTATCATAATTAGATAGCATGCGGACACAAAGAGTCTAATTTGGATGTGAAATTATAGACCGATTCTCACCATTTGCATAGGCTTCGTCTATATTTGATCAAATTATCTACAAAACTGGCACTTGAACTTTGCGCGCAAGGCTAATATGGACAGACAACCAGCCAGACGGACGGATGGACATCGTTAGATCACTTAAAAAATGATTCTGAGTCGATCGGAATACTAAAAGATTGGTCTAGATACAAATCGCATAACATTTATCCTTAATGACAACCTGCTTTGTCTTACAATTTTAGAGTAAAAGATTTTCAAAAAAAAAAAAAAAAAAATTTTTTTTATTTGCTGCGAAAACTATTGTAGGCATCTAAAAAAATTGAAAATGTATCAAAATATGCCTTAAGAAGGAAAATATGCGCTATAAACCTAAAAAATGCTGCAAAAAGGCTCTTTTAACTAAATTGTGCAAAAAAAAAAATGCTGCAAACGGTAAAATATGCAAAAATAGGCACTAACAAATCGATGCCAAAATTCATAAAAAGCTCTTAAACGGATAAATATTTTGATTCTGCCTTCATAGGTCGCACAAGGAAAAACATGCAATTGCATATTTATGGTTTCCCTGTTAATTCCATTAAGTTCATTTTCTTTGTGTTTAAACTATGAAAATAAACAACATTAATTATTGATTAATTAAATTCTTTGTTGTTGTTATTACTAATTTTTCCAAAGCATCACTTTCCTAATTTTCCACGATATCGAAAGAATTCTTTTTTTCGTACCCCTACATTAGAAACAAAAACAAAGTTTAAGAATTTGTTTTAAATATACACGCGCAAAAGAAAGAATTCTTTCGACATCGTAAAATAGACAGTTAACCTAATTAATACACAAAGATTGAAACGTAAATCTCATGAAATTTGTTTATTTATCATACACTTGTGTCTACAAGTTATAACATTGTTATAAAGTAGAACAATTTAAGACAAACACGATCTTAATGTTGGACGACAACTATAAAAGTTATATCGATGATTATTGTTGAGTACATATGTATGTTTGGGTTATTAAAAATCGTTTTAACATGAGTCCTAAAGGCTGAGAAACGATATTTAAATTTTAACCAAGTTCAGTTAAAATTAACTATCAGTTTAAACTGTCAAAAACATATTTTTAACTGGAAGTTAAAGTAAAAGTCAGTTTTAGTTGAACTTAGTGAAATTGGCCGTAAATCTTTTAATGTAAGTGCTCTTTCTTAGATCAACTTATGGACATCTGCTAAATTTTATCAAATTCCGTTGCGAATTGCGGCCCATACGTCGAGAAGAAAAAAAGGCAAAAAATTGGGGTCCAAGGGAGGTACCACTAGGAGTCGACGGATTTCAACCAAAATTTGTAGTGCTCTTTTATAGATCAACTTATGGACATCTGCTAAATTTTATCAAATTCCGTTGCGAATTGCGACCTATACATTGAGGACAAAAATTCGTAGAAAAATGGCGTTCCAAGGGAGGTACCTCAAGGAGTCGACGGATTTTAAAAATTTTTTGTATTTTTCTTTTCTACTTAAATTTAAACATGCGTGCAAAATTTCATCGTTGTAGGATCACTCCTTCTATTTTTTGCAGTTAGATGTATGAAGAAATACCACTGTGGGGCGCAAGGATGTTTTACTCTATGGTATAACAAAAAACGGCTTCGCTAACTAAAGCTTCTCTGCATAGCAGGCCTACGGCCGGGCGCAAGGATTTTCTCCTCTATGATATAACAAAGACCGGCTTCGCTAACTAAAGCTTCTCTGCGCAGACGGCCTTTGGGCGGGCGCAAGGTTTTTTTCCTTTATGGTATAACAAGTACCGGTTTCGCTAAGTAAAGCTTCTTAAATCGGCCTTGTTTCCGAACGAAGGCCGACTTCGCAGATAAGCTTTAGTTATCGAAGCCAGTATTTGTTATACCATAGAGGACAAAATCCTTGCGCCTGGCCGAAGGCCGGCTGGGCAGAGAAGCTTTAGTTAGCGAAGCCGGTTTTTGTTATACCATAGAGGAGAAAATACTTGCCCCCGGCCGAAGGCCGGCTGTGCAGGGAAGCTTTAGTTAGCGAAGCCGGTACTTGTTCTTATCAAAGAGGAGAAAATCCTTGCGCCCGGCCATAGGCCGGCTATGCTTTCGAGTTTGTCCACGAACACTGGACGTTATGACATGCCACCTTTTTGCAATATGTCCCGTTATTTTTATAAATAACATTTAGGAATTCGTCGTATAGTAATAATGAATGATTTAGACAAATAGTATTTCCGGAAAAAATGGGCTATTGTTCATATAATATTTTTGGGTGATTTTTCATTATGAAAAATCACCAAATTTAAAAAACGAAAAATCACCCAATAGTAACGAAAAATAGCCCAACAATTTTGGGTCACTTTTCATATGAATTTAAGCCCAATTTTACATGAAATTTTTTTGGGCGATTTTTCATTTATTTTTTTGGGCCATTTTTCTTTGGGCGATTTTTCCTACAGCCGAAAAATTTATAGAAAAATTTTTACATTTAAATCAAAGCTAATTTGAACAATTTGATTTAAAAAAAAATAAATATGTTATCTGATGGAAATAAGTATAAGTGCAGGTCCTCACAAGCTTTATTTTTAACGTTTTGCAAAAGCAAACAATTCTTTAAGAAAACTAGTGGTTACATGGAGGACATCAAATATTTAATAGGTCTGCATCGAATATTTAACATGTCAGAAAAACGCCCTCCATAAAGTTTACTTTCATAGGGTGTATCATGAGAGAAACGTCCAAAGATCTCGTTGGTTTATTCAAGCTTTAATTTGTTTATTAAACCAAGGCTTAGTAGTGCTTTTCTGTGTCGTGCTAAATATGTTTTGGCGAAACGTCTTACGTCTTTACACAAAAAGAAAAAACTCATACTAAATTCAAGTTTTTTCGCTTACTTTTAGTACGAGTCTTACTTAAAAATTCGAGTACGAAAGTGCTTAAATAAGTCAAAAATGGAATAAGTTTAAAAAACCAACCCCGGAGCTTAAAATTCTTAAATCAAGCAAAAAAAAAAACTAGAACTTTCCGTTGGTCGTGCCACTTTATATTCTATATACCTGCATACGCATGTGTTTGTAAAAGTTTGTTGTAAAAACGGTTTCCTTGTTTTGTATAAAAACAACAATAACAACAACACTACCGGAAGAAAATTATATATTCATGTTTAAAAAGTAAAATAAGAAGAAAAGATTTCCAAATTCTATTTGATAAAATTATTTAGTAAAATACGTGGGTAAGAAAAATAAAAAATATTAATATTCTCTCTTAATGTGGTGCCTTAGATATGAAATTATGCCTGGGAGTAGCAAAAGCAGTAGTACAAGTAAGGACGATGGTTATTTGATTGTTTTTATTAACAGGGACACTGATGAACCTAAAAAATCAAATTTGGAGTTAAAAATTTTCATCTTTTTCAATTGCAAAATGAAAAAGCTTGCCATTCTAGTAGCCGTAGAAATACTACTTTTAGGCGGTTTAATTTTTTCTCCAAAAAGATGCTGCTTGTTTGGTGCTAAAGGGTGTTAAATATATATTAAAAAAAATTTTTTTATTCGAAAAAACTCTTAAAGATAATAAAAATTATAACATCCTAAATCTTTGTTTAACTGTTAAATAACCAATTTAATCGAATATTTCATTTTATTAACAGCACTATTTAATCGAATAACATTTTCTTATAAAAAGTTTACAACTTTATTGAAAACGATACATTACAAATCAAAATGTGCAACGTTATATTCACACAAATAAAAAGTTATGTAGATCCATGGCTCCTCATTGGGACATTGAAATGTTAATCTAACTCTATCTTCCTCGGGTTTTATCAAAAGATGAACAGAACAAGTCTTTATTATGTCTCCTCTTCTTACATCAGCACTTATAACATGACTCCTGCCGGCTCCGACAACAGTACAGGCAGCGGACTTTATCTCAACCAGACTTCAAATAATTACAAATGTATCGTGTTATTATTTATCAAATATAATAAAAATCTTTAAATTTACCGATTAGGCCCAAACCACCAATCCAGAGGTATGTTAAGACTTTTTGTCAAATCCTCACGATCATAGTCCTCTAATTTACTGGGACAGCTGGGTTTACCAGTGGTAAAAGTGGCGAAAGTAATTAGACACAAAACTAAAACGTAGTTCATTGTATGTTCCAACTTTTCACTAATGTTCACAAAAGCAGATACAAAATATAACTGACTACTGATACTGAACAAACTCACACTTTTATATATAGTTGGCACAGTGTTGCAGCTAAGTGCGAAGTTCGACTGTAGTAGCAAATATCTAACTTTTTAAATCAGTCAATAACCATTATTCGATTTCGAATAAAACTTTATTTACTTTTATCTAGAACCAATTGTTATATTTTTTTTTTTTTTTTTTGTTTGTTTACTCTAGATCTGGTGACAATGCTGAAATTTTTAACAAACGCTTAATAAATAGCTTAAAGTGTATTAAAACGAAATGTAATCCGTAGGTATAAATTAGGGATTGCTGTTCGTTTTTAACCGAAACCGAAACCACGGTTTTAAATGCCTAAAACCGAAACCGAAAACCGACAAAAAAAACCTCGGTTTTAGCTTTTACTTAAACAATATATTTATGTTTCAAGAAATTGCCAATTTTAGATAATACTCGTACTTCATGTTCGAAAACTTCTCGCGTAATTAATGTTCTGCTAGTGTACTGAAAGATAAAAATTCACATGGCAAAAACTTAAAATTTTAATTTCAAGATCCCAAAACTAACTGTTAAAGCCCCGATTTATTAATAGCAAACTTTATTTAATTATTAAATTTTTAACCTAATTTATTCTTATATTGAATTTTGCCTTAATTAATATGGATCATAATTAATTTAAGTTTAACTGGGTCTAATGTTTTTATTCGTCTTTAATCATTTTAATTACGGTAAAATTAGAGGCTCAACCATAATATGCATAGCCTTGCTTAACCTACTGTCAAAAATTAACAAAAAGTCTCTCAATTGTAATTAAAAAAACAAAATAGAAAAACATTTGATTCCGTACGGAATGTGCGATTAGATTCGCACCTTGCTTAAGCAAATGACAGTTTCATTAAACTTAGCAAAAAGTTTCCTTAATTTCAATATGGTTTACCTCATATAATGTACATGTATTCGCTCATTTGCTTAAGCCAACTTAAGCACATTGTGGTTGTGCCTTAATGTATATAGAACTCTATTAAATGCCTTAATATTCTTTAGTTAATTTGCAAAGAGAAAATTCTCTCCAATAATATTTAACTTCGTTCTTTCACATTACATATGAGTAATTATTATTTCCTTAATATTAATTTTGTTATTGTAATCTAAAAAGAAATAGAATCTGGGAATTTATTTCTCATGGTGAGTAACATTTATTATATATAAATTTTCATATTATTCGAATGTGTATTCTAAGTCAAATTACCATCCTCAACAGCTTTTATACTTTAATAGTCTTATTCCTTCAATATTTTCCATATTTTACAATTTACTGCATTGCTAGCCAAAGGATAGCTAAAGTAAGCCTAGTAACAGAAATATACAAACTAAAATTCTGATAGTGCATAGAAAATATTCATGGAAAATATTGAAGGAATAAGACTATTAAAGTATAAAAGCTTTTGAGGATTGTAATTTGACTTAGAATACATATTCGACTAATATGAAAATTTATATACTTATACTAAAAAGAAATAATTTATTTAAAAATATTTTTCATTTGAACGCAACGTTATAGTAAAATAACATAACCACCAAAATTCACCACACTACCTACTGAAATAATTTCTCTTTTCAAAATTCGTCTTGTCGACGGTGAATTTAAATAAAATGTAAGTAAATTTTGACATTTTGATACGTATAAATATAAAAGAAAAACATAATACCATATATACTCGGGAAAATAAGTTTGTTAATTTAATATTAATAGTTAAATTATTTTTATAACTAGTTTTAACAAGATTGTTAATGACCAGGGAAACCAGAAAACGCGTTTTATGCGCATTAAATGTGCAGTGAAAACTGGAAAATATGCCCTGAAAAGTTTTAAAAATAAGCCCTAAAAATTAAAAATTGCTCATTTGCAGGCACAATATACAACAATTTAAGAACAAAATTAAAAAAAAAAAAAACCTAAAAATATTATCGCTTAAGCCCATATTAGGTTAAAATTCATATAAGAGATGTTTGCGCCGAATATTATCTAGATATTAACATCCATATGGGTTTTTGTCTGAAATGTTAACATTTGAAAGGAAGTTAAAGCTATTTAAAGATGAGAGCTTTGAGCAAATGTGAACCGATTCGAAAATAATTTAATTTGCGGTAAAATAGTTTTGGGACGAATTTAATTTAAATACTATCATAATTAGATAGCATGCGGACACAAAGAGTCTAATTTGGATGTGAAATTATAGACCGATTCTCACCATTTGCATAGGCTTCGTCTATATTTGATCAAATTATCTACAAAACTGGCACTTGAACTTTGCGCGCAAGGCTAATATGGACAGACAACCAGCCAGACGGACGGATGGACATCGTTAGATCACTTAAAAAATGATTCTGAGTCGATCGGAATACTAAAAGATTGGTCTAGATACAAATCGCATAACATTTATCCTTAATGACAACCTGCTTTGTCTTACAATTTTAGAGTAAAAGATTTTCAAAAAAAAAAAAAAAAAAATTTTTTTTATTTGCTGCGAAAACTATTGTAGGCATCTAAAAAAATTGAAAATGTATCAAAATATGCCTTAAGAAGGAAAATATGCGCTATAAACCTAAAAAATGCTGCAAAAAGGCTCTTTTAACTAAATTGTGCAAAAAAAAAAATGCTGCAAACGGTAAAATATGCAAAAATAGGCACTAACAAATCGATGCCAAAATTCATAAAAAGCTCTTAAACGGATAAATATTTTGATTCTGCCTTCATAGGTCGCACAAGGAAAAACATGCAATTGCATATTTATGGTTTCCCTGTTAATTCCATTAAGTTCATTTTCTTTGTGTTTAAACTATGAAAATAAACAACATTAATTATTGATTAATTAAATTCTTTGTTGTTGTTATTACTAATTTTTCCAAAGCATCACTTTCCTAATTTTCCACGATATCGAAAGAATTCTTTTTTTCGTACCCCTACATTAGAAACAAAAACAAAGTTTAAGAATTTGTTTTAAATATACACGCGCAAAAGAAAGAATTCTTTCGACATCGTAAAATAGACAGTTAACCTAATTAATACACAAAGATTGAAACGTAAATCTCATGAAATTTGTTTATTTATCATACACTTGTGTCTACAAGTTATAACATTGTTATAAAGTAGAACAATTTAAGACAAACACGATCTTAATGTTGGACGACAACTATAAAAGTTATATCGATGATTATTGTTGAGTACATATGTATGTTTGGGTTATTAAAAATCGTTTTAACATGAGTCCTAAAGGCTGAGAAACGATATTTAAATTTTAACCAAGTTCAGTTAAAATTAACTATCAGTTTAAACTGTCAAAAACATATTTTTAACTGGAAGTTAAAGTAAAAGTCAGTTTTAGTTGAACTTAGTGAAATTGGCCGTAAATCTTTTAATGTAATTGCTTGAAGTGGTTATGATACATTTTATTTTTTTTTTAACAAGGATAAATTATACTTTTTTTTTGTACATTTTAGACTTTGTTGGTACACTGGTACTGCCGTGTCTTATTTGGTACAATTTGAAATTTTTAATTGATATTGACACAACTCGTTTATTTTATATTTTAAAAATTACTCTGCTTCATTTGGAATATTTAAATATATTCCCTTGGAAGTTATAATTTTTGAGGAACTAAATAGTGCATCTTTTGGTAAAAATTTTCTTAATAAGCATTGAACCTTGTAACCATAGTCTACGTAAAATAATGCGGAATGCTTACAGGATTATATATATATTTTCCCCTAACTCCCACTGTAGCATAGGGCGCCAAACAGGGCGCTTACAGGATTAAGAAAATAAATTCCCAAAATAAAGCATTATCGGATGTAATGCATTATGCAGAATAAAAGTGTTGATGGAATTTAGTAAGACAAAATTCAGACTTTATATATGGCTCATTTGTGCAACGAAAAATCGCAAATTTTAAGTTTATATCCTTTATCATTCTTACAGCCGTACCTTAAAAAAAAAAAACGGAAGGCGGAACGTTTTCTTCCGCTTAGCATTTACGCTGATATGCCATACCTAAACAAGAGCTTCAACGTTATTTCACGAACAGTAGTGTTAACTTTCTTGTTTACTAAAACCCACGTAACAGAAATAAAAAATGGAGATGAAGCCACCAGATTGACAAAACAAATAGATTAATTGCCATTATTTATAAATATTAGCGGCCAACTTTAGTATTAAGCGCCCTGTCAAAATTGGATTTTGAAATTGCAGAAAAGCAATAGGGGTACACTCACAATATTCTGTACGTAAAATTAACTGAAATTGTAATATAAAATAAATGAAAATTCAATTAAAAACCGGTCTACTTATTTTTCATTTATTTTTTACAAAAAGTTCAGTTAATTTTTACTGTCAATTGGCAACCCTGTACTCAAAGTGTCAAATAGTTAAATTTTTTCAATTACGCTAAAATTTATTTAATTTGTTAAAACTATCAGAAAATAATCAAATAAATATTGTTAAATCACTTAATAAATGTTTATATTGGTGATCGGAATAATAGTCTGTTGGAGTTTTGCTATATGAAGGTGTATCCGTTGATGTTGAAGAGTTTTTCGTTTGTGGTGCTTTGACTGGGCGGCGGAGTCTCGAAGTTGTTTCGTCAAGAATACGGAAGTGGAGGGCTCAATAACATAATTGTTGTCCTGTTTTGAATCGTCAATTTGTTATAATACATACGAATTCAATTGGTATTGTGCAGGGAAACCTTTTGGTTTGTTTATTAATCATAATTATATTCATTTGTTTATGTTTGTTTGTTGGTGTGCTTGCACTTACATATAACCTTTGTTAATCGTCAGCTGTTTATTGCAAGAATACTGCCATTCATTGCTTATATTTGCAAGTATGCCTAAAGGTATGCAGTAAAAACTAATGAGTAATAAGCGAACAATAGATATAACATCACCCGACTACACGGACAATAAAACTTGTATCAAAAAGCGTTTATATTGTAACAATAATATGTCCACAGTAAACCAAAATTCCACTCAAGATGTTTTTTCTTGGGAAAAGTTATGTTATCTGTTGGACGACAAATTGAAAGATGTCACAAGAAAGGCTGATTTAATAGACCTTAAAGCGGAAATAGATGAGCTGAAAAAGGAAAATATGCAACTGAAGAACGATCTGAAAAAAGTATCAACAAGGCTTGAGTTTATTGATCGCAAATCAAGGTCATCAAATGTCGTTGTTTCTGGACTTAGTAATCGTAATGTGAATGGAGCAAAGTCGGAATTTGTTAAGTTATGCACAGAAGTTTTAAAAACGAATGTAAAAATTATTTAAACTCGTATGATTTCATCAGGGAAAGCGGTATGTTTCACGTTAGAGTCGAGTACGCAGGCATATAACGTTACTTCTGCTAAAAATAAATTAAAGGGTCGATCTATATATATACAAAAAGATTACACAGAAGAAGAGCAAAATGTTCGTTATAATCTACGGCAAATTAGTAAAAAAATTTCGAGAAGTAATTCAAATGTCAAAGTAAGGCTTGGTGAATTTTGTATATATTTAAATAACATGAAATATATATGGTCAAAAGGCAAAGTTTTGGCAAATTCCGAGATGGATGCACAGTTTTTAAATGGTTTATTGGCCCAATGTAATTACCCAATGGATGTATGTGTTAGAGAAGCGCATAACAACAGAACTACTACAACGGAAACATCACCACAATAGCAATTTAACTTATTTAAATTATTATCCTATAATGTAGCTAATTTATCAAAAGCAATAAACTTTGGCACGTTCATATCATATGTTAATAAATTTGATGTATTTTTCTTATTTGAAACTCACGTAATAGCTAGCAAACAATATCTTTTTTCATCATACTTTCAAAAATTTACTTTACACTGGATTGAAGCGAAGAGAATTCAAGCAGTTGGTCATGCAAGCGGTGGATGTTTATTTGGTTTTCGGAAAACTCTACAGAAAATATATGATTTCAAATATATAAATATATACAATAACACTGTTATGGTTGCTAAATTGGATGGAACTCTTTTCTACTTCATACCCAAATACTGGCAACACTATGTTGTGGTAAACGTGCTTAATTTGTGCTCTTGACAAATAATTATAATTAATCCTTTTGATCTAAATTAAATAAAAAATTTTTACCTAAAAAAGTGAATAAATTCATATCTTCAATTTAATTAAAGTTATTTTATAAAAAACAAAATAATAAATACTATTTCAACATTTATATTCATCACGTGCTTTTATGCTCTCTGTTACCTGCTACAAAACTACAATTTATAAGTAGACGAAGACATTTTCTTGGAACAACAATAAGTTCATATTTCTTTGCAACATTAATAAAATAATATTTTTTTAAAATAAATTAATAAAATGGTATATCGTTGCGGAGTGTGTAAGTTAGACACCACTGGGACTAGGTGCATATTGTGCAGATCGTGCGATACTTGGTACCATGCAGATTGTGAAAATGTTTCAAAGGTTTTGTTCACTACACTAGATAAAAATCGGAATCTGGTTTATACATGCAAGGGATGTATTGATAATCCGCCTGATAATTCAGACAATGCATTCAAATTAGAAATACGAAAGCAATTTTCTATTCTTAATAATTCTATAAATGGTATGAAAAGAGAACAATCCGAGATAAAAACTAAAGTGGATTCAGTAATCGGTTCGTGCTGAATTGTGTAATAGTCTTCAAGAATTTAAAGAGGAGATGGCAAGATGTAAAACCCTTGTGAATGTTAACGATGCTGCCTATAAGAAAAAGTTCTATGAGCTTGAATTGCAAAACCACATGCTTCAACATCGCTTAAATCGTGCTGACATTGTCATAACTGGCCTGCCTAATAATTTGGATGATCTTAACAAGACTGCAATCTTTTTTGTGTGAACACTTCAAAGTGGAAATTAGTCCTGGTGATATTCTTAATGCAATTTATATAAAGAAAAGAAATGCTATTCTTGTTAAATTTGGTCAAATTGTCAAGCGTGATAAGGTTATCTCGGAATATTTCAAACACAAATCTCTTAAAGTATCAAATATTGTTGGTGGTACCAATGAAAACCGTGTGTACTTAAATGATAATTATACAAGCCTTGCTAATAAATTACTTAAAATATGCTGGAAGTTAAAAAGTGATAAGAGGATAAATGGCTATAATATTATACATCGTGAAGTTCTTATGGCTTAAATTACAATGATGAATGGTGATGTTAAAACTGTCAACTTTCAAGGATGTATCGACTTATTCAAATTAAGTATTAATTAGCCCTCAAACTAATTTTCATTTCTAACTGATTTATTTTCGATTTTTTAACAATACTCATTTATTCCCTATATAAGTTCTTTATAATATTATTGTTTATAAATTCTCATAAACTTAATGGATAGTATAACTTTTGATGAAATGTTTTATCTTTTTTTTTGTTTTTAAATAGTACTGCCTTTGTTAATATTTTTTCTTTGATATAAAAAATTTTTTTTTTTTATTTTTTTTTGTATTCTATTTTAATTTTTTGTCAAGCAGCTTATTATTTTATAATGATGTTGTTTTTTTTCATATTGAAAATGTTATATTATTACCTTCTTATTATAGTTATTAGGCTCCCCCCAAAATATAATTATTGTTTGATTTTTGATGTCCCATAACTACAACCTAGGTCCTATAGCCAGAGATGTTTCAATGTTAAATAACAGTCTATCTTCTCATGTGAACAATTTGAACATTGGCCATATAAATGCCCAAAGTTTATGTCCATCTAATTCAGGTACTAAGCTAGATGAATTTAAACACATTTTTGCTGAATCTTATCTTGATATAATTGGCGTATCGGAAACATGGTTTAAACCTGACATTCTTTCAGCATCATTATCTATTACGGGCTACAATCTAGTGCGAAATGATCGACCAAAGAATTCAGGTTGTAGTAATCTTCCTAGTAGAGCTGGAGGTGTTTGCTTATATTTATCTAATAAACTTCGTTACAAAGTTGTTTTTCGGGGCAGACAGTATGGTGTGTGTGAATCGCTATTCATTGAGATTTTTAGTAAAGGTGTCTCTACAATTGTTGGTGTTGTCTATTTACCTGGTGGTGATATAAATTCATTTGAAAGCCTTCATAGTGACCTATTTGATAGATATTCCGATATTATTGTTATGGGGGATTATAATTGTAATCTTTTTAATCAAGCCAAATCAATTAACTTTCGAAGACTAATCTCAAGATGCGGCCTGCACATTTCTCATAACTGTTTACCCACTCATTTTCAGTTAGCTAATGGTTCCACTTCGCTCATTGATTTTTTTCCTAATTAGCCAACCTTCTGCTGTTGCTCATAAAACTCAATTGCAATTTCCGTTTTTCTCTTCATATCATAGTTTCATAATAATTTCCTTTACAATTTCTATGCAGTTACGTAACAACATAGTTCGATTTAAGGATTATAATCGTGTTAACTTCAATGATCTTATCCAATATTCTGAGCAATTTGATACATCTCCTATTTTCTGTACAAATGATATTGATTTGCAATTATCAATTTTGACTAATTTAATTTATGGCCTTCATAACTTTGTACCTTCATCTACTATTGTACCAAGTTCGTCTCCTTTAAATTGGATGAATTCTAGGGACATTATTTATGCTAGATCTGAAAGAGATCTCGCTTATGGGACTTATCTTAGAAATAGAACTGATGAAAATTGGAGGTGTTATTGTAGACTGAGAAATAAGGCTAAATCTGTAATTAGAAAATCGCGTCGTAAATATGGTGAACGTTTGTTTACTGGGATAAATAATAAACAAATGTGGAGTAGGTTACGTAGTTTAGGTTGTACTGGTCGTGCGGAATCTGATGCTGATATTATGGATGTTGAGGAAATAGCTAGATCTTTTTTAGGCAATATGAGGCCTAATGTTTATGGTGATTTTATATTTGATAACTTATCGGATAGTATAGGTTCTTTTTCTTTTAATCCGGTCACTGAAACTGATTTTCTTATAGCCTTGAATTCTATTAAATCTAATGCCATTGGTCATGACAATATTCCTATTAAGTTTATAAAACTCATTGCTCCCCTCATCTCTTCAAGTTTTCTATATGTAATAAACACGATTTTTACTGTCGCAAGTTTCCCACAAGTTGAAAAATTGGTAAAGTAGTACCCATCTCTAAAGGCGATACTAATGGGAGTTTTAGACCTATTACTATTTTATCGGCGATGTCTAAAATTATGGAAAACTTAATAAAGGTGCAGATTCTATCCCATTGTGATAAATATTCGTTAATTAATCCAAATCAATATGCCTTTCAAAAGAATCTAAACACTACTTCCTTACTACTCTCGTTAACTGAATCCGTTAGCAAAAAATTGGATAGTCATTTAAATTGTATATTGGTTTCTTTAGACCTTACTAAAGCATTTGATCGCATTAATCATAACATTCTTATAAAAAAGCTTTATGAGAACTTAAATTTTTCTAAATCAGCGTGTAAATTAGTATATTCTTATCTCATAAATCGTTACCAATATGTTTCCTTTAATGGGTCATGCTCTAGTGTGGATCTTGTTACCTCTGGGGTACCCCAAGGTTCGGTTCTTGGGCCTATATTGTTTCTTATGTATTTAAATGATTGCATTCCAATTATGAAAAATAACTTCTGTCAGCCCTTTGTTTTTGCTGATGATATCTTCCTATTGTATACTGCAGATTTTAGACATTTCAATTTCGAAAATTCTTTAAATAATCATTTCAGTTCTTTATCCATGTGGATGCATACGAATTCGCTTGAGATAAATCCTACTAAAACGAAGGCAATGCAATTTTATTCTTCTGATAGGAATTTGTCTTACCCTAGACTATTCATTGGTGGCCGTGAAATTGGTTTTTCAGGTTCTCTTAAATGCCTTGGTATTATTCTGGACTCTAAATTAACGTTTTCGGATCATGTTAATTCCATTGCTAACACATGTTGTCTAGTCTTGAGAAGACTTTATCGATTGAAAGCTTTTACACCTAAGTATATTAGAAATCGACTGGCCTATTCTCTAATTATGTCACGTGTTAACTACGGCATTGAGGTTTTTTCTGGAACTTGGTCTTATAATTTGCACATTATTGAGGGAATTTTCAGAAAAATTGTGCGTTATGTATTTGATGTGAATATACAAGAGCATGATCGTGTTTCGTTGCTTGTTCCTGTATTTTTAAGATGTGAATTTCATCATTACTTGAGTCTACGTATTTTGCTCCACTTTTATAAAATAATGATACATACGCAACCTACTTTACTGTTAAATATGTTTTCTTTTATTAATTCAACACGTAACGTTCAGATTGATGTTCCACTGGGACATCTTTCTGTTTTTCATCGTTCTTTTCTAATTAGAGTACACAGAACTTGGAGCACACTTCCCAATAATTTAAAATTGTTTTCGTATTCTTACCTTACATATAAAAGGAAACTCCTTGAGCATTTTAACAGAGTTCAAATATAAATATTTAATTGCATTACATTTTCGTATGCATTATCTATTACATTGTTATTGACTTGGCTGTAGAGACCTTATTTTTTATTCTTAAAATTCTTTATACAATTTTTATATGGCTGGGGAGCCTTTTATCTTTTATCTTTTATTTTGATTTTTTTATATTTAGTAAATTCTGTTAAATATTTACTAGTGTACGTATATACATAGATATATTACTAACAATACATGCTCTTGGCCACGAAGGCTTCTTTGTATTGATATTTAATAAATAAATAAATAAAATAAAAAAATATTTGAATTGTACCAAGTGGAATTCTGATATGGAAAGCTTTGAAGAATTTTTACAGGATTTTAATCCTACAAACTTCTGTATATTTGGTGATCTGAATGCTAGAATTGCAAATGAGCAGGTCTTGGATACAAATTTACTAGAGGGTTTGCCACATATCCGTGAATTTAGATGCTCAAAGGATAATATTTACAATACTCAAGGTAGAAAACTATTAGATGTTGGTGGTATTGTGCTTAATGGAAGAACGGTGAATGATGCATTAGGTGAATTGACCTTTTGTGGTGTGATGGGTAATTCTTTAATTGATTATTGTATTTGTTCTCACAGCTTTCTACAATTCGTTGATAATTTCTCTGTAGCATCTAAGCCTTACTCTGACCATATGCCACTGTGCCTTCAAATAAGATCCACAAACAATAACTATGATAGAAGTGATGAACGGCCCCTACAAAAACTACGTTGGCATAATAAACACTCACTAAAATATGCAGAAAACCTTAGGGCACTATCTACTCAGATTAACCTACATACTGATGTCACGGTAGACGAATTAGTACTAGCAGTAACGAGAAAAATCAAACTGGCAAACGTAAAACCTAGCAATATAAGTATATTCAAGCCTAAGCAAGAATGGTTTGATTGGGCGTGTTGGCGTTCCCGTAAATTTATGCTAGTGAAGCTGAAAATATATAGAATGACTTGCAACACTGTAAATAGACGTCGTTATGTTACAGCTAGACATAAATACTTGCGGCTCTGTAATACAAAGAAATTAGAATTATACAGCAAGAACCTTGAGCTACTAAATACAGTTAGATGTTCTAGCGAATGGTGGAAGCTGTCTAAATCATTGATACCATCTAGATACATTGTTAAAGGAATTTTGAATTCAAATGACTTTTATTCTCACTTCAGTACTTTACTACAAAAAAAATGAAACTTTACATGCAATGAGCTGGTCCATGCCGTATTTTACCGATGCTCTGCTAGACTCGCCCATTGAATTCTGTGAATTGTATACAGTAATTAAATCCCTTAAACAAAATAAAGCTCCAGGACAAGATGGTGTTAGCTATGAGTTCTACAAATATGCCCCCGCATGCTTCTTAACTGAATTATTAACAATTTTCAACAAAATATTTTTACAAGAAGCAATACCATCTAGCTTCAGAAGTTCAATCATGGTTCCACTCTTTAAAAAAGGCGATCCAAACTTGCCAACGAATTATCGTGGTTTATCCTTGATCAACACTTTGTGCAAGATTTTTAATACAATTTTGCTAAATAGAATTACAGAATGGATAGAAAGCAACAATGTATTGAGCGAATATCAAGCCGGGTTTAGAAAACATTATTCAACAGTTGATAATATTTTTAATTTGACAAGCATAGTAAATTTGAATAAATTGAATGGTAAAATGGTAAAATGAATGGTGCCTTCGATACGATACCCAGAAATAGCCTGTTTTATAAATTATCATGTCTTGGTATGTCATCTAAGATAATAAGAATATTGCAGAAATCGTATGAGAACACAAAAAGCCAAATATGGGACGGCAATTCACTCTCGAATTCATTTACTGTGGAACTTGGTGTAAAACAAGGTTGTATTTTAAGCCCACTATTGTTTTCATTATATATTAATGACCTTGCTGATGTGTTGCCAGGTGGTGTTAATGTTGCAGACAATAATATTAAACTATTGCTTTATGCGGATGATATAGTTATTTTATCGGAATCACCTACTGAATTGCAAAACATGATTAATGCCATGCATTCATATTGTACTAAGTGGTGTTTAAAAATTAATTTAGAAAAGTCTAAAATATTAGTTTTTCGCTCAGGAACACGTATGTCTGCGAACTTGAATTGGCAATATGGTACAGATAATTTAGAAATAGTGAACAGCTACAAATATCTTGGGATAACCATCACATATAACCTGTCCTTTAAAAAACATTTAAATAACAAATTAACGGCATCAAAGCTAGCAATAAATTCTACTTGGTCAAAATATATAACAAACCCACAAATATCGATCAAAAATAAGCTAAACATATTTAACGCAGCCTGTAGATCAATTTTGTTATACGCGGCTCAAATATGGGGATATGAAAAACACGATGTTGTTGAGAAGCTGTTTCGATTTTTTATTAAAAAAATGTTGTACCTTCCCCCCACAACACCCAATTACATGCTACATTTGGAAACTAACCTTGACTCACTTTATATTTCGACGTTGAAACTGCACTTTGATTATATAAATAAAGTTTTAAATTTAAGTCAACGACGACTTCCACGTATTTTAGCAGAGTGTATTATATCTCGAAATGTGTGTTGGGCAAGAGAATGGTAAAATCTTTGTCAAAATCTACAATTTACCCCAGCTAATTCTAACAGACCTTTATGTACGTATTGGAAACCTATTTTAAAATTACTGCAAACTAAAGAACGTGAAGATAACTTAACAAATGCAGTCAACTCCCAGCATCACGATCTGTACTCGCAACTAAGTTTTGATTTCGCGCCAGCACTCACGGCAAATTTATCGCCCTATATCATTAGTTTGATAATTAAAGCAAGAGGTGGATTGCTCAATTTAAATTCCAGAAGCTTCCGAAATAACACTGCTATCACATGTACACTGAAAGAATTTTCTTCGCAATACTAACGAATTTTGACATTAATCCCATGAAAAATTGCATTATAAAGGAACCTATGCAGCGCTTCGTTGGATCAATGAAACCTGTTTCATTAAAAGGACTTAATGAAACATTACATTAGATCCATGAATATTATTCATTGGATGAATACTTTCAATAAAGTAAACATTTTTTTTTTTTTTTTATATTTTTTTTAATTATTTTTTTTTTTTCTTTTTTCTTTTTTTACTTTATTTTATTTTTTATTTTTTTTTCTGTCTCTGGCGGGATTCGAACATGCAACCTCGGTGCTGATAGACTAGCTCACTACCAGCTAGTCTACCGGGGCAGTGTAGTTTTTTTATAAAAAAACTATGTTTTTTTCTCAATTAAGGGCGTAAATATGAGATTAAATTGTCCATAATAACAATAACAACGTTGATTGAAAGTGGATTGAAAGTTTTTGTTTCATTACTATAATGACATTTTTATTGTCATAATGAAAATTTTAATTTATGAAGGCAATTATTGAAATATGTTGCTTTTATAAAAAAATTATTTGATTTCATAAATTTAGTGGCATACATGTAACATTAGATGTGTAAAATTGTTAAATCTTGAATTTTTTAATTAACAATTAAACATTTTTTTAATGAAACTATAATTTTGTATTAAGTTATGAATATAGTTATGTTTGTTTATTGTTTTTTTGTGTTCCCAATTAAAATTTTTTGTTTTACTTGGACAAACTTAAGTTTTCATATATCCAATGAAAATTTTTAACGTAATTACGAAATCTAATGAAGCGATTTTAACGAAAATACTTCATCAAACCTATGAAATTCCATTTAGACAATGAAAATTTTCATTTACCCAAGGAAAACTTTTTTATGAAAATGATTCATTAAATATATGAAGCATTTTTCTTTCAGTGTACAATATGCAACCTTGATGAACCTGAGAATACTTTTCACTTTTTTGGAGTTTGTCCAATTTTTAATGTATATAGGAGAAATTTCTTTGGAAAAATACAACTTAATATAAGCGAAGTACTTAATATTTTGAATGGTCACAATTATGTTGCTCTATACAAATACATCCAAGTATGTTTAAAATATAGAAAACTGCTAACAAATGAATTTGATTTTTGATTTTTAAATATAAATATAAGCTTGTAAATACCAATGAATTATATAAATACAATATTATAATGCCAATCGGGCTTACAACGAAAACGTTCAGCCCAATATAGATAAATATCTTAAATGAATTTTTTGTAAATATGTAAATACAATTTATTTAATCTATTAATAAATAATAATAAAATAAATAATAATAATAATTTTACTGTCAAAAATTCAACACCACATTCAGTAAAAACAATTAAATATTCAGTTATTTTTAAAAATTTTACTGTCAAAAAATTTACCCCATATTCAGTAAAAACAATTAAATATTCAGTTATTTGATTAATATTCAGTTATTTTCGTTTACTCCACAAAAGAGCCGAATTTCTAAAATATACCAGACAGACACCTGTCCGCTTGTTTTTCTTATAAGCGATAGAGGGAGAATATTATTATTTACTTACCCTGTAACACACGTTTGTTTACTTTACTTTTGTTTACTGACGACGTTGTTTACAGAAGAACTCTCAATTATAAGACACCAGCAGCATGACCGATATGGCTTCGCAATTATTTTACTTTTAAAATTTGATGTATTAAACTAAATTATATTAAAAAATAGAAAATGGGAACTACTTATACAAAACAAGCAATTCATTTTTTATAGATAAGTAAAAATTAATTTGTGGTAGTTAAATAATATAAAATAACTGAATATTTAATTGTTTTTACTGAATATGGCGTTGAATTTTTGACAGTAAAATTTTATAAAATAACTGCAAATTTATTTGTTTTTACGGAATATGTAGTTAATTTTTTGACAATTAATTTATATAAGATAACTGAATATTCATCTGTTTTTACGGAATTCGTGGTTGAATTTTTGACAGTAAAAATTAAATGAACTTTTCATTGCTTTAAATTTTTATTTAATTTAACATAAAGAAGAATTTAACTCAATCAACGGACAATTTTAACTGCAACTGAAATTCCGTATTAATATGCACTTAGTTTTTTGAATAACTGTTAGAATCAGTTAAAAATAAATTTGCTTGGAATTTTAAATGTTTATTTATTTAAAAATGACTGAACGGAATATTTCCTAAATAAACTACAGTCCGTTACTGTAATAATATTGTGAGTGTATGTATGTCGCAATACTCAGTGTAAAATGGCTTTAATATTACATTGGGCCATTATTATAACCTACTGATAAAGTTCCTGATAGGTAACGTGAACAATTGCTATCGTGAACGATAAAGTGACCATGAACTTTTCATTGCTTTAAATTTTTATTTAATTTAACATAAAGAAGAATTTAACTCAATCAACGGACAATTTTAACTGCAACTGAAATTCCGTATTAATATGCACTTAGTTTTTTGAATAACTGTTAGAATCAGTTAAAAATAAATTTGCTTGGAATTTTAAATGTTTATTTATTTAAAAATGACTGAACGGAATATTTCCTAAATAAACTACAGTCCGTTACTGTAATAATATTGTGAGTGTATGTATGTCGCAATACTCAGTGTAAAATGGCTTTAATATTACATTGGGCCATTATTATAACCTACTGATAAAGTTGCTGATAGTTAACGTGAACAATAGCTATCTTGAACGATAATGTGACCAATAAGTTTTTTCCATTATTACAACTGTACGATAAAATAAAAAATGTAATTTATATACTGTGGCAACATTGCAGTATATACCGACTACTTTTGTTCGTTTAAAATACATGGTGACAACGCCTTAGTTTTGCTTGTTTCTTTAATTGAAAGCAAAAGTAAATTTTTTGTGCTTAATTTTTGGTTTTTATGGTAAATTGTTTTGTTTTTTTTGTGTTAAATTGTGTTTTTTTAAGTTTAAATAATTTAACTTGACATAAAATTGCAATTGAAGTTATTCCCATATCTTCAGCAGAAAATATGGTAGCTTCAATTTCTTAAAGTTCACTTGTAAAGTTACCATGAGGACAAACCTGATGTTAGCTTATCAGTCACTTTTTAGGTTAATGTTAACTTGTAATAACCAAAAACTATTTATCTGTCAGATAGAAACCTAAAAATAACTATTTGTAAGTTGTAATAATGGCCCTTAAGGTTAATGTTAACTTGTAATACCAAAAATTATTAATCTGTCAGATAGCGTCCTAAAAATAACTTTATGTAAACTGTCATAATGGCCCTTATTTTTTAAAAGAAAAATAAAACCCTGTCATGGTCAGTTGTTATTGTTTTTTAAAAATTACAAATTAAGAAAAAGTTTTTTGAAAATGTTAATGTATGATTAGTATGATAGTGTTATGTGCCATTTACAGACATTACGGAGAAAACAACTATCGGGTGATTTTTTAAGAGCTATGGAAAAGTTTTTTAAAAAAAACATATAAAATTCAGAAAAATGCATGAAATCTTTATTTGAATCGATAATACGGTCCATATAATTTAATGTTTGAAGATTATTTCATGCAAATGTTGACCGTGACTGCGCCTCAAATGGTCCATCCGCTTAGTTCAATTTTGGCATACTCTTTCCAACATTTCGGCCGGTATCTCATGAATAAATGCTTCAATGTTGTCTTCCAATGCGTCAATTGAAGCGGGCATGTGTGTATAGGCATGAGCTTTAACATAGCCCCACAAAAAATAGTATAAAGGCGTTAAATCGCACGATCTAGGCGGCCAATTGAACGGTTCCGGTATAATAAAATGTTCACCGAACTCGCCTCTCAATAAGTCCATTGTTAAGCGTGCTGTGTGTCATGTGGTACCGTCTTGTTAAAACCACATGTTATGCAAGTCAAGCCCTTGCATTTTGGGCAAAAAAAAGTTGGATATTATCTCACGGTAGCGCTCACCATTCACAGTAACGTTACGATTCGCATCATCTTTGAAGAAGTACGGTCCAATGATGCCACCAGCCCATAAACCGAACCAAACTGTGACTTTTTCTGGGTGCATTGGTAGCTCTTGCAATGCTTCTGGCTGATTTTCACTCCAAAATCAACCAAAAATGAGCTTCGTCGCTGAACACAAGAAGCGCGCGATGAACTTTCTTAACAGAGCAGGCATTTGGATAATAAAAATTCAATAATTTGCAAGCGTTGTTCGTTTGTAAGACGATTCATGGTTAAATTATAGACCAAATTGAAGATGTTTGACAGTGAAACAAGACACAAAACGTGCGTCAGCTGTCTAGACCAGTGTTGCCAAAAAGATAATAGCTAAAAAATCTCCCGATATATTATGATTGAATTTTATAAATGTTATTTTTCTAGTTGAACACATTTTGGTTATATCTTGCCATTTATTGTTTTATTTTTTACATATATTTTTACATATTTTTTTTACCATATTATTTTTCATTTTGCCCACATTATAGTAAGTTTTGACCTTTTTACCAAAGTTAAGCAAAATATGTACCAAATTTAGCATAACATGAGCTGTTTAAATCAAATTGTTATTTTATTTAGCTTTTTGTTGTTCCTGTTACTTGTTATGTCCCACTTTAATAAGCTATCCTCTGATTGATAGTGAAGTTAATTGTTTGGAATTCATTTTCTAGCATGCAGCGCTGACCTTCATCAGAATTTGTTCTTTTTTCTGGTTTGTGTTACTTCGTACTTTTCATGTATTTTAAACAACAATTAAAAAAAGGAATTCGAGATTTTTAAGAAAACCCAGCCAGCATTTAACATTTGCAGGAAACAAAACAACCTAACATTTGTTACATTTAAACATAGTATGCCGTATTCATATAAAGTCTAAATTAGATTTAAAATCTATTTTAAGAAAAAATTGTCTGGAAATTTGGTTTTAAAATACGTTTGAAATCTAAATTGTATTTGCAGAATTTAAACTTATAATATCTATGGATGTATCAAAACTTTTTGTAAACATAATATTATCCTAGCCAATAATTTTTGAGTTATCAAGGGAACCTTGATCGTCATTTCACTAATTTAACGATCGATTCCAATTTTTGAATAAGCAATTACAAGATCATATGACTTTAATTATTTCTTTTCGGAATAATGTTAGAAAACAAACAATGAACAGTATTTAAATTTTTAATAAATTTAGTTTTAAGTCGCATTAATAGATTTTTCCAATAATTTATTTTATGCTAAGTGATAACTGAAATAAATAAAAAAAATACATCGAAGAATAATATGAAAGGATTA
This sequence comes from Pollenia angustigena, assembly GCA_930367215.1. NCBI lineage: Eukaryota > Metazoa > Arthropoda > Insecta > Diptera > Polleniidae > Pollenia > Pollenia angustigena. The sequence continues at coordinate 186,515,738 of OV884058.1, read as the reverse complement.
CAACAAACTTCCTTGTTCTATTTTAAAATTGTGAAAACTTAAAATTTCAAAGAATTTTTTTACAACATGTTTTAATTAAAAAGTTTCTTAAACTAAATTTTGTGATGAGAGTTAATACTTTTCTTTTAAATTAATATTTTTTTTATTCCTTTTCAAAAAAACACATGTTTTTACAAACTAAACAAATAACTTTAACTTTTTTAAATTTGTTTAAAAAAAAAAAAACGGTTTTTAAATTTTTGTAAAAAATAAAAATGCTTTTTAATCGTAACACAACCGTTAAAGGGGGAAACTCAAAACAAACTGACGATTGAAATCGTCAAATGCTCAAGGATAATAGATACAGGACAGGTTGCTACTGGCACTCACATTTGTTTTTTTTTTTTTTTTTTTTTTTTTTTTTGTTCGTTTATTTTCCTTTTTCTGCGTTTTTCTACGTACAAGTGTTAATATATAATGTCCAATTGCAAAGTGTCTTAATGCCCACGGACATTATGACATTTTCAAAAGTGTCACAGTGTCCATGGACACTACGACACTGGACGTTATGACATGCCACCTTGCAAAAAGCAATTGTATTCTGTTTTAAGTAATTGATTGTAACTATGCAGTGATTAATTAATTTTTAACTTTTGAAGAGTGTACAAAGTTTGGCGCAGGGCTGAAATAAGTATTACTGTCCATACTGCCGAGCAGCTGTTGAAGATACAATGCAATTTTTTAACATAAAACTTACATTTGTATGTACCTAAATTTATATGAATAATAAACCCTTTTTTGCAAATTGGGTAATTTTTAATTTTTTTTTTTAGAAAAAATTCGTTTTTGCTTTTGTCATTTTTAATTTTTTTTTTTTTTTGCCCTTTTTCGTTTTTATTGGGCAAAATTTCATGTTTAACTTTTTGGGTAATTTTTCATGTTCTTTTGGGCGATTCTTCATTTTTCTTTGGGCGATTTTTCCTGCAGCCCTTTATTTCATATCCCAAATTGGGCTGTAGGAAAAATCGCCCAAAGAAAAATGGTAAAAAAAAATAATGAAAAATCGCCCAAAAAAATTCCATGTAAAATTGGGCCTGAATTCATATGAAAAGTGACCCAAAATTTGTGGGCTATTTTTCGTTATTATTGGGTGATTTTTCGTTTTTTAAATTTGGTGATTTTTCATTATGCAGAGAAGCTTAAGTTAGCGAAGCCGGTATTTGTTATATCATAGAGTAGAAAATCCTTGGGCCCGGCCGAAGGCCGGCTATGCGGAGAAGCTTTAGTTAGCGAAGCCGGTTTTTGTTTTGGTAAAATAAGTTACTTTAAAAATAGTTTAGTTAGTTTTTTTTTGGAAAAAATTCGTTTTTGCTTTTTGGGTAATTTTTCATTTTTTTTGGGCCATTTTTCATGTTCTTTTGGGCGATTCTTCATTTGGGCATTTTTTAAATTTTTTTTTGGGCTATTTTTCTTTGGGCGATATTTCCTACAGCCCCCAAATTGATTGCCATTACATGGTATTTTATAAATTACATTGGATTTATCTACTTTATCTTTGGTTTTACTGTACGATTTTGCCAATAGATTTGTGGGCCATTGCGTACATTTCATTATTAAATAATTTAGATTTATCAAATATCTCAAATAATACTGGAAAAAATATAAACGATTTATATACTCCTGAATGATTATCCACTTTAATTGACTTTACATGTTTTAAATAACCACAATACTAATTATTGTTAAAAGCTAAGGCACGAGCTCTATGTGTACATTTGTCCTTCAAGTTGTGCTGAAAAAAGGTCATCAGAAAAGAGAAAGACAAAGTGAAAAAACAAAAAAAAAAAAAATGTACTTGGACTTCAAGAAAAATTCTTGACGAAAGTACGAAAAAATTTAAGTAAAGGAAAAAACATGTAAAGTCAATTAAAGTGGATAATCATTCAGGAAAGCAAATTTCGATCTACCAAATGTTAAAATACAATTTGGTTTAAGGATTGATGTTTGACTGGTGACGTCAGCAGTCGTCGATGGCTGCGAGTGTAAGACGGCAAATCCATCTGAGGAGATCGAGTGGTTGCGATCGAAACATGTCATGGTAACCTGCCGGCCAGGGTTCGAGCCCGAGCCACGTCAAGAATGAAAGATTATCAATAACAATTTTAATTGATTTTCATGTTGTAAAATTCCTTTCTTCACAAAAATTATTTAATAAAAATTAAATTTCATGAACTTAAGCCTAATTAAAAATATTAAAAAATTTGGATTAAAAACCATAAATAGTTCAACAAAATAACCACAATACTAATTATTGATCATCTACATATTTAGACAGAAACTTAGGTTTAGTTTTTAATTTTACAATACAGGAGGCTTATTCTGAATTGCGATGCGAAAATCAATGCGATGCGAAAATGCATAAATGCGTACAATTTCTATTCTGTATTGCGGAATCGTTCTATCTGCCGCACCATGCTGTTTTCAAGCCTGAGAGTTCGACTACTAGGGTTAGGGTGGTATTTAATGCATCAGTCGCTCGTCTTCTGGGTTGAGTCTTAATGATGTTTTGTATACAGGCCCCGTTCTGCAGCACGATCTTACGTTTTTATTAATAAAGTGGCGCTTCTTTCGTTATGTGTTTAATGGGGACATTGAGAAGATGTACCGCCAGATTTAAGTGGATGCAGGACACACGAAATTTCAACGCATTGTCTTTCGTCGTAATCCAATGGATGATTTGTTAGATTTCGAATTGAAAACCTTAACATTTGATGAATTGTGCCCCGTATTTGGCGATTAGAACATTGCATCAATTAGCCAGTGATGTTCAAAATCAGTGGCCGCTGTCCTCTCAGATACTACGTAATATGATGTATGTTGACGATGCGTTAGCCGGAGCTCATGACATTTCTGTAGCCATTGCAGCTCGTAACGAGTTGATATTGGCTTTAACGTCAGCTGGATTTTGTATGAGGAAGTGGACCTCAAATGATAGGCGTATATTGCAGGACTTACCAGCTGATTTTCTTTTAAATCAAAATTTTCTGGAAATTGATGGGGATAGCACCACCAAAACATTGGGAATAAGGTGGAATGCTAGATTAGATGAATTTTACTTATCCACGTCTGCTCTTATCGCAAAAGAAAACTTTACTAAACGGGATGTTCTGTCTATCATCGCTAAACTTTTTGACCCTGCTGGTTGGCTAGGACCGATCGTCATAGTAGCAAAAATGTTGATGCAACAGATCTGGAGGGAGAAAACTGGCTGGGATGAAACTATATCACATGAAAGTTTGGTAAAGTGGCACCAATTTTTAGCGGACTATAAGGACATTGATTACATCACGATTCCTCGTTGGTTGGGCTTCAAACCCACTAGTTATGTCGAAATCCATTAGTTGCTGATGCCTCTGAGAAGGCTTATGGCGCCTGCGTATACGTACGTATTCAGAACGAGAAAGGCGCCATTCGATCTCACTTGTTGCTAGCGAAGTCTAGAGTGGCTCCATTGAAAACTGTTTCAATGCCGCGTTTAGACCTTTGTGGCGCTTACCTTTTAGCAGAATTGGTTAGTACTATTCGAACTTATTTGGAACTGGATGGCAGTCGGACAAGGGTATATGCATAGAGCGATTCAATGATCGTCTTAGCGTGGCTACAAAAGCCGTCTAATACCTGGAAAACATTCGTTGCGAATAGGGTGTCGAAAATCGTAGAAAAATTGTGCCATGATCAACCTATTAGGGAAGGAAAACTTGTGAGCTTGTCACCCTTTTCGGATGAAATTCGTGTAGGAGGGAGGTTGGCAAATGCACCAAATCTGACATACAGTGAAAAGTTTCCCATAGTATTGCATTCACAATGTCGATTCGCCGTATTGTTTGTCGAATTCATTCATTTGATCACGCTGCACGGCGGCAATCAGCTAATGTTGAGAGCCCTACGCACGGAATTTTTTATTCCCCATGCTAAAAACTTAATAAAGACAATTATAGGTCGTTGTAAAAATTGTGTTTTACAGAAAAAAGCTACTCAAAGTCAGATTATGGCAGCTCATCCAACTTCTAGAACAGTAATTAATCGACCTTTTAGTATTACTGGTGTGGATTTCGCTGGCCCTTTTGATATTCGGAACTATACGGGTCGAGCTTGCTTAATCATAAAGGGTTATGTTTGTTTGTTTGTCTGTTTTGCTACGAACGCGATTCATTTGGAAGCAGTTAGCAGCTTGTCGACCCCAGCTTTCTTGGCGGCCTTTGAGAGGTTTGTTTCCCGGCGAGGACTGCCCAAAGAGATGCACTCTGATAATGGCACAAATTTCGTGGGTGCTTCGAGGATAATAAGGTCTGAATTTCGTAACTTTCTTCGCAGTACAGGTTCTGCAATTAATACCAAGCATGGGCTCCAGGGTTTTTGTTGGCACTTTAACCCCCCGGGAGCACCTCATATGGGAGGCATGTGGGAAAAGGGTGTAAAAAGCGTCAAGCATAATTTCAAAAGGGTTGCTGGAAGCGTCAAGTATACTTTTGAGGAGTTTTCAACATTGTTGGCACGTATTGAATCCTGCCTAAACTCTCGGCCCTTATGTCCATTAACGAAGAATATTGAAAGTTTAGATGTTTTGACTCCTGGTCATTTTCTGGTTGGAGGCCCTCTTCTCGCGTCACCTGAGGTAAAAATTACGGAGGATCCACTGTCCATCATAAATCGGTGGCAGCGAGTAAAAGCATTAAGTCAACGTTTATGTGCCCGGTGGAAAGATGATTACTTAAAAGAGCTTCACAGGCGACATAAGTGGAAGTTTATGGAAAGAGACCTAGAGATAGGTGATTTAGTTGTGATTCGAGAGGATAACCTGCCGACGAATGAATGGCGCATGGGTAGAGTAGTAAAAGCTCATTTAGGGAAAGATAACCATGTCAGAGTTGTAGAATTAAAAATAGCACGGGGCTTATTAACGAGACCAATTGTAAAATTGGTACGTCTTCCAAAGTATTAGTGTTTCTTTTTTTTCCTTTTTTATTTTTTATTTTTTGTTATAGTATCATGGTTTCGCCCAAAAAATATACCAATGGGCCGTTCCGGCCAAAGCATGGTTTGCCGGATATGTTTAGAGGGCCATCCCTTGCGGTTTTGCAGGAAATTTCTCCAAGTCGACATAAAAGAAAGAATGGAGCTCGTTTCTATTTATAAATATTGTGCAAGTTGCCTAAGCCACGACCATACCTGGCGTACTTGTGAAAGTAAGGGAAAGTGCAAGCGCTGTGGTGACATGCATCACTCACTTCTACACAGACCGAGCAAAAGGCCAAGTTCGTCTAGCTCAAGAAAAAATAAAAAACTTAAGCGCTGCCAACGGGGACCGAGTTCGTCTTCCCGCCCTGAGAGTAGAGGACCTAGTTCGTCCCAAAACTCAGCCAGGGGACCTCGTCCGTCCGGTGGTCTGGGGGGCGAAAGACCTCGTTCGTCTCGAGCCCTGGTTCCTGTTCATTCGAGGAACCATGAAGCAACTGCACAAAATAAGGAAATTGAACGGAATCGGATTAAGAAATCTGTTTATCATTTGTCTACACACCAAATTTCGGGAGTGGTATTGTTAAGATCTACAGCAATCATCAAGATTGTCACCGGCTCCAAGTATGTTATCGAGAGAGCTCTGATCGACCCTGGATCGGAAAATTCCGTGATGTCTGATGAAGTTGTGCGGCGTCTTAGAGCCAGGACAGTTCGTGTAGGACAAACTCAGAAGTGCCTGATTGTCTTAAGAGGAAGCCATGGTAACAGCGAGACGGTTGAAACGTATGCTACAGTTTAACGGAAGTTTAAGGTGATTTCGCCTTTAAAATCAGTTAACCGAAGAATCGCTGATGAGTTTCCAGGTCTTCAGTTGGCAGACCCCCAGTTCTTTGTATCTGCTCCTGTGCAGATAAAGCTTGGATGTGATGTATACACCAAAAGTATTAGAAGCGGTGTTTTTGGTGGGTCTCTGGGAAAGCCATTGGCTCAATTCTCTATTTTTGGGTATTTGATATCTGGATCCTGTGCGCCATGAGCACTTTATAAGTATTTTTATATTTGTCTTCTACTGCTTTTACTTGAACTTTTTAATTAATAAATGAGACCTAAAACTCCCACACCGTGAATTCTAGTGAAGGTTTTCCGAAAAGTTTTGTTTTTTTCTCATCGTTCATTTTTTTCAGACCTAGGATAAGCTCAGATTGCAGTACTGCAAGGCGGCCGGGATGTTCACGCCAGCACAAGAATGGTTACCCATCCCTGACCCGGAGTGTGTGGTGCCAAGTCTTCATAGATGGACTTGACGTTCAGGGTGCGCTGCAGTAAATGGAACCTATCTTTTGTAACCTTTTTTCTTGAGAGTACTTCGGGCTACCATTAAATTTTTATGTATCTATTGTTAATTCGTTTCTTAAGCCAATCAGTCGTTTCTGTTCTGAGGCGTTTAGTTTTACATTGAAATCCTGAATTTTTAAAAGCAATAAAATTGTAAACTTTGAATAATCAACATATTCTCCTGGTATTGCCTTTATTTTGATGCTTTTGGTGGATTACTGTATCGAGTCTTGAGTTTCCAGTTTGGTGAAGTTAGCCGCCTTGACGCCGACGACACTAACACTTCAGATACTTACATATATTTACAAAAAATATATTTCATGCCATGTTAATACTATAAGAGAAAAATCTGTCACGAACGGTATTTCACGAACATATTACATTTTGTTCATTATAAAACCATCCAAAAAAATAATTTTTTTCCAATTACGGATTATAAAGAAAAAACATGTGGTTTAATATATGAAATTAAAAAAAGGAGAAAAACCTCCCACAATTCGCAGATTTTCGTATTTTTTTACATTCGCCCAAATATCACTTCCGTTTTATGTCACGTACGATATCCACTTATTTTGCCCGATATTTTGGACAACAAGGTTCCGAATTTGAAAATTTTTTTTTTCATATATAGTTCCCTCTAAATGAAACATAATGATATAAAAAATTTTCCAGTTAATACTATTTTTGCAAAATTTCTATCTCTCTGAAAGCGTACAAATGTCAATGTCACGTACGATGACATGGAAATGCCCATATGTGAAAATGTCTTGGTCAAAATAAGATATGTATTGTAAGAGTAAGAGTAAGTATGTTTATATATGAGTTTATTATAGGATAGGGATGTAAATTTAATTATCATTTCAAATAACTGTTATAAACGGTATGTGGTATTCGTCGAATTAGTTTTCCCTCTTCCCTCCCCAAATTAACTGTTACGAAAATTGAGGAGAAAATCAATAGTATAGTTTTGCGTATGTTCTCCTTCCGATACGGCAATTTCGCGTGCTGGTTATTAATGTAACAAGTTGTACAATGCCGTCCAAATTAACAGAATAAATATATATGTTCTCGGCGAAGTCGTCAACAGGACTCAAAAAAAATAAATTTATTGGCAATTAATCTGATTGAGATTCAAAAAAAAAACAAATGAGATCTATCTCGATGAGATAAATACAAATTTGCAGAGCTCTTTAGGCTGTAGGAAATATCGCCCAAAGAAAAATCGCCCAAAAAAAAAAAAAAATGAAAAATCGCCCAAAAAAATTGCATGTAAATTTGAGCCTGATTTCATATGAAAAATGGCCCAAAATTTTTGGGCTATTTTTCGTTATTGTTGGGTGATTTTTCGTTTTTTAAATTATATATTAATTAAAATAAAAATGTTGTATGAAAAATGGCCCAAAAAATGGGCTATTTTTAAAATTCTACCGTATTCTTACATAGCAGAGAAAACCATGTTTTATTATGGTTGCAAACAACAAAACAATTTTTCAAGAAACTAATTTAACCATAATATGGTTGTCGGCGACAATGATTTGGTTAAATTAAACATAATATCGGTAAAATTTTTTTAAAAATGGTTTTGTAGCTTTTTCTCTGGGTGTATATATTAAATATAGAGCAATTCCATATGAAAGCGATCACCTTTTGGACGACCCCTCTCCGATTTTAAAATAAATAGTATCAATCGATTGCCCAGCAAAAAATAATGTACCTACATATTTTTTTTTTTTTTATATAGTGACTGGTTTAGTGGTGGTGTACACCACTGTCATGTGACAAAATTGAAGAATTCTTCATAAGGGACCTCATTGAAAGTTGTCGCAACGAGTGATAGCTCGTTGGAAAGGTATTGAATCAGGCTTTAATTGAAAAATAAAATTTTCCTAATTTTTCTTAGAAATTTACCTTTAAATTTTCCCAAGAAAATTAAATTTTCCGATTTTCCACAGAAGCTCCTAAATTTTCCGGATAATTTTTTTTTTGGATTCCTCATAATTTTTGCTTTAAGAATCAGCAATAAAAAAATGGGCCCGACTCCTTGTTTGGACAGGAGAAGAGCATTTAAGAGACCACCTTGTTAAAAATACATTTTAAAAATTATTTTACAGTTAAAAATACATTTATGAAGAAAAAATCATTTTTTTTTTAAGAGCCCCAAGTTGAGTGTGTAGTGAATATGGTCTGCCTGCCTTCACAAGATCGGCCATAAATCCATGGATAATAGCAGCAGTGGCATGTAATGGCACACCAAACCCGACTGAGGCTACAGGTTATAAAATGTTTTGTAAATTTTTTAAATTACCAGGTAATAAATATTTCGCCTAAAATGACACGTGCAGAAACAAGTCATAAAACACGGATTTTCCATAAATATGGCGAAATATTTATTACCTGGTAATTTAAAAAAATTGCAAAACATTTTATGACCTGTGGTCGGCTTATTGGCAGTAACCAATTAAGTCCCTCTTTAAAAAACATTTTATGACCAGTAGTTCACGCAAATTTTCCTATTAAAGAAAAGCAAATATCGCTTATTTTTTTTTTTACCTATTTTTTACCAAAAAATTAATAGAAATACTTCACACACTCTGAGTCAAATTTCAGTTGAATACTAAACGTGAAAGTGTTAAAGTGTTTTTTTTTTTGTAAAGTAAAGAGTGAAGCTGTAAAGACAATTTAAAGTAAAATGAATAAATTTTGCTGCAATCCGTTTAACAAGAGTGGACATCGTTCGAAAAAGATAAAAGTATTAAAATTAACTGGTGTTTCGAAGCGATACATGAATGAATTAAATATACAATACGGTGAAGAAGCAGAATTCATTTGCCCCAAGTGTAAAATCGATTTGTCTCAACAAGCAAATGCATTGAAACAAATGCAGCCACAATCCGAGAGTGAAATGACAAGTGAACAAAATGTTTCATCTGATAGTGAGGCAGACATTCCGATGGTCAATATGTCTTTGAGTCCTTTGAATGAGGCTATTACCACTTTAGGTGAAACGCCTATTAGAAAAAGAAAGTTGCGAAGTGAAACATACAGGAAAGAGAAAAAAGGCAAGGTTATAAGTGCAATCGCGACAATATTTGATGAAAGCTCTGATAACGAATGCAGTCAAGCAGATGACGTTGATGACGGCAAACAAATGATTGAGCAGTTGAAAAGAAAATTCAATTTAGCGACCACTTTTCCGGAGAAATATCTCATTTTATCTGTGCTGCCTCAATCATGGTCTTACGCAAGATTTCTGAACAGTTTCAAACATCTTTTTACATCGCGAGAAGAAGCAAAGAATTAGTTCGACAGAAGGGCATATTGGCGACTCCCACCAAGAAATTTGGCTCAAGGACCCTCAGCGAAGCAACGGTGAAATTGATTCAAGATTTTTACTGCAATGATGACAACAGCCGCGCCTGCCCAGGTACACGTGACTATGTTATCACACGTGAAGATGGAGAAAAAAAAACACAAGCAGCGCAGATTATTATTATGTAATCTATCCGAAGCATACCATCAGTTCAATGAGAAATACCCAGCAGAAAAAGTGGGTTTTTCTAAATTTGCCATCCTACGACCAAAAGAATGCGTTTGCATGTTTCATCAAAACATCAAATTAATTTTGTTTCCATGCAAGAAATTGAAAGTATTTCACGGTGAAATTGAAACATATAGGGACCTCCTGTCGAAGTCGTTGTGCACATACCCCACGGAAAATTGTCATCTGTCCAAATGCGACAATTGTCCGAAGATTGACGAGCTAGAGCAATATTTGGCGGAAAAGTTTGAACAGCTGTTAATTCAGGAGGTGCATTTCAAACAGTGGATAATTAGCAGCGGCAGATGTTCCCTTGAGACCGTGGTAAAGCAGATTCCGGAATTCATCGAGGAATTCGGATTCAAGTTGAATGAACTGAAGGCGCACCATTTCATATCCGAGATGCAATCGAAATTTCTAAAGGAAAGTAAGGAGAAATTAGCCCAAAATGAATTCATTGTGATAAGCGACTTTGCCGAGAATTACACTTTTCTCGTTCAGGATGAAATTCAGGCTTATCACTGGGCAAACGACCAGTGCACGGTGCATCCTTTTTGCATTTATTTCAAAAACGAAGATAACGAACTACAGACCGTAAGCCTTGTTGTTGTCGCGGAGAGTTTAGCTCATAATTATGTGTCCGTTTATTTATTTCAAATGAAACTGTTTGAATTCTTAAGATCAAAATTCGATGCAATCGACAAAGTAACGTTTTTCTCAGACGGCGCGGCTTCTCAGTACAAGAATAAAAAAAATTTTTACAATCTTTGCATAATTGAAGAAGAACAAAACTGCAAGGTCGAGTGGCACTTTTTCGCGACGTCCCACGGTAAGGGCCCATGCGATGCGTTAGGGGGAACCCTAAAACGCATGGCGACTAAGGCAAGTTTGCAAAGGCCATATACTGACCACATCTTAAATGTACAACATTTGTTTTCGTGGATTCAAAGCAAGGAAATTGCCATTAACACAGTTTTATGCACTCAAAAAGAACACGATTCCATGGAGCGACGAATTCAAAACAGATATAATAATGTCAAAACTATAACTGGAATGCAAAAGTTTCATTGCTTTATACCAAATATTTCTGATATGTCAATTAATGTAAAGCGGTACTCTTCGTCTGCCGACGTGCTAAATTTAAAGTTACTTTAATTTTATAATGATGCCAAGACAATTGAAATTTTTAATAAATATTGTAATTAAGTATAAGCAGCAAAATAAGAAAGATTTTTTCTTCATAAATGTATTTTTAACTGTAAAATAATTTTTAAAATGTATTTTTAACAAGGTGGTCTCTTAAATGCTCTTCTCCTGTCCAAACAAGGAGTCGGGGCCCATTTTTTTATTGTTGATTCTTAAAGCAAAAATTATGAGGAATCCAAAAAAAAAAAAAAAATTAGCCGGAAAATTTAGGAGCTTCTGTGGAAAATCGGAAAGTTTAATTTTCATGGAAAAATTTAAAGGTAAATTTCTAAGAAAAATTAGGAAAATTTTATTTTTTATTCAATACCTTTCCAACGAGCTATCACTCGTTGCGATCGCTTTAGTAGTTTTTTTTAAAACAACTTTCAATGAGGTCCCTTATGAAGAATTCTTCAATTTTGTCACATGACAGTGGTGTACACCACCACTAAACCAGTCACTATAAAAAAAAAAAAAATATGTAGGTACATTATTTTTTGCTGGGCAATCGATTGAGACTATTTATTTTAAAATCGGAGAGGGGTCGTCCAAAAATTTGCCAATTTTGATCGTTTTCATATGGAATTGCTCTATATATATATATCCAAAATAAGGCATTTCTCTTCTATGGTATAACAAATACTGGCTTCGCTAACTAAAGCTTCACTGTATAGCCGGCCTTCGGCCGGGCGCAAGGATTTTCTCCTCTATGATATAACAAGCACCGGCTTCGCTAACTAAAGCTTCTCCGTAGTCGGCCTTGTTCGGAAACAAGGCAGTTTTTCGAAGCTTTACTGAGCGAAACCGGTTTTTGTTAGACCATAAAGGAGAAAATCCTTGCGCCCGGGCGAAGGCCGGCTATACAGAGAAGCTTTAGTTAGCGAAGCCGGTCTTTGTTATACCATAGAGGAGAAAATCCTTGCGCCCGGCCGAAGGCCGTCTATACAGAGAAGCTTTAGTTATCGAAGCCAGTATTTGTTATGCCATAGAAGATGAAATCCTTATTTTGGATATATATATTTAATATATACACCCGGAGTAAAAGCTATAAGAATATTTTATCCATATTATGTTTAATTGAACCAAATCATTGTCACCGACAACCATATTATGGTAAAATTTGTATCTTTAAAAAAATCACTTGAAATTTTAACGGTATTTTAGAAGAAAATTTACACATTTTTGATTATAAGTTAAGTTGCGGACAAAGTGTCATAACGTCCTCGTCTTCGATGGACATTATGACACTTTAAAAGTGTCATAAAGTCCAAGGACACTACGACACTGGACGTTATGACATGTCACCTAAATTTATATGAATAATAAACACTTTTTTACAAATTGAGTAATTTTTTTTTTTTTTTTTTGGGAAAAAATTCGTTTTTGCTTTTTGGGTCATTTTTCATTTTCTTTTTGGGCCCTTTTTCGTTTTTTTTGGGCAAAATTTCATATTTACCTTTTTGGGTAATTTTTCATGTTCGCTTGGGCGATTCTTCATTTGGGCGATTTTTCATTTTTTTTTGGCCCATTTTCTTTGGGCGATATTTCCTACAGCCGCTCTTTAAGCTATCAATTATTGAAATCTGCAAACTAATTAAAATTTAATTAAAACAAATCTAATTTGGTCAATATTAGTTCAGATATATTACCTTCAATAACAATCTCTTGATGCTTACTTATCCAAAGAAATATTATCTTTAGCGAAAAATTATTAAAAAAAAACTAAATTGTTATAAACAAAATAGTTTAGTAACTCTTCAATCAAATTCTATTTTAAAATGAAAAATTTGGCTGTAGGAAATATCGCCCAAAGAAAAATGCCCCAAAAAAAAAAATTAAAAATCGCCCAAATGAAGAATCGCCCAAAAGAACGTGAAAAATGACCCAAAAAGTTTTATATGAAATTTTGCCCAAAAGAAACGAAAAAGAGCCCAAAATAAAAATGAAAAATGACCCAATAAGAAAAAACGAATTTTTTCCCAAAAAAAAAATTAAAAATTATCCAATTTGCAAAACAGTGTTTATTATTCATATAAATTTTGTAACTTACAAATGTAAGAGAAAAACATGTTTTATTATGGTCACAACCAACAAAACTATTTTTAAAGAAACTTATTTTACCATAATGTGGTTGTCGGTGACACTGATTTCGTTAAATTAAACATAATATGGTCAACATTTTTTTAAAAATGGTTTTGTTGTTTTTCCTCTGGGTGCATATATTAAACATATAACGAAAACACTTTTGGGCGCAAGGATTTTCTCCCCTATGTTGTAACAAATACCGGCAGCGCTTACTAAAGCGTCTCGGCATAGACGGCCTTCGGCCGGGCGCAAGGATGTTCTACTCTATGGTATAACAAAAAACGGCTTCGCTAACTAAAGCTTCTCTGCATAGCAGGCCTATGGCCGGGCGCAAGGATTTTCTCCTCTTTGATAAAAACAGTACAGGCTTCGCTAACAAAAGCGGCTATGCTTTCGAGTTTGTCCACGAACACTGGACGTTATGACATGCCACCTTTTTGCAATATGTCCCTTTATTTTTATAAATAACATTTAGGAATTCGTCGTATAGTAATAATGAATGATTTAGACAAATAGTATGCCCGAAAAAATGGGCTATTTTTCATATAATATTTTCATTATGAAAAATCACCAAATTTAAAAAAAAGAAAAATCACCCAATAGTAACGATAAATAGCCCAACAATTTTGGGTCACTTTTCATATGAATTCAGGGCCAATTTTACATGGAATTTTTTTGGGCGATTTTTCATTTAGTTTTTTGGGCCATTTTCCCTACAGCCATTATTGTTTATTTAAATTTTAAATAAATTTAATTTTAAAATCAAACAATTATTAGTGGTAAACAAATGGTTGTCAAATATTCACTATAGCATGTCTGGAGGCAGCCATAATATGGTTGTGGCTCCTTGATGGTTAACTAATTTAATCATAATATGGTTAAATTAACCATTATATGTTAAAAAGTTTCCTTAAAAATCGTTTTGTTGGAGGTGACAATATTACAAAATGTTTTTTCTCTTCGCGTTTATATCGCTCATTTGCTGCAACATCAGCATAACTCAAAAATATTCAGTTTTACATTACACACAACATAATGAAAAAAAACATTCATTATATGTATTCTTATTTCAAGAGTTGAATTTCCAATAGCTTCATAATCAAAATGTTTGATTTTTGACTTATGACGTTGTTGCAGCAAATGAGCGATATACATCGAGCCTTTGCTGCAATAGAGTCATAACTCAAAATTGATTTCTAGTACCTTAAAATTTAATTCTTCTCTCTAGAGTTAAGTATATAAGATATTTGTATGGAATTTTTACACAATATGAAGAAACTGTATGGCGATTAATTCCAAATTCTTACCTAGTAAGCGGCCCTATGTTCAACTGGGAATTGAAGATTAAAATGCGTTATCTCAAAAATCAAGTTCTTTGAGTTATGACTCTATTGCAGCAAAGGCTCGATATATAAATATATTTTATGCCCTTGAACAATTCGATGTCTATTTAGCTCGTCTGTTAAAAAAGCGCTCACGCTTTGGTGTCAAATTGTTTCCAGTTCTCCTAAGGCAGCACAATCGATGTAAAGTAAAAAAAAAAGAACGTACCGAATTGTGAAACAAATTTTCTAAAAAATTAATATTTCCTGGGGTCTAATCACCGCATACGATATCGAGCAAAATTGATCGTAATTATTTATTTTGGTATCATGAAACTCGATATCGAATGAAAATTATGGAATTTGAAATAATAGCATTCGTTATCGAGTAACTCGACATTACATATATCGAGTTTTCATTCGATACGTCAGTGTCTGTCGTATGCAAAAACATTCGATAGTTTATTCGATACGATAGTATCGAATGCGGTGATTAGACCCCTGGTGTGGGAATTGTTATACCCTTCACCGAAGGTAAAAGTCTATATATAAGCTTGTCATTCCGTTTGTAATTTCTACAATATTGATCTTAGACCCTATAAAGTTTGTATATTATGGGTCCTTATGAGAAGCGAAGTTGATTTAATCATGTCCGTCTCTCCATTGAAATGGGTTTTCCGAAGACCCCAGATATGATGGTGACTTGGTAGTTATATATTTATGTCACTTATAGTCCGGAATTGTTTGCAATTGAAATTCAGCCTGATCAGCAAATGAGATATTAGCAAAAAACCACGACTGCCTCTAATTTTACCCAAATTCCTTGTTGTTGTTTTTTATTTTTATGTATATCTGGAGAACGGCAAAAGGCAGAGTTTCCAAATAGGGTACAAGCATCTTGGCTATCAATTCACAACATCCGACAAAATTTGAGTTTGGACAAGTAGTTGTGGCACTTCCCATAAAGTTAAAAATGAAGTTCATAAATTATAACAAGCATTCAAAAAGTAAACGTTATGAGTAAAAACTAGCGATTTATGGGTAACAATAAGAGGTAGTCTTGCTGCCTGTTTGTAGAACGCGAGCACAAAAGTGACTCGCTTAACTTACATTTAAAACAAAAACAAATTTTGAAATTTTGTTTTTGTTTTAAACGTAAATTGAACGAGTCACTTTTGCGCTCGCGTTCTACAAACAGGCAGTTGGTTTTTTCAGAAATTTCATCCCGAACTATACGCGATATAAGTATATAACAGCCTGGTCCCTATCATATCTGGGGTCTCCGGAAAACCAACTGGAAAATAGACAGACAAGCTAACGGACGCACATCGTCAAATCGACTAAGCTACTGAAAAGGATCCAGACTATAGTACATACACTTTATAGGGTCTAAGATCATTACTGTAAAAATTGCAAACTGAGTGGCACACTTATATACAAATCGAACTTTCCCCTTCCCCCTGTGGTGAAGGGTATAAACAATACAATTTTGGATACGTTTGTAAATACAGTTGTTGCCAAAGTATATTTACACAAGGTAAACTCGTTGGCCCATATGTTTGTCAGCTGTTTACCCCTAGTTGGAACCCAAACGTCAAATTTCGTGTATATGAGCCAAAATTTGTACATGTGTGCGTTAAATTAACATTGTTTTATATGAAGACAATTTTGACAATTCGGTTCTTTTTATAGAACAGCATGTCTACACTCCCAAATGAGTCTACCTTGTGTAAATATAACTTGGTTGTTGCGGATCACTGGTGCATCGGTAAAATTAAATCACTTGCAAATAACTTGGCATCACTCTCATACGTCTAATGTTATTTATGCAGTGATGCCGCAGCTCTGCAGCAAAATGTTGGCAATTATGGCATCAGTTAATTTTCAGATGCAATAACTTTTGACATGAAATAAATTGTTTAATTTTTTTTTATGCTTTTTCTGGTAATTTATAAGACTGTCCCCTTTGGTTCAATACTTTTAATATAAAAATAAAATTGCTATTTTTCATAACATTTTTAATATTATTTTATGTTCTCTTATAAAACTTCTGGAATTAAATTAAAAATAAAATTAGTTTTAATTAAAAATTTAATCAATTGAATTAAATGTTTAATCAAGTGCATTAAACGTTTAATTGATACTTTTAATTTGTTTACTGGCATTTACGAACGTACCCTTTATTTGTTAATTTAACTAAATTGTCAAGAAAAATCAAGCTTTTTCTTTTGAATGTCAGGAGAAACCAAGCTTTTTCTTTTAAATGTCAAGCTTTTAACCGATATCGATCTTGCAATCCTACATAGGCCCTAAATAAAGCCCACTCTAGAAAAACACTTTAATAGACTATAACCGTAAAATTACCCACTTCTGAAATATTCTAACTCTCTGTGGAGCGTATCAAAGATTCGGCACAGCAAAATTTATCGGACTTTTACTTGTTGAAGTTTTAAATACTGTTTTTAACACTTTTTAAATACTTTTTTAAGACTTTAACTGCTGCTCTAAATATCTTATAAACTTTAAAGAACTTAAGACCTTAAATTTTGAAGGTCAAATAAATTTTTGTTCATAATGGTGTAACACTTTTACATCGGAGTGAGCAAAAGCTCATGTGACTTAATCTACATTTTGTACTTTACAAAAAACTTATAAAATCTTAAATTGTTGTTATTAGTGCTTAAAGTGAAAGTCATTAAAGTTGCAAAGAAAATCTTTAAATATTTGCACTTAAACACGCAGCAAACATGACCCAACCACACGACTAAACATTTAAACAATGCACTCACTCACTCACCCTGGTGCTGTTGCATTCTACTCCTTAGCGGCACTGAGTTCAAGGTCACTTCTTTTGTTTGTAAAGGACATTTTATTAAAGTACGATAAAACTTGAATGGGCTTAAAGATGAATTTAAGAAAATACGAGGGCGAACAAAATTTTCTTTAATCTCAAGATAAAATTTTATAGGATTTTTTTTTTGTATAAAGTTTAACGAAGTTTTTCGAACTTAAAAAACAAGTTCTTGAAAAGTAGTAAAGAAAATAATTTTACAAGTTTTTTTTATAGCGCTCTTTTAACAATAAAACAAATGTCTGTTCATTTTGCTCTCATAATTCTCTGACAAACATAAAAGTTTTTTCATCTTCATCTCACCTGAAATCCCAAAGAAAAAATGGCCTGACGGTTGTCACTAAAGTTAAAAAGTTAATAAGAAGCGTTTTTAACAATTTATTTTATTTTTCCAAGCAGGAGTTCTAAAGCCGCAAAAAAAATTGCATGAAGGACATTTTTTTTTTTTTTTTAAACATCAGCAAACACGCAACACACATATTGATCATGAAGAGAATTGAATGTGCTGATGACAACAATGATGATTATGACTCAAATGAATGGCATTTTTATGACAATCACTCTGTGGGAAGCAAATAAATTGAGAGAGAAATAATAATACATATGTGCTTTTTTTCACATATGTACATACTTGGTTTTATTGTTATGGCTTTAATAGATAAATTTGAAAAAGTTTAATGTTTTAGGCAAACAAATTAAATTTAATGCAAATAAAAAATGCCAGCCAGTTCACTTATGCCCAAACTTACAGGCATTTGTTTCCAGCTTTTCGTTAACCATTAGTTAAACCATGAAATGTTATTGGTTATCTAGAAGTTGGACACAGTGATTGCAACTATTGGGTCACTTAACGCGTGAAGAAATTAAAGAAACGGGCTCAAAAGTACTGAAAAAAGGAAGGGTTAAGTACATTATCGTGGTATGTCCCAATAAAAAATGGAGCTTCGAACGAAGCAGGTTTGTAAGGGAGAAACATAAAAGTTTCACATATCATTGCGCTTAGTCTGGGATCACACTATGAAAGTTTTCTTTCAGAAAGTCTGAGTTTATTGGTGAGAGGAGAAGAGAACATGCTTTTCTTTTCTCCTCTCTCACCCATAGACTCAGACTTTCTGAAAGAAAAGTTTCATCGTGTGAACCCAGACTTACGGAAGACATGAATTTTATATGGCGAGTTCCCACATTGAAGCAATACATTTTTGACATATAAAGCGCATTATTCAGAGTATATAAAAATTGTTGGATGTAACGAGCAGTCTAACATACTGAATGTTTTGATACAGCTATTTTTTAGTAGTCTCCCTTACAAACCTGCTTCGTAGTAAGGGAATGCCGTAGCACTTGAAATGTTATTTTTTTATAAAATTTGTTGAGAGGTCTTTCACTTACTTTACTGCATTTCTGTATGTTTTATTGCGTAGTGCATAATTGTGCGCTTATTTCTTTAAATGTACCATTAGTGCTTCGCAAAATGATAAAATTTTTTATTGGGTAACGTCAGGTATTTCGTAGCTTGAATAAAAACTATTTACTTGTTTGAGACTATAGTTAAAAAAAATTAAATTTCTACAACGATATTTAATCTTAAAATAAATTCGTGACACTTAAAGTGCTCTTAGTCCATCGTTTTAGTACGGAACTATCAGTATATTTATAACAGAACTAGAAAATTAAATAAATGAACTGTTAGCAATTGTATTTTTACAACTACATATATACCTCGATCTAGAACTTAACCGTACTTTCAATGTTTTCCCATTCGAACTTAGTGCCGGTTCACACACGTCAAGTTTGACTAGTCAAGTCTTGAGTTTTTAGGAGAGAGGGAAAGTAAATAGCAGAGGGAAAGTAAATAGTGTGAACCGGCACTTAATTTTTAGGACAGTATTCACAACTCAATATGGCCAGAAAAACAAAAAGATAATCATACCGAAAAAAAGTAAAAACAGGCTAAATTATCGCGTTTTTAGTTTAGGACTAAGTGAACCGGCACGTCAAATTTGACTCGACAAATCTTGAGCTTTTGGGAAAGAAGAGAAAAGAGAATGTAATTTCCTTTTCCCTCTCTCCTAAAAACTCAAGACTTGACGAGTCAAACTTGACGTGTGTAAACCGGCACTAACAATTCTTTTTCGCGTTTCAGGGTAATAAAAATGGGCTTATTGGCATTACTGGTTGGACAACAGCTGTTGCTTTGAATATTATTATTTAAAATAGCTTGTTTCATTAAAATTACTATTAGAAATTGTACGCAGGTGCTGCCACGCATGTTTTCAAAACCATTTCGGTATTTTTTTCATCTTTAGAAATCATAAAAATGTAAACAAAGACACTGCTAACTAAAGCCCTGCACGAATGCATTTGAAAGCCGTTTCGAATCATTCGTTTGTTTTTCAACTCGTGATTGTCGATTGCATTTTGCTAACGAATCAAACTCTGTATTGTGAAAAACACATAAAGCACGAAAAGAATATAAACACACAAATGCAAATGAATTTAAATTTGTGTGTTATAAACGACCAAATACGAAGTGTAAAGAGCACGAAATTTACTCCATGAAACAACGAATCAAACGAATAACACAAACTACACCAACTCAAACGAATCGCACGAATCAAACGAATCAAACGATTCAAACCAAACAACAGTTACAAAATAGATGATAAGAATTATCTTTTTTTTATTATTAGGTATGACTAGTAAATTTGTATTGAGCAAAAAAAAACAAATGAAGATGCAAGATATTTTTATACAATGTTTAAGTTTTTATTTTAAATTATTTTATTCAAAAGTTACAAAAATATATTTTGAAATATTTTATTAAAAGTAAAAAAGAAATGAAAAGCTAAATTCAATTAATTGCAAAATTAAGATAAAAATAATATAATGAGCAAAATGGTTTAAAATATATATTAATTTGTACAGTTTAAAAGTTCATTTTGTATTTCAGTTGCTTCTATATTTGAATGAAGAAACATTATGGCATTTATAGAATCACCGTTTGAAGCAATGCTGCATCTTTTTTCAGAAATCAAATTCCGAGCTACTGAAAAAACTCTCTCTGAAGCTGCACTACTAGCAGGTGTTGCTAATATTTTACAGCTCACTTTGTAGAGAAGTGGAAATTCATTTTGATGTAAGTTCCACCATTGCAAAATGTTGAAATCTTCATTAATACTAACATTTAAGCTTTCATACATTAGCAATTCATTGGATACTGCATCAAGTTGTGTAGTATTTTCAGTCGGTGGTAAAAAATCAGAATATAATTCTATGAGATGGCTAGATATTGCTGTTTCACTTTCAAATCGATTTTCTGATTCATGTTGCTCTTGAAAGTGTTTTCTCATAATGTGCATGCATTTGTCTTTAATCGTGAATTTTTCTTCTTCACTAAATTGAACTAATTTGTTTAATGGAGGGAAAAGAAAAACAGCAATTTTATGGTAAATAGTTAGATTCCGAATTACTATGGAATCTATCAAAATTGCTAATTTTTCTTTAAACTCTTTAGTAATTTCTAAGTCGTTGATATCAGCATTGCATTTTTTCTTTAAGCGATGGATATAAATATAAACAAGGTGTATTGTCGGATACTTTTCCCCTTCTAACTTTTTTAAAGTTTCTTCGAAAGGTTCCAAAACTTTAATCAAAGCTGTTATATGGTTCAAATGAATATTATTCATTCTATTGAGCTCGTTTTTTTGTTGCAAAAGTTTAACTATTTCGGACCAATTTTTTTCAACAGAAACAAATAAATAGTAAATTGAATTCCAGCGGGTGGGTGAAAAGCTTTTAAGGGTTGTTTGTAAATTTACATTAAGACCAGAAATTTTAAAATATTTTACGAGTTTAGTACATAAACTACATAATTCTGAAACAGCAGCTACTTCTTTCATAGCTTTTTGAATAGTATTGTGCAGTAAATGGTCAATGCAAAATATGTGGTTATTGTTCCGAAAGGCAGCGACCATGTTTGCTCCTCGATCTGTGACAATAATGGCTTTGTCATCCAGATCTAAATCGAACTCATTAAGTATTTTTATTACCTTTCGACTGATATTATCATCTAAACATATATATATATCAAAGTTTATAATAAACCTATTTATAAATATATATTATCAAATAAATAAATATTACTTGTACATTGTTCACCATCCATAGAATTAATGCCAAGAAGTCTACTAAACATATGTCCATCTTTTATGTAGTGAATGGTCACAGCTATATATGTTCTTCTAATAAAGTTATCGGTCCAAAGGTCTGATGTAAGACCAAAACCAACACTCTTCACAGAATTAATGTCAGTCTTTATTTTTTCAAAATGTTTATTGTAAACATTCATTATATTTCGGGAAATTGTTGTTGAATGTGGCAAAAGACTTCGAACATCTACATGTTCGCCGAAATTTGCGCCAACCGATAGAAGAAACTTTGCAACTTTGTGAAAGCCAGTATCTTCTACTAGTTGGAATGGTCTGCAGTTCTCCACAATCCATTCTGTAAATATCAGAGTTCCATTTTGTTTTGTCCCTGCATTTACTTCTACTTTTTTGATGTTCTTATTATTAGATGTCAAATAACATTTATGTCGAACTAAATTAGATGTAGTTGCTCCATTATATTTATAAACATTTAAACATTTTCTGCAAGCAACAACGTCCTTTATTTCTTCCTCTGACATATTTTCAACTTTTCCGAATACTTCCCACACCTTACTTCTTCCTCTTTTTGAGCTTATTTTTAACTCGCCTCTTACAATTGAATTTCTAATAACAGGCGTACTTAATGAAGTATTTGAGATACTTGGGGAAGGATTTGAATTAAATGAATCGTTTGCTGACATCTATTTTAAATATGTTTGTATACATATGTATGTATGTACATAAATATAAAGAAAAATAAACGAATTAATAAAACTAGGTAGATAAATGTAGACAAAAAATTTAAAAAAATTAAATTTAAATAAGCCAAATATTTTTAACACTAAAAAAGTATTACGTATGGAGGTATGGATGTATATTAAATTACCTTTTCCTAATTTCTTTTTCCACTTTTGTGCATAGAAATGCATTTCCCTGGTCTATTTATTCAAAAAAAAAATAATCTAAATGAGAATTATAACGTGAAAAAGTTATTTTAGTAAACAGTTAGGATATTCATAGTGATAAGTAAAATAGTAATGGTATTCACGGTGTTGGGTTACTTATACTTCAAACATCTATGCATACATTTTAATTATATCATAACATTTTACAAAATACCAAATGCGCACCTGAGTTTGCCTGCAAAAATGTATAAAGTCATTATAACAGGTCAAAGTTTCGTTAAATAGTTACCATAAATAGGTAAGGTTAACTCTTTGGGCTCGGTCATATAATTGTAGCATAAAAAGTATGCAGTAAAAATAGTGCGAAACAATAAAGTTTCATTAATACATCAATGAAACACATCTTTCTACCCAAACATGTTACCTACTGTCACATTTGCTATTATGTATATAGGTTATTTACACTTAAATTGTAGCAAAACAATCCTTTTTTTAACTTGTTTTTTTTTACTTACTTAAGAAAAGTGTTTTCTAAGAAAAAATAGCCGAACCGACGCGATTGGTACAGAAACCAAAATATTTTTACAAGCACAAAATACCAACAAATTCTTGTGGCTATTTTTTTCTTAATAATTTCTGTATTTAGGTACGTCTTTTTATCGTAGGAAAAAGGAACCCTTTTACAGGTATCAAAGAATTTTTTTTTTGTCATCATAAAGTTTTTTTCTGTCAAGATGAAGCAAAATAACATAGCATCCGCTAGACATGTAACTTGTCGAAGTCACATCGACGACTGAATTGATGATCATAAAAATATGTGTTAGTAGTGGTACGCACAACTGGGCAAAGAAATGGAATTCCCTGTTATAGAGTCTATAGACTCACAATTGTTGTGTGTTATGTTTTGTTTCACATCGAATCATACATTGAGTTGATTTGTTTTTTAAAATCAAACTACTGCTTAACAACGAGTTGTTTGAAACGAGCTACTGTTAAAAGTTGATTCGGTTTTTCATTGTGTATCATTCGAATTGATTTTAAAAAAAGAACTCAGTATTTGACACAACAATGAGTTGGTGTGGAGAAATGTGAAAAAGAAACGAATGCATTCGTGCAGGGCTTTACTGCTAACAACATTGAAATTTATTATTTCGATAGAGTTACCATTTCTTGCTTTGATAAAAATTTTCAGTTAACCAATATACCAACAGTTATAATTTTACCCCCATATTCATAAAGAATATTTTTATTTTTATAAAAGGTTTATTGAACACATTTTCATTAGAATTTTAAGTAAGCCAATTTTCTTTTTTTTACTTGGGGCTTAATTCTGGCAGTCGTGATCGAGTAGTTTCTCGATTCGAAAGCAATTTTATTCCTCATTCTTTCAGTCGCTACTGAACGAATTAGAACTATTTTTTCAGTATTGTGAAACTCAAACTAATGCTTTTCAACACTAAAAAAAAAGTTCCGATTCGTTCAGCATTGACTGAAATAATTAGATATTAAATTGCTTTCGAATCGAGAAAGTACTCGAGACCTCAGCTCTTGGCCCTCCATATATGATTGCTTTTCACAACTTTCTAAAACCATCTAATGACCTAGAGAGCTGAGATTTGGCACACTTAATGTACTGAGTGTCAGATGTGGCGATTTTTCGCCAAAATTAGCGAATTCAAAACTCGTTTGTCATCCTTATTTCCGATTTAGCGAGATTTTTTTTTTTTTTTGGCGATTTATACACACTTGACAGGCTTTTCGATCATTTTTGACAGTAGCTTAAGCTACCTCATGCAAATTATGGTTGTGCCTTTATTCTTTACTAATAAGGAAATAAAAGAAATGTTTTAACGTATCGAAAAATTAACAAAACACGGCTTTGATGTGAAAGCAGTTTCGATGCGAAAGCTAAATGCCAACTTGGTACTCTCTATAATTTTCGCAAAAATTTTTGAAAATGAAGCAATACTGGCAATAATAATGAAATATGGCGCAGATTAACAGTAACATAGCGTCTTCACCTGACAATTTTTTGTCATACCAAACGTCAAAGTCTATATAAAAAAAACTCGAAAATTTTTGTCTGCGTTTTTTTAATATGAAGTTTGACGTTTGGTATGACAAAAAATTGTCAGGTGAAGACGCTATGTAATGAAATGCTAAAATATGTTAAAATATTTGAAATTTGAAGATTTAAAAAAGTTAATAGAGATGATTTGCGAAAAGAAAAAAATTAATAGATGCGAATGACAAATGCTCAAACGCATTAAAGAGTATCGATAGCTAGATTTGCTACCATTTTCTTTCGCATCGCAATAGAGAGTAGCCCCCTGGATTTTTAAGATGTGGATTAAGTTTAAACTTAGTTTAACGTAGTCTGAAACTCGGATTTTTCTTGCGAAATGTGATTTTCTTTTTATTATTTCATTAAAGACTAACAGCCGTATTCATAAAAACTTATTTTTTTGATTAATTAATCGTTTTTAAGTAAAATTTGCTAAAGTTGTATTTATAAAAGAAAAATAGTCTATTAAAGCTGGATTTACTCTTCTTTAAACCAAAAATAAAATTACATTTTGATAAATGTTGGCATTGAATGATATTAGCGCATATTCATAAATTATTACCAAGTGTTTACTTTTTTAGGTACCTATTTAAGTTATTCACAGATGATTACTTTCAGCCTAAAAAGTTTACACTAAATTATAGGTAAAGCTGTAACTAAATGCCAACTAACTAATACATACAAAGAACAGCTGATTGATAACATTTTATAATTTATTTCAAAAGTACAACATTTTTGAAGTGGTTATAAAAAATAAATGTAAAAAATTATAAGAGATATTCAAATAATATCAGATAAAAACATGGCAAAAAACAGCTAAGACGTAAAAAACACGCTGCAATCCATTTTAATTGCATTTCTACTGCATCCAAAAAAAAAAAACATCAATACAAAACCAAATAAACTAGAGATGTGTTCTTAGCATAGGTGGGGAATTTCGATTAGAATTAGAAATCATTACGATTAGAGAAATAAAATAATCTAATCATTAGAATTGAATTTTGATAAAAATTTCAGATTACTAATTGATTTGATTAGAAATAATCAAAAATCTAATCAGAATTAGTGACGATTAGCATTTCTAATCAAATCTAATCAAAACTAATCCAACAAATAATTGATTAGAATTCTTGATTATTTTTGGTTAGATTTGATAAGATCAACTATTTTTAAATATTTTTGTGAAAAGAAAATATTTATTTATCACATTTGTTGCTATATTTACATAATGTAACAGTTTTTGAATATTGCATAAAATTGCATTATATATTGCTACGCATTCTTTTAGCACTCACTGCCGGCTCGCTCTCCAAAACTATGTTCCGGATCACCTTCGTCGGTACATAATTTGGATCACATACATCAACGTCTGCGGAGAAGTCTTGGTCTTCGAAAACAATTGGATCCATTACGACAATTACAATATCGAAAATAAATTGGAAATTTTTGTTTTACACATAAAGTTAGAATTTTGTTTAAATGTTCACGACGTCGAAAAAACAAGAAATAAAAGAAAAAAAAATCCGTGCATTTTTACTTACCAATAATTTTGAACACATTAATTTGAATAAAACAAAAATTACAATCTTACAAAACAAAGATTTTACTTTCAATGTTAAGTAAACAAAAAAATTATACTTGTAAAGGGTTAAATTTCAAGGGCCGATGTTGATTTTGAATAAAACACAAACTATTTAGGAAATTATTGTAATTTTATTTTATTATGACATATTGGTATTACTCAATTATGTATGGGACAAAATATCGGCCAAATGGGCGCCGCGACCACGGCGGCACACCTCCATCCGATGGTCCAAATTTTCGATGACCCTGAGGCATAATGGAGGTTCTATGCCGTTAATGTGCCGAATTATCTCATCCTTTAGCTCTTGAATTGTTGCTGGCTTATCGACGTACACCTTTTCTTTCAAATAACCCCAAAGAAAAAAGTCCAACGGTGTCAAATCACATGATCTTGGCGGCCAATTGACATCGCCATTACGTGAGATAACACGGCCATTGAATTTGTTGCGCAAAAGAGCCATTGTTTCGTTAGCTGTGTGGCAAGTGGCACCGTCCTGCTGAAACCTCATATCGTCCACATCCATATCTTCCAATTCGGGCCATAAAAAGTTCGTTATCATCTCACGATAGCGAACACCATTCACAGTAACTGCCTGACCGGCCTCATTTTGGAAAAAATACGGCCCGATGATGCCGCCAGCCCATAAACCGCACCAAACAGTCACTCTTTGTGGGTGCATTGGTTTTTCGACAATCACTCTTGGATTCTCATTCGCCCAAATGCGGCAATTCTGTTTTTTGACGAATCCACTGAGGTGAAAATGTGCCTCATCACTGAATCACGAAGTGCACGATATGCATTTTGATTTGAACGCCCATTTTCATAATAAGTCTGGATAACTTTAACACGTTGTTGGATTGTGTATCTCTCCATGGTTCAAATTGAGTAAGTCTGAAATAGAGAAATGTCAAATAAAATTCGGAAAAAAACTTGGCGTTTAGGTGTGGTTCACATTCAACATCGGCCCTTACAATTTAACCACCCTTCTACTTCCTCAAAACACGTTAAAAATTAACATAAATAATAAAACAACAACAAAGTGAACCAGCTGTGTCAAGTGTTTAGTTTAAGAACAGGGTGGTCCGTATGCAATATTCAAAAACTGTTACATTATGTGATAAATAAATATTTTCTTTTCACAAAAATAGTTAAAAATAGTTGATCTAATCAAATCTAATCAAAAATAATCTAGAAATCTAATCAATTATTTTTTGGATTAGATTTGATTATAAATGCTAATCGTCACTAATTGTGATTAGATTTTTGATTATTTCTAATCTAATAAATTAGTAATCGTCTAAAATGGCTAACTAATCATAATTAATCAATTTTTCAGCACAATTAAAATTTGCTAATCATTAGGACTTCTAATCATTTTTCCCAAGCTATGGTTCTTAGACGATAATATTTTTAGTTTTACAAGTTCTTATTTTAATTGATATATATACTATTATAGCCAAAAAATAACCTTTTTAGAATTTGTGTTAATTCTTTAAAGAACAAAAAAATGGGGTTTTAATAGTTTGATAAGCTTTTTAATTAATTACAGAATATATCGATCAAAATATTATCGACATTTAATTTTCTCTACATGTCAATATGCATGGTTGCATTTCTTCTACCTGCTAAGAGCTGTTACTACGTTAGTTATGAATTGTGAATAAGATCTATTACAACCTATGTACTATTTTTAAGTTTCTGTTTTGTTAGTTACAACTTTAGTTACGATTTCTGAATATGCGCCATTATTCTCTTTAATTATTTATTAAATTTTTTTTTTGTTAAAAACAACAAATTATTGTTCAAAAATATTAAAAAAAAATAAAATAAGCAAATCATTTTAATAGTGATGTTAATAAGACATAAACAAACTTTTTATTCGAATGCTTTTTTATCGTATATTTAAAAAAAGGTTCAAACAAAAATTTTTATGATACCTTTCGGCAACATTTTGTTCAGAAACTAAAATAGTATGTATACACAGAAAAAATTATTTTTCCAATTCAAACAAAAAATTTGTAGAATCAAACAAATTTTTGTCTGAAATCGGTCCTATAAACAAATTTGCATATTCAAACAATTTATTTGCATTTTGTTTATTGAAAAAAAAACACTGATTTTTTCAAACAAATAATTTAACTGAATCAAACAAAAAGTTTACTGAAGTTCATATACTTAATTTCAAAAAAAAAAAAAAAAGTTTTTGCACAAGCAATGACGCGCACACAAGTAAGCACTGTAAAGGCCTAGTTAGGCGAACGTTGCTGTACCCGTAATGTACCGCACCGTACTGTAAGCACGTTGGTGCACTTATAGAACATTTAAAAACGTGGTTTATGTTTTTTCTATACATAAACAAAAAACAATAGTATACATAAAGCAAATCACACAGTGATGGGAATCAAAAATGTTTTAAAAAGTACCAAGTGATTTAAATGGTATTAAAAAAGTATTTTGTGTATGTAAAAAACGTTAATAGTTTAATGTTTATATTATAGATTTTCAATAAACAAATTTGTATTTTAGCATATACATATATTATAACAATAGATATATTGTATTGTGGTGTATGCACCAAACAAGGTTTTGCTACCTTTTATTCTTTTCACATTTCCATTGTATGTTTATATGCATTTGTTTATATGTATTGTACATCTAAACATAAATATATTTGTTTATATGGAAATATGTTGTATATTAAGTTGTTTTGTCTCAATTCCATAGCTTAACTGAAAAAAGTACCAAAAATTAGCAAAAATACCCGCATTCAATTTAACATACAAGCAGCCCATCACTGCTTTACAACTGTCACGTAACAACGGCATACAAATCTGTTTAATACAGATCGAGACGTTCCGTCAACGTGACATTTAAATTCAGTAAGCATTTGCATTGTTTGCAAATGACAAAACGAATCAGACGTTCCATTAGGGGACGTGAACGTTCGGCTAACTCTGCCTTAAGAGAAGATGACGGCAGAGCAGAGCCGCCGGCTGGCTTTGAGACACATTTTTGTTTTTGTTGGAATAATTTTTGAACGAAGTCTTATTTATACACACAAAACACAATGTTTTTTTTATCACTCTCTGTTGATGTATCCTTTCCTTTGCTAAAGAAGAAATGTAACCAAAAACGGCAGCATCCGGGCTCGACATGTTTTTCGTCATCATTCCATTTTTGTATTTGATGTATTTAACCAAACAGTTTTAAAAAATTGAATACGGGATTTTGTTTCTTGTAATGTTGTTTCTGCTATTGTTTTTCTTATAGTTGCACTTTTTTAAAGCGTCCAAAAATAGACTGTGTGTGTTTTTTGTTGTTGTTCTTATATTTCACATAAAGAAGTGTTGCTTGCGATCAAATAAAAAAATGCAAAAAGACGACAACATTAAAGAGCGTTAAATATTTCATACAAAATTATGAAAACTTGACACCGATAACGCGTTTATTATATTTTTGAAGAGTTGTCCACATTTTTGTTGGTTAAATAAAAATCAAACAAAAAT
Source organism: Pollenia angustigena (assembly GCA_930367215.1). Taxonomy (NCBI): domain Eukaryota; kingdom Metazoa; phylum Arthropoda; class Insecta; order Diptera; family Polleniidae; genus Pollenia; species Pollenia angustigena. Next base: position 186,486,215 of record OV884058.1, on the reverse strand, counting down.
ATTGTTTGAATCAGTAAAAAAATTTATAGAAATTAAAAAAATTTTCAAACAAGCCTTTGTTTGAAAATAATTCGGCAATAATTTTTTGTGTGTAGCTTAATTTGATAAGAATAATTTTTAAGTTCTAAACTTAAAAAAAAAATTATAAAAAAAATTAAATATAGAATATCATATGAACCGAATAGAAGTTTCATGCATCACTAGCAATAAAATGGCAGTAAAAGAAAAGAAAGTTGTCATACTTAAGCACAAAATCGCTATAAACAGTTAATAGTAAAAACGCTGTTAATGTACGTTTATGACTATAAATTTTTATAGGAGGTTTATCAGACAAAAAGCGTTTGATAGTTATTACATACTTTAAGCTTAAAATATAACTTTTTATGAATATGGCTGTAACACTTTAAGCAAAACTAAGCTGTTCCGTCTAAATTTTGTATACAAACTTGGTAATTAACTAAACCTAGTTTAACTGAAATCTCAACAACCAAGCCTAAGTTAAAAGTAAATTGTCAAACATTTTGGTCTGTATTTATAAAAATATTTCAAATTTAATAAAATGTTAAAAATTTTCTATGAAAATTTTACCTGCAAACATTACGTAATCGTTTTAAAATTCAAAAAATTTTTAACTTCCTTCAACAAAATAGATTTTTTTTTTTTTTGATTTCTTTCTCCTAAATTCCTCTTTATTTGACCTTATTTTTCTGTACACCCACGTTTAAAATTTTCGTTGATTTCTTTTAGTTCTTTTTTCGCTCAATGCCATAAAAGTTCATTAAACCGCCATTTTATGGTACCGTAATATAAAAAATAATACGACTAAATACTACCAAACTAACAAAAAAAAAATTATAAAAAACATCCTTGAAGAAGTATCAAACTGTTAAAACAAATATGAGCAACTGTAAAAAAACAACAACAACTTTGAAAAGGGGTTTTTATTATCTAATAAATAGTGTATGAAGAAAGACATTTAAGCAGAACGAATTCTCGAGGTAAAAAAGCTCAGGATAAAAAACTTACAACTTTAACTATTTTATTGCCATTTTTTCGCCTTGTACACTTTTGGATGTAATAAAAACGAGTAATAAATTCTAATAATGAGATGAAAACATGTTGCGGCCAATATTTAATGGCTGGATAATGAAAATATTTGTAAATGTATAAGTGGGAGTATCCCAGCGGGAAAACTCAGAAGACCTTCTTACTTCAGGCCTTTTTAAAGGCCTTCTTAAAAAATTTTTTGATTTAATTACTGGGTAATTCCATGTCAAAACGACCAAGAGTGGGACACGACCCCATCCGATTTTAATAAAATTTGGTGAGAAGGTTCCTTTTATCATATTAGGAACATATATGAACGAAAAAAATTTTTAAAATTTGTTTTTCGAAAGTTATGTCATATTCAAAATGTCATAATTTCGGAGAATTAGCCGAATGTGTTGAGCTTATTTCTTCAATATCTCGAAAACTACTTGACATACGAAGATGATTTTGATGTCATTTTAAAGAGAATACTTGGGGCTACAAACCATAAATTGAAAAAAAAAATTTTATTTGAAAAATGAAATATCTGCAAAATGTTAAATTTTAAAAACGGACTAACTCAAAAACTTATTTTTTTATTTGGCTGATTTTTTTTTTTGTATAATACCTCAAACTGTTCTTTAAAAATCCTGAAACTTTGAAGGAAGTGTTTTTTTTCTTTTTTAAGATATGATTTTTTTCCTTTCGCAACCATTAAAAAAATAATATTAAAATAGAATTTTAATATTGTAATTTTGAGCAATAAGTACACTGTGCTAGTTGCAAACAATAGACCAGCCGCGCACGAGGCATTTTACCCTAATTGGGGACGCTGAATCCAGTGGTGCTAACCGTTTTTTTTAGGTTAGCTCTTGTTTTCAAGATATACCGTTATTTCGAAAATGTAAGAGGTTGCATAGCATATATTCGCGTAACTCAAAAACGGTTTAGTTTATTGAAATAACTAAAAAAACCGAAATTCGGCAATAAAAAATAAAGTGGGGCTGGTCATACATTTGACCCATCTAGGAGCATCCTACGCGCTGCAGGAGCCAAATTAAAGAATTTTATTAAGCCGCAATATTTGTATGGTACAGCGCGTAGGATGCTTCTAGATGGGTCAAATGTATGACCAGCCCCACTATTTCAATAAACTAAACCGTTTTTGAGTTACGCGAATATATGCTATGCAACCTCTTACATTTTCGAAATAACGGTATATCCTGAAAACAAGAGCTAACCTAAAAAAACGGTTAGCACCACTGGATTCAGCGTCCCCAATTAGGGTAAAATGCCTCGTGCGCGGCTGGTCTATTGTTTGCAACTAGCACAGTGTACTTATTGCTCAAAATTACAATATTAAAATTCTATTTTAATATTATTTTTTTAATGGTTGCGAAAGGAAAAAAATCATATCTTAAAAAAGAAAAAAAAACACTTCCTTCAAAGTTTCAGGATTTTTAAAGAACAGTTTGAGGTATTATACAAAAAAAAAATCAGCCAAATAAAAAAATAGGTTTTTGAGTTAGTCCGTTTTTAAAATTTAACATTTTGCAGATATTACATTTTTCAAAAAAAAAAAAAAAATTTTTCAATTTATGGTTTGTAGCCCCAAGAATTCTCTTTAAAATGACATCAAAATCATCTTCGTATGTCAAGTAGTTTTCGAGATATTGAAGAAATAAGCTCAACACATTCGGCTAATTCTCCGAAATTATGACATTTTGAATATGACATAACTTTCGAAAAACAAATTTTAAAAATTTTTTTCGTTCATATATGTTCTTAATATGATAAAAGGAACCTTCTCACCAAATTTTATTAAAATCGGAAGGGGTCGTGTCCCACTCTTGGTCGTTTTGACATGGAATTACCCTACTATTCTTACGTAACTGCTAAAGAATGCCTAATAGAAGGCCTCGGCTCTTTGGTATGCGAAGCGAGAAAAGAAGGAGTAACATTTTTTGTTTTGTTTTTTTTTTGCACAAGCAAAAGCAAAAGAATTAAGATCCCTTTACAAAAACAAAGTAACATATGTTGTAAATCATTTTAGTTGAAGTGGAAAAGAGAAAGAGTAAAATTTTTTGTTTTGTTTTTTTCGCCAAAGCGAAAGAATTCAGATCCCGTTATAAAAACAAAGTAGGTGCATATTAAAATACAAAATAAAAACAATTACATATGTACATAAATAATTTTAGTTGAGTTGAGTTGAGGAAATATTCCTTAATGTTTTAGACCCCTTCAATATGACCTTTAATGCATTTGTAGAAGGATGGTCTGAAAGGCCTTTTAAGAGCCATTAATTGAAAGGCCTTTTAACATACCCTTCAAGATAACCTTTTTGCTAAGGCCTTTTGAAAGTCATTCTCTGGAAAGCCTTCTAAGAGCCATTTATTTGAAGGCCTTTAAGAAGCTCTGGGAAAGAAAGGAAAGCGGAAGGCCTTCTCCGCAATGACAACGCGTTTAAAAAAGATATGAGTATGGAATGGAGCGAGAAGGCCTCGTTTATCCAAAAGAAGGGGTGCAGAGGCCTTCTGGATGGCCTCCGTACTCCTTCTTTTTCCCGCTGGGATGTGACACAGACACACACACTCGCGTACATTTAATTAGTATGTAGATACAAATTTATTAAAAGGAATTTGTAGGGAAATTTAAAAATTTTAAAAAATATATTATATTTCTTATTTTTTTTTAATAACAGTGTATGTCCAATTTTGTTGATTTTGGAATTAATAAAGTCAATTTGTATTGTTAAAACGCTGTTTTCATGGTTCTTAAGTACCGGTTCACACAGGTCAAGTTTGACTCATCAAATCTTTAGTTTCTAGGAGAGAGGGCAAACGAAATGGCATTTTCTTTTCCTTTTTCTCCTAAAAGCTAAAGACTTGACGAGTCAAACTTGACGTGTGTGAACCGGCACTAAAGGTCCGAAAACACATCAAAATATTCATAAAGCATTGTGGTTCAGTAGTTTTGACTTAGCTGCACAATCTCCTTTGCACGATTTTTTGTGCAGCTAAATCAAAAATGCAGTTATCTTAAATGCAATTACCTGCCTTAATGTTCAGGTACACAGTTGTGGTTACCTGCACAAAAGTGCAGCTAAAGTAAAGTGTTTGATTTAAAAGTAGAATAAAAAAATTATATTATTCAAACAGTGTTTTTTTGTAAATAAAAATTCCTTTTTATTTGCTTCCAATATTTCGACCTTCTTTGAAGATCATCATCAGGGATTTATTTTCAGTGAATTTTTATAAACACAAAAACTGAGTGCAAGTCTAGATATCGATGTGTGAACAACATAGTTTTAAGTTTTTGTGTTTATAAAAATTCACTGAAAATAAATCCCTGATGATGATCTTCAAAGAAGATCGAAATATTGGAAGAAAATAAAAAGGAATTTTTATTTACAAAAAAACACTGGCCTCGAGCTTGATTAATTTTTATTTATTTAAATTTCGAAAGGTCGAATAAGAACGACTTGGATTATTTTATTAAAATTTTATTTCAACCCAGCTAGCATTTCAAGGAGTCTACCGGGAATCTCACAAGGAGTGGTTTTGATAGTCGACGAGCTCATTTTTTAATTGAAGACAATTCTTTGCACGGGAGAAACTGCTGATACCTATGAAAAATTCTTCCATAACGCAGCGAAAATCGTAAAGGGAATCGTTTTTGATGTATGTAGAGATTGTCTAACGAGTCTTTCAAAAAGCATGCCAATAATCATCAGAAGATTCTTTTAGGAGTTGTATATTAAACAAAATCAAACAAACAGCATATGCTAGCTGGGAAATAACAGATCATTTTATACATGTAAGTATGTATGTTTATTTAATATAAAAGAAACATTAACAAAAACAATGAGAATTCACAAAGAACATACAAATTTATGAAAAAAAAAAAAACAAAATAATTCCGATTTATACTTTTATAAACAGTTTAATTGGATATTTATTTCAAAAAGTAGTCACCATATATTTTTATGTGTGCAGCTATCTTTGTTATTTGTATGAAAATATTTTAAAGCTGCGCAAAAATATGAAAAATGAACAGGTATACAAAATGCATGTAAAAAAGGATTTTGAAGAATAATTCCAGAAAATATGTATTTTGGGCAGTTAAGACAAAGTGCAGCTTACTTTGATTTTTTGTATGAAAATAATTTTAAAATGCCAAAAAGTCTGTGCATTTATCTTAAATGTGCAGGTATAGAAAGTGCACTTAAAAAAGGAATTTGTATGGAATTATAAAGAATAATTCCAAAAATGATCAATTTTGTGCAGTAAAGTCAAAAGTGCACGTAAACAAAAGGCAGTTAAGTCAAAACTACTGTATTAGCGAAAATGTGTTTGTATGTGTCACACCGACGATGCTGGATGGAAAATTAAAAAATATGACGGCGAATATTACGCCCAGCATACGTTATTACACTAATACAACCACAATGCTTAATGAGTATTTTGATCGGCATAGCGCTTGATGAAAAATGGTTGACCGTGCGCAGACCCCTTTAAAACTATTAAGGATATGACGGTGCATTTTACGTCCAGCTCACGTAGACGAGTAAATTCGCCGTGACGTCAAGCATTTTGACCGTGTACAGACCCCTTAAGGGCCAAATACACTCGACAAATGCTTGTCCAGCAGGCGACTTCACTCGTATACGAGTGCTGGACGTAATATTCGCCGTAATATCAAAATTTTTTGATTTTCGATCCATCATAGTCTGTGCGACACATACAAAAACATTTTCTCAAAAACTGCCACAATGCTTGATGAGTCTTTTGATTAGTGTATTTAGGCCTTTAGTGTAATGCAAACCAATTCAAATAAGTTCAAATAAAAAAAACCAATTTTTTTTATAAAATGAGCTAAAAATTATAATTTAAAAAAGTGGCATTTACAACAGATGGCGCAGCTTTTACCCACGGTTTGTGTCGTTAAAAACTTTAATACCATTTTGGTAGGCAACAACATCTATCATTTATTCTCACTTAAGGCCGTTATACCCTAACCCACAGAGGGTTACGTATTTTACGAAAATACTTCCCTGATCTAATTATTGTTTGAAAATTTTCAAATAACAATAACAACTTATTATGACAGGGTTATGTTTTTCTCAAAATACGTAAGACTTGTGTGCTAGTGTAAACTACTCTTTAAGGCACACCCAGAGAAAAAACATGTTTAACTATGGTCACCTCCAACAAAACTATTTTTAAAGAAAATCCAGACTAAGCAAAAGTGTTCCTTCTGTGGCTTCTTGATGAAGGACTAATTTAACAATAATATGGTTGTCAGTGAAAATAATATGATCAAATTAAACATAATATGTTTAAAATTTTCTTTAAAAATAGTTCTGTTGCAGGTGACCATATTTAAACATGTTTTTTCTCTGCGTGTATGAAGGAACACTTTTGCTTAGTCTGGGTTCACACTAAAAAAGTTTTCTTTCAGAAAGTCTGAATTTATAGATGAGAGGGGAAGAGATCATCCTTTTTTCTCTCCTCTCTCAACCATAAACTCAGACTTTCTGAAAGAAAACTTTCATAGTGTGATCCCAGACTTAAGTAACTTAAAATTGTTGATTTATTGAGAGATGACTTTTTTTCAGTTATTGATGCCAATCGGGACTCGTTTTCGTTAATACTGGGATTCGGCATTTTAAAAATTCAAATCCCGGGATTCCGGGATTATCTCAACAAAACGAATGTGAATCTTGAATTCCGCTATTATTTCCTTAATAAAAGTTTGTTAAAAGTAGAATCTGAGAATTAATTCTTTTCATTTCATTTTTCATTTCATTTTTTATTTTTCGAATGAATTCTCTATCTATAGCTTCAATGTTAACCAAAGGTTGGCTTAAGCAAAAAAGTATGTGAAATATTTAAGGAATAAAACTATAACAAAAAAATCTTTATAAAATTGAAATTTACTCATAGAATTCATACGAAAAATAAAAATATTTGTAACAAAAGTTCATACCCAACAGACCAAAACAGAGAAAAATGTAAATGAGTTGTAGAACAAGCTTATCATAAGAGATTTTCTACAACATGACAACAAATATGATTGCAAATGACTATTTCTCGCTATAGTTTTGTAAGTGTTTTTGAGAATGATGTCCCGTTATATGACGCGTGCCTTAATTTTGTAATATTAGTTCAAGTTTTCAGTCTTTGTGTTTGGTTCGAAGAGTGAAGTGTTTTAAACAGTGCACAATTGTAAAAAAGTGATTACATTTTATATAAGTAAAAAACTTTTTGTAAATATGCCATATAAATTTAAACAAAATGCTCGTAAAGTATGTAATCAATCTTATTAAAGTTTAGAAAAGTATTTTTCTGTAAGCTTGTTCTAATATTTGACTTCTTAGCTTACATTATATTATATACATACAAGTAATATTATCGCAAGGGATCAGTTTTCATTATTAAATAATTGTTTATAATAGTAATCACAACACTTTTCTAAGCTTAAGGCTTATGCTAGTAAACTTGCTACAAGTTATTTCTAAATCTTTTTGGTTTGTTGGGTACCTACTGCGTTTCCAACTTCTGTGTGTGCATTTAAATTTCCATGAAATCAACAAAAGCCTTTTTATTTTCATTGTGCATTCTCTTGCTAAATATAAAACAGCCACAGTTCCCCGTAAAACCCACATTTTAACAAAGATTTTTCGTTGCAATAAATTTTCATTCATGTAGCAACCATAAAAATGTTTAATTAAACCCAAAAAATGTTATAAACAACACACTTTGTTCGAGTTTGGAACATAAAAATTGCAACAAAAATAATAAAATAATGTAGAAATTGGTATTCGAATTAGAAATAGTACAAGTACCAAATATAATCAGAGCTGTGTACATGTGCTATGGAATAATTGTAAAATTAAAAAAAAAAAAAAAAATTTAATTCTTTAAAATTTTTAATTTTTGGAAATTTCCATAGTAATTGGATTGGGGGATTATTGCTGTATTTAAAATTACATTTTGTGGCATTGTCAAGGTGTAAAATAAATAATTTAGCAAAAGTATTTATGCGTAAAATTGTACATTGTAATTTTTTAATATTACATACTTAGCTCTGTATGTATGTGTGTGTTCTCCATCATTTGAAAAATGGAAAGAGTTAAAAAGACTTAACTAATTTGTGAAACAATAAGATTTATGCTAATTGGTTAAATTTTAATTTGAAATAATTTTAAAATACATTTTTGTGTTCGTTTGTAGAAATAATACAACAGTGGGAAACATTTTAAGTTTCATTTGGGAATATGTTGCATTAAAAACATGTAATCATGTTGCACATTTTACCCTTATGGCGAGTTCTTTTATAAAAAATTGGGGCCGCATTAAAATTTAATATTTCTTTTAACATTTTTTAAAGAATTTACTTGTAGCACAATCACATTGAAAACACAGAACGAAAAACACTAGGGAAAAATTAAATTTTTTATACTTACAAGTCGTACTCAAAAATTCAATTACGAATAACACTAAAACGCACTTAAAACAATCAATCCTAAAGGTAGAAGTACATAACACGCGTTAGCGCGCGCGCGCTCTGTAGACTTCTGCCAAAAAAGTTAAGCTAGTGTATTTTCATAGAACAAGCAACATGCAAAAATTTTGACGCGTTTGCGCCAAAAAATTGGTTAACTTTGAACTTTTTAACGTGTTGTGTATTTTTGACAAGTAATCAGCTGACAATAAAAAGAGTAATTTAACAAATTATTGAATCATGAAAGAAAAACTTATTGAAGAGCTTAAAAAACCTACAATATTTATATAAAAAGAATAAATTCAATAAAATAAAAAACTCTTGATATACTTTCGAATAGGTTTTCAAGGTACAAATAAGTAAACAAATAAAAACCAGCTGACAGGAATGGCTTTTGTAACGCGCGTTGTGTAACTTGCAATTTTCATGAGCTAAAGTTTTTAAACGCACGACAAACGTCGACGAATGAACGCGTGTAATGTTCTTCTACCTTAAATGGGACTACTTTCGAAAATCAATCCCGGAATTTCTTAAAATAAGTACAAAATTCTTAAATCAAGTAAAAAAAATTAAACTTTTCGTTGCTAGTGTCACTCTGAGAGTAAAATTAGAAAAGTGAGCATTTTTTAATCTCATTTAAGTTATCAAAGTTTGTTGCAAGGTATATTTAACTTGGTTTGTTGCAGGCACTACAACAACACCCTACAAGTAGTTAAAAAACGATTTGCTTGTTGTGAGTAGAAAGACCGAGTGTGAGGTAAGTTACTTGCGCAAGTCTGTTGCGCAACTCTTGGTTTTTAAACGTCAGCGGTAAGGAAAAAGACAATTTTATTGTTGTCGGAAAGTAACTTGCCGAGTGTGAAAGGGGTCAAACAGAACAAGATTACAACACATTATTTTCATGTTCTCAATTAATTCATATTTTCAGCTATATACACAGAAAAAAATTTTGCGCCAGTAAAAGCATTAATCAAAAATAAACCCAGTTTTAATTAAAAATTTAATCAAGTTAATTAAACGTTTAATCAAGTGAATTAAACTTTGAATCAAGTGTACTAAACGTTTTTATTGACAATATTAATTTGCACCAGTAAACAAATAATATCAAATAAAAGTTTAATTCACTTGATTAAATTTTTAATTAAAACTGATTTAATTTTTGATTAATGCTTTTACTGGTGCAAAATTTTTTTCTGTCTATGTTATATATTATTGAGGAAATCATAAATTTCCTGAGAAAAAATAAAAAAATCGTCTTTCACGTTTCGAAAAATCGGACACCGTAAAATTTAGTTTTTTCAGAATTTTTGATCGATTTTTATAATAAAAAAACACTCAAACAAAAACATAATTTCTTCATATTCAGCTTACGTTTTCAATTTGTAAGAGCTACTGGGAGTCTCATGAAGAGTGTCTTTGGTCGTCGATGACCGCATTTTTTAATCGTAGAAGATTCTTTACACGGGAAAAACTGTAACACGAGTGAGATTCTTCCATAGCACGGCGAAAGACGCTTCTTCAATCGTTGTGGGAATCGTTTAAGAGTGGGTAAAGATTATTTAACGAGACTCATGTAAATATTATCTTACAGTTCGTCATATGTTCGCCGCACTGTGGCTGAAAATTGAATTTCATCGGCCAAAAGTCCAATTTTTTGTCATCGCCGATTTCAAAAATTATAATGCCATTCGATAGCAAACATATTAGAACTAAGGTTTCCAAAAAACTAGATTAAAATATTGGTAATTGTGGCTGTGGCATACTGCTGGAAACAAATATTTTATGCTGTTTTAGAAAAAAATTTATTTTTGTAAATTTGATCAGAACTAAATTATGATTTCTCGCAAACTCTTATCAATAATTGGTTGAATTTTTTTTGTTATATTAGTGGGATAGTAGTCTTTAAAAATTGGTTCATTACATCACTGTATCATTTATACCTGATGTGTTATTAAATGTTTCCCCAGGTTTTATATTTCAGTAAAATCCGAATTTTAGAGGAGTAGAACTTGTTAGGGTCAAAAGGGGTTAAAAACATTTTAGTACCATCAGAAAGCTGAAAGTGTCCTCTTTAACCCCATATATACTTGTGCAACTGTTTGGAACTGTCTGTTGAACACTTTTTTCATTTTAATGAAATTACTCGCAACATTTTTTGTTTGCTCTTTTTATTTAAGCTGCTCATTACCTCAATTCTGTAACTTTTTGAATTTAACTACCGATATCGTTAATAAACGAGAAATCTCGGTTACTTTAACGAATTTGTTATTCTGTATTTTAAATAAAGAAATATTTTTGTTTAGAAATATTGAAGACAAATATCGGTAAAAATATAAGAACGTCAAAGTAAAAATTTTTTAAAATTAATAAAAAATACAAAATAAATTTGCTTTATTGCATTTATTTAAACAAAACATGAATGAAAACGTGTAAATATTGATTATATTTCTAAACAAATATGTTAGTGTTAAATCTTTTTATACATAGGGGAAAATTTCCAGGTGACTGAGCCACTGTAGCACAACATTCTGCTCTTACTTTTTATACCTACACTACTGTATGTGAAGAGGATATTATATGTTTGTACGAATGTGTGTAACACATTTAAATAAAGGTTCTGGGCCTGCCGTTTAGTACCGATTGACTCAGAATCAATTTCAGAATCCATTTAACGAAGCCCGTCCTTCTATCAGGATGGCTGATTGTCTGTCCAAGATAACCTTGTGCGCAAATTACAGATCGCAATTTTAAAAATAAGTTTTTAAATTGCGTTTATTGTCACAAGGTCGAAGAAGCCTTTTTGTAATGGTGAGAAGCAGTTATTTAATTTTTATAGCCCACATGAAAACTTCTTTCCGGAATAGGGTTTTGTGCCTATTAATAGCCATCTTGTTTTATAGACATTTGAGTTGAATAAGATCCAAAAATATTTTGTCGCAACCTGCATAAATCAGCAGAACAAATTTAATTAGGATCGGTCCATATTTAACCACAGCTCCCATACGAATACACTAATAATGGTAGTAGATACTTAGATAATATTTGGCACAAAAATGTCTTATGTGAATATTAACCTCACAACATACTCTTTTTGGCGGAAACATGATCGCCCAAATACTGCAATGAAGAGTCGGACTTGATCGACTATACTTTCTTACTTTTTTTGTGTTAAATATTGGTTACTTTCTCTATATTTTTAATCTGTTAGTACATTTATTGTCGTTATTATTTAACAAGAACTTTTTTTGTGTCGTTAGCTACCGACATTTTTTGCCGATAAAAATTGTTAAAATTTCATTACAGAATAGCTCTTAACGACAACTTTCGTTAGCTAACGAATTTTGACTACTTAACGACATTATTTTGTCGTTAAAAAGTTACAGAATTTCAGTACAGATGACTGAAATATAACACAATGGTTTACGAACGTATTGTTTGGAAAAATTATTTTGCTTTGAATGAAATTTTAAACTGTCATCCGGGTAGCTTTTGAGTTGAATTGAAAGAACACGGGGCCATGGAGGTTCGGGAGAGTGACTTGCGGACCTCTAAAATTGGTAACCTCGGAAATTCAAACTTTTAAAAAATTCACCAAAAAACAATTAAACTTAAGCTGAGTTACAAAACAAATGCTTAAATGTTTAGGATATCTCCTTTGCCTTTGGAGATATTCGGATAAAACGGATTTTTTGGGTTGATTTTATAACGATTTTTCTAGTTTTTTAATCGGGTGGATTATGTTTTATGTCAAACTGTTATCAAAAGTGGGTTCAACATTTTTTATATTGGTAGTAAAGCAGTCTTTAAACAATGTTATGTTGTATTGCTGTACTGGTTATACCTGCTGTGTAATTAAATATTTTTCAGGTTCTATATTTTAGTCAAATTGAAGTTCAGAAGAATAGAATTTATGAGGGTCAAAAGGGTTTAAAGAGATTTTACTAGCTGAAGGAAGTTGAAAGTATCCACTTTAAACCCAAATGCACTTTTGTACCTGTTTGGACCAGTCTATAGAACACTTTTTTAGTTTGTGTAAAATTATTCGCAAATTTCTTTTGCTCTTGTTATTTTACCTATTCATATGACTGAAATATAAATGTACCAAGCCAAGCTGTTCTAGGTATGCAATGAACAAATTGATTATAGATAATTTGGGAGATTTTACCAAATATTCATGGAGAAGTATGTCTGCAACAGTTCATAAAATCCTTTATCAAGGAGAGGATGTCATTAGGCATCATTTAGTTCCACTAGGAGATCTGCCTGAAAAAGGAATAAAGATTACAGATTTTATAGGGAGCACAATACCAGAAAAATGTCACGATATTTTACGAACGAAGATCTGTTTAATATATTGTTGGCAACGTCAGATCCGCTCATCTCTAGCATTCGAAGTCAATGGAAAGTAGAACATCGGGACTTAGATGAAGAAGCAAAAGGGCTGCTACAGGACAAGGATAATACAAAACCAAATATGGAATATTTGGAGGCAATTTTCCAACCGAATCAAAAGTAGATATAATAAATTTTATTGTTATTTAAGCAAAAAATATGTTTTTGTCCTTATTGTTATTTAAATAAAAAAAGAAAAAAAAAATTTTAAAATTTACACTTATTTATTTTTTTCATCTAAAAAGTTTTCTAGTGGAACTGGTCTAGTTGAACCTGTTTTAGAGTTGATAATGTAGAAACCTATTCACAAAATGATCATAGGTATTATTACATGCCTATGCATTTTTATTAAGGTATAGTGGTATATACGAGGCGAATGTATATGCATATAAAGGTAATACGAATACGCATTTGTTCTTCCGCTGTTAAAAAAATATTTTCTCCAGAAAATATAATATAAAAATGTTTATATTTTTCGAAAGAAAACATTATGAGTATGCTTGTAGAAGCAATTTTTAGTCAGTTTGACATTTTTACTCATATATGCCCTATTTCAAATCAAATTTTTCAAACAAAAAAAAAAAATTAATTTGAGTAAAAAATTCTAATAATTCAACACACCGATTTTTATACAATTAGAACAGTTATGTTTTCTAATATGTTCATTATTTTCTAGAAAATTGCCTTTTGCCTTTTTAGAGAAAAAAAAAAAAATAATTTAAAGACGTTTTCCGGGATTGGGAATTTGGATATTTTTCCGTCCACTGTTTTAAGAACTCTTTATTCTACATAACTGGCAAAATTCATTATGATACCTTTATTCATGTTAGATTTATAGAATGTCAAACATTAAAATTATTATTATTATAGTGTAAGTGAATAAAAGGGCTTTCAATATGAGTAAAACATAATAATTTTAAGGTTTTAAATTCTATAAATCTGACATGAACAAAGATATATTAATGAAACTCGGCAGTTATGTAGATTAAAAAGTTCTTAAAACAGTGGGCTAAAAAACATCCCACTTTTTGAATAAAAAATACCATAATTCACAATCCCAATCATTAGCATTTTCATACTTAATGCTAAAAAACATTCAACTTTGACCTTTAATTTCTCAGCAACTACTGAATCGATTTTAACAAAATTAAAACTGTAAAAAAGATCAAGAAGTCTTCTCTCCTTCAAAAAAAAATTGCAAAATTATCTCTATGGGTTCAAAAGTTACAGATTTTTGGCCGATGAAAAACGATTTTCAGCCACTTTTCACCGACTTTCACAGCAGTTGTTATCTACTTTGGTTCATAATTTGTGGGTTTTATTAAACAAGAAATCGTGACACAACGTTGATGCTCTTGCTAAGGTATGACATGTCAGCCTAAGCGAAAGAAAACGTTTTACCTTCCGCTCTTGTTAAGGTACGGCTGTTAAACATTCTAAAATCGTCACTTTTAAGAAAAAAAAAATCAGCAAATCGGAACTTTGCTAATTTCGGAACAAAAAATCGTCAAATCTGGCACCCCTGTATATACATTAAGTTTTTACAGTAAAAATCATATTTGAAATGATGCTGGTGTTTTATCATTCTAAATCATAATAAAATTCATCTTCTAATTTCACTTTTGATTTATTTCAAGTACGAATTCAGGATTGAATCAACTTTATAATACTTGAATCAAGCGCATTTTGAGATTGATTCAATCTTGGATTTATTTAAATCCATATAATTTTTGAATTTTTTCAAGTACGAATGCAGGATTGAATATGGATAAGTTAAGTATTTCGCGATTGAAAATCCGTACTTGAATCAATCTTTCTGTACTTGATTCAAGAAAATCCGTACTCACAGTACTACATATACCGCTTCGGATTGAGTACGGATGTACTGTCAATATTAAGCGTGGTTTACTATTTGATGTCCAGAGCAAAACTGAATCGAAATATTGTAATTTTTCATAATATAAAACTCGTTTGCTAAAGATTTTTTTTTTTTTTTTGAAAAAATTTAAACTTTTTACAATTAAATTTTAAGCACAGTCACAAAATTAAATGTTTTTATTATTAATGAAAAAAAAAAAAAAAAAAATACAAAATGAAAATAAAACTTAGATTGTTAGAGGTATTCTGCTGCTGCTTCTGACAACACTGTGTCTTTCTAATGTTACGATTATGTTTACATTACTTTCTCATATGTAAACTAAGACCATTTACCTTCAGGTCACACTCATGGAAATAGAGCAAAAGGATTTTTAAAAGAAAATGACTTGTGTGCAATTGCAAAGAAAGTTTCTTACCAACACAAGTGTTCATAAAATAGTCGTTACATATATACAGTACATAATAAAATTAAATGTACTTAAATATAATCAATCCTTTAAACATTTTTAATTTTAATTTCAAATTGAAGAATTTTCTTTTTGTTGAAGTGCTTTTGTATTTTAAAATATTTTTAATTTTAAAAATAATTTTTATAATTTCCCTATAATTATGATCTGTAATATATTAAGATAAGTATACAGTATATGAAAGTCAATACAAATAGTTCCCAAATGTAAAATTTGAAGGACCCAAACCAGAATTTCTAAGGGTCCAAAGAAAATATTCTTGTAGAAATTTTTATCTTTAAATTTTTTTATGATATTATCAAAGTAATAGGAATAGCATATTAATAGTTTATACCATCAGCAATAAATTTCAGTGTTTTGGTCAAGAATAAAACTGGGAATTCAGCACGACAAACAAAATCTTGTTAATTAAAATTTCTTATAATATTTTATACAACTTTCTGTCAAATATTTACCATAACATGTTCGGAGGCAACCATAAGAAGGTTGTGTCTTCTTAATGTAGGGCTGATTCAAACATAATATGGTTGCCATTTTTAATAAGATGGTAATTTTTAAAATAGTTGTGTTGGAGGTTACCATATTGTAAAATGTTTTTATCTGCGTGTTTTCCGATCAAACCAGATATGATGGGTACAAGGTTGTTATTAGCACATGGTCCAGAATAGTTTTCTATTAAAATTCAACTAGATCGGTCCACAAATGGCTGATATATGAGCAAAAACGACGACTGCCTTTAATTTTACCAATAGAACTTCTCTTTTTGAAGTCTTCTTATAATTTATGAACTTTCTTTCTGTCTTTTTCAATATCAATATCAGAGCTGAATTTGGTCCTCTTCATATCATAAGAAGAATACTATTATGAGGAGTATCTTATTAGGAGTATTAAATATGGATGAGCCAAGTCGGTCCTACAAGCGTAATTCCGAATTTAAGGTTTTGGTACGATTTTTCGGCTCCGTGCAATAACTCCCAGGTGCACTAAGTCCCAGTGCAATAACTCCCAATGAATTAAATCCCCAAATAAATGAAATAAGTCCCAAACTGGAAAAAAGAAATCAATCCCAAAAAAAAATGAAATAATTTCCAAGTCTTAAATGAAACAAACCCCAACTCTTGGGAGTTATTTCATTATGAAATAACTCCTAAAGACATTAATGAAATAACATCCAAAAACAGTCCATCGAAAAGAAATGAAATAAGACCCAAAAAAATGAAACAACTTCCAAAGAAATTTATTATACATATGTATTCGTTTTACTTGAATATTTACATATAAGGTTACCAAAAAACTAACATTGAGTCCTCGACATTTTGACAACAAATGGGGCATTTTATTATATCCTGACCTCCTGCAATGGCAACTGCCTGCAGTTTAAGCACGCCGGGTAAAAGGATTACCTCCTCTATGGTATAACAAACATCGGCTTCGCTAACTTAAGCAAACACCGGCTTCGCTAACTAAAGCTTCTCTGCATAGCCGGCCTTCGGCCGGGCGCAAGGATTTTCTCCTCTATGGTATAACAAACACCGGCTTCGCTAACTAAAGCTTCACTGCATAGCCGGTAACCATAAGACACTGCAATTGCAATTAGCAAAATTTTCTTCTTTGATAAACTTAAGTCATTGTATTCAAATAGTTTGCAATATCCCGTTATAAATATAGTTTAAAATTTTAAACAATTTTAAGAAATTGCAAATAATTGAAAATGAAAAAACCCCCACAAAAACTGAAATAACTCCCACAGCAAATGAAATAACACCGAAAACCAAAATAAAATGAAATAACTTCCACGTTAATTATTTCGGGGACTTATTTCATTTGGATTTTATTTCATTATGAAATAACTCCCAGGCAAAAAATGAAATAACTTCCAAAAGAATGAAATAAAACCGAGAGGGCTGGGAGCTATTTCATAATGAAATTACTCCCACATTTGTATGAAAAATTTTTGGGTCTAATTTAATTTTTTTCTTGGGAGTTATTGCACGGAGCCGATTTTTCATACTATCGTGAGGGGTATATAATGTAAAGACCAGACGAGTAGAACACTCTTGCTTGATTTTAAACGTGTTGGTTTTTTATACCCTTCATCACAGGTGGAAAGCGTATATAACTTTGTCATTCCGTTTGCGACTTCCGCAATATTAATCTAAGACTCTATAAAGTACATTATATATTTATATCACATCAGCTTCTTTTAATTTTGCTATTGAAGTTCTGCCTAATCGGTGCACAAATAGCTGCGATATGAGCAAAAAACCACGACTGCGTCTAATTTTATCCATAAATCCTTTTTTTTGTCTTTTTTCTGAATATTTGGAGAAACAATAGCCCAAGTTTCCAATTAAGGTACAATTGGTCATCAATAGACATCATTCGACAAAAAGTGGCATAAGTGGAGAGTGAGCATGGTACAAAATAGATTTATTTATTTCTAAAGAACAGAAAGAGAAACATTGGTACACATATTTGGGTTATTGAAGAAGTGGGCGTGGCATCTGCCGTACAAATACATTATAGATTTCTGTATATCTCGAGAACGTCAAGAGGCAAATAAGAAACAAGAATCTTAGTTATCAATACACTTCAACCGGCAAAATGTGGGCAGTATTGAAAAAGGAGGCGTGGTAACAAAAAAGCTTTATTTATATCTCATGAACGTTAATTATATAACTTTCCGTTCTTAATCGTTTTTAGCAGTCTTACTTGCTTTCTATAACAAATCGAGCGTTCTTAATATTGAAAATTTAAAATAAAACACACAATTATTCACTTTAACAACTTTTTTGGTTGTTCACAAAACTCACAGTTTTATCTAGGGTTACGATCTTAACTATTCAAGGACTACGAATTTAATACAGGGCAATACTGAATATTGGTCTTTGCAATTAATAATTTGCTGTCGTCAATAAATTTTGTAATATAAATGTTAATTCATTTATTGCAGCTAATTATCGATTGCTGGTATAGTTTCAATTCGAGTACAACAAATGAAAATATAATTATTTGGTATTCACAACCGAATAAAAAGCTATATGTCCCAATTGTTTACTAAAAAAGTTTGCGTTCGAAAACGAAAAGTGTGCAAAAACCTAATAAATAGGGGTAAGTAATTTACGAATTATTATTATTATGTTCATTTGCACGTACATATGTATGTATGTATTGTATTTCTTATAAATACATACATATATGTACCCAGCTAGCATTTTCAATCGAAAGAATCTACTGGGAATCTCATGAAGAGCATTAATCCTCGACGAGCGTAATTTTTAATCGTTAAAGATTCCTCGCACGGGAGAAACTATTACACAAGCTGATTCCTCTGCGAGATACTTCTACAACACAGCGAAAGACGCTTATATCACAGTGCAAAAAAATTCGGGTCATTGCCGCCAGCCTCAACACTTGCAACGCGAAATGAAACTAGAATATCGGTAGAGCAAATCTGCCTAAGGGTTTTGAAAAGTAAGCTTGGGTTCCCGAAATATGGGCCCCTAAAGTTATTGAAGTTTTTGAAAAGGCGTTTGGTATAACTCAAAAAAAAAATAAATGTTCTTCTGAGATAAAACATAATTTCAGATGTCTTCAGTAAAATCGTATGGCTATTCTTTTCTTAGGATATATTAAGCCTCTCACACTCATTTTAAGGGGTCATTTTTGTCCTTTTTTTAACTTAACTTCCCAACAAAAGTATACTTAAACGGCACTTTAGAAGGTTAAAAAGTTCCACGAATATTTTCTGCATCAAATTTTACTAGGGGTCTGTTAAGACCAAAAGTTCGTGCAATGTATGTAAAACGGATTTTCGAAATTCCTAGCCATGCAATTTTTGAATTTCTTGAATACCTGTTTAACATAAATTGCATGAACTTTTGGTCTTAGAAGAGCCCTAGTAAAATGTGATGCAAAAAATATTTGTGGAACATTTTAACCATCTAAAGTGGCGTTTTAAAATACTTTTGTTGGGAAGTTAAAAAAAGGACAAAAATGACCCCTTAAAATGAGTGTTAGAGGCTTATTATATCCTAAGAAAAGAATCGCAATACGATTTTACTGAAGACATCTTAATTTTTTTTTAGCTCAGAAGTACATTTAGTATATTTTTTAGTTATAGCAAACGCGTTTTCAAAAAATTCAAAAACTTTAGGGGCCAATATTTCGGGAACCCAAGCTTACTTTTTAAAACCCTTTGACAGATTTGCTCTACTGATATGCTAGTTTCATTTGGCGTTGAAAGTTTTGAGGCTGGTTTGTTTTGTTTTATAGTGTATTGATCGTAGGCGAATTCGTTTGAGATTTCTGTAAAGATTTTCTAATGAGGCTTTCAGAAAGCTCATCAAAAATCTTATGAGACTCTTGTAGGAATTCCCTTACAACGTGTGGAATGCTTACACATATAACTGAACCACCCAAACAAGAGCATCAAGCTTCTTTTTTTTATACGATATACAATTTATACGAAACAAACCTTTAGATAAGGAATTCAACAACAATCGTGTTGGAAAATCTTATTTGGCAGATCCTTACTTCGGCTTGTTTAAATAAAATTGCATTAACAAGTGAATTTTCATGTTTTAAAAACGCTCTTATTTAGGTAGCTCAGTAATTGTTATATGACTCATAAGGAGAGCCGCAAAAGGTTCATTCCAAGATTAAAAGACAAGCGTGTCAGAAAATATATAAAAAACTAATAAATAAAATATTTTGATGTTTTTATTATTGTTGCCCATCAGATAATCATCAAAAGATTATTTGAGGAGTTAGACAATCATCTAACGAACATCCGGTGCTATCTGTGCAATATCTTAGGCATACATTGAATAAAACACAAACTATTTAGGAAATTATTGTAATTTTATTTTATTATGATATATTGGTATTACTCAATTATGTATGGAAAAAAATATCGGCCAAATGGGCGCCGCGACCACGGCGGCACACCTCCATCCGATGGTCCAAATTTTCGATGACCCTGAGGCATAATGGAGGTTCTATGCCGTTAATGTGCCGAATTATCTCATCCTTTAGCTCTTTAATTGTTGCTGGCTTATCGACGTACACCTTTGCTTTCAAATAACCCCAAAGAAAAAAGTCCAACGGTGTCAAATCACATGATCTTGGCGGCCAATTGACATCGCCATTACGTGAGATAACACGGCCATTGAATTTGTTGCGCAAAAGAGCCATTGTTTCGTTAGCTGTGTGGCAAGTGGCACCGTCCTGCTGAAACCACATATCGTCCACATCCATATCTTCCAATTCGGGCCATAAAAAGCTCGTTATTATCTCACGATAGCGAACACCATTCACAGTAACTGCCTGACCGGCCTCATTTTGGAAGAAATACGGCCCGATGATGCCGCCAGCCCATAAACCGCACCAAACAGTCACTCTTTGTGAGTGCATTGGTTTTTCGACAATCACTCTTGGATTCTCATTCGCCCAAATGCGGCAATTCTGTTTATTGACGAATCCACTGAGGTGAAAATGTGCCTCATCACTGAAGATGATTTTCTTCGAAAATTGATCATCCACTGTTGCCATTTCTTGCCACCATTCTGCCCATTCACGACGTTTGGAATGGTCAAGAGGCTTTAGTTCTTGAGCCAATTGCACCTTGTAAGCGTGTAAATGCAAGTCTTTATGCATAATGTTCATCAACGACGAGCGTGAGAGGTGCAATTGTTGGGCACAACGACGAGTTGAGGTGGACGGCTCTTCAGCCACACTATCGCGAACAGCAGCAATATTTTCTGCAGTACGAGCTGTACGAGCATGCACTGGTGTTCTCACATCTTCTACAGACCCGGTTTGCTCGAATTTTTCCACGATTTTTGCGATTGTACGCACATTTGGACGATCAAATTGACCAAAAAAAATCACGAAGTGCACGATATGCATTTTGATTTGAACGCCCATTTTCATAATAAGTCTGGATAACTTTAACACGTTGTTGGATTGTGTATCTCTCCATGGTTCAAATTGAATAAGTCTGAAATAGAGAAATGTCAAATAAAACTCGGAAAAAAACTTGGCGTTTAGGTGTGGTTCACATTCAACATCGGCCCTTACAATTTAACCACCCTTTACATACGCACAATACATATACATATTGTTTATATTTTGCTCCGAGTGAACATTGGTCAAACAAATATGTTATAAGTACATAAGATAAAAATCGCTCAGTTTTTTTTAGTGATTTTCATATTAATTTACAGCTTCAATCACTGTTGGTATTGTAAAAACCACATGTCAATTATTCTGTTTTACTTTAGACACACTAGAACAAGACGACAATATTGAAAGAAATTGGCAGTGAACTCTGAAGCCAAAGATTATTTTTGTTGGTACATTAAGGGATAAGCTGTACACCTTTGGAAATCCGTTGGATGATGTGGAAAGCTTCATGTATGTATTTGTATAAAATTAAATAATTTGTAAACTGTACATAAAAATATTAATGAATAAATACACTAACAAAAAATGGAGTTTATTGCAATTATTTTGATTTTCTATCTTATAAATCGGGAAAATGGTTTATGTAACCGATTAAAAAAATATATTGATAAATACAATCAAATCTTTTGTTATGAACACCGATTATGTGTTTATTCAGTTGCATCTATCATATATTCGGGTATAAGCATAATTTTTATTTCTACAATCATACTAACAACTAACAATATCTGTTGTCATAACTGATAGTGTACTAAAATTTAAATGTTGCTATCAAAAATATTATGCTAAGCAACGAAATTTTCAGTAATTGTAACCGAATTGTGTGATAGTACATGCAACCGACAAAATTCGATTGGCGCCAAATTCGGTTGTGATCACGAATCTGTTTTCTCTGTGTATAGATGTACCAACAACTACTTTTTAATTTAACGGACTTCTTTTAACATGACATGATTTCTAGAACAATTTTTACAATGATGGTAACGCTACACAGAGAAAACAGATTCGTGATCACAACCGAATTTGGCGCCAATCGAATTATGTCGTTTGCATGTACTATCACACAATTCGGTTACAATTACTGAAAATTTCGTTGCTTAGCATAATAATTTTGATAGCAACATTTGAATTTTAGTACATTATCAGTTATGACAACAGATATTGTCAGTTGTAAGTATGATTATTAGAAATCAATATTACGCTTACACCCGAATATATGATAGATGCAACTGAATAAACACATAATTGGTGTTCATAACAAAAGATTTCATTGTCTTTATCAATATATTTTTTTAACCGGTTACATAAACCATTTTCCCGATTTATTAGATAGAAAATCAAAATAATTGCAATAAACTCCATTTTTTTTAGTGTATTTATTTATTAATATTTTTGTGTACAGTTTACAAATTACTTAATTTTATACAAACTTTCCACAGCTTTCCACATCATCCAACGGATTTCCAAAGGTGTACAGCTTATCCCTTAATATACCAACAAAAATAATCTTTGGCTTCAGTTCACTGCAATTTCTTTCAATAATGTCGTCTTGTTCTAGTGTCTGAAGTAAAACAGAATAATAAACATGTGGATTTTACAATACCAACAGTGATTGAAGCTGTAAATTAATATGAAAATCACTAAAAAACTGAGCGATTTTTATCTAATGTACTTATACAGTAATTTTGACTTAGCTGCACAATCTCCTTTGCACGATTTTTTTGTGCAGGTAAATCCAAAATGCAGCTATCTTAAATGCATTTAGCTGCTTTAATGTGCAGGTACGCAATTGTGGTTACCTGCATAAAAGTGCAGCTAAAGTTATGTATTTGACGTTCAAATTTGCAGATAGCCAAATTGGTAACAATAAAGTGTGGAACTGAAAAGTCTCTGTAGTACAACGTTAACAATAGCGCTGCAAGCTGTCAAAAACTAAAAATTCGAAATTTTGAAATTTGTTGCGCTACAGAGCATTCGTCAGCTTCAAATACTACTACAACTACTTTATTCTGTTCCAGACCTAAGATTTGCTATTCCTTTCATATATTCGTAGCAAAGTTGCTGTAACCACAACCCATATACATAAATGTAGGTAGTACCTACCTACTAGGTACATTTAAACAAAAGAAATGAATTATGTATAATGTTGTCAACTTGACTTGAATGCGATTTTTGTTTTTATTACAACTTAAATTGGATATTTATGTGAAAAAGTGGTCACCATATTTTTTCATGTATGCAGCTATCTTTGAAGTTTTATATAAAAATATTTTAAAGCTGCCTAAAAATATGGAAAATGTGCGTGCAGGTATACAAAATGCACGTAAACAAGGGTTTTGAAGAATAATTACAGAAAATATGTATTTTGGGCAGTTAAGTCAAAGTGCAGCTAACTTAAATTATTTGTATGAAAATAATTTTAAAATGCCAAAAATTTTGGGCACTTATCTTAAATGTGCAGGTAAAGAAAGTGCACTTAAAAAAGGAATTTGTAATTGTATCCATTTTGTGCAGTTAAGTCAAAAGTGCACGTAAATAAAAGGCAGCTAGGTCAAAACTACTATAGCATATTTGTTTGACCAATGTACACGCGGAGCAAAATATAAACAATATGTACATATATGTATTGTACGTATGTATGTATGCCTAAGATATTGCCCAGATAGCATCGGATGTTTGTTAGATGATTGTCTAACTCCTCAAATAATCTTTTGATGATTATCTGATGGGTAACAATAATAAAAACATCAAAATATTATATTTATTAGTTTTTTATACATTTTCTGACACGCTTGCCTTTTAATCTTGGAATGAACCTTTTGCGGCTCTCCTTATGAGTCATATAACAATTACTGAGCTACCTAAATAAGAGCGTTTTTAAAACATGAAAATTCACTTGTTAATACAATTTTACATAAACAAGCCGACGTAAGGATCTGCCAAATAAGATTTTCCAACAGGATTGTTGTTGAATTCCTTATCTAAAGGTTTGTTTCGTATAAATTGTATGAAAAAGAAGCATGATGCTCTTGTTTGGGTGGCTCAGTTATAAGTGTAAGCATTCCACACGTTGTAAGGGAATTCCTACAAGAGTCTCATAAGATTTTTGATGAGCTTTCTGAAAGCCTTATTAGAAAATCTTTGCAGAAATCTCAAACGAATTCGCCTACGATCAATTCATTATAAAACAAAACAAACCAGCCTCAAAACTTGCAACGCCAAATGAAACTAGCATATCAGTAGAGCAAATCTGCCAAAGGGTCTTAAAAAGTAAGCTTGGGTTCCCGAAATATTGGCCCCTTAAGTTTTTGAATTTTTTGAAAACGCGTTTAGTATAACTCAAAAAAAAAATACTAATGTGCTGTTTTCACAACACAAGTGATTGAACTTGTGGTAAAATTTATATGAAATACAATAAAAAAAACAGAGTGCTTTTCATGTAAATTTTACTACACGTTTAATAACTTGTGTTGTGAAAACAGCACATAAATGTACTTCTGAGCTAAAAAAAAATTCAGATGTCTTCAGTAAAATCGTATTGCGATTCTTTTCTTAGAATATAATAACCCTCTAACACTCATTTCAGTAAAATCGTATGGCTATTCTTTTCTTAGGATATATTAAGCCTCTAACACTCATTTTAAGGGGTAATTTTTGTCCTTTTTTTAACTTCCCAACAAAAGTATTTTAAAACGCCACTTTAGATGGTTAAAATGATCCACAAATATTTTTTGCATCAAATTTTACTAGGGGTCTTCTAAGACCAAAAGTTCATGCAATTTATGTTAAACAGGTTTTCAAGAAATTCAAAAATTGCATGGCTAAGAATTTCGAAAATCCGTTTTACATACATTGCAAAAACTTTTGGTCTTAACAGACCCCTAGTAAAATTTGATGCAGAAAATATTCGTGGAACTTTTTAACCTTCTAAAGTTCCGTTTAAGTATACTTTTGTTGGGAAGTTAAAAAAAAGGACAAAAATGACCCCTTAAAATGAGTGTTAGAGGCTTTATATACTCTAAGAAAAGAATAGCCATACGATTTTACTGAAGACATCTGAAATTATGTTTTATCTCAGAAGAACATTTATTTTTTTTTTTTGAGTTATACCAAATACCTTTTCAAAAAATTCAATAACTTCAGGGGCCCATATTTCGGGAACCCAAGCTTACTTTTCAAAACCGTTAGGCAGATTTGCTCTACCGATATTCTAGTTTCATTTCGCGTTGCAAGTGTTGAGCGTGGCGGCAATGACCCGAATTTTTTTGCACTGTGATATAAGCGTCTTTCGCTGTGTTGAAAAAGTATCTCGCAGAGGAATCAGTTTGTGTAACAATTTCTCCCGTGCGAGGAATCTTTAACGATTAAAAATTACGCTCGTCGACGATTAATGCTCTTCATGAGATTCCCAGTAGATTCTTTCGATTGAAAATGCTAGCTGGGTACATATATGTATGTATTAATTTATAAGAAATACAATACATACATACATATGTACGTGCAAATGTACATAATAATAAAAATTCGTAAATTACTTACCCCTATTTATTAGGTTTTTGCACACTTTTCGTTTTTGAACGCAAACTTTTTATTTTAATATAAAATTAAAATAATTTTATTATATTTAATGTTTTGACAGAAAATTAGTAAACAATTGGGACATATAGCTTTTTATTCGGTTGTGAATACCAAATAATTATATTTTCATTTGTTGTACTCGAATTGAAACTATACTAGCAATCGATAATTAGCTGCAATAAATGAATTAACATTAATATTACAAAATTTATTGACGAAAACAAATTATTAATTGCAAAGACCAATATTCAGTATTGCCCTGTATTAAATTCGGTTGTGATTCTAACCTTTTGTACTAATTTTTAGAAATTAATTAAATTAGTTATCATAACTAATAAAAGAATTGAAGGAATCATATTTCAGTTAGAATAACGTTTAAATAATCAAGAGAATTAAAAATCAGTTAGATCTATACATTTTTAATAGTTGCAATAGTAAATTGTATTTCTTGATCAATATTTTATTACTGCAACCGTTTTCCAACCAATCTGTTTTCTGTGTGTACAATTATGCATAACATGCTTATACATACTTATAGGAATTACAGTTTGAAACTTATTAGATCGTTTGTAACTACCATTAGCTAAATAAAATTAACTAATTTTGATTTCAAAAACAAATATCGATATTTTTACTCTATTTTTGCTTTATATAATACTTGTATCTATAGTTTGTAACACAATTGAAACCAGGGAAAATAATAGTTATATTGGAATTTTAAAACAAAAAAAGCACATAAAAGTAAACGTCGAAAAACTGATATAAGTATACCATATCGTTCCTTATGCACTTGTCAATGATAAAATTTTGATTTTTTATTTTTTCGATCAAAAATAACAGGTTTTTTTGATTTTTATTTTTTTGAACAAAAATAACTTTTATTTTTTGATTTTTATTTTTTCGATCAAAAGTAACAGTTATTTTTTGATTTTTATTTTTTCGAGCAAAAATAAAAGTTATTCTCTAAAGAAATGTCATTGAAAACAATTTAATGAAAATTAAATTTGATGAACTCAAGCCTCATTTAAGAATATCAAAAAAATTAAAAATTAACAGTTCAACTAAAAAAAAAATCAAAATTGTTCTTAGAAATAGCTATGGCACAAGCTCTAATGTTTACATTTGTACTTTAATTTGTACAAATAAAATGTCGACGAAAGTGGACAGAAAAACATAATAAACAAATGTATTCAGGTTTTTTAGACAAAGTCTTGGCAGAAAGAATACGAAAAAACAGAGGAAAAAGGAGGCAACATGTAATTTGAAATTAAAGTGATAATAACAGCAAATTTCGAACCACCAGTACTACTGGTTAAAGATTGATGTTTGACTGTTGGCTAACGGGCACCGCAGTGGTGCAGTGGGTAGAACTCAAAGATCTTCTGACGATAGAAAGTGGTGTTTCTTGAAACATGTAAAGATTACTCCGGGTTCAAATCCCAGCTCAGCCAAGAAAAATTATCAATAAATTTTAATAAAAATTCCAAGTTGTAAAATTCCTTCCCTCAGTGAAAACAATTTAATGAAAATTAAATTTGATGAACTCAAGCCTAATTAAAGAATACCTATCAAAAAAATTAAATATTAACAGTTCAACTAAAAAAAAAAAAAAAAAAAAATCAAAATTGTTCTTAGATCTTGTCGATGTTGTAAGAGTTTTAAGGTCAGTTTTTTTGGTGTATGTACACATACTAAATAAAGTCAAATGAAGTGATTTGTTATTTTTTCTTATATTTCGTTAAGTTTTTTATAAATAAACTAAAATTAAAAAAAGCATAGTTTTTAATATCTTTATGATAAAATTTACCAAAATTTTTGTATAAAAAAACGTCAAGAAATTCGAATAATTCGGAAGTTCGAATCACCCTAAAAACAAAGTAGTTCGAATTTGCAAGCGTGTACTGTATTGCTGTAACGACTAAAACCTGCTGAGAATCCCTGCTTTATACCATATTTCCTTTCATACAAAAATCTTTATTTTTTTCTCTCTTTTCAGTTAAATTTTCTTCAATAAAAAGAAAAATAAAAAATACGGAAGTAGCAAAAGTTTGTTATAGTTTTTCTTCCATTATGTGTTTTATTTATTATTATTATATTTTTTTTTTTTTTTTTTTGTGTAAATTGTTTCTTTCATTTTATCTTAAATTATTTCTTTACTTTTGTCGTTCTTTGGCTTCAATTTAATGGAAAACTTAAGAAAAAATTCAAAGAATTAAGAAAAAATATTAAGACAACCTGAAATTTTTTTTTATTGTTATGAAATTAAATTCATCTAAGTATTGTTTTATAGTTAAAGATGTAGAAACCAAAATTTAATTGGATTGTATGGTATGTTTATGTCGTTTTGGTAATACAGTGGTTATGGTAATACAGTGTTTGTATGGTTATGTCACGTCTAATAAGACCTTAAGTCGTCTGCAACAAACGATAGCGCTATCGATACTATCGATGGTTTTTGTTTATCGTTTTAGCATCGATAGTTTTCAATATTATCGATAGTTTTTAAAAGTTTTTGTTGTTCTCTCTCAAATTGTTGTTTTATGATAAATTTTAATCGTTTAAAAACGTTTGACAGTAACTTTTTATAATAAATTTTTATAAATGTGTTTTTTCCGATTTATTAAACTAAAACAGCGTCCTTTCAAGTAGTAATAAAAAAATTTCAACATTTTAGGAATTTTAGAAATTGAGGAGATCAAAAAAAAGAATACCCCATATACTGGCTTTTACTTTTTTTTTTTTGTATTATGTTTTTTGTTTAATCATTAAACTATTCCTCAACTAAGGCCGACGTCTAGCTTAATTGCCGTCTTTTTGGGTGGTGACCTTGCGGTCGGAGGTTATTGACGCTTCTTTCAAATGCTTTTTTTGTAGAATTATTTTAAGGCATTCTTCTAAAGTGATCTCTCCACCCTTTTTGCCTTCTTCGTTTTTCTCAGAGTTCCCAGTTTTATTTGAAGTCTTATCCCCAATTTGCGATTTGTCATCCCCAAAAATCCCCAAAACAGCCATTTTCTTATCCCCAAAAATTCCCAAATTTTCTTAAAAATAAAAAACATAATATTAAGTCAATGAATACATCCATTTATTAAAATAAATCCATTTGTGTAATATATTTTTAAAACACATTTTCATCTCCAAAACTAGGGAATCTGAATCTTCTAATTCATAAGCCAATGCAATTTTGTGTTACAAGTTGTTGCTTTAAAAAGTGCATTTGAGATTATTGAATAAATTTGTTACAGCAAGCTGCATTATTTTAAAGTGTGTATTTATTCTAATGGTGTTTTCTTTTCTACAAAAAAATGTGACATTTTATTAAAAAAAAGGCAATATGGTGTCTGTTTCTTAAAAATTTTGCTCCCGAAAAGGGTGGCTTGTTTTATTCTAAAATACTCATTCTTTTCGGGAGCAAAATTTTTAAGAAACAGGCACCAAATTGCATTTTTTTAAATAAAATCTCACATTTGTTTGTAGAAAAGAAAACACCATAAGTAGAGCTCCTAATAACTCATATTGCATTCTGTTGCAAATATTGATTTTGGTTGTATTCATTACAGAAAAAGTACACAGAGAAAACAGATTCGTGATCACAACCGAATTTGGCGCCAATCGAATTTCGTCGGTTGCATGTACTATCACACAATTCGGTTCCAATTACTGAAAATTTCGTTGCTTAGCATAATAGGTTTGATAGCAACATTTGAATTTTAGTACACTATCAGTCATAACAACAGATATTGTTAGTTGTTAGTATGATTATTAGAAACAAAATTGTGCTTATACCCGAATAAATGATGGGTGCAACTGAATTAACACATAATTGGTGTTCATAACAAGAGATTTGATTTTCGTTATCAATATATATTTTTTTTTAACCGGTCAAATGAAGCCCATAAGGGGCAAGGACTTGTCCAAAGGTAATCTCAATGAATGGAAAAAATGGGTTATTTTACAGTACGATGTCCTAGGGCAGGGCCATATAACCCAGCTTGCATTACTAAGGGAAAGTCTAAAACTGCTCCAACGTATACTCCAGAGGATTAGCTTTGAAATCGTTTCAAAACGAAAACATGTCGTTAAAAAACGAAGACATGTCGTTTCACTGCAAACTCTTTTTAATAATGACATGGTCCATACTTGCACTACATTGGACCAGTCCAGGATCAAAATATATCAAGAAATCCAATATAATTTGCAGGGTATAAAAAAATAATACATACATTCATACATACATATGTATGTACGTGTATATGTTCATACCTATAAGAATACGTAAATTACTTACCCCTATTTATTAAGTTTTTCACATTTTTCATTTTTGACCGCAAATATATTTTTTAAATATAATATTAAAAAATTAATTTAATCTATCAAATGTTTTGACAGCAAATTTAGTAAGCAATTGGGGCTTTTAACTATTTATTGGTTGTGAATTCCGAATAATTATATTTTCATTTGTTGTACTCGAATTGAATCTATTCTAACAATCAATAATTAGCTGCAATAAATGAATAATCGTTTATATTACAAAATTTATTGACGAAAGCAAATTATTGATTGCAATGACCAATATTCAGTATTGCTTTATATTAAATTCGGTTGTGATTCTAATCATTTGTACTAATTTTTAGAACTTAATTAAATTAGTTATCATTACTAATAAAAGAATTGAAGGAATCATATTTCAGTTGGAACATCATTTTTATAATCAAGAGAATTAAAAATCAGTTAGAACTATACATTTTTAATAGTTGCAAT
The DNA here is from genome assembly GCA_930367215.1 of Pollenia angustigena. Taxonomy (NCBI): domain Eukaryota; kingdom Metazoa; phylum Arthropoda; class Insecta; order Diptera; family Polleniidae; genus Pollenia; species Pollenia angustigena. Next base: position 186,455,637 of record OV884058.1, on the reverse strand, counting down.
AATAAATCATGTTACTTGATCAATATTTATTACTGCAACCGTTTCCCAACCAATTTGTTTTCTGTGTGTATATTTTTATATAGTTATAAACCGAAAAAAATACTAAAATTTGTACCCAAATCTTGACCAAATCGGTCTTGCCATTGCAAAAATGAAATTTATAATAATATATTATCCCCAAAAATCCCCAGCGAAAAAAGTGCTTTTCCCCAAAAAATCCCCTGAGGATTTTTACGAATTTTTTATCCCCAATTACAACACTGGTTCTTCTAGTCAGCTTGGTCACGTCATCTATGTTACAAGCTTGTCTATGTTACAAGGCTAACTGTGTATTAATAGTGTCCGCACGAGTTTCGGATGCATATTTTGCAGATGATCGAATTCATGTTCTATAAAAGCTCGTCTTACTATCCTTGGTCATATTGTTTCGCCATATACCATTTTTTCGGCATCTCGAATCTTTTTTGAGATCTCAGCTGCTTGTTAAAAGGGAGCCCAAGTAATTGAATTTCAAGATTTGTTCAATCGGTTTGTTGTTGACTGCTTACTAATATATTTTTAAAAGATTCTGCTGCCCTTTCAAATCGATAGAGACAGGAGTTTTTGCAACTTGTCTTCAGCTTCGATTACAAGAACTGCATCATCTGCGTTAAATTTTATCTTAAATTCGCCAGCTGACAGTCTATATAATGTTCAACAGAACTACAAACTTGGGAAAATTTATATCGTATACATGCCATATATAAAATATTATTTATAGTTTTCACTTTAAATGAACTATTTTCTTTTTATCACAGCCAAATAAAATGAAGTTTTCATTTCCCTTTTTAAATCCTTTAAATGCCTTACAAACACATAAATACACACACACACACACACACACACACACACACACACACACACACACACACACACACACACACACACACACACACACACACACACAAAAGCACTCGCTTTTATTTTAGTTTCACTTAAAACTCTTCCTTTTCCTTAAATACACACATGTTAAATAAGAAACAACTATGGCAACAGAAAAAAAACAGAAGAAAATTATTTATTATCCTCAACAACAACAACGTTAAAAACAAACAAAGCAAAATAACTCATGTTTTAGAAAACTGAACAGAATGAAGGAAAAACTGGAAAAACAAAGTCATACAACTCGAATTAAGGCACTCACAGATAAAAGTTAATCAAAAGTTAGAAAATACACTGGGCGAAATTAAAATCAATATTTATTTTTCGCGTTTCAGGTGCGTAAAAAAGGCTAAATCTAGCCCGAAAACGGCAAAGTTGGTATCAATCTTTTTGCAATTTTCGACCAAACTGATTTTCTTTTACTTTATTAGTTGTTTTGCTTGCGATTTCTTAATTTGTTATTAAACAACGACTGGGTTTTCATAATAAAAATTTTAAATTAAAAGAAAAAAAAAGTTATATAATGCTGAAGGTGAATACTTGGTGAACTCAGCTATTAGAGCGATAAGATTGCAAAAAATACTATTATAACTCTCATATTTGGGCCAGTACTTCAAAGACTATTTAAGAGCTTCTCGACCGCGTGCAGGAGAGGGCGAAGGTTTTTTTTGGTTACAGAATGTATCCAATTTTGTTGACTCCCTTGAGCACCGACGCAATGTGGGTTGTATTGGCCTGTTTTATCGTTACTACAATTTGAAATGTTCCGATGAAATTAGAAATCTGGTTCCCGAAATACGTAAGTTTTGTCTGAATACATGTTTTTCGTCAAGAGCCCATCCTTTTGTGGTATATTGGCCGTACAACGCATTACAGGGAAAATTCGTTTTTTTGCCGGACTGTTCGTATGTGGAATAACCTTCTGCTGAAGTTTTTCCCTTCCACTTTAAATATGAATAAAATCAATTAAGTAACTACTTTGAGGTATATAACGGATTGCAGGGTGTCTAGGGCATTGTACCCCGGTTTGAACGCAGGGGCAACCAGAGTTCTATTAGGACTGGATAGGAGTGATCTCAGGACTCTCATAGGGTTCTTGTCGTGTCATTGCTCTGTAAGGGTTTTTACGAGTAAATGGGACAATGCCATGCCGGACTGCTGTAGCTTATGCCAGGATTCTGAAGAGCTAGAGACGATTGATATGCACTGTGCCACTGCCCTAGGATGCAGAGTCTCGGGCAGAAAGGGCTAGGAGATAGAATTCACGACGAACTGGAGTATATCGCTGGATATTATCCAGTCGATCTACTGGGGTTTATCAGGTTGTTTCTGATAAGGGAACTGTAGAGGGAGTTTTTTGTTCTATGTGGTATCTATCTTAAATTCGTCTGTAATCGCCTTTCTTCTTCCTCTATATTAAAGGGACTTACAATAGAACGCAGTGGTCTCCGAGTGGAGGTGTGCCCTTGGGCGCATAACCCTTCTTAGCCTTATCTAACCTAAGACCAATTCAAATGTCCACAAGCACTACTTTCTCTATCCTCCTTCTTATAACCTATTTTTCTAGTTCCAGCACAATGCAATGCATTAGTAGGTTCATCCGTTGAGTGCTGCTCCTAACAACGACAAAAAAGTACATGATAGACATAACACCATATAGTTCTCTAGGACAATCAATCATCTTGCGATTTTAATATATTTTAGCTGCAGATATATGCCAAATTCAGAGTTATTTAATTTATGGTAAGAAAAACGTAACGAAACTGACAAACGGGCCGCCGTTAATGACCATTTTATATCATATATCGAGCCGTAACTGCGAAAATAACGCCAAAAGCGCCAAAAACGAATTTTACAGCAGACAGTTTTTTTTTTTATTTTATTTCATATACATTTTGTATAAAATCATAAAGGTAAGTGTTGTCAATAAAGTCATTAATTAAAAAAAAAAACGAAAACTGAAAATGATGTCGCTTACGTTATTTTCGCGGTTGCTAAAGGCAAGTATTACGAATATTTTAAACAAAATTTAAAAGAGCAGTTGTGAGTTTTTTGTTCAAATCTCAGTATGACGGAAGATTCGTTGAAAACTACCATGGGATCGAAGTTAGAGAAAGGCACAATAATGTTTTTAATAACTAATTTTTTTTCCATTAAATTGATAATTTAGAACTAGAAACCCAAATTTTGTAATAAAAACTTAATTAAAAAAAGCTTCGTTTAAGTGAGAATTAAAACTGTAAAGGTTTTAACAAGGCGAATTCACTTTTCAGGTGGCGTAACTTAAAATGTACGGGCTTGAGGAGGAAGGGAGACTTTAGAAGACCAAATCTAAAATTAAATTTTATTTGGCCCAGTCGTTTGGCCAATACAAAGGGAAGATTTTTAATAGCAAATGATTTGAATTTAAAAGAGGTAATAGGCTTAAAAAGAAAATCATTTCTTATTTTTAATATTTACATGTTTTTGTAATAAAATATTTTTTTATTTTTGGCATTTTTTGCTAAAAACGTATTGGCAATCCTGGTTATGGGCGGACACAATAACAGGTTAATGGCTCGATTCATGGCCCAATTAGTTTGTCTGCGCGCAACTACAACAATCCAACAATAGTGAAAACAACACGCATTTTGTTGTGCAAAAAATGATAAAAATGTGGAGAGCAAAATCATTTGTTTGTGTAAAAAATGGTAGAAATGTCAAAAAATAATTGCACGTAAAAAACACAACTCTGTACAAAATCAGCAGGCGTTTCGCGCAGACCTACTAATTGGGCCATGGACTCGATTATGGATAGCAAAACAACTGAAGTTGAGTTGCCAGCATCGAAATCAGGCAACGCCGCTCATGTTAAAATAACAGAATTTTATTTTTTAATTTTATATTTTAACATCTGCTTTAAAGAGAACACCCATTTTTAAAAGTACAATTTTATGCGTTTTTATTTAAAATTTTTATAAGTATCCGGTGTCTTCTAGAACACTAGTTTAAAAAGCTTTATCTTTATTTTAATGAATTTCTAGGAATTTGTAATCACTTTAAAGCTATTCAAAGGAATTTGTTTTTTAAATAAATTGCATGGAACATCAAAGTAAAAAAAGTCCTTATCGTTCAATAAAAAAAAGAACGATATTTCTGGAAATTGAAAGAAACATTTTGCAAAACATGTTTTTATGCATTGTAGGTAAATAATTGTAAAGGAATCAAAATTACTTCGAAGGAATTTTCTAAAGAATATTTTCCATATCTCTTTGTCAATATGGAAAAGTAGCTTATGTCGAATATTGTTGATTTCAGGTATACACAGTTTTGTTAAAGCTTTATTCGAGGATATTATTGCATTATGTCTGTCGTATTAAAAACAACTTTAATAGAGGCTTTAAGTAAATGTTTAAAAAACTTTGGTAAGTATTAAATATTTTATAATTATTCTAATTTCAGTAACTCATTTTTATCTTATGTCGACTTGAGTCACTCTTCCATATGACAACATATTTATGGATTTATTAAAGAAACGTTTTATTAAAATTATATTTCAAGACATTTTATTATTGAAAGATTTTCTTTGGCATAGCAACCTCAAAGTATAAACGTTGCTTTCCTAGCATGAGAATATTTAGAGGTTTTTTTTCAATTCTTGACTTTAAAAACGATTTTTTTTTAAACTGAAAATAAAGTATGATTTGAAATTAGTTTTGAATTAACTAAAAAAGAAAATATCTGAAAATTGTTTTTGATATTTCTAAAAAATGTTTAATACCCCAAACTGTTCCGTAAACCCATAGATTGTTCTACTTGCACAAACTCTTGGTATAGACAGCACATATGGCGACCCTGCAAATAATATTGGACTACCTGATCCATTTTGATAAAATGGACTACTCAATGGACTGGTCCGATGTAATGCAAGCGTGGACCATGTCATTGTTAAAAAGTGTTTTTTAGTGAGACGACATGTCTTCGTTTTTTAACGACATGCTTTCGTTTTTAAACGACTTCAAAACTAATCCTCTTGAGTATACCATGAAGTAGTTTTAAAACTATATATGGTTCTCCCGTAGGACATCGTAATGTTAAATAGACCATGTTTTTTCCATACGTTTGGGTTACTTTTGGACTAGTCCTAGTCCCTTGTGGGCTACTTTTTACACGCGTGTTTGGACTGGTCCTATTATTTGCAGGGAAAGTTAAGTGCAGGCTTGCCGGCTTAGCACCTTTACTGCTAGATTAAGCACATTTTTTTCTGAATTAGCACTAAAAATTTCGAAAAAAAGTTCTAAGTGCTAGTTTAGCACATTTTTATAATTATTTAGCATTTTTAGCACTTTTTTAGATCCCAAAACCACTTTAAAACTCACATAATCAATTCAAGTCAAGTATCCAATCTTTAAGTGTATCAAGAAAACTACATAGATATTCAGCCTGATTACGGTTGGCGTTGGCGACTTTTTACAATTTTTGCAAATAGGAAAAAATGGCATATCATAGTCGAATAGAGAGAAAAAAAATAATAAAATTTTTTATTTAAATCACATCAATCGCAATTACTTTTTTTTATAAGATCATATAGCAATTTGATTTATCATTAAATTTTAATAAATTTAAGTATGACATGCAATACTTATATGAATTTATTATTTTTCCTATAATAAAATTAGAGCAATGCCAGCACTCAGTAATGCTCGTTGGAATTCTGGCAATTTTGCCTTATATACTTATTCCGGAATATCAATTGCAATCATAAGTGTCCGACCGAACGTTCGGGTTCGGTTACGGAGTTCGGCAAAAAATGATGTTCGGTCAAAGTTCGGTGTTCGGCGAAATTTTTACCGAATAAATATATTAAAAATTACAATTGTTAAGATTTATTAACAAAAAGTTCGGGTTTGGGTTCGGCCGAACTTGTCAAAATTTACCGAAGTTCGGGTTCGGTCCCAAAAAGTGCGTTCGGTCGGACACTAGCAATCATTTGCTATTTGTAAATTTGTATTTTTTTTATTTTTTATTTTTACTGTTAGGACCAGCACTCAGGGGATGACCCCTACTTATGCATTGCATTGTGTTGGAACTAGGAAAATAGGTTATGGGAAGGAGGATAGAGGGAGTAGTGTTTGTGAACATTCGATTTGAACTTAATCATGTTGTAAGTGAGAGGGAAGACTTCTGCAGGAAGGTTATTCCACATACGAACAGTCCGGGAAAAAAACGAATTCTCTCTGTAATGCGTTGTACGATTCACCTGCCAATCGACCACATAAGGATGGGCTCTTGAGGAAAAACGTGTATTACGAACAAATGTACGGGTTTCGGGAACCAGATCCCTGATTTCGTCGGAACACATCCCATTGTAGTAACGATAAAACAGGCAAATACAACCCACATTGCGACGGTGCTCAAGGGAGTCAATAGAATTGGTTACCCTACTGTCACCAATGAGAACCCTCGCCCTCTCCTGCACGCGGTCGAGAAGCTCCAAAATAGACTTTGAAGCACCGGCCCACACATGAGAGTTGTATTCCATACGCGGTCGGATATAGGTGGTATAAATAGTAAGGAGATCAGATGGAGTGAAGTATATCCTACACCGTCTTAGAAAACCGAGGCACTTGAATGCTTCTTTCGACACCTTGAATATATGTTCAGTCCATCGGACGTCACATTGTATCCTCATGCCCAGAACATCAAGAGATTCTGATTCCTCAATAATTATACCACCCATATATACAGATGAGGCACCTTGGTTTGTCGCGCGTTTATGCGTCAGCACGCAACATTGGGTTTTTCGGGCATTAAAATCGACCCTATTTGCACGACCCCATTCCGAGACCATGTCAAGGTCTCGGCCAAGCGTATCATTCATATTCTGCCTCATAGCAACGACATCGGATACGCTTGGTCTGCACTCGAATGAGTACGAATGGCAAAGGTTGCTGTCATCTGCAAAAGAGTAGATAGGGTTGGAAGTTTGACAAAGGAGGTCATTTAGAAAGATAAGAAATAGAGTAGGAGAAAGAACGGAGCCTTGCGGTACACCTGAATGAATCTTGAACTCGTTTGACGAAACCCCATCTATAACAACTCGTATAGTGCGATCTCTGAGAAAACTCGATATAAATCGAGAGAAATTATCACCGACACCAAACGCAGCAAGTTTTGACAAGAGTGCACCATACCAGACTCTGTCAAACGCCTTGGAAATATCCAAAGCAATTACCTTACTTTCGCCAAAATGGTGAATGGAACGGCACCATTTTTCCGATAACAGAGCTAGTAAGTTTCCAGTAGAGCGACCTCTACGAAAGCCATACTGGCGGTCGCTTAGTAGGTAGTTTGACTCTAAATATTTGACAAGATAGTAATTTACCATACTCTCCATAACTTTGGAAAGTGCCGAACAAATTGCAATTGGGCGGTAATTGTCAGCGTTATTAGCGGTTCCCTTTTTAGGAATTGGCGTTACATTAGCAACTTTCCAGCAGACTGGAAATTCCGCGGCACTGTATAAAGTGCTGAAAAGATTTGCTAAGGGACGAGCTAGCGTCGAAGAGCACTGCTTCAAGACCAGTGCAGGTATACCATCCGGCCCAGGAGACTTGTTTACGTCGAGATCCGCAAGAACCCTTTTAACAGCTCGACCCCGAAAAAATATTCTAGGCATAGTTACGGATTCTTTTTCGAGTTCGGGTAGTGGTTGACTGCTAGCTGGTAGGTAAGAATTATTAGCAAATAATTCAGCAAAACAATTAGCCTTATCAACCGGGTCCGTGAATGATCGGCCATCCTTTAAAAGAGTTGGTATTGAAGAACTAGCATTAACCCTTACTCTTTTAACGAATGACCAGAAGTTTTTACTACCCCGGGGAGCAGCAAGAACTTCAGCACGAAGACGTTGCTCGTGAAGAGTTTTTTCCCGTCTAAGTACTTTGGCACACGAAGACCTTGCCATTTTGCGTAGCAATTCAGTATCAGCGTTTTTATTTTTACGCCAATTTCTGAATGCTTCCTCTCTGGATCTGACTGCTGATTTGCACGACTGATTAAATCAAGATTTGGATCGAGGCTTATTCGAAGCTTTTTTAACTGGAATGAAAATTTTAATTCCTAGCATTATTACGTTTTCAACCATTTTCGCCATGGCATTGACGTCATTGTCCAGGAAACAGAGTTTCCAATTGAAATGCCGAAAAAAGTCATTGAGCTCAGCCCAACGTGCTTTCCCGTAAACAAATATTGATCGTTTCGTATGTGATGCTTAGAGCGAAGTCTGGTTTTCTGATCATACTATCAACAAAAATAGTTTCGCCACACTACAAAAATCATTGTCCGGCTTTAGAGAAGCAAATGAATGTTTTTTTTTAGACATTGGGACAAAAAACCATCAGCTTTTTAAGCGAGGGAACCTCATATTGAACCAAAGACCTGGAGATGAAGTTGCTTGTTTAGAAGGACGGCCCTAGTGGTATACCTTCAACTTGCAACAAAAGCCTATGTATTACCTCCCCGTGGTCTCCTGCGGTATACGCTAGGTGGTCGGGGAGGCTAAATAGTGACAATTGTAGATTCTGTGGGGTACCAGGGGAAAAGGAGACGGTAGAGCACTTGCTATGCTACTGTCCGACACTCGTGCGCTCCAGGGTGAACTGTCTGGGAGATCATTACTTCCAAGATCTCGGGGAAAACTCTGGAATTGGGTTAATGAGACTCCTGGCATTCGTCAAGAGAGTTTGGGGTACTCTGGGTACCATCACGTCTGAATGACCTATTTACTGACGGGTTATCGTACAACGTGGTAACGCTAGGGACCTATTTGGTCTATGCGGGGTCTTTGTAACCGGCCACTCTAACCTAACCTCCCCAAGTATTCTCTGGTAACATCTCTTGTAGATGGCTAAAATACAGGGCTCTAGTTGAGACTACGCTAGGATGTGACGGTGCGACTTCCTTGAATGGAAGGATTCAGTGGCGTGAAGTATTTACCATAGTACTTAAGGTGATATGGTTCTCCTCGGGGATCAGTGGCCCGCAGGTAAGTTGCAACACCTGTGCTGATCATTGGTGAGGTATTGTTTTATCATCGACTTGTAGTGGAGGACTCTTGTAATGTCAAGGGATTTGATTCAGAAAACTTAATTTTTGTCTTGTAACACTATTTGTGGAGGATTGCCCGTCTAGCGTTGGAGACGTGTGGCTTGTAATCGAGTGCTGTTAGAGGTGTCAGAGGCGTCAGAAGTGGTGTAGTGAGCATTTATGTATGTTGATTAGTACCTTTCTTACTAAGTACGCTGCTGGGTATTTCGTGGGGAGTATGATACACTCACAACAGGCCAGATGCCGATCTGAAAATAAAGTGTGAAAGTCTTCATATATTAAATGTTGCACTGCATGGTGTTGTAGCCAAACTGGACAAGATAGATATCAAGATGGGATTAGTAGCGCCAGCCTGATACGGTTGTTACTGTTGTCCCTTACCAACAGTGCAAGCCCGAGGGGAAGGAGATTTAAAGGTGAAAACTCGCCGTCGGTACCCAAAAATTTTATCCAAAATAAGATCATGGTTTGTAGTTGTTTGTTTCTTTCACAAAAGATTGGTGTTACTGAACAAAAATTATGCTTTTTGTTTCCAAATGCTTTTCTTACAATGATGTCGATAAAGCAATTACACGAGGTGGTTGTTGGTGCTACTCAAAAATTCACGAGAAGATGGTTTTCGAATTAACAATTGGAACCAGTGGAGTTGGTTCGGTAGTACGGAGGAAACATCTTTGCCCTGTTGCTAATCAACAGAAGCTGCATGACAGGTTCGAACAATGCAGCAGAGTTTAGATAGCTCGAACTTCATAGCAAGGAGTTTGAATGTATTCAGTACCGTCAACTGTTTGCATATTGCAAGATATGCGAGCCTTGTCAAATCTTTACATCGACATTTAGTAAATGTAAATTACTCAGTGGCTAAGAGCCACCATGCAATTATGTCAGAGTTACAGGTATACATGTTAAACATGGACATTTGAACCAAAGACCTATTTGATGGACCTTGCTGAGAACTAGAATGAAAACAGGATTGTTATGTTCAGTTATACGAATAAGAGTAGGTGAAAAATTAGACAACGTTTGTTGCCACACTTTAAACATATCGGACGATATTGTAAAAAAATCGGTTAATCTGAAAAGTACCAAAATGAGTTTGTATATGAGGAAGATGAAAATGACATAATTGAATCGTTAAACAGGCAGGAAATTTTAAAGAGTTGTAACAACTTTATTTAATGGCGATTTCTTTTCTGAGAAAAATAAAATCACTCAAAGTGTTACGTGTTGTGCAACTTCAATAGGACAACATTTGCTGATTTTATTTAAATCTATTACACTTCATGTTAATAGCAACAATGAAACAGCTTTGCAGAAGAGAGAAGGTACCTTCAGTTCCATTTTCTAGAATTGCGACTTGTAGGTTGTGGACCATTACACTGGGACATTGTTAGAAAATGCATTGTATTTATTCGGTATTTCGGATTAATGTGAGAATAATTATATTAATTATCTTCTTCGAGAAAACCTTATTTTTAAGCGATTATATATTATTATATATGTTTTGTATTACTGAGGTTAGCCTTTACGCAGGGTTAAAGCAAGCGCGGATCCAATGTTGTTAGCGGTGATTGTTTCCCTTGATTCTAATATGCAATCAGTTTGCATAATGCTTTGAAATTGCATTAGAGTTCATATTATGAAATTCTAGTTTTGCCATTTTTGTATTTTTATGCCATCTTTGCTATACTCCTGTTTACATTTTATGTTTAACTCCCACCTACAACCGATATCAAGTTGAAAAGTGAGAATTACAAAAAAAAAAAAAAAACAAAATTGCAGAGGACATGAAACTGTTTACCATTCTCGAATTTCTCTCCTCTCTCCCCCATTAACTGTAAAAATGCTACAACAGTAATTGAAAATCTGGACAGGGACATATTATGAATACAAAAGCAACAAAGGAAACTATCGAGTCCGGTAAAGTCTGTAAGCTTTCCCATTCTATTTTTCCATTTCTCCTAAAAGCTCAAGACTTGACGAGTCAAACTTTATGTGTGTATCAGAGATTGACAACAAGTACCCATAATAATAATATACAGAGGTATTTACCCACGCTTTTCGTTATTGTGTATACACATATTTATAACGCAAATAATAACAACAGCTATGGTTGTGCGTTGCAAAAAGTATGGTTATTACTTATACTTATGCACGGCAATATCTTCACGCAACCACATTCAGTAAACAAAAATACATGAATATTATGCAGATGTTATTCAATACCCATGAATGTGTTTTGATTATCTGCCATACAAATAAAATATCCATGTTTAAAAAAATACCTTCAGTATTTTTAGCAATTCTGGTATGGGACTATGTACATTAGGGTGGTCGTTAATTGTATGGATCAAATTTTTTTTCTATTTTTCCATGCTCTAACCCCCCAATTCGGTGGGTATTGATATAAAAACAACTCAAAATTTTTTTTAGGACGATCGGAGAAGGCTAAGCCGTCTCTCAAGCCCGCCAAAGTTTGAGAAAAATCGTAAAGTCCGACTTGTATGACTTATATTTAGGAAAATATTAATTTTAAATAAAAATCGTTTTCTAAGAAGTTGTTGTTAGTAAAGTTTCCAACAACTTTTGCCTTAACAAGTTTTCTCTAAAACTCATATTGAACAAAACCTAATTAAAATAAAAAGTAAACAGCAGCATTGATGCGAATATTTACTTTAGAACTGTTTTTTCTTACACACGTCAATTTAGCTTTAATATTTGTGTTTGTGTGCGTTTGCTTAAAAAAAAAATAGTCAAACGCATATCATTTGTTTCTAACGTACCACGGCTGATAAAGTTATTGCAATTGTACTTTTTTGATACAATTCAAAGCCAAAGGTACCCTAGGGTGACCGTTAAAATAAAAAATTGGATTTATTTAGGTCTCACTCGCCAATTTGGTGGGTATTGATAATAAAACAACTCAAAAAAATTTTAAGGACGATCGGCGAAGGCTAAGCCTTCCCTCGAGCCCACCAAAGTTTGAGAAAAATTATAATTTTACATGAAATCTGACTTTTATGTTTAATAACTTAGAAAATATTAAATTTGTAGAAAATTTGTTAACAAGTTTTTCTTTGTCTCTTATTAAACAAAATAAACTCAAAATATCGAATAAGCCACTTAAAAATCTACAGCCGTATCATAAGCAAAAGTTAGCAAGAAGTAAGCATATGTGTTATTTATAATACTTTTGTCATACGTTTGTTAAGTTTATGCTAATAAGCTTCTAAACTGTTGTTAAGAATTTAAAAACAGCTGTTTTCTGTCAAAGTGACTGCGAAAATTCATAAAACAAAATATATACACTTTTGTACCAAAAATATATTTTAATATACATATAAATTATGGAAACGCTTGATAATTTAGATTCGTTAGACTTTTTAAGAAACGCAGCGCGTATTCGTGCGGTTAAAGTATATAAAAAACGAAAAAACCCATTTTTGATTTATACGGATAGTGAATTTCGAAAAAAGTATAGATTTAGAAAAGAAAATGCCAAAAAATTAATTGACTTGGTCAAGAATGACCTAAAAGGTAAAAAGAGCGGTGGAAACATACCACCGTATCTTCAAGTTCTATCAGCGTTAAGGTGCTGGGGCCGTAACAACGTGCAAGAAGATTGTGGTGAATTTCATGGATTTAGCCAACCTTCAATGAGCCGAATTTGCGAAAAAGTAGCCAGGGCGTTTGCTAAACAAGCTAGGACATATATAAAAATGCCAACTACAGCTGAAAACCAAATTAAAGTTATGGAAGAATTTGAAAAAATTGCTGGATTTAAAAATGTTATTGGTGCAATAGATTGTACGCATATCCGTATACAAGCTGAAAAATCCGACGATGCCCAACTATATGTAAATAGGAAAAGCTATTATTCTTACAACGTTCAAGTATGTTTGTAGTATTGGGTTCACTGATAATAAATAAATCTACTTTTCTAAACTTTTAAAATCACCAGGTTGTTTGTGATGCATCGCTTAAAATAACAGACATTGTTGCCTTGTGGAAAGGAAGAACCCACGACTCGGGAATATTTAATGAAAGTGTAATAAAACAAAAACTAGAAAATGGAAATTTTATGGGTCGTCTGGTAGGAGACGGTGGTTACAAGTGCACTAATTATTTGTTTACTCCTGTACGAAATCCAAGAGATGTGAAGGAAGAAATGTACAATAAAGTGCATATTAAGACCAGAAATGTCGTAGAAAGACTTTTTGGTGTTTGGAAGAGTCGTTTTCGAATACTTTTAGAAAAAATGAGAATTTCCAAAACAAACGCAAAAGTTTTGATGGTAGCTTTAGCTGTTCTTCACAACTTAGCCATAATATTCACTGAGGAAGATTTTGGTAAGAAATATGCAGTGGGATAAAGGTTTAACGATTTACGGTCTTTTTCGTTGTATAGAAGATTAAAACTAATCTTGTTCGTTATATCCAAACTCCACCTTTGGGGTCGAAGCAGTTTCCTTTTAGAGTTAATATTAACTCGTAAAAATATTAGGATATTGTTGAAAAACGGTTTCAAAAGTGATTTTTTTTTTTTTAATTGCAAATTGCTTTTAGGGACAAATAAAATAAAATAATTATTACCCAATATTACCTAAAAGGCTACTAACGACCCCAACGGTAAGCGAAATCGAAAAAACGAAAATCGCTCAACCATACTTTCCAATCATTTTAAAAATTAAAACTTAATATTTCTACAGATTATAATAATGAAAACATTGATAGTAGCAATCACCAAAATACAAACCGAAGATTACAGAACGATTTTGTAGCAGAAATTTCTCGCGCCCACTACATTCAGCAACATTTTTAAATATATAAATTAGTATTTTGTGCTTTAAGTTTTTTTTTATTAAGTAATTTGTATTCACCCTTATCGTGGTTGGCGAATTTAAAATACGCCTGCAACTGTTTTGTAACAGATTAAAGAGAACGTGAACTTGTTTCCTTTAATCTATTAACAAACAGTCGCAGGCGTATTTTAAATTCGCGAACCACGATAAGGGTGATTATTTCATATCATTTAAATAAGTAAAAAAAACAAAAAAAGTTATGAACTAAACAAACATTTTTAAAAATAAATAAAAATAACAATTCATTTATAACAACAAAAATAACAAGTCACTTATATAATATACGGAAAGTCTTTGAAAACCAAAACCTCTGGTTGCACACAAGAATACAAACGATTCTTTAAAAAAAATTTGAAGTTGTTAATTATTATTTGTAATTTACAACTAATGAGATCTTGTTTATAGAAACAAATTTAAAATTATTTTAAGTAAAATATCCACTTTTTTTTAAAGTCTGTATTTCAATCTTTAGTTTTTCGATTTTCAATTCATGTTCTTCCTTCATCTGTAAAATTTGTAGTTGCGACATTGTATTTTGTAGATCATGGTCTTCACGAATCTGTATAATTTGCAATTCTATTACTTTTTTCTTTTCTTCCCAGGTAGATATTTTCTTTTCAAATTCTATTTTCAAGTACTTCATTTCTAGCTCCTTTTGATGTATGCTGAGATCAAGTAGTTTTATTCTTTTTGAGTTTTCATCAACTTTGTCTAAATGTCTACTTTTTTGTCCCTTTGCTTTCAGAGTTTCCCCTTCTGTGTCTGTTATTGCAACATTTTCTGGTTCACTTTTAAAAGTCTCATCAAATTTTTCTGAACATTTGTTCTTAAGTCCTTTTGGTTTCTGAATTTCTTCATAACTTTCTATTATAACATCTTCTATTTCATCGTAATCTAGAATTTCTATAACTGGGTGGTTCTCCATTTGCAAATTTGATGTTTCAATACCTAATGCATTGCTGTCATACAAATTGAAATCTTGTTCAAAATGTTTAGGAATACGACCAACCAAATTTGAATTTGACTCAATGTTCTGTTGTTTTTTGATACCTTATTAAAAAGATCGGTAATACTACCCCAAGCATCCCTTTTTTTTTGTTGGTGTTAGTATCAATTCTTATATTTTCGATTATTTCTATCTTTTCCATTACCAATCTATTTAACAGATCCTGTAAACATAATAAAAATAGTGTAAATGAAAAAAAAATTCTAAAAAACAAATATCTTATATTACCTTTTCATCTTGTTCCCAGTTAACTGACCTTTTTATAAGTTTTTTATCCAATTTAACAGATTTTTCATATTTTAATATATTTTTTTCCATTATTTTAATGATAAATTTATTTGCGGGAAAATCACAATTTCAAATGTCAAAAATTAGAGTTGCTTTGCAAAAAAAAGGTGCCACATAAACACTTACGCTCTGGCATCATAGAAATTTAGGGTTGATTTTTTAAATTTAAGTTGACAAATTCAAATGTATAATGAATAAACTATATGCTAACAAACTACTTAGGAAAAAATGCATTCTAGTAAGCAGCTCATTGTTTGCGTTGTATAAGTAACTTCTGATTTTTACTTATGAATACGGCTGCTACTTTTTAATTCATTAAAGAAACGCATTTTCTATGAATTAGTTTTGTTGAAAAACATTTTTATTATGTATTTAAAAAAAAACCGATCAGCCGGGCACCTGCCGTTTTACGCTAATTCGGGTACGCTGAATTCAGTGGTGCTTACCGTTTTTTAGGTTAGCTCTTGTTTTCAAAATTTCGAAAACGGAGGAGGTTGCACAGCGTAACTCAAAAACGAAATGCCACAATAATATTACCTTTAACAATTGTTATAGGTTTTTCTAATATGCGTTGTCGTTTTAGAAACCAAATCTTTTTTGGCAATGGGGTTAAAACAAATTAGGTGAGGTTGGTCATACATTTGACACAACTAAGGGCAATCTTGGCGCTGCAGTGGCCAAATTTAAGAATTATATTAAACCGGCATATTTGTATAGGAGCCCCCCTAAAGGGTGGAGATTTAAGGCAAGTATGTTTTAAGAAAATGTTAAGCACAAAAAACGAATGAAGGTCCGTCATATATTTAATCCTCCTTGGGGCGATTCCTTGGCAGTTCTGGGGCTTTTTCTTCAATATATTTATAGTCTGTGTTGACAATTTTATATGAGAGCCCCCTTAAAGAATAAAGAAAGCGTGCAGGTATGTTACAGGAATGATAAATGAGAAAATCAATATCGTACTTACGAACTTCTAAAATCGTACCTTTTCGACCCCAATAGTAATAAATAATTTTTTTTATAAAAGAAAAAGACTTTTGTTTCGGTTACACTTGAAACCATTGGTACATACGGTCTATTTCGTTCCTATGTTTTGGCATGAAGGTTTATATGCTGCCGCTGATACTTGATTTAGAATGTGGCATATGCAATCGTCCAATGATCAAGTGCAAAAATCTATTCACAATAGCGAAGTTTAGTGTTTGGTGCAAATGGTCTTGCAAAGAGCAAATGCAAAATATCATAGCTGTTTTGTTAAATCCAACAACAAATTACACAGAGTTTCCTTAAGATTTCATACCAACGCTACGAAATTTTGCATTTGCACTTTGGCAAAACCATTTGCACCAAACACTGAAATCCGTTTATATTCATTGGACAGTAAATACGAGATCCATTTTATATCAAAAAACAATAGGTTTGAAAAATTTGGAAATAGTACCAAATGAGTCACGGGGGTACCACCGTACTTTTTGGCTTTGAATTGTATCAAAAAAGTACAATTGCACCAACTTTATCAACCGTGGTACGTTAGAAACAAATGATATGCGTTTGAGTGAGACCTAAATAAATCCAACTTTTGATTTTAACGGTCACCCTAATGTACATGTTATTTATGATATTTAAAATAAATATGTCCGTAACATCAGCAGTACCTATGTAAAACTACACATAAGATATACATTTTTAATAAAAAAAATAGGACCACGAGGGGTAGGAAGAAGCAATTTCTGCTCTCCGAAGCTATCTGACAGATTTTAATAAAATTTAAAACATAGATATATTCATATTTATATAGACACTTCAGCTATTTATTTTTTAAAAAAATAGGATAACGAGGGGAGATAGGGGGCAATTTCTGCCTCTCCGAAACTATTTAATAGGTTTCAAAAAAATTTAAAAAATATAAAGATTTTTATTTATTTGGACACAGTAGCTATGTATTTTTTTTCAAACTATGACCACGAGGGGCAAATAACATGTACGTTTTTGATCGAATATTCACCCTTATCGTGTTTGGCGTAATTAAAATACGCCTACGACTATTTGGTAATAGATTAAAGAAAACGTGAAATTTCTTTCTTTAATCTATTACCAAACAGTTGTAGACGTATTTTAAATACGCCAAACACAATAACAATAAAAATTTGTTAAACAGCAATTGTAACACACATGCACAGCAACATGTGACATGAAAAGTTGACAAGTCAGATGTAAAAAACGTGTCGTGTACATGTATCTTAAGCAAACGCTATAAATACATATGTATTGAGTGGTTGTTTCACTCTTTCTTATTAGCACAACATACAAATCGATACTTACATGCATCCATTAAAAACAATATCTTCCATCTCGTGTCGTCTACCTATGCTATGTGCGCGTGACAGCGACAAGTGGCTCTATGATATTTTTATTTTGGCATGTAAAAAACCTTTACGCATCCGCACAATTTTTTTGCACTTCTGCACTTGTCGCTGTCTCGCACACATAGCATAGGTAGACGACACGAGATGGAAGATATTGTTTTTTATGGATGCATGAAAGTATTGATTTGTATGTTGTGCTAATAAGAAAGAGTGTAACCGACATTAAATACATTTAGCGCTTGCTTAGACGCCTTTCTGTAACGTAACGAGAGTTTTTCTTTAAAAATTTCATCCAGTGTATGTATGTAGCATATGAAAAATTATAAATTTAAAGTATGGAAAATAATCAAGAAATTTTGCAGAACAACAATAATTTTGGAGAGGCATAAGTTGCCTCCTATCTCCCCTCGTTATCCTATTTTTTTAAAAAATACATAGCTTACGTGTCTATATAAATATGGATCTATTTATGTTTTAAATATCATTAAAATCTGTTAGATGGTTTTGGAGAGGCACAAAATACCCTCGAGCTGCCCTCGGGGTCCTATTTTTTAAAAAATATATATAGCTTGTGTGTTCATATTAATATGGATCTATCTATGTTTAAAATTTTATTAAGATCTGTTAGATAGTTTCGGAGATGCAGAAATTGCCGCCAACCGCCCCTCGTTGTCCTAATAAAATAAGCTTACTGCCTTAGTCAAACTTAAAAAGCTTTAAAACTATCTTGATATTTTCCTGAATAACAACACAAAAAAATTTGCCTAGTTCCAAAATTTTTAAAATTGCATTTGCCATCTCTGCTCTCTCTCTCGCTCTGTATATTAACGTTATACTTACGTTAATACACATACTTATTTGGGTATTGCAGATAGCTAACGGACATTTTATTTATATCTGCATGTACATTCAAAACAGGGATGTCAGCGTCATACACAATTGTGGAAATTAATTCACACACATTCTTCACACGCATTCTTAAGGCCCAACCACAAAAAATATATTTTCATAAAAACAGAACAAACATTTATTTATTTCATTTATCCATATTCACAAAAACATTCAATAAAAAATAAAATCTCATTTGCTATTAACTCGAGATATCTTTGAATGATTAATTTTTAGCGCTGTCACTAATGCAAATTGTTTTTACTGTTGAAGGTGATAAAACAAGGGTTCTGTCTAAATCAGCAGTCTTTTTACCCGACTTGAAACGATTTATGACGTCCAATTTTAGTTCCACACTAGTGCATTTTCTTTGCACTCATTTTTCTACACAACTTCTTATTAAGAACTTACTTCTTACTTCCTAACACTCAACTATACTTAGAATAACTTACCTAACATAATTAAATGGGAATTCGGCTTTTTACACGCAAATAGAAAAATTCTTCACATATGATTATGACTTCAGCGAAAAAGTGAAATCGTATGTAGCGACGCAAATCGAAATCATTAAAACGCAAAGCGGATTTAACCAATTTTAAAAAAGTGAACCAAATAGGACCGACGCAAATCGGGGCTCTAGTCGTATCGATGGCATTTATTTAATTGAAGAATTCGAATTACTAGTGCTTTTAATGAAAACCACCTGGTTTGTGATGGGGGAAGAGCTTTTTTGTTTAATTTCTAATAATTTTTGTATTTCGAAAAATGATTTTTTCGTTTTGAACTGTAACAAGAAAATAAGTTATTTCTGAAAAATAGAAACGAATAGGACTATTAGAAAAAAGCTTTATAAAATACATAACTGAAATTTAGCTCATAGAATAAATTCGAAAAATAAAAAATGTTGAATATAATATAAAGTAACCTTCGGAAGGAAATAATTCCCAGTTTCTATTTGTTAAAATTGTTGAGTTAAATACATTCAATTTATTAAGTATCACTATCCAGTGTGACACAAAGAATGCTGACGAAGGCCGTAGCGGGCCAGAAAATGCATTACATTCTGCTGGTGTCTAATAATTGTAAATTTTTCTGTACATACAATATACCTCATTGCTGTCCAAAGGAAAGCTAAGGTAAAATGTAACAAGAAAATAGTCTGGTAGTGTATAAAGTCATTTCTGAAAAATTGAAAGGAATACACTGAAAGAAAAATGCTTCATATATTTAATGAATCATTTTCATAAAAAAGTTTTCCTTGGGTAAATGAAAATTTTCATTGTCTAAATGGAATTTCATAGGTTTGATGAAGTATTTTCGTTAAAATCGCTTCATTAGATTTCGTAATTACGTTAAAAATTTTCATTGGATATATGAAAACTTAAGTTTGTCCAAGTAAAACAAAAAATTTTAATTGGGAACACAAAAAAAAAACAATAAACAAACATAACTATATTCATAACTTAATACAAAATTATAGTTTCATTAAAAAAATGTTTAATTGTTATTTAAAAAATTTAAGATTTAATAATTTCATACATCTAATGTTACATGTATGCCATTAAATTTATGAAATCAAAAATTTTTTTATAAAAGCAACATATTTCAATAATTGCCTTCATAAATTTAAATTTTCATTATGACAATAAAAATGTCATTATAGTAATGAAACAAAAACTTTCAATCCACTTTCAATCAACGTTGTTATTGTTGTTATGGACAATTTAATCTCATATTTACGCCCTTAATTGAGAAAAAAACATAGTTTTTTTATACAAAAACTACACTGCCCCGGTAGACTAGCTGGTAGTGAGCTAGTCTATCAGCACCGAGGTTGCATGTTCGAATCCCGCCAGAGACAGAAAAAAAATAAAAAATAAAATAAAGGAAAATAAAATAAGAAAAAAGAAAAAATAAAAAATAATTAAAAAAAAAATATAAAAGAAAAAAAAAAATTTTACTTTATTGAAAGTATTCATCCAATGAATAATATTCATGGATCTAATGTAATGTTTCGTTAAGTCCTTTTAATGAAACAGGTTTCATTGATCCAACGAAGCGCTGCATAGGTTCCTTTTTAATGCAATTTTTCATGGGATTAATGTCAAAATTCGTTAGTATTGCGAAGAAAATTCTTTCAGTGTAGGACTATTACAAAAAAGCTTTATAAAATACATAACTGAAATTTAGCTCATAGAATAAATTCGAAAAAATGAAAAATTTTGTTTTGAACTGTTCCCAATATAATTGTTAATATTTCTTGTTAGGGTTTTATTGATGCCAGAAAATCGTCATAACACTATTACTTTTAGTTTAAAAATCGTCAATCGTCATTATACTGTATTTTCAATAAAAAATCGTCAAAATGACGAAAAATCGTCACATCTAACAACCCTGCATGCGATGAGTGCACATGCGGCGGATGCTTACGTATTTTTTTTGTTTTTATTAAGAGTACTTGTCTCCCCTGCAAATAATAGGACCAGTCCAAACACGCGTGTAAAGAGTAGTCCACAAGGGACCAGGACTAGTCCACAAGTAACCCAAACGTATGGAAAAAACCTGGTCTATTTAACATTACGATGTCCTAGGAGAGGACCATATAACCCACCTTTGGACCACTAAGGAGTAGTTTTAAAACTACTCCATGGTATACTCAAGAGGATTAGTTTTGAAGTCGTTTAAACACGAAAGCATGTCTTTAAAAAACGAAGACATGTCGTCTCACTACAAACACTTTTTAACAATGGCATGGTCCATGCTTGCATTACATCGGACTAGTCCATGGAGTAGTCCATTTTATCAAAATGGGTCAGGTGGTCCAATTTTATTTGCAGGGTCTTTATTCACTAATACTCATATAAATCAATACAACCACAATCACTGTTGCCAATTTAGAGATTTTCCCGCTAAATCTAGCGTTTTTGAACTGTCAATCGCGGGAAAATATACGTTTTAGCGGTAAGCGGGAAATCTAGCGATTTTCAAACATCTCTCAGCGGCTCGTTTTCGCTACTAATTCCTTTCTCAAATATTAAATTTACAGATTTTATAATTTTTGTTATTAAGTTTTTTGTTTTTCTGGCTAAAAACTACTTGTTAATGTTCAGGGTTTTACGTACTTTTGTAAGTTTAGTGAACTGATTATTGTGTGTGACATTTTTTTTTTCGATTTTCAGTTAGTATTTTATTAGGGCTGTATGTGACAATTCGCAACATTAAGCTTGCTTAATATTTTAAAACAAACAAAACTTTTTTGCGTTTTTATAAAGGAATTGGTTTATCCTCCACTACAACTAGTTGTGATAAGGGTATTCTAAGTTTGTCATACCGGGTGAAACTGTTTTATATTCATCTAAGACCCCATAAAGTACATATGAATATTCTGGGTCCTTGAGTCAATTTAGCCATGTCCTTTAGTTGAAAAAAAAGAATAAATATTGGTATCAATTTGTTTCTAGTTTTCCTAAGCAGTTTGGGATTGAAATCCAGGAGGCTTATTCTGAATTGCGATGCGAAAATCAATGCGATGCGAAAATGCATAAATGCGAACAATTGAAGCACAGCCGCGAATAACGTTTTAAGTTACAAAATAATAATTTTTCAGGAGGGCAAAAAATCGTTTTTTGACAGGCAGCATTATTTGTGTTAAAAAAATTTTTTTTTCTATTAATAAAAATAATGATAATAAAAACTTTAATGCAAAAGGCTTTTAAAACATTATTCCACACTGCAAAACCATTTCGGTTTCATCATTTTGTTAGTAACTTGCAATGTTCTTCCACTGGCTGACACTTTGTACGCCATTTTGAAGGGGTTAAGGTGCATAGTTTTGGTTGATTTGATGTTTAAACTGTGTAAGAGAGTAAGGTTAACGGTTATCTGCAAAAAAAAAGTTTTTGCAAAATGTGGCGTTTACAACGTTATTCGCGGCTGTGCTTCAATTGTTATTCTGTATTGCGATATTCGCAAAGGTTTTTTTTAATCGCATTTCAAATGCGAAAAGGTGACAAGTCGGTATTCTACATTGCGAAAACAAATGTCAAATTCGCAAAATTTATTCGACAACAAAATAGCATTCGCAAAGTACAAACATGTTAGTGAAAGATTATATTTTATTTATTTATTCATCATATATTTATTATTTAATTCAGGGAAGCAAGCAATAAGACCACCAAACCGCGTCAATTTGAAATAATGATAGAATTTATGAATAAGCATCAAATGCACGTCAGTCGGCAAATACTTTGTGGCAAACGTTAACTGAAGAACTAAATATAAATAGACCACCTATTAGAGAAGCTGCAGGATGGAAAAAATATGAAATATATAAACCATTTAAAAAATATTTGACTTCAACTTTAATTTTAATAGGTTTAAGCCGATTTTAAAGTACACACAAAACATTTTCATTTTCTTCGTCGTCGAACCACAGTGCCACAAAATCCATTTTTATTATTTTTTTTATTACAGAATGTCCTAAATAAATTTTTTAAACAATTTTCACAGCGAAACACAAACAATTTATTTATTTTTAATTTGACGTTTATTGACACTGACGTATATTTGAGCAGCGTTGCCACGATATGAAATAAATTGCGAATGCGATTGCGAAAGTCTAACAGAATACCAATTTTCTTTCGCATCGCATTTCATTTGCGCATCGCATTGATTTTCGCATTGCAATTCAGAATAAGCCTCCAGCAAAATCGGTTCAGTAGGGAAAGAGTTATAAATCTAAATGTGAAACAACCACCCTAAAAAAAAATGATCATTTTATTATAAAAACTAGCATAACTAATGGCGGAATGCCTATATTGATATAAGATTTTGCACAAATATGACTAAAAATAATACTGTTAATTTTTAGTGAAGATCGGTCTATAATTAACGATAGGCCTCATATAAAGCACACTATCGTAAAACATTTTGTACGCCTAAAACGGTAACAAATATTGCTAGTATAATAATTTTTGGTCTGTCAAAAATTTGTATGACTATAAATGACACTGTCAGCTTTCGTGCCGATCGGTCCATAACTTACCATTAGGCTCATATAAAGCCCACTCTCGGAAAAAGCTTAAGTACGCGTAAAACCTTTACTCTCTCAATCTGTGTTCTATTCTAATAACATTTGGTCAGTCATAGTTTTATAAGGCAATAAATAACCTGTTAAAATTTTGTGAAGATCGGCCTATAATTTACCATATGTCCCATATAGGGTAGCCAGATTTTGAATTCGGAAAAACAGTACATTGGTTATGAAAAAACAGTACATTCAAGAAAAAACAGTACATTTTTTTACGAAACCATAACTAAATATTTACAACTCTTGAACAAAAATAATATAAAGAAATAAACTTCAAACATCAACATCAAAGGAAAGATTTACATTTAATGGTATTTCATATACAAAATCACACCATTTGCGTTTATAAAGTAAACACCACAAACGAAGCATTTGGCCATTGTATCATTTTCCAATGTATAATGTCTAAATATCTTAGTTTATATTTAACTTAAAAAACTTATTCATTGATTGGGTTAGTAGAATTTTCTTAAAACATATTGGTATTTGAAGCAATTTTCACCACACACATATTGTGGAACTATCGCATAAATTTCAGAAAATATTTGTTTCTTTCTTTAATTTAAACGGTAGTCATATGTCTTAAAATAATAACACGAAAATATATGAAGGATGTGAGCA
Source organism: Pollenia angustigena (assembly GCA_930367215.1). Classification (NCBI taxonomy): domain Eukaryota; kingdom Metazoa; phylum Arthropoda; class Insecta; order Diptera; family Polleniidae; genus Pollenia; species Pollenia angustigena. The sequence goes on along the minus strand of OV884058.1, from coordinate 186,431,512 downwards.
ACTCCTTATTTAATCTGTGTATTTTTGACAAAACAATAGACGCAGTACAAAAATTCTAATTATTTTACAACTTTTTTGTTTGCAAAACAACAATTTCTTTAAACAAAATATTGTAAAATAGAGTGTGCAACAAAATTAGGGTCATCGCCACCAGCCTCAACACTTGCACCGTGAAATAAAAGTAGACTACTAGTAGAGCAAATCTGCCAAAAAGTTTTGCAAAATTAGCTCGGGCTCCCGAAATATGGGCCCCTAAAGTTTTTTAATTTTTTTGAAAAGGCGTTTGGTATAAGTCAAAATAAATATACTAAATGTGCTTCTGAGCTAAAAAATAATTTTAGATGTCTTCAGTAGAATCGTATTGCGATTCTTTTCTTAGAATTTATTAACCCTCTAACTCTCATGTTAAGGGGTAATTTTTGCCCTTTTTCCCAACTCTAAAAAAAAGGATACTAAAACGGCACTTGTAAGAGTTAAAATGCTCTACCAATATTATCCAATGCAAGTAAAACGGGTTTTCGAAATTCCGGGCCTTGATTTTTTTTAATTTTTCGCAAACCCGTTTTACATACATTGCACGCTTTTTTGGTCTTGGAAGACCGCTAGTGAAATTTGATGCAGAAAATATTCACAGAATATTTTAACCCTCTAACGTACCGTTTTAGTGTAGAAGTTAAAAAATTACAAAAATTACCCCTTAAAATGAGTGTTAGAGGGTTAATATATTTTATGAAAAGAACTGCCATACAATTCTACTGAAGACATCTGAAATAATCTTTTAGGTCAGAACTACATTTAGTATATTTTTTGACTTGTACCAAACGCCCTTTCAAGAAATTCAAAAATTTCAATACCCGAAATTTCGAGAATTCTTTTAACCCTAATAAGTGCCGTCTTGTATACTTTTGTTTAAGAGTTGGGAAAAAGGGCAAAATTTACCCCTCAAAATGAGAGTTAGAGAGTAAATAAATTCTAAGATAAGGATATTATGACAATATGGCTTGATAGCATACCGTTAAAAATTCCCAAATGTGTTTTATTTAAAACGATTTTTCTTAATATCTTTGTTTTTTGGACACTAAACTTAAAAATCAGTACAGAAAACAGTACAAAGTGTAAAAAACAGTACATTTGCGTACTGTTTTGGGTGTTGTGCATAAAACAGTACAATTGACAAAAATCAGTACATGTACTGCTAAAAACAGTACGTCTGGCAACCCTAGTCCCATATAAAGACCACTCCGGCAATTTTCTCTTCTGTATGTGCAGGGTATCAAAGATTCGGCACAGCCGAATGTTTCACTACAACCTTTTTTTTGGGAATAAAATAGATAGGGAAGTTGAAAACGTAATTTGAGAGTCACATACCTTTGCAAAAGCACTTAAAAAAGTTTAGGTTTTGGCGGTATTTTTAAGAAAATTCCCGCTAAATTAAATATTTAGCGGTTTTGAAGTCCGATTTGGCGGGAAGTGTTAAAAAAAGTTGGCAACAGTGACCGCAATTGACATCACTGCTCTGCAAATAAAATTGGACCACCTGACCCATTTTGATAAAATGGACTACTCCATGGACTAGTCCGATGTAATGCAAGCATGGACCATGCCATTGTTAAAAAGTGTTTGTAGTGAGACGACATGTCTTCGTTTTTTAACGACATGCTTTCGTGTTTAAACGACTTCAAAACTAATCCTCTTGAGTATACCATGGAGTAGTTTTAAAACTACTCCTTAGTGGTCCAAAGGTGGGTTATATGGTCCTCTCCTAGGACATCGTAATGTTAAATAGACCAGGTTTTTTCCATACGTTTGGGTTACTTGTGGACTAGTCCTGGTCCCTTGTGGACTACTCTTTACACGCGTGTTTGGACTGGTCCTATTATTTGCAGGGTGATTCAAAAAGAAGCATGAATATACAAATACACATTGGCAGCGTATACCTATGCATATTCAACTTTACTTGTTGTGGGTATTGGTATGTATGTGTATGGTTTTGATCTTTACCCATACATGTCCATACATGTTTTCTCACTAATATTGAAAGAGTACTTAAATGATACTTTTGTCATTCTCTGGTGTGTATACCGGCACAAGGCAATAGTTTCAAGACACAAGTTCTACTCATATGAAAAAAACATTCTAAAAAGCGTCTGATTGATACAAAAAAATTTAACTTCCAACTCCAGGGCACAAAATATAACTGGCAATATAAATATAATTATTTTCTCTGTTAAATCTTAAAAAAAATAATGTAAAATAAGTTTATTTATGTAACAAATATGAAAAAGTCAGGCAGTCATTGGTTAATTTTTAGCCAACAGATAGCAAAAAGAAGTATAAAAGTCACTGAACCATGATAAAACATGAAACACGTTTAAAAGGTGTATGTTATGTGTTTTTCTCTGCTTTTATAAAATAGAAAACAAATTCGAGTAAAAAATTCTTCATAAAAGGACATAACGACCAAATGCATGCGTAACAACCAACACCAAGCTGTCGGCAAAAAAAAAAGAACAAAAAATTGATGTTCCAAAAAAGATAATTTGTTTATGGCTTTTTAACCCAAAGAGAAACCTGAAAGTGTTTAATTTTCATTTCAGTTTGACTTTTTTGTTAGCATATTTTAAACATGATGTCAAGGTTGGGTTTTTTTGTAATATAATTTTATATTTTGGGTGGGGTTTTATACCTTCCACCACTAGTTCTGATTGAGGGTATACTTCGTTTGTCGTTTCAGTAAAAATTTTTCTTTTTAGCGCATTTAAATAAAAGCTTGTTTTTACTTTTAATTTATGTTTTATTAGGCAACGATTTATATTACCGTGAGGCCAGGTTTAATAAAGATTGGCTTATAATTTATAGATCCCTTATAAAGTCCACTCCTTAAAAATTTTAACTTTCGGTGGAAGGTATCAAAGATTCGGCAAGGCCGAATGTAGTACTCTTACTTGCCTTTAATACTTTTGATAAATAATTCGTGCTCATAAACATTTTTTACATAATTTTTTGGCTTTGTTTACTTTAATAAAATATTATGGTACCTTTATAAGTAGCGCAACAACAAAGCAAACATATTTTGTTGTAAAGTTTAAATGGCTTAATTAAAATAAATTTTAATGGGATTTATTAAAACCCATTAATTTTAATTAGTACATACAAGAATATTTTTTTTTGTTAAAAAAAAAATTAGAATAATGAAAATGTATTTTTTTCATTTAAATTCAATATTGTTTAAGGCTGTTTTAAAATAAAATACAACCCTGTCAGGATAAGTTGTTATTGTTTTTTGAAAATTTTCAAACAATAAATAGTTCAGGGAAGCATTTTCGTAAAATACTTAAGACTTTGTGGGATAGTGTATAAAGGCCTTTAGTGTTTATGGCAAACATACCGACTGACAAGAAAATGATTAATGGGGAAAGGCCTCCTTAAACGCTGGGTTTATTTGTGGTTTTTAATTTGACTTTTCCTAAGTATTATGGTCTCCACAAGTAATTCGTCGGACTGATATTTGAAACTCCACGAAGACAAAGTTGAAAAGTAAAGTTAAAAATGATTGTATATGGTTTAGTTTTAAAACCGCAAAGACTGTACATTTTATGACACCAAGCCACAAGTCAGTGCGAAGAAAATACGCGCAAAATGAAACGACAAACAAAATCGGCCTGATGACCCTTAAAAAATTGACAAGGCTGCTAATTCCTAGTCTAGAACAGTTTTACGATATGCATCACTGCGCTGCATCTTCGTATTCTTCTACCACGCACAGATCTTTTTTAAAAAACATTTCCAATTTTAAAAGAGGTTTCTCTAAAAATATAACTCAAACTCAAGATCGCATAGTCAGATTTGTTTAAATAGAAATCTAAAAGATTGTTTAGTATTTTTATTTTCTTCAATCTGCGTTTATCTGCTTAACCCCCCGTTTCCACATGCAAGTGTAAGTTCGAAAAACTCAATACACTCGCACTTTTTTACTGACATTCACACAATTTTTGGACTTTCAGCCAATAGGCTATTTCCTCGATTTTTCGTTGATAATCCGTATACAATACTTGCAATTAATTACTTGCATGTGGAAACGTAGGGTAAAAGTTTAGAGTTATGGAAAAAAGTATTGAAAAAAGGAAATCTTTTCATGTAAACTAAAAAAAAAAAAATTATAATCTCTAAAAAATTTAAATAGCGCCGTTAAATCTCAAAAACAAAATAAAATTGTATTTAAGAGCACAAAATGTGTTTTCATTTTTTGAATCAGCTTTGTTTTTCTTCTTAATGGTTCTCGAATCCTGTTATCTGGGATCCTTTGCCCGCTATCTAACAGGCTTTATTATGAGAGGCGTTGTCGTAGTCGAATCCGTTTGCCGTTTGAAATTCTGTTCGATATAAATTAAAATTTACGACAATGACAATGACAAACACAAAGAAATTTTTCTTTTTTGTGTCGTTTACGACAATCATAATACCATTTTTTTTTTTAAATCGATTTTCGACTACGACAATGGCACACATAATATGAGTATATGAGTTCCTAGTGGGTATCGTATACTAACTGAGCTACCTAAATAAGAGCGGCAAGCGTCTATTTTATGTCAAAACTTTTCATTTCCACACAGTTTATACGAATCACCCCTTTAGAACAAGAATTCAGCACCACCCGGTTGGAAAATCTTATTAAATAGATGGCATGGTCGTTTTATTTTATTAAAAATGAATTGGCAATAGAATTTTCATGTTTAATAAAACGCTTGCCGCTCTTGTTTAGGTAGCTCAGTTAATATTAATTACAGTGCGCTTGTTGAAAAAACTGACAAGCGGGGCAACTGGCGTTATAACCTAATTCGGGTACGCTGAATCCAGTAGTACCTGTTTTCGAGACAAACTGTTATTTCGAAATAACGGCTTGTTTTGTTTGAAACTTTTTTTCTATACATGTAGAAAAAATTAGAAGCATATCAGCATTTTCCAATTTTTTATGAATTTTTAAAAAACAAAAATTTCGAAATTTTACTAAAAAAAATTTTTTTTACCAAAAAAAAAATTATGTTTCTGAAACCACTTAAAAAAAAATGTAAACTTACATAAAGGTAATTTTATTGAGGAATTAAGCTTATTCAGCTTATTAGGTAGGTAGGTAGAAAGGCCGGTGTGAAGTCTCCTTCACACCTTCACCCAGAGACCAATATGGTCCATTGTGACGCCTTAATTAGAGATAGTCAAGAAGGCATAAAGTAGGTGAAATAAGCAGCGAAAGCACAAGACAGATCGGAAAGATAGGTAGAAAAGAAAGGAAAGAAAAGAAGGTAAAGGACCAACCCCGAGAGAAACCCCAAGTCCGCCCTACGTGCGGTTAGCACCCAGTCTCCCCTCGCGTAGCCAGGCCATCCCCATTACGAATCCTATCAGATTCTCGAGTCCGCAACCCGAGACATCCCCTAATTCGCCCAGGAATCTACTGCCCAGCCACCTCAACCTGCTACCCTGCAATCTGGGACAGTGGCACAGAAAGTGCTCAACTGACTCCAACTCCTCAGGGTCCTCGCACAACCTGCATATATCCGATAAGTCGGATCCCATCTTCACCGCCATACTGCCTATCATACAGTGGCCCGTGATAATTCCTATTAGGTCATAACGCAGACCCTGCTCCTGCCCAACAGCGACACCGAATCGGACTTCCTAAGCACCGGCCACAGTGTCCGCGATACCCGACAGTCCGTTCGGCTCCCCCAGGCCCGATTGGTCACGCTCAGTATCCATTCCCTAATTCTACCAAAATAGAAGCCCAATGGAGGCCTAACCGCCTCCACACAGTCAGGATCCTCCATCTCTGAGCCCTGTCTTGCCAACTCATCAGCAATCTCATTGCCGCCTATGTCGCAATGACCCGGCACGCAGCACAACCTTAGCAAATACTCCCCTAAGGCTCCCCTCAGAGCCCTCCTACAATCTATTCAGCTTATTAAGTAACGCGAATATATCTTGTGCATAATCCTTCATTTTCGAAATAACGGATAACGGAATAACGGTTTCCGAACCATTTTACTTTCAAAGTATTTGTATTTGATATTGGGATTTATTCACAGCACAATCGGTTAAGAAGGAAAAGATTTATGAACCCAAATGTTTACCAGCATGTTTTCCATAAGTTGCTAAATTTGCAAAAAAAAAAAAAAAAAATAGTTCACTCTTTTAGAATGACTTACAGTGACTCCTAATTAAGCTCAAATTAAACTCAATAATAAACATCATTTTTATCTCTGACTCTCTAAAAACCCAACCAATGCATTTTTTGTAAACAAAAAATAAAACTCAAAAATAGTTTTTGTTTCCTAAGGAATAAATAAAACTCAGAAAATAATCGGTAAATTTTAGTTTTTAAATAAAACTTAAAAAAATAAAAATTAAAGCATCTTAAGGTAGTCCATGTTACAAGGATTACCTTGGCACATTCCCTGTGCACGTATCACTTTTCTTATATTTTGAACTAAAGAGAAAAATCTCAAAAAACCAAATCAGATGCCAAAAGATAATAAAGGGTGGTTAAATTTGAAGGCCGATGTTGAATGTGACCCACATTTAAACGTCAAGTTTTTGTCTGCATTTCATTTGACATTTCTCAATTCCAGACTAAATCAATTTGAACCATGGAGAGATAAAAATCGTGCAAAACTTTGAGGGAACTGGGTCTGTAGGAGATGTGAAAACACAAGTGCATGCTCGTACTGCAGAAAATATTGCTGCTGTTCGCGATAGTGTGGCTGAAGAGCCGTCAACCTCAAATCGTCTTCGTGACCAACAATTGCACCTCTCACGCTCGTCGTTGATGAACATTATGCATAAAGACTTGCATTTACGCGCTAACAAGGTGCAATTGGCTAAAGAACTTAAGCCTCTTGATCATTCCAAACGTCGTCAATGGTCAGATTGGTGGCAAGAAATGGCAAAAGTCAAAGTGATTAATTTCGATTGAAAGGTGTGAAATGAGACAAAAATGCCATATATTGAAACAAACAGCTTTTTTTCTTACTAAACTGTGTCTGCTCTAGCTGTCACGTAAAGAAATAACTCGCCAATTTAACATTTGAAACATTTTTGTGAGAAAAGTTCCCGCTTTGAACTGCCAAATAAACTGTCAAATAAAAATGGGGCGAGAAAAAATTTTAACACCAAAAATGCAATATACAAAGAATAATAATAATAATAATATTTTGTTTTTGGCACATTGTTTAATTGTTTTGCTTCAAACAGTTTTATAAAATAAATGAATTTTTTCAAAGCTCGTTTGCAAACAACAATAAACGTTTAAGTCGGTTTTTACATTATTTGGCATATTTTGTTTGCCGTCAACGATATGTGTTACTGGCGTTCTCAACGTCTGCAATGACACATCGGCTTCGAGTGCAATGTTATGACATTTATAACTCAACGACGTAATATCTTTTGATAGTTTTCGACATGAGTTACATACTACGTTTATACGTAGCCTATTCTTTTTTTTTTTTTTTTTTTTGCTTTCTTAAAACTAAAATTTTTTTGGCGAACTAATCATAGTTATATTGCCAGGGTATCACACAAATTTTAGGAGCCTCAACCGCAAAGTCCTCGTTCGACCTAAACCTTCGAATAGGAAGGCGAGAGCTTCCAGAATCCGCTCCAGAGTATATTGGTCTCCACCAGTAATCTTCTGAGTTTTTTTCTTGGTACTCCACCAGTAAAACGTCTGAGTTATATTGGTTCTCCACCAGTCACATGAGTTATAAATGGTTCTCCACCAAACAAAACCTCAAATTGAGGTTAAAAACGATTGCATATAGTTAATGCAGATACCGCAAAAACTGTAACTCGGTACAGTTATACGACGCCGAAACACTAACCAATGCGGGGTGACACCGCAAAACGCAACAAAAGCAGACAAACAAAAACGACCTGTTTGCCCTTAAGAAATAATGACAAAAAGCGCGAGCTGCTTCTCCACTTAGAGCAGTTTTACGAGTGACGTAGCCTATTCGCGAATAAAAATTATTTGCGATTAACTAACTTACTGTTTATATGTCTATTTCTTCATGAAAATTTTTATTTTTAAGTGATGCCAGATGGAAAATTTATTCATTTAGTAGCACTGTATGTATATAAACTTTTTATTTTTTAAATGAAAAAGATCAAAAATTTTTGTGTATTTTTAAATTTATTTGCACATTTTTGATTTAATTTTACTTTTGTTGTCATATAAATGTGCCACAACGAAATAGAACCGTAAAACGGTTAAAAGTGTGGCAATGCTTACAATCTTGTTTGCAAATAGTGTCGTTATTCAGGAATTGTTTTCATGAGTTAGCTATTCGCAAATAAAAATTTAATTCACTGTTTATGCGGCAATATTCTCTACTTGCAATATATTTATTTGCAAATAAGTGGTGCGTATAAACGTAGTAACAGACACACTTTTTTCTCACTTTTCGATATACGATGGAATATTTTGTTTCACATCTTTTCGATGCGAGAAGTTCTTACCAAAGTTGAAGAACATGGGTACTGTTTATTGTATTTACTTTGAATCATGAAATTCTGAGGATGAAAAAATGATTAAATGTCTGCCCAAGCATTCGTTTTCACTACAACATTACCAAACTGTCAAAAAAATTATTTTTACTTGCCATAAGAATAAGTGCTTATGTATTTGAAGCATAAATACTAATAAGTACTTAAACGAATTACACTTAAATCAAGAGCTTGCAGACACACACAACATTTATTTACAACCAGTTGTGCTCATACAAGCTTGATTTTGTTGTTATAAGGTATGTTATTTAAAGGCAATGCTGGCTTTAAGTATTGAGTATATCCATTAGGGTGTCCCTTATACGGACCAAAATTTTATTATTGGGAGATTAGATACGCATACCCTTTTTATTTGTTCGATTTGATTCCAAGCACTTATCAGCTTCCAAAAATACCATTTACCCGTGCCGAATTGACGACAAAGGTGTAGAGCCGACCCGCATGTGAAATATACGTCTAATACATCAAACAATTTATACCACATCCCTACGTGATTTATTAAAATGAATTAATAACACTGTGCATGAAATTGACACTTTTTTTTTCGTGACAAGCCGGGCACATGGCGTTTTAACATAATTCGGGGACGCTGAATCCAGTGGTGCCCGCGGTTTTTTCAGATTGGCTCTGGTTTTCGAGATATACCGTTATTTCGAAAATGGAGGAGGTTGCACAACATATATTCGCGTAACTCAAAAACGGTTTAGTTTATTGAAATTACTAAACAAACCGAAATTCCGCAATAAAGTTTCCTTTAAAACTTAGTAAAACTTTTAAAAATTAAAAAAATCCTGTGAAATGTTCCATATAAATTATATTCTTCATATATATTGAAGAAAAGGTTCCACAACTGCCTAGAAGTCACTCCTAGTGGGATAAAATGTATGACTGACCTCCATTAGTTTTTTGTTCTTAACATTTTCTCAAATTATACTTTCCCTTTATCACCATCCCTTAGGGGGCTCCCATACAAATATGTATTGCGTTTTATGAAATTCTTAAATTAATTAAAATTTGTCGACTTTTGTGAATAAAATCAAAAGTTGCAAACAGATTTTAATCATTTATGGCTTGTTTTGTTTGTTGCTTCGTTTTTTATAAGTCTGCAAAAAATCAGAAGCCTAGCTACATTTTTTAATTTTTTATGAATTTAAAAAAAAACAAAAATTTCGAAATTTTGATAAAAAAATTAATTTTTTTTTCAAAAAAAAAATTATGTTTCAATAACGACTACTCATATTAAAGTTTTACTAAGTTTTAAAGGAAATTTTATTGCGGAATTTCGGTTTTTTTAGTAATTTCAATAAACTAAACCGTTTTTGAGTTACGCGAATATATGTTGTGCAACCTCCTCCATTTTCGAAATAATGGTATATCTCGAAAACCAGAGCCAATCTGAAAAAACCACGGGCACCACTGGATTCAGCGTCCCCGAATTATGTTAAAACGCCATGTGCCCGGCTTGTCTGTTTGTTCAACCAGCATAGTGTATTTATTGTACTCAAGGATAACATTATTATAAACACAACAGCGTTTTTAAAAATGCTCTCGGGACAGTTTAGAGTAAAAATTTTCGAAATTCAATTATATTTTATACCTTTAGCACGTCCACTTCGTATTTTTTGTAAAAAATGCTGATTCATAGCTCTGATCCTACTAAACCGATTTTACTGCTTAGGATAACTAGAAGCAATTTGACACCAAGTTTGTTCATTTCATTTGAGTTTTTCGAAAGTGAGCGTGTTTTCAACAGACGGACATAGCTTAATCGACTTAGAAGGAGCTCAAGGAGCCAGAATATATATATACTTTATGGGGTCTGAGATGAATAATAAAAAAGTTTCACACGGAATGACAAACTTATTATACCCTCTCCACAACTAATTGTGGTGCAATATATAAATTATATAAATTATATATTACAAAAGGTTCAAAATAATATTACATTTAATGACATCAACATTAACAGAAAAACCAATAAGAAAATAAAAATCATTATAATGTTTACACAATTTTCTTTGAGGATCAATCAGAATTAGCATAATTAGTTTGGAAAACTTGTAAATGGATAGGAATGTAGAAACGAGTTGATCGATGATTAACATTTAAATTTATGTTGCTGAGTAGGAAGTCGGAACAGACTGTAACATTTATTAGATTGAATCGGGGATGATAAATAAGAAAACCAATATCGTACCAACGAACTTTTAAAATCGAATGTTTTTCGGCCCCAACAGTACTAAATCTTTTTTATTTTTAAAAACAAAAACTTAATACAACAAAAACAACAGGTACTCAAAATTCGTTTGTACATAAATAATACATTATAATAGTGAGAGTAAAAAGCACATCGCGATCTTGTTCTATCCCTGCAAATAAAATTGGACCACCTAATCCATTTTGATAAAATGGACTACTCCATGGACTGGTCCGATGTAATGCAAGCATGGACCATGTCATTGTTAAAAAGTGTTTGTAGTGAGACGACATGTCTTCGTTTTTTAACGGCATGCTTTCGTTTTTAAACGACTTCAAAACTAATCCTCTTGTGTACACCATGGAGTAGTTTTAAAACTACTCCTTAGTGGTCCAAAGGTGGGTTATATGGTCCTCTTTTAGGACATCGTAATGTTAAATAGACCAGATTTTTTCCATTCGTTTGGGCTAGTTTTGGACTAGTCCTGGTCCCTTGTGGACTACTCTTTACACGCGTATTTGGACTGGTCCTATCATTTGCAGGGATAAGTCATTCCAAGAAACTTTGTCAAAGAAAACATAGGTCAAAAATTAATTTCGAGCCCCTGATTTTTCAAAATAGTTAGTTTTCCAAAATATTCAAGAATAGAGGCAAAAAAAATTGTATTTGAACTAGCTAGACCTGTATCATGCGGTTTTAGGAGTCGAGAAATCCATTAATTTTTATTTTTGATTGCCGCCAGAGAGCGTTTTCATACACTTTTTAGAATTGTTCTTCTTTTTTCGTGGAAAATTTATGAATATTTTTCAAAATGCAACTCGAATTTTAATCGAATGTTCAATTTTTAAGCGTTTTAAAAATATAAAATACACTATTCAATATGTACTACATAAACAAGAAAGAAGTAAAAAGTCCGAATATAATAAAATTTTATTTAGCGCTTGTAAAATCTCCTTCAAAATAATTCGGAGTAAAATAATAATGAAGTGGGCTCCTACTGTTCCAAAATTCTGTTGATTAATTCTTGACGTGACAACCATCTCGTTGAAGAATATTTGAAAATATTATTATTATACTTTTGCGGATGTGGTTTCCTATATCTTTTAAAAACTTGTCAATATCGTCAGAAAATGCATGCCTATATGCTGCAGCTGATACTAAATTTAGAATGTGGCATAAGCAATCGTTCAATGACCAAGTACAAAAATCAATTCACATTAGCGGAGTTCAGTGTTTGGCGCAAATGGTCTCACAAGAGAGCAAATGCAAAATATCATAGCTGTTTTGTTAAATCCAACAATTAATTCATTTGACAGTAAATACGAGTTGCCATTTTATATCAATTATAAATTTGGAAATAGTACCAAATGAGTCCCGGGCGTACCAGCGTACTTTTTAGTTTTGAATTGTACCAAAAAAGTACAATTGTGCCAACTTTATCAATCCTGGGTTGAATAAAAATTAAAGGCTAAGCATCGTTCTTCTGCTCTCCAACGTTGTTTATTTTATTAATGCAAGCCTTATCGATACAGATAAAAATAAATGATGTCTGAAATATTTTTTTTAAGAATACACTTATAAATCTGCAAAGTGTTAGTCAAATCGGTGAGCGAATGTTGGGTATGTTTTTTTTTTATAATAATATTATGTGTAAAAAAAAATAATATAACAGTTTTTTCCAAAAAAAAACGGGTCAAGCCCGACCATATGATACCCTACATAAATTAGGATTAATCCATGTTTATAAATTTCAGTACAATCGATTTGAAAGTTTGTAAGAGGCAGAAATTGCCCCCTACTCCCTCTTGTGGTCCTATTTTTGAAAAACTGTATAGCTTATGTGTCCATATAGATATGGAAATATCTATGTTTTAAATTTCATTAAAATCGGTTTGATAATTTCTGAGAGGAAGAAATTTCCCCCTATCTTCCCTCGTGGTCCTACGATTTGGCCCATTTTCAATAGGCTTGGTACTTGTGCCAATAAGAACCCATGTACTTGTGCCAATAAGAACCCAATTTTATCAAATTATCTCCAAAATTGCGACCTGTACTTTGCTCACAAGGTTACATGGACAGCCAGCCATTATATTAATAATTATTTGTTATTTTATTTTGTTTGGAAGTTTTCATTTATATTTACGTTTTGCGGAAAATTTAACGATTTTTTTAACGCTTGTTTTTCAAAAAAAGTTCTGTCAATATTGACAGCTTCTGTCAAATTTATTGTGTATAAATTTGGCAGCACTTTGTTTTTCCTTTTTTTTAACAAATACAAAATGTGGTGCTTTCGAACGGATTAGAAAATACCAAATTATTTTCGATACGGAAATTTCTTTCGAAAGTATTTTCGTTTCGAATCGAATTACATAATAACCCCCTTGGTATTTCCAAATCTATCGAATTTTTTATAAGTTGTAATCTTATTCTAAGATATTGCAAATTCTTTTTCTTAGAAGAAAATTTTTTTATCAAAATATTTGTACAAGTTATTCATTAATAATTATTTTGAATTTAATATGAATTCACAATTTCTTTAATTTTTAAATTCTGTATTTTTCTTATGATAAAATTCGTTGTAATATTTTTTCTGAGCACTATTCTTTTTAATTCACAATTTTGTTTTTAATTTTTAAATTCCGTATTTTTCTTATGATAAAATTCGTTGTAATATTTTTTCTGAGCACTATTCTTCACAATTTCTTTAATTTTTAAATTCTGTATTTTCCTTATCCTACGGCGAGGCCGCTGGTGATCCCGTGATCACCTCCCGTTTAACGCGTTCGTTTACTAGGGCGCACCTTTTCCTCGTCCTAAACGTTGAGTTGGTTTTGGTTTTTTTTATCTTTTGGTTAGGCCCCTTCGTCCTTGCTTGCCTATCAGTTCAGGCAAATTTCGTAAGGACACAGAAAAGGGTCCCTGCTCGGGCGCCAATTAATTATTTTATTTAAACTCAAAACCAAACTAAAACTAAAATATTAACACATAACTTATCAAGTGCCAGCCTAAACCAAAAGTGCTTACGTAGTCCACGCGCCTGTTGAAAAATGTGGGAATATTGCGATTCACTTCTTCTCGTAATAAGACACCTCTGGAATGCTAGTGCTGACGTTGCGGCTCGTGTATTGCATTTGCAATGTGCTATGCATTAACTTCTATGCTGATGACATATCTCTTTTTTATCCATATAAGTATGAGACCGCAGTCAAACCCTACATGGAGCGTGATGTATATCTTATAATTGAGTATATGCGGATAAACAAACTTTTTATTAATCCAGAAAAAACTAAATTAATGCAATTTAGACCGCATGTCCTTTTTACCACTAATTTCAGTTTATATATAGATGGTAAACAAATTCAGGAGATATCCTCAGTTAAGTACTTGGGGCTTAATTTGCAATCTAATCTTGCATGGTATCAACATATTAGACACCAAGTCAAAAATATCACCTGCTATTGGATTATTATATAAGCTTAAATACAAAGTTGACCAAAACACGAAGTTATTGATTTACCAATGTCTAATTCAAAGTCATATTAACTATTTAGCTCTAATAAATGCACAGAAGAAGAGTGTTGAAATACGTTCCCTGCAAGGACTTTTAAATAGAGCATTAAAGGGACGGTCATCGTTAGTTCGACTCAGAAAGTGATTCTGATCGCAAACTTTAAGGTGGGCCTAGGACCAATATTTTAAGACGTTACACACATCAGCACAGATGCATAATACCCTCTCCACTATTGTGATGTGGGTATAAAAAAAAAAACATAGGGTTTGGGTACAAAAATATTGGAGTCGGATTATAAGGGACACCCTAACATTTATACGATTTTTTTAAAGTAAATGAGAAAAATGTGTATTCAATGTGTTACAACGTCGAGGAGAAAGAGTTTATGTTTAAGAAAAACTTTTTAAAGTACTTATTGTTGTTTTCTGGTCCATAAAATATATTTGGCTCTAAAATGATATAATCCTTAAAATCTCTTAAAAGTACGGATACAAAAATTAATCTACACATCAATTCCAAATATTTGTTAAGCTTTATTTCGTCAGACTTTTTTTTCACAACTTTTTTCCTACTTGGTAAAATTTGACGTTGAATTTTTTTTTTACTTTCTTTCTGAAGGACTCTTTATGAAAATGCTATGAAAATACTGTCAAAAATATATTAAGATTGACAGATTTTTGACAGTTCTTACAGTGAATAATTAATCAATTTCTTCTTTTTATATTTGACATTTTCATTTAAGACTACCATTTGAAGTTGTATCAAAAAGCAATCAAGAGATTATTATTTTAAAATGTCACCAATGACTTGACAATCGTGTATCAAGGCACTTAAATACATTTTGTAGAGCATTAAATAGGGTTTTTATTTTAGTGAAAATTTAAAAGCGGCTTCAAGCAAGGTGACAGACTGTCATGCGATATCTCAATATTTTATTGGAGAAGGTCGTACGTGGCCGGGCAGTATATATAAATAGTACAATGCTCGCATATGCCGATGACATGGGACGAACGTTGTGCGATATCTCTGCTGTCTTTTCTAATGTGGAAAAATTATCAGCAAAAATATGTTTAACAACACTAAGTTGATGGTTGCATCGAATAAAGAATCCACAAGATTAAGAAAATCTATAACCGGTGGTAAGCTTGAATTCGACGTGGCCTCGGCACCGTCATAAATTAAAGGAATTACATAAGTTTGAATATAAAGCGAATAATTATCCTTGCTTATAGATGTTACTTTCAGCTATGCAAACAATTTCGGAATAAGGGTCTCTCCCGGCAGACGACGCTTTCTCTATACAAGGCACTTATACGTCCCGTGCTTCTATTCGGCGCCAAAGGCATGGGTACTTGCCAAAGTAGATGAAGTTGTTCTTGGATTGTTCGAGAGAAAAATACTTCGCAAGATATCATATATGGGCCAATCTGTGTAGGAGAAGAATATCGACATCAATGTAGTAAAACACGTAAAAATCCAAATTGGACCACGAGGGAAGACGCAAGAGACGACGACCGGTATTCCGTTGAAAAGTCGAAGTTCAGGAAAACCTTTTCAAACTCAACGTTTGAAATTAAAGAAGAAGCGAAGAAGACCGATGCGCCTGGAAATCTATTCTTAGTTTGGCCAATGATCCACGCGGGTCTCTTTTTAGAAGACCAACTAAGTAATTAATGCAATAAGGATATTTTGCGATGATTCTCAGCATTTTGAGACGACTTTTTCTGCAATCTAATGTTTAAAACATATTCCAAATACTACAAACGATTCAGTTTTAATTTTCTAATTAAGCACGGTTTGTTGCACGAAAAGACTCTTGATTGTCAATATTTTATTCTTCAAAAAAATGTACCGCGAATTTCTGGAAAGGAAATATTTAATGTTCTCCCGGGAAAGGAGTTACTCCGATAAATAAGAACCCTATTAACAGAATATTTCAAGCATATTTGATTTACTTAGTCCTGTGTAAAAGCTTATTTCTTATTTTTCTACTTTTCATCTGTTAATAATTTTAAAATTTTCAGTTTTATATAAAATCAATAAAATCCATTATTTGCTTACTTTGCTGTTGTTTTTTTTTTTTTTTTTTTGGCAAAAACAAAAATAAATAAACAAAAAAACAAGAAATTTCATTTGGATTTTCCACTTGTTTTATTGTCTATTTACAAACTCCCCCATCCCCGCCTTTTCAATTCAATTTATTACTCCGGCAGGTTTACAAAGAGGTACAGACGTAGAATATGTTTGTAATAGATGAATTTATGTATGATTGTATGTATGTACAATGTGTCTAGAATAAATATGTATACAAACATCCATACATATGGACATAGAAAGACAATTTGTTGTATTTGATTTTATTATTGTATTATTATCCTTATTGTGTCAGAACATTGTATAGAAAGATTTTCTTGTTTATTTTTTTTCAAGAACTGAGTTATACTAGCCCTGATGTTCCAATCAAATTGACAAACTGTTGTATAATTCCCCGGAGTCGAAATTCATAAAATCGTTTTCATGCATCGTTTTGCATGTTGCCAGAAAAACTAATAAACGTTTAAACCTCTCCATGTATACTAATACACACATATTCATCTTTACATAAAAGGGACAAAGGACACAATTTGATATTTGAATTTTTGTACCGCTTTGACTATTGGGGGTAATATTTAGATTTTTTTTGAGTTTTTGTACGGATTATTTTCCGTTGGTTTTATTTACATTGTTATTTGCTTGTAAATAAAAATATAAAATATTTATCATTAATATAAAACATACAATAGGTTTGTATGTATGTTTATGCCTTGTGGATATGCAATAACGAAAAACTAATAAATCAAAATGTTCCTTGAATTCTTTGTTTCAAACTCTTTTCAAACAAATGTTTGCCAGAAATAGTTAAATGCAAAACAATGAACTTAATTTTCAATGTTAAATTAAATTTCAGATTTAGTAGAAAATTTCTACTTGTGTATGTATGTATGTTTATATTTTTAAGTCAAGTGCATATTCATAAGTCGTAATTGTGGTTTGAAGGATGTCCCGACTGAGTTTGTAGTATATGATTTGCTTCGAACTGAAGGCTGGAACCGCCCTTCGATTAAGTATTTGATTTTAGATTGTGTACCATATTGAAGATTTCGATTAAGAACTTTGCTTAAAAAAGTATAAAAGTATAACTATAAAGTTTAATTAATTTTTGTAAAATTGTGTCTCCTACACAAATTCTTTTGTTTCCAAACAAAACGTTTACCTTAATATTCGCCCCTAAGCATACGCAACATTATTTTACATACTCAACTCTATTAAAGATTTGAACCCAGTAGCTACAACAGACAACACAGATTCTGTTCTTACTGGAATAATTCCAGTAATTTAGTGTCAAATTAAAATGAAACGTCCAAACAATGAAATGCTAAAAAAAGTTTTCAATAACAACGTATAACAAATTTTGTTTTTAATCCAAATTTTTAATATTTTTAAGACGGCAAATCCATCTGAGGAGATTGAGCGGTTGCAATCGAAACATGTCATGGTAACCTGCCGGCCGGGGTTCGAGCCCCAGCCACGTCAAGAATGAAAGATTATCAATAACAATATAATTTTAATTTTTATGTTGTAAAATTCCTTTCTTCATAGAAATAATTTAATGAAAAATTAAATTAAATGAACTTAAGCCTAATTAAAAATATTAAAAATTTGGATTAGAAACCATAAATAGTTCAACAAAATAACCACAATACTAATTATTGTTAAAAGCTAAGGCACGAGCTCTATGTGTACATTTGTCCTTCAAGTTGCGCTGAAAAAGGTCAACAGAAAAGAAAAAGACAAAATGAAAAAACAAAAAATGTACTTGGACTTCAAGAAAAATTCTTGACAAAAGTACGAAAAACAGAAGTAAGGAAAAAACATGTAAAATCAATTGAAATGGATAATCATTCAGGAAAGCAAATTTCGATCTACCAAATGTTAGAATACAATTTGGTTTAAGGATTGATGTTTGACTGTTGACGTCAGCAGTCGTCGATGGCTGCGAGTGTAAGACGGCAAATCCATCTGAGGAGATTGAGTGGTTGCAATCGAAACATGTCATGGTAACCTGCCGGCCGGGGTTCGAGCCCCAGCCACGCCAAGAATGAAAGATTGTCAATAACAATTTTAATTAATTTTCATGTAGTAAAATTCCTTTCTTCATAAAAAATAATTTAATGAAAAATTAAATTTCATGAACTTAAGCCTAATTTTTAAACTTCAAAAAGTCAACATGAATTGTGAAGCGGACGATGTAAATTCATTTTTGATAATTTATTTGTTTTAACAACAAAAAAATAAATTAAAAAAAGAAGAAAATCGAAGAAGAATAAAAAAAATTTTGTATGCTAAACAACTCCGCAATAGATATAATTCGATGTTTTGTTGCATACTAAAATTAAAATGTCCACGCACAAGCCCACTAACACACCGAACAAATCACAAGAAATTGAAATTGTGATTTGTGCGCGCACATCCCCATTAATAAGACGTCAAGCTAGCACAAATCACTAGTGTGTGGCCAGCTTAAATTAAAAAATAGTATACAAATACATTTTGAATTTAAATTATATATATTTTTTTAAATTTTGTCTTTCCCACCCCAATTCCAAATGTGACTTATTTTGACAGTTCTTGTAAAAAAATTCTCGAAAACTATTGTTACAGAAACACTTTTTCTCACCTCAATAATTGCTGGAAAATAATTTAAATGGCAGAGAAATCTCGCAAAGTAAAGCTGAATAAGCACTTGTGTGAGAAAAACCATTTTTTTATTTCAATTTATACTGTTTTTGTAGCAATTCACTCCTTCCATGCAAAAAATTTTAAGATGTGAGAAATACAGAAACGGGCTACGCAAGTATACACACTCATCTTTAGTATTCGGTGAAAGTAATAAAAATTCTACATCAGTAATTGCTAAAAATAACTGCTTTGAGCAGCTTATTTTATCGGTAGAAGGCGGTCAAAGTCAAATAATTTTTACACATTTTGCGTGACGTGGTTAAATTTTTTTTAAAAATTTAACTTACAATCACAGAATACTACAGAACTACAGAACAACAGAAGATTTTGCGCTTTTTTTGTCTCTTTCAAAGAAAGCTGCCCTTTTGCATTTCTCTTTTCATCATCTTCTATGCCACAATACAATGAACACAAATTTGTTTAGTTAAGATTTATTTGCAAAACTGTTGTAAAAATTAACTCTTAAGTTCACCACAACACGAGTAAATAATATTTAAGTAAATAACATTATAAAACAAAACAAAATTACTAAATACATTTTTTTTGCACAAAAAAACAACGTTTGTTAAACTAATGCAGATTTTAGAAGCTTTACTTAGCGAAACCGGTACTAATTATACCATAAAGGAAAAAATATTTGCGCCCTCCCAAAGGCCGTCTGTGCAGAAAAGCTTTAGTTAGCGAAGCCGGTCTTTGTAATACCAGAAAGGAGAAAATCCCTGCGCCCGGCCGAAGGCCGGCTACGCCAGTATTTGTTACACCATAGGGGAGAAAATCCTTGCGCCCAAAAGTGTTCCTGTTATATATTTAATATATGCACCCAGAGAAAAAACAACAAAACCATTTTTAAAAATGTTTTAACCATACTGGGAATTTAGCACGTCATACGGAAATCGTATTAATAATAAACTTTGTATTCCCGAAAATAACTTTGATAATATAATTGCATGTGCCCGTGCATAAAACTGAATTGGCAAATTGGTTTTTTTTTTCGTTGTTTTCTTACGAAGACAATAGAATGAAGCGGTTTGTTTTTTAATTTTGTTTTTTCTTTTAACCCACTTACAACTACATTTCGAGTTGGAATGAACCCAACCAATTGTAGGGGTATGTAAGAAAAGATAAACTCACTGTTTATTGCTGGTGTTTTGTTTAAGCTTTGATATTGTTACAAGTAAGACTTATGGTGTTTTCTTTTCTAAAAAATAATGATGCATTATAGTTGTGTATATATTTATTAGGTTACACGAAGCCTTAAGGTGCTATCAGACGGGATGTATTTTACATATGTACTGTCAAATTTTCCATCTGTAAAAGTTGTACACATCGTGTGATACATATGAAACTTTGCATGTGTAAAATACATGTGGAAATACATATGTAACTTTTTCGATTAGAACACGCTCTATTTTCCTGTGGCAAACATAAACAAAACAGCTGGTTTGTTTTGAAACGTAAACAAAAGTCAGCTTTTGTTTACATTTATAGGTTATGTCATAAGAAAAAACATAAGCAGGTATGATAGCAAAAATTATGAATCGTATGTAAACTGGAAATTTTGACATACATAAGGAATTACATATGGGTAAGAAAAGTGACAGTACATATGTAAAATACATCCCGTCTGATAGCACCTTTAGAAAGTGATACATTTTCTCTAAATTACAATGGAACAAAATAATAGCTACGTTTTACACTCAACACTAATGTGTATTTAGCGTGTTAAATATTGAATGCAAAGTTTGTACTAAAAGCGATATTCACCACGCTTGTAGCAATTTTCAACATTAAATTTTCTTACAATTCCAATAAGCGTTAACAGCACTGGTTTTCAATAATTAAAGTCAGCTGTTGTTAAAAATTTTGCGACAAAAAAAATATAATTATTTAATTAAAGTAAAACAAACGAAAAACAAAAAGTTTTTATATCCATCACAATATAACTAAAAATAACAATATAACGCAAATTGTCCGCAAACACAAGAAAAAAAATACTTGCTTGCATAAAAATGTACTTAACGCAGATGCAAAAAAGGCTATTATCTCACACTCAGTTAAAACTGCGGGTAAGAAATGGAACAAATTTGCCATTTATTGTTGCAACATGTTTAGAAAGAAACGAGAACTTCTCACATTTTTGCATATATTTTTAGAATGGAACAAAAACTCGCACGAATGATAGCATATATGGAACATTATTGTCAGAAAAGAAAACACCATTAGAGTGTTTATGACACTTATTCGCTTTAGGGTTTTATTTGTTTAATATTTTTGGCTTTTCTAAAATCTTTGGAAAAGGTTTCCTGATGAGCTGGTCTAAGCAACCGGCGAAATGCGCATGGAAGCTGGCTTTCTCTCAACAATAAATTTCAGTGTATTTATCAAATATGAAAAACTGGAAATTTAGTACGTCATACGGAAATCGTATTAATGGTAAACTTTGTATTCCCGGGAATAACTTTGATCATATTATGTTTAATATAACCAAATCATTGTCACCGACAACCATATTATGGTTAAATAAGTTTCTTTAAAAATAGTTTCGTTGGTTTTGACCATAATAAAACATGTTTTTCTCTGCGTGTATGTAGATATTTTTTTTGTATTTAACGTCTTTAGTAATTATGGACCTTATGACATTTTTAAAAATGACATAATGTCCATTTGCAAAGTGTCTTAATGCCCACGGACATTATGACTTTTTGGAGTGTCATAGTGTCCATTGACACTATGACACTGGACGTTATGACATGCCACCATATATACAGTGGTGGCCACATAATCAAAAACGACTTTGCAGCATATATATATAAATATTGCTTTTTTTCAAAAACTTCACAATATTAAAACTAATAACATCAGACGGAAATAAGTTACATTTGGATTCGTCGCTCCAGAGATCTCTATTCCAGTATCGTGGATGTTTTTTAAGCATTTTTCTTGCATGCTTGATATTTTCTTTTTTTTGAGACGTGCGGTTTCTTTTGTGCAATACACTCACAAAGTCCGACTCATTTAATCGCCATCTTTTTCTCCCTATTGATATTTCTGCATTTATTTGCTGTCCAATTTAAGCCTTTATATCACGCGAATATGAAAAAGGATTTATCTTATGTTGAAGTGATCGTTTGTCCTCTTATACAAGTAAACTGTTAAAATACCACTTTTTTTGAGCAAGCAAATTTTTGAACCGTAGCCGACATTGACAGTTTTTCATTGTGATAACACTGCACAATTAACTCTCTTATTCGTGGTGTACACGATTTCTTTTTACCAATGTTAGAATTAAGTCGCTTTCAAATATAAGCAAAATTCTCTTTTGTTTTTTAGCTAAAAAATT
The DNA here is from genome assembly GCA_930367215.1 of Pollenia angustigena. Lineage (NCBI taxonomy): Eukaryota > Metazoa > Arthropoda > Insecta > Diptera > Polleniidae > Pollenia > Pollenia angustigena. Next base: position 186,409,126 of record OV884058.1, on the reverse strand, counting down.
AAACCAAAAACTGCACGTTCTAATAGCGTGGCCAGTCAAAACAGATACTTGGAAAATAGTTCTTTAAAGAAACTTTAAACTTCACATTGTTTGCTTTAGGGCCATTATTATAACTTGGCGTTAGCTGTTATCCGACAGTTAACAGACGCTTTTTGACAGATAACACATTATTATCTGTCAATTTAATCTTAACTTTAGCTAACTTCAAGTTGTAATAATGGCCCTTAAAGGTTTAACTCGTTGAACAATGGTTTTTATATGTAGTTAACTGTAAAGGTCTTCAGAGAAGTTACACTGCAATAGTTTTATTCTAAAATCATGGTCGCCACTGCATATGGTTGTATGCACATATAATTGTTCTCTTACTTTGCTTCTAAATATGTAAATAATGTATAGTTTTTACAAAAAAAATTAATATCGATAATAACGGGCATCCCTGAATCAATCCTTAGTTAAGCCACGATTCAACCTACTGTTACTTGTTAGTCTGGAATCTTACTCACTGTCAGGGTAACCGCTCGTCGACTTAAGACTAAATTTTACCCCTTTTTCACCAAGTTTTGCGGTCATTTCAATTATGTTGCGACCTTTTCCCCTTTATTAACAAAAAAGTGTCAAAATGAAATTAACAGTTTTCTAGTTTGGCATCGTCGTCATAGTCTTAAAAGCAATCAACAAATTATTCTTCGTTTGGCATTGAGAAGTATAAAATTTTAGACAGCTTTTAAAAGAATTTATACAAAAATAAATACAAACATAATATTTTTTGGAAAAAGGGACTTAAAAGAATCACACATTTAGACAACTAATCCTTTAATTGAGTCAGAAAATGTCAAAAAAGCTACATGTTTGTTTTTTGATTCGTTTGTAATATTTTCTTTTTGTTTTATTTATAAATAAACGTGATACTTAGGGGTGTTCTGGAAATCGAAAACGCAAGAATTTTAAACGTCGTTTTTTAATAAGATTTCTGTGAGAAATGAATTTTATGACAAATATTTCTCTATAAAACAAAATTTCAAAACAAAAATTATAAAAATTTGCTTAAAAGTGTATTAACTTATTGATAAACTAAAATTTCAGAAATTTCTACAACATCAAAAAAATTTTTTTTTTTAAATTTTTACACTTATGTGACCATAGTGCCAATTTGGGTACACCTCTTTAATTTCCAACAAGAAAAAAAAATTATCAAAGACATTTTTGGGAATACCAAATTTTAATTTAAAAGATTTTGTTATTCGTGCTTAATTCCCAGTTTTTATTCTTGATAAAAAACACTTGAAATTTAATGTTGATGGGGTAAGCTATTCCTATGCGCATTTCACTGGTTGCTTAGGCCAGATCGTCAGGAAAGTTCATCCATAAAGATTTTAGAAAAACTAAAGATATTAAACCAAATAAAACTGTTAAACGTATAAGAATTAAAAACAACAGTTCTACTTGTAACAATATCAAAGTTTAAACAAAAACATCAACAATAAACATTCATTCCATTGTAACTGTTGCTTTTAATTCTTATACATTTAACAGTTTTATTTGGTTTAATATCTTTATTGCGAAAACAAATTCGTGTGTTTTGCGTTTCCGAATTCCAGAGCACCCCTGTTAAAATGGTTTGCGACTTTATTTTTTTAAACGACTATTTTTTGATAAAAAAAAACCTTTTGTGCCACGTTTCAAAAATTCCCAACGGTAACCCTGCCCACTGTTTCAATGAAAAAACACTGCCTCAGTTATTGCCATTTACTCAATCCCTGCAAATAATAGGACCAGTCCAAACACGCGTGTAAAGAGTAGTCCATAAGGGACCAGGACTAGTCCAAAACTAACCCAAACGTATGGAAAAAACCTGGTCTATATAACATTACGATGTCCTAGGAGAGGACCATATAACCCACCCTTGGACCACTAAGGAGTAGCTTTAAAACTACTCCATGGTGTACACAAGAGGATTAGTTTTGAAGTCGTTTAAAAACGAAAGTATGTCGTTAAAAAACGAAGACATGTCGTCTCACTACAAACACTTTTTAACAATGACATGGTCCATGCTTGCATTACATCGGACCAGTCCATGGAGTAGTCCATTTTATCAAAATGGATCAGGTGGTCCAATTTTATTTGCAGGGGTGTATCGACAGACTGTGTGATACTTAGGGCAAAAAAATCCGAGGAAGTTAAACTCTCGTTTTGGTTTAAAATGTGTTTAAACCAACAAATCTATAAATCGCTAACATATAAACCATCTTTAAACGCATAAAATTGGGCGTTTGAACTACCAATACAGACCACATGAATTTGATAAGATTTATCGTAGTGCTGCCATATGTTATTTTTTGAACTACATATAATACATGAGACACTGATTTATAGTTGCTGAGTTTAAACTACATATAAATTCAAGTTTAGTTAAACTGAACCATCGTTTAAGCCATCAGTGATTTATTAGCCATTAATGTCAACATAAATTTTGTAAACCGATAAATTGTCCGTCAACGATTTTGGGTTTCTTAATATACCGACAAAAAAACATTGAGTTGGCAGCACCTCTCAAAATTCATGTAAAAGTTGGGAGTCAGCTGATCGAATTTATCTGTACGGCAAATAAAAAGAAAACAAATAATTGGCTGAGTGCTGGTTAGCTTTGCGACAGAATAGAAGCAAATGAGACATTGAGAAAACCAAATTTCTTTAATGTGCAGTTTTTCGTTGGGGAAAAAGATAATCACGTAATGAGAAAACGGCCATTTAATATTTGAACTTAAGTCTTTATAAAGGTCTAATACAAATGTCTCCCTGGACATTTTTGGTGCCATAGGAATTAAACTTTTGAAAAAAGAGAGACGTTTTAAAAAATGCGCGTACTTAAGGACACAATGCAGAGCCGACATCAGTTTCGTTTTTTGAAGTTTTCAAAAAATTATTAAATCATCGCTGCATATAAGTAATATTTGACTATGCAAATATAACTCATACCACACATTACACAAGCGAACAAGTCTTTTGTTGATCCGCTACATACATATATTGGAATAACTTGAAAACGGTTCACCATATTAAGTTAAAAAATAATTAAAAATTCGTCAACAATATTATCGTGCCTAGTTTCAAACACATCGTTAAAGCTTTAAAAAAAAAAAAATTTTAAAACAAAAATAAAAATAATTTTTTTTTAAATTCATAAAAAACTAGCTGACCCGGCATACGTGTTTTCCCATATAACTTATTTCTTTCAGATGTTACAGTGTATGCATGCCAAACTTCAGGCAAACCGGTTGATTAGTTAAGAAGTTATTTAAAATTATAGGCTATAGTTCTTTCCAGATGTTACACTATTTGCCCGCCAAAGTTCAAGAACATCAGTTGATAAGTTAAAAAGATATAGGAAGGGGGAGGTTTTACTCCTCTTGTTCTATGTCTTGCTCTGATCTCTTTCAGATGTTACATTGTCTGCATGCCAAATTCTAAGAAAACCTGGTGATTTGTAAAGAGGATATAGGGAAGGCGAGCTTTCACCCCTCTTGCTTTACGCCCTAAATAATAAAAACTAAAGTCTATAGTACTTTCTTAGTTAAGAACATATTGGCAGGGGGAGCGTTTACCCTTCTTACCCTTTTTCACATCCTATTCCCTATTTTATTTAAGATGTTACAGTGTCTGCAAGCCAAATTTTAAGAAAATCCGCTCATTAGCTTAAAAGATATAGGGAAGGGAAGCCTTTACTGCTATTGCCCTATCTCACGCCCTAATCCTTATTTCCTTTCAGATGTTTCAGTGTATGCATGCCAAATTTTAAGAAACGTGGTTGATTAGCTTAAAAGATTGTTGCCCTATTGCACGCCCTATCTTCTTTCCTTGCTGATTAAGCCAACTCAGCTACCTGCATATACGAAATACTGTCTGTATTTCGAGAGAGTAGCTTATAAAATGCTGTAATGCAATGTTGTGGGTAGCGATAACTTATGAAAGATAATGCGGTTGGTAAGCTGTTAGATATTTAGGTAGTTGTTGTTAAAATATAAGTAGAGTTTCTCCCGTGTTTTTTTTTTTTAGTTCAAAAAATTTTACGAAAAAATATCCCAGTTTTTAATTTCATTTAAAAATTAAAAAATATAATTTATCATTTCTGTTAATTAAAAAATAATTTTTAAAAACTTCAGAATAATATTGTTTATGTACTTGTCTATTAATGTATGTGTGATTTAAGCTCCATTTTAGCTTATTATATTTTGTAAAATTACCTTTGGACAAAAGTTTTACAAAACATGTATGAACGAACACAAACAAAAAGTAAATCAAATCCTCTTTAACGTATTTAATTTCTCTTTTTCTCTCTCTCTCTCTCTAATGATGACAAAATAATCTTTATGGAAAATTTAATGCAGGTGTATTGTATCTTTAAACCTTTTTGTTAAAAAAAAATTTAAAGGTAAAAAAATATTACTTCAATCAAATAGAATAAAAATAATTCTACGGTTAAACAAAATTGAAAAAACAAGATACAAAGGACCCAATTATGTGAGTGGTATAGCAAGTAAAAAATAATAATTATACAAAAAGAGGGGCAAACCGTTTAAAAACATTTTAATAATGTGCTATTTTTATTTTGCTTACTGTTTTGTGTATTATTATTTTTTAATACTATACGAGGACTTCCATAAGAAAATTATATCATTTTACTTGAAAAATTTTTTTGAATTGATTTGAATCAATATATTTAATAAGTTCAATACAAAAATTTTTCGAAACTTTTATTATTGGTTGGCTCGAAGCTATAAAAATCTAAATAAGAACTTTGCAGTTATTAAAATAACAAATAAAGAACTGTTGCAGTTTGATTCGGAAGATTGTAATTATTTCCTCTTTACTATAAAAATGTTTCTTTAAAACACGAATTGAATTACGATTAAATTGGCCAAGTTTTGTAGGATAATGACAAAATATTTCATCTTATCAACGATATCAGTGGCTCGCTGCAGGACTTTTTTATGCAATGTTAGTTGTACTGAAAGGCTCAATCGAGGAGAACACCTCCCCTTTGACCAGAATGCTGTGGCGTAAATATCGAGCCCTAGGGGTTAGGGTTCGATATGATGCGAAGAAAACCCGTCAGCTACTCAGCTTTGGCAGCAACCAAATTACAATAGTGAAACCGGTCATTTCGGTTCAATCGATAATAGGAACCCATTCAAATAAATTAGGCCTAAATTACAGTAGAATCCGTCTAAAAAAAGAAGAAGAGGAGGAGACGAAACTTAACTTTGTCTACCTATGCCGTGGTCTTAAAGATATATATCGGGTGATTTTTTAGCTATTATCTTTTTGGCAACACTGGTTTAAACAGTGTTTTGTTTCACTGTCAAACATCTTCAGTTTGGTCTATAATTTTAGCATTAATCGTCTTACAAACGAACAACGCTTGCAAATTATTGAATTTTATTATCAAAATGCGTGCTCTGTTTAGAAAGTTCATCGCGCGCTTCTTGTGTTCAGCGACGAAGCTCATTTTTGGCTCAGTGGGTACGTTAATAAGCAGAATTGTCGATTTTGGAGTGAAGATCAGCCAGAAGCATTGCAAGAGCTACCAATGCATCCAGAAAAAGTCGCAGTTTGGTACGGTTTATGGGCTGGTGGCATCATTGGACCGTCATTTTTCAAAGATGATGAGAATCGTAACGTAACTGTGAATGGTGAGCGCTACCGAGAGATCATATCCAACTTTTTTTTTTGCCCAAGAGCAAGAGCTTGACTTGTATGGCATGTGGTTTCAACAAGACGGTGCCACATGCCACACAGCACGCTTAACAATGGACTTATTGAGAGGCGTGTTCGTTGAACGTTTTATTTCACGTTTGGGACCGGTCAATTGGCCGCCTAGATCGTGCGATTTAACGCCTTTGGACTATTTTTTGTGGGGCTATGTTAGAGCTCATGTCTATACACACATGCCCGCTTCAATTGACGCATTGGAAGACAACATTGCAGCATTTATTCATGAGATACCGGCCGAAACGTTGGAAAGAGTATGCAAAAATTGGACTAAGCGGATGGACCATTTGAGGCGCAGTCACGGTCAACATTTGCATAAAATAATCTTTAAATATTAAATTATATGTACCGTACTATCGACTCAAATAAAGATTTCATGAATTTTTCTGAATTTTATGTGTTTTTTTTTTTAAACTTATTTTAAAGGTATTTTGAAAGATCAGAATTGCCTTGTTTGAATCAATCTTTCTCTTTAGCAAGAAATCGAAATGGTTAGAGGCTGTAGTATTGCCTGTGGGTATAACAAAAGCACTGTTATAAGGACCCAAATGAGCCGACCTCGTGAACCTTACCCCTTTGTTTTCGAATATGTCATCAATCCCTTAAAAGTTCTAATATGAAGATAATATTTAAATTTAATGTTAATCACAATATAATACCGTTTTGTTATGGAACTCCTCATATGTAAAATATCTAGATATCCAGTTACTTTGTGCTTTTATAAAAGTAAAAAATATTATATGTAATTGTATCCACTGACATTTTCGCCATTTATCTATTATTACACGCCACACTACACCAATGTTTTATTTTTATTCTCCTGCAAACAAACAGAACATTTTGAAACAAGCACGCGCATGTTTCCTTTTTATTCATACTCGTGTTTAAAAGTTCACCTTTTTGTAATTGCATGTATATAAAATATGTGTCATGTTCATACTTTAATGGTTTTTACTGGAAATATATTTTTGTTAACGTGTAACCTTTTTTAATAATAATAATTTCATTAAAAAAAGTGACATATTAATTATAACTTTTAAACTTGGCAGAATTAAAGCGATGGTGTTTTTACTTAAGGCGTCCTCGGTATTACAACAAAAATATTTTGTGTATTTTTTTTACTATGCACTTTGACAATCAAAATATAACATAGTGACGTGCATAATATACCAACTTCAATACACTTTATACATACATAAACTCATGCATACAAGCGAACAATAAACAGCTGGATATCCAGGCCATCTTTTCATAACCACTGTACAACAATTTGAAACTGTAACTAAAATTAAAAGGTTCTGGCAATGGGTTCTGGTAGAGGAGACGAAAATAAAATAAACATATGTCGACGTTTTGGATGATCAAATACTTTTAAAATATATTTGTAACTTTAAATTCAGCAAAGATTATTAAAGAATTAAGTTTAAAAAATCTTCGAAAGAAACAATAAAAAACTATATTTATTGTTTTAAATAAAACTAATTAGTCTTATTTTTAGCTTATACCCATCAGGAAGTTCTATTTTGAAAAATGAAACCTTTAATGAACTATAGTTAAGCTCTCAGTTCACAGCTAAGAAAAAGCATTTTCAGCTTTAATTCATAATGTTTTGTTATTTAAACTTATACGCCATTTTTAGCAATTGGAGATGCAGGAATCGATATTCTTAAAGACATTTTTTATTTAATAAAAACAGAATTTAGTCTGTCGACGTTTTTTATTATTTTTTGAGTTCTGTGAGGTTTTATCTCGCTATTTTTCGTTTTATTTTGATGCAAATTTTTCATCAAATCTAAGTATTGAATCGAAAAACATTTGTATGTACTACGTTAACATTTAATACAAAATGATAAATTAAGTACGAAATCATAACTTAAAAAGAAATTTGAGGTTAAGACTTGACACATAAATTTGGCACTCAAACAAAAATTTTGACAAAACACTTAATTTAGTGCTAATTGAAACAAAAACAAACAGAATCATAGGAAACCATACAATCAGGCTTAAAATAGATTTCCTGGCAAACCATTAATGTAGTATTTACCTTATCATAAAGTTGGTACAAAACCATAAAATTAGCTAGTAAAAAAGTTAAGTAGCATAACATAAGTTTTAAATTTAGTATAACAATAATGTTTAAGTAGTAAAACATATAATTTACTAAAATAATAAACAAAAAATTTTGCAATAAGTCATAAAACTAGTACTAAACAGTATTTTAAAATTAGCATTTGTGCAGTTCCTTAGTGTTCTGTACGGTAGAATTGTGAAAAACACAAGCGCTAAAAGTGTTTGTGTAGTAAATACCTTAAAAAACGTTTCTCTGTTTGTGATCTTCGTACACAATAAAAATATTGTACTAATCGAACTCAACATAAAGATGAGAACATTTCATTGCGTTGGGTTTTTCGTAAAAAACGTTGTGTTTGCGCATTCGTTTACCAATGTAAAAAAAAAAACACTAAAGAACACAAAAATATAGTGTATGTCTACGAAATTACTACAATTGTTCTGTTTTATATGGAAAAACACAACACTACATAATGTTTGTTACTTTCGTGAAAATAGTTATGAACATTATAAGGGTTGTGTACTAATATACGAACGCCAAAAAACAGATATCGTTTCTAGGTGTGTATACCGTCCCCTAAATAATGTTCGGGTAATTTTCGAGTACTGTTATTAAATCGTAACTGTAGTTCTTAATCAGATCAATTTTATAAATTTTGTAATAAATAATTTTTTTGTTCAAATTTTAACATAAAGCACCACATTACCAATTAAGTACATACGCAATAACAAAACTAGTACCACATCATAATTTTTACATTTAGTATTAATAAGAAAGCTTTAGTGCTAAAACGTTTATCTAGTACAAATCATTAAACTTACAATAAATTAAAACTTTTGCAATCAGTCATAAAAAAGTAATCATTAATGTAGTACTAAATTATAAATTGATTACAACGTTATACATTTTTTACTTATCTTAAACGTTTTATATAAATTATCCTTCAGTACAAATTCTAACATTTAGTACCAAATTACAAATAACATACATATTAAGTAGATAAGCAGTATCAGATCATAAATGTAGTTCTAAGTCATCAATTAAGTACTCGAGTCATAAATTAAGTACTACGTCATCAATTAAGTACTAAGTCATAAATTAAGTACTAAATTTAAAAATTTCAGTACTAAATCAGAAATTCATCAAATTGAAATGCGGAATGTTGATTTAAGTATTAACCATAAGGTTTGTAGTAGATCTAGTATCTTTTCATTAAATTAGAACTTTAATCAAACATTTCGGAGACCTACAATAAAATGGTCAATCAGCAGTTTAATTTAGATTCCAAGTTGTGTTACAATTTTCCGCAATTTTTCTGCATGTTTCTATAGAATATATTAGCAAGTCTTTATATCTAGATTCATACCTTGTTTAAAACATGCTTAGTAATTTAAAATTTTTTTATTTCCGGACCCATCGATTCAACATAAGCTATAACGCAGGATACAAAAATTCCCGAAAAATTTTGTTTGTCTACTTTCATATGATTATGAACAACCTGAACCGAACAGTCAGCAAACTTTTTTATTCACTAGCGGTAACATTGGCAAACACAAAGCAAATTAAATTTGTTTGTCAATCCTAGCAGGAGACTATCAAATAATCAGCCAGCAAATAAAACAATCAAAACTTTTTGATTTTCATCAATCATTGCCGACAATACGTACATGCGTGAATACGAGAAAAACCGACTGCACGCACACAACTATGTGCTTAATTTGTTTATTTGATAGTCTCTAAAGCTAAGATCCCACTATCGGCGCAATGTACCAATTTTTGTCTTATTTCATGTGCCGATAGTGTGAACGGTCAATATTTTTTAATTTGCGACAATCTGTGCCGAAATTGTGCTGACTGTGGACAATCAAAATTAACCTTGATGCGCCGATAATGTGAACACTCTTTCGCACAATGTGGAGCAATAAAATTGTTTAATATGTACCGATTTTTATCGGCCACTTGTGTGCCGATCACAGTCGCCAATCAGCGCCGATACAAGGGATGGCAAAACGAATTTTTTTAAAGTGCACCAACTGGCTACTAAAATTTAACTTTTTTGAGCTTAATTGTACCCAAATTACATTTGTTTTATCTATTATTTATGTATTAAAAAGTTAAATAGTACATTTGTACTGTTAAATGAAAGAAAACAATTTGCTTTAACGAAAACATTGCTGTTGTATCGATGTTGCCATCCCTGCTTTGTAAACATCTGTTTACAGAACAACAATTACAAAAAAAAACAAGTGCAGTAAGTTTGAATAAAATTGAATACATTTTTAATTTTATATTAATATATTATTTAAAATTGCTAGGAAACTAATAAAGGAATATTCAAACGGAGAATTTTGCGAATTTTTAAAGTAAAATTATGTCGCCAACAAACAAATAAACCAAAACATATGATTAAATTGGCCCAAATAACACGATAGTGTGACCGCATTGTACCGATTATTGTCGCAATTGAGTTTTGGCCGATATGAACCGAAAAAAATTCTCACAATGTGCGACGATAATGGGACCACCCAAGAATAAATTGTGCAAGGTTTTTTAATGTGCGCCGATACAGCACAATAAAAATCGTCACAGATTGTGCTATTTGAGCCGATAGTGGGATCTTAGCTTAAGGCGCTTTGGAACTCATTTTTTAGTAAAAAATTTTTACATTTTAATATATTTATACCCATACCACAATAGTGGAGAGGGTATTATGCATTTGTGCATAATCACTTTCTGAGTCAATATAACGATGTCCGTTCAGCTGGCTGGCTGTCTATGCATTCTTGTGCGCAAAGTACAGGTCGCAATTTTCGATAATTTGATGAAATTTGGCAGATAGGTTGTAATTGGCACAAGGACGAAGCCTATTACAAATGGGTAGAATCGCAGTAACTATAATGAAATTTAATATATATATAGATCCTTATTCATAGACTATAGCTATGAATTTTTCAAAACTAGATCCAAGTAGTTACACTTGAAACAAGTAAGAGTGCTATATTCGGCTGTGCCGAATCTTTGATACTCTCCAGCGTCTATTTATTATTAATTTAATTTCAAAAGATTTTGTTATTCGTGCTTAATTCCCAGTTTTTATTCTTGATAAAAACACTTGAAATTTATTGTGGATGGGATAAGCTATTCCTATGCGCATTTCACTGGTTGCTTAGACCAGATCATCAGGAAACTTCATCCATAAAGATTTTAGAAAAACTAAAGATATTAAACCAAATTTAACAGTTTTATCAAGAATAAAAACTGGGAATTAAGCACGAATAACAAAATCTTTTGAAATTAAAATTTTGTATTCCCAAAAATTGAAATTACTTTTTGATAATAAACAGGCAAGTGCACGGCCTAAAAAAACACTTAATTGACAACATCTTTTGTAAGTTGTTGTTTTTATTTTGTTTTTCTTAACCTACTTACAACTACAATTAATGTTGAGAGAATTTCAACTAATTGTAGTGGGGAATGTAAGATGAGATAAACCCACTGTTTATTGTTGATGTGTTTTGTTTAAACTTTGATATTATTAAAAGTAGAACTGTTGCTATAGTTTTTCTAAAATCTTTATGGATGAAGTTTCCTGATGATCTGGCCTAAGCAACCAGTGAAATGCGCATAGGAATAGCTTATCCCATCAACAATAGATTTCAAGTGTTTTTATCAAGAATAAAAACTGGGAATTAAGCACGAATAACAAAATCTTTTGAAATTAAAATTTTGTATTCCCAAAAATTGAAATTACTTTTTGATATTATTAATTTATCTGTATAAAAACAGACATCTGAAGTATTAAATTTTATTCTGATAGCATTATCTTGTACGGTTTTAGGCATACTAAATTGTTTTCAGGGAGTAGGGTTTATATGGGGCCTAAGGTAAATTATGGAAAGATCATCACGAAATTTCACAGTCTCATTTGTAGTCCTATTAAACTATGACGTATCAAAATTTGCTATGATAGCATTATTAATTATGGATTTAGGCGTACTAAACTGCTTTCCGGGAGTAGGGTTTATATGTTTCCTATGGAAAATTATGAACCGGTCTTCGCGAAATTTTACAACGTGATTTCCAGTAGAATAAGACGAATTTTTGCACAATCTTATATCATTCCGTGTATTGTTCCACCATTTATGTTAGTTTTTGTAACAAAATTATCATTTTTTTTTAGGTGGTGGTTCCACATTTTGATTCATAGCTCTGATCCTACTACGCCAATTTTACTGGATTTCAATCCCAAACTGCTTAGGATAACTACAAGCAATTTGACACCAAGTTTTTTATTTATTTTGAGTTTTTCGAAAGTGAACGTGTTTTCAACAGACGAACAGACAGACGGACATGGCTTAATCGACTTAGAATTACTCAAGGACCCAGAATATATATACTTTATGGGGTCTGAGATTAATAATAAAAAGTTTCACACGGAATGACAAACTTACTATACCCTCTTCACAACTAATTGTGGTGGAGGGTATAAAAATGTGCTCTTATATACCGTGGTGTAGGGTATCATATGGTCGGGCTTTACCGACTTTACTTTCATACTTGTTTTTTTTATAAATTTTTTATAAACAAATAAAAACACAAAAATAAACACTAATAACAAAGACTAATTACGTAATTTACCTTATTGTTGAAATAATCATTGTTGTTATATATATTTTTTTGATAACGTTAAGTACTTAAAAATAAATCAAGTACTAAATAAGTACGAACATATGAGTTTGGTTCCACAAGAAAGTATTCGTTCAAATAAAAAAAGCTTTTATGTTGAGTAATTAACCAATATTGAAGTACTTAATCATAACTTGAGCATTTATTTATAATTACTTAACATCATACATATTTAGAATCGTGGTCGGAAATTCGGTACTAAATGCGTTAACATTAGGCCTTTATAAAACTTATTAAAACATTTAACGCTATAATTTGTATATTCAATTGCAACAATTTAATTTTTCTAAGAACCTAATCTTCACAAAACAATTAAAATTTCAGAATAATTAAAGTTTTTCACAATATTTCCTTGTATGTAATTAGCAAAATCTTTTTTTCTCCTTTTTAATATTTATTATTTACCAACAAGCAAAACAATTTTATTAAACGACTTACCTCTGTTGTTGACTTTGTTCGCTGTCATTCTGTTTCTCTTCTTGTTTTGCTAAATTTAACCAAATATTTGGTAACGACATTCTTGGACGTCTACAATAGCGTTGAGTTTTTCCAGCTATTTTAACCTTCAAATTCCTTCTTTTCCTGTATTTGCCCGCATAAGCAGTTGTAGAGGGTGTTGAAGTCTTTTTCCAAATATCACTACTGCAATTGATGCCACTAACACAGCTACTTGTAATGCTACTTTCGTTGCTACTGCTGCTGCTAGTGCTACTTCTGCTACCAGTACTACTGGAGTAGTCATTAGCTTCGTTTTCCTTTATTTTTTTCATTAGCATTTTATTCGAGTTTTTTTCCTTCAATTTATTTGTTTGATATTTTCTTGTTTGTTTTTCATTTGCGGTTGTGTTTGTATAAAGTCTAAGATTTTGTAGTTGTGTTGTATGGAGAAGAGGAAGATGAAGAAAAAGAATGAATATTAAAATAGTTTTCTAATTGGAGCATATTGTTTTTGTTTTGAGGTGTTCTTTTCAAATTTAACCTGTGCTATTTATCTTGAAGAATTTTGATTTAATTTGTAAAAGAAACAAATACGATAATTTTATTTTTTTTTTACAACAAGATTTAAAGGAAATTACGATTAGTTTGTGGTTTTTACGGAATAATTGAAAATTAAATCCTTTTTAAACTCACCCACATTTTTTCCCGCAAAGTCAATTAACAATCAAAATCGTTTATTTAGTACAAGTTAATTTAATATGAAATGAAAAAAGTAATTACAAATGTAGACCAAATAGCATAGTTTGGCATAAAAACCCATAAGTAAAATAGAACCAAATCAACGTTTAGTAGTACCTAATCAGAGGTTAAGAACTAAATCATAATAAATGCCGCTACACATTCAGCAAAAAACACAATTTAAGTACAACGAATAAAGAATACATTTCGTACTTAATGAATGAAGTAGAAATTGCTAAATTCAGCACTTTAGCATAAATTTAGTACAAAACTGGTTCAAAGTTATATATTTAGTACTAGTTTATAGCTTCAAAACAACTGGACCATTCAGAACCGGTATCGAAAATGAAATATTTCCAAATCAAAAATTTAGAGCAATAGCATTTGTTCATGGTGAAATAATACAGATGGCAGCACTCAAATCAAATTTTGCTGCCGAACGCGAAGAAATAAATAAATTTTTAGCCAATATTTATTCCACTATGTTTGCTTTTTATTTAATATTAACTAAAATAATCAAAAACTTTAATGCAATAAATTAATCACAGCACAAAATATGGACTTTTTGTAAACATAAACAAAACTTTGACATAAGACTAGACAAACAATACAAGAGCAAAAAATCGTCAACTGGCGTAGTAATGCCACCTGTTTATTACGTTATGGCATTTATTTAGAGCCGAATAATAGCATCATATCTAAATAATTTCGCACTTCATCATAAATGTAGTACTAAAACAATTATTTTATACAAAACCAAAACTTGAGTATCAAATCATCAAAAATTTAGTACTATTTTAAAATAATTTGCATTAAGTCATAAATTTAGTACACAAATAATTTTTTTTGTGCAATAACGTTAATAAACATTATCAACTTAGGAGCAAATGAGACATTTAGTACAAGCTCATTTGATGAAGTTTTTAAACTTAATTTGAGTACTAAATTAAAAATTTAGTGGTAAATTCAAAACTTAGTAACAATCAAAAGTTTAAACTTAGTTATAAATTAGATACAAAATATAAGTGGTTTACTCATAGATGAAGTACTAAATCATTAATTTAGTATTAAATAATATTAATATAATAATAAATTTGTGACGCGAAAAATAGAAAGGGACCTAAAGGTTTTGTTCAGGAGAGCCATTTTATCTTTGTATCTTTGATGTACCATCACTGAGCGTGTTGGTATTGGTCTCATTTGAAAGCGACACATCTCAACCTTATTGGTCAACCTTGAAAACGCGCGTAGGTCGTCCCTACCTCTTGTTTTGTGTAGTTGGTTTTTACTGTTCCCTTTACCTTACTGTTCCCTTTCTCTATGCGCTGTCACATTTGTAGAAGTACTGAATAATAAAGTTAGAATTGCATAATACATTTAAAGCTGATTTATAAATTCAGTACTAAATCAGACAAACAATTTAGTACTTAATAATAAATAAAGTACTAAGTCCGGCATCATTTTGGTAATATATCCATAATAAAGTAATAAATTATGAATTTAGTACTAAATCGTAAATTTAAAGGCTGTAATAGGTACAAAGTACTTTATCATATATAAAATCTGCTGACTTCTTTTGTATTGTAGTATCTAATCTTAAATTAAAAAAACATTAATTTAGTAATAAATCTTAAGTTTAGTACCACATTCCCTAGAAATAAGTATTTAATCATAAATGTCTGTAAAAATCAGTGTTGCCGAAGTAGGGGAAAACTCCTACATGTAGGTTCTCTTGATACCAAAATAGAAGCGTAGGGAAAATCGGGCAGTTTGCTTATAATCCCCAATATATATTTTTTTTTTTTTTTTTTTTTTTATTTTTTTTTTATTATTGAATCTTTCTTATCGAAATTTACAATATGTATTCAAATCTTAATTCTACTTGTTGTTTATTAGTTGTTACCAGTGTAACCACTAACTGCTGTATTCAAATTTTAAGACTGTCCTCTAGTTAGGCTCAAAGTATCGGTTCTTTTTAGCCTCTGGTGACCTTCGAACTGGAGCAAACCCCGAGCGAGGTAGTTAGGGTGGACCATTAGTTTATCGATGTAGCTTATTGAATATTTTTTTATTTCCTCCTGGATAGTGGGGACGTTGAGATCTCTGTGGAAAATATCATTACGTATATACCATGGGGCGCAGACAATTTGTCGTAATATTCTAGACTGTCTTCTTTGAAGCTTTTGGATGTTAGATGTGCAAGCAGTACCCCATAATTGGATGCCATATGTCCATATTGGTTTTATGATGGACTTGTATAAAAGAATTTTCTTGTCTAAAGACAAGTTTGAGTTTCCACCGAGAAGCCAATGTAGTTGAGCTGCTTTAAGTTTCATAGCCGTTATTTACGCTTCGATATGACGAGACCAGGTCAAGCGTCTATCTATATGAATTCCCAAGTACTTTACATGGTTTTCTACCGGAACAGTGATGTTATTTCTTTTTAATGCTGGGCACGTTTGTCTTCTGAGCGTGAAAGTTAAGTGAGCACATTTAGCCGGGTTAACCTTTATTCTCCATTTTTCTAGCCATGCCTCTAGTTCATTGATGTGGGACTGCAGATTTTGCGATGCGACTTTTGGGTCATGGTTAACGCTAATAAATGCTGTGTCGTCTGCAAATGTAGAGGTATCCGTGCTCAGGTTTGTTGGCATATCCGCTGTGTATATTATATATAGAAGCGGTCCTAATATGCTGCCTTGGGGAACACCAGCAGTAATTTTCTTGAGGGGGGAGTATTTATCTTGCGACCTTACTATGAATGTTCTGCCTGTTAGATAGCTCTCCAGAAGCTTGTGAGTGTTTTGAGGAAGCATTCGTGTTATTTTGATGAGTAGCCCATCATGCCAAACTTTGTCAAATGCTTGGGAAATGTCTATAAACAGGGCTGAGCAGTATTGCTTTTTCTCAAACGCACTTGTTCTATTGTACCATGTTTCGCTCTGAATCCGAACTGGTGATCCGGGATAATGTCGTGTTCATTTAGATGAGGAGTTATACTTAAAATGAATATTTTTTCGAAAAGCTTCGATAGGATTGATAATAAGCTTATCGGTCTGTACGACGCAACCTGGCTAGAATCTTTTCCTGGCTTGGGAATCATAACAATTATAGACCTCTTCCATGAGGATGGGAAGTATCCGACTCTTAATATAGCGTTAAAAATGAGTAGCAAGATTCTGGAAGCAGACGATGGTAAGTTTCTTATCATTGACCCTGTGATACGGTCAAGTCCGGGAGATTTTCTAATATTCACTTTTTCTATTGCAGATTTTACTTGAGTAATGTTGAGTAATAATCCCCAATATGTAGAGATTTTTCGTCATATCGCATTGATAATGAAATAAATGCAGAAAAAGCGAATTTTTAGTTATATTTTCTTGTCCAAAATGGTTGAAAGATTTTATTTTTTCCTAAAATCGCTTAAAAATATATTTCCAGAGCTGTTTGGCGACACTACTAAGTATGTATATTAGGGATTGCTGTTCGGTTTTAACCGAAACCGAAACCGCGGTTTTAAATGCCTAAAAACCGAAACCGAAAACCGACAAAAAAACCTCGGTTTTAGCTTTAACTTTAACAATGTATTTATGCTTGAAAAAATTGCAAATTTAAACATCAAACTCGTACTTAATATACAAAAACTTTATACATAACAGCCTTCAACAATGACAAGGTATTTCAAAATTCTTTAAATTCAAAATAAGAACTAAGAAGAACAAATGTTATCTTTATAACTCTTAAGTACACACCTTATTTGTGAGGCATAAACTGTCACCTGAGCCACTTGAATTTTGTATGGAGTTTCTTGTGGCTATAGAAAAAACTCACACTAACGAACCCCTGCGCAAGGCTGGGACTACTTTTATATGTATGGAGTTTTATGGCTATAGCAGGAACATTTTGTTGGGAAATAAAATAATTTTTCGAAAAAACAGAAAAGGAAGAATTCTTATGTGCTGTGTATGCTTTTTTAAAAAGTTTCATTTTGATTTTATTAACTGCAGTACATATATTATAGGGAAGGGCCTGACCAGGCCCAGGTGGATACAATATGCACAAAATTTTCATTTGGCCAATTGCGGAATTGAGGAATACATAAAGTTTCGTTCAGGCCCAGGTATACACTTAAGGGCGAATAAAAGAACCTGTATTGAAACAAATAAAAAAATTGCAAAAAAAAAAATTTATATGTTTATGTATGAATTTTCCTTTGATATTTTCAAAACCGAACCGAAACCGGCCGGTTTTAATCATTTTAAAACCGAAACCGCGGTTTCACATTTTTACGGTTTTTAGCAAACTCTAATGTATATGTTATTTCTAAGATATCTTAAAAAACAAAGTGGTGGGGTTTCTAAACAATTGTTTGCTGAAATGGACATCAATGCCTTAGTGGGAAATAAAGAATTTATCTTAAAAAAAAAATATGTTAGCTGCATTACTTAGGGTTAGCTTGTCATTAACGGCAATGGTTCTCTCTATTCCATTGGGATATTATTCAATGTTGAAAGGTTTAATTGAATTTATTAGAAGTGCATACATATGTATTATTTTTGTTTGTTTTGTACCTATTTTTTGTCAAAGCTTTAATAAAGCACTTATTCGAATAAAATTAATTTTTTCAACGTGTAGGGAAAAATCGGATTTTTTTTTACCATGTGTAGGTATTTTTTCGAAAACTCACTGGCATCACTGGTAAAAATAATTAATTTAGTACTTAATCATATATTGAGTACAGAATCATAAAGTTAGTACTTAATTATAAATTTTGTACTTAATCATAAATTTAGTTTTAAATCAAAAACTAAGTCATAAAATAAGCACAACTTTTCGAATCAAATAAACACAATAAACACTAACAAAAAATTTAGTACTTCTATCCCTCATTTCGCTTTTTAATTATTCTTAACACGAAACCTTATTTCCTGCTTTGCTGAGAAATAAATAACTTTCCTAATTAATTAGTTTTTTGTTCGTTGTTTAAAGGGTCTATACACAAACATTTTCAAAAATTTATTAGACGTTTTAGATAAAATTAAAACAAGGACAATAAAGTTGATTTATAAACTTGAAACATAAAAAGGCACATTTATTTTGTTTAATGGGTGAGAAAAACTTTTTTCTAATTGATTTGAATGTTTTATACAACCAATATCAATTAAAAAGTTGACAGGTTTATTTTGAAAAGAAGCTACATTTTATGTTAAACTAAATTTTACAGCATGATAGTTACGCTATACCCACAATAGGTAAATATTTGGTGAAATAAGTGTAATCGCTGTAACATTAAAATTCATTAAATTGTAACATCTTAAAATTCGAAAGGAAATCACAAAAACTTTTTGAAAAATTTATTTATAGGAAAGACACGAAGAGACATATTTAGTACTAATCGAACTTAGCCTATCAGTTAAGGTCCAATTAGACGTCATATAAACATAATGCCACAGCCGTTTGTATGGTATGTTTATGTCGTTTTGGTAATACAGTGGTGATGGTAATAGAGTGTTGTTTTGGTCATGTCACGTCTAATTGGTCCTTTAGTCATATTAAGTACTAAGCGTATCAGTGCAAGGGTTACACGTTTAAAAAAAAAAAATGCAAATCCAAATGCAATTGTAAGTATAAGACAAAACAATGAACGACCATTAGAGGATTAGTCCGCTAGATTGATAGCTTTTTTGGGCTTAGAATTTTTTAAAGTTGCAATGGAATATCTTATAGTCCCTGTTACTACGGTTCCTTCAGAAAGGTACTTATAAATTTTTAAAAAACTGCCATCTAAAATAACGTGCGTATATATGTACATTAGGGTAGTTACAAGAAATTAATGTTGATTTTTCCGTCGGGCAAGCCCCCTAATATGAGCCAATAGGATAGAAAATGCGATTGATGAAGTTTCAGCCCAATCGAATAACGTTAACACGTGCCTCATTGAGCATAATTTAAGGAAAAACAGCGATTTTTCACTAAAATTCGTATTTCTTTATCTTTATAACCGAAACCATTCATTCTAGGAACCTGAGTCGAGTCTTGTTTTATAGGAAATTTTATTCTTAATCATTTTGATTTAAATAGTTTTGTTTCTTATACCAATAGATAAAGAGATATTTAGCATTAATTAAGGACAAAGAAATACAAATTTTAGTGGAAAAACCGACGGTAAATCCAGCATTGATTTCTGGTAACCACCCTATTAGGGTCGTTACAAGATAAGGTAAATTTTTTTTGGGGGCTATCTTTTGGTGCTCCCCTCTAAAATATGAAAATAGCCTAGAAAATCCGATTGACAAAGTTTAAGCCCAATCGGATAACGCCAACACGTGCCTCATTGAGCATAAATTAGGGAAAAACAGTGATTTTTCACTAAAATTCATATTTCTTTGTCCTTAATTAATGCTAAATATCACTTTATCTATTGGTATAAGGAACAAAACTATCAATATCAAAATTAATAAGAATAAAATTTCCTATAAAACAAGACTCGACTCAGGTTCCTAGAATGAATGGTGTCGGTTATAAAGGCAAAGAAATACGAATTTTTGTGAAAAATCGCTGTTTTTCCTTAATTTATTGTCAATGAGGCACATGTTAACGTTATCCGATTGGGCTGAAACTTTGTCAATCGCATTTTCTATGCTATTGGCACATATTAGGGGTTGCGCCGATGGAAAATCTAGTATTGATTTCTTGCAACGACCCTAATCGATAAATATCGATAGTAGAAAATATCGATAGTATCCCAGCACTAATAGGAAATCATGACCTCTTAGCCTTTAAAAAGTTCAAAAGCGCCAAACTACTTTCAAAATAAGGTAAATAAGGAAGAAACATGAAAGTGATTGTGAATCGCTAGGCAATGCTTATGGAACAATATGGCTAAAAAACTGTTAGACTTTTAGACATGTTTTTATAAAATATTTCCTTTTTTGGGAAAATATTGAAGTACCTTCCCGTACCACAGCGGGAGATTTTTGAAAAAAAAAAACGTGGAAATAATTCAGGATTTTGTAAACGGTTACTCCGACTGGAATATAATTTCAGGTGCCAATAAAGAACTTCTAATTGAGTTTAAATGTTTGGGGTCTACTAACATGTCAGTAGGGCCGCAGTTAGTTACCGAAGGAGAACACTTTAGGTTAAAAAAAAATTAAAAACGATACAGAATTCTTAATTTTAGCCCAATTTAAATATTTTTTATAAGTGAACTTTTCTAGTTCTACTAAAAAGTTAAAAGACTTTTTATATCAATGTGTAGGGAATTGTGTCTAGAGTTTAGAAACTTAAACAATTTATAATCACTGTTAGACTCATTAAAGACAGTTTGCAAAAGAGTGCGAAAAATTGGTTTGTTTAATTTTTGTAAATAATAAAAATTTTTATTTATACAATAAAAACTTTGTTAATTAACAATTTTGTTATGAAGTTTTACAAGTAAATCGATTTTTAATTTTGTAATATCGGGCTAAAATTAAGAAATCTGGAAATAATAATCGAAATCTGTACCTGAGGTGCCCACTTTGGGCAGATATGGCAGTCCTACTGATATCGACCCCTTTGAGCGAAATTATCGTATATGGGCAAATCCCAGAAACAGTCCACCAACAAAAAATTTTTCAAATGAATTTTTTTTTAACGGAATATAAGACTAGATGTTTAATTTCAATGATCCTTAATGCAATAATTTTTACCAAATCCTACCCCGCTGCTGACTTCTTAATGTTATACGTGAATTTAGCATTATTTTAGGTGATTTTTGTGCTTAAAATAGCACTTAGAGCAAACTTATCAAAATATAAATTTCGTTAAAATAAAAGTTGATATTCATTAGTTAACAAATTAGTTTAAGAAATGCAATTCATAAAAATATTATTTGTTTTGTTAAAATAAATAAAATATAATAATAAAATACTACTGGAAAAACTGTAGCGTGCGTTACGTAGCGTGCGTCACAAAGGGTTCACGGCTTTTGTCAATAAATCACAACATTTTTTGGCTGCAAATAAGTGCGTTTAGAATTCTCTTATACTCATCTTTCATTTAGGAATCAGATTTTGTATACCTTATCATGCAAAATTCGCTAAAAATTAGGAAAACGCACTTCAACCTTTGAAGTTACTTCCACTTTTTGTAGCGTGCGTCACAAAACTTTGTGATCAATTATTTCGCAACAAATACTTGCTAAAAAATTATGATATATGCCATTTGTAAGTACATATTAATGTCAGTAAATACTATGTATAAGTTGAAGCTATCTTTTTGAAAGACCAAAAAATGTGTATATTTCAATCAGAAAACGCGTGCGAATGTAGCGTTCGTCACGCAGGATTTGCCCATATGCCAATTTTTTTGAAATTGAGTTTTTGATGCAATCTTGTTCTACATTCAAAGAGACGTACCTGACAAAATATTGTAGGCGAGTTCCAAAAATTGAATGTATATTTTCATTTTGATATTGCAAGCAAAGCAGAGAAAAGTAGAAAAATGGCTGTTCTGTAAAAGTTGGTTTTTGTAAAATACGATAATTTCGCGCAAAGGGGTCGATATGTCAATAGACCACAAATGCAAAACTTAAACTCAAATACAAGTCCTTAATTGGCACCTGAAATTGTATTCCAATCGAATTAAAATAATATCAAGAACTTTCTCCAAAATCTCCCACTTTGCTTTCCTTGCCATAAATTCATAATCCATTATTTATTAGCATCCAGATATCTTTATGATTAAAATAATTGAGGAGGTCCATAGCAACACGCAACAATTCCACTTTTTAAATTAAATGTTATTTCACTGATTATGTTGCAAATACTAAAATTCTTAGAGTTATTGTTTTAAAGAATTAATTTACTTTGAATCGGATCAAAACGCAACAATTTCACATACATAAATAAGTACATGGTGCTGGCTTAAATTAATTTTTATTTGTTCATTTATCCAAAAATTGTAGAAGTGGAATTGTTCCGTTTTGTTATGGAGCTCCTCAATTGTATATTACTCACTCACCTCTTTAGATTGTCCTGAATTTTTGCTTCACAGAAGGAGAAATTATTTTCGACATTATCCTTTTTAGATGGTACTGCTGAATACGAAGATGATGATAATATGGCTGTTGTTGTTTCATAAATGGCATTACCATCATCACTTCGTTCCCGGGTAATAGGCATTTCGAAGTCTCCTAAAAATACCAAAGAAGTAGCCGCCAATGGTATGACTCGTGGTTGTTGATGCACAGACACAACTGTTGTGTTGGGTCTAGATGGCAAAAAGGACATCGCTGAAGATGACGAAGATGCTGATGATGAAGAAGATGATGATATTGTTACTGTGGGTGGCAAGAAGGTGGTAATTGAAGCTGGTAGCGATTGTTGGGCTGTTGTTGATGTCACTGTCGCTGTTGTTTTCGTTAATTTTGTTGTCAACAACGGTGATATTTTGACATTGACAACGGTATTGTTAGATGTTCCACCCGTAATATCACAAGAAATATTCGATTCAATACTAATCTTATTGTTGTTGATGTTGTTGTTGGAAGAAGATGTCATTATTTTTGAGGCCAAGGCATCTTTGCATAATAACGTCCATTGTGTAGAGGTAGATTTAGGCGGACGTAATGCCATTGTTGGATAAGTTAATTGTTGTTCCATCATCATCAATATAGAATCCTCTGCTGGTTGCTTTTCTTCTATGGGATTTGTATTAATATTTATCTTTACACTCGAAACATTGGCACTGACTTGCCTCAATGGTTTTTCATTATTTGCAACATCTTTTGTATTGTTTGCTAAAGGAAACTGCAGCAAATCTTTTGTTTTCAATTCCTCCAAAAGTTGAGGTATGTTGTGGGAATTTTGCCTTTTGAGTGGCAAAGATTTCAAATACTCATAGTTTGGTTGTTGTTGTAAATTTTGGCATGCTCCGCATTGTGGCCAATAGGAGCACGGTTGGTTAGAGCATTTTTGCAGAAACGTTTGTTGCTGTGTTGTTAGAGGTGTAGTTGTTGTTGTTGTAGTTTTGTTGGTAGTGATGGTCGTATTGAGTGGAAAGTTTGTCGTTTTTGATTTAAATAAACCACTATAAAACGAAAAAAGTAAATTCAAAACCAAAAATAGAAATTTTAACCAAAGCAAAAAATCAAAAAACTTAATCAAAAAACAAGTTGGTTTAAGGTTTTTAGATAATGTTAAAGTGGTGAGTATTGTTTTTTGTCTCTTAAAATGTATGGTGAATTCCATTTAGTGGTGAGTGGTGAGTTTTTTTTTAATGTAAATATGAGGTTTTTTTTTGATATTTTGTTTTTTAATTACACTTATTTTTTTCTTCCTTTTTTCTGGTTTGTTAATTTAACACTACCTTTTGGTTTTCTGTTAGATTTAAACTAAATTTATTATTGTTAATTTCATAATAATATTAATTATTACGTTTTTTAATTAAGTTTAGTTAGTTATACATACTACTACTATTTAGTTGATCCTTAAAAGTTCAGGTGTGTTGAAATTTATTTTAAATACTTTTAGTTTTTAATTTAATATTTGCCAAGCAGTCTTCTTTTTTCAAAATCATTTTGAAATATTTTCAGTTCTTTTTTTTTTTTTTTTGGTTTTAGTTAAAGAGTTTTAGTAGTTGCACTCTTTAGTTCATTTTTAATGCTAAATATGTTAAACTTATGTTAATTATTTGTTTTTAGTGGTATTAAAAAGGAAAACACTACAGTTTCTTTTATTTATTTATTTATTTTTTTAAATAAATTTAAACATTCCATTCATTGGTGTATAAAAAGGAGTGGGTGGTTTAATATTAAGTTTGTTAAATTCAAGTTAATTGTTTTTTATTTATTTTTGTTTGTTAAGAGAGTGTTTGTAATTATTCTATTAGTTTTGTTTAATTGTTAAATAATTCTCACACTCTCTTTCATTTGGTTTTTCTAGGTGTGTCACTGTCATTTCAAGCAGTTTAATTTGATCCAAACAAAAGCATTTTAGTTCAACATGCAACAAGCATAAATTTTGTGTCAGTGTATTTAATACCTTCCACGGTTGTTACTTCTTGTTCGACGATACATTTCGTTATACTCGTTGCGATATTCATTTGGATCGTTTGGTGTTACGTCATCTCTGGAACTGGCATTGTGGCTTCTCTCTAATGAATATTGCGTCTCATTGGGACTATGGGTTCTCCGTAAAGATCTTTGCTGTTTCAAAGAATTCGAACTTATGTGTTCGTATTGCCTATTGTCGCTGTTCATAAAATTTAATTCGGAATTGCCGCCCGAGTTAATGGTCTCACGATTTCTTAGCATAGACATGGGTATATCATAATCTCCGCCACCAGCACTGTCTCCTCTTCTGAAGTCCATAATGGGCGAACGATCCAGAGATTTACGCATTAAATCATAAGTCATTTCATGATCACATAATCGGGTGCCATAGTTTTGTGGACTAGTGGTAGAACGTGGCACACTTAGATTATTGCACGAGGAACCTGATGACTGAGGACTTCGAGTGTTTCTACCATTTCCCTCTACCGGTGAGGAGCGTCTTATTCTAGCCACATGATTTCTTTCGCTATTCTCATTCGCCTGTAAGTATCTTATGGCATTGGCGTTTAAATTATTATTAGTAACTACTGTTGCCTCCCTGTAGTCCTCGTCAAATGAACGACTTTTGTCAAATTCTAGTCTTAAAGCGGCCTCTCGATTTAACAAATTTTGACTTCCTATTAAGGAATTATTGCTATGTTGGCTTTTGATGTTATTGCCCGTGGCATTATAGTTGCAATAATCGAAATCAAAGGAACGGCTTTTATCAATATCACTTTGACGGTGGCGTGTACTGGCACTTGCCACGCCCCCATTGGTGTTATTAATTAATATCGATTGTGATTTGCCGGTTGTCCTAATAGTGGGCGGAAAGTTTGTAGTTTGCATGTTGCTCAGATTGTTTCGCATATTTGATTGTTGATACAGGGGTGGCTGATTGGTATTGGCATGATTTTGACCCACACAAACTACCATTTTATGACCGCGATTTGGGGAACGTTCGGTAAGTTGCAGAGATCTTGGAAAGTAAATAAAAAAAAAAGTAAAAAAGAGAAAAACTATTAACTTTGTGGGTCCTTTGGCGGTCTTTTGTGTAAAATGAAGCTTTTTGTATAAAATGGTACTTTTGTGTATAACGGTGGGTTTTAATTTTGGTGTTAAATAAAATTTTTTGTAAACAACTTTTTGTGTAAAAAGTAATAGTTTTGGTGTAAAAGTAAATTTATGTGTAAAATGTAAGTGTTTATGTAAACAGTGTGTAAAATTGTGATTTATGTTGAAAGCACTGTTCGAAAATGAACAGTATATTATTTAGAGTTCGGCTCACACACCCAAGAACGATATATATATGTATATATATATATATATATATATATATATATATATATATATATATATATATATATATATATATATATATATATATATATATTTTTAGTGATTATGTAGACGAACACAACAAAAAGCGCCAAACATTATATTATGTTCATTTCTTCGTTAAAAAAACAGAACAATTGTAATGATACTGTAGACAAACATTAAACTTTAATGTTTTATAATGTTTCTTTTTTTTTCATTGATAAAGAAATGAACAAACCAAAACTTTTGGAAAGACCGCAGCACGAACAGCTTGTGTTTGTATTGTGTATATGTTTTGTTTGTGTACAATTCTTTTGCTGGGTTTTTGTTTCGTATGTGTATTTTGTTTTTGTAAAAAATGTTTGGTTTTTTGCCAGCCAAAAAGGACGAACATTAATGAGCCGAGACGAACACACACGCAAAGAAGAAACATGGTTGTGGTAAACATATTCTAAGAGCAACATATTACACAGTACAACATTTTTCAGTTAATTGATTGCCAACTCAATTCTGTGAACTGTATGTGAAATTAGACCCAAAAAGAAGAATTTCTGCATCATTCGTTTTGTCTTCTTACCTGCGATTTGAAGTTAGTATCGATTTGAAGTTAGTACTATCGTATAGGGGAATTTATCACGTTTTAGGCCCTGTTGTTTGACATAGCTCGACAACCACTAGCCCAATTTAGTTGAAATAAATTTTAAAAAATTAAGAATTACAATTCCCTTAATCTGTTCATATATTGTTTTCCTATACAAGTAACACTTTCGAAGTTAAAAATGAATGTATGAAGGGAAAAAATAATTTTTTGCCTAAAAATTTAAATTTTTTTTTTTTTAAAGTACATAAAAAATCCAAAATGGAAAAAAGTTTCAAGTCTAGTTATTTTTTCGCAAAGTCACATAACCTATGAGCAAAATGAGACAAAGATCATAAAAATCGATGCACGCGTTTCGCTTTTATTCGCAATTGAGTAAAGGTATGAATTTCAAAAATCAGTTATAGCCACCACCCTTAAAATAAAAATATAAATTAAAAAATTATCATGCAAAAAAAAACTTTATTTATAAAAACTTAATGAAAATAAAATAATATTCAATTAATACGCAATTATAATATGCATAAAAACTAAATTTAGAACATTTTTTCAATTATTGGCAATATCCATCCTTGTAGAAGTTGACGCTTGTGGTTCTGATGATCTTGTTTTCTTCGTAGGTTGTTCATATTCATGGTCTGAGTCTGTATCGTCATTCGAGATACACATACTATTCAAGGGCGTGTTTCTTTCACTGTGTCCACCAATTTCAATTTCTTCATCTTCGGTGCTTTCTTCAAACTGCATAATTGTGGAACTCCACCAACAAACCTCCGCAAGCAATGCATCCAATTTTTTGCTTTTGAACCGCTTTTCAAATGGCATGGTCACCTGGTGGAACCTCTCTCCTTGTTCGTCTGATTCCTGAGGTGATTGTGCCAAAAAAGTATCGAGGTGGTGGTGCAAGAAATGCAATTTCAGCGTCATGGATGCACCGATTTTTTCGAAATAAAACAGCAACCTGTCCACTCGTTGCTGTATCTCTTCTCGCTGGACACGGTTCTTTCCTAGAACGCCTTCTATTACTTCTTTCAATGCGTTCCATGCATGTTGGTGGTCGTGATGCTCTGAAAGCAAATGTGTGAAAGAATCACTTTTGATCAATTTCCGAATATCAGGTCCATTGAGAATACATGTTTTAAATACATAAGAAAAACGAAAAAATTATTGGTAATGCGAATGTATAGAAATTAACAAATTTAGATATGACAATATTGAAATACAGAGTACGATACGAACCGTTTTTAATTTTCTCATCACTGAGTTTCGGAAAGATGGATTTCAAACAGTCAAAGGCGCCGTTAACTTTTTTGACCACCACTTCAACGAATTTCCCAGCTATTCCCAGTTTCATGTGGAGCGGTGGCAACAAAATATCATCCAGGTCCTTTATCATAGGTTCATTGCGTAATTTTAATTGTTTGTTGAGCTCGGGAGTTCTTCCTTTCCAATCTTTACATTGATATTGATTTCCTTTGTATCGTGAATCCCAATTACAAAGGAAGCAGAAGTATTTTGGATATCCGCCCTTTTCTATAATCCCTTGTAGTATGTTGACCACCTTCAGATCGCAACAAATGTTCCATTTGTGTTCATCGTATTTGATTTTCTTCAAAATTTCGCCCAATGCTTCATACGTTTCCTTCATGGTTTTTTATTTTTTCAAACTAGTAACTGAACCATCGATGAATAAACGCCAGTCGCCAGCGATATAATCCATTCCCAATTTTTTCACTAAACCTGGGATATCATGGCAGTACGTGAACGTATTTGCTTCGTCAACGGAATAAAATTTCTGAAAATCAGCTTGGCGTTGTGGGTATGATGTTGCGCTGACATTTTGCTGTGTGAGTTTTCTTCTCTTCAAAAAGGATGTCAGCCATTCGGAGTCGTGTTGTGATAGTCCCAGCTTGGCCACAATGTAATCCATTTCGATTTGTGGTAGCGGTTGTGGTGCACTATTTTCAATATCGGGTATCCAATCAGCATCATCCAAATCGGTCGGATTGGTGAAAACGGTTTCGGCTAGCAGGGACACAGTATCCGCACTCGGAGGTTTAGGTGCATCGGTATCAGCAGGGCGTTGCACTGGAAGTGTGGCAGTAAATGCAGCAGTGTATACTTTTGTTTTCAATTGTTGTCTGTTTAATCCAGGACGAAAATTTATGCATGCATAGCACCTGGATTCATCATGTCCAGTTGTGTCTTCCACCCAAATTACTGGCTTCATAAAAGATAACTTTCTACTTTTTCCGTGAATCCATTTTAGAAGGGTAGTATAACAACTGTTGCACACTGTGTTCGGCGTAAAATTTGCACCACTTAAATCTGCTTCATCGAAATAATTACAATACGCGGTTTTGAATTGCTCAGTAAACTTTTAAAAAACTGGAGAAAAATCACTTTTACTGTTCGCGTTCGTCGGCACTGGCTGAATGCCAAAAATCGATCAATGCACACCTATAAATACTACGTATTTTTGAATATTTTACTGCCAGGTACTTATAAATGGGCGCATATTTTAAGGGCGGCTGGCTATATACCTGATTCAGCACTTGTACGTTTCAAACTGTGCAAAACTTTCCAAATAATGACCACCCTTAAATGTGGGTGCAATTTCTGTAAAAAAATCATATAGGTCGCCACCGGAAAAACCCAAATAATAAAAAGGTCACTTTCGGTTTAATTGTCCACGTACATTTATTACCGCAATCATAAAAATCAAATAACCTTTTGTTTATTCCTTTTTTTTTTTTAATTCTCAGAATCATGAAAAAGGTGTCAATGTTTTATCCAAATAATGTTGTGCATATCTCGAGCAAATTTTTGAAATTCATACATTTACTTAATTGTGAATAAATGACAAACGCGTGCATCGATTTTTATGATCTTTGTCTCATTTTGCTCATAGGTTATGTGACTTTGCGAAAAAATAACTAGACTTGAAACTTTTTTCCATTTTGGATTTGTTATGTATTTTAAAAAAAAAAAATTTAAATTTTTAGGCAAAAAATAATTTTTTCCCTTCATACATTCATTTTTAACTTCGAAAGTGTTACTTGTATAGGAAAACAATATATGAACAGATTAAGGGAATTGTAATTCTTAATTTTTTAAAATTTATTTCAACTAAATTGGGCTAGTGGTTGTCGAGCTATGTCAAACAACAGGGCCTAAAACGTGATAAATTCCCCTATACGATAGTACTAACTTCAAATCGATACTAACTTCAAATCGCAGGTAAGAAGACAAAACGAATGATGCAGAAATTCTTCTTTTTGGGTCTAATTTCACATACAGTTTACATAATTGAGTTGGCAAATCATGTGTTGTACTGTGTTATGATAAGAATTATGATTGTAGTCACCATATTAAGATTATTATTGAATCATATTATGACTAAATATACTCGTAATATGTCATCATAATATTTTTCCCTTAACCATATTATTATTCTGTTAATCATACTAAGTTAAGAAGTAATCAAATTATTATCATGTTAATCATAATAAGCTAAGAAATTAATCATATTATTGTCATGTGAATCATAATAAGCTAAGAAGTAATCATATTATCATCATGTTAATCATAATAAATTTAAAAGCAATCATATTATGATACAGCACCTTTCATAGCTGTCATAAAAATGCAAAATAAATTAAAATATTTTTGCATCGATTTTTTATTTTGTGGCTTTTTACAATTTTTCTTAATGTTAATCAAATAGCGGAGTTCAATATAAGGCTTGCAAAAGAGCAAATGAAAAATCTGTGGTTTTCATGGGCAACCGCGTGTGTCCATTTTTTCGATTTTAAGATGTTGATGAAATATCGTAGCACTTTTATAAAATATAACGAAATCTCTGTGTGTTTTGTTGTTGGATTTTACAAAAAAACTATGATATTTTGCATTTGCACTATTACATCACTAATACCGAATGAACTCCGCTAATATTTTAATTTTTTAATTTCTTTAAACTTATTTTTTTTATGGAATTTTATCTTTTAATTGTTTAAACGCTCACAAATAAAAAAACGACACAACTGCTTCAAAATTATTTTACAAATGGCGCTAGCATAATATGAGTAGAGTAAAAATAGTTTAATTGCATCTTTAACATAATATGATAAATGTATAGAAAGTTATCATGTTATGGCTATTAAATATCATGATATGGTTGTGAGAAATATAATATGTTTAGAAAGTTATCATAATAAAGTTGTTAGAAAAATAATTATTTTTCGGTCAACAATACTCAAATTCATAATTGCGATAAACATTGATATGTTTACAGTAACTATAATATTGTTGATATTAAATTAAAATAACAATTATTTGTGCACGACAACAATATATTGTTACATTAAACATAGTGTTGTTGCCGTAAACATGCCCAACCATATTTTTTCTCTGCGTGCAATGAAGTTTGTGGATTTAAAACAAAAAAACGAGCGGAATTAAATGTTCTCATCTTTTGTTCAGTTTGATAAAAAAAAGTATTATTTTTGTGTTCGAAAAATGCAGGGAAACGTTATTATTGTACAGGGAAACGTTATTATTTTTAATGATTTTCTGCACAAACACTATTACCGTTTCTGTTTTCTACAAATCTACCGAACCTAAGAACACTAAGGGACGATAATAAGTTTTTATTTTCGAACACTGTACCCATGTTCTGTAACTATAGTGAGAACTTATCGCATCAAAAAGATGTGAAACAAAAAATTCCAGCGTTTCTCGAAAAGTGAGAAAAAAGTGTGGTTACGTCATTACGGTATAAATGTCATAACATTGCACTCGAAGCCGAATTGACATTGCAGCCGTTGAGAACGCTAGTAACACAAATCGTTGACGGCGACCAAATTTACTAAAATTAAAAAACGACGGCGGCGAAAATACAACCGTCGGCTATACCAAATAGTATAAAGTTCGACTTTAGTGTTTGTTGTTTTCAAACGAGCTTTGAAAACATTTGTATAGTTATAAAATTTTCAAAGAAAAATAACTAAACAATTAAAAATGTGCTAAGAACAAAATATTATTATTATTCTTTGTATTTTGCAATTTTAATTGTTTTTGGTGTTAAAATTTTTTGTCGCCGCATTTTTATTCGTGAGTTTATTTGACAGTTCAAAGCGGGAACTTTTCTGATAAAAATGTAACAAACACAATTTTTCTTTAAATTGGAGAATAATTTCCTTACGTGCTAGCAAGTACTCGGCAAAAAAAGTTACAGACACAGTTTGGTAAGAAAAACAGCTGCTTGTTTCAATATATGGTATTTTTGTTTTATTTCACACATTTCAATCGAAAAGTTACAGAACATGGGCACTGGTAGAAATGACCATATAAGAAGTGGTGTTTTGCCACTTTGCAAAAGGTGACTTTTTTTATGTTAAAACTGACATTTTGTGTAAAAATCTATTTTTTGTAAAAAATTTTCATTGTGTATAAAAGTGGGTCCTTGCAAAAGAAATGTTTGCGTATAAGTGACTGATTTGTAATAATTAGTATGTGGTTCATTAATTGAACTGTTTTATGGTTTTTAATTTAAGTTTTGATATTTTAATCAGGTTTAAGTTCATTGAATTAAATTTTTATGAAGAAAGGAATTTTACAACATAAAATTTATTAAAAATTGTTGATAATTTTTCATTCTTGACTGAGCTGGGAACTGAACCCAGGTTTTCAGGGACAGGTTTCCCTTACGTTTCGATTGTAACCACACAATCTCTGCTCTTCCATTCTTCATAAAAATTATTTAATGAAAATAAATTCAATGATCTTTAGCCTAACCGATTTGTGTTTTAAGCGACTGTGTAAATAGTGAATTTTTTTAATTTAGGTGACTTTGTGTTTAAAGTGACTGTGTAAAAAGTTTCTTTTTGTATAAAAATTCTAAATTTGTGTAAAAGTGACTTTATGTGTTTAAATTGATTTTTTATAAAAACCAGTGTTTTTTGTGTAAATATTGGATTTTTGTGCAAAGCGTGCTTTTTGGCAAAAAAGTTAGTTTTTGTGTTTAAAATGACTTCTTGTTTAGAAAGTAAATTTTTTTTATAACAAGTGACTTTTGTGTTAAAGAAGTTACTAACCTTGATCTTCTTATACGATGTTCATCAGCCTGCTTTGCATTACGACCTAACGACCGTCTATGCTGATTATTGCCGGCATTCATATTAACAACTCTCAAGCCACCACTCTCCATGACTCCTCCGCCACCAACAACACCACCGCCATGATTCTCGTGCTCTCGGCCGCTGTAACTAGAACTGGACGAGCTTCGTGATATATTTACCTTCTCATGTTTACGCTCTAAAGTATTGCTTCTAGAACTAGAATTTTGTCTTGAACCACTTAATGATATCTGAGAACCCTTTTTACGACGATCTTCGGGTGTCAAAGATCGCGATTCAGGTGTTAACGAACGCTGTTTGCGCACACTACTCGAAGAACTGTGCGATTCATTACGATCGGGTGTTAGAGAGCGTTGACGTTGGGTTTTAAACGGTGACGTGACCGGATGATAACTGTTCGTATTCAAAAACTCTGAGCTGCCAGCATCATCCTCTTCAATGTCCAATTCATCATTGGAAAGATCTGCAAAGAAGAATAAAACAAAAAGAGAGGACATGGTTAGAAGTTTCGTAACAAGAAATATTTCGTTATTTTTTACTTATTTTTTTACTGTGAGTAAAATGTGTAATTAATGTGAAATGAATTCATTCAGTTCATCCATTCAGCTAATAAATAACATTTATAAATAATTTATTGTCTGTGTTTGATGAGAAGTGGTGTCGCAGGGAAAAAACTGTAAATTATTGTTTCTTGCTCATACCGTCAACTAATATTTTATTAGTTTTCTTCAGTTTTTATTCCGCCAACCCCTGCTTCATAAAAAATACCATAACTTGTTTGCCATTAAATCCAGTAGTAGCAGTCAGTTCAAGTTTGGTATTCATCTGTCTTTTAACCATGGCAACAGAAACTAAATAACTTAAATTGTATGTTTGAAATAAAGAGAATACAGGTGAGTGTAAAATCGTAGCACATTTTAACACTTCACGGAAAGTAAGTGAAGTTCTTTATATTGCACAGTGCGACAGTAACACAGTCTGCCATTCTGAAACTCCTGGACCATTCACAAGATATTTAGGAAGTTATTTCTTTGAACTTTCCCAATTCTTATCCAAATGTCTTCTTATACGAGACATAAGTTAGCGATCGGAGCCCTCATTTCTAAATCAATATAAAATAAAATAAAAACCAACTCTATTCACTGCTATTTCTCTGGCCCAGTCTGCTGTCATGAACACTTTTTCTATCACATAAAAAAACTTTGGCAATTCTGTCCACTACCAGTTAAATAGTTTAACTGCTAAAACTTCTACTCACTTCGTGCAATAATTCTTCTACTTCCACTATTTACCCATTTAGTTTTTCATTTTCAGTTTGAAATTCATATTCCTTAAAAATTTCCCCCTGCTCTGCTGACGAGTGAAGGGGGCAGTTCGAGGTTAAATTTTGAAAATGGCAAAACTTTAAAGTTTTTTTTTTATCACAATTTTGCTGACAGATTGTTACAAACTTGAGAGCTAATTTTTTTGTTCAGAGCGTGTGCTCTGGCAATAAAATCTCTTAACTTTAATATTTTTTCTATTAGTTTTTTTTCTGCAGTTTTTTTCAGCGAATAACTGTGTTGGGTTTTTAGGTTGTCATCGTTGTTGTTTTTGTTATAATTAAATGATGCAGATTTATTGTCATCCTGATAACAACCAGAGATGAAAATAAAGGAAGAAAAAAACTACTAGCAAAAGGTAGAAAGAAGTAAAACTAATTTGTTTAAGGATTTTAGGAAGCAATTTGGAGATTTAGTTTTATTACACTGAACAGTTTAAATGGCCAAACAAAAATTAAGCTGAAATGATTTTAATATAAAATTATGAAAGGAAAAAAAGAAAGAAATATTTATTTGAGAGAAAATTATTTTAAAAGTTTTTGATAAAAAAAAAAAAATATTCATGTTTGGATATTATTGCAAAGTATTTCAACTTTAAGAGGCTTAAATATGAAAAATTTAAGGATGGATAATAAAATAATATAATCATAACAAAAATCTTATAATTGCATTTAATAAATTTATGGAAATTTCGTTTTAAAATAAATTATCTTTGTTAGTTTAGAATTCTATCAAGACTTTTTTGCTTGGCTGAACAAGCATGATTTTAATTTTTTTTAGGAGAAGAATGTTAAAATTCCTATTTACTGAGCATGGTTTTCTACATCCTACGCCTATAAAGAAAGTCCTGCTTGTTTTCTCAAGCATACAAGTCAGAATGAAATTTAAGTCTTAGAAATTCAATTCTTCTAACAGATAATACGGTTTAAGCAAAACCGTTTGCAACAAAGTAATGGAAAATAATTTTGTGGTTTTCCCTAAAAAGTAAGAAAAAATGTGTTTAATAAGCATTGTATTGGAATCGCTTTTTAAATTCAACGAAACTGTTTAAAGAACCCTGCAAAAATCCCAAAGTACGCTACCCGAAATACGATGCTACCTTCTTACTTAATTTTAAACCAGGAAACACAAACAAATAGGTTTTAACTCATCTTGATACTTTGGAAGCAGGATAAAAGCCAAAATAGCTAAAATAGCTCTGGAATTCCATCTGGCATTGCTAATTGATGGAAGAGATTTAGGATTGGCAAAGTGAATATAAAAACTCCATATCATCTCTTCATTTTATTTTTGAGAATTTAAGAACCACTTGATTTTGCTTATAGCTAGATTTTAGATTTTCATAATTCTCCGCTAGTCGGCAACAAAGTGATATCCAATACTGGGAGATGATGTTTTACCATCCAGAACCCCGTCCATTACATGTCTCAGTATCAGATCGAGACGTAGTGCTGACACCCAATATATTGTGGAGGAGGCAATGACATAAATTGAAAATGTGTGTTTTGATTAAATTTACAACGCCATTTTTCTTGCCCGTATTGATATTTGTTGCATCACAAACTATCATTTTGATAGATGACCATAAGTTGAACTTAGTTACCGTTTTCAAGTACTAACAATGCTAATTTAATCTCTGTAAGTGAATTTTTAATGACTACTACCTGAATTTTCTTTTTACCAATTTTTTTTCATCAAAGTGTAAGCTCTAATCCTGATTATTTATTGTTTTCTTGTAAAGCTCTTCTCGTTGTTCTGATAATTTCTTTACAGCTTTATAAAGTCCGGCTTGAGACAATAAGTATTTTTATACCCTTCACCACAGGTGGAAAAGGGTATACATATGTAAGTTTGTCATTCCGTTTGTAATTTCTACAATATTAATCTTAGACCCTATAAAGTATATATATTCTGGGTCCTGTTGATGAGAGAAGTTGAGTTAACGATATCCGTCCGTCCGTCTGTCCGTCTTACATTTGATATGTGTTTTCCGGAGACTCCAGACATGATAGCGGCTACGTTGTTTTACATTTATGTCACATATAGTCCACCATTTCTTGCTATTGAAATTCAGCCAGATCGGTCCAACAATGGCTGAGATATGACCAAAAAACCACGACTGCCTCTAATTTTTCCAAAAAATCCCTTGTGGTTGTTGTATTTTTATTACTTTTTTTTGTATATCTAGAGAACGGCAAGAGCCAAAGCTTTAAAATTAGGTACAAACATTTAGGTTATAAATATACACCGTCCTACAAAATGTGGGCGGGATTGTAGAAGTAGGCGTGGTACCTCTGATACAAAAAGTATTAAAAAATTGTATAAAAACCTGAATTTTTTGACTGTAATATGACCTATGGTTACGCCTTATATATCAGAAGATCGGAAATTTTTAATAGAAAATATTTTCTGAAGTACATACATGTGAGCGATCCTTTTTCTTTGCTATTGTAAACAACAGAGTATTAATCTCCTATTGTTGTAATAAACAGTAATGCGTTTATAACGATAGTTTAATCTTTTATTTAGGCTACATGTATGTGTTATTGTAATTTATAAAATCTAGTAGGTAGGAATATTGTTATTGTTTTAGTAATAAGAATTTTAGTATTTAAGGAAAAAATATTAGCAAATAAAATTGGGTTCTATTTTATACTTCAACGAAGAAGTGTGTGTATCAATATATGTATATCCAAAGACTAAACGTTTGACTTGATAAAAAGCCTTAGTATTTGCAATATTTATGTGTTACATGAATCAAAATTCTATTCGATAATTTTTGACGAAAGCACGGATTTGTCGGTGAAAAGCCAGATTTCCTTATCTTTAAGATATTTCAACATGCAAAAAAAAGTTTTTTAAGGAAGAATTTATTGGCTTTATTGTAAACGCATTTGAAGAGGCTTCAAAGGATACTGATGACGTTGATGTGTCTATTGATGCGAAGGCACTATCATCAATAGTTCTTAAAGCTTTGACAAATTTTGGTCCTGACCTAAAAAATTGTGTAGGAGATGGAACAGATGGGTGTCCTCTGATGTCAGCAGAAAATGGAGCTGTTCAAAATTTCTGGAAAAGCGACAGCAAAACAAACGCCTTGCTACTCCCATAAATCGAACAACTCAATTTCTAAAAGCAATAAAGTGCCATTAGAACAAAAAGTTGTATCATTTATTAAGCGAAAAACAGTTTAGCAAAGTATTTGGGAGCCAAACTCTCATCATTATGCGTCTTTGCAACAAGTGTACATCATATAGTAGAAGCTTGGGAAAAATTATCTGAGTGAAAAGGTAGTATCTCTACCTTTATATCAAGGAACTCACTTAGTACTTTTAAATTTATTTGCGGAATATACATAATAATTGTGATAGCTTTTGTAACACAGCCACTTAGTATCATTTTACAAAAGCAAGATATAGATCTTCAAAAAGGATCAAGCCTTATTAAAATAAAGCCAAAGAATAATTCAAACCGATTTTTGAAAAATTTTAAGTTGTTTGCGTTCAAATCGAGGTTCCAATATAAAAGACAAGATTTTAACGAAATAATCACATCCAAAATGTTGAAGATTACTACCGAGTTGTAGGTTACATTCCTCTTATTGAATTTATTTTCGAAGATCTCATAACAACTTTCCCAATAGATATCCCAAATGTATTGAACATACCTAAACTTCTACCTCAAAGTGGAATCAAGTCATATACATATACAAAACTTTTAAAACCACAACTAGCGGATGAGCTGATTATATTTGATTAAAGAGATAAACACCTACTAACATCTTAACTTGGCCTGAACTGTTGCATTGGCAACAAACATGGAAAATATCTGAAAATCTATCTGATAACGTTGTAGATGCTTTAATAAACTGTGACGAAGATATCAACCCAAAACTAAGAAAAATATTTCAAATTTTCGTTTCAATGTATATTGAACTGATCTTATGTTTTATTTAACCTTTTTGTTGAATTTTTTTTTAATATAATATACACATATTGCTTTTAATAAACTTTTAAAAACAAATTTTTTACTTTTTTGTATCATACAAAATTCCCCCCCCCGTAAGGCTCAAGCTGGATCCACGCCTACTCCTAAGACACTTTAACATACCTTTCCTCTTCATATTCATTTGTCTTGCATGAAGCGATAAATCTTCCGATGCTAATTTCTTCCTTTGGGATCTTGTTCAACTCACTTTAAGGTATTTCGACTTTTTGTATTTTTTTACATTTTTCAATGCCATCCTTTTTTTTGTAAAATTCTTTGACCAGATTTTTGAGTTTTTTATAACAGATATTTTACTTTTTTTATACTTCATTTTAAGAACCAACAGAAATAATTTGCGAAATTTCAGATTTAAAATAACAAAGACTTCACTACCCACTTAGATATTTAAGACAAGAGGCAAGAGTAACTGTTTTAATGAAAATTAATAAATATGTTAATAAGAACAAAACTTTAACCCGTTCGGTGCGGAAACTTTTTTCACGATAGAGGAAAATTAAAAACTTGCTTTTTTAGGACGCCATATGAGGATTGGTTTCATTAAAAATTCGACAATTTCATCCAGAAATGAAAATTAGGGCCAGTTTGGAATTTTAAAATATTTGTTAAAATTATATTGTTTGCACCTGCTTTAATAGTATGAACGCTATAAACCTTCAAAATAAATATGTAAGTCCCCTTGCTTCGTTTTGTCTCTCGATATCGTTTGTTTATTAATTAAGAGTTTTGATATAATAAGAAATTTTTCTAAACCCTCTTCTAAAAATTAATTAAAAAAAATACTTCTGTAAATATTTTCCCCTAGATTTCAACTTTTTTGAATACCTTAAAATTTCACCTTAACAGTTCACTCTATTTTCTATTCACCGTGTAAATCATGTACACTTTAGAACCTTTTTTTTAGCTTTTTGTTCATTTAAATTCCAAGAATGTTCAAACTTTTAATTCAATAAAGATTATTTGAAAACGTCTTACGTTAAAGCAAATTGAATTTTTGAAATGTTTTTCACTAAAACTATACAATTTCACCTCGATGTTTAACTGAGAAACTAAAACAATGAACAAGTTGAATATGTTACTTTTAACAAAACTTAGACATCAAATCAACACATGAATGGATGAAAAGAACACACATTTTCCATTTTACAGAAAATCTATGTATGTACGTACTATGTATGTAAATATAGAGATGTGTACGTACAAATCAATGGCTGAGCAGACGGAAGTTAAGGAACAGACACTCAGTTGCAATGTGAACATGTACAATGAACATTGTAGATGTTTGTACTTTAAGCATCTACATACGAACATAAAACATCAATGCAGCAAACCAAGTGTTCATGAGATTGAATGAGTGAGCTTTTTTTTGTTGTTGCTGGTAGGTCTATCTCAATAATCTGCATAAACTCTTCAACATTATAATGGACTGAATGCAAATCGTGAAAGGAGTAAAATATAAAAAAAAATACAAAAATATTTCTGAACGATCATGTTTATCATTATGTTTGGCTTGATTGAACACAAATAAAAGACACATTTTACAACTTGACAATGACAAAAACGGCAAAGGAATTGTTTAACAAAAACATTAAATTCAAAAAAAATTTAAAAAAATCTTTAAATGCAAACAAATCAAACAATAGAAGACAATGACGAAAAAGGAAATAAAGAATAACAAAAATCCAAACACTTGAACCCTAAACGTAATGCCAAGTACGACCACTATTGTGTACACTGTAAAGATTTTTTTTGTACAGGGTGGCCCAAAAGTAAGGAAGGTGTTCAAATAGTCTAAAACTTGATTATTTCAATACGATTTTCCTTTATATTTTTACTTACTACCAGGGAAACCAGAAATATGCTCTAAAAACACGTTTTATGCGCATTAAATATGCAGTAAAAACTGGAAAATATGCCTTGAAAAATGTTAAAATAATGCCCTAAAAATTAAAATTGTTCATTTGAAGACAGAATATTCAACAATTTAATAACAAAATCTAAAAAAAAAACCTAAAAAAGGTTAAAATTAATATAAGAGATGTTTGCGTCAAATATTATCTAGATATTAACATCCATATGGGTCATTGTCTTAAAGGGATTTTAGGTACGGCAGTTTAATTGTTATCAAATGTTAACATTTAAAGGAATTTGAAAGTGTGAAACGATTCGACAATAATTTAATTTGCAGTACATAAAATATTTTTGGGTTGAATTTAATTTAAATACAATCATAATAAGATGGCTTTACTGACACAAAGAGTCTTATTTGGAAAGAAGTTTTTATGGGGAATATGTGAAATCATAGACCGATTATCACTATTTACAAAGAACTCGTCCCTATTTGATCAAATTATCTACAAAATTGGAACCTGCACTTTGCGCACAAGGTTAACGTGGGCAGACAACCAGCCAGACGGACGCACGGATGGACATCGTTAGATCACTTTAAAAAATGATTTTGAGTCGATCGGTATACTAAAACATACATTTCTATGTATTATACACATCGCATAACATTTATCCTTAATGACAACCGGCTTTGTCTTACAATTTGAGAGTAAAAATTAAATGTAGATGGCGAAATTGAAGTAACTGAATTTCGAAAAAAAAAAATTATTTTCTGCGACAACTCCTTCTATAAGCATCTGAAAAAATTTAACATATATCAAAATATGCCTTAAAAAAGCAAAATATGCGCTATAAACTTAAAATATGCTGCAAAAATGCTCGTTTAACTAAATTATGCACAAAAATGCTGCAAACTGTAAAACATGCAAAAATATGCACTAACAAATCGATGCCAAAATTCATAAAAGACTCTCATTGGTAGCACAAGGAAAACATGCAATT
The DNA here is from genome assembly GCA_930367215.1 of Pollenia angustigena. Taxonomy (NCBI): domain Eukaryota; kingdom Metazoa; phylum Arthropoda; class Insecta; order Diptera; family Polleniidae; genus Pollenia; species Pollenia angustigena. The sequence goes on along the minus strand of OV884058.1, from coordinate 186,368,115 downwards.
GCATTTTTATTTATTCCCTGCTAATTACATTCAAATTATTAAGGGTTTTTTTTAGAGTGTCACAACTTTGAGTTGGCATCACTGATTTATTTGAGCACCTATTTAACAGCTGATAATTGTTCTTTGTTGAGTTTGAAATTCCATCATGAATCGACTTACAGCAGAGCAACGCGTGCAAATTGTTAAAATTTTTAATCAAAATAAATCAGCAAATGGGCGGGCAGAAGCACAAATTGGTATTGATTTGTAATTTCCTTTCAAAATTTTATATTCCGATGAAGCCCATTTCTGGTTGAATGGATACGTAAATAAGCAGAGTTGTCGCATTTTGAGTGAGGAGATTCCACAAACTTTTGTCGAAACACCACCACATCCACAGAAAATTACTGTTTGGTGCGCTTTATGTGCTGGTGGAGACATTGGTCCATATGTCTTAAAACAGGATAATGGTCAGAATGCGAAAAGTTGTTGAAAATTGGTGTTCCATATTGCGCCTTCTAAGCGCCAGCGGTGGCAGCCACATGGCAGAAATCATATTTAAACATTAATTTCATAAATTTTTCTTTCCAATAAAGCCCGTTTCGTTGACATTAAAAATGTATTTCCTTATTTTATTATGATTTAATTAGTATTGTGGTTATTTTGTTGAACTATTTATGGTTTTTAGTCCAAATTTTTAATATTTTTAATTAGGCTTAAGTTCATGAAATTTAATTTTTCATTAAATTATTTTTTAAAAATATTAAAAATTTGGATTAAAAACCATAAATAGTTCAACAAAATAACCACAATACTAATTATTGTTAAAGCTAAGGCACGAGCTCTATGTGTACATTTGTCCTTCAAGTTGTGCTGAAAAAGGTCAACAGAATAAGAGAAAGACAAAGTGAAAAAAAAACAAACAAAAAATGTACTTGGACTTCAAGAAAATTTCTTGACGAAAGTACGAAAAAACAGAAGTAAAGGAAAAAACATGTAAAATCAATTAGAAGTGGATAATCATTCAGGAAAGCAAATTTCGATCTACCAAATGTTAAAAATACAATTTGGTTTAAGGATTGATGTTTGACTAGTGACGTCAGCAGTCGTCGATGGCTGCGAATGTAAGACGGCAAATCCATCTGAGGAGATCGAGTGGTTGCGATCGAAACATGTCATGGTAACCTGCCGGCCAGGGTTCGACCCGAGCCACGTCAAGAATGAAAGATTATCAATAAAAATTTTAATTGATTTTCATGTTGTAAAATTCCCTTCTTCATAAAAATAATTTAATAAAAATTAAATTTCATGAACTTAAGCCTATTATGATTTAAGCTTGTGTCACTCTATAAAAAACACCCTTTAGTTTGATGCAAATACTATTACCAAAAATATATTTTACGAAATTAGATTGTTCTAAGAGTCATTTATAGTTTTTTTATACCCTCCACCACAATTAGTTGTGAAGTGGGTATATTAAGTTTGTCATTCCGTGTGAAACTTTTTTATTATTAATCTCAGAACCCAAAAAGTATATATATTCTGGGTCCTTGAGTAATTCTCGATTTAGCCATGTCCGTCTGTCCGTCTGTTGAAAACACGCTCACTTTCGTACAACTCAAAAGAAATGAACAAATTGGGTGCCAAATTGCTTGTAGTTATCCTAAGCAGTTTGGGATTGAAATCCAGCAAAATCGGCTCAGTAGGACCAGAGCTATTAATCAAAATGTGGAACCACCACCTAAAAAAATTGATAATTTTGTTACAAAAAAATAACATAAATGCTGGAACAAGGCACGGAATGAGATAAGATTTTGCAAAAATTTGTTTTATTTGACTGGAAATACGCTGTTAAATTTCGTGAAGATCCGTCCATAATTTACCCTAAGCCCCATATAAACACTACTCCCGGAAAACAGTTTAGTACGCCTAAAACCGTAAAAAATAACGCTAGCGTAACAATTTGGTACGTCACAGTCTTTTAGGATCGGTCCATAATTTATATTAGGCCCCATAGAAACCCTACTACCGGAAAACAGTTTAGTACGCCTAAAACCGTAAAAAATAATGCAATCATAATAAATTTTGGCTCGTCGCAGTTTTATAGGACTATAAATGATACTGTGAAATTTCGTGAAGATCGGTACATAATTTACCTTAGGCCCCATATAAACCCTACTCCCGGAAAAGAGTTAAGTACACCTAAAACCATAATTAATAACAAGTCGTCACAGTTTAAGATAATAATAACATCATACAGATATTACTCCTTAAACATTCGAACTGTCGGTGGAGGGTATCAAAGATTCGGCACAGCCGAATATAGCACTCTAACTTGTTTTTTTTTATAAGTATTCTTGTAAGTTATACATACTTTTCATGTCGTATTTGTTTAAAATTGTTATCAACACCACTGTACGGAAGTTTATAGTAATCCAAATACTTTATTTGTTACGCCTTAAAATAGACTTTAGATTTAGATGTTTAAACGTTATTTTAAAGTCATTCTAAGAGAAAGTTCTGGAATCGACTAGAAATAGTTGTGAACAGCATTGCCACGACCAAGAAAAGTTTGCAATCAAAATGTAAAAATAAAGTAACCAATATTATTTTGTTTCAAAGTACTATTTTATTCGCACTTCAGTTTCAAAATTGTGTGTCTAAAGAAGAAGTATGTTTGTTTATATCTTGTAAGCTCATAAACTGCTGGACCGATATTTTTAAAGTGGCTGTAGGAAATATCGCCCAAAGAAAAATGGCCCAAAAAAAAAAAAAAAATGAAAAATCGCCCAAATGAAGAATCGCCCAAAAGAACATGCCACGACCAAGAAAAGTTTGCAATCAAAATGTAAAAATAAAGTAACCAATATTATTTTGTTTCAAAGTACTATTTTATTCGCACTTCAGTTTCAAAATTGTGTGTCTAAAGAAGAAGTATGTTTGTTTATATCTTGTAAGCTCATAAACTGCTGGACCGATATTTTTAAAGTGGCTGTAGGAAATATCGCCCAAAGAAAAATGGCCCAAAAAAAAAAAAAAAAATGAAAAATCGCACAAATGAAGAATCGCCCAAAAGAACATGCCACGACCAAGAAAAGTTTGCAATCAAAATGTAAAAATAAAGTAACCAATATTATTTTGTTTCAAAGTACTATTTTATTCGCACTTCAGTTTCAAAATTGTGTGTCTAAAGAAGAAGTATGTTTGTTTATATCTTGTAAGCTCATAAACTGGTGGACCGATATTTTTAAAGTGGCTGTAGGAAATATCGCCCAAAGAAACATGGCCCAAAAAAAAAAAAAAAAATGAAAAATCGCCCAAATGAAGAATCGCCCAAAAGAACATGACCCAAAAAGTTATATATGAAATTTTGCCCAACAAAAACGAAAAAGGGCCCAAAAAAAAATGAAAAATGACCCAAAAAGCAAAAACGAATTTTTCCGAAAAAAAATTAAAAATTACCCAATTTGCAAAAAAGTGGTTATTATTCATATAAACTTAGTTCCATACAAGTGTAAGTTTTATGTAAAAAATTGCATTCTATCTTCAACAGCTGCTCGGCAGTAAGGACAGTAATACTGGCTGCGCAAACTTCGCTAAGCTTTTCTGCATAGCCGGCCTTCGGCCGGGCGCAAGGATTTTCTCCTCTATGGTATAGCAAACACCGCCTTCGCTAACTAAAGCTTCTCTGTATAGCCGGCCTTCGGCCGGGCGCAAGGATTTTCTCCTCTATGGTAGAACAAGTACCGGTTTCGCTAAGTAAAGCTTCTAAAATCTGCCTTGTTTTCGAACGAAGGCCATATACGCAGAGAAGCTTTAGTTAGCGAAGCCGGTGTTTGTTATACCATAGAGGGGAAATCCTTGCGCCCGGCCGAAGGCCGGCTATACAGAGAAGCTTTAGTTAGCGAAGCCGGTGTTTGTTATACCATAGAGGAGAAAATCCTTGCGCCCGGCCGAAGGCCGGCTGTACAGAGAAGCTTTAGTTAGCGAAGCCGGTGTTTGTTATACCATAGAGGAGAAAATCCATGCGCCCGGCCGAAGGCTGGCTTTGCAGAGAAGCTTTAGTTAGCGCAGCCGGTATATATTATATCCTTGAGGAGAAAATCCTTGCGCCCAAAAGTGTGTTCGTTATATATTTAATATAAACACACAGAGAAAAAACAACAAACTTATTTTTAAATAAATTACAATTATATTAAATAAAGATGGCCCGAAAAAATGGGCTATTTTTCATATAATATTTTTGGGTGATTTTTCATAACGAAAAATCACCCAATTTAAAAAACGAAAAATCACCCAATAATAACGAAAAAAAGCCCAAAAATTTTGGGTCACTTTTCATATGAATTAAGGCCCAATTTTACATGGAATTTTTTTGGGTGATTTTTCATTTTTTTTTTTTGCCATTTTTCTATGGGCGATATTTCCTACAGCCTTTTAAAGTTTTACCGATGGTCTGGAAAGAAGAATAAACTATATAATTTTTCGAAATATTTAGTGGAAGTGGCACCTCCTATACAAAGTAAACACTTATTTTCTTCAATTTTAAAAACTTTTTCAGCTAGAGATTTTAACCTTTTTTATAAAGCGCTCTTACAAGTAAAACCTTTAAAGTCTAGCTATGCGTTATGGCATAAATGTGCAAAATTTAGCTAAATTATGCGGTAGGGGTTTATATAGATGCTTTTTGCCCGGTGGAAATAATATCATTTCGAAAGGGCCTTTGACCTTATCGCTTGTCTAGAAAAGTGTTTCAGTTATACATATAAAGCATTAAGAATAGCAGATAATGGCCACCTCAACTTCAAAGTATATACCTTATATGGTTAACAGACTATCAATTTTAAAGTTTAAGCTTCTAAAAAAATAATTTTTAAGTAAATGAAAAAGTATTGGTTTAAGATGCACAAATACCACCCACAATTTTAAGGGTCAACAAAGCGGAGAGGGTAGTTCTTGTTCCAAAACAAAAAATTGGTTATTTTGGGTTGAAAAAAGTAACCAAAATAGGAAAAAAGTACACAATTACACATTGGAAAAAACAGTAACCAATTTTGGTTAAAAGTAACTAAAATAGCAACGCTATTTGTGAACTATAAACACCTGCTAACTCATTAATGTTTAGTTTAGATCGATTTGGGACATTAAACGGTTCAGTTCATTGCTAAAAATAGTGGATACATTTTGTAATCATTATAATTAATTTCAATAAAGTGGATTTGTTGAATAAGTTTGTGTATTTATTTTGATTTGAAATTAAAAAGAACTTAATGGTTTATTAAAAGTGAATAGACCGAAACGAGTTTTATAAGGTAAAAACGTAACAATATATAAATTCCTGTCGTTCCTCATGGGTGCATAGAGCCCCAAAACAGCTCGCTTATATGCCAGCCTCATCAACAGAAAAGGATGAAGTAGTTCTTCTCCGAAACTCAACGATTTACGGAACCTTAAATAAAATTAAAAATTATATTCCTACTTAATTTGTCAAGCAATAATTCAGTCCATTGTATGAATGGAATTTGAATGGAATTAAACGCGTAGAATTGAACACTAATGTACCGGCTCACTGTCAAATAGTCTAGTTTTTAGTCTGCCATAAAAGAGTCTTAAAAATTAAACAACAAACAACAACAAACTAAAATAATTTAATTAATTTCGTTTAATTGTGCTAAATTCCCATTTCATACTATTGATAAACTAAAATTAATTGTTGATGCGATAAGCGTATGGGAATACGCATTTCACTGGTTTCTTAGGCCAAATCGTCAGGAAACTTCTTCCAAAGATTTTTGAAAAACTGAAGAAATTAAACCAAATAAAACTGTTAAGCGAATAAGAATTATAAACCCCAGTTTTACTTGTAACAATATCAAAGCTTAAACAAAAACAGCAACAATAAACAGTGAGTTTACCTTTTCTTACAGTCCCGACTCCAATTGGTAGATTTTTTTTTTTTGAAAAACTGACGATCAATTACTTTAATGGATCAAGCATATCGCCTTTTTTAATGGAAAAACTTAAACATCAGATAAAAAACTCCAGAGTAATAAAGTGTTACTATCCAAACGGATTATTGGTCCATATTTCATTAAAAATGAAGTAGGTTATGTAGTTCATATTTGTGTTGATGAAATCCGCAGCATGTTTGAAGGAAAGCATTGAAGAAATACCCACAAATATGGAAAACAAGCTGAAGCCACAGCGCCTACAGCAAGATAAGCAGTGAATATCTTAGAACTTGTGTATATCAGTGATAACCAAGCCCCGAACGCACGCACACAAAGATATTATGTACTTGTGTGCGGTCGCAGAGACTGATGATAGTCTGATGTTTTGAAACGAACAAAGTTGTTGTATACATGTGAATTGCCGACCGTGTCTGTGTAAAAAATACGATTATTGACTTACTCGCGAGCCTATGGAGTGGCTATCACTGGTGTATATGAATTAATTCCAGCGATAGCTCCAGAAATCCTAAAAAATAAACTGGAAAACCCTTTCAGAAAGAGGGCTACTAAGGCCAGCACTAAGCTTAACAAACTCTTCATGCATTTTTAAAGATTTTTAAAAAAGTTGTAATTACCTGTAAGTTTGCGATATTAAAGACTATTTAAAACCTCTTTGTTTCTTTGGAGCCACCCTATAGTAAGAGTTAAAATTTAAGTGTTAGTAGGTGTTTGTGTTTAAATGTAATTGTATTTACATGTGTTAGTTTTTTGTAGGTGGTGTCTTCTGTATCCTTTTTCAACAGAACAACAAGAAAAACTTTTCTTTTGTTTAAATGTTTCTTAACTTTTTGGTCTGAATTGCATTTTAAAAACTATAAAATGTTGAAAGATAAAATATATTTTGTTGCTACAGGAAACGTGGGTGAATTTAAAAAGTTTTAAAAAATAAAATGTATATAAAAAAAAAAAAAAATAGGAAAACTTCCCAAATTATAGCAAAACTTAAGTGTCCGAGTAATTTTAGTTTGGTCACCAGGTGAAATAATAGATTGGCTTGTTTTTTAAATCAAACACTCGTTGGATACAGAAAATGTAGGCCAAATATTTACGCCTATCCCATCCATTTTGAGCAATATCGGGAAAAAACCCAACACCCTTTTCGTTACCTAAACCCGTAATGTCTAAATCGTGTAAAAATACTAATACTTAATGGGATCCCAATTAAACAATATACCGATTTAAACAATTAATTAATTAATACCATACAAACTTTGCATAAAGATTTTTCTTTGAGCAAAAATTAAAATTGTCAACAATTTTTTAATTTAAAAAAAAATTGTTTTTTATTGGTTGGGATCAGAATGGGTTATTCTTTAAAAGACTGAGAAGCATGTGTTGTCGGAATGACAACTTAATGGTGTCAATATACCAGAGGTGTGTTGTCAAAAATAAAGACAACATTTTGTCGGAATGACACCATAATAATGATAATATATTTACAGCTTGTTGTCTTTATGACACCAAATGGTTACAAGCTGACAACGAAGTGGTTCAAAAATATTAACACTATCCGTTATCAATTTGAGGACAAACGTAATTGACTCATTTTTGAACGTAAATGACTCACTTTTTCTTTGTGTTTTTTCCTTGCAAAAACCCTCGCATTTTATAACGGTTTTCCATTCTTTCAATACCAAACAAACTTTGGATACAATAAGTTTATGTCATGATTCTTATTTGGGTTTGACATCAGGACCAAGAGCAATAGTGATTAATGCCCCTATTGCGGTTCTCCACTCAACTCAGTTTGGTCGTGTTGGAGTCAACCCAACTTATGCACAACCAAACTGATATTAGGAATTGTGATACCCAACTGAGTTTGCTATAAAGTTGTCAACTTAAAATATCGATTTGCCAACTTTAAATATAACGTTTGACAAGTGAAAATTTTATAAAATTGTATAATTGTTTAAACTAAAGGTTTTTAATTGTTGTGTTGAATAAAAAGTATTTATAATTGATATTAGTGTCGATTTATTTTTTGATGATGAAAAGGAAAACTCTTGTATAGATGCGCTACGTAAAAAAAAAAAAACAAATTCGTGATGATACCAACCCTCTTGAACTACCCAGTGCCAAGTAAGAAGTTATAATAAGTAACGAAACTTTTTTGTGGCTAATAAGTTCTTCTTCTGGTTGGGGTAGCTGTTGGCCAATCGGCTGGTTGTATTATTGGTTCAACTGACTCAGTAAAATTGTCACTTGAAATATTTTCAACACCAAATACTTGACCAGACTTGCAATACAAGAGCTGCGAAACACTATCCTCAATGCTATTTAATGGAACTTCTTTTATAGCCCTCCCCCTGTCGCTTGAGTGTTTCTTTTATTTTTGGCCAGTTTTTTCTTTATAATATTATAATTAGATTAAGAAGATTAAAAGTGTTTAAAACAAGTTCTTGTCGTGGTCCCAAACTTTTTAACTCCACTATAAACTCTTCTCATAACTCCTTCCATGAATCATCATACCAAACTTTGGTGTTTTCCGCGAACAATTTCTAAGTTTAGGGGCATAAATTCGGAGAATTTACAATATTAAAGAACCCTGGCATATTAGAAAATAAGAACCAAAATTTGTTCCTTTAGCCACTAACGTTGCAAAACTCATATTAAAGCGAGACATTTGTAAATGATCTTTGTAATATGATGGATCGCTTTAGACCAGTTTCAATATCATACTACTCTGTTGTGAATTAAATTGATTTTTTTTTGAGGGTGTATAGTTCTATGAAAACCATTTTCTTATTAATTAACTTTACATTATTTGGTACTTCAACATTTATTGGACCTACTCTGCTTAACAAAGGATCTCCAAGCACTTCGATCTTGTACGTTCTGCTTATAGTTCTGATCCATCTACGGCAGTCTCGGTTTTCCCTGTTTGCACTTTCCGTGGTAGTTTTATAGCCTTTCTGGCTGGAGCATTCGTTTAAATTCCTTATCAATTACTCCACGTATATAAAGAAAACTTTTAAAATATGTGAACATAAACATCTGTAAGTATTTTTTTACATTTTGTTTTTTATCTTCAATGTAGAAATATATGCATTGTTTAAATACTTGAAAACCAAAAAAATCGATTTGAAATTTCCGCCAGATACCCATACATTTAAAAACAATACTACCCAATACACACAAAGTCAAGCCTTTGAGATGTAATGGGTTCTTTCATTCAAAATGAAAAGGGTTGCATAAATCATTTTCGAGTCTTACATAAAACTTTAGAATAACTCTTGATTAGAGTTGATAGTTGATTAGAGATAATATTGAATTGAAAGATCGGTAAGTAAGTAAAATCTAAATTAAAATGTTTAATTTTTTTGATAAAATCAAAATTTTGTTCTCAAATCAATGCTGCTTCTGACTTTATCTCAATTTAATGCGATTAGAGAAGAAAAACAAAAACCTTTGATATATTTCATTTTGATAATAAGATGTATTGAAACCACGTCATTCTCAAAAAACATATCATTTTCTACAAACTCATATTTAAGATTAATATTTGAACTAAATTTGATGTTGATAAGAGACAAAATGTTTGGTAAATGTTAATAAAATATCGATTTCTTTACTCAATTAATATACAACTTTAAAGCAAATTTAAAAAAAATTTAAATCATTTTCAAACATGATATTGCAGGTAAAAATTTATGCTTAAATTTAATTTGATACTGGTTAGAGAAAACACGTTCAATGAATTTTATTGGGATATTAAAAGTTGTTCTCATAACATTTTATAACAATTAATATGATTTATAATTGAATTTAGCAATACGTTATAATTTTCAATAGAATAGAATTTAAAGGAAAACTAAGATTTTCTTTCATCAGATGCTTGAGTTGAATATTTGAATTCAATTTGTAATCAATTAGAGAGTAAACTTTTAGATATCAATTGTTTTTTTTTTAATAAGTCTTAAAATATAAAATTGATCTTGATTTCAAGAGAAATGGGTCAATTGAAATGTATACTTAAAATCAATTACATATAAGTATTTACGAAAATTCTCAAAATTTTCTCAAGCCTGGGAAAATAAATATGATAAAAATCAGGACTTTAAAAACTGCAGTCGAAACCAGAAACTGTCGAACGAAAAACGAAAATTTGTGTACAGCTTTTTGTTTTTAAATTGGAATGACTGCGACTGTTTACATTTAGTAAATCAATAGTTTTTTTTTTGGCCAATGACAAATGAAAAAGTGAAGACATGGCAGTTTTTCTCCTTTGACTGCAGTTTTTAAACGCTGATAAAAGTTACATTTCTTTTAACTTTTGCTGCAAACATTTACTTAGAACTTGTGTGTTATTACAATTTTTCTTTTAATTCATACAATTTAATATGTTAGATAAAAGGTTGAGAAAAGTTTCTTAAAAAAGTCGACGTTTGTTTCCAACTTATTTTTATTTAACATTTCCAAACTTTTGAGTTTGGGTCTGCCAGATGATTGTAGTGTCCTGCAGGCGGAAATCTCTGTTATAAGACGGGCGGCTAATTGGCTTAGGTATTTTTGTTCTGTCAGGACCAGCACTCAGGGGATGACCCCTACTAATGCATTGCATTGAGTTGGAACTAGAAAAATAGGTTGTGGGAAGGAGGATAGAGGGAGTAGTGTTTGTGAACATTCGATTTGAACTTAATCATGTTGTAAGTGAGAGGGAAGACTTCAGCAGGAATGTTATTCCACATACGAACAGTCCGGGAAAAAAACGAATTCTCTCTGTAATGCGTTGTACGATTCACCTGCCAATCGACCACATAAGGATGGGCTCTTGAGGAAAAACGTGTATTACGAACAAACGTACGGGTTTCGGGACCAGATCCCTAATTTCGTCAGAACACATCCCATTGTAGTAGCGATAAAACAGGCAAATACAACCCACATTGCGACGGTGCTCAAGGGAGTCAATAGAATTAGATATTCTACTGTCACCAATGAGAAGCTTCGCCCTCTCCTGCATGCGGTAGAGAATCTCCAAAATAGAGAGAGTTGTATCCCATACGCGGTCGGATATAGGTGGTATAAATAGTAAGGAGATCAGATGGAGTGAAGTGTATCTTACACCGTCTTAGAAAACCGAGGCAATTGAATGCTTCTTTCGACACCTTGAATATGTTATCGCATATCGCTGGATATATATATATATATAAATTTAGTGATAGCAAGGCTGTCTTTGCATCCCTAAGGGCTGTCAATACGACATCGAAATAAACTAGACAATGTCGGTTACCCTTAAATGAGATTGCGAAGCTTTCGATACCAAGGCATGCCAACTGCCGGGGTAACCAAATAGCTGATAAGCTTGACGTACAAGGTTGCTGTCTGAATGACAGATTTCTTGATAAATTCCTTGGCCTTCCAATGGCAAACTGTAAGTCAATCCTTAAGCGCGAGCCTTATTTACTTTCACAGCTAGGGTATAATCATAAATCCGCCTATTCCGTATACAAGGCATTGTGGCTTGGTTATGATGGAAGGAGAACTTGCTCTTAACTAGTTTTTCTTAGGGAACATATTAGAACAGTGATCTCAGGGACAACTGGACATTGACCCGTAGGGATTCATGCAAAGAGAAGGGGTGTGGAAGTCAATGACGATTGTAGAAATTGTCATGACGGGAAATAAGAGAAAACTGTGTTTCACATTTTGTGTAAGTGTCCTGGAATTTAGGATTTTAAAGAGAGAATCCTGGGAAACCCAGTGTTTGTCTGTTTGGATGATCTAAATATCTAATATATTTATAAAACTAAATTATTCTTGATGTTTGCTGGGTATAGATTTTCAATGTACATATAAACATTTGTGTGTGTGTATGTGTGCTTGTCTGACATCTTCAATGGCTGTTTGTTTGCATGCATTTTCTTTCTTTACTCTCTGTTATTTTGGAAATCTTTCAAAAATCGTAAAAAGGAAAGACACTTGAATGTTCTTCATCTATTGTCCTTGTCAGTTTTTATTTAGTTATAACTTTTATTTTTTTTATCTTGCATGTATGTACGAATTCCTTTGTGCAAATGTGCCAACAATTTTGGTTGTGTCAATTCAATTCACTTGATGTGTTGTTTCTATTTTTTTTTGCAATTTTTGCAAAAAAATATTGTTTAATTTGTTATTAGATTTTCAAATAGAATTTTGGCGCCCTATGCTCCAGTGGGAGTTGGAGGAATATATATATATATATATATATATATATATATATAAATGGAATTTTTAGTTGTTTTGATTATTTGTTTGCCTTTTTTTGTAAATTTTCTCCACATCTTTAGGTTTACATAGTAATTACCTCGAATATTACTTATAAATATTGGCTAGACAAAACGATAATGGTATTTACAAGTAATTTGTTTTCAATGTAAGTTTTTTAAGAAGACTGAAATGCCAGAAAGAAAAAAAATCATCTCAATTATGAATACAAATTCCCTGGGAGGTTTTCTTCCCTTTTCCCATTTTTACAATTCAATTTACATTCCCCAAGCAGCTCACTACTTCCGGCCATTGGTCAAGTATCCCCTGGTAATGTCGAACAGACTTCCAATCCTGCCGACAACTAAAGTGAGAGGGCGATTGCTTTGCTGAGTAACCTGAATGGCACGCTAACACCGTTGCGTCTCAGGTAAGTAGGTGTCTCTGAAACTCAGCGTTGCACCATTAGCCGCAAGGCGGCTAGCCTGCCCAGAGGCTGTTGGCAGCCCCAACACTGTGATCGGATGTGGAGTCCCAATCAGTCACCCATCCTAAACATCAACGATTACAGAAACCACAGCAAATAATAGAAACCAACAGATCCCTACGATGACGATGACTTAACTACATCGAAGAGCTTAAAGAAGGCTTAAACGTCGACGCGTTCATCCTATTGTTGAATGGCCAATTATCTAAGCACATTTTTAGGACGCCGCCAGAGTGCATATTGGTTATAAAATACCACGCAAAAAGCCATGGACATCTGATGTCACTTGGCATCTGATACAAACAAGAAGGGACTTAATGCAGCCAGGACACGGTCGGAGAAAATTGTGCTGCGAGAAGCCTACAGTCAACAAGACAAACTGGTAAAACAAACCGCTGGAAGCGATAAAAGACGATTTTATGTACAACTCGCATGTGATACGCAAAAAGCTGCGATAGAGCACAGACTGAAAGATCTGTATGCTATCACCAAAAAGCTCACGGGAAAAAACTTCGCAACAACAAAGCCTCTAAAGAACAACGAGGGAGTGCTGACAACAGTCCGGACGGAACAACTTGAAATATGGAGACAACACTATTCCAGCTTGCTGTCCAATCCATCCTTTGCTGCCGTAAACTTATGTACTTGTACCCACCATTATGTAAGACAAAATATCCCGACTGAGGCTCCCGAATTTGACGAAATATTAAGCGCTGTCTCATCTTTAAAATCAAATCAGGCTTCTGGAGCAGATCACATAGCACCTGAAATGCTCAAAGTGGACAGCCAAACGTCATCATCCTTTCTACTGCCACTAATCCAAACATTTTGGGCCACAAACGAATTGGATCCCCAGCTCAAAGAAGGTATTATCGTCAATCTCCCTAAAAAGGGAGACCTTACGGAATGTCAAAATTGGAGAGATATAACCATTCTTAGTGTAGTAAACAAAATCATAGCACACATTATAAGCAAAAGATTGTCCCAGGCTATATTGCCGGAACTCCGGCATGAGCAAGCTGGGTTCCGTCCACAGAAGTCTTGCACTGATCAAATCAACACGGATGATTGCGAAACAGTCTAACGAGTGGCAATCACCTCTGTATATGGTCTTTATCGACTTCGAGAAGGCTTTCGATACCTTAAGGCACGATGCGATATGGACCGCCCTTGCTTGCAAGGGTGTTCCACCAAGACTTATAAGTCTTTTCCAATCGCTATATAAGGATGTTTGCTGCCGAGTCGTGCATGACAATGCCCTAAGCAACCGCTTCGACGTACTAACGGGAATCAGACAAGGATGCGTATTATCGCCACTGCTGTTCAATATTGTGCTTGACGTTATTATACGAAATGCAACTCGAGCTTGTAGAGGAATAAGATGGGGCCTAAATGAACGCCTTGAATGCCTCGAATATGCAGATGACATCTGCTTGCTGTCACATAGCCACAGAGATATGGCGGCGAAACTTAAGTCTATAGAAACACCACCAAGAGTAAAAGCATGCGATATAACACTATTAACTTTAACAATACGCAATGTAGAACTAGACGATGTAAAATCTTTCTGCTACCTTGGTAGTATAATTACAAACACTAGCGGATCTAGCAATGATGTGGTATACCGAATATCTAAAGCCAATCAAGCATTTGGCATGTTAAGTAATATATGGAAATCAACAGTTATCTCTTTAAACACCAAGATACAGTTGTTCAACACCTGTGTGAAATCCGTGCTCCTCCAGCGAGACGTGGAATGCATTGCCACGTGAGACAAATGCTGTGCAGGTGTTTGTCAATCGCTGCTTACGAAGAATTCTTCGAATATTCTGGCCTGCAACAGTATCAAACGTACAGCTATGGAGTAGAACTAATCAACAGCCAATCCCTTAAAAAATTCATCTGACATCCAAATAGCTGTCGACCGATTCATAGAAGTCTTGGATACTGCAGCAAGAAATGCAACCCCAATCAAGCGGACAATTAAACGCGCTCCTTACAATACATCGACGGATATAGAGACCCTTATCAGAGAAAAAAGGAAGTTAAGAAGACAATGGCAAAACAGTCGTTCCCCAACCACTAAGGCCCAACTACAATTATGCCTGACCACTCTTCGCAACAAATTGAGACAGAACCACGAGTCTGCAATAGAAGGCTATATAAACAGCCTAGACGCCACAAAAAACTCCAATTGTAGCTTATGGAAGGCTGTACGGCATATGAAATGCCCTATAACCCAAGAATCTCCATTAAGACTGGAAAACCGCACTTGGGCCAAAAACACACATGAAAAATTAAACGCTCTCGCGGGCCACCTTGAGAATGTTTTCACGCCACATGATGCACGTACTTGTTCCTGTCGTCCAATAATTCCTGATAAGGTAAACCATCCATTAAAATTTAACATAACTCAAGTAAAATCTGCAATAGAAAAAGTGAATATTAGAAAATCTCCCGGACCTGACCGCATCACAGGGTCAATGATAAGAAACCTACCATCGTCTGCTTCCAGAATCTTGCTGCTCATTTTTAACGCTATATTAAGAGTCGGATACTTCCCATCCTCATGGAAGAGGTCTATAATTGTTATGATTCCCAAACCAGGAAAAGATGCTAGCCAGGTTGCGTCGTACAGACCGATAAGCTTATTGTCAAACCTATCGAAGCTTTTCGAAAAAATATTCGTTTTAAGTATAACTCCTCATCTAAATGAACACGACATCATCCCGGATCACCAGTTCGGATTCAGAGCAAAACACCTGACCTGGTCGCGTCATATTGAAGCGAAAATAACGGCTATGAAACTTAAAGCAGCTCAACTACATTGGCTTCTCGGTCGAAACTCAAACTTGTCCTTATACAACAAATTTCTCTTATACAAGTCCATCATAAAACCAATATGGACATATGGCAACCAATTATGGGGTACTGCATGCGCATCTAACATCCAAAAGCTTCAAAGAAGACAGTCTAGAATATTACGACAAATTGTCTGCGCCCCATGGTATATACGTAATGATATTATCCACAGAGATCTCAACGTCCCCACTATCCAGGAGGAAATTAAAAAATATTCAATAAGTTACATCGATAAACTAATGGCCCACCCTAACTACCTCGCTCGGGGTCTGCTTCAGTTCGAAGGTCACCAGAGGCTAAAAAGAACCGATACTTTGAGCCTAACTAGAAGACATTTTTAAAATTTGAATACAGCAGTTTGTGGTTACACTGGTAACAACTAATAATCAACAAGTAGAATTAAGATTTGAATACATATTGTAAATTTCGATAAGAAAGATTCAATAATAAAAATATATAAAAAAAAAAAAAAAAAAATCCAGATGGAAATCCCTAATCGCAAATGGCGTTGGATTGGCCATACGTTGCGCAGGCCCACAGGAGACATAGCAAAAGCCGCCATAGACTGGACACCCCAGAGTAATACAAGAAGAAGAGGCCGTCCATTGCACACATGGAGGCGCCAACTGGAATGCGAGATTACTCAAAGTGGTCTTAGTTGGAGTGAAATTAAGCATAAAGCATCGCAAAGAACTGAATGGAATCAGTTTGTGGTGGCCCTTTGTTCCTTATAGGAACCACAGGACATAATAACAATTATAATTTACATAGGAAAATTGGGAGAAGGGAGAAAACTCCCGGGAAATTTTTATTCTTAATTGGGCTGAATTAAATAATTTTTCGCGAGATTTTCTTTTAAATTCTAGTACGCAAAAAAGTCAAATTTTTATCGAAAAGTAAGTGAAAAAACTTTAATTTAGTACGCGTTTTTTCCTCCTGTAAAGGACCAATATTTTTCAGCACAAATAAATAATAATATACTCTTTGGCTTTAAGTAGATATCAAGAAATGGACCTGTGAAAAAGCCTTCCAGGTGAGTAGATTTGATATCTCTCCAATATTTTCTGTGGGGTTATGTAAATTAAGGGGTCTAATCACCGCATACGATATCGAGTAAAATAGATCGAAATTATTTATTTTGGTATCATGAAAATCGATATCGAATGAAATGTATTGAATTTCAAGTAATAGCATTCGATATCGAGTAACTCGACATTATATTTATCGAGTTTTCATTCGATACGCCAGGGTCTATCTTATGCAAAAAAAAAAATCGATAGTTTATTCGATACGTTAGTATCCAATGCGGTGATTAGACTCCAGTGTTTTATGCTAATATACCAGCAACAATTAACGGCTTGGATGCCAACATTGTTTGTGTTATTCGCAAAGAATTTGCGTATAGAATGCACTTCTTCAAGAAGAGACGTGTTTAAAAAATTGAATTTTTTTATAGTTATGTTTTATAATTTCGAGATTTAAAAAAAATGTTCTAAGAATTTGTAGTTTACAAGATTTTGTTTGTCATGCTTAATTCTTGATAAAAACACTGAAATGTTTTGTTGATGGGATAATATATTCCTATGCGTATTTTACTGGTTGCTTAGGCAGATCGTCAGGAAAGTTCATCCAAAGATTTTAGAAAAACTAAAGATAATATACAAATAAAACTTTTAAGCCAATAAGAATTATAAGCAGCAGTTTTACTTCTAACAATATCAAAGCTTAAACAAAAACAACAACAATAAACAGTGAATTTATCTTTTCTTAAGAATTTTAAAGTTTATTGCAAAATATTTTCATTAATTTTGACATTTAAAAATTTTTAGCTTAAAAAAAACTTGCAACTCAATTTTAATTTTTTTGATAATTTAAATTTGTTGAAAAAAATTTTTATTTTAATCAAAACTTTAAGATTTTTCTTCTTCGAAGCATTTTGTTATGTAAATCTGAGTATATAAGTTTTCTTTTTTTTTGTTTTGTTTTTTTTTTTATTAGATTTTCATTGAAAGAAAGTTTTCCCTGTTTTGTACACTTTTTACAAACAAAAAGTTCAAGTAAAAATTTCTACCATTGGGGAACACCTTCTTAATTAAGAAGTTAAAAGTGCACAAAAAACCAAATAGATCTTGTTTGGTTAACTATTAGATAGAGACTTAAGTTTATGGGAGTGTACAAATACATAAAGGTAGTACCAAACATTAAGAAATTATAGTCAAAAGTTAAAAAAAGTAAAGTCAGGTGGCGAATTACGGCATTCGATATCGATCGAAATTTCCATTTAAATTGTATTCTAATTTCGATCGATATCGAATGCCGTAATTTGTCCTCAGGTCTTTTAATTGGATAATAATTTGTGTTCAGTTTCAGGTTTTTTTATTAATAATTTTTATCGCAATACATAATTTGTTCGGAAAGAGCATGTAAAAAGCGGATTTACATTAAGGGTGGTGTCGCTGCAATAAATCGTATATTCTATTTTGGAGTACCTTTTAAAGTTCACGCGCATTTACATAAAGATGTTTTGTAGCGACAGTCAGGGGACTTTTTCACATTAAATTGATAAATTCCTCTTTAATCGTAGCAGTGTTTACATAAAGTAAAAAATTGTTAGTTTAGAAAATGTAGAATTAATATGCTTAATAAGCAATACTGACAACAATTTAAAAAACAAAATTAATATGCCCGATTTCACCAGATTTAAGAAATAATTGAAGAAATTACTGACCAAACTGACTTCGCTGTTCGAAACTTAAGATTTGAATTAAGTTGGAAATATTCTAACTGGCAACACTGGTCATACATAACAGAATAAGAGAAAAAGAAATATGCAATAGAGAAGTGTCAAAATTGTAGCCTTAATTCTCATGACGTGCTACTTTTACAGCACCGCAATCTTTTCTACACTTACCGGCAACAAACACGAGTGCTAGGCGACTTGTAGAAGCGATATGACCCTTAATGTAACTTAATGTAAGCCGCCGCAAAGCAGTGGTGAACCAAAAATAGCAGGAGAAAATTTACTTAAAAAACAAAAGCAACCCAGCGGAAAAAAGGAGTACGGATGCCTTCTCTGTACTCCTTCTTTTGGATATACAAGGACTGTTCGCTCCATTACATACTCATACACACGTTGTCATTGCAGAGCAGACTTTCCGCTCTCATTTTTTTTAGCAGATACATACATAATAATGGTAACGGGATCAAAAAAAAATCCTTCCCTTTTGCTTGTGCAAAAAAAAATATGTGTTACTCCTTCTCTTCTCCCTTCTCAAAGAAGCGAGTGTAGAAGGTGTATCTAATCTGTTATACCTAAGAGCCGAGGCCTTCTATGAGGCATTTTTTCGATAAAAATAGTAATTGAATCAAAATTATTTTTAAGCAGGGGCCAAAATACGGCATTCCCATTTTAATTTTGTATTAATTTCGACCGATATATAATAAGGAAATTTAGCCCCAGACCTTTCAAAATGCCTGAGGTAAGAAAATCTTCTGAGTTTTACCGCCGGAAAAGTTTTGATATGCTGATGTTTTTGTAATTAATAAATGGCAAAATAAACGGCACAAGCAGTTTGACAACAATAACCAAACATGAACAATTTTTAATATGCTAAATGCTAGTTTTTTTACGTTTGTGTTAATGTTTGTGTGGTTTAAGAAAGGCAAGAGAGGAGTCTATCACTGGTTTAAAATAAAGAAAATCCACCAAATGTTCTACAGGTTCCATAAGATTGAAAAATATTTTACCTAAGTCCTTTTCCATATTATGAAACATTTGCTGCGAAACGTTTGTTCTTATTGATGAAAAAGGAGAGACGAATGGAAAAGTGTTCTTTGTTTCGTGTTTTGTGTGTTTGTAATCGAGAAAAAGAAGAGAGAGAGAGAGAGAGAAGGCATACGAAATACCTTAATGCTGCAAGGCAAAAGTTTCATTATATGCAGTCTGAAAAGAGAATTGAAGAAAGTTTCTGCAGCAAATTTTTCAAAATATGGACGAGGACTTAATGCGCTTTAAGGACCGGTTAAAATTATTGGTCCTTCAAAACCCAATGTTTGAACGAAAGTCAACGGTTGACGCTGATCTGTTAGTCCTAATTTATTAGATTTTGTCTTTACAACTTAATTGGACGATTTAAACCATTTTTGCGATCTGAAAAAATTTTTCAGGTTTGATATGGAATTTGATTTTTGTCAAAATTAGAATTGAAATCGTCCAAAAATTAATTTTGGTGTCAAAAAATAGATCTTAAGGGTTTTATGTTCGAGTCGTAACTGTTATCAAAATTTGGTGCCATAGAATCTATTTTTTTATCGATTTTTTTGTCAGAAACAATCCGATCAGTTTTTGAGTGTCAGAACTAAAACGTTTATGCTTTTAGTTAAAAGGGGTTAATATTTGCGTATAATTTAAGTGAAACAGCTTGACCGACGATCCCGATCGACAACTTAAGCGAGCGACAACAAGTCACTCATTACCGTTCACATAAGCGCTCCACTAAAAGACTACGATGTCACATCAACTATTTCACAAATAAAAAGCTCGTTGGTAAATAAAAATCGGTGTAGTTGCATAATATTTTATAGTCATTGTCGATCGCATTGTCGTGTTGAAAGTTTGATTTGGCGCAAATCAGCTGCTTGTCGTTGAAAATGTCAGCGATCGATAACGGTCAATATCGTGGGCCAGGCTGTAAACTTAAATAATTTTTTAAAGCAAAAATTTAATTAGGGGAAAACATATAAACTGGACACAAAAACGTAGCTTTTTGAAGTTTATGTGGGATCCATCGATGCAACAATAAACTTGAAGTTTATTGCTCCGGACCATTGACACTGTTCTAAACTATCGGTTTAATAGCTTCCAACTGCTTTTTGATAAGGCCATTTCGTAAAAAAACGCAATGTCACAGGTAACAGAATAGACTAGGAAATCGTTGGCGGAGACAAGTAAAATCAAAATTTCCAACAATACTTGAAAAGCCTGTTTATTCAAGCGGTATTTATTTGTAAATCCATAACGGCTAATTTCACCAATTATACAGTTATACTTGTCAAAAGCATTTTGATAACCGGAAGTTAAAGTAATAGTAAGTTTTAACTGAACTTGGTGAAATTGGCCGTAAGTCTCTGGAATCTTCAAATTTTCTTAACCAAAACCGCCTTGGTTTCTGAAAAATTACAATTCTGACTTGGACTTATAACCGATTTGTAAGTAGCTGTTATCACCTATAGAATTTTGATTTCTTCCTGAAAACATTTTAGTTATTGTTTCCCAATGATCTTTTCGCCCCTAATATATTTTACTTTATGTTCCAACACACAAATTAGAAGTTTAAAGCTGTATAATCCTCAATGGGTTTGCCATTATTCTCTGCTCAGTATTTAAGCAATCATCTATTGTTTTTTCTTCTTCTGAATATTTGTGATGACCCTGCACTAAAACAAAATCCAAGTGATAACAAAAAAAAATTAAAAAGGGCAATGAAAAAAGTACAAACAGAATTGTTCGCAGGTAAGCCAAGAATAAAATATTTTTATTTAACTTTTGCTTTACATACTAAATTTAATGAACGGGAAAAATATTGAATACACAGAAAGAACAATTTTAGACCAAAAAGCCTCTGAACTCCTTTCTAAAAGATTCGTTTCTTATGATATCCTGTCTTCACAAATATGTCTTCAAGAAGATATAAATTTCTTCCTTCCAAAATATTAACTGCACATTGCTACTGCCTTCGTTAGTCCTCGTCCATTTTATGCAACATTTGCTGCGAAATATTTCAGTTTAAGGATGAAAGAAGAAAGACGGATTAAAAATGTGTACCTACATTGTTTTGTGTTCAAGTTATTGTGAGTTTGTTATTAAGAGGAAGAATCAGAAAGAGTGACGGCATACAAAATACATAAATACTGCATACAAAAGTTTCACTGTATGGACACGAATGTAGTTTTAAAAGAGAATTGAATAAAGTTTCTACAGCAAATGTTTCATAACATTGACAAGGACTTAAGAAGTGAAAAACGAAGTTGTTCAGTTTTAGCTTTTTTGTTTTTAGCGACATTTGTTACTCCATTCTTTTGGAAAAGGGAAAAAAGTTGTTCTACTTTTATATATTTTGTCCTATCCAAGCTTATGTATAAATAGGTACTCTAACTTAAACGTGACGTAGCGGATTCAACTGATAATATTTACTAAATTTTTTTTGCGTTTTTACGTATTAGATGCGAGGGAATTTTATGATTTATTATGTTTTAAATAAAGCGAATATTTCTTCGAAATACATGACGTTTATTTTATAGTTTCATACAAAGCTAAATTTTTTTAATTATAGAAATTTTGACATATTTTCTGTTTTCCTATTCACGCTAAAGTCGACCGTAACATTATTTATATTCCCTCTTAAAAGTCCAACATCTGAAAGCGTTTTAGAATTCCTCAACAAGAAGGGAGTGTGAAAGGGGTTGCTCCCAATGACAACCTGTGTAAAAAAATAAATATGGAATACGGGAAGGAGTGCTTGTGTTTGCTAAATAAGGCCTTATACTTCTTACCGTTGGATTGCTTTCTTAGTAAGTGTATTGTGCAACACTGTTTCAGAGAATTTTGCTAAAATTCGTGTTGTTTATGTAAAAATTCGATTCTGATCAATTTCGGCGATATAACGGAACATGCTTGCTCTAAGACACAGTAATAAACTCTTGAAATTAACTTTTTTAAACCTAAAAATTCTCCTATTCTTTTTACTTACCAGATCTGGCACCACTATCACACGAATTTAAACGTTGACTGGCTGTCGTATCGAAACTACGAAATCGCGATACACCCATATTATTCACCATTACACCCGTTGAACTACTGCCCGAACGACTGAACTGTGATTTGCGGGAACGTCCCAGAACATTATGACTTTTTGAGCGTTCAAACGAACGATTATGATGCGCTGAACGCGGTGAATACTTTTGAGCCGCATGACCGGCCACACTGTACGAGGGAGGAGCTTCTTTAACCGAAGTATTTAGATAGGCTGTCGTTTTTTGACTTTGAGGAGATTGTGCAGAAGAGATAGAGGCCACTGGAGATTGATATTTGGGTGAAGATTCACGAGACTTTAAACTTCCACTGCTGCCACCACCAGAGTCTTTCTTCGATAGATAATTCGGTGAATTACCGGTTAAAGTGCTAAAATTAGGCGAACGATCCCGGGGCAAAGGAGTTGGGGCTACTCTCTCGCTAAGGTTGCCATCGAAACTGCGTGAAAAAGTTTCAACATAGGCATCTGTAGGGGTGGGACGACGATTATCATATTCGAAAGAGCGGGAGAAAACCATGCCCTTATTATTAACCCCGTTAGAGGCTTGCAGATTTGTGTTATTCAAAAGGACTTGAGGTTGCAGCACATGATGCTGGGGCGAAGGACGACTTGCAATGGTGCGTCGGCGATCAAAGGATTTTATTTTAGCACTGCTATCTTGAAAGGCGGGTGGTGGTGACAAAATGGGTGTAATCGGAGGCGGGGAATCATGATCATTGAGATTTTTGACTGGCAAAAATCCAGGACGCTCATTTAATATCGAAGCCAATTGGGGATCTACAATCCGATAGCCCGGCCTAAGAGCAGAGTCTCGTGTATTGGCATTGCCCAAACGAGCTTCATTTCTATGAATTAATTCCTCCACTTTACTGCTAACAAACTTGGGCGGTTCCATCATGGAATGTTGGTGTTGCAACAAGGCCTGACGAGCCATATTCGATCTTCTAGTATTATCAATTTGTATCACACGTATGGTGTTGCGTAAATCACCATTTTGATGATTATAATTGGCACGACGATAGCCGCGATTCTCATCGTTGGCTCTTTTGGTGTTAACTTGGACCCAACCGGATTTATTCAAATATATTTCCTCTTTAGAGGGACCCGTGGGTTTTCTATTCGAACCGGATGATAAACCTGCATAATACTGTTCTCCAAATAGATAAGTGGGCATGTGGATACCAGTTCCACCTGAAGTGGAGGAATTACCCGTTGGAACACCACCTCCTCCACCACCACCACCACCCATGTGATAATGCATCCTGCGCGATTCCAGTTTCTCGTTGAAACTGCGCGAAGATGCCTCTAAGCTTTCTCTTCTCTTAGCCGCGTATTGCTGAAATGCTGACAAATGTTTATTCTCTTCTGCCTTAAATTCTGTATTCTCTAGTGAATCATGAGGATCTCTTAGTTCTTGCTGCTGCTGCTGCTGCTGAAGGTGTTTTTGGGGACTTTCATGTCTGCTACGACCATGGTGATGCTTCGAAGGACTGGCTCTTAATTTGGTGCGTCTCTTTTTGGGCGGCAAAGCGGGCAAGGGCAAAGTACTGACATCTATTTTATCCAATGTTGAAGAAGACAATTCGTCGTTTTGGGATTCTCTTGTAATAGAATCTCTGGTCAAATGACTGTCATCTGATTGGGCTTCACTGGAGTCCAGGCAAGAGTAGTCCTGCCTTTGTAAAGGCGGTCGGTGTGTGTCACTTTCTTGTGATAAAGATGATTGTAGGGTAGTAATCAAAGGTACTATAGGTGAAGAGCTGTAAACAAATAAACAAAAGAAGAAAAACACACTGTATTATAAAACTTTTATAAAATCCTTAAAGTATTCTCAATTTTTTTATTGGCAAAAAGTTTTTAAAGTCATTTGAATTTATGATATAATTTATTCTTAATTTTTTTATCGTGCTAAAATAAACAAATATTTGTTAAATGTATGTATTTATCTTTTAGATTTTGTTTTCTACTGCTGTATTGCTGTTTTTCCCTGGGTTATTTTTTTTTTTTCTGGGAAATGAGAAAAGTGCAAATTCATGTTTATTTCAAATCGATAAACAAAAAAAAAAAAAAAAAACTAGTGCATTATACAATCCACTCAACTTTGGAACACATGAGCAAAGCAAAAAAAAATATAGTTGTTATACATCATATTAGGAGTTTGCATAAATAAATTGTAGTATTTTTTTTTAAAGAATATCATTGAATTTAAAACATAATTTTTTATGCAATTCGTCTTAATCCCTGTGATTACGAGTGGCATAAAATTTATTTAATTTTGTGCTTTTTTTCTTCTGTATTTCTGACATAAACATTTTCTATTATACAATATGAATTGAGAATTCATAAATATGTCTGCGTGAATGCTTGTAGATAAAATTTCAAATTTTTTCCATTACAAATTTTATGAATTTTTTTTTTTACAGTTACATTTTTGTGTAGCCTACATTTAGGATTAAATTTTATAATTGAAAAATTGTCGGCATTCCAGTGAATTAATAGTAAATTATTTTGACTACATTATTGTAATTTAATAAACAATGGCATAACATAGTAACATATTTTCCATATGGAAATTTTAAATTATTTTAAAGCTTTCAATAACACTGTGCTAGTTCGGGTTCGCTGAATCCAGTGGTGCTAGCCGGGTGACCCATCCAGGAGCATCCAACGCGCCTAGAATTTTAGCCATACAAATATTGAGGTTTAATGAAATTCTTAAATTTGGCCCCTGGAGCGCCTAGAATGTCCCTAGATGGGTCAAATGTATGGCCGACCCCACTTTATTTTCTATCCCCATCATTTGTTTTTAAATTACCTACCCGCCATCTCTATTCCTTAAGTGGGCTTCCATACAAAAGGAGTAAATTGAAGAAAAAGCCCCATAACTGACGAGGTGTCGCTCCTAGGTGGATAAACTGTATGACCGACCTCCATTAGTTTTTTGTTATTACCATTTTCCTAAAACATACTTGCTCTTTATCTTCACTTTTAAGGGAGGCTCCCATACAAATATTGGGTTTTAAGAAATTTTTAAATTTTTGTCAAAATTATATTTCTTAAACGACTGCGCCTATTAAAAACATTTTAACTTTACTTGAAGATTATTTTATATCGGATTTTCGGATTTTTTTAAAGTAATTTCAATAAAGTAATCTGTTTTTGAGTTACACGAATATATCGTAGTAGGAATTAAAGAACGCTGTAACTGACAAAAAATCTAAAATACGTTTTTTTGCATCCTTTTTATCAGAAAAAAATACTGCGTCGATTGGTCCCGGTCCCATATTTGTATGATGAAAAAAAATCACTTACGCAAAAAATATATATATAATTGCTGTAAGCCGCAGAATCACCGGGAATAATAGACTTGAGAGGAAATGTTTAGAGCCAATATATAAAACGAGAAAAAATAAAAATACGTTTTTCAAATCATGCATAGTTTTTGTGATATTAACTTTTATCTACTTTCTTTCATACAGTTTTTTTTTGGCTCTGGTGAATATTTTATTTTTTGTCAGTTACAGCGTTCTTTAATTCCTGCGACGATATGCTGTGCAACAGGTAGGGTGTCACAAGGCCATAGGAGATAAAGCCATAATGGCTTTATGTCTCAATTCAAACGGAAATAAAGCCATAATCTTGATATGGCCTTAAGTCTCATATCAATTTTAGTATAACAAGCACCGGCTTCGCTAACTAAAGCCGGTGTTTGTTATACCATAGAGGAGAAAATCATTGCGTCCGGCCAAAGGCCGGATATGCAGAGAAGCACTTGTTAGCGTAGCTTTTTCGGGTTTTTTCCATATATGAACGACGTCCCCAAATTTAGGGGCTTAGTTCATTTTGGGTTTGGGGAGTTAATTCATTGGGGACTTAGTTCATACCGCCAGGGCGACATGAAACAACAAAGCATTTTCTACATGAAATAGGGTGAAATACAATCATTATCAAAAATATGGCTTTATGTCTCATTTTACGGAAAAAATTTATGGCGTTAAGTCCTATTATATTGAGACTTAATGGCATTTGCCCTTATGTCTCAATGGAATGGGACTTGACGCCATATGGCTTTATGTCCTATGGCTTTGTGACACCCCACCGGTCTACACACAATCTCGATTACTTCGTGGGCAAGTAGAAGTAAAAGATGAACGAAATTCATTTTTGTACATTCCATACACTTCCGTCATACACTTTGTAAGCTAAAATCGATTGAACACGAAGTGATACACACTTCATTGAAGAGATGTGATGTGGTATGCAAACTTCGCCGCTGGGTTGTTATACCAGAGAGGAGAATATCCTCTCGTCCGGCCGAAGCCCGGCTATGCAGAGAAGCTTTAGTTAGCGAAGCCAGTTTTTTTTTATACCATAGAGGAGAAAAGTTCATTGCGGAGTTAGTTCATACCGCCATTTTTGACATAAAACAGGGCGACATGAAACAACAATGCATTTTTTACATGAAATAGGGTGACATGCAATTATTATGAAAAATATGGCTTTATGTCTAATTTTTCGGAAAAAAAGGATGACGTTAAGTCCAATTATATTGAGACTTAATGACATATGCCCTTATGTCTCAAAGGAATGGGACTTGATGCCATATGGCTTTATGTCCCATGGCCTTATGACACCCCACCTGTGCAACATCCTCCATTTTTAGGAACCTTCAACTGAAAAATACCATTTTGCAAAATTTCTTTTGGAAAGACCATAGAAATGGTATATATTTTTCTATTTAAGGTGGGTGGGGGTTGAGTTGGGTTGGGTGAGGATGAGTATCAATTAAGCTTTCTTCCCCTGTACTCGCGACTGCATTAATATATCCCAATAAAAAATTGAGCTTCTAGCGAAGCAGGTTTGTAAGGGAGAAATGTAAGAGTTTCGCTTACCATTGCGCTTACGGAAGACATGAATTTTATATGGCGAGTTCCCACTTTGAAGCAATACATTTTTGACACATAAAGCGCATTATTCAGCGCATAAAAAAATTGTTAGATGTAACGAACAGCTTCACACACTGAATGTTTTTTTACAGTTATATTTTAGTATTCTCCCTTACAACCTACTTCGTAGTAAGGGAATGCCGTAGCACTTGAAATTTTATTTATTTTTTATAAAAATTGTTAAGAGTTATTTCACTTACTTTACTGCATTTCTATATGTCTTTTTGCGTAGCGCATAATTGTGCGCTTATTTTTTTTAAATGTACCATTAGTGCTTCGCAAAATGATAAAATTTATATATAACAAATATCTGTCTTACATGGTGTCATATAAAATAATTATTAAATTAACATATTTTATATTCAAATATTGGGCATATATCTATATATAAATATATATTAAACAGGATGTGTGTATGTATGTATGTACGTATGGACTCCAAAAACGGCTAATTTTCGGTCTGCGGGCGAAGGGGCGTGGAAAATCCAATTTTCATATTGCAACACCAATGACATCTATATAATTTGGACGATTTTCTCTTTAAATGATCGCCATGGTCCAACTTAGATTTGTACGAAAAGAAAATTTTTTCCCGCCCACTTTTACGCCCACTTTATTCGAATTACCTAAAATCGGAAAACGGCTCCATCGATTTGACAAATTTTTCTTTCAAATGTTCGTATTAATCCATTTTAAGTTTTGATCGAAAGAAAAATTAACCACGACTACTTTTACGCCCACTTTCCCTATTAAGCGCATAACTTGAGAACGGCTTGACCGATTTGGACGATTATTTCTTTAAAATGATTGCCATGGTTTTTAGGGAACTTTTTTCGATTTACCTAAAATCAAAAAATGGCTCCATCGATTTGACTAATTTTTCTTTTAAATGTTCGTATTAATCCATTTTACGTTT
Source organism: Pollenia angustigena (assembly GCA_930367215.1). Lineage (NCBI taxonomy): Eukaryota > Metazoa > Arthropoda > Insecta > Diptera > Polleniidae > Pollenia > Pollenia angustigena. The sequence goes on along the minus strand of OV884058.1, from coordinate 186,339,919 downwards.
TCATGTACCACGCCTACTTTTACGCCCACTTTTTCTATTAAGCGCATAACTTGAGAACGGCTTGAAATTTATAGTACTTACTTTTGATACTTAACAGTACTAGATATAAATATCACTTAACCTCCCCTAGCCACACATTTTTTGTTATGGTCTCTTTAAATTTGACTTACTTTAGGTAAGTCTTCACTACAATTATATAAATGATTAATTACTAATACGGCTTAAACATAACGTGCTTATTTGCAAAGAAAACTTTAAAGGAGAAATCAGAGCTTAATTTTATTTTAAAGTACAAAAACCAACTTTGAAAACCTTAAATTTGCAAGAAAAAAAATTATCTACTTTGCTCCAGTATTAACAGTAAAATACATAGTTATCCAAGAGCCAAATTAAAAAATGAGTTGTTGTATGTTTTGAAGTGTTCGCTTTAATCTGTCATCAAAATTTTATTAAAATTAAAAAAATAAAAAAAATATTTTTGGCTGGAATTGCCCAGTGTGCAATGGATTCCGCGTACCCGAATTAGGTTAAAACGCCAGGTGCCCCGCTTTACTCAAAAAAAAAAAAAAAAAAATTGTCAAAATCTAGCACAGTGTAATTTAATGAAAATTTCATGTTGTTTGATGCAAATTTTATATCATTTGTTTTAAAACAAAAGTTTCAACATTGAATGGAAAAATATTCTTAGAATTTATTAAATGTGCTAAAAACATTAAAACTACGAGATAATAATAAATAAATTAGTTAGTTTTAATACTTCTGTGGCTTGGGGCCAATGCAAATATTTTGCTGTTTTGAGTTAATTGTTGCACAAGGGGTTTTTTCTAACTCTCTTTTATTTGCACATCCCATTCCTTAATTGAACCCAGAACAATTTCATAAGGGTTTTGCTAGCCAATGTTGCTATGAACTATCTATAAAACTTCAATTGCAATTTTATCAAAAGTTAATATTTTGACATTGGCCCTTTTAATTTTACATTTCATTCCATGTAAAATTTAAGGTTTAAAGCGGTCCATACACCTGATATATTATAGTATATGATATTCGCCATATTATTTCCATTTTGTCCTATATTATGCAATAAGTCGCACAATGGTTTTATTTATTCAATAAAAAGGTGAACATAACCTATAGGAATAACATAAACAGCATTGCACAATGTTGCCAACACATTTCACTTTCTGTTCGTTGTGCAATAAAAATCAAAAGTCTTTTGATTGTTGCCAATATATTGTGGTACCTTTGAATATCATATACACATTGTCGATATAATTGTACAATACGTGAAATTGAACAATTTTATTGCAAGTGTATGAGCCGCTTAAGGGATGTTCTATTCCTCAAAATTTAAAAAACATGGCTACGAAAATGTGTATGTATTATAATACAGGCTTGCCACACTGCCTTGATTTTGCTTGATTTCATTATAAGAGGATTTTTCAAATTGTTTCAGCCAATGCTTCAAGCAGGGCTGCCAGATTTGACGATTTATCGTAATTTTGACGATTTTTTGTTCCGAAATTAGCAAAGTGCTGATTTGCTGATTTTTTCTAAAAAGTGACGATTTTCATCAGTATCCAAAGTCGGAATAAAACATCAAATTTTCTGACACGTTCGTTTTTTAATCTTGGAATGTTAAGCAGCAGTAACGTTACAAGAACTAAAAGCAGAATGTTCTCTTTCGGCTTAGCTTTTACGCTGATATGCCAAACCTTAGCAAGAGCGTTAACGTTGTGTCACGAAGGGTAGCGAAGGCTTTCTTCTTTAATAAAAGCCACAAATTATAAATAAAAATAGAGATAAAAACGCTACATTGACCAAAAATAGATAAATTTTCAATATTTATTAACAATAGCGGCAAACTTCACTATAAAAAGAGCTGTGCAAAGCGTTGAGGTGACTATATTCAAAAACTAGAAAACGCGTGCCGCTTTTGTTTAGGTACGGCTGTAATATGCAATGCTTGAGATAATATATATAAATGATTATTTTCAGAGTACAAAAACAACAATGTTACACTTTGTTTATCCTTCGTCAAACCATCATCGAATGAACCTTTTACGACTCTCTGAAGAAATCATTTTTTTTTACAATTTTACGGCAAACATTTCACGAGTTGTAAGAAAACATCTACATGAGTGTCATACGATTCTTGACATGAAAGACTCGTTAGATAATCTTTATCCACGTCTAAAACGATTCCCACAACGATTTAAGAAGCGTCTTTCGCTGTCCTATGGAAAAATCTCAGCCGTGTTACAGTTTTTCCCTACCATTAAACAAATGCGGTCGATCAAAGACTCCCAGTATCTCTTACACAATTGAAAATGCTAGCTGGGAATGAAGTAATTATGTTTTTTTTAATGTTTTTTGTTTTATCAAAATCAAACAACAATCGTTAAAAAAAACTACATTTAAAGTTGTCCGATATTTTTGACGATTTTTCGAAACGTGAAAGACGATCTTTTTTATTTTTTTTTCAGGAAATTGACGATTTCCTCACAAATTTATCTGGCAGTCCTGACTTCAAGTGACAAGGTTATTAAGTTGGGGGGGTGCTTTAAAACCATGTGAGATAAGGCCATGATGACTTTATTGCTCAATTGAATGGGAGATAAAGCCATAATGGCCTAATTGCCCAATCATTGAGAGGTAAGGTCATATTTAAAATTTTGCGGAATGAGAGATATTGCCATATTTTTTTTTCGCAAATTAGAGATAAAGCCATATTTTTCCAGAATATTGTTATGCATGGTGTAAACATTCTGCAAAAGGGAAAATCCTTAGTTATCATTGAAAAACATATTTTTATTCTTGTGACGCACGTAGGAAAACTTTATTCAGCGAAGCCATCTGCCGCATCGTACTGGAGGAAAAAACCCCTAAACACGGCCGCAGGGCGCAACGCAGAAAAACTTTAGTATGCGAAGCCAGATTTCAATACGTAACTTTAGTGTCTCCAGAACTGAAATGAGAGATAAAGCCATTTTCTAATATTGCTAATGTGAGCTAAGGCCATGATGGCTTTATCTCCCATTCAAATGAAAAAAAAAATAAAAAAAGGCTTTATCTCCCTATTGAATGAGAGATAAAGCCATCATGGCCTTATCTCACATTGTATTAAAGCACCCCCCTATAAGTTCTTTTCTTCAAATTATTCTAAAACACTGAAATTGTCCTGTGAAATTAGACTCTGTGGTTGGAATCTGCAGCTTTACTATAACTCTTTTCTAAAAATTTGCAGCTGTGTTGCATGTTAATAAAGAAGTCTATTTGGAAAATGTATTTTAAGTATTCTCTTTTCCGAAAAATTTCCCAAAAAGTGACATTTTATAAAAAATATACTATTTTTCGGCAATCAGAGTTTAATAATCTCCTTTTGTCCATATTTAACTTTTTATGAAAGCACCAGTTATTACCATAAAATTGTAAATTAAGAGTGGAGGATTAAAGAGATTATTTAAATAATATTAGGAAACCTTTAGTTTAACTATTATAGCGACTAGAAGTTAACAGAGCTCTACCTAGCTCTTTGCGTTGCCCTCTCGTGGGATTAATTTCCGGCTTTCTTGGAGTTTTAAATTAAATTAAGAGTCTGGAATCTAAAATACCGTCAAAAAGTTGATCTCAGCAATTTATAGGTATGTAAATGTGAAATAAAAACTACATATGTGACAGCGCATAAAAAAGGGACCAGTAAGGTAAAGGGAACAGTAAAAACCAACTACACAAAACAAGAGGTAGGAACGACCTACGCGTGTTTTCAAGGTTGACCAACAAGGTTGAGATGTGTCGCTTTCAAACGAGACCAATACCAACACGCTCAGTGATGGTACACCAAAGATTCGAGTTTGCTAAAAACCGTATAAAAGGTCGCTTTCGGTTTCGGTTAAATTCATATGTACATAAACATAAGTATATATTTTTTTGCATGTAATACAATTTTTTAATTTGTTTCAATTCAGGTACTTTTATTCGCCCTTAAGTGTATACCTGGGGCTGGCCAGGCATTTTTTGACTTTTCCAGTTTTTATACCCTGCACCACAATTAGTTGTGAAGAGGGTATATTAAGTTTGTCATTCCGTGTGAAACTTTTTTATTATTCATCTCAGACCCCATAAAGTATATATATTCTGGGTCCTTGAGTAATTCTAAGTCGATTTAGCCATGTCCGTCTGTCTGTCCGTCTGTCCGTCTGTTGAAAACACACTCACTTTCGAACAACTCAAAAGAAATGAACAAACTTGGTGTCAAATTGCTTGTAGTTATCCTAAGCAGTTTGGGATTGAAATCCAGCAAAATCGGTTCAGTAGGACCAGAGCTATGAATCAAAATGTGGAACCACCACCTAAAAAAAATGATTATTTTGTTACAAAAAATAACACGAATGCTGCAACAAGGCACGGAATGAGATAAGATTTTGCAAAAATTTGTTTTATTTGACTGGAAATCACGCTGTTAAATTTCGTGAATATCCGTCCATAATTTACCCTAAGCCCCATATAAACACTACTCCCGAAAAACAGTTTAGTACGCCTTAAACCGTAAAAAATAACGCTAGCGTAACAAAATTTGGTACGTCACAGTTTTTTAGGACTAAAAATAACATTGTGAAATTTCGTGACGATCGGTCCATAATTTACCTTAGGCCCAATATAAACCCCACTACCGGAAAACAGTTTAGTACGCCTAAAACCGTAAAAAATAATGCAATCATAACAATTTTGGCTCGTCACAGTTTTATAGGACTATAAATGATACTGTGAAATTTCGTGAAGATCGGTACATATTTTACCCCAGGCCCCATAGAAACCCTACTCCCGGAAAACAGTTTAGTACACCTAAAACCATAATTAATAACGAATCGTCACAGTTTAAGATAATAATAACATCATACAGATATTATTCCCTTAACATTCGAACTGTCGGTGGAGGGTATCAAAGATTCGGCACAGCCGAATATAGCACTCTAACTTGTTTTTTATATATATATATAAGGTATATTAGAACGAAAGTTTATGTATTCCGCAATTGGCCAAATGAAAATTTTGTGGATATTGTAGCCACCTGGGCCTGGTCAGGCCCTTCCCTATAATATATGTACTGCAGTAAATAAAATCAAAATGAAACCTTTCAAAAAGCATACACAACACACAAGAATTCTTCCTTTTCTGTTTTTTCGAAAATTTATTTTATTTCCCAACAAAATGTGCCTGCTATAGCCATAAAACTCCACACATATAAAAGTAGTCCCAGCCTTGCCCAGCCACAAGAAACTCCATACAAAATTCAAGTGGCCCAGGTGGCACTTTATTCCTCACAAATTAGGTGTGTACTAAAGAGTTATAAAGATAACATTTGTTCTTCTTAGTACTTATTTTGAATTTTTAGAATTTTGAAATACCTTGTCATTGTTGAAGGCTGTTATTTATAAAGTTTTTGTGTATGAAGTACGAGTATAATGTATAATTTGCAATTTCGTCAAATATAAATATATTGCCAAAGTAAAAGCTAAAACCGAGGTTTTTTTGTCGGTTTTCGGTTTCGGTTTTTAGGCATTGAAAACCGCGGTTTCGCTTTCGGTTAAAACCTAACAGCAATCCCTACCAAAGATACCAAGATAAAACGGCTCTCCTGAACATAACCCTTAGGTCCCTTTCTATTTTGCGCGTCACATATAGACATTCTCTTAAAAATATATAGTAAATTAGTTTCATTTTTAGAAATATGTAAATCCAAAGCAATACTTATTTCACCACCTTCGAATTAACATTTTAGTTAAATTTTCCCATTTTCAATTTAATACATAATCAATTTTTAAGTTATTTTAATGTAAAATTTATACAGAGTAAAACAAAAAAGCAATTTGCATAGAAATATTTATTTTAGTAAATAAAATGTTATGGAATAAAAAAAAAATATATAAATAAATTTGCAAAGCAAATATTGAAAAATAGTTAAATATATTTTATAATACAAAACAAATTGTTGGAAAATGTTATTGAAATTGAATAATTTTTTAAGGTGTTATTATATAATTTATTTTATTAAATTCAAAAGCAAACATTTTTCATAATTGAAAAGGTTCTTTTAAAAACTTGACTATTTCACTTTTTGTACTTTTGCACAATTTGAGTAAACAGTTTTTTTAGGAATGTCATTTTGAATTCAAAATAAGTTAGTTTTAACCAAAGTGATTTAATTTTTTTTTTAAATTAAAATGGATTTGAAATGCATTTAAAGAAACATTTTTATGAAAATTTTGCCTTAAAACACATTTCAAACTTATTTTATTTTTTATTAATACGGCAGATAGAGTTTTGACGAATTTTATTTTCGCCGAGTATTTTTTCAATGTAACAATAAAACAAATTAATATCTTTCGAAAGTGGAACAGTTTAGTTTTGAAAAAAACCTCCTTAATTATAACCCAAAGAAGTGTGTGTTTTCCAAAAACTTTTTTCATTAAAGAAGTTCTACATAAAAACGCAAAGTTCTTGTGGAACTTTAGGAACAACATCTCTTCTTCGAAACTACTTTGAAAGATTAATTTCGACACTTTTAAATTAGTGATTTCGGTGGAAAATGGATTGGCTTTCAGTAAAGATTAGGGGTGCTACTCTCTATTGCGATGCGAAAGAAAATTGTAGCAAAACTAGCGATTGGCACTCTTCAATACGTTTGCGCATGTGTCGCTCTCAAGAAAATTCAATAACTTACGCTCGCACACGAGGAATTTTGAAATTCTCACGCTGCCGCACGCACTTACAAAATTTTCGTTTTCACGCACGCGCATGTTAGTTACCATACAAACTAATTCAACTGAACGTTGGGTTACCCGAAATAACAGAATTGAGGAAGGATTATCCATAATGGGCACCAAATAATAAATTGAATCTCATTAAGTCAAAATAACAACTTAAAGTAGTATTTCAATCACAATGTGAGAGCTAAAAGAATCCTAAAAATCATGACTTTCACAATACAAATTCGCAAAAAGTTTTTTGTCAATTAATACCTACAAACTTGCAGCAAAAACTGTTAAGTTTTTAAACAAATACTTATTGTTCGTTCAAATAATTTAATTAAATTTAAAACATACCCTCAAATTCACATATTATGTCGCTTTAAAAGCAAAACTATTTAATTGTTATTACCACCTCCTTTTAATAAACAACAACAGATTGTGTTTTGCTAAGCCCCAAATTATGCTATATTTTACTAACCACGTGTGCTCTTAAGTGTATGCTTATGCTTATGTTTAGTGTTTATTATATTTGATTTTAATTTCACTTAACACACATAACCATACACACACACACACACACTTATACACCCATCAACCAATCACTTATTAAACGCATACAAGAGCGCCACCACTCCCTTTCAAGAGAATTTTGCAACAAAATACATTTTATGCAAATCCATTTAAGCGAAAATTAATCAAATTTATTCGCAAACATACTCGTAGTCTCATAATTAGATGTTTGATTTGAAAATTTAAAGCACACTTACAAATGTCTGTTGCATAAATGTAGGCGTTTCATTGAAACACAAACATATAAAATATTTTGAAATGTGTGTTTAAAAGCATATTGAGCAAAATATGGCGGAAAATTTACTGAGAACACAAAATCAGAATTAAAATAGTTAACTGTTATTAGCAGGGAAACCATAAATATTCAATTGCATGTTTTTCCTCGTGCGACCAATGAAGGCAGAAACAATATTTTTATCCGTTTTAGAGCATTTTAAGAATTTTGGCATCGATTTGTAAGTGCATATTTTTGCATATTTTACCGTTTGCAGCATTTTTTTTTGCATAATATAGTTAAAAGAGCCTTTTTGGAGCGCATATTTAGCCTTTTTGAGGCATATTTTGATAAATTGTTTATATGCCAATTTCGCAGCAAATACATTTTTTGCGAAATTTTGGCTTTTCTGTTTTAAATATTTATCTGTATGCCCAACGTGTTGCTTCACTTTCGACATTTAATTTTTATTCAAAAATTAAGAAAAAGTCAATTATATACGTTTAAGGCGATCTGTGTAATGCATAGAAATCTGGACCAATCTTTTAGTATACCGATCGACTCGGAATCACCTTTTAAAGAAATCTAACGATGTCCATCCGTCCGTCTGGCTGGTTGTCTGTTCATGTTTACCTTGTGCACAAAGTGAAAGTTGCAATCTTGTAGATAATTTTATCAAATTTGGTAAATACATTTTAATTGTACTAAAGACGAAGTCTATGTAAATGGTGAGAATCGGTCTAAAATTTCACATATTCCCCATTAAAACTCCTTTCTAAAGTAGACTCTTTTCGTTCCAAAAATATTTTACTGCAAATTAAAATCATTTCAAAACAGTTTACATTTGCCCAAAGCTCCCACCAATAAACAGCTTTAACTTCCTTTCAAATGTTAACTTTAATTAACATTTTAGCGGCCGTCCTTAAAATCCCTTTAAGACAAAAAATCTCATATGGATGTTAATATCTAGACATGAATTTTTGTGAGTCGATTAGGGTAAAATCACGAAATTTCGTCTGAAAACACTATGGTGTTCAGGCATTACCGATTATAATTTTGGGATTGTTTTTATTAATTGGAAACGTTATTAAATTGTTGAATATTTTGTTTTCAAATTAGCAGTTTTTAAATTTTTTGTTTTTATTGCATATTTAATGCGCATAAAATGCATTTTTTTGAGCATATTTCTCGTTTCCCTGGTTATTAGTTATAGTGTTTCAATTGAATAAAATTAATTAAAGCTTTTGAATGAAATTTGAAAGGTTGATTGAAACAGATTTCAATTTGTTTAATCGGATTATTAAAAAAAAAATTTTTCTTTATAATAAATTGCTAAATGTTTGGTAAATATAAATACTTTGATTGAACTTTATTTTAATATCATTATTGAAAGTTTTTAAGTAAATGTTAAGGCAAACAAAGTTATAACTCAAAATATTTAATAAATGATAGAACCGCGTTCTTGATTTGAGATTATTTTCAAGGGATAAGTCATTTTACATAATTTGGAACAAGCAATCCTTTGGTAATATTAACACCAGATTCGAATATTTTTTAGAGAAATGGGGAAATGTGAGTAAATAAAATTGAAATGACTCTTAGCAGTTGCTCGCTTTGAAAAAAGAAAACCTTCAGAATTTGATTGGCTATTTTTAATTCGAGACACGCAAAAAACATACAACGGTTTCGTACTATGAAAATTTTCTTTCAGAAAGTCTGGGTTTATTGGGGAGAGGGGAAGAAAACATGCTTTTCTTCACTCGCCTCTAGCCAATAAACCTTTGTGCTGTTTTCACAACACAAGTGTTTGAACGTGTAGTAAAATTTATATGCAAAGCAATCAGTTTTTTGAGTGTTTTTCATATAAATTTTACAACACGTTCAATCACTTGTGTTGTTAAAACAGCACATTAGACTTTGTCTGGGTTAACGCTATGAAAGTTTTCTTTCAGAAAGTTTAAGTTTATGGGTGAGAGAGGAAAGAATCATAGCAAGTTCTCTTCCCCTCTCACAAAGAAACTCAAACTTTCTGTTTTTTTTCGAGTGGTTGCGATCGAAACATGTCATGGTAACCTGCCGGCCAGGGTTCGAGCCCGAGCCACGTCAAGAATGAAATATTATCAATAACAATTTTAATTAATTTTCATGTTGTAAAAATTCCTTTCTTCATAAAAATAATTTAATAAAAACTAAATTTCATGAACTTAAGCCTAATTAAAAATATTAATAATTTGGATTAAAAACCATAAATAGTTCAACAAAATAACCACAATACTAATTATTGTTAAAGCTAAGGCACGAGCTCTATGTGTACATTTGTCCTTCAAGTTGTGCTGAAAAAAGGTCAACAGAAAAGAGAAAGACAAAGTGAAAAAAACAAAAAAATGTACTTGGACTTCAAGAAAAATTCTTGACGAAAGTACGAAAAAAAAAAAACAGAAGTAAAGGAAAAAAAATGTAAAATCAATTAAGATGGATAATCATTCAGGAAAGCAAAGATCGAAATCTACCAAATGTTAAAATACAATTTGGTTTAAGGATTGATGTTTGACTAGTGACGTCAGCAGTCGTCGATGGCTGCGAGTGTAAGACGGCAAATCCATCTGAGGAGATCGAGTGGTTGCGATCGAAACATGTCATGGTAACCTGCCGGCCAGGGTTAGAGCCCGAGCCACGTCAAGAATGAAATATTATCAATAACAATTTTAATTAATTTTCATATTGTAAAAATTCCTTTCTTCATAAAAATAATTTAATAAAAATTAAATTTCATGAACTTAAGCCTAATTAAAAATATTAAAAATTTGGATTAAGAACCATAAATAGTTCAACAAAATAACCACAATACTAATTTTATTAAGATTTATTTGCAAAACCGTTGCAAGAATTAAATTTTAAGTTTCCACAACAAAAGTAAATAATATTTGAATATGGCCAAAAAAGACAAAACGTTTTTGTCAAATAGACGTTTTGATGCTAACCAAAAGACAAACGGTAATTAGATAGCAATGCGACAATGTTTTTTTTTTGTCTTTTATCTTTTGTTTGGCTTGTGGTAATTGGTGTGGGTTACATCATAACAGTGATGGAAAATTCAGTACTATGGTACTATTTTCAGTACTTTTTCCTTTCAAAAATACCACGGTACCCCCACGTCCGTTTTAGTATTCTTTTCTTGTTATGCTTCTTTGCTTAGAAATTTAGCGTACATATTTTTTTTACATTGACAACCAGGGCTGTGGAGTCGTCAACAAAAAGTACTAACTCCGACTCCAACCGCTGAAATTCCAACTCCGTGATTCACTATTGACACAGTCACCAATACTAGTGACTTATTATACCCCAGGCAATGTTATTTACAATAGACATTTAACATGTGCGTGTCATTGGAAACTTAATACTGACGTTGGTACTACTGACTAGGTAGTTCCTTTGGGAACATACATATGTAGACATTGGAACCAGAGAATCGCTAGTACTTTTTAGTAAAAGTAGTCTACACTTTTTGTAAGAATACGAAATCATAACAATATTTTTTTATTATTTCTTCAACTTTTATAGGAAATGTAGTTCTCAATCTTTATTGATAAAATCTCTTTTGTATTAAAGCCAAATATAGGGACAAACGTAATGTAGTGTAGACACTTCCTTGACAATGTCACCAATATAGTCGACAAAACTGGTGACTTGGAGACACTTACACCCAGGTTTCCTTCAGGGTCATTTTGCCCATATACTTAAATTTTTATTATGAACTCCTTTACATTTACATTTATTTTTTCTTTTTTTTTTCTGTTAGGACAAGTATTAAAGAACTCTCTTTAAATAAGTAGTTAAACTAATGCGTAACTCACCGAATTGACAATAATTTGAAAAGTTTCAGACTCCGAAAAAAAACTAACACACACACATACTTACGCATGAGAATAAATAAATCAACGCACATTGATGACATTTCAGAGTAAAATGAACAAACGCCTTTTAAATCTTCCCAAATAAAAACTTAGAAAAAAAACAACAAAAAAAAAAAAAGTAGAATAGAAACAAATCCGTCATGACATGAAAATGTACTCTGGCTTGCGGAAATGTTCATGTTTTTTGATTTTCAAATATTTTTGTTTGAAGAGTTTTCAAGTAACGGACGGGTACATAGAATCGTTCCAGCGTAAATTAAAGTGATGGTGATAATGATAATGATGATAATGACGATGATAATAACGATAATGATGCCATTGCCAGTAGAAAGCAATGGCTGGGAATAGTGTTTTTGCTTGAAAACAGTTCAAATGTCAGTCAGCAATAAAAAAAAAAAATATTGTGTACAGTGTTTGTGATGTGTACATAAAGTGTGTATGGATGTAACTAACACACATACACTCCCACTTATACTATAATCCTATGTAAATAATACAAGACAAAAAGTGCGGATATTTTTTTATAGCATCTCATATATGTGCACACATTAGGGCAAACCAGAATGATGTGGCAAATAATGAATAATTTAGTATTTACAAAAAGTTCAAAGAACTTTTGTCACGTTATGGAAATTGTGTGTGTAGTGCAGCAAAGTGGGGTTGGTTGTAAAAATATTATGTATATGTCCTTTAAGTTTTTGGTACGATTAAAAAATTTAAATCTGAAATTAAGGATTGTTCAGGGTGGCGCATAATGAACGTTAAGATTAAGAAGGTGAATAAATTTTTTGTTTACGTTTTTCTTTGTGTTTTTTATTCAGAATTAACTTTGAACACCTTGGAAAATTTCCGATGACAAAAATTAGTACAGAACAAAGAATCAAATTTGTTTAATTTCCATTTGAAAGTCAGCATTTGATTATTCAGACACAAAGATCATACCGAATAGCACCCAAAATCCAAGAATAATTGTTAAACAGCAGCTTAGATGTACAGTATGGAGTGGAATAACTTCAGTGAATGGCATTCAATGCCAGGCAATGATTTTTTAATGAATGAAATCAATTTTTTTAAACTTCAAGATAGAGAACAATCCAGAATTGATGGAGTCACAGTGTGTCCAACTATGGTCGTGGTGGATCAAAAGAAACAAAGGGTTTTAAATGCTCTTTTACTTCATTAATTTATTAAGTTTTTTTTATTTTTTTTTTTTTTTGGTTTAAGCCAGGATTCGAAAATAAACAGAAGTTTATTTAGCGTTCGGCTCACATACCTAGGAGCGATATATATTTTTTAGTGTTTGTGTAGATGATCAGAACCCTTAATACCGTTCGTAACTATTTTCAAAAAAGAGACGAACATTATATAGTGTTCTGTTCTTCCTTAAAAAAAAAAAACAGAACAATTGTAGTGATACTGCAGACAAACATTATATTTTAATGTTCTATAGTGTTTCTTTTTTTATATTGATAAAGAAATAACCAAACAAAAATTCTTAGCAACGACCGCAGCACGAACAGTTTGTGTGTGTATTGTTACATGTTTTGTTTGTGTAAAATAATTTTGTTGGCTTTTTTTCTCGAATGTGTATTTTGTTTTTGTAAAAAATGTTTGGCTTTTTTACCAGCCAAAAGGGACGAACATTAATGAGCTGAACCGAACACAATGAAGTGTGTGGTTTAAAAAAAAAAAAACCGAACGAATGAAATGTTCTCAATTTTTTTGTTGAGTTAGATAAGAACTGTTTTATTTTTGTGTTCAAAAGCTGACAAAGAGGGAAACGTTATTTTTGTAATGATTTACTACACAAATACTATTTGCGTCTGTGTTTTCCACAAATGTATCAAACTGAACACTAAGGAGCGATATTTAGTCTTTATTTTCATACATTTGTTTTAACGTTGTTGTAAAGCAGACTTAGCAAAAATTTAAAAGGCAATTTTAGTACGTAGCAGCCTGAAAAAATTCCAAAAAATAGCAATCATTTCTTCTGACGCATCGTATTACCGTTTTTTTTTCTAATGGCAGAACTGGACTAGCAGACGAAATGATAAGTTGACCAACAGCAACGTGCAATCCTAGGGCATATTTATTTGAGGATAATGTTGGGTATGCGGTAACTATCGGTGTTGCTTAATTCCGCTACATGTTTGCAAATTTTCAGCACAAAAACATAAAAAAATAACGGTTAAAAAAAGATTTAGTTCACAAATATTCAAGACTAGCTGACCCGACAGACGTTGTCCTGTCCAAATTAGGAAAAATGTTTGTGTCCGATTTTTAAAATCCGTTAAACGAACATTTGAAAGAAAAATTAGTCAAATCGATGGAGCCGTTTCTGATTTAAGGTAAATCGAAAAAATGGGCGTTAAAGTGGGCGGAGCAAAATTTTTTTCCGTAAAAACCTAAGTTGGACCATGGCGATGATTTTAAAGAAAAAATCGTCCAAATCGGTGAAGCCGTTCTCAAGTTATGCGCTTAATAGAAAAAGTGGGCGAAAAGTAGGCGTGGTAAATTTTTCTTTCGATAAAAACTTAAAATTGATTAATACGAACATTTAAAACAAAAATTTGTCAAATCGATGGAGCCGTTTTCTGATTTTAGGTAATTCGAAAAATGTGGGCGGGGCAAAATTTACTTTTCGTATAAACCTAAGTTGGACCATGGCGATCATTTTAAAGAAAAAATCGTCGAAATCGGTCAAGCCGTTCTCAAGTTATGCGCTTAATAGAAAAAATGGGGCGAAAAGTAGGCGTGGTAAATTTTTCTTTCGATAAAAACTTAAAATTGATTAATACGAACATTTAAAACAAAAATTTGTCAAATCGATGGAGCCGTTTTCTGATTTTAGGTAATTCGAAAAATGTGGGCGGGGCAAAATTTACTTTTCGTATAAACCTAAGTTGGACCATGGCGATGATTTTAAAGAAAAAATCGTCGAAATCGGTCAAGCCGTTCTCAAGTTATGCGCTTAATAGAAAAAGTGGGCGTAAAAGTAGGCATGGTACATTTTTCTTTCGATAAAAACGTAAAATGGATTAATACGAACATTTAAAAGAAAAATTAGTCAAATCGATGGAGCCGTTTTTTTATTTTAGGTAAATCGAAAAAAGTGGGCGGGGCAAAATTTTCTTTCCGTAAAAACCTAAGTTGGACCATGGCGATGATTTTAAAGAAAAAATCGGTCAAGCCGTTCTCAAGTTATGCGCTTAATAGAAAAAGTGGGCGAAAAGTAGGCGTGGTAAATTTTTCTTTCGATAAAAACTTAAAATTGATTAATACGAACATTTAAAACAAAAATTTGTCAAATCGATGGAGCCGTTTTCTGATTTTAGGTAATTCGAAAAAAGTGGGCGGGGCAAAATTTACTTTTCGTATAAACCTAAGTTGGACCATGGCGATCATTTTAAAGAAAAAATCGTCCAAATTATATTGATGTCATTGGTGGTGCAATATGACAGTTGGATTTTGCCACGCCCCTCCGCCCGCAGACCGAAAATAAAAAATCCGACTTCACAGTGTCATCCGCCTAAATATTCTGAAGATTCCCTGAAAATTTCATAAAAATCGGCTCAGCCGTTTTGGAGTCCATACGTTACATACATACATACATACACACATCCTGTTTTATATATATAGAATAAACAGAAGTACCAATCATGATAATACTAACCGCAAGGTGGTCTAAACATCGGGTAAAACGATGCTAACGCCTCCTTGTGATAACAACCCAGACACAAACAACATTTCAGTAAAAACTGCTTAGACTATTTCCATATCCATTGCTAAGAAAGTGGAGACATATCACCTCCACTGCAAGGCAGATTTTTTTGAAAAGCAACATCAATCGTAAGAAACAAGCTTCTAACAACGCCCCTGATTAATAAATTTCATAATAAACTATATTTAAAAGAAAAAACAAGACTTCATATAAAAACATAACGTTAATTTAACTAAGAATGCGTATCCAGAATGTAGGACTTTATTTCGTATAGCTCTTTAGGTTAGGTTAGGTTAGGTCGAAAGGAGGATGAAGCATCGAAATGCCTCCTCATATCTTACGATATACACCTAGGCCTCTGCTGGGCCTGTTGTGCGCTCCTTAAGAACATGGAGATCCAATTGTCAGTTGTCAATGTCCGGTATTCAGAAACCTGGTTTCTCGGACGTAACTCCTCAAAGTTCTTCGTATAGCTCTTTAGTTCTTCTCTTATGCCCAGCCTAAAAAAATGCCAAAATATTATGCGAATAATTTTTTTTGAGTATTTTTGTGCGTCAGAGTTAAAAATGTGTCGTTTACCTTTCAGGTGAGAAACCCTCATCGAGTGCCTTGAGGAACCCTTGGGCCTTTAGTAATAAAAACGCATTTAATTTTTAGAATTTAGTTGATTAGATTTTATTTTCAATAAAAACTAACAAAAACAAAGTATTTACTTTTGTTTATGATAATCAAACAAACAGCATTTATTTTTAATTTGAGCTGCATAAATGTAGCTTGCATTTGGAACCAAGACATTGTGTGACAATGCTTAAGGCGCCCGTTCACGACATGTATTTGTCATCTGACATGTCAAATTTTCAAGTCACATGTAATTGTTCATGTCTGTCAAAATTGCTGTTTTACATAAGGTTTATAATATTCGGTCACAAACGTACATGTAATTTGCTTCTGACATTGTCTCTGTTTTTTTTCGCATTGTTATTGCAGAAACCAAAGTAGTTCTCGGTTTCAAAATTGCTTGCTGCCGCCACGAAAATATTTATTTGCGCCGTAAAATAATTTAGCCATCTTAACATTTTTTCTTTTATTTTAAAGATACCAATTTAGAATTTTATAATTAAACGGTTTTTATGTATATATTTACATAAATTCTATTCAATGGTGAGATGAGCATACATATCTTGGTATTGTAAAATATTAACTTCAGCCGGCTAATGATCCCGCCAATAGTTGACGCCGCTGCCAGTTTCTTCCCGGCATAGATTTCTGATGTCAGATGGTTTGTCAGAAGAAAATAGAGCACACTCTAATTGAAATTTTGACAGATGTCTATGCGTCTGACTTTTACAGAAGCAAAGTTAAAAAGGTAACACACGACATGTATGTGTTTTGCAGTGGGAAATTTGACATGTCAGATGGCAAAAACATGTCGTCTATATGCTCCTTTAAGGAGATTTGAGAAACTTTCAAAGCTTATACAAATATTTATATTAGTCATTAGAGGGTTTAATTATAAATAAACATTTTAATATATTTTTTTTTATCAAGTTTAAGTTAAACGAAGCTTCGAGTGCATGGAATTCCGTTTCCTTGAACACAGACATAACTCCCTAATACTTTTTCCTGTTTTACCACTAGAATGTGGTACCTGTGCAAACCACTGAACATACACTCATAACTTAAATTTAATAATATTATGTTTTATTTCTTTCTTTTTTTTTTTTTGTTTTATTCGTCATTGAAGTCTAGAGTCAGTGACATTAAGTTCGAAACTCAGCATCACATCTACTGAAATGACAGTTTTAGATTTTTTGTTACACTTTTTTTTTTAATTTTTAAAATAGGATTGAGTGTTGCGAATGATAACGACAACTGTAGAGACTTTTACAACCTCCACTTTTTCGTTTAATTTTGTTCCGGGAAGTTTAGATATTTTCCTTAAATATTATTTAAAAGATTATTATATTGATTTCAATCTGCTAAGGTCTGATGATTATAATCATTTAAAGCGAAAAGGATGTTTTTTTTTTATTTATATGTCAGTTTAAGTTTATAAATCTAATCATTTAAGTAAAATTGTGTAAAATCTTAAAATCTATGATAAGGCAACAGAAAAGAAAGGACTTTGCGTTTCATAAAACATACTTTAAGGCTGTTTTTTTTAATTTTTTATGAATTTTTAAAAAACAAAAATTTCAAAATTTTGATAAAAAAATTAATTTTTTTTTCAAAAAAAAAATTATGTTTCAATAACGACTACCCCGAATTATGTTAAAACGCCATGTGTCCGGCTTGTCACGAAAAAAAAGTGTCAATTTCATGCACAGTGTTATCGTTGGAGCAGTAAATTAAACAAAATTATATGGTCATATAAAGACTGCATAGTTTTTGACGGTTAAAAGTAACAAATTTAATGCCTACTTTTAGGGTTTATTAAAATAACTGAATTTTTGATTAAAAAATGTATTTTTATAAATCTGTGGTTTTCATGGGCAACCGCGTATGTCTTAAAATAAAATTTTTCAGGAGAGCCGAAAAAACCATTTTAGATCAAACTATGGGTTAGATATTGCACCTTTTGAACTTTGTAATTGAGTAAAAACATCGGAATGGGTCTATCTGTTTTTAAATTTTTTTTAAAAAATGTAACGAGCGCTTAAAATTAAGCAATATACCATCAACATTTCAAAATCGAAAAAATAGACATACGCGGTTGCCCATGAAAACCACAGAAATTAGCAAAAATTGATAGCCTATGCTTTTTCTAGTTTTATTTA
The DNA here is from genome assembly GCA_930367215.1 of Pollenia angustigena. Classification (NCBI taxonomy): domain Eukaryota; kingdom Metazoa; phylum Arthropoda; class Insecta; order Diptera; family Polleniidae; genus Pollenia; species Pollenia angustigena. The sequence continues at coordinate 186,321,971 of OV884058.1, read as the reverse complement.
AGTTTGTCGCTCACAATTAGGCAATTCACAAAGTGTTCTAGTCTGTCATATTGGTTGTATATGCTATATGTGATTGTATGAATGTGACATTAATAAAAATATTTGTGAATTACCTAAATATGTTTGCAACTGTTCGCATTATTGACGAGCAGGTCAAGGAATTGCAGGAATATATGATACTGGTGTTTGTCGACTTTGAACAGGCGTTTGACCGAATAAGACATAAAAGCATAAGGCAGACATTGTTGTGCAAAAATGATCCTCAAAAAATTTGTCAATTAATAAAAAAAAAAAAAAAATACTTTCCAATGCAGCGTACTACATAATGGTTCCCTATCCCAACAAATCGATTAACATGCCGCGGCAGGTGTGTATACTCTATACACTATTGTTTCTAGTAATAATCGAAAAAGTGTTCAGTTCTTCAATGGACTTAGCCCTAAAAGGGGAATAACGTGGAATACTCTTACAATGGAATATCTGAACGATCCGGATTATGCAGATTTTATTGTGCTCATGTTAAGAAGGGAACGGCACTATCTCAATAGGCATATACTGTTAGACTTAATATTAATGCTGATAAAACCAAAGCAATAAAAATTAATTCGACGAGAGAAGTTAACTTTACTCTAGAAAACTTAAGATTGAGGATATACTTGCCTGGGTTGTAAAATTGTTGAAGATGGAGGCTGCAGATTAGGCATAGAAAGTCGTTTAAAAAAGAATATTTGTAAGTTTAAAGAATATTTGAATAATTCCAATGTAAAAGCAGTGTTGCTGTTGCTAGTTGGAAAACTTAAATCTTTTATTAACCGATGCTTGAGGAACATTCTAAGACTATGGTGGCCAGGCAATTGAATCACTACTGAAGAACTTTATCTGAGGAGCAAGCAAATACCGGTAAACCTTAAGTTAAGAGAAAGGAAATGGAGGTGGATTGGGCATACCCTACGAATGCCCCACAACGTTATATGGGCATTTTTGTATTTGTACCACAAAATGTAAAAAAATTAAGTGAAGAAGTCAAATTTGTAAAGAGGGTTTTTACATATACAATGTTATGAGTAGCACAATATTCAGAAAAAAAATAACAACAATCGACGCTAAGGATTTGCAGTTATAAGCAAAAATATGTGCTGGCATGATGTTAAAAAAAACAAAAGTGGATTTTGACTTGCATTACAAAACTGAATAAGACTGCGAATTGAGGAAGACGTTTTGTATAAAACCTTTTTAAGTAAGCTTTAGACTTATAAAGATTTATTTTTCAAGCTGTCAAATTCAAAAATCTTTGCTCGTTTTAAGTTACATGTGGTCATTGTCAGCGAAAAGTCTACTTTTTTAAATGTAACGCCAGAATGCAAATAAGGTTGTATTTTAGAACCATGTTGTTCAAACATTATCCCTTTTCTACCATGTTATTTAACCATTATCCCTTTTGTTACTTAATGTAGAGCTAGTTGCGCTTTACACCAAAGTATAAAAAAGTAAACTATACATATAAAATTTTTTGGGAAACAAGTAGACTTTTCGCTGGAACTGCCCATACATAAAATGGTTCTTGATTGGAATCCACAAGGGCAGCGAGATAGAGGCCGACCTAAGCGATCTTGGAGGAGCAGTTTAATGAATGATATTGAAAGGGTGAATAATAATCTTACATGGTCTCAAGTTAAGGCTGCAGCAAATAATCGATAGAAATTAAAATCATTTACTACGGCATGTGCGGCAGTAAAATGAGCTTGATTTCATTGCAATCGGTGCACAACTTTTGATTTAGTTCACAATTTACTGAGAAAAGTGAATTGATAAAAATCGAATTTCCATAAAAAACAATTATTTTTTAATGTGTTTGTTTGAACAAAATTTAAATTGAAGTTGTGCAGCGATTGCAATGAAATAAAGCCCTTTTCATTCGATATATGTTGAGCTAAATGTTTTTAGGCGAAAACTGTGATTTTTATCGCATTTTTATTTTTTATTAAATTAAAATAACAACATTTGTTTTAAACTTCAACTATATCTCTGAAACTACTTGGCAAATTTAAAAACAACGTAAGCACGGCTTAAAGATAATATTGTTATTCCAATATATGTAGTGAAAGGGCTTTAATTTTGGAAATAACTGTATATCTCGAAAAGTCGAGTTAATAGAGTTAACTCCTAATACAGTTAACGATCCAATAAAATTTAAATTAACCCACAGGCTCAATGATAAGAAACTTACCTACGTCTGCTTCAGGAATCTTGCTGCTCATCTTTAATGCGATATTACGAGTTGGCTACTTCCCATCCTCTTGGAAGACCTCTACAATTGTTATGATCCCTAAGCCTGGAAAAGACGCTAGTCAAATTACGTCGTACAGACCAGTCAGCCTACTATCAACATTATCAAAGCTATTCGAAAAAATATTCCTTTTAAGTATAACTCCCTATCTTAATGAACACGCAATTATTCCGGATCATCAGTTCGGATTCCGAGCATGGCATGGTACAATCGAACAAGTGCATAGAATTGTTACCCAAATAAGATCAGCGGTTGAGAGAAAGGAATATTGCTCAGCACTGTTTATAGACATTTCCCAAGCATTCGACAAAGTTAGGCATGATCATTAAAATAACACGAATGCTACCACAAAACACTCACAAACTCCTTGAGAGCTATTTAACTGGCAGAACATTCATGGTTAAATCAAAAAACCAATACTCCCCCACCAAGAAAATATTTGCTGGTGTCCCTCAAGGCAGCATATTAGGGCCGTTACTGTATATAATATATACAGCTGATATGGCAACAAGCCCGAGCAAACATACTTCTACGTTTGCAGACGACACAGCATTTATTAGTGTTAATCAGGACCCAAAAGTTGTATCGCAAAATCTGCAGTCCCACATCAATGAACTAGAGGCATGGCTAGAAAAATGGAGAATAAAGGTTAACCCGGCTAAATGTGCTCACTTAACTTTCACGCTCAGAAGACAAACGTGCCCAGCAGTAAAAATAAATAACATCACTGTTCCGGTAGAAAACCATGTAAAGTACTTGGGAATTCATATAGATAGACGCTTGACCTGGTCTCGTCATATTGAAGCGAAAATAACGGCTATGAAACTTAAAGCAGCTCAACTACATTGGCTCAGTAAAAACAATAAAATATTCAGTTATTTCATTAAATTTTCGTTTACTCCACAAAAGAGCCGAATTTCTAAAAAATACCAGACAGACACCTGTCCGCTTGTTTTTCTTATAAGCGAGAGAGGGAGAATATTATTATTTACTTAAGGCTCAGTTAGGCGAACGTTGCTGTACCGTATCTGTACTGTATCCATCAGCTGTTCGCTTTTTGTTATACGAAAACCAATACAAAAGCTTACCGAAATGCAATGTACCGTAGTTGCAACGTACCAATCTGTATAAAATAGAAAATCATGCCGTTGTTACGTGACATTTGTAAGACAGTGATGGGCGGCTTTTATGTTTCATTGAATGCGGGTAATTTTGTTCTTTTTTTTTTGGTACTTTTTTCAGTATATCTATGGAATTGCGACAAAACAACTTACAATGCAACATATTTCCAAATATAAATATGTAAAGATGTTTAAAATAAACAAATGCATATACACATACATACAATGAAAAAGGGAAACATAGAAAAGACTTTACATGGAATCAAAACCTTGTTTGATGTATGCACATTTACAATATATAAATTTATATATGCTAAAATACAAATTTATTTATTGTTAATCTATAATATAAATATTAAACTATTAACATTTTTTACATACACAAAATAATGTTTTAATACCATTTAAATCACGTGGTACCTTTTCTGCACAACGGTCACCATTTGAACATTTTTGATTCCCATCACTGTGTGTTTTGTTTTATGTATACTAATGCTTTTTGTTTATGTATGGGAAAACATATGACACGTTTTTAAACGTTCTATAAGTGCACCAACGTGCTTACAGTACGGTGCGGTACATTACGGGTACAGCAACGTTCGCCTAACTGAGCCTTTACCCTGATACTGACCACGTTGTTTACAGAAGAACTCTCAATTTTAAGACACCAGCAGCATGACCGATATGGCTTCGCAATTATTTTACTTTTAAAATTTGATGTATTTAACTAAATTATTTTAACAAATAGAAAATGGGTATTGCTTACACAAGACAAGCAACTTATTTATAAAAAATGATTAATTTTTGGTAGTACAATTATATAAAATAACTGAATATTTAATTGTATTTACTGAATATGGTCTTGAATTTTTGACAGTAAAATTTTATAAAATAACTGCATATTTATTTGTATTTACGGAATATGTAGTTAATTTTTTGACAATTAATTTATATAAGATAACTGAAAATTCATTTGGATTAACTGCAACTGAAAATCAGTATTTATATGTACTTAGTTTTTTGAATAACTGTTAGAATCAGTTAAAAATAAATTTGCTTGGAATTTTAAATGTTTATTTATTTAAAAATGACTGAACGGAATATTTCTTAAATAAACTACAGTCCGTTACTGTAATAATATTGTGAGTGTACAAGTCTATCATAAAACCAATATGGACATATGGCATCCAATTATGGGGTACTGAATGAGCATCAAACATCCAGAAGCTACAAAGAAGACAGTCTAGGATATTACGGCAAATTGTCTACGCCCCATGGTATATACGCAATGACATCATCCAAAGAGATCTTAACATCGCTACCATCCAGGAAGAAATTAAAAAGTATTCAGTCATACATAGATAAACTAATGGTCCATCCCAACTACCTCGCTCGGGATCTAATAAAGTTCGAAGGTCACCGAAGGCTGAAAAGATCCGACACGGAGGCTTTTTGACACTTGAATGAAATTAATTATCGGTTTCATTGGTACATATTGGCTAACAAATACAGATAAGAATTAGGATTAAGCTTTGAATACATATTGTAATTTTCGACAAGACATAAAAAAAAAGTTAATAGAGAAAAGTGGAGATTCGACCTGAAATCACCAACCTAAAATTAGAAAAATTTGAATCAAAGTTCCAGGTCGTACCAAAAAAGTTCAATTTTGTTCCCTTGTGTTATTCATATTCACAATGTTTATATTAGTAATGCAAAAATAATGCACTATTCATGGATACATTTAAAAAATAATTCAAAATAAGTGCATTATTTGACTTTCAACTTACTAGTTTTTATCAGAGAATGACAAAAGTATCATTTTAAGCACTCTTTCAATATTAGTGAGAAAACATGTACGGACATGTATGGGTAAAGATCAAAACCAAACAAAGCTAAAGTTGAATATGTATAGGTATACGCTGCCAATGTGTATTTGCATATTCATTCTTCTTTTTGAATGTACATGCAGATATATGTAAATAAAATTTATGTTAGCTATCTGCAATACCCATATAAGTATGTGTATTACCGTAAATATAACGTAAATATACAGAGCGCGAGAGAGAGCAGAGATGGCAAATGCAATTTTAAAAATTTTGAAACTAGGCAAAATATTTTGTGTTGTTATTCAGAAAAATATCAAGATAATTTTAAAGCTTTTTTACATTTGACTAAGGCGGTAAGCTTATTTTATTAGGACAACGAGGAGCGGTTGGCGGCAATTTCTGCATCTCCGAAACTATCTAACAGATCTTAATAAAATTTCAAACATAGATATATCCATATTAATATGAACACACAAGCTTTATATATTTTTTTAAAAATAGGACCCGGAGGGAAGCTCGAGGGTATTTTCTGCCTCTCCAAAACTATCTAACAGATTTTAATGATATTTAAAACATATTTAAAAAAAAAATAGGATAACGAGGGAAGATAGGGGGCGACTTATGCCTCTCCAAAATCATTTATTTTCTCTAAAATTTGTTGATTATTTTCCATACTTTAAATTTTTCATATGCTACATACATACATACACTGGATGAAATTTTTAAAGAAAAACTCTGCTTTACAACTTATTAAAAAGAAATGTTTGAATTTTAAAACGTTACAGAAAGGCGTCTAAGCAAGCGCTAAATGTATTAAGTGGCAGTTACACTCTTTCTTATTAACACAACATACAAATCAATACTTTCATGCATACATAAAAAACAATATCTTCCATCTCGTGTCGTCTACCTATGCTTTGGGTGTGTGACAGCGATAAGTGCAAAAAAATTGTGCGGATGCGTAAAGAGTTATTACATGCAAAAATAAAAATATCGTAACGCCACTTGTTGCACATAGCACAGGTAGATGACACGACATGGAAGATATTGTTTTTAATGGATGCATGTAAGTATCGATTTGTATGTTGTGCTAATAAGAAAGAGTGAAACAACCACTCACTACATATTTATTTATAGCGTTTGCTTAAGATACATATACACGACATGTTTTTTACATCTGACTTGTCATCTTTTCATGTCACATGTTGCTGTGCATGTGTGTTACAAATGCTGTTTAACAAAGTTTTTTTTAATTATTGTTATTGTGTTTGGCGTATTTAAAATACGCCTACGACTGTTTGTTAATAGATTAAAGAAAACAAATTCACGTTTTCTTTAACCTATAACCAAACAGTCGTAGGCGTTTTTTAAATACGCCAAACACAATAAGGGTGAATATTCGATCAAAAACGTACATGTCATTTGCCCCTCGTGGTCATAATTTGAAAAAAATTCATAGCTACTGTGTCCAAATAAATAAAAATCTTTATATTTTGTTTCTGTGATAAATGGTTACCTGGTGGTCTTGTTGGTTTTGGTGGCCCAATATGTGGTTGGTTGCGGCAGGTCAAGAGTCTCGCACGCACACTCTTGTTGCTTTGAAAACAACCCTTATTTTGTTGGTTCAAGTGGCACTATTATTGTGGCCCTGCTATCTTCAAGCAAAAATAAATGCACTTTCAGTTGTTTCTTTATTTTAAGTTTTATTGTGGCACAATTTGATTTTATTTTACACTGATGTTTTTACTTTTAGTTTTTTAATTAAGTTAATGGCGTCCGGCTGGTTGAAATATGCAAAAGCAAGTGAAGAAGTCATTCTTAGGGTGACGTTAATAATCAGCTGGGCTACGTACAACATGGGGTGTTGCCAGATGTCACCACATGTGGTCAGGTTACACACAGTGAAAATACTGGGAAACATCAACGCCCGGTTTACACCAGCCAGACGCCAACATATTTTTTAAATTTTATTGAGACCTATTAAATATTTTCGGAGAGACAGAAATTGCCCCCTATCTCCCCTCGTTATCCTATTTTTTTAAAAAATACATAGCTGAAGTGTCTATATAAATATGAATATATCTATGTTTTAAATTTAATTAAAATCTGTCAGATAGCTTCGGAGAGCAGAAATTACTCCTTCCCAACCCTCGTGGTCCTATTTTTTATAAATATGTATAGCTTATGTGTAGTTTTACATAGATACTGCTGATGTTACATTCATGGGTATTGAATAACATCTGCATAATATTCATGTATTTTTATTTACTGAATGTGGTTGCGTGAAGATATTGCCGTGCATAAGTATAAGTAATAACCATACTTTTTGCAACGCACAACCATAGCTGTTGTTATTATTTGCGTTATAAATATGTGTATACACAATAACGAAAAGCGTGGGTAAATACATCTGTATATTATTATTATGGGTACTTGTTGTCATTCTCTGGTTTTTATATATAAAAAAATAGTTTTTATTCCAAATTTTTAATATTTTTAAGTTAAGTAGTTTAAAAATATAAATCAAATAGGTTTTTTGCCAAATTTTCTCCTCCAAATAAATGTTGTATATATGTATATAGAAATTTTTGTAAATATGTATAGATCTATTATTAAGCTGAAAAAGAAAAAATCTTGAACACTTAAATATATAATTTAAATTGAAATGAAAATGTAAATATTATGGATAAATAAATAAATAAATTGAAATTAATATTTTTAATTAGGCTTAAGTTCATGAAATTTAATTTTTCATTAATTATTTCGAGTAGTTGCGATCAAAACATGTCATGGTAACCTGCCGGCTGGGGTTCTAGCCCCAGCCACGTCAAGAATGAACGATTATCAATAACAATTTTAATTAATTTTCATGTTGTAAAATTCCTTTCTTCATAAAAATAATGTAATGAAAAATTAAATTTCATGAACTTAAGCCTAATAAAAAATATTAAAAATTTGGATTAAAAACCATAAATAGTTTAACAAAATAACCACAATACTAATTAAAAAAATAATTATTATTAATTAATTTTTGAAATGAAGTAATGTAGTGCAAAAAACTTGTGAATTAAAAGTGGTAATGCAATAAGTTTGAATTTTCATTGACTTAAATCAATGTGTGAAAATTGTCAAAGCATGAGCTCAATTAATGTATTTGTCTTAGGTGTGATCGTCACTAAGCATTTCTTAATTATGTATGAAGTCAGCCATTTTTATAAACTCAAACTAGAATTTAAGCTTAAAAGCATTGAGCTGTTATAATTATTGTCGCATACAAAACAAAATTAAGTCTTGTTTTCGGTAGATTTAAAGTTTGATACTTAAAGTCCTTGTAAACCTTAAAACTTAAAGCCTACTTTAGAAAACGTCGTTATAATACAGCAACTAATTTGATACATTTAAAATAAGTTTAAAGCAGTGTAACTTCAGTCTGCCACAATATACTAGACCTATTTTAAATTTATTTGCCCCCAATTATTGAACATTCTCATATAATTGTAATATTTATTATTGCCAATAAATCTTGTCATCTTGAAATACGCTGTGAATAATAATAAATTCTTGGTATTGCTGATTAGAAGACTGCGGTTAAAGGGCATTCTTTCAGGAGGTGATAAAGCCAAGCACTAACACGAATAAACATTTTTCTTTTTAAATTTCCTTAATAAAAGTTTTCTCAACAAATCGTTGATTGATACAAAGCACTTTTTTAACCACAATTTATTGAAATTTATTTAATACTAAAAATAACTTTGCATACACTGAATTCTTAAAAGCAACACCTTATAAATAATAAAATGATATACAATTGCTTAAGGCCTTAAATATTTTTCTTTTAATTTGAATTTGTTTCCTTTCTTATGCGGTAAATTGAAAAAAAAAAGAATTTCGTATAATAAAAAGAAAAATTTTGTAAAAAAGTTAAATAAAAAGCATTGTCTACATTTACGAGTTTGTTATTTTGAATTGCAAAACACATAAAGAAGCATAACTTTAGGGGCTTAGTAAAACATTTATCACTTTTTTCTCATACAATATATTTTTTTTATTGTATTTTCTTTTTTTAGTTCAAATTTTACTCACAATAAATGAGAATTTTCAAACAATAAACTATTGATGGTGAATTTCTGAATACATGTGAACAAATTGCAATGGAATTGTTAATGTTACAAAATCAAATCATTTTACTTAAAAGAATTGTGGAAGTAAAATTCAAACAGATGTGTATATAAAATAAATTGTAATAAAAAAGAGAACTGGGCACGTTTTTTTTTTTTTTTTTTTGATTTTAAAGTTTTTCAAATATCACTCAGTATTCAAACAAACTAAGTCGAATATATCTTGAAACTGAGTTAGTTCCATGTTAAATCTAATCGAAATCGTGTTTTATGTGATGTGACATGGCTAAATCGACTTAGAATTACTCAAGGACCCAGAATATATATGTATACTTTATTTGGTCTAAAATGAATAATAAAAACGTTTCACACGGAATGACAGACTTAGTATACCCTCTTCACAACTAATTTTGGTGGAGGGTAGAAAAATATTATTAATAAAAAATATAATTTTAAAATTAAATATATTTTTTAACTGGATAAATTGTATTTTAGCTGGTACCTTAACAAGACCCAAAAAAAAACCGGACAATCCAGCCCATTCCAGGCCGTCTGGCAACCCTAGATGTCGTAGATTAACATTGACTTTTGCGGCGTGCTGTCGTCCATACGTGCCACGGTCCTGCACATCCCAAGTGTGGCGCTTTTATAAATTTTACTATGCCCTCTCCTTTACATAGCTCGAGCTTCATTGAAATTTTAAATGTTCTTAATTGTTCCCGGTTAAGGACTACGTATCGCATCCAGACGTAGCAGTTGGGCTAATTATGATTTTGTAGATATTGAAATTTTGAAACTTATTTAGACGTGAAGATTTTATTCTGGGCAAAAACGCTGCAGATATGCAGTCACTTATTCCGTCTTGCATGCTGTTGCCGTTTTTTAGCAGCTCTTTAAACCTTCAAAATTAAAGGTTCCGATTTAAATAGTTTGTACTTGTTGTCTATTTTCATTCGTTGACATTATTATATGGCAATTGTATGTGTTTATTTATATTCAGACCCACCTCCTTCGCCGACTTCTCAATATTGCTCTTCCATGTACGTATATTCCTAGCCACAATTGCGATGTCTTCTGCGTGGGCAATAGTCAGATCAGATCATCTAAATAAGCCGCCTGTTCTTACATGTTCTTTAGCTGCGTAGTGTAGAATTAAGATCAATACAACCGATGAAACTGAGTCTTCTTGTTTTATTCCAATATTTATAAGGAAGGCGTCTGTTTGTTTTTGTTTATCCAAATTGGAGAAAGCCTGCTGTATTACTTTCCTCTCAACGCTATAAAAGGCTTGCTTGAAATGAATAAAGAGTTTGTGCATGTCTCTCGTAACATTTATTGCATCTCTGGTTTAAAAAGAAAATTTGATCAACTGTTGATCCACCTGGTCGGAACCCTCCCTAATATTCCCCTGATATATTGAATGCAACCTCGGATAATAGTTCGGAAAGTATACTAGTCAGCCCAGTGAAGTTAATGATTAATGCCCATTAGAAATCAAGTTTGGACGTACAATAAACTATAAAAATGTCTGAGATATTACCTCCGCAAACAAAAAAAATAGTCGAAAACTGGACTTGCGGGATATGCAACATCCGAGCCAACTGCGACGTTTGCATAAAAGAAATCATATTCAGTAACTAATGACATCAATTTATACTTGAAACAGTTCCAATTTTAGGTTTGAAAATGTATTTTTTTTTTGTATAAAAAAATCTTTTTTTACACTGTGTCTCTTAATCCCTTTTCTACTTTATTAGTAACAATGTATTTCATTAATTATAAACTAAACGCCATTTAAAACTAAAAAAAAGTCTTTTTACAAATTAGATATTTTTTTGAAGCATACTTTTACGACGCATATGATATCACATTATTGTTGCATATTTCAAGGGTTTCAGTTTCAAATTAAATTAGTTTTATTAACTATTGTTGAGTGGTATCTGCAAAGAGCACGTGCATTATCTATTTTTTACAAAAAAAATTTAATTTTGCTTAATTTATTTTGTTTTGTGTTCATTGTCAGTTGTATAAAAAAAAAATATTAATTGTATTTTATTCTGCTATCAAAACTTTTAACTTTTAACGTTGTACAGTGGATTGCAAATAAAATTTGAAAGGGTTTTTGAATCGTGTCTTCATTAAAAGGTTAAGCATTGAAATATTTTATAAAAATCCATTTAGAATTTGCTATCGTTTTTAACTAAGTGCTTCAGTCTTCACGGGAAAAAGATGTATTGGCACTTAAAATCTATATTTTACTTAGACCCCTTTTACATATTGGAAGTTAAAAGGCAGACAGACGAAGAAGTAAGGGCGCGACGCTGGGAGCGTGACACACTTTACTTTTTTCTTCTCTCGCCTTCAAACTTCCTCTATCTGCTTTAAAGTTTCCATTGTGGTAAAGGGGTCATAGCTGTGATCTTCATGTACAGAACTGGGAACAAAAAGTCTATCCGAAACATACGCAAAGTACAGTACTGGGGGCACAAAGTCGAAAATACAAAAAAAAAAAACACTACGGTTCTTTCTTTGGGTAGCCCTGCTTTATAATAGAGTATGTGCCTGGCTGTGTAAATTGGTATTTTTTTTTTTTTTTTCTAATTAACTTTATGAAAATGGTTTTAGTTGTTGTGAATTCTACTTCATTGCAAAAGTAAACTCGAACAAACTTATTTTAAAATCATGGCACATAGTTTGAATAAATTAATTCACTTGCATCTGCACAATGGGTCGAAATTATGAAAAACGTGGATATATTTGGTAAAACATATGTTTCTCAGCTAAAAAAAATTACATTTAGTAACTAAAACATGATTTATGGTAAAAACTCATTTGATTTACAAAAACGATTTTAAGCGGAAAAAATCTTCTACGGTGATAAAAGCAGTTTTGGGTGGAAAAATTGGTTGTAACAACTAGACAAATTTAAACGATTTTTAGTGAAATACATTTTTGCGAGAAAACAATTTTGCACTTAAAGAATTCTTTTTCTTTTAGTTATAAAAATGAATTTTTAATTCGTGGGAAAAGAAAATGGGGTTCCTTCATATTTTAGAAAATAAGCGGGTTTTGGTGCAAAATGTCAATGACAAAAAAAACAAGTAAGATAGTATAATCGGTCAAGACGGTTCATATGATACCCGTCACCGCATTATTAAAAAATAAATTTTCGAGTGTACACATGGGCAATCGTGGACCCGCCAGAACAAATGAGTTAAAGATTCATGTAAAAGTACTTTGTACCGAAAACTATATAGATATCTTCATCTATATGAGTGATTTAAGGGAGGGGGTTTATATAAGACTTGTGGTTAACATTTTGCCATGATATAGGCAGTAAACGCCATTTTCGGGAGTGGTATTTGTATGGGAGCTATGGTCAAATAAGAATCGATTCAAAAAAATTTTTGTGAAATTAAGATTACAATAAAAAAGTTTTTGCCAAATTTTTGCCAGTTAGATTGATTCAAAACCTGATTCTAAGTCGATCGGTATACTAAAATGTCTAAGAGCAATATTTCAAGGTGTTATAAGCGTTAACACAAACGCATACTACACTGTCCACTATTGTAGTATTGGCATAACAAGTAAGAAAATATAGTCGCTCAAGCTCGACCACCACTCGACTGATACCCTACACTGCAGTTAATAAAGACAAATTTTCGACATTATACACTATTTAGAACCCATGGACAATCATGGACCCGGCAAATCAATATTATGTTATGAGGTTAAGAGTCATATAAGAGTGCCCAAATACTCAACATTAAAGACGAACAACCGTTTTTTTTTTTTTTTTTGAAGGAAAAATTGATGTTTTCTATGATTTTTCTCTTATTTGCGAAAATATTGGTTTTTGCAAATAAAAGCAATTTCTTTCTAACCTTTATAATTTTCTTATTAATTCCACTGTGCGTTATACTTATGAAACCCCGGAGTATTGTAGTATGAGAGTGTAGTTTATAATGATACCCAGCAAACACCAAGTCAAACCTTTGATAAAAAAATACTTTATGATTTGATATCAAGCACCATTCTCAAACCTTTTATAATAGTAAGATTTTAACATTTGAATTAAAATTGCTAATGATTGAATGTACACATTTAAGAAACAATATTTTATCAATTTGTTTTCGATTTGCTATCAAGTGTTATACTCAAATTGAAATTGAACTTGGCAACACTTAAGCGAAAAATGAATGTAAACATTTGCACATGGCGAATAAAGTCAAATTAAAGATTTCAACATTTGAATTCAAATTGATAATGATTGAATGTACAAATTTAAGAAACAATGTTTTAAGCAATTTGTTTTCGATTTGCTATCAAGTGTTATACTCAAATTGAAAATGAACTTGGCAACACTTAAGCGAAAAATGAATGTAAACATGGTGAACAGAGTCAAATTAAAGAAAAATTACATGCAAACGCTTTGCATAAATTTAAAATATGAAAGCAATTTAGAAAAAGATAAAATATAAAGTAAAGAAATAATAAGTTTGTTTAATGATCGAGCGGCCACGCAGAGCCAAGAAGACTTTAAGGACGGAGACAACGTTATTTTATGTTTCAGCAGCACCGATGGGGCCGAAAGTTTAGCTTGTAGTTTATTTTAGTAAGCAATGTGTCAAAAAAAAATGTTAACTTACAAAATAGAAATAAATGGGGTTTCCTTTGTCTTCAACATTGTATTACAATCCACATTTGGAAAACTTTTGAGAATAGCGTTTGAAAGCAAGTTGAAAATAAAAAAATTTCTCAAATTATTTTTTCAAACGTTTGCCGTTTGAGTAAATGTTTTATTTAAAATGAGTTTCAACTTAAAATCAAACCACGGTGTTTATTGGGTTGATATTGTAGTATGAGTGCGTGGGCTGTTTTTGTATAAAAATAAATTTATGTTGATATATGCATGTGTGTGTGAGTCTGTTCCAGAATACAATTTGTATGCTAAAATATGACAGTGACATTGAACTGTGTCTGCCTTTTTTTTATTGCTTAATCAAAAAAGAATGAAACTAATGGACAATGTGAATAGCGATTGAAAATTTTTTAATAAAAACCAAAAAATTTCAATATTTATTTTAACTGTTTGAAAGAAGCAATTTAAGGTGGACGAAAAAAAGAACGATAGAATTTTTTAAAATTTAATAAACGGTTAACTTTTTTATGCATTTTTGTCCGTTACCTTTATAGAGAAGATTTTCAAGAAAAAATGTAGTTTAACCCATTAAGGACGGATGGGTATTTAAATACCCAAAAACAGAGCCTTCGTAGAAAAATTCTGGCTAACTTCAGGTAAGAGGTATCGGAAATTGGTTTTTACAGATAGATAAAGAAGGGATAAGACTACTTAAACAAATTTTTGAAATTAAATGTTGCCCCTTTTAATTGGGTAAGTAAGCGGCTTACAAGTTAGCAATTTTTAATATTTGGAAAAAGTGAACGACAACGGCTCTGGAAAATTGGGAGAGTGGAAAATCGGAAAACCCTCTCGGTGACTTATAGCCTAAGGTGTGCTCTGCTTTAGAAAAAAAATATTAGCTAAATTGGGCCAATAACGATGACAACAGGTTTGATTCAATGACATGGGTATTTAAATACCCTCTTCGCTGTCAGAGGGTTCAAAACACATAGTTTTTTTTTTTTAATTTTTGGCAAGTAAAAATGCGATGTTTTATGTAAAATGAACTATTTATTATTAAAAAATAAAGAAAGAAATATCACAACTGTGGTCGATTATTAAGATAATTTTATATTTTTAATGATTTTGGGACACCAGCATGAAAATGTGCAAAACAAGCCTTTGGGTGCAACTAAAATTTTCATTTTGTACAACCAAACTCAGTTTTGCTTCACATTGTCCGAAACGGCCAAGCTGAATAATATGGCTTATCATATGGTCAAAGCTCTCCATGCGCTTTGCCATTTCTTGTGCATTTGTGAAAACTTTTTCTCTTGCACCAATGCTTCAACAACGCTCACATGAAATAAAATTGACTTATGATTGGATATCCTTCAGGTTTTCTTAGCATGCAGTGTAAATTCCTGGCATACACCATAGCAGCATCCAGAGCATTAGTAAGAAGGCCTCGGCTCTTTCGTATAAAATATAAAACATTCAACATTCCCTTCTATGACAACAGAGAAGAGAAGGAGTAACATTTTTTGTTATGTTTTTTCGCACAAGCAAAAGCAAAATAATTTTTTTTTTGATCCCGTTACCATTCTTATGTAACTGCAAAAGAAGCGAGAGCAATGACAACGTGTGTAAAAAGATATGAGAGTGGAATAAAGCGAGCAAACCTTGTAAAGGGCCAATGTTGAATGTGAACCTCACCTTATTATGGCTTATTATTAATATGGGCGTCCAAATCAAAATGCACTTCGTGATTCAGTGATGAGGCACATTTTCACCTCAGTGGATTCGGCAATAAGCAGAGTTGCCGCATTTGGGCGAATGATAATCCAAGAGTGATTGTCGGAAAACCAATGTGCTCACACAGAAAAAATTATTGCCGAATTTTTTTCAAACAAACGCTTGTTTGAAAATTTTTTTAATTTCTACAAATTTTTTACTGATTCAATTAAAATTTTTGTTTGATTTTTATTTAACCAACAAAAATGTTGATAGCCATTCAAAAATATAATACACGCGTTATTGGTTTCAAGTTTTCATAATTTTGTATGAAATATTTAACGCTTTTTAATGTTGTCGTCTTTTTGTATTTTTTTATTTGATCGTAAAATATAAGAACTACAACAAAAAACACATGCAGTCTAACGTTTCACTCTTTTCAAACAACAGAAACAACAACAACATTATAAGAAAAAAAATAAATTGTTGGTTGGTTTCAAAGTTGGTTAAAAAAAAACCAAAATCCCGTATTCAATTTTTTCAAACTGTTTGCTTAAATACATCAAATACAAAAATATAATGATGACGAAAAACATATCGAGTCGGTCTGTCGCCGTTTTTGGGTTACATTTCTTCTTCATTAGCAAAGGAAAGGATACAGCAACAGTGAGTGATGACGAAAAACATGGAGTGTATAAAAAAAGACTTCGTTCAACAATTATTCCAACAAAAAAATGTGTCTCAAAGCCAGCCGGCCGCTCTGCTCTCTCTGCCATCATCTTCTAATACAGTGCCAGCTTGAGTGCGCATCATTGCTTGTGCAAAAACCTTTTTTTTTTTTTTTTTTGATTTTGAAATTTAGTATATGAATTTCAGTAAACTTTTTGTTTGATTCAGTTAAATTATTTGTTTGAAAAAATCAGTGTTTTTTTTCAATAAGCAAAATGAAAATAAATTGTTTGAATATGCGAATTTGTTTATAGGACCGATTTCAGACAAAAGATTGTTTGATTCTACAAATTTTTTGTTTGAATTGGAAAAATAATTTTTTCTGTGCACAAGAGTGACTGTTTGGTGTGGCTTACCCCACGTCTCCACGCGCTTTCGATTAGAACATGACATGACCATAACGCCGGCAGAGTAGCGGTATTAATTTGTTCATGTTCTTGTTTGTGGGGAATACGTGTTGATGTTCATGTTCTGATTGACCACAATTTTTGTTGTTGTGCGTTTGGTTGTATACAGAAAATACATTGTATGGCCAACATCATGGCGCACATGGATGCTAAGACGAATGTTTAGGCAACGATGGCAGCACAAGGAGGAAAGATGAACATGAACAGTCTACACGAGTAGAATTCATGTGCGACATGATGTTCTTACCAAGTTGATGGATGGTGGAGACGGGTAGTTATGGGCTGGCGGCATCATCGGGCCGTATTTTTTCCAAAATGAGGCCGATCCGGCAGTTACTGTGAATGGTGTTCGCTATCGTGAGATGATAACGAACTTTTTATGGCCCGAATTGGAAGATATGGATGTGGACGATATGTGCTTTCAACAGGAAAGGAGCTAACGAAACAATCGCTCTTTTGCGCAACGAATTCAACGGCCGTGTTATCTCACGTGGTGGCGGTGTCAATTGGCCGCCAAGATCATTTGATTTGACACCGTTGGTCTTCTTTCTTTGGGGTTATTTGACAGAAAAGGTGTACTTCGATAAGCAAGCAACAATTCAAGAGCTATAGGATGAGATAATTCGGCCCATTAACGGCTTAGAACCTCAATTATGCCTCAGCCATTTGGCCGATATTTTGTTCCATACATGATTAAACCATACCAATATTTTCATAATAAAAATAAATGACAATGACTTCCTAAATCAAAAAGTAATTTCAATTATTGGGAATACAAAATTTTAATTTCAAAAGATTTTGTTATTCGTGCTTAATTCCCAGTTTTTATTATTGATAAAAACACTTGAAATGTATTGTTGATGGGATAAGCTATTCCTATGCATTTCACTGGTTGCTTGCTTAGGCCAGATCATCAGGAAACTTCATCCATAAAGGTTTTAGACAAACTAAAGATATTAAACCAAATAAAACTGTTAAACGTATAAGAATTATAGCAACAGTTCTACTTGTAACAATATCAAAGTTTAAACAAAACACATCAACAATAAACAACAGTTGGTTCATCTCATCTTACATTTCCCCACTACAATTAGTTGAAATTCTCTCAACATTAATTGAGGGGCTTAGAGCACAAGGGGTTTAAGTGCCTTTTTCCAAAATTTAGTTTACATATGGAATTATAGGTATAGTTCGGAGAAGTTGTTCAGAGCACAAGAGGTGAATGTAGGATTCTCATCCGGACGCTAGATATGGTGAACAATTCAAGCACTTGACATTAAAATACCTGCTTCGCTTGGAGCACAAGCGAAACAACCGCTTCTGTCTCATTATTTAAAATAAGTCACTTAAACCCCTTGTGCTTTAAGCCCACCAATTGTAGTTGTAAGTAGGTTAAGAAAAACAAAATGAAAAAAACAACAACTTACAAAAGATGTTGTCAATTAAGTGTTTTTTAGGCCGTGCACTGCCTGTTTATTATCAAAAAGTAATTTCAATTATTGGGAATACAAAATTTTAATTTCAAAAGATTTTGTTATTCGTGCTTAATTCCCAGTAAATAATTGGTGTATTATTCAAAACCAACATCGGCCCTTAAAATTTAACCATCCTTTTCATCCAAAAGAAGGAACACAAAGGCCCTCTAGAAGACATCCGTACTTCTTCCTTTTTCCGCTGGGACAGATTCAACATACATAGTGAAATAAGCACACAACACACACATCAATGCATGCAATAAATGAATTTTTAAATTTTTGGTTTTCAAAAAATCTTGTGTTTTAGAACTCTTTAAGAGCGAAGTGGGTAGAAAAATACCATGGCAATGTCAATATAAATGGCCATAATATCAAATGTGTGAAATTTCATCAAAATCGTACCACGAAATCGGGGTTCAGTCTTTAATGGGTTAAAAATGTTATTAAAGAAAACCGTTTGTTAATATTTATTTCCTCTACACATTGCTAAAATCAAAATTGCGAAACTCGTTAAAATTATTTGGCAAAGTAAATTTCTAGTTCAGTTTTTATTATTGGAAATTTAGCAAAAATTGTAAGTAGCTCCCTTCTTTAAATCTTTTGAAAGTTTTTTTCCTCAAATCTTAACATTAACAAGCCCGAATTCGTACTTGAAATAATCCGAAAATCAGATTGATTTAAGTAAAACTAAGATTGAACCAAACTCAAAATTAATCAAGTCAAGTATAAAGTTGATTCAATTCCGAATTCGTACTTGAAATAAACTAAAAGTGAAATAAGAAGGAGATTTTTATTATGATTATTTTAGTTAACCGTTTTGGTTCTTACTTTTTATTTATTTATTTATAAATTTATTTTAATTAAAATTACAATAAATCTTAAAGCTAAAAGCACTAGCAGCATGGGCTATCGGCTTGATTTGTGTAAAAGAGCAAATGTGTAAGGTTTGTTCAAATATTTAAGATACAGTGAAACTTCAATATAACGAATCTAGAGGGGATCGAAAACTACTTCGTTATAGCTATTGATTCGTTATGCATATCCAATGTTAAACCTTGTCATAACGAAATTTAAAGAAATACGAACAAAATTCGTTATAACTACAGTTTTTTTTTTGTCCAAATTCTATTTAACATGAAAATTCTATGTACATAATAAAAATCCTCTATTTAAGAGGTAAATAAAAAATTATGTTTTATTTTTTATCTTATTACATTTTTGTAAAATATTGTGTAATTTTTGTTTGTTAACGCAAGTTAAGAATGCAACCGTCAATATTTTTTTCGACAGATGCGAAGCTGTTGAATGTATTTTGCGGTGTAGAAAAGAGTACTCGGCGTTATATTAAATTGTTTAGCAATTTCTTGCTTAGATTTTCACCACGATCAACAGCATCAATTATAAAAGTTTTTTCTCGTATAGAAATTGATTAACGCTTTAATACACTCATTATGGCAAAGAACCAAAACAGAACTGACAGAACATATGCAAAGACATTTATGTAACTTTCGTTGTTTTTAAAAGGGACTTCCCTGTTTTGCTTAAAATTTAATTAATTAAAATATAATTTTGCTTTATCCTAACTTCGTTGTATGGAGGCTTTAGTTCAAGACTTCCTTATATGTATGTATTTCTGAATTATAATTTCGTTATATAGAATTATAATTTCGTTATATAGAGGCTTCTGAACAAATACTTCGCTATATAGAGGCTTCATAGCTCAGAATTTCTTCGTTATAGCTATAGAGCAGTGTTAACCTAGCCCCGAACGCACGCACACAAAGATATTATGTACTTGTGTGCGGTCGCAGAAACTGATGATAGTCTAATGCAGAGGTCTGCAACAGGGCTGCCAGGTACTTTTTTTTTCTTGTCCCCAAAAAATTAAAAAAATATCCCCAAAGATCCCCAAATTAAGAAAAAAAACCTTAATAAGTAAATATTTTTCTGTTTGTTTTTTTCTGACCAAATTTTAATTTTTTTTTTTTTTTTAAAGTAAAAATAGTAAGAAAAATTTTAATTAGAAATCCCCAAATAAAAATTTTTTGTAAAAAAAATTATTTTATTTTGTTTGTACCCTGAAGGAAAAATAACATAAATTTCTAAAGTACCTTTAACACTACCTTTTAACTAAAATGATAATCTTAATAAGGACCTTTTACACCATATAAGTTGTTGAGTAGAGTAAGATAAAAGTTTTGCTACTTTTTTTCATATTTTTAATACGAGACAAAGAAAAATAAGCATAAATAATATAAGGGAAAATATATTAAAAGAGTGTAAAATCCCCAAAAAATCCCCGAATTTTTTTTTAGATCCCCAAAAAAATCCCCAATCCCCAAATGACTTTCTTTGTCCTTTTTGCTCGCATAAAATCCCCAACTTTGGGGATAAATCCCCAAGGCTGACAGCCCTGGTCTGCAAAACACCGCGCATGTGCGAATGCTCTCGAACTAATAAAGAGAGCATGAGAAAATAATTTGTATTTTTACTAGAAAATACTGAACAAACAAAAACAATTACGCTCAAAAATAAACGCACCACCATTTTGAGTTATGAAGACGTTGCAGCAAAGAAGCGATATGTTATGTTCATTTTATGAAGGGTCGTTTTGTTTTTATTACGCCATTGATCGGCAGTTTTCTTTCATAGACAACACGAATTTCAACAAAATTTTCAACAATTGGCCACTTCATTAATATCAAGGCGAATTTAGTACAAGGTGTTGGCTCACTTTGACTGTTCGAACCAATTTATTTTGGTTTGGTTAGTGTTTTACTAGAAGTAATTGACATATCGAACCGTAAACACTAACAATGCAATGCAAAAAGCCTCTCTTGTTACTGCTATTTTGAGATTGTTGTAGTAGTGCCACCCACTGTTGGGATCTGGAAATTCTTAAATTGTACCGTCTAAATGGAAAAATTGACATAAATTGTGCCAAAATTTCGCCATAAAATAAGAGAGCATACATAATAAGAATTCATAACACTTGTTTATTCAATAAAACAAAAACAAACCAAGTAAGAAAGTGAAGTCCGTCAAGCCCGAGCTTTAAATATCCTACAACACGGCATATAAAGACAAAATTATGATAATAAATAAACAACCAAGAGAAACAAGAAATGTGAAGGTATGTGTTTGGCGGACTCTAGTCTAATGTTTTGAAACGCACAAAGTTGTTACATACATGTGAATTGCCGACCGTGTCTGTGTGAAAAATACGATTATTGACTAACTCGCGAGCCTATGGAGTGGTTATACTTGCTATAGAGCATTCTTGTATGAAAAACTTTGCAATAAAAAGGTTTTTTCAAGGGACTCAGCTAAAAATTCGTTATATTGAGTTTTTCGTTATAACGAAGTTCGTAATATCGAAGTTTCACTGTTAAAGAATTAATATTAATGCTATATTGTATTATGTTAGTTAATGTGTTGTAAAAAATAATATAGTCTGTTTATGTTATCGTCAGAAGGACATTTCAAAGGTAAATTAAATTGTTTGAGTTGCGTATGCCGTAACGAATATTGTCGAGGGATAGAAAGTCTGATAAAAGATGTATTGTTGTTAGTGCTGAGTTATTGCAGAAAGTACATACTGGTTGGCACTCTGAAGACAGCAGAGATTGATTTGTAAGTCCTAGAGTGTGTGAGACGAGGTCTCGTAAAGGAGCGATTTTTATGCAAATTGGTGAAATTAGGTAGCGAAATGGGTTTTTTCCGGATTTATTTCTTTGTACAGATGGTTATAATTGTTCCAATTACAAAGTAATGAAACATTTAAATTTTCTAATAAACTTCTAGCGCCAAAGATTTTGGATTTCGGTATAGAAAGATAAGTGGGATGACGATGAACTGTTTTTGCTGCTACGTCTGCAGCTTCGTTACCAATAATACCTATATGACTGGGTATCCATAACAATTTCACTTTCTTTCTTAATTGTATTAAAAGCTGTTGGATTGAAATTATTGTTTCATGTTTGTTCTTAGGATTGGAAGATGCATCGAAAACGGAACGGCTATCCGTGCAAACGGTATGATTTTTTGGTGAGCTTTTGCATAGCTTTAATGCTTTAAATATGGCTTCAGGGTTCTTTTAAAACCTAATCTACATATTGAACTGAAAATATAAACTAAATGACAAGCGGGAGTTCTCAATTTTATATTTTAAAAATAAAAATAATGTGTTTTCGTCTTGTTCTGATGTTTTTGTGGTTTCTACACACAACAAGCAAATCATTTTTTACTACTTGGGTGGTGTTGTTGTAGAGTCTGCAACAAACTTTGATAAGTTAAATGAGATTAAAACGCTCACTTTGTAATCGTACTCTCAGAGTGGCACTACCAACGAAGAGTTTAATATTTTTCTTACTTGCTTAAAAATTCCTATATTGATTTTCGAAAGTATTCCCATTTAGGATTGTTTGAAGTACGTTTATGTTTTGTTCGTACTCGAATTTTTGAGTAGGGCTCGTACTTAAAGAATGTATTAAAAACTTAATTTATCCCGAGTGTTTTTATTTCTGTGCATATAACTTTGTCATCCCGCTTGTAATTTCTACAGCATTGATATTAGGACCTATATAGAGAAGAGTAGTTTGAATCGCAATGATCGTCTGCCCTTCGCAACGCCAGTATATATATGTTTGATGTATCTATCGATCGGTAATGCTTTCTAAAACTTTGCAATTAAAAATTAGCCAAAAGATCAATTTTTAGCAGAACAACTTTTTCGCAAAAGAAAAAAAAAATCGATTTAGAAGCAAAAGGCTTATGACCAAAATATTATTATTTTTTTATTTGAAAAATACGCATTTTCGGAAAATATAGATCTTTCTAAATCCAAATTAATGGCCCAGGCGAGTGGCAGATAAAATTAAAAGAAAGTTACAAATTGAATTAATTGTTATGACGCCACGAAAATGTCGTCACTATATTAATTCAAGATCAGCTCCAACAGCATTCATCATTAGAAATCTTGTCAGCCATTTTGAGGAAGGGAGTTAAGTGAACGACCGTCATGGAAGAGGTGTCGAAATATTCTTGCTGAATGCAACGTGGAAGCTGTGCGGGCAAGTCTCGAAAATTATCCATTTGTCTCAACTCGTCGTTGTTCCGGCCAATTAGGCATGAATCTTAAGATGCGTCCATAAAAAATACAAAATTGTAAAACAAAATTTTATATATGTTTTACGCACATAATTCCAAAATTAATTGCTTAGCGTCTGTCCTCTTGTAATAAAGAATCATTAAATTAAAACAATTTTCTTGAATCGCTGGAATTTGAAAAAAACTTTTGAAAATTTCAAGAATAATTCAATATTTTTTCTTAAACACTTAACCAACAATAATTTATGCGTAATCAATAATTTGTTGTATTTCAATCAACATTATAACATTTCGTTAAAATAAAATCATTTAAACATAAGATAAAAAAAAAAAAAAAAATAAACGCCTTCTCAACTTTTTTACAAATGCCAATAACTTGTCATGACCAAATACGTTTTTTTTTCCAAACTGGCACATGGTTTCTTAGTTACGTTAAGTGGCTGACAGTCAGCTACAATGACGGACACAGTTTTTGTTTATTGAATTTGAATTCAAACCTGAAATACGAACTCAAGTTAGAAGAAAATTGTGGGCGTATGGGACAGTTAGACAACAAAATTAAATGTGATTAAACAAGAAAACAGAAGTATTGAAACAAAATATAAAAGATTTGTATTTCAAATTCAAATTGTTTCTATTTGCAGAAAATGGCGAATAAGTAGATTTGTTTGAAACTGAAGTAGATTAAAGTTATTAACATATATCGCTCATTTGCTGCAACATCGTCATAAGCCCAAAATAATAAATTTCGAAATAAACGTGTTTAAAGTTTTTGATTTGTTCGTACGCACCACTTTTTTGAGTTATGAAGACGTTGCAGCAAACAAGCGATATGTTATGTTCATTTTATGAAGGGTCGTTTTGTTTTTATTACTGATGTTACGCCATTGATCGGCAGTTTTCTTTCATAGACAACACGAATTTCAACAAAATTTTCAACAATTGGCAACTTCATTAATATCAAGGCGAATTTAGTACAAGGTGTTGGCTCACTTTGACTGTTCGAACCAATTTATTTTGGTTTGGTTAGTGTTTTACTAGAAGTAGTTGACATATCGAACCGTAAACACTAACAATGCAAAAAGCCTCTCTTGTTACTGCTATTTTGAGATTGTTGTGAGCTCTACTTTTTTGATTCTACAGTGTTATGTCATTCTTGACTAATAACTCAACAGTTGAACATTTTAAGCCAACTGTAATAGAGAAAAATAATGGATTTAATTTTGGAACCACCGAGTTTTGTTACGAACTTTCGAAAGATATGAGTTTTGATTCAAACCGTATGGGATCATTAAACTTTAGTATATTTTAAAAGTTATATTTATTTATTAAATATATGCAAACAGTGCTAAAAAATGTAACAATAGTTGTGTAGGGAAGAGATAAACTACACCAATTCACATCTGTTGGAATTTATAGATGTGTGAATTTCCATAAGTTCTATCTAATGCAGCTTTCGAGATAGAAAAGTTGAAAACAATGCCAAGTCCAATTTGCTAAGACGTTAAGGGCACCAAGTGTACTAAGTATTGTTTACCACAGAATTTGTAGAGACAAAGAACATCATAAGTTCTTTTTTGTAAATTGTGAAGTGGGGTCTTTTGTTTTTAATATACATAAATTCAAACACTGCCGTTTTGGTCTTGTTTTATTTATTAAGTCAAATATTTAGACCAACTTTTTTAATCATTCTCAGGAAAATTAAATATATTTTTATTAAAACATGCAGATGCGCCTTCAGTTGTTACTTCTACAATTTTTATACCACATTTTGAAGAGAAACGTACCGTAAAAAGTTCTATTATTTCTGGGAAATAGCACACCTTTTGTTGTTGGACTTGGTGCTGTTTGTCTCAAGGTAACGAACCTTTTATGATATAATTTTTTAGGGTTATCATTGACATAAAAAAAAATGTAAGGATCATTAAAATATTCGGACAAAGGCAAATTTTTAATACAGAAATAGCATCATTTGCGATTTTCAACGTGTTTCAAAATGTGGCTTGCAGAGTTAAAAAAATATGAATTTTTAAACAACTAAATTGAAATCGTTTTCTTCAGTACACCATTGCTTTTTTCCGTTTCAAGTTCAATATTATTATTGTCAAAGACCGAAATTTGAAATTGCAAGTCTTTATTATCTCTCGAATTTTTCCTAAATTGAGTAGATAAAAGAATTCTCAAATCATTTTTCGGGTTTACCCCCAGATTGATGGGAATTATATTTAGAACAATGTCATGTATTTTTCCGAGCTCCTTTTCCTTTTTTTCTATTATAATTCACCTTGAAGGTTAGAACTTAAAATTTAGTTTACTTAATGCTTTCACCACAGGAGCTACAGCAGATTTCAAGTCATATATCGGAACATGGCTACAAAAATATTTGTTAATATACGATAAATAAAAAACAACAAATTTTTAACTTCCTTAATTCGGCTCTATTTCATTAGGGATATTTTGGCGAAATTCAAACAGTGAACCAGCGAGTTTTGTTACAGAAATTTTAGGTCACATAAAAACATAGAAAAGGACATGCTTCGATACAATCTATATATTTCTCATAAATTGCTAAAAGAACTGTCAAATTAAGATGTTATCTCAATTTTTCTAACTCCCCTACTCATATGAAAAGTATACTGGTCATTACCTTCTGACTTCACAAATTCAAAAAGTACCCCTCTTATTGCCAATTCCACCAATTTATTTAAATATCAATTTATGTTTAAAAATCGTTTTTTTATGTGGAATAAAAATAAAATTATATGAAAAATTATATTTAAATATGAATCGATATTTTTAAAGAATTGCTGAAATTGGTCATTAAAATTTTTTTATTTTGAAAAATATTAGAAAAAATTTTAATGCCAAAAAGTCGGAGTCGGACTCCGACTCCACAGCCCTGGTGCCAAATATATTTTAGATATCTTCATCTAATTGATTTCAGGAAGGGGGCTTATATGGAATCTATGGTAAATTTTGGACCTACCAGAACAACGTTTTAATATGACATAGCAGCTATAACAGAAGTTATCGTCGCCAATACCAACATTTATAAGGAAGTTGTAGCATTAAAAGCTATATGGGGAGTAGTATTTGAATGGGAGCTATCGTCAAATATGGACCGATTCCAATAGAATTTGGTAAGATGATTTAGATTGCAACAAAACAAGTCTGGTACAAATTTAATCTAAATATGTATAAACGTATTTAGATAGTTTATGGGCACAAACACTGTTCCGGAGAGAAGTGAAATTATGGACAGATTCTTACTATTTTCAGTAGGCTTTGTCCATATAAATGGAAACCGATGTACAAAATTTCACCGATTTACCTTAAAGATTGCGACCTGCAGCTGTCGCACAAGGTTACATGGACAGACACCCAGCTGGATGGAGAGATATAGTTCAATCGACTCAGAAAGTGATTCCGAGTCAGTCGGTATACAATTTATATTTTTTAGTGTTCACACATCACCACAAACGCATAATACCCTCTCCACTATTGTAGTGTGGGTATCAAAAATGTATATATTTCTTTTTTTTACCAAAGGCAGACAAAAATGTAGATGCTTGGTTGATAGTGTCACAAAAACAATCGACAAAAGTGGCGATTTGGAGGCACTTGATCTCCGTCTTTCTACAGGGATACGAGTACACTTACTTATGTATGTATGTACTTAATATATTAGCATAACATCATGAAAATAAATTAACAATAATTAAATTTTTAGTAGTTCTGGTTAGGGCTGGAGATATGTTATTATAAATTGTATTATTGAAGAGAAAAGTAAGTTAATCCACCTCAAAGAAATAATAAAACTTCGTGGGTATTTTTTTTAAATTGTACCAAAAATTGATGAATTGTACTAGTGTACCCATAAAATTTCGATTGTACAGTGGTACCACCACCTGTAGTTGAATTCGTCTTAATTAATTTCACTCAATTTATTGGCTATTTTTATTTCCTCATTATTTATGCGAAATTTAAATGCATTTAACACATAGACGGCAGCAGGCTACCGACTACAATCCTGTCAAAACTAAAATACACACGTTAATATGAAGACCATTCTTTTGACATCAACAAGGGAACGCGACTACTCTTGATGCTGTAGCCAACAAAGTGTAACCCATCTGAACCACAAATAACTATTAAGTAGCCTTAAAAGAAGCTCCATAAAAATATTGTTGCGTTGGCACACTTCTAGTTTCGAAGTTAGTGACCATTCACACTGAGCAATTTTTGTCGCCGCAACTTTTGTCGGTTCTTTTATGTTTTTTTATTTTTTCATTATTTATTTATAAAATCTTCGTATATTAAATAAACTCACAATAATTAATTAAATTCAATTCTAATTCTAATACGTTATTTTATGTCCTGCCAGTGTCGGACGAAAATGTTTCTCTTTACGGTTTCGTTCTTCTTTAAAGTTGCGATTTTTATCGAAGCAACTTTTCCTGTGAGTAACAGATTTGAGACCAAACTTACAGCCATATCTAAACAAGAGCGGAAAGCGTTTTCTAGCTGTCAAAAATTCTCATGCCCATACAATTTGTATGAAGCATCCCTAAATAGCGCGGCGTCAACGCTTTACAATTGGAAAATCCGATTTTGACAGCGCGTTTAATAGTGAAGTTGGCCGGTATTGTTAATAAATAATGGCAATTTAGCTGTTTTTTGTCAATCTAGCGGTTTTTATCTTCTATTTGTTTCTATTATGTGGGTTTTATTAAACAAGAAAGTTAACACAACTGTTTTTGGCACAACGTTGACGCTCTTGTTTAGGTATGGCATAGAGCGTAAAAGCTAAGCGGAAGAAAACGTTCCGCCTTCCGCTCTTGTTTAGGTACGCCTGTTAGATACATTTTTCGGCAAGTGACTGAACAATTATTAAACATCGCACTTTTAGGTCAAAGAAGTTTCAAAGCACTTTATCAACAACTCTTAAGGTAAAAATCTTTTACGTAATGAATACAACATACCTTTTTATTAACCCATTAAGAGGACATTTATTACTACTAAATTATTTTCTAATAAAAGTCAACATTTGATGGGCTCTTTCTTCTTTTAACTTAAATAATCTGAAACTATTCACGAAATTTTTTTAATTACACTAAAAAGCAAATTTAAAATTTAATGAAGAACCAAATACATTATCATGGCAACAAAAATGTACAAAATGTACAAAAGAAAGTACAGTTTTCCTGATACTGTGTCTCTCTCTACTGCTCGTCCACATTAAGAAACATTTGCTGCAAACATTTGAGTTTGTGGGTGAAAGGAAAAAGGCGAATGGAGACTTTGTTTCATGTACATGTAGTTTTTGTGAGTTTCTTGTTCAGAATAAGAAAAAAAAAGAGGTGAACTTCTCACAATACGCAAGCGAAGCTTGTATAAGTTTGTCTAAATGTTTTGTGCAGAAATAATTTCAAGAATATTTTCTCCCAGTGTAGTGCAGTTATTGAGCAGACATTTGATACCGATTGAAGTTCCTATTTTAATTGTATTGTAATTTCGATCGATATCCAGTGTTGTAATTTTGCACCTGGATTTTAACAATAACTTATTCGATCGTTCCAAAAAAGTATCGATATGTATAGTAAGTTCATACCATCAATAACCTCGCCATTTGCTTATGATTGTAGTCTCTAAAAATCGTCGTTTTCTATTAAAACTTGATAATTTCCTAAATTTTGTTCATTCAACAATAGTTTTCATTTTATCAGGGCAATAAACAAACTAAACCATCTTTATACTATAAAATCTTTATCGTTTTAATAAAAAATGTTCTCTGACACTATTTTCTGCAAAGCTTAAATTTATTTAAAATCATAAGGTTATGGGAAAAACACTATAAACTTTTTATCACAAAAAATAACTCTTAACAACAGCCAGCAGTAAAAACTAAAGAAACTATTGTTTGAAAAAAATAAACAAAACGGTACTTTTAAAAGAAAACTAAAATAAAGAAAGGTAAGAAACATTTTTCATAAAATCATTGTTAGCATGTATGTAGTTCTATGCAAATTCGAGTTTACTAAGAAGTCCGACATTAAAAAGTGTGGCACACATTGTGTTTTATAAAATTAATCAATTAAAGGTAGAACATTTTTGGATTATGACCAAAAAAATCCATATTGTTACGAAATTTAAATTCAAAATTTTTTATTTTTCGAATTTATTCTATGAGATAAATATCAGTTATGTATTTTATAAAGCTTTTTGTAATAGTC
Source organism: Pollenia angustigena (assembly GCA_930367215.1). Classification (NCBI taxonomy): domain Eukaryota; kingdom Metazoa; phylum Arthropoda; class Insecta; order Diptera; family Polleniidae; genus Pollenia; species Pollenia angustigena. The sequence goes on along the minus strand of OV884058.1, from coordinate 186,292,305 downwards.
CTATTCCCTAAATTTTTTTTAGAAATTTCTTTAAACTCACTTTTGCGCTCGCGTTCTTAAAACACTCAGTTATATAAAAATATTGTAACGTGTTGTTACCAGGTGACTCAAAAAACTGAGTGATTTTTATATAAATTTATTCTAAACAATCAATTTCCTGTCACCTGCAAATAAATTTGCAATAAAAAAAAAACAATATTTGTTTTACTTTTAAAAATGATTTATGGTATAAACACAACTGGGACGAACGGCGAATTTCGCATAGTACGACGAATTCGTCGGCAAGAATTCGTTGCGTAAGTTCGTCATATGAGACACAACAAGTGCGTAAACTCCAGGTGCCTAATTCTTGCAGTCGTGATCGAGTTCTTTCTCGATTCGAAAGCAATTTTATTTCTAATTCTTTCAGCCAATACTGAATGAATCGAAATTATTTTTTCTGTATTGTGAAACTTAAATTAATGCTTTACTACACTGAAAAAATAATTCCGATTCGTTCAGTTTTGGCTGAAATAATTAGATATTAAATTGCTTTCGAATCGAGAAAGTACTCGATCACGACTGCCAGAATCAGGCCCCAGGTATCAATGTGAATTTTTGCCTTATACACTGAAAGAATTTTCTTCGCAATACTAACGAATTTTGACATTAATCCCATGAAAAATTGCATTATAAAGGAACCTATGCAGCGCTTCGTTGGATCAATGAACCCTGTTTCATTAAAAGGACTTAATGAAACATTACATTAGATCCATGAATATTATTCATTGGATGAATACTTTCAATAAAGTAAAATTTTTTATTTTTTTTTATTTTTTTTTTTTTATTTATTTTTTTTTTTCTTATTTTATTTTACTTTATTTTATTTTTTATTTCTTTTCTGTCTCTGGTGGGATTCGAACATGTAACCTCGGTGCTGATAGACTAGCTCACTACCAGCTAGTCTACCGGGGCAGTGTAGTTTTTGTATAAAAAAACTATGTTTTTTACTCAATTAAGAGCGTAAATATGAGATTAAATTGTCCATAATAACAATAACAACGTTGATTGAAAGTGGATTGAAAGTTTTTGTTTTATTACAATAATGACATTTTTATTGCCATAATGAAAATTTAAATTTATGAAGGCAATTATTGAAATATGTTGCTTTTATAAAAAATTTTTTGGATTTCATAAATTTAATGGCATACATGTAACATTCGATGTATGAAATTATTAAATCTTACATTTTTTAATTAACAATTAAACATTTTTTTAAGGAAACTATAATTTTGTATTAATTTATGAATATAGTTATGTTTGTCTATTGTTTTTTTATGTTCCCAATTAAAATTTTTTGTTTAACTTGGACAAACTTAAGTTTTCATATATCCAATGAAAATTTTTAACGTAATTACGAAATCCAATGAAGCGATTTTAACGAAAATACTTCATTATAACTATGAAATTCCATTTAGACAATGAAAATTTTCATTTACCCCAGGAAAACTTTTTTATGAAAATGATTCATTAAATATATGAAGCATTTTTCTTTCAGTATAGTTTTAGAAACTTTAATTCAATTTTATGGCTTGTTTAAGATATTAAATTTTTTTTTGTTAATTTTCGCAATTTTTGCAATTTTTTTTTTTTTTTTTTTGTTATTTTTCGACATTTTGTTTTTTCACCCATTTAGCGATTTCAAATAAATTTTAGTGCTTGCTTAAGAGTTTGCAAAATTTCGCGAATTTTAGCCAAGTTCGCAATAGAAGTAATTTGTCTCTGTGATTCTTTACAGCTTTCACGATTTATAATAAGTACCCAGCGGTAAAACTCAGAAGACCTTCTTACCAGGGTTGTCAGATGTGGCGATTTCTCGCCAAACGTGGCGATTTTCAAACTTGATTGGCGACCTAATTTTCGATTTGGCGACATGGCGATTTTTTGGCGATATTTTTAAACAGTTGGCGATTTTGTGGGCTATTTTTGGTGAGCCATGCATTTGTTTTAAAACTCGTTAAATTCAATACGAAAAAATTATATTATTTTTATTCTAGTATTTTTATGTATGACATTTTAGGCTTTTATGGTCAGTATGTATTTGAATCTAAATTATGTTATGTTGAAATGGCTGATGAATATATTGAAAATCCAGGAGAAAATTGTTTTTCATATTTAAAAAAGAATTAATAAAGCATGAATATAGCGATTTCAAGTTTACGAACATTTCTCCATTATAAAATGTGGCAAATTATTATCACAACCAAATTCGTTGTTATTAAAGATATTACTTTTGGATGTTTATAAAACACAATGGACAAAATGACCGTTTGTAATTGGATGATACTTCATCTTATTTAAATCAGTTTTGGCCAAAATCTTATGCTATTAGGACACGTCAGGTATGTACCATTTTAAAGAACTTGCTTTGGCTGTTCATTATATGGTGCTAAATCCAACTAGTAATGGCTGTGCTAAAAATGTATTTTCAATAATGAACTTCACTAAAACTCTCCTTCTAAATAGAATGCAGTTCTTGACGAGTTGTTACGAGTTATAAATTACAGTAGACGCTCGGTTATATGAATACCCAGTTATATGAACAGCCAGAATAGTGAACAACAAAATTTTTACTCATGAGGTTCTAAAGAGTGAACACGACCTATCTCTGCTTTATGAACAACTTGCAACCGTTGATTTTTTTGAAACTATTTGTTGTAAAGGGTGTTTTTTTTAAGTAACACAACTTTGAGTTGGCATCACTGCTATATTTGAGCACCCATTTAACAGCTGATAGTTGCTTTTTGTTTAGTTTGCTTTGAAATTTCATTATGAATCGACTTATCGAGCAACGCGCAAATATTTGACATTTTTAATCAAATAATTCGGCTAATGGGCTGAAGAACACAAGCTTTTGTCGAAAGACCATTAAATCCGCAAATATTACTGTTTGGTGCGCTTTATGGGCTGGCGGAGTCATTGGCCCACTTCAAAAACGATGATGATCAAAATGAGAAAAGTTGTTGAAAATTGGCGCCTTCTACACGCCAGCCACATGACAGGAATCATATTTAAATTTCATAAAATTTTCTTTCCAATAAAGCCCGTTTAATTGATATTAAAAATATATTTCCTTTTTTTATTATGATTTAAACTTGTGTCACTCTATAAAAAACACTCTTTATTATAAATCTGTTCTTCCCCCAAAAAAAGCTAGTAAATGTGTTTATACGAATGCAAAGGAAAAAATTTATAAGATGGTTGGCGTTTGAAAAGTTATTGCTTGGAGTGAAAATAATATATCTGATAATGATATTTGGCATTGTGAAAATGCAGGGACAAGGCATTACAGAAATCTTTTAAAGCAAAAAAAATATAACCGACTACTTTCATGTGCATTTATTATTAACAAACTAATATAAAATAAAAACTTATATAGGTTATGTATGTACACATATTAAAATTGATTTGAAATACTTATTTTATATTGTCTCGATTATGTGAACTTTTCCATTTAGTGAACAGGCCCTGTCTAAATTAATCATATAAGCGAGCGTCTACTGTATATGAATGTTAATACTACATGATGCACTTTTTTTGTACCTTCGTTGAAAAAATTTAATTCACTTACAATGTATTTCAAAAAAGAAGATCAAAGAGAGTTTTGGCGCTGAAGTGTAGATATATAGTAGAGCTCCAACTTCATACATACATAAATCCAATATTTGTTTAAAACTAACCACGAAAATTCTTTCTTTGCTGCTTTTAGTTGACTACTATTAATTATTTAATAGTGCAATTTCCTTTTTTGTCTTCACTAATCATTTTTACTTGCTTCTAAATAAAAACTAAACAGAATATATATTATGGCGACTTTTTTTAAATTTTTGGCGGATTTTAGCGACTTGGAATAAAATTTATTTTATAAGATTTATAAAAAATATTTTTGATAATTTAAATTATCTATATTTTATTGTCAAAAAGGTAAAAATAAAGGCTTTGGCGATTTTTGACATTGAATTTGGCGAAAAAGGTCAAAATCGATCTGACAACCCTTCTTCTTACTTCAGGCCTATAGTAGACTTTGCTATCATGCCGCTGTTAGCAAATTTTCGCGAATTCGCTGTTTTTACAAATTTTTTTTTGTTATTTTCCTACATTTTGCTTTTTTTCACCAATTTGCGATTTCAAATAAGATTTTAGTGTTTGTTTAAAAGTTTGCAATTTTTTGCGAATTTTAGCCAAGTTCGCAATAGCCGAGATTTGTCCCTGTGATTCTTTACCAATTTATTCGTCGTTCGTCTGCGTAAGAAATATAAATAAACCTATCGCAGAGTTCGTTACGCACGACGAATTTCGGTCTACGCAATGATTGTGTGTACTTTCATATACACCAATGTGTTCTATTTCTAATGACGAATATTCGTTGCGAATAATTCGTCGTTCGTCCCAGTTGTGTTTCTAGCATTACTTCTGGGTTAATTTTTCTTTTCTTCTCAATTTCATGTTTTGAGTTAAGTTCACAATTTTTTTTTTGGATTCGCTACTCGATGTTTTCATATATTGACTTTGTTTTGTGAAAAGTCGAAAAAGGTTTTAGACAAAAAAACAAGTTAAATAGAATTCAATACAAAGTCATTAAAAAATGTTACAATGAATGTGAGTCGATACTTAAAACCAAACAAACGTTATACTTTTGAATGAAATTTTGAAAATAAAGTTCACAAAGGAAAAAACGAAAAAAGAAAATCAATTAAATTCTACTTCGAAAAAAACTAAGTTTAAACACTCCTGGATTAATTTAAAAAGATGTAAGGAAAAAATGTATAAATGTATGTACGTATATTGATTTACCCCACATACACTTATTGTTGCTGTTAGTTAAAACTTAGATATTTTCAATGATACTATTTGGAAAGGTAGTTTCTTTTGAATACAGAAACACTATAAGAAGAAGGTGCATTATATCGTAAGCCGATTTGCAAAATTTTAAAAAGCCTCTGCACTTGATAGCTTTTAAATTTTTCAAATTATCTGAAAAGGATTGGAGATCCTACATTCGAATCTTTAGATATTTAAAAATTTGGAAATTTAAATCGATTTATAAGGGTTACAAAATGGTATAATTTCAAACGATTTCACGGTTCAACAGAGAAAAAACATGGTTGTGGTAAACATATTCTAAGAGCAACATATTATGATAAGAATTATGATTGTAGTCACCATATTAAGATTATTATTGAATCATATTATGACTAAATATACTCGTAATATGTCATCATAATATTTTTCCCTTAACCATATTATTATTCTGTTAATCATACTAAGTTAAGAAGTAATCAAATTATTATCATGTTAATCATAATAAGCTAAGAAATTAATCATATTATTGTCATGTGAATCATAATAAGCTAAGAAGTAATCATATTATCATCATGTTAATCATAATAAATTTAGAAGCAATCATATTGTGATACAGCACCTTTCATAGCTGTCATAAAAATACAAAATAAATTAAAATATTTTTGCATCGATTTTTTATTTTGTGGCTTTTTACAATTTTTCTTAATGTTAATCAAATAGCGGTGTTCAATATAAGGCTTGCAAAAGAGCAAATGAAAAATCTGTGGTTTTCATGGGCAACCGCGTGTGTCCATTTTTTCGATTTTAAGATGTTGATGAAATATCGTAGCACTTTTATAAAATATAACGAAATCTCTGTGTGTTTTGTTGTTGGATTTTACAAAAAAACTATGATATTTTGCATTTGCACTATTACATCACTAATACCGAATGAACTCCGCTAATATTTTAATTTTTTAATTTCTTTAAACTTATTTTTTTTATGGAATTTTATCTTTTAATTGTTTAACCGCTCACAAATAAAAAAAACGACACAACTGCTTCAAAATTACTTTACAAATGGCGCTAACATAATATGATTAGAGTAAAAATAGTTTGATTACATCTTTAACATAATATGATAAACGTATAGAAAGTTATCATGTTATGGCTATTAAATATCATGATATGGTTGTGAGAAATATAATATGTTTAGAAAGTTATCATAATTAATTAGTTAGAAAAATAATTATTTTTCGGTCAACAATACTCAAATTCATAATTGCGATAAACATTGATATGTTTACAGTAACTATAATATTGTTGATATTAAATAAAAATAACAATTATTTGTGTACGACAACAATATATTGTTACATTAAACATAGTATTGTTGCCGTAACCATGCCCAACCATATTTTTTTGTCTGCGTGCACACCCAGAGAAAAAACATTTTTCAATATGCTCACCTCCAACAATTTTTAAGCATATTATGGTTAAATTAAACCATATTATTGTCACTAGCAACCATATTGTGGTTAAATTAGTCCTCCATTAAGAAGCCACAACTATATTATGGGTGCCTCCATGTGGTGGCTAAGTACACAGAAAGTAAAACACTCAGAATAAATCAAGTTATTTATAATTACTTTAAGTACGAGTCGTACTCAAAAATTTAAGTACGAATAACACTTAAACGTGATCAGAACAATCCTAATGGTTTTACTTTCTTGAAATAAGTATACAATTCTTAAATCGAGAAAAATAAGATTACACTTTTCGTTGTGCTCAACCCCCCGCTAACGCATGTTTTCATTTTCTGTTTTGATTGAAAAAAGGTCTGGCCAGACTCATGTGTACCACGAAGGGTTAAAAAGTAAATTTGAACTCTTGCTTCTCACTTAGTTTATGTTTTTGGTTAAATATGTACATAAGATTCTTAAAGTAAAAGCCATATCGGGCATGATGTTGGTGTTTTACCGTTCTGTTTTACTTTATTTCTTAGTATACCCTCATCCACCACTAGTTGAGGGTATACTAAGTTGTTGGACGCGTGTAATTTGTTTAATATGTATTTACCTAAGATCCCATAAAGTAAATACATACAGTAAATACAAAACTATTAATAATTATTCAAATATAGGTCAAAGCATTGATAAAACAGAAAGCGATCTTAAATTTAAACAAATCAAAATATTTTCATATAATATTAACGGATTAGAGAATAAGCAAGTACAAACCCATTTTTTACCTTCACTAATTCTTTTGATATTGTAATTTTATTGGAACCTCATATTGTTGAAGAGAAAATTGAACAATTTAAAAAATATTTTACAAACATAAATACATTTTGGAAACCAGCTGTCCGAAATAGTAAATTCGGTGGAGCAGTAGGGGGATGCATGTATGGCATAAGTAACAGTATAAATCAATCATTAATAAAGTGTTTATTTACAGCCCAAAATGGGGTAGATACAATAATAATTAATGCGAATGGGTTGGAAATTTTAATACTACCTCTAGACATTAGAGGAGCTGATTGGAAAAATGAGTTTTATGTATTAGAGAGACATTTCAGCGAAAACAGTCCAAGAAATACTGTAATTCTTGGAGATCTTAATGTGCGTATTGGAGAACTACAGCAGGAGGTGGATGAATGGTGCGTTAATTCGTGCTTTTCATTCCTTGGCACAAGAAAATCAAAAGATCTGGTGCATAATAAACAGGGAGAGAAATTGAGGGAGTTATGTGGAGCTTATGGTATAATTGTGTTAAATGGTGCGATTAAGGGCGATGAAGAAGGTAACTTAACGTTTATAAGTACGTGTGGAAAGTCTGTAAATGACATATGCGCTGTTTCACAAGACATTATCGGAATGGTAAATAGTTTTACTGTTTGTGACCAAATGTGGTCCGATCATATGCCAGTAATTTTAGACCTTAAAGTACCAATCCAAAATAGTCCCACTAAACCGCAACAACTTCTGACTAAACTACAATGGAAAGATGATATGGGTGCACAATACAACCAAAAAGTTCTAAATAATTTAATGAGAATGAAAGAACAAAAGCATGTGATTGAACTGAATGACGTTATTAACGTTATATACCAATCAGCAAAAAAAAAAAATAATAGATCTAACGGAGTCTTCACGGCAACAAACAAATGGTTCGACTGGAAATGTTTTAAAGCGAGAAATCGTTTATTTGAGCTACTAAAACACTATAAAGAAAATATGGCTCCTGAAACTAAAAACAAGTATCTGACGGCAAATCAAATGTTTAAAATAATATGTAAAAAAAGAAAGGAGAACTACTACAGAGAGCTGGAGATTAAACTAAATGAAGTAAATGACAGTAAATCATGGTGGAAATTAGCGAATGAAATAAGAAATAAAGATTTTTATGAACTACATAACATATCGACATTCGAATTTCAAAACTATTTCATACTTTACTAAATCCACTTCAAACAGCAAATGATATACATTATGCAGCCTTGTATCAAACCGATTACTTTTTGGATCGAAATATAGAACCAATTGAAGTTCTTCAAGTACTCTCAAAAGCAAAACTCAACAAAGCCCCAGGGGAAGATAGGATCCCATATGATTTTTTTAAGAATGCACCACATGAACTTATTGTAGAAATGACAAACGCATACAATAAACTATTTCACAACATGAAGGTAGATGAATCGTTTACAACCAGCGTAATCTTTCCAATTTTTAAAAAGGGTGATATAAACCAGCCAAGCAATTGAGGCATTTCCTTTATGAATTGTATTGCAGAAATCTTAATGGGTGTAATAAAAGAAAGGATGTATAGCTGGGTATATCAACATAATATTATCACCGAATACCAGGCGGGATTTAGAAAAGACTATTCTACAGTAGATAATATGTATAACCTTACGACAATAGTTCATTTAAAGTTTGAACAGAAGAAGAAAGTCAACGCGTTTTTTGCCGACTTCACTGCTGCCTTTGATAAAGTTTTAAAAAAGTCACTAATGTTCAAACTACATGCCATAGGGGTGTCAACGAAAATGGTTCGTTTTATTGAAAATTTATACCCGAACACTTGTTCCACGGTTTTGAATGGAACAGAGTTATCTGATGAATTTAAAACTGTCTCGGGAGTTAAACAAGGGTGTCTATTGTCCCCTTTGCTTTTCTTCCTGTATGTGAATGACCTGCATGAAGAACTAGAAGGGGGGCTCTTCATTGGAAATATGATTGTAAGATTGCTTTTATATGCTGACGATATAGTTCTAATAGCAGATTATGTTCAAGTACTGCAGAAAATGATAAACAACTTAGAAACTTACTGTAGTTATTGGAATCAAGAAGTAAATTTAGAAAAAATCAAAAATTATGATATTTAAAAATGGCGGACGTTTAGCCGTTACCTTGGTATGATAATAACTTCAAAATGTGTTTTTACAAGGCATGTAGAAAAAAGGAACAATGTTGCGAAATCCTGCCTAAATTCAACATGGAGTAGCTTTCTAAGTAAAAGAGATATCGCATTTTGAACAAAAATGCACCTTTTTAATGCTGTCTGCAGGTCAGTTCAATCATACGGTGCCCAAGTATGGGGACATTCTCACTTTGATGAGGTGGATAAACTGCAAAGATATTTCATAAAACGCATTCTGAATTTACCAAAATTTTCTCCCAACTACGCTCTCCTTCTCGAATCTGGAATCAACGATGGCCATTTATTTATGCTTAATCTTCATATGTGATACATAAAACGCACCCTCTTTGAATATCAAGACTCTCGTCTACCGTATCAGTTAAGTAGACTGGCATTGGAACAACATATATCCTGGGTGAAATGTTTCAATACGATCGGCTTAGAGTTCAAAATTTCATGGACAACAAATACTACTGTAAGGGAATGGAATGAAAAACAAACACTCTTATTAAATTGTCTAGAAAATAAATACCACCAAAGTCGATTGGCTCGAGCAAGTCAAACACCATCGTTTTACAGTAGAATTGATGCTACAGTGGCACACTTATATTTCCGCGGCAACAATTATCAGACGAATATCATGTGGGTATTCAAGGCTCGATGTGATCTAATAGAACTTAATGGTTCCTATTTTACAAGGAAAGCCGTAAAAAGCTGTAATTATTCCCAAAAATTTAAATTACTTTTTGATAATAAACAGGCAAGTGCACGGCCTAAAAAAACACTTAATTGACAACATCTTTTGTAAGTTGTTGTTGTTTTTATTTTGTTTTTCTTAACCTACTTACAACTACAATTAATGTTGAGAGAATTTCAACTAATTGTAGTGGGGAATGCAAGATGAGATAAACCCACTGTTTATTGTTGATGTGTTTTGTTTAAACTTTGATATTATTACAAGTAGAACTGTTACTATAAGTCTTATACGTTTAACAGTTTTATTTGGTTTAATATCTTTAGTTTTTCTAAAATCTTTTTTTCCTGATGATCTGGCCTAAGCAACAAGTGAAATGCGCATAGGAATAGCTTATCCCATCAACAATAAATTTCAAGTGTTTTTATCAAGAATAAAAACTGGGAATTAAGCACGAATAACAAAATCTTTTGATATCTCTAAAACTACTGGCAACTTTAAAACCTTAAAGATAATATCGCTGACGAATTAATGTTTTTAACTGAATATGGTGAACCATTTTCAAGTTATTCCACAATATGTCGCGGAAGCAGTGTTCTGAAATAAACATTAAACATCGTTCCTTAGTGTTCGGTTCGGAAGATTTGTGGAAACACAAACACTTATAGTGTTTGTGGAGTAAATCATTAAAAAAATAACGTTTCCCTGTTTGTCATCTTTCGAGCACAAAAATAATACGGTTCTCATTAGTGTTCGTTCGTTTCAGTTGTGCCCTTTTGGCTGGAAAACAACCAAACAAAAAGCCAGCAAAAAAATTCCACATAAACAAAACACATACACAATACACACACAAGCTATTCGTGCTGTGGTCGTTGCTAACATTTTTGTTTGTTCATTTCTTTATCAGTGTAAAAAAGTAGCATAATAGAACATTAAAATATAATGTTTGTCTACAGTTTCACTACAGTTGTCTGGTTTTTAAACCCACACCACAATAGTGGAGAGGGTATTATGCATTTGTGCTGATGTGTGTAAAGCCTTAAAATATTGGTCCTAGAACCATACCGATCGACTCAGAATCACTTTCTGTTTAAAAAATAGGACCGCGAGGGGAGATATGGTAAATTTCTCTCAAACCGATTTTAATGCAATTTAAAGCATAGATAGATCCATATCTATATGGACCCATAAGCAATACAGTTTTCCAAAAATAGGACCACAAGGGGAGGTAGGGAGCAATTTCTGCCTTTCACAAACTTTCAAACCGATTTTAATGAAGTTTATAAACATAGATAAATCCATATTTATATGGGCACATAAGCATGATGTGTTTTTAAATACTGTGGTGTATGGTATCATATGGTCTGGCTTGACCGACTATACTTTCTTGTTTTTTTTTAGCGAAGAACAGAACACTTTATAAAGTTCGGCTTTTTCTTGAAAATAGTTACGAACGGTATAAAGGGTATAAACACTAAAAAAAATAGATATCGTTCCTGGGTGTGTTAGCCGAACTTGAAATAATGTTTTACTTATTTTCGAACACCGAGGGGAAGGTCCTTTTTGCACATAACAAAACTAAGTACAGATTTCAGCGTCCAAAATTACCTTAGGAACAACATTCAGTTCTTAATTAACAAAAACCTTGTGCCCTTGTGTTACTGACCACAGACCGCATAAACAGCCCACTCAAATATTAACTTAATATATTAACACTTTAATATTAACTTACTCTCTGTCGAGGGTATCAAAGATTCGGCAAAGCCGAACATAGCACTCATACTTTTTTCTGGAACAATCATAATTCTTCATATATCTCACATACAGTCAGTTATCACAATTTTTTTAACTTTTTCTTTAAGAAAATTAAGGATTTTTATTAACGAATGTCATACTTTTTCACAACTTTGTCTTAAGCTAAACAGAACTATTTATAACAATAATACTGAAAAACCAAATATTTAATTTGCACAAACGCACCAGTTTTCGGAAAAAATGTGTGAATAGTAGTCCTATTGCAATAGTCCTTTAACTCGATCTATTAAACACAGCTTGATTTGCCTTTTAAGTAATTATTTGAAATTAACAAGATTTTGTTTGTCGAGCTTAATTCCCAACTTTTATTCTTGATAAAAACAAAATCGGCGGTATGAACTAAGTCCCCAATGAACTAACTCCCCAAACCCAAAATGAACTAAGCCCCTAAATTTGGGGATGTCGTTCATTTATGGAAAAAACCCGAAAAAGCCAATATGAACTAAGCCCCCAAACAAGTGAACCAAGTCCCTAAACAGGAATGAACTAAGACCCCAATTTCACCAAATTTCCACAAGAGTGAAAAAGTCCTCAAGTGAACGAAGTCCCCAAATTTAAAAAATATAGAAATTGTTTTGTTGTTTTTTCTTTGGGTGTTTATATTAAAAATATAACGAAAACAATTTTGGTCGCAAGGATTTTCTCCTCTAACTAAAGCTTCTTTGCATATTGCCAGGATTTTCTTCTCTATAGTATAAAAATACCGACTCGACCCGGCTACTCAGAGAAGCTTTAGTTAGTGAAGCCGGTTTTTGGTATACCATATAGATGAAAACCATTGCGCAGGGCCGAAGGCCGGTTATGCAGAGCAGCTTTATTTGGCGGTGCGCAAAATGAACCCAGGAAATATGGCCCCAAAATGAAAATGAAAAACGGCCCCAAAATTTTACATGAGACCCAACAACACGCAATTTTTTTGTTTTTTTGGGGTTATTTTTCATTTTTTCGTTAGGTTGTTTTTGCATTTTAAGTGGAATGAAAAATGACCCCAATATCAAGGAATGAAAAATGGCCCCAAATAAAATCACAATTTTTACTTTGGGGCTATTTTTCATCTACTAATAAAAAATGCAAGTTTAAAGAAATGAAAAATCACCCCAAACATTTTTACACAAATTTTATAAAATTCTATGAAAAAGTTTCTAGGGATAACATAAAAAACCAGAATTCTTATACCAAAGTAGAGAAAATCCTTGCCGGTTATGCAGAGATGCTTAAGTTAGCGAAGCCGGTGTTTGTTATACCATAGAGGAAAAAATCCTTGAGCCCAGCCGAAGGCCGTCTATTACGAGAAGAGTTCGTTATACCATAGAAAAGAAAATCCTTGCGCCCGGCCGAAGGCCGTCTATGTGGTGAAGCTTTAGTGAGCGAAGCCAGTGTTCGTTATACCAAAGAGAAGAAAATCATTTCACCCGGCCGAAGGCCGGCTATAACGTAGAGCTTTAGTAAGCAAAGCCAGTGTTCGTTATACCATAGAGAAAAAAATCTTTGTGCATGGCCGAAAGCCCAACCGTACTATCAATCGTACGATTTTTAAAACCAAAACTGTATAATTATCCGGATTTTGAAATCGGGATTCTAAATTTGGGATTTTTAGTTTTGGGCATATGAACTCCACCGAAAATGTTTAATGTCACTTTCTTTGTGTTCTTTTTTGGGGTTAAAATTCATTATAAATTTTGAGGTGATTTTTCATAATGAAGAATAACCCCAAATTTAGGGTCATATTTCATTTTATTTTTAGGGTTATTTTTCATTTTTTTGGGGTCATTTTTCATTAAAAAAATGGGGCCATATTGCATTATGAAAAATAGCCCCACATTTGGGGTCAATTTTCATTTATTTTTTGGGGCCATATTTCCTGGGGCCATATTTCGCAGCGCCGCTTTATTTATCATATGAAATAATACCCCAATTAAAAAAATAAATAACACCCCAAACAAAATGAAATAAGGCCCCAAAAATAGTTTTTGTTGTTCTCTGTACAAACTTTTGGGGGGTTATTTCATTATTTTTTTGGGCGTTATATTTTGGGGGGTTATTTCATGCCGCCAAAACTCCCAATCTTTGTTGTTTTTTCACCTACAGTCGTTTGGGGGCTTAGTTCACTTTGGGTTTGGGGAGTTAGTTCATTGGGGACTTAGTTCATACCGCCAACAAAATCTTGTTAATTGAAAACTTTGCATTCCCAAAAATTACTTTGGCAATTATTTACTATCAAAATCTTGTATTCAATCTAAAAATCAATTGTGTAAAAATCTTTAGCAGAAACTATTTAACTTTTTTCTTTCTCTTTTCTGCTTAACACAATTCTATTTTTGTTCTCTTCCACAAATATCAAAAGGATATTAAAAGAAAAAAGTACATGTGTGTAAGTAAATATTTATAAATAGAAAAACTCGTCGTTGCCCAGCAGCTTTTAAAAGAAATTCTTGTATTTCTATGAACAAATTCATTATTGTTGTTAACGAAAGTATTCGTGGTTGATCCATTTTGATAAAATGGACTACTTCATGGACTGGTCCGATGTAATGCAAGCATGGACCATGTCATTGTTAAAAAGTGTTTGTAGTGAGACAACATGTCTTCGTTTTTTAACGGCATGCTTTCGTTTTTAAACGACTTCAAAACTAACCCTCTTGAGTATACCATGGAGTTGTTTTAAAACTACTTCTAGTGGTCCAAAGGTGGGTTATATGGTCCTCTCCTAGGACATCGTAATGTTCAATAGAACATGTATTTTTCATTCGTTTAGGTTACTTTTGGACTAGGCCTGGTCCCTTGTGGGCTACTCTTTACACGCGTGTTTGGATTGGTCCTTTTATTTGCAGGGTATGTATGTATTTGGTTGCATGTGTGTTGGTGTATGTGTTTTATCCTTTTTTTATTTTTCTTCTTGCTGTTTTAGGTGAACATTTCCCATCTATTATTAATTTTTGTTTGTCATTTTGCCATTTTGATATTTTGCTGTAATTTTAGTTTGTGTCCGAATCAACACCCATTTAGTTATTACTGGCAGGGATGGAAGCATGTGTATATTTGTTAATAAAAGTGTGTTTGTAGATCGAAATTGTAAAACGTGTAGATGTAAAGATTTACTTAACTTGACTTTTATTATAATAGTACACGGAAAAAAATTCAAGCTTTTAAGGAAATGCAAAAACGTTTAAACTGATTACTAATAAATAATAAAATTGAAAATTAATCAAACTTTTTTTTTATTATTTAACTGATTTGTAGAAATAACATTTCTTAAATGGGTTAAGAAATAAATGGCGTATGGGAATTTGTATTGTTTTTGTTTTAACAAAAATAATTCGTCCTTAAACAAACGTTTGTCTACATACTGTTGACGAGATTGTTCACTCTGCCCCGATACAACCAAAAAAAGTCACTATTTGGTGATCTTAACGAGTCCGTACGACTTTTTACCCCTTCACCGAAGATAACAGAGTATATATGCGGCTATCAGCGCAGAAGTGGTGTAACCCCAGACTACTAATTATGAAATATGATAAGGAATTAACACTACTCTTGCACTATAGTACTTGGTTGTAATGGCCCGTGCAAAAACTGTTTCTAGCGCCATCTGTTTTGGACACAAACTTACTCGACTATTGTACTGTAAAGAACAGTGCAAAGAACATATCTTACATCAGAACCGTAACCAAATTAAATTGTGGGTTACACTACTTCTGCGCTGATAGCCTCAAAAAAGCTTGTCATTCCTATAAAATATATACATTCCGAGAACTTATCAGAACCGAAGTTGATTTAATGATGTCTGTATGTCCGTCTGTGTGTTTGACCGTGTGTATGTTGAAATGGGGTTTCCAAAGACCCCAGATATGAAGAGGTTAAGGTTTTTATATGTTTATGTCACATATACTCCAGCTTTGTTTGCTATTGAAATTCAGCCAGACCGTTCCATTCATAGTTGAGATATGAGCAAAAAAACACGACGAAATTTTTTTTATAAAATCTTATGCTATTTTTGCTTTTTAATCCCATTAACGAAAGTAACAGTAAATGTGCGTTAGTGGGCCAGTGTTCTGGTAAAGAGTATTGAATATTCTTGTTTTTTAATAAGTACGGAAGCCGAGACTTAAATCGAATAATAAAGTTTCGTAAAATAAACAAGATTTTGTTAGTCGTGCTTAATTCCCAATTTTTATTCTTGATAAAAACACTGAAATTTATTGCTTAAGGGATAAGCTATTCCTATGCGCATTTCACTGGTTGCTTAGGCCAGATCGTCAGGAAAATTCATCCAAAGATTTTATAACAACTAAAGATAATATACAAATAAAACTTTTAAGCGATTAAAAATTATAAGTAAAAGTTTAACTAAAAGTGAGTTTATCTTTTCTTACATTCACAACTACTATTGGTTCGAATTGTTCCAATATTAATTGTAGTTGTAATTAGGTTAAGAAAAAACAAAAATAACTTGCTTTATTGCTCTCGCAGAAATAAAGCATGCTGCCAGAGTTTAGTTTTCTAAGCCGTGCACTTGCCAGCTTATTATCAAAGTAATTTTTGGGAATACAAAATTTACAAGATTTTAATTTTATTATTAAAATAACTATCTTCAAATATAAAAATGTGTTTGTTTTTGTGTTTGTTCCCTGTAGTTAGGCTCACAGTGTTTTACTGATTCTTTTTCCCAGGAACAGCACTCTGGAATGACGCCTACTACTGCATTGCATTGTGCATGAACTAGGAAAAAAGGGAACGGAAAGGAGGACAGGGGGAGTATTAAGTAATTGTGGACATTCGATTTGAATTTGTTAATGTTGAAATTAAGTGGAAGACTTTCGTAGGAAGGTCATTCCACATACGACCAGACCGGACATTCCCTGTAATGCCGTTGTACATTGCACCGGCCACTCAACCACAACAGGATGGGCCTGAGGCAAAACACAAATAAAGAACAAAATATACGAGTTTTGGAAACAAGATCCCAAGTTTCATCAAAACACATTGTAGTAACGATAAAACATGGAAATAAAACCCACATTGGGACGGTGTTCAAAGGAGTCAAAAGAATTTGATAACCTACTGTCACCATTCAGAACCTTCTGCTCCCTGTCGAGTAGCTCCAAAATAGACTTTAATGCGGAAGCCCACACATGAGAGTTGTAAGTCGAATTATGTTAAGCAAAAATGGAACATTACATGAACTTTGTTGCTCGAGATTTTCAAAAAAAAAACAAAGTTCGGGTAAGTTAACAACATTTTAGTTAAAAGATTTGTTCTTTTCAGCACGCTTAAAACTGCTTTATAAAACGAAAATACTTAGCGGGAAAATGTGATCAATAGGAAACGAGAATGTAAAAGATATATTGATAAATATTTGATTCCAGAACTCATTACTCTTAACACAGAACATGTCCTAGGATTGTAATAAATTATTTAAATGTATACTGGGAATGACTTAAATAATTCTTAAAAACATACAAATAATTGTCACGAACAGAAGAAAAAACACGAGGGAGGGCTACCCCGACTTCACCATCAACAACGGTCACCCGTACAGACATTTTTTACGAACAGAAACAATACATTCCTTGCTCTGCAAATGTGAGAATATACGTGGTTATCAAATCATAAATATTGTGTCACTAAAATTACCTTCTAGATTCCCATGAATGCATTATTATTTTTTCGAAAATAATATATTATTTTTTTTTAATTACACAGCCCGACAAAATAAAAAAATATTTTTGCTTCTTTGAATTTATCAAAATTTTTTATTTACTGTTATAGTTATTGCCAAAAAAAAAACTCCCAAATTTTTTTAAGTATTTAGAAAGTAAAACTTTTCCATAGGAATTTAAAAAAATAAAAAGAAGTAAAACTGTTTCATACAGATTTATTAAAATAAAAAAAAAAAAATACTTAAAAAATTTTGGGAGTTTTTTTTTTTTTTTGGCAAGAACTATAACAGTAAATAAAAAATTTTGATAAAAAAAAAAATTTTGGAAAAAAAATTTGGGTAATTGGTGTAATTGGAGGTCATAAGTGGAGACTATATAAAGTTATATCATGAAAACTAGAGCTGATAGAGACAAACTGATTACAGTTTTGAATTCAGCGCACCCAAATTAACTAGAATCAGTTGATAAATTCAAAGAAGCAAATTGAGTGTTGGCCTGTGTTATTTATGCAATCAATTCCTTATTCCGCTGGGTATGGATAGCAATAGAAATAAATTTGATGTGAGTTCATTTTGAATTCAAATTCATTTTACAAACTGAAATACATGATAGAATTTAAATGAATCGGCGCAACAAGATATTTTGTCGCAGGTAAAATTTAAAATTTTTTCTTTTATCTGATGTTTGTTTTATATAAGCTAGCGCATTTTAAAGCAATATATGTACATATGTTTTATTTAGTCGGAGCTTCGCTTAAGCGGATTTTCTTTTAAGCGAACAAAAATGCTTTGAAAATGTCCTAGACGTACTAATAAGAATATATAATATCAATTAACCGATTTTTGCAATTAAAAAGAGTGCGCTTATCCATATTCGACTGTATTGCATTTTCGGTCGGATAAAGTTAGCTTTGTAAATTGTCGTAAGTGTTAAATAAAAGTGAAACTTATAATCTCTCTTTTTTAATTTTTTAATTAAATTGTTTTATTTTAGTTTATATTAAAAAAAATTTAAGCATTATCTGTTTGTTAAAATAGCAAAAATTTTGTTATATGTACGAAAAATAAGACAAGGAGCTAATTAGTTCAAATTTTTAAAGTTTAAAATTGCTTTAAATAATGGGGGGAGTCTTTTTTTTGATGTAATTAAAAAGTGAACAATCATATCTTTTTCAAACACTATAAAAAAGAATGTGCGAAAAAATTAAACAATAAAAGAATTCAAAGTAAATCGTATTTTGTATTATCTGCGAAACTTTTGTAAGTATTAAATAGAGTTGTCAACCGATTAAAAATAATTCGATTAATCTATCAAACAAAACCAAACTCTTGTTCGAATAAGTTCAAAACGCCGATTTTCGAATAACGAATAAATCGATTAAATATTGTCGATTAATCGAACAACCATTTTTTATTAAAAAATAAATTAAATAAAAGCTTAGAATTTGATTAATTCTCATAAGGTTTTAGTGATTTTATACAAAATGTAGGAAAGTTAAAAAATATTGCTGCTATAGCCCTGGTTGTAATTAATCTTAATTTTTGCACTCATTGTATATCAAAAATGTATTTTATGTTTTTATTTAACAAATCTTATCAAACATTTGAGTAGGTGAGTTGCAAAACTCGTTCGTTACAAAATTTAAAATACGAAATGAAAATTTACTCTAACTGCTCTTGTGCCGATTTTTGTGAAGAAGTATACTTATTGTGTCAATCCATGTCCTCGTCCATGTTTTTCCAAGGACATGCATTAATACAATCTGCATATTTCTTCTCAGAAAGCACCAAAAGAACTGTGAGAATCATTTTTCATTTCAAACTTTTAATTTTGTAACGAACGAGTTTTGAAACTCACCTACTCATATCAAAAATGTATTTTATGTTTTTATTTAACAAATCTTATCAAACATTTGAGTAGGTGGGTTGCAAAACTCGTTCGTTACAAAATTTAAAATACGAAATGAAATAATATAATTGTATCAATGCATGTCCTCTTCCATGTTTTTAGCACGGACATGCAATCAGAATATTTCGTATAATAAACCGCCAAAAGAACTGTAAGGATCCTTTGCCATCTCGTATTTTTAATTTTGCAACGAACGAGTTTTGTATCTCATATTCTCAATTGTATCAGCTGTTTTGTTTTTAAGTCAAACGTTCAAAAATTTTGAAGAAAGGGAATCTTTCAATTTCGGATGAAAAATTTAGAAATAAACGAAAAGCTTAAAAATAAAGAATTGATTTATATAAATCATAATATGAAAGTAAAAATTGTTGCTATTGTACTATAATAAAATTTTTTTTAAATTATATATGTATATCTTTACAATTTGTAAGTGCCACAATACTACCATTTAAAACGATGTAGTGGAAGATAATCCAACGACATCAAGAAATGCCGAACTTGGTCCAATGGAAAAATACATTAAGACGGCGGCTGTCGATAGAAATTGTAGACAGAAGTTTGACTGAAGATGGTAGGTCTTCCAACGCCTTTCGAAAATCCAGAGTAATATCGGATTATTAAGCAATTAAGGGTTTTACGATGCCTTAAAGTAATACAACGATGTGGAGTTAAGATGAAAAATCTTATGCATCAAAAAAAGAAGAAGTAATAGCGGATGGAATGGAAGATTTTCCATAGTAATTTTTTTGTTAAAATAATTTTTTTATTCGTTATTCTCATCGATTAATCGAATAATTTTTTAGATTTAATCGTTTGATCGAACGAACAAAAACAATTAGTTGAATTATTCGAACAAAGTTGAAAGGCGAATAATTGACAACTCTAGTATTAAAGCATAAAAAGAAATGCCACAAAGCTTGAAGAAACTTTTTTCTAGAAGTAACAAAATTTCGTAACGTAACAAATAGTAATTTTCTTGGTGAAATTCCACAACTATTTCTTTCGGTCTATATGAGGTTTGTACATATATATACTAACCCAGCGGTAAATATTGAAAGGACCGCAAGTGGCAGGCCTTTTTGAAGGCCTCTATACTCCTTTCTAAAAGATTCGCTTCGCATGATATCCTGCCTTCAGAAGTATGCCTTCTAGAAGGTATAAACTTATTTTTAAAAGACCTTCTGAACTACTCCCTTCTTTGAGAAGGGAGAAAGGAAGGTGTTCAGTTTTATTTGCTTTTTATTTTTAGGAACCTTCCTTACTCCCTTCTTTGGGAAGGGATCGAAGTTGTTTTTAAAGAAAGTGTGGAAGGCCTTGCGCCCAAAGACAACCTGTGTAACAAATAAATAAGTATGGAATGCAGCGAGAAGGGCTTCTGACTGCTTGTGACTGCTAAATAAGGCCTTCTATTAGGCCTCTTTACTCATTCTAGTTAACACTTGGAAAGTATTTTATTAAATGTTAAATTGTGGGTGTTTGTGTGTTAAAGAAGAAAGTATTTGTTTGTTCTATTCCCTGCAAATAATAGGACCAGTCCAAACACGCGTGTAAAGAGTAGTCCACAAGGGACCAGGACTAGTCCACAAGTAACCCAAACGTATGGAAAAAACCTGGTCTATTTAACATTACGATGTCCTAGGAGAGGACCATATAACCCACCTTTGGACCACTAAGGAGTAGTTTTAAAACTACTCCATGGTATATAACCCACCTTTGGACCAGTAAGGAGTAGTTTTAAAACTACTCCATGGTATACTCAAGAGGATTAGTTTTGAAGTCGTTTAAACACGAAAGCATGTCGTTAAAAAACGAAGACATGTCGTCTCACTACAAACACTTTTTAACAATGGCATGGTCCATGCTTGCATTACATCGGACTAGTCCATGGAGTAGTCCATTTTATCAAAATGGGTCAGGTGGTCCAATTTTATTTGCAGGGTTTAAACAAACAATTGGTATTATGACAAGTATGGGAATTTCTGTTATCTCTGAAGTATTTTAATACCCTACTTTTGTTAGGTGTGGGGGCAGTTCTTTAACATACAGAAACAACACAGAAAATACCAAAAAAATCTAAATTTTTAGGTTAATTTTAAAACGGAAATAGTTAGAGCTTTGTAGTAGTCATAAAATAAATCTCAAAACTGTTTAGGCCAAAAAAATATTTAATTATCTGACAATTGTTTAGGGGTTCCTTTTTACATACATAAATTTATACCCATCTCCAAAAGAATAAAAAGTATTAATTGTTGGGGTTTAAACATAGATATTATTATCGGAGACCATATTGGGTATCTTATATATAAATATGGGAACAATTTTTTTGTGGTTGATTTTTAAGTATCTTATCGCCCACCGATTTTAATGAAACATATATCGTTTTAAAGGAATTTGTGTGTAGATATGCACAATATATTTTTTTCTAAATTTTTTTAATTAAAGTATTTAAAAAGCGTTTTAATTTATCTTACAGACAAACGTACAAAGTTGGGTGAATAGTGCATTTTTGTCGTTCTTTTGAAATGTGTACGTTTTTGTTGTATAACGCACTGGTTTTCTCGAAAGTAAATGTCGAGTGGTCGAATTTCGGCCACCGGGCGATCCTAGTACATATTTATTGTGGGTTCTTGTAAATTCTAAGACGATCTAGCAAGTTCCGACCTCGCTTGCAAAAGCGAACATAAAAAGATCAAATAAAACGATGTTGGTATTAAAATGGGACACATCTGTTTATCATTTTACTTCATTTCTATCCTCCCAGAACAAGACTTTTAGCACGATATAGGATGCACTAGTTAAGCTTCAATACTTGTTTATATATACACAAAAAGAAAAACACTCGGGATAAATTAAGTTTTTTATTCATACTTTAAGTACGAATCGCACTCAAATATTCAAATACGAATTACACTAAAACGCACTTAAAACCAGGGTTTAAAAACTGCAGTCGTAACCAAAAACTGTCGAACAAAAAACGAAAATTTGTCTACAATTTTTCGCTTTTTGATTTGGTTTGACAGCGACTATTTACATTTAATGAATAAGAAGTGAAAGCAAAAGTTTTTTTTCGCCAATGACAACTGAAGAAGTGGAATAAATGGCAGTTTTTCAACTTTGACTGCAGTTTTTAAAACGCTGCTTAAAACAATCCTAAATGGGACAGCTTTCGAAAATCAATCCCGGAATTTCTTAAAATAAGCTTAAAATTCTTAAAAACAAGTAAAAGAAAGATTAAACTCTTCGTTGGTAGTGCTACTCTGAGAGTAGAATTACAAAGTGAGCGTTTTATTCTCATTTAACTTATCAAAGTTTGTTGCAGATACTACACAAGTAGTTAAAAAACGATTTGCTTGTTGTGTGCAGAAACAACAGAACAAGATGAAAATACATTATTTTCATATTTCAAAATTAAAACTAAGAACTCCCGCTTCTCATTTAGTTTATATTTTTAGTTATATCGGGAAGGAAGGTGTAAAACGGGAAAGCAAATCAATCATATTAAAAATCAAGTACGAATTCGGGATTGAATCAATCTTAGTTCTACATAAATCAATCTCATTTTCGGATTATTTCGAGTACGAATTCGGGATTGAATATGGATAAGTAGGGATGCGATTTCCATGCAAATGCATGTTTTTTGTCGATAATCTAAGAATGATGTCGACCAATTATCTTTCCGAATCATTTAATTTGCGTTAAAATGGCATCGATTTGTTTTGGCATATTGTTGCATATTTAGGTTTTCAATGCATATTTTTTGCATATTTTGAGTGATTTTTTTTTTAATTTCGATTTTATAAAAAAGTTCTTAAAACAATTTTTTAATACTCAAAAAACCTTCAAAAACAATTTTAAAATTAATTTCGAGACAAGATATTAAACCGTTACAGCACCTTACATGGTTGAGGCATGGGCATCCAATGGGTTTAAAATATGTTATCCAAAACTGCTACAAGTTACTTGCTTGGCATATGGGTTATACTGCGTTGCAGAGGAAATTAGAAGCCAATTCGATAATATTGCAATTTTTAATAAAATGTATCCCCTGGTTCCTCTTTCACCGCAGCCAGTAGTAACAAGATGGGGGTCTGGCTAGATGCTTCAGATTTCTATTCAAAAAACTTTGAAAAAAACTTTGATTAATTAAAACTTGTTGATACCGATGATTTTGCAATAACATCATAAGTCAATAAGAATTTGTATTTTCCAATTACGGATATATTGGTGGAACAATAACTTATTAGGATGGATTTAGTTCACTTAACTCAAGTCAAATTAATTGATATTGCAGAAAGTAAAATTATCAATAAAGAAAATCCAAAACGTTTTGCAAAAACAATTAAGGATTAAAAAAAAAAAAAAAAAAACAAAAATTTTTGATCTGATCTGGAATTTTCAAAATTAATTGGCATTTTTAAAGTACAAGACAAAGTTTTACTCTTAATAAAACAGTAATTATTTTTTTAAACAAACAAAAATTTTAATTAGTAATTTAAGTTTTTAAAAGATATTTGAATAACAACAGACTGAATTTTATATATTTTTGTTTTTAAAAGATTTTGTTATTCGTGCTTAAATAATTCCCAATTTTTATTCTTGATAAAAACACTTAAATTTAATTTTGATGGGATAAGCTATTCCTAGGCGCATTTCAGTGGTTGCTTAGGCCAGATCGTCAGGAAACTTCATCCATAAAGATTTTAGAAAAACTAAAGATATTAAACCAAAGAAAACTGTTAAACGTATAAGAATTATAAGCAACAGTTCTACTTGTAACAATATCAAAGTTTAAACAAAAGCATCAACAATAAACAGTGAGTTTATCTCTTCTTACATTCCCCACTACAATTGATTGGAATTCTTCCAACATTAAATAATTAATTATTTAAGCACGAATAACAAAATCTTTTAAATTAAAATTTTGTATTCCCAAAAATTACTTTGATATTTTTGTTTTTAGTAAAATTAAAAAACGATATTTTCTTAAAATTTTTTAAGATTTTATTGCATATTTGGCATTGTTTTAGTGCATATTTTGGATTTTTTAGTGCATATTTTAAGCGCATATTATATTTTCGATTTTTGAGTGTATGAAAATGTCATCCCTATGGATAAGTTAAGTATTTCGCGATTGAAAATCTATACTTGTATCAATATTTCTGTACTTGATTCAAGAAAATCCGTACTAACCGTACTATTAATATCGTTTCGGATTGATTTGAGTCCGGATGGATTGATTTTTCTTTTGAGTGTACGTTAACGAAATAGCAAATTCATTAACATGGTTTAAAATAGGAAATTTAAAGGAATATTAATTTAGAAATTATAAAGCTATTCAAGCCTTTTTCATTTTATTGGTCCAACCGTTCAGCATTACAAAAAGGCCAAATCAATCCATTATTTCTAAAAGCCCCCTAAATCTTGTCAATGATGGTAGGTATAAAAACTTCAGAGCGGCCGTTTGCAGCCTTCTCCCTTGTTACATCTTAAGTTACCTACCAATCAAAAGTAGCGCTTTCGTATTGGAATTGACTTAACTACATTTTTTCATACATACATATGTACGTATGTACATATATTATTCATAACATATTTCTTTCCTTCTTTTAGATATTCAATATTTCTCTTTCGGCTGGTTTTTTCAAACGAGTACCATTGTGTGTGAAAACAAAAAGCAAAATGAATCGTTATGTATGAACGAATGTATTGAACATTGTGGCTTTTTGTGCAATAGTAGAGATAAATAATATTGAATAGGAAACAAAAATCCCTTTTTAGTACCATTTTTAACGTGTTGCCATAGTTTTATTTCGTTTTGTTTTATATCTAAACAATGTTTAAAAAGTTAAGAAAAAAAGAATATTTTTTGTTTCTTCTTTTGAACACAAAAAATATAAAAAATACGTGTTGTAGCCAATAGTTATAGATAGTAACATGTTTGGTGTGATCTAAAACGTTGTCATGGTCGAAATGATATCTGGTGCACATTTCTATTATTGCAATATCTCCTTTACGAACTTAAACATACAGAATGGTTTTAAATTGAACATTGTTAAAAACTTTAAATTAAAATATGAAATTTAGATAAAATAGCAACGATGCTAAATAAATTATACAAATTATTGTTACAGTACTTTTCGCTTATAGTCACATCCTTTAGTTGCAGACAAAACGGAGACTATATCGCTAATGTGGACTATAAGGCTTATTAACATAGATGCGAATTCGAATATAATCAAGTTATGTGTAAAAAGAAAATAAAAAATTTGTATAAATTACACCGACATCAGGCTTATGGTTTTGCAACAGTATGCAACTCTGTATAAAAAATAGTTAACATAATAACAAGATATTTCATAACTGATGCCAAAGGCAAAAAATAATTTATAGTTTTTAGAGTAGAGAGTTGATGATAAAAATTAAACGATTTAATTCATTCTTTCTTTGGATGGATTGTGGTTTCGAAAACTAAAAAAACTAAGTTAATATCGCTAATGTGATTATAACGCCATTAATTTGCTTTACTTTTCCCTTTGATGACTGTTGATAGATGGCATATATGGCAAATGTGCTTATATCGCTAAATGGACTTTTACGTTAATACTTAAATTAACAAAGCGACAAAAAAAAAACAGATAAAATGGACTATATCGCTAATATGTCTATAATCGTTTGTAACTATAAACGAAAAGTACTGTATTATTATTTATCAGAAGTCTGAGGTTACCATAATATGGTTGTGGCTTATTGATGGATGACATTAGTCCAAGGTTCATAAAGTCAAACGTCTGTATAACAATTAATATATGAAGATTCAATAAATAAATAATGAGACAAAAAAAAAAAAAAAAAAATAAAATCTGTATAACACAATTATAACCACCAGTATTTTTCCGACGGAATGAAAATATCCCGAAATCATATAAATTTTACAATACCTGTTTTTAGTCGACTTAAATATAAACAAATAGTTGAATATATAAATCCGTCAACCAGGTTTTAGATCTCAGCATAGCTGTTAAGTCGCCCTAACCGATGTAATCGAAGATAGCAGAAATAACTAAGAAAATCGGAGAATATCATTTTTAGTTTGGTTGACCATTCAAAGGCCTTTGGTACGGTTAATACGATGCTTCAAACTATCTGAAATGTCCAACTTCTCTTCTACTGCCGTTAGATTAATGTCAACATATTAAACAGACAGATGGCAAAACATCTCAAATAAAGGACTTTTTTTCGATGTCATTAAAAGCTAAAATTGCGGCGAATTTAATTTGTATGGCATTGCCAAATTTAGCAATGCACGTTAAAGAATTACTTTCGCAGACAAACATCGTTAAATCTACTTTATAGCTTATTAGCGATAGAGACTTAGCTTTAGCGAATTACGGGATACGGCTGCAGGTCTACCCTAATAGCTCTAAAGCTTCCATCATCACTACAGCTAAATATCTAAATAAAGACTTTAACTGGGCGTCTGCAAATGGTTTGACGAATAAACCCTAAAAAGTCAAAATTCATTACAGTACTTCACGGATAAGTGCATCACGTTTAAATAATTGTAAAAATTAAATTTTTTTTCTTGGTCCATTAAAGTCTTGTACATATTATTCTTTAATTGCCTTCCGTTCAACTGCTTTACACTCATAAATGGGTTACATAATTTGTAAATTGAATAAAATATGAAACAAAATTAAATGTTTAATTGTACGAAAGAATTTCTTGATTTTTTATTTTTGTTACTTTTAAGGAATTGTATTTTTCTTTGTGTTTTAAAATATTTAGGCAATTGCTAAAGTGTTCTATTGTGTCATATTGTTTGAATTTGCTATAATTCTATGCATGCCATAAAAATGTTGTTTTATTGTTCATACCTTGGTCATGGCAAGTTTTGCATATTTCTTAAGTTTTTCGCAAAAAATCATTTTGAATATATTTTGCATAATTACATAAATAAATTTGCATATAACGTAGGTTGGCAGCCGTATTTAACAAAAAAATTGCTTTGTTATATTTTCATATTTTCTTATATGTACCTGCAAAACAGGTGTTGCTGAGTTGATAATTCTTGGATGGTGTTCGTTGAACTCAGAATAGAAATTTTAATTGTTTAGGAACGTTGGTCCACTTTAGCGTCCATAGCTATTTCCTGCTAATCTTCTGTGCTGTACAGGATTTTAATCCCAAACTGTTTATTAGAACTAGCAACAATTTGATACTTAAAATGGTTCTTTTCAATTGTGGTGTATACTGGATCAATCCATTAGTACTTAAATCCAGCCGAACCGTCAAACATGTTTATTTTATCTTATTGCATTCCCCCCTTTTTATACAGAAGAATTCTCAGTTATAAAACACCAGCAGAATGCTCGATATGGTTTTCGTTACCATTCTACTTTAAAGTTTTGATGTATTTAACTTAACAATATTAACAAATAGAATTCGGGAATTTGTTCTTCTTTAAACATGACAATAATGTATGTCTTTCTTCTAGCCGTGTTGTTGTTATTGTTTCTACACAAAGCAAGCAAACCGTTATTACCTACATTAAAATGTATTTCGGAGAAAATTTTTATGGAAAGTCAGCCTAAAAAAATACGTTGAATTATTTAGTCTAAACTTGTAGAGATGTTCTTTAAGCGGGTGGAGAACTTTTTGGCGGCTTATAAGTATTATTAAAGCCGTTATGACACTACATTTTTTATTCATTAATTGATATAGAATTGATAGAAAGAAACAGTAAATGCTAGAAAGAGCAAACTATAAAAAATGCAAACAAAGTTTTTTAGTTGTTTTTCTCTTGGTATGGTTTTGTTTCAGGGATGGCGTTGAGAATTTTTAAAATTGTACCAACAACCTTTAAAATTGTACGTTTTACCCTAATTGTACTAAGAGATTTTTTAGTTAAAATTAATTTTATTTATGTTCTTTATAAACACCACAAAAAGGTATTATAAATCTTAGTTTAAAAAGTATCAACAAAAAAGTACAATTAAAACAACTTAGCCATCCCTGTTCTGTTAATTTTATTAAATGTTGCCAACTTTTTGTTTATGAGAAACCTAAAAACAAAAAGCGGTAAATCGCTGAATTTGCCCATAAACCGCTGATTCAGCAACACTTTTAATATTTCAAGCTTGAAATGTCAATTTTAAGTTGAACAATTTTACATTTTTTTTTTTTTGACATAACTTCACTTTTTATCGATAACTTTAGTAACATTTTTGACAGTTTGCCATTTATCTTAATACTGCTGAACCTTTCGCACTTGATAAATTTTTCTATTACTTTATGTTTGCACTGTTCACAAAAACTTGAACAATGCATTACAAATGTAGTCTCATAAGGGCTTAAGCATTAAGATTATTGAGTCTTTTTCATTTAAAAGTAAAAAACGTTCAAAAAATAATCAACACAAAAAGATTTCTGCTTGAATTTTATTTTAAAGCTATCACAGAAAAAATTATTTTTCCAATTCAAACAAAAAATTTGTAGAATCAAACAATTTTTTGTCTAAAATCGGTCCTACAAACAAATTCGCATATTCAAACAATTTATTTGCATTTTGTTTATTGAAAAAAAAACGCCGATTTTTTCAAACAAATAATTTTACAGAATCAAACAAAAAGTTTGCTGAAATTCATATAAATTTCAAACAATTAATTTTGCTGAATCAAACAAAAAAGTTTTGGCACAAGCAATGACGCGCACACAAGCAAGCACTGTTGGCGAAGGTGAAGCAGAGCAGAGCGGCCGGCTGGCTTTGAGACACATTTTTTTGTTGGAATAATTTTTGAACGAAGTCATATTTATACTCACAGTGTTTTTCGTCATCACTCACTGTTGCTTTATCCTTTCCTTTGCTAATGAAGAAGAAATGTAACCAAAAACGTCGGCAGACCGACTCGATATGTTTTCCGCCATCATTCTATTTTTGTATTTGATGTATTTAAACAAACTGTTTGAAAAAATTTAATACGGGATTTTGTTTTTTTTACCAACTTTGGAACCAACCAAAAATGTATTTTGTTTCTTGTAATGTGTTTTTTCTGTTGTTTAAAAATATGAAACGTTTTTTTTACCTGCTATTGTTTTTGTTGTTTTTTTACTACAAACCTCGTCACGCTATCTTATCATTTTTCTTATTGCTGTACTTTTTTAAAGCTTCCAAAAATAGACTGCATGTGTTTTTTGTTGTAGTTCTTATATTTCACATAAAGAAGTGTTGCTTACAATCAATAAAAAAATGCAAAAAGACGACAACATAAAAGAGCGTTAAATATTTCATAAAAAATTATGAAAACTTCAAACCAATAGCGCGTTTATTAAATTTTTGAAGAGTTGTCCACATTTTTGTTGGTTACAGGGATGTCAGATGTGACGATTTTACGTCATTTTGACGATTTTTTTTCGATGATTTTACCAAAATGACGATTGACGATTTTTAATGTAGAGTCACTTAGGTTTTGACGATTTCATCCCTTCAATAAATTTATTTTAATCTTTAATCTGACATCAATTTTATAACTCTTAAATCTGGCAATTAAAATGTTTTCTTAGTTTGTATATGTATGTAGAGGTGAATGTATATTTATACTAGCGGACCCGACGAACTTCGCCTCGTCCCAATTTTAAGCCTTCAGACAAACTTTAGAGTAATAATACAACACAAATATTTAAATTTTCAATGTGATTTATTTGAATGGAATCAGTAGAGAGCGATTTGATGAACAATGTTTTCGATTTGTTTTCCGGCGCAAAAACAAATAACGAAGACGGTTTCCCAACACGCGAACATGCAACGTACAGCTGACCGTGCGGAAAATGGGGAAATTCGAGATTAATCTCACAGACTTCTAGTGATTGGCTTTGCGATTTATTGATTGTCATTGCAAACGTCAATCGAATGGGGAACTAAATTCGCTTGAATTGGAATGGAAGGTCAATTGGAATAATGGGAATTTGTGGGATAAGGTCTTCCTCTCCTTTGAATTTGCCCTTGATTATTGTCGCCTGAATCACATTGTTCATTAGCTTTTTCACGGACAACCGCGTACCGTTGCCATTTTTGGAGGATTGAGATTCTGCAACATGATTATGATCGATACCATCTTCAGCTTTAAATTATGCGGCGGAGTTCCTGGTACATCAAGCGAGTTAAAAAAGTCCGACGGGTAGCTGGTCGGTTCATTTTCTCACGCAGTCAACAGATTTGTACGTATGCAGTTGTCCTGCGATTTGACTTTGAATAATTTAGTTTAAGCTATCGACGTCCTTATTCTTCGCTGCTAGTATCGCCCGTTCACGAATCCAATCGAGATTTTTGTAATTTTATGCAATGCCATGGAACACTTTGCTGATGAGTTCCTCCTTGGACGATGTGAATTCACAAAAATTATTCAGGGAACGATATCAATCCATTCGAAACCTCAACAGAAATTTGGCCGTTGCCAAGCTCCAGCAGTTGTCCCGAGAATTTAGCAGCCGATGGGTCGTTCTGCAACGCGACTCTCATGTTTGTGGTCAATTGCAACTTCTGCACATTCTTCCACAAAGACGACGATTACAGGCACGCGTTAAGTTCATCCGCAGCAGAAGATTTGGGGATGACAGGAAGTGTTGGACGAAAATCTCCGGAGAGCAATATCAAAGCCCCACTAAATCGTCTTAAGTATTAAAAATTCTATATGTTTTGGTTTTGTATAGTTTTATACTTAATTATTTTTTTATGTTTTAATCCGTGTTGATAAAAAAACGATTTTTTATATGACGATTTTTTGACGGTTTTTTCAGAACTAATGACGATTATGACGATTTTTTTTTTAAATTTTGACGATAATTAGAAATTAGAATTAGGTTGGTTAAATAAAAATCAAACAAAAATATTGATTGAATCAGTAAAAAAATTTGTAGAAATCAAAAAAATTTTCAAACAAGCGTTTGTTTGAAAATAATTCGGCAATAATTTTTTCTGTGTACGTTCACAATCAAAAAAACAATTTCGTTTTTTCTTCTTCTTTTTTCTTCCCAAAGTATTTCATATATGTTCCTTTCATTTTTAAAACAAAAATGTAACTAACATTTTTTTAAAAATGTAACTAAAGTAGAGTCAACTAGAACTTCAGCAACAATTTGTATGAAATTGTTCATGACGTTTAAAATAATTTTATTTAGTTTTGAATGAAAATTTTAACAAAATGTCTACAAAAATAAAAATTTTCACTTGGTGTTCATAATAGAGCAACAATTTCGTTTGTAACTACACACATTTTGCATCAAGAAACCGTTTGCAAATTTAAGCCACAACAATATTATGCATTTATTATTATTTTTTCAACATTTTTTTAAAATTTTCATTCAAAACTAAATGAAATTATTTTAAACGTCAGAAACAATTTCATACAAATTGTTGCTGAAGTTCTAGTTGACTCAATTTTAGTTACATTTTTAAAAAAATTTTAGTAACATTTTTGTTCTTAAAATGAAAGGAAAATATATGAAATACTTTGGGAAGAAAAAAGAAAGAAGAAAAAACGAAATTGTTTTTTTGATTGTGAACGTAGCTTTAATATTCAATTTTATATTTACGTTTTAAATTACCTTTGTTATTTTATTTAAAAGTTTTGTTGAAACAAGTTTAAAAATGCAATTTTTATTCGTTAACAAATATTACATTATTTAAATGTGTGTGTGTGTGTGCGGTTGCTATTCAACCAGCATTGTGCAATATTTCATCAATCACATGGTTATTTGTTATAAAGAATTGAAACAACGGACAACTATGCCACCACCAACCATTAAATCAATACAAAATATTATAAAGAGATTCCACATTTTTAAATTCATAACATTTTTTTTTTTGGCAAAAGATAAAGTTTTGAATGTTTCAGATTTATAAAAAGGCCTGCCCACCACGGCACAACCCGACTATCTTCACTTTCATTTTCATTTAAACACAATACTCAATTTACAATTTTTTAATTGGCAATAAAGTGGTTCGATGGTCAATTTATTCACGAACAATTCGTAATAAAAATGCACAGTTTTTGTTACTTTTATTATTTTAACTCTCGCAATGAAAATTATTAGAAGGGGAAATTTTAAAATAAAAAATTAATTTAAATGGAAATTGTGAATTTTTTGTTTTTTTTTTGCATCAATATAAAAATTGGAAAATTAAAAAAAAAATCATAATTTAAACAATTTAAAGCAAATATTATAATTGAGTTAAAAAATAACTCCAGTAGACGCTCGCTTATATGAACCAGTTCAGACAGGGCCTGTTCACTAAACGGAAAAGTTCACATAATCGAGACTATATAAAATAAGTATTTCAAATCCTTTTAAATATGTGTGCATAAGACTGGTCGAAATTTTTTTTTAAATTTAATTGTTTGCGCTGCTTTAAATATGAGGTCTGGTGTAAGAAATCATGATTTAATTTTTCAGGTCAATCCGACGGTGCCTAGCCGTGCCGAGTGGGGCCCAAAGTTCCCCATATTATAAAAAAAAAAAACATATTTTCTATCAAATCTTTATAGTTATACTAGTTGAAAAGCCGAAAATCAAAAATATGGCTTCGTTACGATCTTCCGCAGAGAAAGTACTTCAAAAGACGAAAAATTTTAATTAATTTAAGAATTTTATTTAACCGCCATATTTCTATAATTGAAATTCTTATATTTGGGCCGTGTAGCGCCTAGGATGCCTCAAGAAGGGTCAAATGTATGACCAACTCCACTTTATTTTTCATCTCCATCATTTATTTCTAAAATACCTACCTGCTATCTCCATTCATTAAGGGGCTCCCATTCAAAATTTTAACTACAGACTAGAAATATATTGAAGAAAAAGCTCCATAACTGCCAAGGAGTCAGCCCTAGGGGAATAAAATGTATGACCGACCTCAATTAGTCTTTTGTCCTTAACATTTTCTCGAGACATACTTGCCCTTTACCTTTACTTTTTAGGGGGGCTCTCATACAAATATGGCGGTTTAATACAATTCTTAAATTAATTAAAATTTTTCGTGTTTGTGAATACATAAAATCAAAAGTTGTTAACAGATTTTAATCATTTATAGCTTGTTTTGTTTGCAATGTTGTTTTTTATATGACTGCATAAAATTAAAAGCAAAGCTGCATTTTTAAATTTTTTTATGAATTTTTAAAAACAAAAAATCCGAAATTTTAATAAAAAAATAATTTTTTTTTTCCAGAAAAAAAATTATGTTTCTAAAACGACTGCGCATATAAGAAAAACGTTTTACCTTTCTTAAAGTAAATTTTATTGCGGAATTTCGGTTTTTTTAGTTTTTTAATAAGCTAAAGCGTTTTTGAGTTACGCGAACATATGTTGTGCAACATCCTTAATTTTCGAAATAACGGTATATCTCGAAAACTTAAGCTAACCTAAAAAAAACGGCTAGCACCACTGGATTCAGCGACCCCGAATTAGTTAAAATTAGTTAAAAATCTTTCGTTCGTATCATACTAAAATATTAAACTGCAAATACTTTAATCTATCTATACAATATATAATTTCTTAGTGTGTCCGGATGTTTGCATGTATGTCCTATTCTTTCCGCAACTTTCTGAAGCCATCTGATTACATAGGAAGCTGAAATTTGGCCCACTTGAAGTACTTTCTCTGCGGAAGATCGTAACGAAGCCATATATAATATGGGGAGATTTGGGCCCCACCCGGCACGGCTAGGCACCGTCGGATTGACCTGAAAAATTAGATCATGATTTCTTACACCAAACCTCATATTTTAAGCAGCGCAAACAATTAAATTAAAAAAAAAAAATCCCATACAAGATGCGACCAGTCTAGTGTGCATACATAACCTATATTAAGTTTTTATTTTAAATTAGTTTGTTAATAATAAAAGTACATGAAAGTAGTCGGTCATATTTTTTTGCTTTAAGGGATTCCTGTAATGCCTTGTCCCTGCATTTTCGCAATGCCAAATAACATTATCAGATATATTATTTTCACTCCAAGCAATAACTATACAAACACCAACCATCTTACAAATGATGCTTTGCATTCGTATATATACATTTACTAGCTTATTTCGGGGAAGAAGAGATTTCTAATAAAGGGTGTTTTTTATAGAGTGACACAAGTTTAAATCATAATAAAACAAGGAAATATTTTTAATTAGGCTTAAGTTCATTAAATTTAATTTTCATTAAATTATTTTTATGAAGAAAGGAATTTTACAACATGAAAATCAATTAAAATTTACTGATAATTTTTCATTCTTGACTCAATCTGGGCTCGAACCCAGGTGTTTACGGACAGGTTACCCTGACATGTTTCGATTGCAACCACTCAATCTCCTCAGAGGGCTTGCCGTTTAACACTCGCAGCCATCGACGACTGCTGACGTCATTAGTCAAACATCAATCCTTAAACCAAATTGTATTTAACCTTTGGTAGATCGAAATTTGCTTTGAATGATTATCTATTTTAATTTATTTTAACATGTTGTTCCTTTACTTCTGTTTTTTTTTCGTACTTTTGTCAAGAATTCTTCTTGAAGTTCAAAGTACATATTTTTTGTTTTTTTTTTCATTTTTTTGTCTTTCTTTTTCTTGTTGACCTTTTCAGCACAACTTGAAGGACAAATGCAAACATAGAGCTCGTGCCTTAGCTTTAACAATTATTAGTATTGTGGTTATTTTAAAAAAACAGAAGTAAAGGAACAACATGTTAAAATAAATTAAAATAGATAATCATTCAAAGCAAATTTCGATCTACCTTAGCCTTATTAAAAATATTAAAAATTTGGATTAAAAACCATAAATAGTTCAATAAAATAACCACAATACTAATAACAAGGAAATATATTTTTAATATCAATGAAACGAGCTTTATTTGAAAGAAAGTTTCTTAAAATTTAAATATAATTTCTGCCGGGTGGCGAGTAGAAGGCGGCTATTTTCAAAAACTTTTCGCATTCTGACAATCATCGTTTTTGAAGACATATAGGCCAATGACTCCGCCAGCCCATAAAGCGCACCAAACAGTTATTTTCTGTGAATGTAATGGTGTTTAGGCAAAAGCTGGTGGATTCTACTCACTCCAAATGCGACAATTCTGCTTACTTACGTACCCATTCAAGCAAGAAAAGGGCTTCATCGGAAAATAAAATTTTGAGTAGAAATTCAAATTCAAAATCAATATCAATTTGTGCTTCAGCAGATTCGCCGAATTATTTTGATTAAAAATTTCAACAATTTGCTCGATTCATAATAAGCCATAAGTCGATTCATAATGAAATTTCAAAGCAAACTAAACAAAAAGCAACTATAAGCTGTAAAATGGGTGCTCAAATAAATCAGTGATGCCAACTCAAAGTTGTGATACTCTAAAAAAACACCCTTTACAACAAATGGTTACAAAAAAATCAACGGTTGCAAGTTGTTCACATAAAAGAGCTGGGTTATGTTCACTCCTCAATAAAACTTTTTATCATTTTGCGAAGCACTAAAGGTACATTTAAAAAAATAAGCGCACAATTATGCGCTACGCAATAAGACATACAGAAATGCTGTAAAGTAAGTGAAAGAACTCTCAAAACTTTTATAAAAAAAATAACATTTCAAGTGATAAGGCATTCCCTTTCTACGAAGCAGGTTTGTAAGGGAGAATACTAAAAAATAACTGTATCAAAACATTCAGTGTGTAAAGCTGATCGTTACTTCCAACAATTTTTATATGCGCTAAATAATGCACTTTATGTGTCAAAAATGCATTGCTTCCAAGTGGGAACTCGCCATATAAAATTCATGTCTTCCGTAAGCGCAATGGTAAGCGAAACCCTTATGTTTCTCCCTTACAAACCTGCTTCGTTGGAAGCTCCATTTTTTATTGGGTGTTTAGAACCTCATGTGTAAAAATTTTGATGTTCACTATTCTGGATGTATAACCGAGCGTCTACTGTATAACAAAAAAAAAAAAAAAAAAAAAAAAAAAAATATTACTATTGTTTTTGTAACTACACAACCATAATGGTATTATGCGTTTGTGCTGATGAGGGTTACATATAAAAATCGGGGTTCAAGACCCACCTTTTAACATGACGATTAGTTCAGTATTACTTTCTACACGCAGATAAAAAATATGTTTGGGCATGGTTACGGCAACTTCACTATGTTTATTGTATCAATGTATTGTTGTCGTACACAAAAAATTGTTTTGTTTTTATTTAATATCAGCAATATTATAGATGCTATAGGGAGAGGTAGGGCTTAATGTTAAAAATTACCCGATACACTTCGGTCAATTTAAATTTTGTTCGTATTAAAATTACCTTCAAATTGTTTATCCTTTTATATTTATATTTTTAAAATTTTTTTTCTGTAATTTTTTAAAGCACAAAGTCCTGTTTTGTTGTCATACAAATCAGATTAATTTACAACGTTTGACGAACATGCATAAGTTTTGAAAAGTTGTGAATAAGAAGTTTATGATGTTTCTCTTGATACAAATTTTTGTAACATAACAATTTAATAAGTTTGCTTGTTGTTCAATTTTTACATACAAGACAAACAACTTTTCGTGTAACACCTAAATCGGTCTAAGTCGGCAAAAGTTACAAATTTGAAAAAATAAATATGAAAATCAGGACAGAATTAAAAGCTTTTCCATAAGATTTTAGGTAAATTTCTCATAAGGACTTTTAAGCATTTGTGCTGAAAAGTCATCATAGAATTACAAAAAGCATTACTTTGGTTTTCATGTTCAGTGCTTTAATTTGCTTTAAAAATTGTTTCTTTGGATTTTATTTATGAATTGTTTCCATTTTCCCCCTTTTTCTATTTTTTTTTTTTTTTTAATTTATGGGTATTCACTTTGTTTACACCAAAGATTCTTGTAAACTTTTTTTTTCGCAAATCTATTGATTGATGAGTTTAATTTTTTATACACAAAAAAAAAAAAAAAATATTAAAAACAAAAGAAAAATTGTTTAAGAATAAATTCAAATGAAACTGATTGATCACTGCGTAGAATTACAGATTATTATTTTTTATGAAAACTCGTCAAAAAGAAAACAAAAAAAGTTTTACATTAGAAAAAAGTTAATGAGCAAAAGAAAAATTTAGAAATTTATGGCAAAGTAACAGGACGTTGTAAAATATATAAAAGTTTATGCAACTTAAATCCCTTCAAAGAATTTACAACGGATGCTTTATTTTCTATCACGCCTTTAATCCGATAAATTTAATTAAGAAACAAAAAAATTCATGTAATTTAGTAAAAATGCCTCTTAAGATGCTGTCATATTAGTCAAGTATTTGACAAATAAAAAATTACGCAACTTAACTTTTCATTCATTGGAGTATTTTACTTCGTGCTGCGCAATGATTGTCATCCCTCCTAATTGTGTTTATACATTTTTTTTTATTATGCAACCGGACCTTTTAAATTTCTAGAAAATGCTGGGAATTTTTTTAAAGACCCCTTTTAAATATTAAAAGGGTGCTTTACACTACCACACAAGTCGTAAGTATTTTCACGAAAATGCATCTCTGATCAAATAATTTTTTGAACATTTTCATAAACAATAACAACTTATTATGGAAGGGTTGTATTTTACTTAAAATACGTATTACGTAAGATTTGTGTGATGGTGTAAAGTACCCTTAAATATGAATTTAGTTTAAATTAAGTAGGTTATAAATGTTATCTGCTTTAATGTGCACAACCAAACACGGTTTTGATACTCATTTTACGGCCTTTTTAAAGTTGAACCCTTGTGTAGTAAAAAAAAAAATAAAAATTGTGTAATTCAGAAGATTAATTCTGGAAATGGGTGTTTTTGTAATTTTTTGAAAAAAAGCTAGAATCACCTTTAAACCAGGGATGTATGTAGTTGAAATATTCTGCGATTTGTCATGAAATTCTACTATAGGTCTCCGAACACACTTAAGTCGAAAATTCAACTGGCTTCTAATAAGGCCACAAAACTACCCAGGCAGAAATTGTCAACCGTACAAAAATTCAAGCAATGGGAAAGCAGTTTTTCTGAAGAAACCAAAACAGTTTGCCAAAGGTACGGTTTACAATCTGAAATATGGTATGCCAATTTATTTTTTTTAATTAATTTTTCTTTCTTTAAATATAAATGTACCTACATAAATATTTGGGGCATTCTACGCCAAAGTTAAGTTAAGTTTTTTTCTTATTTCCCTATTTTTGTGATATTTTTTAATACACTTCAAAATGGCCTTCCAGGTGAAATTTCGCATATATTTTGATTACTCCAGGAAAGGAGTCTTTTTAAGTTTTTTGTTCATAACTGTCTTAATAAGTCTGAGTTCATACGGCTCATGTCTTATTGACAAGATTGTTCCTTTTTCTTCTTTGAACATGAATTGGCGTTCAAATGATTCATGTCATGTTGACGACATGTGCTTTTTTGATATTGAAAACAATAACAAAATTAAACAACGAATGAAAAAGCAAAACGTAAAGACAGTACATGCATCTGTGTATTCGTTTCTTTTCCCTTCGTCCATATCGCCTATAAAGTAGCAATCATGTCAATAAGACAAGAGCCGTATGAACACAGTCAAAAGGTCCAAATTGACCATTTTTTGTGATATAATCGTTTTTAGATGTTTTTTTTTTTTTTTTAAATAGAACACTCCAAGTATTTTTGATTAAAATCCACTCAACAACTTTTATGTCCAAATCCTTCATTCTATTCAAAAGTAACTTAAATATGCTTAAAAAAAAGCAACCTTTCTAAAATGAGAATTTTTTGTGAAATTATTCATGGTCGTAGTGGCTAAAGAACTTAATGTGCGAGACCACTTATTTTTTATTTATTAATAGTAACTTTTTTTCTTGTGAAAATGTATGTTAATACCAAAAGTATATGAAATACAAAATTCTTGAGCCACAAATACAAATAAAATTTTTGCAATGTATTAAAAATACAAAATACGTCCTTTTATTTTTATTTGAAATACAAGTATTTGAAATACTGTCGAATCCTGTGTAATTTAATCGATTTTCTAAGAAATTAATAAATTCTTAAATATTAACTTTTGAAATAATTTTTTTAGTAATTCCGAGATAAAGCATGTGCATTAGGGTGTCCCAAAATTTTTTTTTGCCAGAGGCTCAAGCATAATTTGAAAGCTTATAGGTTCCAGTATTTTTGTATTTTTTTTTTAGATTTTAAGGAAGAGGTTTAGAGGTCGAGCAAATCAAGTCTGGCTGAGTTCCTAAACATCATAATACTTTGCAGTCAAAGTCAAAAAAGTATCATAGAGTTTAACTATATCTAGTTTGATTATTGTGTACGCATCGATATTGTTTTTAGTGAGCTTTGGTACAGATAACATTGTAAAATTTTTCACGGTTGCTTGGTAGAAAGCACTTAAAAAAGCGAGTTGCTTTGCAACTGATGTTTTGGAACTCACCCTCTTTGTTAAAAATCTGGTTTTTCGGCCTTTTTTCAAACTTGACTCATAACTTTGTCAATAACCACGTTCATTTAATTTTTTTACCGAATATTTCTAAAGAAAATTTTCCAAACTTTATTTCCATATGCAAAAACTTTAAGTTCCGGCAATATTTTGGTCCATTACGATTCCACACATTAAGTTCTTTTGTAATTTTTTAACAAATTCTGTAAAAAACGGTTTATTACTTTACGATGCGCTCCTCTGAATGATCTGAGCCTATTAAAGGAATTGGATAGTTATAAAATTACACAGGTCAACAAAAAAAAATTTTTTTTTGAGTCTTTTATTTAGTGATTATTTTCTGATTATATAAATGGAAAAGTAAACAGGAACTCCATTAATAATAATAAAGTTTGCTTTTGTACTTAATATAATGAAAACTAAATATACGGCGGTTTTGCACATTTTTTTAAAAGCCGTTGCATTTATGATGCAAGAGAGGGGGTTTGAAGTGAGAGGTAGCAGAGTGTCATGGCAGTATGCGAGTGCGCTTTCTAGAGGAATAACGTATTTTATGTGTCGCGAGGCGTAAAAATGTCATCGAAAATGTGTAAAAACGACGTGGACTCTTTTTGCTATGTTTGTGGTGAGTTTATTAAAGTGAGAGCCAAAAAATTTAGTTTATCATCAAATAAGAAACTTTGTGAAGCTTATTTTAACATGCCCGTACGAAGTCAGGATAAAATATGGGCGCCTCACTTCTCGTGTAATAACTGCAAAAACACTAATATGCTTGACAGCTTCAAAGTCATGCACTGAAAGAAAAATGCTTCATATATTTAATGAATCATTTTCATAAAAAAGTTTTCCTTGGGTAAATGAAAATTTTCATTGTCTAAATGGAATTTCATAGGTTTGATGAAGTATTTTCGTTAAAATCGCTTCATTAGATTTCGTAATTACGTTAAAAATTTTCATTGGATATATGAAAACTTAAGTTTGTCTAAGTAAAACAAAAAATTTTAATTGGGAACACAAAAAATCAATAAACAAACATAACTATATTCATAAATTAATACAAAATTATAGTTTCCTTAAAAAAATGTTTAATTGTTAATTAAAAAATTTAAGATTTAATTATTTCATACATCTAATGTTACATGTATGCCATTAAATTTATGAAATCAAAAATTTTTTTTATAAAAGCAACATATTTCAATAATTGCCTTCATAAATTTAAATTTTCATTATGACAATAAAAATGTCATTATAGTAATGAAACAAAAACTTTCAATCCACTTTCAATCAACGTTGTTATTGTTATTATGGACAATTTAATCTCATATTTACGCTCTTAATTGAGAACAAAACATAGTTTTTTCATACAAAAACTACATTGCCCCTGTAGACTAGCTGGTAGTGAGCTAGTCTATCAGCACCGAGGTTGCATGTTCGAATCCCACCAGAGACAGAAAAAAAACAAGTAAGAGTGCTATATTCGGCTATGCCGAATCTTATATACCCTTCACTTCACCATGGTTTGGAAAGAACAGAAGTTTATATATATATTTAAATATATGTATATATATATACATATGTATATTTATAAAATATATATAGTTTAGTTTTATTTAATTATTTGCACATGATTGCGTGCTATTAAATATATTAAAAGTTTAATTAATATATAGCACGTTAAGTTTTGATCGAATTTCAGTATTTGGTCATACCGACATCTTAAAGTATAAAATTACCATTTACTTTGGTGATAAAACTTGTAGTCGAGAAGTTCTATGGTTCACGAAAATAGGTATTAAAAAAAAACTATACATATTTTTGACATTACTTTTTTTCTAAGTTTCCGAGTTTTTCTAAAGATTTCCGATATTTTGATATCTAAAACGTATGAATAGGTCATAATACAGCTCTAAAATTTTAGCTTTTATAAAAATGTTAATGTTTTTAGTCCTTTTTTGGAGTATTTTGCACATAAATTAACCATTTTTAACCGATTTGGCAGATTTATATACCAACGTGCTTAAAAATAATATTTCCATTAAATTGGCTTTTAGGCATATATATATATATACCTACATATGTGTACATATATTTAAGCAAACTTAATTATAAAAAAAACAAACTTAATTATAAAAAAGAGTAACTTTTGGGATTTCAGTATTTGGATTATAACTCAGCCATTTTTTAACCGATTTGACAGATTTATATACCGACGTGTTTAGCAAGAAATTTACCATTTATTTGTGTTATAAAACTTGGACTCGGGAAGAT
Organism: Pollenia angustigena; assembly: GCA_930367215.1. NCBI lineage: Eukaryota > Metazoa > Arthropoda > Insecta > Diptera > Polleniidae > Pollenia > Pollenia angustigena. Next base: position 186,250,267 of record OV884058.1, on the reverse strand, counting down.
CCATGGTTACCGAAAATGGGTATTTAAAAAAAAAAATTAATTTTGGTCATAACTTTTTTGTATCTGAACCGATTTTCCCGAGTTCTTTATAAAATATGTTCTACTAAAAATTTCCGATATTTTGGTATATAAGTCATATCCATAGGACATATGACAGCCCTAAAATTTAGGTTTTTATACAATTTTTAATTTTTTTTGTACGGGAGGTACCACGCCCACTTCTCCAATCCCGCCCACATTTTGTAGGGTGGTGTGTATTGACAACCTTAATGTTTGTACCTAATTTGGAAACTTTGGCTCTTGCCGTTCTCCAGATATACAGAAAAAAGCAATAAAAATACAACAACAACAAGGGATTTTTGGAAAAAATTAGAGGCAGTCGTGGTTTTTTGATCATATCTCAGCCATTTGTGGACCGATCTTGCTGAATTTCAATAGCAAGAAATGGTGGACTATATGTGACATAAATGTAAAACAACCTAGCCGCTATCATGTCTGGATTATCCGGAAAACACATATCAAACGTAAGACGGACAGACGGACATCGTTAAATCAACTTCTCTTCTCATATCGACCCAGAATATATATACTTTATGGGGTCTAAAATCAATATTGTGGAAATTACAAACGTTATGACAAACTTATATATACCCTTTTACACCTGTGGTGAAGGGTATAAAAAAGAAGAATCAAACCCATGCGTAAATGCATCGGCATCTATCCCAGCAAACATAAGACTGCTCAACAGTTTGTATGCTTTGGTTTTTAATATATTTATTGTAAATTATAAAGTTGGAATGAATTCGGATTATAGAGTGCACAATGTATAAGGCATATCCAGAGTACACGTGATAGTCCTAAAACTTAAGTTGTTATGAAAATGCAGATGGTTTTTAGCCCATTTTACATTTTACTCATTACTTGTCCATTTTTTAACCAATTTGGCAGATTTATATACCGACGTGTTTAAGAAGAAATTTAGCATTTACTTGGTTTATAAAATTCGGACTCGGAAAGACCTATGGATCCCGCAAATGGTTATTGGAAAAAAAAATTTAGGTATACCTATTTAGGTCATACGTTTTTTGTAGCTGAATCGATTTTTCCGAGTTTTGCAGAGAATATGTTTTACTAAAGATTTCCGATGTTTTAATAAATAAGACGTATCCATAGGTCATATAGGTATATGGCAGGCCTAAAAATTAAGTTTCTATAAAAATTGACAAACGGACTGACAGACGGACATCGTTAAATCCACTTTTTTCCTCATAAGCACCCAATATATATACATACACTTTATATGGTCTGAGATCAATATTGTAGAAATAACAAACAGAATGACAAACTTATGTATGTAAACGAATTATGTACCTATAAAATAAAAAAATAATTATAAAAAAATAAAATAAGTAAAAAAAATGAAATCAATAAAAAAAATAAGGGTATAAAAAGGGTAAATTAAAAGGCGTAAATATGTATAAAATATACGTATATGAAGTTCATAAATATATTTAAAAAATTTTAAAAAGTGAAAAACTGACCAATTTCTTTTTAGATAAAAAGATTTATAAAATAAAAAAACAAAAAATAAAAAACAAAAAAAAGAATGGAATGAATGGGATTCGAACCAGTAAACCAATAAGACATTGTTAAGAGGCACACCGTTTAGACCGTTCGACCATCGAACCGCATGAGAAGTAGTTGTTGATTTGAGTATCACTCAATTCACATGAGGGCTTTTACGACGTCGTTTTATCTTGATTCCCTTTTAAAGCAACTTCCAAAATCTCTTTGCGTTCATACGATGATTTTTGGTTCCATGTCTTTTTTTTTATTTACAGTATGGCCTTGATTACCCGTCATTCGATTAACCGGCAGCTTCAATAAAATGGAAAACAAAAATTTTTTTGCACTGATTTAAATTGCCTCTATTATCCGAAATTATAAACAAATTATCTTTTTTTCGTTAAATTTTGAACAATCAAAAGAAATTTAAATAAACGAAGAAAGAGAATATCTTAACGTTGTGGAAGCATGTTCTGCCAAATTTACTTTTTTCCTCATGTTTACATAATAAAACGTTATATATTTACATAAAATAAGAAACACACCAAAAAAAATAAATAATCAAGAATTCTGCCGATCCCGTCTAATATCGATAATCGAGGTCTCACTGTATTTTCAACCACACACTTCAAAGTAAGAAAAAGAATAAAACGTAAACAGAAAAAGTTAAAGAGAAATGTAAAAAACGACATGCAAAATACAAAACGAGACATTTTGTTAACCCCTCTTTCTTTTCTACACCGCTCACCAACAAACCAAAAGAGACGTCGACAAAGCGACGTCGTAAAAGCCCTCATCTAAACTGAGTGTATGTGATATCCATAATTATTTATATTAAATTAAAGTATGTATGTGTTTGTTGTTTGTGTGTAATACAGAAGGTAATATTAAATAAAAAAAAAAAAGAAGTTTACCGCAAGTATTTTAAATGAAAAAAACCACAAAAAAAACAACTATTTTACAGGGTTACCATTAACCGTTTTGAAACGTAAACTTTCGTTTTGGTTAATAAAAGTCGCAAGCCAATTTAAACGTTTTTTATTTATCAATAATACAACATAAACATACCAAGAAATTGCTTAAATTGTGTATGCTTTTAAATCGCTTTTGTGCAGAAGATATTATCAGGCCTGTTCTGAAAATCACTTTAACACAAATCACGTGATTTGAAATCACATGTGCCTACTGAAATCACACGTGTGATATTTTAGCGTCCCGTTTTTGTGTGATCTTCAATTGCAGAAAGCACACCAAGAAACACAACAACGGTATGACTTTCAAAACACCACGAAGTCACATGTGTGATTTCAGAACAGGCCCGTATATAGGTATATATGAATATATTTTTGTATAAATTGTCTAAAAAAGTGACTAATATGTTATCAATGTCAGCAATAAAAAGGCAAAGATTGCTTTTAATATTTTGACGACACTAGATGACTGTTCGTTATGTTAGCGGTTTTTTGTAGTCGTAAAATTATATGATGAGGGCATTTCTAATATTCCCTAAATACAATTTTTTTTAGAGTGGATAACCCTGCTTGTTTGTATGGTTTTTAAGCAGTGTGACCATTTTGGCAATTTTGCAGCTTTACTTAGATTAAAAATTTTAATTTAGCTAAAATACTTTCATTAAGCGCTTCGCATTTTTTTAAGCATTTTAATTGAATGTTTCTAGCTTTTTTAGAATTATTTTAAAAATTGAAGAATAGGTATTGATATAACTTAAGTTTTTTATGTATTATAATAAATTATAATAAATTTTGACTAAAAAAAATAGTTGTAGTCAAAATGAAATTTCGTATGGAAATGGATAATTCTTATTTTATTGTAAAAAAATTTTCATTTTATTTTTTTACAAGACGATAAGCCTGCATGTTTGAGCGATTTTTAATGAAGACTTTTAAGTAGTGTGGGAATTTTTTATTTTTGAAAGTAAATTCAGCACAAAAAACTTAGATTTAGCTGTAAAATTTCCATTTGGCATTTTATTAGCTTTTTAGAAAAATGTTTTAAGCTTCTTTTGATTAATTTTTAAAGTTGGATGAAATAGTCTTAAGCGGCCCATACACTTGCAATATTACTGTATATGATATTCGCCATATTATTTAAATTTTGTCCTATATTATGCAATAAGTCGCACAATGGTTTCATTCATTCAATAAAAAGGTGAACATAAACTATAGGAATAGCATAAACAGCATTATACAATGTTGCCAACACATTTCACTTTCTTTTCGTTGTGCAATAAAAATCAAAAGTCTTTTGATTGTTGCCAATATATTGTGCTACCATCGAATATCGCATACACATTGGCGATATAATTGTACAATACGTAAAATTGAACAATTTTATTGCAAGTGTATGATCCGCTTTAGCGATTAAAACTAAAATAAATTGTTATAAACTAACTTTTACGCAATTAATGATGACTGTTTTTTTAAAATATAAAAAAAATAATCTGGTCTAAATATGTCTGTAAATTCTTTTAAATCAAAATAGCTATAAAACCGTTTGTATTTTGTTTTTATTAGAGGGCCTTCCAATTTCAAGGTTAACCAATTGTGGTATTTATATCTGATGCTTTATCAAATCTACCTAAATACTTGTTTAAATATTACCATTTATTTTAATTTTGTTTAAAATGAGTCACTTAAATGTATAAGGATTTAAAACAATATAATGAACAACTTTAAGAATTATTTGTAGCGTTTTCAAAATAATTTTTAGCATTTCTTTGCCTTGCCTAATGTCAGAGTAAGCTGTGAACAAATTTTAAGATCTGTTTCTATGTCATTGGGTTCGTCAATAAAATTATCCTAACTTAAATGTTTCTAGCTTTTTGATTAAATTAAACATTTACGTACGCAAATACTTATTGTTGAATGTTTTGTTTTCAAATAACAAATGGGATTTTTTTAGAAATAATAATATTTTTTAAAAATAATATGGCAACACGTGTAAGATTTTTGAATTGAAATGTAAGAAGAGACAATCCGTCTCTATAACTGAAAAAAAAGCAACAATCATGAAAACAATGCCTACCAATACACATAAATAACTTTTGCATATTCGTACATACTTAGGTATTTAAATTTAAGCCAAAAACAAATTGTAAAATATGGTTTTTGTTTCACATGTAAGGCGAACGATGCATATTTATATTGTCAATAAAATGAAAAAATCAAAAATCGCTGAATAATTTGAAAATCGTTTATAGAAATATTTATGGAAAAAGTTAAAAAATTTTTGTTTGGTAAAGGTGGAGATGCCGAGATTTGAACCCCGGCAATATAACAAACAAACCTTCTTGGGCAACCGCCCAGACCATTGAGATATTAACCTTGTTAATAATGAAGCATTATAATAGAATATACTTCGTCATATTATTAGTTTAATTTGTAGGTATGTATTTTTCAATTAAAGCGAACAATCATGTACAAGCATGTGTACATGTTTCAAATAAAAAAACAAAAAAACAACAACCACAAGGGTTTTTTTTGGAAAAATTAGAGGCAGTCGTGGTTTTTTGATCTTATCTCAGCCATTTGTGGACCGATCTTGCTGAAATTCAATAGCAAGAAATGGTGGACTATATGAGTTATTTTGGCTATAAAACTTGGACTCGGGAAGATCTATGGTTCCTGAGAATGGGTATTTTTCAAAAAAAAATTAATATTTTGGTCATAAATTTTTCGTATCTGAACCGATTTTCCCGAGTTTTTTATAAAATATGTTCTACTAAAAATTTCCGATATTTTGGTATATAAGTCATATCCATAGGACATATGACAGCCCTAAAATTTAGGTTTTTATACAATTTTTAATTTTTTTTGTACGGGAGGTACCACGCCCACTTCTCCAATCCCGCCCACATTTTGTAGGGTGGTGTGTATTGACAACCTTAATGTTTGTACCTAATTTGGAAACTTTGGCTCTTGCCGTTCTCCAGATATACAGAAAAAAGCAATAAAAATACAACAACAACAAGGGATTTTTGGAAAAAATTAGAGGCAGTCGTGGTTTTTTGATCATATCTCAGCCATTTGTGGACCGATCTTGCTGAATTTCAATAGCAAGAAATGGTGGACTATATGTGACATAAATGTAAAACAACCTAGCCGCTATCATGTCTGGATTATCCGGAAAACACATATCAAACGTAAGACGGACAGACGGACAGACGGACATCGTTAAATCAACTTCTCTTCTCATATGGACCCAGAATATATATACTTTATGGGGTCTAAAATCAATATTGTGGAAATTACAAACGTTATGACAAACTTATATATACCCTTTTACACCTGTGGTGAAGGGTATAATAAAAAATAAAATAAAATAAAGTAAAATAAAATAAGAAAAAAGAAAAAAAAGTAATTAAAAAAAATAAAAAAAATAAAAAAATTTTACTTTATTGAAAGTATTAATCCAATGAATAATATTCATGGATCTGATGTAATGTTTCATTAAGTCCTTTTAATGAAACAGGTTTCATTGATCCAACGAAGCGCTGCATAGGTTCCTTTATAATGCAATTTTTCATGGGATTAATGTCAAAATTCGTTAGTATTGCGAAGAAAATTCTTTCAGTGTGGGTTGCAGAATGTCACTCAAACTGCACATGCTACATGCGCACTTGGATACATTCAAAGATAACTTGGGTGAATATTCAGAAGAGCAAGGGAAATGCTTCCACCAGGATATAATGAACTTTGAACAAAGATATCAAGGACAATATAATGAGAACATGATGGGTGACTCATACGAGAAAGTTCTGACGATTACACTAGAAATACTAAAAGTATTCATTTTTGAAGCTTCTTTTGTATAATTTTTTTGAATTTTTATGTTTATTTGTGCTGTCTTTTATAATAAAAATTAATTAAAATATATAATTCATAACTTGTTTTAATTTTAAATATGATTAACATTGAAAAATAGACCTTTTCCATAAATGTTGAAATTTCGTTCTGGTATCTACAAAAGCAAACTTTATTAGATAAAAATATTTTTTCTTTCTTTAGTTTGGCATAAGTAATCAAAATCAGAGGTACAAAACTCAGACTCAAAAATCGTGTTGACCTGTGTTATTAATAAAGCAGTTGCAAAAGCCTTACTTTAACTTTTCTAGGTCGTCACTGGTACTTTACTCCGAAATTGCCGCCACAGCGTTTTTTGATGAACGTATCGACACCAAAAATTAGCACTTAATGACAAAAAAAACTTGCAGATACTCCATGCAGCGATTATGAAGAAAGATAAAGAAGAAAACTTTAGAAATAAAGAAATTCAACAATTCATTTCAAAAGCCAGTCTTACTTTTTTTGAAGCTTGCAATATTTCAATCGATTTTTTAAAAATAGATCCACAGAATTGGAAAGCCAACAAGTCATTTCAAGAGGCAAAGAAAAAAGTTCAACAATTACAAGTAGTAAATGATGTGGCAGAACGAGGTGTGGCTTTGGCTAATACTTATATTAATGTCACAACTTCTGAAACTGATTACCAGAATTTATTGCAAGGTATATAACTACATCGCAAGAACCGCAATAAATGATTTTTCACAGAGCAAAAGAAAAGTTTTTTTTTTTTTTTTTTTTTGTTGATTGGGTAAGATTGGTGAACTGGCAATCAGATTATAATAACAAATACTGGGTATAAAGAAAAAAACTGGTATAACTCAGGAACGGTAAGAACAAATTTAAAAATTGTTTATTCATATTAATAAGAATTAATTTGTCTTTCAAACTGCATCATTAGTTTTTTCGTTTTTATTTAAACTTAAAAAGTTGTAAAGCGTAATTACAAAATTTTTTTAAAAAATTACGAAAAATTGTAACTAAGGGTATCTAAACGAGTAAACTCATCACCAAAACTTATTATTTTTTCACACAGAAATAAAGCTTGGATATTTTTCTTTAAAACTGTTTCCTCAGCAGTGAAGAAACTCGTGGTATTAACCAAGTTATGAGTAAAGTTAAAAAAAGGCCGAAAACTCGGTTTTTTTATGAAAACTCCATTTGCGCGACCTCTAAACCTATTCCGAAAGTTCTTAAAAAAAAAACCAAAAATACTTTACCCTATAAGCTTTTAAATTTTAATTGAGCACCTATGAAAATTAGACAGAAAAAATTTTTTGGGACACCCTAATGTGTATTTCATCAATAGCAAGGTGCTTTGTAGGATCAAAGTTAATGATGTCCAGTAGAGTACCTTCTTCTTCTATTAAGTGAGGGTTTGTTTGTAACAAAACGCTAAAATTTTAAGTTTAAAAAGTTTACCTTTCAGTTGTATCAATATTGATTTGACCTACTGAACACTTTGAAAAAAAATTAAGTTAGAGGGTATACAATATTGAGGCCCTATGCTCCTTATAGGAACTAAAGGAACCAATATATATATATACAATATATATTTTTTATACCCCCTTTCTTAGTGAAAACCCTGTTTCACAAAAATCTTTATGCATTTTAAGCTTCTATTTTGCTCCATATCCACTTTTTTTTAAAATATTATTTAGTATTATTTTGCTCTACACGCTACTGTTCGGCAAATGCTGCAAATTCCTCCTACAAAAATGTACAAAATAAACTTCACGATTGATTTGCTTCATTGCCGTAAGAAAAACAAGTGGTTAAAGCGAAAGAAGAATAAATACAGAACAGGAAACTTAATTTTACGGTTGCTTTGCTTAAACAAACAATATGTCAACAACTCAATACACGGCAGTATGCAAACGTATGCAGCACACAAAGCTCCTTTTTAAAAATGTATTTAGAAAAGTGGCGTATGCATCACAAAACAATAATTTTCTTTTTCAATAAAATTCTATTAATTTCAGAGTGCGTAAATGAAAGTTAAAAAATTTTAATTTTTTCTTCAAAATGTATGCCAAAAGCAGCGGTGGATATAACGGGTATAACTTCAGAAAACTTAATGTAAACCTTCATATGCGCCAAACCAATAATGAGCTGACCATATGTATAAATCGTCTGTATATTAAAAAAAAAAAAACATCACAAATTTTGTTTTGCTTTCATGTTTGTTTACAACTTTAATGTCTCTAAAACATAGTGGAAACGCTTTGATATGTTTTTCCAATAGTGGAACCGTTATATAAAGCTAGATAAATATTGATTGATAACATGATTGATTCGCTTAAAGCGATCATTGTTCGCTATATGGCCGAATGTTGCAGAACTTATAAAAAAATTTTGCATTCAAAAGATGCTATTATGTTTGTGCAGATGTTGCTCCTTATAGTCCAGACCTTACCCCGGCCAATAAGCATAAGTTTAGATTGATGCAAAACGCTTTTAGTGGAATACGATTCACTTTAGAAAAGGTTATTCGAAATCGGCTTTATTCTTTATTGGCTTAAACAAATGAGCAGTTCCCCCGGCCTGGAAACCATATTTTTCCCAGGAAGATGAGAAAAGTCGACCCTAGAGATGTCCAAAACTTTAAAGAAAATCTATTCAGAACCAATGTTTCACAGTATACGCTTACAATTTACCTTAATATGACATGAGACAGCCCCGGTCCCCATATTTATTAAACTATATTTAGGCACACATGTGTTTTTTAAATAAAGCAAACTTTATGCTCAGAATTAATTATTTTTTAAAAACAGTATTACATTGGCTTCAGTATATACATATTTATACATCTTTACCCCACTGTGCAAGGTAGTAAATCATAATGTATACACTTTGCCGTAAATTACATGTTGTGAATTAAAAATTTAGATTTTTTTTTTAAATTAACGGCTTTTTTATGAAAAAAATGACTTTTAAATCAATCAGGAACTCACCAATAACAAAAGCCAAATTATCATATAATTATTTGTTTTGTAATATTTAATATTTCTTGGGAAATTACTATTTTCATTTAAAATAATTTCTTTCCAATCCAACCAAGTTTTGTTATCAACTTGTTTTTTTTCCTCCCATTTTTATGTTTTTACACCTTCTGTCTAATAAACTTCCTTTAATACATTAAATATTTTTTATTTTGCTTAAACAATTTCCCAACCAGTTTTATGAATTCTTTTTTTTTAGTGTAAGTTTCAAACATTTTTATTATTACACGTAAAAATTGTGTTGAAAAAAGATTTTGTAATAAGTGCTCAGCCATTTGAAGCAAATGGTCAATAGTGAAAATACTCGTAATAGAAAAAAAAAGTTTATTTATCATGGCAAAAGATCGACCATTTTAATAATCACAATTCGCCGGAAAATGAAAAATAAAAAACTAGTAATTTGCTGCGGTTAATTGTAGTCTCTGTCACTATCTTCATAAAAACGTAATAGAGATAGGAAAAAGAAAAACATTCATTAGACATGATGGCGGTATTTGAACTTGAATTGCTGATTGCTGACTGCCTGGCATTAAAATGCAACTGAGAAAATATCCATTTAAAAAGAAAAACATTTTCATTCATTCGCTTAGTTGTTTGTTTTTTCTTATGATTTTATCAATTCACTTTCAATATTGCACAAAGACACGCATTTGCAACTGAATTTAATGAAAGAAAACAGTAAATCAATTAATTTATACAAATTTGTTTTATTGTTTAGAAAGTTTAAGTACCAGGAGATTTTAAGAAAATAGAAATTGCTAATTACAAAAACAAACGCAAAAATTTGCTAACTTCTAAGAAATTTGAATTCTACAAGAAAAAAAATTTGTGGTTAAATATGGTTTCCCCGAAACTTAGGAGTGGAACTGGGGCTTCCATTTTGTTCGGATTTCAAAATCTCTTAAAAAAATTACGTTTTTTCCCAGACCTCAAAATTATGTTTTTACGACTAAAATTATGATCATATCAGACGAATATTTATAATTTTATAAATTTTATTTTTAAATTTCAAAATCTTTTTTTTATTCTTTAATAATTTATTGAATTGTTTATGATTTTTTAATACGAATTTTGATATTTTAATCAGTTGATTGAATTTTATTATTTTATTATATTATTTTTATGAAGAAAGGAATTTTACAAGATAAAATTAAATTTGATGAACTTAAGCCTAATTAAAAATATTAAAAATTTGGATTAAAAACCATAAATAGTTCAACAAAATAACCACAATACTAATTACACAGTACAACAGCCAATCTGGGGGGTGGGAAATTCCAAGTCAGGGTGATGGTACTAGGTCAGTATAGTAAAACCTTCAAAGGGTTTGGCGTTCGTATGTGTCAGTTTTTTTTATGACATTTTAAATTTTTTCCTTATCTTGATGTTTTTTCGCTTAGTTGTAACATTTTGGCAAAAACGTAGTTTAACATAACTCGAGAACCACTTGTCCGATTTTGATGAAACAAATTTAGAAAAATTAGGAATTACAATTTCTCTAATCTGTTTCTATACCGTTTTCCTATATGTGCAACACTTTCGAAGTTAAAAATGAATGTATGAAGGGAAAAAAGTATTTTTTGCCTAAAAATTATAATATTTTTTTTTTTTTTAAATTCATAAAAAATCCAAAATGGAAAAAAGTGCCAAAACTAATTACTTTCGCGTAAAGTCACATAACTCATGAGCAAAAAAAGGCATAGATCATGAAAATCGATGCACGCGTTTCTCATTTATTCACAATTAGGTAAATGTATGAATCTCAAAAATTTGCTCCAGATGTGCACAAAATTTTTTGGAGAAAACATTGACACTCACAAGCCGAACTCTCTCATATTTTTCTACTGTACTAAAAGATAAATATTGATGTGGCAACACTGGTTCTGTAATGTTCACATAAAACATGCATTGTCATTATACTTCTTCTCTTTCTCACACTGGTTTTGTGATTTTTGTCATTCAACAAGTGCCGACGAACGCGAACAGTAAAAGTGATTTTTCTCCAGCAAGGATGTTAAGAGCATTCTCGGAAATTGGTGTCCACATGTCCTTGAAAATCCATTATTTACATCATCATCTGGACTACTTCAGCAAACAATTGGCAACCGAATCTGATGAACAAGGTGAACGCTATCATCAAGTTGCTATGCCATTTGAAATGAGATAATACTGATTTTTTTATTTTTTCAAACTCATTTTAATAAAACAAAAACTTACAGATATAGAGGCAAAAAGTCGCCGAGTGCAATAATTGCGGAAATTTGCTGGTGGATTAAGCTTGTGTGGCAAGACAAGGATGATCTTAATGATAAAGAATTTTCAGGAGATGCAGAAGGGCCAACAGTGGAGTCACACATTGTCATTATGTGTGGTTCAGAAACTGATGATAGCGATGAATGCGATGCCACTAGTCCCGAACAACCACCATCGAAAAAGTCTAGGCAATATTTATTAAGATAAATAAAAATAAATAAATAAAATAAAAGTAAAAAATTATAAAAATGTTTACTTAATTTTTTTAGTAGTTTATGGCCAGAAGTCTGGAGCTATTGGGGAAAATTTATAAAAAAGGCGATAAATGACACTTTTTTGAATAAAAACAAATATCAATATTCTTGTCAAAATGGGATACCTTCACTTAATTGTAAATAAAAGCAGAACGCGTCAATCGATTTCTATGATCTATGTCGCATTTTGTTTATAGGTTATGTGACTTTACATGAAATTAATAACACTTGATCCTTTTTTCCGTTTTGGATTTTTTATGAATTTAAAAAAAAAATTTTTAATTTTTAGGTAAAAAAATATTTTTTTTTTCTCCACAAATTTATTTTTACCGGCAAAACTGTTAATTATAAAGAAAAACGTTATATGAACGGATTAAAGAAATTGTAATTCTTAATTTTTGAGTTTGTTTTAGCAAAATCGGACAAGTGGTTCTCGAGTTATGTTAAACAAAAAAACATCAAGATAAGGAAAAAATTTAAAATGTCATAAAAAAAACTGACACATACGAACGCCAAACCCTTTGAGGGTTTTACTGTACTGACCTAGTACCATCACCCTGACTTGGAATTTCTCACCCCCCAGACAATAATCCCAAAAATGTTCCATAGTGTTATTGTTAAAGCTAAGGCACGAGCTCCATATGTACATTTATCCTTCAAGTTGTGCTGAAAAAGGTCAACGGAAAAAAGAAAGACAAAAATTACAAAACAAAAAAATTTGCTTTGGACTTCAAGAAGAATTCTTGACAAAAAGTACGAGAAAACAGAAGTAAGGAAAAAAACATGTAAAATCAATTAAAATGGATAATCATTCAGGAAAGCAAATTTCGATCTACCAAAGGTTAAAATACAATTTGGTTTAAGGATTGATGTTTGACTATTGACGTCAACAGTCGTCGATGGCTGCGAGTATAAGACGGCAAATCCATCTGAGGAGATCGAGTGGTTGCGATCGAAACATGTCATGGTAACCTGCCGGCCATGGTTCGAGCCCCGGCCACGGTCAAGAATGAAAGATTTTCAATAACAATTTTAATTAATTTTCATGTTGTAAAATTCCTTTCTTCATAAAAATAATTTAATAAAAATTAAATTTGATGAACTAAATCCTAATTAAAATTATTAAAAATTTAGATAAAATGAATTAAAATTTATTGATCATTTTTTCATTCTTGTATGAGCTGGGAATCGGACCCAGGTTTTCATTGACAGGTCGCCCTTACGTTACCATTGTTACCACACAATCTCTTAAGAAAGCTTTGGCGTTTAACACTCACCGCCATTGACGACCAAAACAAATGGTATTTTAACTTTGGTAGATTGAAATTTCTTTTTGAATGTTTACACAAGAGAACCAAATAGAATTTTTTTCGTGCGGACTGCAACTTGATTACAAATTTTTGAGGTCGCTAATTTTAAATCTAATCTCCATTTTCTCTATCATCTCGACTTTTCGAGATACATCGTTATGTCCAAAATTAAGGCACTTTCACTACATATATTGGCATAACTTGAATACGGCAACAATATTATCTTTAAGCCGTTCGTACAATGTTTTTAAATTTAGAGATATCGTTAACGTTTTGAAAAAAAAAAATTTAATCTTTGAAAATTAATAATAAAAAATAAAAATGCGACAAAATCACAGTTTTGGTCTAAAAACATTTAGTTGCACTTATTTCGTATTAAACAAGCTCTATTTAGTGGTAATTTGTGTTAGAAGAAGAAGAATTTTGGTTTTTAAAGTCAGCAAGATGAGTTCGTAATTTGCTCCACACTTTAATTAATCCTTATAAATTAGATTCAACATTTTTCTCTTTTTCGAATTTATTCTATGAGCCAAATTTCAGTTATGAATTTTATAAAGCTTTTTTGTAATAGTTCTATTCCTTTAATTTTTCAGAAATGACTTGAATATAATATAAAAGTAACCTTCGAAAGGAAATAATTCCCAGTTTCTCCTTATAAATTAGTTTATGAACTACTATATTGTTATTTGAAAATTCAGTAAGGAAAGTAGAATAATAGTAGTTACCAATAACAGCTTATAAATGGCCAAGTTATCGACAATTAACTCTATTTTTCTTCGTCTGAAATAAAGTATTAAACGTCATTGCGTCTACACAATGAAAGCAAAAAAAATACCAACATATGTTTTGTGCATAAAGTATTTTTGCTCTCGGGTTAAATAGTTGCGGTACACACCTCAAGCTTGGCTGGGCAGATATCTAGTTGGCCAGAGTACTAGTAGCAGTTCTAAGACTAGAGCTGTTTACTAGTGGATACTAGAAGTCAGCTTTGAATATTCATTCATATATTAAACACTCAAAGAGATAAGAAAAGAGTAAACTACATACAAAAATTAGAGTGAATGAAACGAATAAGCAACCTGTTTACAGTAAATTAATTTAAGACTCATTCATAAATAACAAAACATTGCAATGACCCCTATAGAAAGCAAGTTTACAAAAAACATTCAAATAATTCGTATTAATAATAAACTTTGTATTCCCGAAAATAACTTTGATAACATATCGGGTGATTTTTTAGCTATTATATTTTTGGCAACACTGGTTTAAACAGCTGACGCACGTTTCGTGTTTTGTTTCACTGTCAAACATCGTCAGTTAGGTCTATAATTTAACCATGAATCGTCTTACAAACGAACAACGCTTGCAAATTATTGAATTTTATTATCAAAATGCGTGCTCTGTTAAGAAAATTCATCGCGCGCTTCTTCCATTTTATGGTCAGTTTAATCGACCCACTGACGCGGCTATTCGGGCTATTGTGACTTAATTTCGCATCAAATTTACATTGTTGGACATTAAACCACCAACACGCTTACGTAGAGTGCGAAGTGAAGAAAATATCGCAGCTGTATCGGCCAGTGTTAATGATGACCATCAATTATCTATTCGTCGCCTTTCGCAGCAATTGGGCCTCTGTTACTCAACAACGTGAGATGATATCCAACTTTTTTTTTTGCCCAAATTGCAAAGCATGACTTGCATGGCATGTGGTTTTAACAAGACGGTGCCACATGCCTCAAAGCACGCTTAACAATGGACTTATTGAGAGGCGAGTTCGGTGAACATTTTATTTCACACTCGGGTCCGGTCAATTGGCCGCCTAGATCGTGCGATTTAACGCCTTTAGACTATTTTTTGTGGGGCTATGTTAAAGCTCATGTCTATACACACATGCACATGAGATACCGGCCGAAATGTTGGAAAGAGTATTGGAAAATTAGACTAAGCGGATGGACCATTTGAGGCGCAGTCACGGTCAACATTTGCATGAAATAATCTTCAAACATTAAATTATATGGACAGTACTATCGATTCAAATAAAGATTTCATGCATTTTTCTGAATTTTATGCGTATATTTTTTAAACTTTCGTATAGATCTTAAAAAATCACCCATTAATTGCATGTGCCCTTGCAAAAAACTGAATTGGAAAATTGGTGTTTTTGTTGTTTTCTTACGAAGACAATAAAATGAAGCAATTTGCTCTTTAATTTTGTTTTTTCTTTTTACCCACTTACAACTACAATTCGAGTCGGAAAGAACCCAACCAACTGTAGGGGGATGTAAGAAAAGATAAACTTACTGTTTATTGTTGGTGTTTTGTTTAAGCTTTGATATTGTTACAAGTAAGACTTAGAGTGTTTATAATTCTTATTCGCTTTAGGGTTTTATTTGTTTAATGTTTTTGGCTTTTCTAAAATCTTTGGAAAAGGTTTCCTGATGAGCTGGTCTAAGCAACCAGTGAAATGCGCATAGAAGCTAGCTTTCCCTCAACAATTAATTTCAGTGTATTTATCAAATATGAAAAATTGGGAATTTAGCACGTCATGCGGAAATCGTATTAATATTAAATTATTGGATGTGTTCAAGGCGTATTAAGGTTCGAACTTATTTGTTTTGATTTGTTATTGTTTTGCTAAGAATGGTGGATGAGCTATAAGCACTTAAATGCAATGCAAAAGAACCCATGTTGATTGTTGTTGTTCCGACACCACCTGTAGTTGAATAAGACTTGAATGTGTTTATATTTATTTGAGTACATTGACATAACATATGTGTAAGCTGTAAGAAAACCACTCGGGATAAATTAAGTTTTTTTATACGTAAATTAAGTACGAGTCGTACTTTAAAATTCAAGTACGAATAACATTAAAACGCACTTAAAACCATCCTTAATGCGGTTGCTTTCGAAAATGAGTCCCGAAAATTCTTAAAATAAGTACAAAATTCTTAAACCAAGTAAAAAAGAAAAGATACGACTGGTGGACGATTTAATCAGAACAAGACGAAAACACATTGTTTTCATATTTAAAATGCAAAATTGAGAACTCTTGCTTCTCATTTAGTTTATATTTTCAGTTAAATATGTACATTAAGTTTTTCAAGGTGTAAAACGGGTAAGTAAATCCATCATAATAAAATCCTCCTTCTAATTTACGTTGGGTTTAATTGCAAGTACGAATTCGGGATAAAATCAACTTTAATATACTTGAATCAAGCTCAGTTTGAGATTGGTTCAATCTTAGTTTTACTTAAATCAATCTCATTTTCGGATTATTTCAAGTACGAAATCGGGATTGAATATGGATAATTTAAGTATTTTGCCATTGAAAATCCGTACTTGAATCAATATTTTTGTACTTGATTCAAGAAAATCAATACTCACCGTACTAATAACACCGCTTCGTATTGATTTGAGTACGAATGGATTGATTTTAACTTTGAGTGAACTATTGAAATTTTTATAATATAAAAGATTTGGTTATTCGTGCTTAATTCCCAATTTTTGTTCTTGATAAAAACACTGAAATTTATTGTTGATGGGATAACTATTCCTTTGGGCACTTCACAGGTTGCTTAGACCAGATCGTAGGAAACTTCATCCAAAGATTTTAGAAAAACTAAAGATATTAAACCAAATAAAACTGTTAAGCGTTTAAGAATTAAATGCAACAGTTCTACTTGCAATAATATCAAAGTTAAAACAAAAACATCAACAAAAATTACTTTGATAATAAACAGGCAAGTGCACGGCTTAAAAAAAACTAAAACTAGCAACACTTAATTCTTTAAAGCCGGTTGTTTTTGTTCTTATTTTGTTTTTTCTTAACCTACTTACAACTACAATTAATGTTGGAAGAATTTCAACTAATTGTGTTGGGGAATGTAAGAAAACATAAACTCACTGTTTATTGTTGATGTTTTTGGTTTAACTTTGATATTGTTACAAGAAGAACTGTTGCTTTAAAACTTTTGATTAATTGTCTATTTTTTTATATAAAAAAATTCATTTTGGAGCAATTCTGAAATATGAGGAAAAGAGAGTAGGAAAAGGAAAGTAATTTTTATATTTTAAATTTCTCGACTTTTGTTTAGAGCTTCTTAAATTGAATTTTACTATCGGCTTCAAAGCTTTTATTTTTTTTTCTTTTTTGTTTGAAAATTTCCCACAGTGCCTCTTTCAAGTCATTGCATTGTGTGGCAATTGCCTGCAAATATTTTTTATTAAGAAATCATTTAACAACAACATTTTTAAAGAATTCTATGAAATTGTTTATTTACAATGCGTTACGTTTTCTGAATAAAACATAACAAACATTTTAACTGTAAACGTTTTGTTAAAAAAAAAAAAAATGAAAGTTTCCAGCAAATCAAACTAATTTTTTAATACCACAAAATCAATAAATATTATGAATGCAGTGGTTGCATTTAGTTGCCTTAATTTAGTTGAAGTAATTTTATTTTAAGAGGATTTTTTTTTATGTAATCCTCTTAAATTGAAAATAAAAAATTAATAGTACAATTTTTTTAATTTTTTCAATATTATTGAAGAGTTTTTATTGAGATCCAAATATTAAAAAATGGAAACTTATAAAGCGCTCTTTATTTAAAACACGTTTTACTCTAATCGACTAGTTAGCTAGCCTATCAATGCGAGGTTTGGCGGCTTGATTCCCAGCAGAGACTCCGACATTTTTACCTAAATCGAGCAGAAGGTCTACGTTACTGTTGCTCGGTCAATAAAGTTGGAATATAATATGTTATTGTTTTTGTAAGATTTTTAAAATAAATATATATTTATTTGTTTACGTAGTTTGAATTCGCTCCGGACTTCGAAGAAATTTATCCATTTGTTTTTTTTATCCATTTTTTTATGTGGACACCCAGGCAGCTCTTATGGCTGTAAGGGGCTGTTATGTCTTAGGGGAATATGTGTTAAGGCTGTGCTGGGTGCCGGGTTATTCCAACATAATCGGCAATGAAGTGGTTGATGAGTTGGCAAGACAGGGCTCGGAGATGAAGGATCCGGACTGTATGGAGTCAGTGAGCTCTCCAATGCGCTTCTTCTTTGGAAGGATCAGGTAATGGATTCTGGGAGTGACCAACCAGGCCTGGGAGAACCGGATGGACCGGGTATCAAGGGCACTGTAGCCGTTGCTGAGGAAGTCCGATTCGGAGTCGCTGCTGGGCAGGAGTAGGGTCTGTGTTGGGACCATGATAGAGGTTATCACGGGTCACTGTATGTTAGGCAGGATGGCGGTGAGATTGGGATCCGACTTATCGGATGTGTGCAGGTTGTGTGAGGAGCCGGAGGAGCTGGAGACAGTTGAGCACATTCTGTGTCACTGTCCCAGGCTTCAGGGCAGCAGGCTGAGGTGGCTGGGCAGTAAATTCCTGGGCGAATTAGGGGATGGTTCGGGGTGAGGACTTGAGGGTCTGATAGGATTCGTAATGGGGACGGCCTGACTGCGCGAGAGGAGATCTATCTTTCGAATCTCATGCTGTCGTTTTTTTATTTCATCTACTTTCTTTTTTTTCACTTGTCTTTTCCTAAATAAGGCGTCACAATGGACCATATTGGTCTCTGGGTGAAGGTGTGAAGAAAACTTCACACCTACCTTTCTACCTTCCTACCTGCCTATCCATTTGTTTTAAAAATGTTAAATATTTGCCAACATTTCACTGATCCGAGCTTAATGCCTTATGGCACTCCATTTTAAATGCATTGTTCAAGTTTTGGTGAACAGTGCAAATATAAAGTAATAGAAAACAAGTAAGAGTGCAATGTTCTTTAAAACTCTTCACCCAACGTTAAGCATCGTCTTAGACCACTCACCGACTATTATTGTCTAGTTTATTGTCTAGAATTTCGCGATTTTTCAGACGCAAAAGTTTCCTACATAGTTTCCGTATTGTACTATTAGAAGGAAAAAAAAAACTATGATATTAAATAAATTTTTGTCAACTTACATAAAGACAAAGCTAAATGGACATGAACTATTAAATAATTTTTACCGAAAGTCTTAATGTCACAAAACGACAACTTTATTATTATTTTTAAACCAACAGACTCACAAAATCCTCAACAGTTGTCATGTCACCAATTAATGACCGCTAATAAACACATCAAAGATCTAGTTTTAAAAAACAGAAAACAATTCAACACATTTTAACACACTTAAAGCCCACATGCAAAAAAAAATTTGTTAAGCACAAAGTTACAAAATATGTAATAAAAAAATGCAATCACTCCGGCATTTACAATGCAAGTTATTTGTAAAATTTGCTACAAGCCTGATGTTATATTAAAATAAAAACGACAACCAGAAGAAAATACTGGTACAACATTTTGGACATTTAAAAACTAAAAAAAAATGCGCGCACAAATTAAAAGTTTAAACGAGCAAAAACATTAACGCACCACAGAGATAAAACCGACAGCGACGCCAAGAAGACTTTTAAAAACGCTGCTAAATACAGGTTTAAATAACAACAGTGGATAACAAAAATTTATATGAGTGTGACAAAAAAAAAAAAAAAAAAAAAAAAAATAACACGCACAAATTTTAAACATCAAAGTCTTAAAACTAAACCACGCATTTATTTTTATTTTAAATCTTTTATTTTTTTTTAATTTCAAAACCATGTGTAGGTTGTCATTAAAAACTGTTTTGACAAAAGCATTTTGGAATATTTTAAAGTAACAGTAATGAAATGACAAATTGAACTTAAAACTGTTAATGCTGAAATGTTATTTTGACTGATATTTAAGTTTCAGTTAAAAGTGCAAAAAAATTGTACAAAAAAAAAAATATGTTGACAGTAGTTCAAAATTTAAAATAGTTTTGTTCTTCCCAACAAGTTTAATGAACTTCAAATTCAATTTAAGGTAATTGTTAATTAATTATTATACAAAGAAGAGTAAGAAGGGAGAAGAAGAGGGTGTGCACAAAGTTTTAAGTAAATAAATATAAAATAAAAAAAAAAAATTAAGCCGTTAATTTAAGGTGTGCTAATAATATTTTTTTTTTTTTTTTTTTTTTTTTTTGTTAGAAATTTGTTCAATGCAAACCATTTTTTTTAAGAATTTCGTTTCGTTAAAAAAAATTTACAAGAAAACCGTGTTCTTAATCAATACATTTAATCTCAGTGACCTGATTCTGTGAACCACGCAAATTTTCTATGCAAACGTTTACGTTTGAAATTGTGAAATCAGTAAATCTAATTTTAAAGATTAAGTTTGAATAATTTTTGGATAATTGAGTAATGGAGGGCTCAGTGCTAAACCCAACCAACTCATTAAATATAATACATATAGTCAGCTCACTATCGGTTTGACCTACTGACCATTTTTAAAAAAATCTAGTTAATATGGGGTATAAAAACATACATTAAATACAACCTTTCAGAATCAAAAGCCTGATGAACGAATTTATTATAGTTTCTGAGATATTCAGCATTAATTTTGTTTTATATAAACCATTTTAGAGTTTATTAAGTATTGTTTTGCTCTACACGCCACTGTTTGGCATATGCTGCAAATTCCTCATACAAAACGTGCAAAATATATTTTGCTTTTGCTTTACTTTATTGCCGTAAAAAACAACTAGTTTAAGCGAAATCAAAATAATATGACAGCAAGAAGATAAATTTTACTTTTGCTTCGCTTCATTGCCGTTAGAAAAAAAGGAGTAAGAGCAAAACATTATGTCAACAAGTCAATACACCGCAGCAATTATACGTATGCAGCACATAAAGCTACTTTTTTTAAATAAATTTAAAAAAGTGGCGTATGCCAAATTTCAATAAAATACTGTTACCTTCTAACTTCATTCATGAAAGTTCACAAAAATTTTAATTTTTCTTTTAAAAATTAAAAAAACTTCATGTAGATCTTCGCCATTACGACTTTTTGGAATATGCGTCAAACCAATAAGGAGTTGATTATTTATGTATTTCA
Organism: Pollenia angustigena; assembly: GCA_930367215.1. NCBI lineage: Eukaryota > Metazoa > Arthropoda > Insecta > Diptera > Polleniidae > Pollenia > Pollenia angustigena. The sequence goes on along the minus strand of OV884058.1, from coordinate 186,229,058 downwards.
AAACTGGCGCGAAATGTTCCGCAAAGTTTAACTCTTTCCAGTTCTGTAACGGACTAAATTAAAAAAAGTTTCGTTCCTAGGGTCACGGTAATAAAGCAAATTTAATGGCTCCAGAAATTAATGGGAGTTCACTCACTCAAACTCAAAATATTTTTAAATTTCCTTTTTTTACTTAGTTTGCTTAGGGCTAGCCCTCCAAATAAACCTTAAGGCTCCCTTTTTTTAATGAATTGAACGATATAAAATACTGAAGGACTTAATTATAACTGAACTAGAACCGAACTAGAGCTGAACTAAAAGTGAACTAGAACTGAACTACAAGTTAACTAGAACTGAACTATAGCTAAACTAGAACTGATCTAGAACTGAACTAGAGCTTAACCAGAACTGAACTAGAACTGAACTAAAGCTTAACTAGAACTGCACTAGAGCTGGACTAAACTTAACTAGGACTGAACTAAAACTGACCTAGAACCACAAAAATATACTCGGAACTTAATTAGAACGCAACAAAAATTAGACTAGAGCAGAACTGGAATCGAGATTAAAACGAACAAGAACTGAACTAGAACAGAGCTGGAGCTGAGCTAGAACTTTTACAGAACTAGAACTGATAAACGAATAAACTTTAAATTAAAAGGAAATACACTAGAGAAATGAAAAGGAACTAAACTGCTTAAGAACCAGACAAGAACCCAACTAAAACTGAGCAACTTAAAAGGAATTGAACTAGATCTGAAATATACTCCAAAGTCATGGTACAGCCTTCAATTTTTTTAAATGAAATTCAAGTCTTACAATTATTGTATTTATACCCACACCACAATAGTGGAGAGGGTATTATGAATTTGTGCTGATGTGTGTAACGCCTTAAAATATTGGTTTTAGACCCACCTTAAAGTATACCGATCGACTCAGAATCACTTTCTGAGTCGAACTAACAATGTCCGTCCGGCTGGCAGGCTGGCTGGCTGTCCATGTAACCTTGTGCGCAAAGTACAGGTCGCAGTTTTGGAGATAATTTGATAAAATTTTGGACATAAGTTCTTATTGGCACATGGACCAAGCCTATTGAAAATGGGCCAAATCGAGGGACCACGAGGGAAGATAGGGGGAAATTCCTTCCTCTCAGAAACTATCAAACCGATTTTAATGAAATTTAAAACATAGATAGATCCATATCATTATGGACACATAAGCTATACAGGTTTTCTAAAATAGGACCACAAGGGGAGGTAGGGGGCAATTTCTGCCTCTGAAACCGATTGTAATGAAATTTAAAACATAGATAGATCCATATCATTATGGACACATAAGCTATACAGGTTTTCTAAAATAGGACCACAAGGGGAGGTAGGGGGCAATTTCTGCCTCTGAAACCGATTGTAATGAAATTTAAAACATAGATAGATCCATATCATTATGGACACATAAGCTATACAAGTTTTCTAAAATAGGACCACAAGGGGAGGTAGGGGGCAATTTCTGCCTCTCACAAACTTTCACACCTATTTTAATGAAGTTTATAAACATAGATAACCATATTTATATGGACATATAAGCATGTCATGTTTTTTAGTACTGTGGTGTAGGGTATCATATAGTCGGGCTTGACCGACTATACTTTCTTACTTGTTTTATCTTGTCTTTTCTCTTCTTATTTTTATAGTTTATATTAAAAAGACACAGCCAATTTCAAGTTGAAAAGTTTGAAAATTACAAAATAAAACAGAATTGAAGAGTAAATACGTAAAACTGAGTACAATCCCCAATCTTCTCACCTCTTTTACAAATAAACTCAAAAAGTGCTGTAACAAAAAAATACAAGTCTGAACGATGACTAACTAAACTTAAACCAAACAAGAACTGTATGAACTAGCATGATAACTTTTTTTTAGAATCAAAACAATCACCCATATCGTGAACAAAAATTCCTTGGCAGTTTTTTCCCTTTTTCTATTTTTCCTTTGTTAATTCAATAGTAAAAATGGGAAAAGGGAAAAAACTCCCAAGGGATTTGCATTCACGATAGGAGTGAATATGTTGTAATTCACTTGAAATTCGGCTGTAATTTATATTAAAAGCATCATGAATCCGTACTAGATTTTACTTTTATTCAATATTGTTAAATTGCTATTTTAAATTTAATTAAAATTAATTTATCTACATTACAAGTAAATATTTTAAGGTTTAACCTAAAGCTAACCAATATACAGGAATGTGTTCAAAATCGTTCTACACAATGACTAATTTGTGAAATTGAAATATAAAATACTTTTGGTTACAAACATAATCCTTAAGTACACATATATTTACCTTAATTTGCTACAGAATTTATATTTTAATTAAATGTTGCATTTGAAGTGGTAAAGCAGATTAATTACCTACAAAGAGAAGAAAGAATTAAATGAGTTCGTTAAATATTTATTTAGTTAAAGACGAAAGAATTTGTTTATATAAATAAATATGTAAAGAATTACAAACAAAATTTTTTTAGGCTAGAATACGAGTTTGTAACAACTTATTCATGGTTTTAAAGAACACATATGATTTACACAAAGTCGGCTTGGTTTTGCAGCCTTTTATTGTTAAGGCATTTAATAAAGCTTTAAATTTCAATATAAAAACCACAAATATTTCCCAAATCTTTTGAGTTTTGTTTTTTTTTTTTTTTTTGAATTTCCTGAATTTTTCTGATACCAGGAATGTTGTTTTCCTTTGATAATCTAGCGTTTAATGTAAAGTTCATTTAAAAAAATCGTTTCAAATGCTTTTAACTACCAAAGAAGCAGAAAAAACATAAATTCATACAAATGTATTCCAAAAGTTTGTGTATTTGATTTCAATATTTTTTTAATTGAATTTTTCTGGAATTACTTTTATGACTTGCGTTTTTTTGTTTGTTCGAACAGTTTTTGATGATGAGCAGTGTTGCCAGAAGTAGGGGAAAATCTGTATATGTTGGTTTTTGGTATGCACAGCACAATAGTGGACAAGGTATTATGCGTTTCTGTTGATGTACAGCATGGTAACGCTAGGGATCAACAAGGTCTATGTGGGGTCTTTATGACCGACCACCTAACCTAACCTAACCAACCTAACCTTACCTAGCCTTTTAGCACATCCATCGACTCAGAACCACTTCTAGATTTGATATGACCATCTTCGTCCATCATTTCGGCTGTAGGCCCTACTGTTTGGCTGTCCATGTAAGCCTTGTGCGCAATTACTGGTTGCACTTTTAGAGATAATTGTCACAAGGCCCAATTCTATTGAAAATGGAGATAATCGTTTCATAGTTTCACATATCCCCCAAAAAGCTACTTTTCGAATAGAGTGTTTGTGCCCATGAAACATTTCATTACGTTAGTATTTATATTTAACTTAGTCCAAGGACATTATTTTATTACAATCTAAATCCTATTACTGAATTTTTTTGGATCCTTCCATACCCAGGAAAAAAATTTGTAAATCACAACGAATAAAACATACAAAAAAGCTGCTATTTTAGTGCTGACAACGAAGGGGGTTTTTAAGCGAAAAAAAAATATATTATGGTTTACGGAAATGATTGAAAAAAGGCATTGAAACAAGTAAAAGCAAAAAATTAATTAATATGTTAATATAGTTAGCCATTAAAAAAGCACTCTAGGAGCGCTTTGTTTGCATGTTAAAAGAAGCGCTTATTGCCAGTAGAAAATAGTCCTCCAAACCGGGAAGACCTCATACAAAAATCAGGCATCCCATTAGCAGGTTTGAAGCGATTTGAGGTATGAATTCATACAAAAACCTGCTCCTTTTGGAGCACGTTTTTTACTGGGTATTTGACCATGGCTCCCATACAAATACTACTTCCGAAAATAGCTTTATTGTCATACAAATAAACGACAATAACTTTACGATACCTACTATATCATGACAAAATGTTATACTGGAATGTCCAAAATTATCCATAGGTCCCATATGAACCCCAATCCAAGAATCAATTTAAGGCTAACAAATCTCATACAGATGAAGATTCCGCACATAGAACTTTAACATGAATATTAACCCCATAAAGCTTAAGTAGATGCTTGATTGCTCATGGGTTCAAAACAGGGTACGTTCTCGAAAATTTGTTTTTAAATATTGTGGGGTAGGGTATCACACGGTCGCGATAGATCTTCTTTACTTTCCTTTTCCGGAATTAAATTAATGACTATCGTTTTTTTTTTTTTTTTATGTTTGGAAAGTCTTTGGTGATGAGCAGAGTTGCCAGAAGTAGGGAAAAATATCTACATGTTGTTTTTTTTTTCATTAAAATGGAAGCGTATGGAAAAACATACAGATTTTTTTAAATTTTTTGGACTTCAAGAAGAATTCTTGACAAAAAGTACGAAAAAACAGAGGTACAGGAAAAACGTGTAAAATCAATTAAAAATGGATAATCATTCAAAAAAGCAAATTTCGGTCTACCAAAGGTTAAAATACAATTTGGTTTAAGGATTATTGTTTGACTATTGACGTCAGCAGTAATCGATGGCTGCGGGTGTAAGACGGCAAATCCTCTGAAGGGATCAAGTGGTTATGATCAAAACATGTCAGGGTAACCAGCCGCCTGTGTTCGAATCTCAGGTCAGTCAAGAATGAAAAATTATCAATAACAATTTTAATTAATTTTCATGTTGTAAAATTCCTTTCTTCTTAAAAATAATTTAATGAAAATTAAATTTGATGTACTTAAGCCTGATTAAAATATTAAAAATTTGGATTAAAACCATAAATAGTTCAACAAAATTGCCACAATACTCATTAATTTTTTTAAATTTAAATTTTTTAACTAGTGAAGTTCTTCTAAATAGTATCCAAAATGTTCTTTCAAATTAATACTTATGAACGCAAAAGGCAATGTCAAACATTTTGAAAATTTTACAGGAGAAGCAAAAACTATTTGAAATGAAAAATTAATAAATCGCCTTAAACTGTTTATATAATATTTTTCTTATATTTTTATTGTAAAACATACCAGTTGCTTTGACAAATGACAATGTTGCATAATATGCATACTGTTATTTAGGCGTTTAAGCGTTTATCTTATAATCTTTTGTAGATAGGGCGTTTTGTTTTTTTAACATAAAAATGAAAATTTTGGTCGAAAAATTCCAAAGTTTTTTTGAGGACATTTGTTTTAATGCAGTTCATCAGAATCTATTTTTAGGTCCTTTTGCATTTGCAGTAACGATATATTAAAGTATTTTTTTAACTTTTTTAAGTTTTTTAATTATTCGACCTTTTTCAATTATAATTTTTAAAAATAAATAATATTCAAGCTCGAGGTCAGTTTATTCTCCTTTTAATTTTTTATTTTTTCAATATTTCGACATCCTTTGGATGTCATCTTCAGGAATACCGAGTCACAAAAATACACAACAATTAGCTTGTAGATCTATTTTTTAAAAAATTTGTACGGTAAAAAATCTCTTACCGCATGTAGCGAAAAGTTGGATTTTTTTTAATTGACTGCATGGGTAGATTTATATAACATTTCTGGCAACACTGGTTACGAGTATTAAAATGTTTGATTAATAAAATATTGAATTTTACACTTGAGTAGGTTGGACAATGATAAGTGGGAAGCAATTCTGTCAACATATAAACTGGACAGAAAAATAAAAATTAATTGACCTCATATACAGTGGGTGACAATAAAATGGTAAATACGTAGTTCTATTCATAGGAGAGCGACCAGAAAATAAACACTATTATACGTGTCTACTGTAAATATTGTTCGCTAAATGAAAAGTTTGGAGCTAAATAGAAAAGTTTAATACTAAGTTTAACCAGATAAAGAAGTTAATAACATTTGTCTAAGTCGCAGGATTCAATTTAAAATTGCACAAAAAAAGTTGCGCAATGTAATAACACATTTTTAAAAGTTAAATAAATCAAAGCCTTCTATGTATCATTGTATCGTTACCTAAAACGCAAAAGGCACTAACCATCAACACAAATGTCTACATTTGGAATCTTTCGTCGATGGCTGCGAGTGTAAGACGGCAAATCCATCTGAGGAGATCGAGTGGTTGCGATCGAAACATGTAATGGTTACCTGCCGGCCAGGGTTTCAGCCCCGACCACGGTCAAGAATGAAAGATTATCAATAATAATTTTAATTCATTTTCATGTTGTAAAATTGCTTTCTTCATAAAAATAATTTAATGAAAATTAAATTTGATGAACTTAAGCCTAATTAAAAATATTCAACATTTTTAATTTTTCGAATTTATTCTATGAGCTAAATTTCAGTTATGTATTTTATAAAGCTTTTTTGTAATAGTTCTATTCCTTCAATTTTTCAGAAATGACTTTATACACTACCAGACTATTATATTGTATTTTCTAAGGTAAAATGTAACAAGAAAATACAATATAACAGTCTGGTAGTGTATAAAGTCATTTCTGAAAAATTGAAGGAATAGAACTATTACAAAAAAGCTTTATAAAATACATAACTGAAATTTAGCTCATAGAATAAATTCGAAAAATTTAAAATGTTGAATATAATATAAAGTTACCTTCGGTAGGAAATAATTCCCAGTTTCTATTTGTTAAAATAGTTGAGTTAAATACATTCAATTTATAAAGTAACACTATCCAGTGAGACACAAAGAATGGTGACGAAGGCCGTAGCGGGCCAGAAAATGCATTACATTCTGCTGGTGTCTAATAATTGTAAAATTTTTCTGTTCATATAATATACCTCATTGCTTTCCAAAGGAAGGCTAAGGTAAAATGTAACAAGAAAATACAATATAATAGTCTGGTAGTGTATAAAGTCATTTCTGAAAAATTGAAGGAATAGAACTATTACAAAAAAGCTTTATAAAAAACATAACTGAAATTTAGCTCATAGAATAAATTCGAAAAATTAAAAATGTTGAATATAATATAAAGTTACCTTCGGTAGGAAATAATTCCCAGTTCCTAATTAAAAATATTAAAAGTTTGGATTAAAAAGCATAAATAGTTCAACAAAATAACCACAATACTAATTAAAAAAAATCTTGATATTTTTCGAATACATTTTCAATGTACAAATAAGTTAGTCTGTGTTCATACAAAACGTAAAGACAGTATGCATCTGTGTACTTGTTTCTTTTCCCCTCGTCCCTCTCGCCTATAAAGTAGCAATCTTGTCAATAAGACATGAGCCGTATGAACACAAACTTAACAGCTGACAGGAATAGCTTTTGTAACGCGCGTTGTGTAACTTGCAAATTTTCATGCGCTAAATTTTTTAAACGCACGGCACATGTCAACGAATAAGCGCGTGCTATGTACCTCTACCTTTTTAGTTTCCCAATTACTCTGGAATCTGCATGTTGAATTTTATATTTATTTCAGTATTAAAAAAATTTAAAAAAGTAAAAGTCAAAGGACAAAATATAATAAAAATTCAAATAGTACCAGCTGAAGAACTAAAAAGTACCAACATTTTTTATGTTAATAAATTACCACATGCAGCACGGAAAAAAAAAGAAAGGAATGTATTTTCGTGCATTTCCCCTTTTTGATACTTTTTTTCTCCCCATTGAAGCATCAAAAATTTTAAAATTGTATTGGGAGGCCACAATTTAATATGTTTGTGTCAATGAATTTACCCATTTTTTACAACTCAGACCTTAATAAAATATATATTGTGCACTTCTGTAAGTACCCAGTAAAATATGTTAAGGTTTCTGGAAGCACGAAAACTACATGAGTGCTGATATATGCGCTGGTGATTACATCCCTAGAGGGAAGCGAACTGACACCAAAGTAGTCCCATGATAGGTCTTTGGTGGTAGAGACCGGTTATAGTTTTAACACCTTCTATGAATTAGACCTATCACTTTTGACACCACTTGACCAGTCACAAATCTATTCTCAATGGACGTGTTTAGTGACAGTTACTAAAATGTAGTATTATTTCAATACGATGTAATATTATTTCAATAAAACAAGTCGTAGAATTAAATTCAAGAGCCAAATTTTAGAAAGTCCCAAAAAAATGTATTACGCCACCGTGAAGACTGTACTGTAATTCATTATTATACCCTTCACCAGAGATGGAAAAGGGTATATATAAGTTTGTCATTCCGTTTGTAATTTCTACAATAGTGATCTTAGACCATATAAAGTATATATATTCTGGGTCCGTCTGACCGTCTGTCCATCTTACGTTTGATATGTATTTTCCGGAGACTCCAGACATGATAGCGGCTAGGTTGTTTTACATTTATGTCACATATAGTCCACCATTTCTTGTTATTGAAATTCAGCCAGATCGGTCCAACAATGGCTGAAATATGACCAAAAAACCACGACTGCTTCTAATTTTTCCAAAAAATTCCTTCTGGAGAACGGCAAGAGCCAAACTAGCCGGGATTGAAGAAGTGGGCGTGGTACCTCCCATACAAAAATTATTAAAAATTCTACAAAAACCTGAATTTTTTGACTGTTATATGACCTGGCAAATTTCTTCTTTAACACGTCGGTATATAAATCTGTCAAATCGGTTAAGAAATAGCAGAGTTATGACCAAAATACTAAAATCCTAAAAATTATTCTTTTTTATAATTAAGTTTGTTTTTTATACCCTTCACCCGAAGGTCCTACTCCCTATAAAGTATATATATTCTGGGTCCTTATGAAAAGCGAAGTTCAAATCCGGTTGTCGTGTCTTCTTTGTTTACATATACTAGCATAATGCCCAATATGATTTTCGTTATTATCGATCTTTATTATTTCATATATTTAACGAAATAATTTTAACATATAGAAACTAGGAATTTTTGTGTTTTTTGCTACTTAAAAACTCGCCAAAAGAGATAAATCTACGGTATGACAACAGTGCCTTTAAAAAGGAAAACAAACAAAAAACTGTGTTGAGTTGTAAACAGTAAACGGTCCATATTTCATTTTAATGATATCGATACTTTCCCGTAAGAATGTATTAAGCGACACTTTTTTCGAAAATGACTTTTTGATGTGGAACTATACTAGAAATTAAGCGCCACATTTTGGCCTGGGTTTCGCTGCCCTATCATGGATGCAAAGGAAACTAGGGTGAAAATAAAATTGTATCAACCGTCAAGTTTTCTCACTGGAATAATGTGGCACCCTGTAATTTGTATTATCCGCCAAAGAAACTATGCTAAGCCACATTTTTAAATATGTTTTGTATTCTGAAAATCGCTTTCCAAATATGTTTCTTTCAATAAAATCCGAAAAATAAATAACTAAATGAAACGTTTTTTTCGTTTCCTACACAATTTTAGAAATGTCGCTTAATACATTCTTACGAGAAGGTATCGATATTTAAACAGCGTTCGTTCATGGTTCAGTTGTCTAGGGGGTGTATTAAGTTAGAAACTGTTAGTTCCCTGGATCGAATCTTGGTTTTTAAAAATACATTTTTTTTTATATTTTTATGTTCTAAAAACGATTTAAAAAAATATTTTTAAATTATATGTATGTATATGTAAAAATTATTTTGTTGCTCTGTATTCTGCTCGCACAATGGTGAAGGGTATATAAGATTCGGCACAGCCGAATATAGAACTCTTACTTGTTTCTTCTACCTTTTTGTTCTTCATAAACCTGTAACATGATTGGTTCTCCTTTCACTGGTCATGAGTTTTTTTTCTTTTTGTACCTGTTCTATTTTCACAACTCCCAGGACCAGTCTGTTGGACCAATTGACACAAATTTCCCGCAGGGATACTACTAAGAAGCAGCATAGAAGAGAATACCGTTGAAAATGATTGAAAAACTACGCATTATCTCTTATAAGTAAGAAGGTTGTAAGTGAATAATTAATATCATTATATTATAGAAAAAACTCACGATCAAAGTTTTAAGTGCTTCTGTTATTCCTTTACATGGAAGCAGGTTGTATTGCAATGATTTTAAAATGTGCTTACGATTATTCCCAAAATAATATCGTATTTAAAAATAACATATTTTTTATAACGCAATCAGTCATTAAATTGTTTTTTTTAGCAGAGAGGAAAAACGTAGTGCTTTCAAGTGGGAATTCGCCATATAAAAATCATGTCTCTTGTAAGCAGGTTTGTAAGAGGTATTGTTTTTCTCTGCATTACAAAACTGCTAACCAGAAAGCTCCATTTTTTGCTAGGTAAATCTTTTAAAATGGTGTATTTTTGTTCAAATCGGTTGACAACCAGGGAAGAAAAGTGTTCTGAACTACCATTTCAAAATAACTATCATTTTCTTGTTTGTCACACCGAACTTAACTCAGGTGTTTCCGGTTTTTTTTTCAACCTTTTGCAAATTTTAAAACTTAAATCACAATTAGAGTTTCTTTGTTATCGTAATACTCAGATACAAAAAATTCATTCCATATAGTACTATTTATTTTACGACTTCTAAAAATGGGTAAATAGTTTTAAAATATTAAGTAATTGGGTCTAAGCCGAAGGTAGCAGTTTTCCCATCTCTGGTTTCTATTTGGAATGATTATGCTCCCTAAGATGAATTGACAAACTTTTTCTAATTCGAGTCCGTTGCATTTTGTATTCGCTTTTTCAATAATGGGTTAATAAATTAAATTGTTTTGAAACTTATAAATTAAGTCTCAAGACAAATAAAAAGTGTTTTTTAACTTTAACCAAACAAATCAGGAAAGTGGGTTTAATTTTCTTATACGATAGCTGCTTTCTTTTTTTTATTATTTTTGAATTTAATTTTTTTTCTGTTTTGAAATATCATCAAGCTGTTTGGATACAAAAGTTTACTTTGCACTAGGAAAATACAAACTTCAAATGATAAGTTGCTATTTTTCTTTTTTTTTTTTAATTTCAAACAATAATTATATCAGAGATGATTTTTTTTTTATCAAACTACGTAAGACTTGTATGATAGTGTAAAGAACCTTTTAGTTAATATTGGTGCCTTGACCTCTACAGGCAAAAATATTGGAATTTTTTTATTTTTTAAAAATATTCCTTATGTATGTTATGTCTATGTCTTTAACTGTTTGTGTATGTTATTTAATTATATGTTCATATTATGGCATTAATTTAATTATAACAAATACAAAACAAAAATTATTTTTTCATAATTTTACTACTCCGTTAGGAACTTTTTTCCAACATATTTTGCGTAAAAAACGTAGCTTAAGCTTCCTAACGCAAAACTTTTGTTCACTCTACTTAAGACATTCAAGACGACTTCAATCTTAATAATAGGATCTCTCTCTTATTTGAATTATGATCATTAATGTTATTGTTCCTTATCAAAAAAAATTATTTAAGGCACTTTAGAGACTTCATCATATACTTAATCACCAGAAAAACTTCAACCACACGCAGCCAAAAAAATATGTGTCTCTTTTCCAATAAACACACACACACGTATTTTATGAAGGAGCGAGCATGAAGTTTCATTAAACGAATACAAGAGTTGTTTCCTAACGATGTGTGTTCGACAACCAGATGTGAAATGAGACCAACAGCCAACCAACTAGAGCCAACCAACAAACAACACATTTAATCATGCTAAAAGCTTAAAACTACAACAAATTTTAAAAGGAAAAAACTTTAAGGTTTTTGACATTTTTATGTGAGTGTTTTTTGTTGGTGAGTCCCTGTGGCTAAGAAAACAAAAATAATAGATATCCAAGAACCACTGGGGTTTTTTGTAGAGCCGCAAAAATTCTTATTTATGATTTATTTTTATTTAAGACTTTACAGCCAAATGAGTGTTTGGAATTGATGTAAAAGCAATTTGAAGCTATTTAATTAAAAAAAAATAGGAAAACTTGTTTGAAATATGAAGTATTAGCACTGAAATAGAACTACGACTGAACTAAAAATGAAGTAGAACTGAACTGGAAATTAACTAGAACTGCACTAGAACAAGAACTGAACAAGAACCAGAACTAAAACAAAACTAGAACTGACTGGAACTGAACTAGAAATGAACTAGAGCTGAACTAGTAATGAACTAGAACTGAAATAGACCTGAATTAGAAACGAACTAGAACTAAACTAGAACAGAACTAGTACTGAACTATAACTGAGCTAGAACTGAACTATAACTGAACTAGAAATGAACTAGAACTGAACTAGACCTGAACTAGACCTGAACTAGACCTGAACTAGAACTTAAATAGAGCTAAAATTAAACTAGAACTGAACTAGAACTATACAAGAACTTACTAAATAATTTATTTTAAAAACAAAAACAAAAAAACTAAAGCTCAACCAAAACTGAACTAGAACTAATTGGTTCAAGTTGTGTTAGCATATTTTACCGTCCCCCAAGTGTCCTATGTTACCTGGCTGTTGACATTCTAAATCAGCCATTTGGTTGATTTAATAAAGGAATGGACCCAGTTGAAATCAATGTCAGATAGATAGATAGGTTTTGTCTCTCAGGTTTCTTCGACCAAACAGTCTGAGTTTAAAGTCTCCGAAAGTGGGCAATGACAGAGAAGGTGTTCCGTTAACTCTTCCTCCTCCTCAATGCGCAACTTCTTTATACATAGGATATTGTAAGGGAGCCCTAGCACTTTGTGCGTGTTTTCCAATAGGCCAGCGGCTTGTTATAACCGCAATTGGTTTCTGAGGTGAAGTCTGGATAGTCTTAGTGTCCGGCGTGTCTTTTTTCATCTCTGATGGGCCAGATTTTCCTAGAGAACTCAACTTAAACTGACATTGAACTTATCTAGTACATATTAACATATCGCTCATTTGCTGCAAGACCGGCATAACTCAAAAAAATCCATTTCGAGATAAACGCATTTAAAGTTTTTGATTTGCTCTAACTACTTAGAAAAAAAGAAGACACATTCTCTTTAAACTGGGAAAGTATAAAAGATATAAAGATGAATTTAATACACAATATAAAGAAAAACAAAGCGAACAATTCTGCATCTCTAACTTCAAAATTTCATTTTTTGAGTTATGCCGGTCTTGCAGCAAACGAGCGATATGTAGTTTTTAGTTAAAAATTCTTATTTGTATTCAATTGTATTTTTAATATTTTGGGGCAAACGTTATATTTTCTTTATTATTTCTTAAAGAATTGAATTAATTAAATAATTTTAGAAATATTGTCAACTTTATTCTCTCGACTTTTGTTTGTTGGTATGTAAACAATTTCAAATAATCTTCCTTATGAATAAATTCCCTTAAAATTCTGCTTATTATCCGCTTGGTATGATTAAAGATGTTTTACAAATGTTTTTCATTTGTGAAAATGTATTTTTGTGTGTGCTTCGTTGTTTATTTGTTTGTTTGTTTTCTATTTCCGCACTTGTTATTTCCGCTCCCGTTAGCTACAAAATGGTTGGTTACACTGATTAAAGCAACAGAAGACGACGAATACGGCGATGACGAAAAAAACATAAAAAAGGAAACAAAACGCCAAAGTGTAATTTAACTCGCTTAAGGGAGTCTTCGTATTATGCGAATTATTTTTTAAAAATATTTTTTTTTTTTATGAAAAATATTCCTTTTTTCCTTCAAAGAATTTACACAATAAAAAAGTGTCCGATTGTTGGTTGAGGCGTAGGATTGTTTTTTTTTTTTTAATGATTTTGTAATGCAAGAAAAATTTTTTTTGATACACTTTTAACACATTCACACTTTGGTTGAACACTTTTTGGTATAGTATAAAAAATACAATAATATTATTTATAGTGGAATTAAATAAATTGTATAATGGGAGTGGAAACAGTAATAAACGTAAAATAAGAACATTTGCAAAAAAAAGTTCAAATTAATTAAATGAAGGAAAATCACGTAAATCAGTAAAAAGCGGGTACACTGAAAAAATTTTCTTCACAGATCCAATGAAATTTACATTAAAATTCAACCTATGTAACCTTTCATTGGACTAATGAAGGATTAATAAAATCAATGACAAAATTTTCATTGAGTTTATGAATCCTCATTGAAAAAATGGATAAAATAAACGTTTGTCATTAAACTAATGCAAAATTTACATTGATTTTATGAAACATTTCATTAATCCAATGAAAGGTTACATAGGTTGAATTTTAATGTAAATTTCATTGGATCTGTGAAGACATTTTTTTCAGTGTACGTGAAATATAATAACAAAAAAATTAGAAAACAAAAAAGTTACAAAAAAAAAAAAAAAAAATTGCCATATTAAAATAACTTGCAATATTAGATTTACTAGACGTGGGTTGTAGAAAAAGTCGCAATAAGTGTAAAAAGAAAACGCGTTTATAACACTGCTTTACAAATTTTTAATTTGGAAAATTACCAAGAACGCCACGTGCCTAGATAAGTTAATTTTGACCTCCTGAACACGAAAAACGCTGTAATTTTTTTTTTCAAAAGTACAGTTTTTTAGATAACGGTACTTTTGTGTTTTTCGGTGTATGGTCCCACTCAAACCCTTGTGGAGCCCAACCGAAAAGTCAGATCGAGATAAATGGCATATCGTTGGAAAGGTAATTGAATGCCTTTTCCGTCGATATGCTTATCTGATAAGAATTGGCTGAGTTATGGCACCTCAAGGTTCGAAATTTGCCTATTTTTTACGTTTTTTTCAAAATTTTTCATTTTTGTTTCGTGTTTTTTCTACGTTATAGTAAATATCTGGAATGTTTTATTTTTTAATAAACTAGTATTTAATTACCAACATTTTAAGCGTAATTTGAAAAAAATCGGATGAAAAATAAAGTTTTTATTAAGGATTTTGTCGAACGACAATATTTTTCATCTCATATAAAATTCCGTTTTTTTTAAATACGTTAAAACTGATGGTTAAAAAAAGACGGAATTTTATATGCGATGAAAATATTGTCGTTCCACAAAATCCTTAATAAAAACTTTATTTCGGTTGGGCTCCACAAGGGTTTGAGTGGGACCATACACCGAAAAACACAAAAGTACCGTTATCTAAAAAACTGTACTTTTGAAAAAAAAGTTACAGCGTTTTTCGTGTTCAGGAGGTCAAAATTAACTTATCTAGGCACGTGGCGTTCTTGATAATTTTTGGCTGTAAACCAGTGTAATAAATTCTTAAAAATTTAAACAAACCGATCGATTTTAAAACGATTGTTTTTTAAAAAAAAGGTATAATGCATTGTTTATTAAAAATTCACTCCAACTAACATTTGTAATATAAAATTTAAAAGAATATATCGTTACTTTAATATAGAAAGGCCCTAAGTCGTTTTTCTTTCAAATTGCCTTTTTTGCAATTTTTTGATAGACAATCCTCTAGTACACTTATGGAAAAAAATATTGATTCGATCCGACCAAAAATAACAAAGATATAAGCAGTATAAAAAAGCCCTAAGTCACTTAAGTATTTTTTTACAAAACAAAAGCCCTAACTCATTACTTGAAATGAATTTTTACTTTTTAAAATACGTTTTTAAATTACGGACCTCATTTTGTGCTTGTTTTTGTGAGAAAAATTAAAGATATACTTTAGTCGAGTGACCGAGGAAAAAGTTATTAACAACCAAACTATGGCTTGTGTACACCGAAAAGGAAAAATAAAGCAGAAAAATGTGAGTGGCAACAGTTCATCGAAAATAGGAGTTTTTAGAAACCTAAGAAACAAATGGGAGAACCCTGTTCGTCACGTTTCTGTGCAAAAAGTACGTAATGACACTGTCCAAAATTCACGGAGTACGTACGGAAAGAAATATTCAATATGTTTTGGGAGATGACTTGGGACCAGAAGCGTTTGTATGTAACCGGCCTTGTAAGTTTCTCAGATAAAAAGAGTGTTCTCAAAATTCAACACGAACAAAAACAATATCATATTTTTTGAGAATTAATTCAAAGCGTTTATAAGTATGTCACAACATGTTCCATTCAACACAGGGATTGAAGGAGAAAATGGTCGGTAACTGTATTAACCAAAGCGGAAATCATGGTACACAAATAAGTGCCGAAAAAGTTTTAATCCTGCACAAACAAGTTAAACAAAACTCAGCTACTGGCATTCGAAATAAAGAAAAACGAAACTTTCTTCGTAAATGGCTAGATATGCTCCCGAAAATGGAATCTCACTAATCATAAAGCTAAAAAGCTTTATCTAGATACCAGTTATACTTCCTATCAGGAGGTTTACAGGCTCTATTCAAAAGAATGCAATTTGGTATAAAGAAAACCGAGATTTGAAATTATCATATCCTATTTTTTCAGAGGTCTTTTAAGATCTGAATATATCTTTATTCAAGCCAAAAAAAAGACGGGTGCTCTATATGCGTTTCATATAGAGCTAAAAACTTGTCTCAAGAAGGCTACGAACTGCATAGAGAGCATGTAGATATAATGAGGGACGAAAAGAAAAATGATATAAAAATTGCCAAGTCCTTGTTATGTGCAGTGTTTTTCATGGATACCAAGCTGTTAAATTAGTACCCCAACTAAAAGCTAGTGCTTTCTATTATAAAATGAAATTGCAAATACATAACTTTACCATTTACAATGCTGTTACACATGCATCCCACAGTTATGTATAGGACGAAACAAATGGGAATCTCGTGGCTTCAGTTTTTGAAACGTTCATCACTAAGCATTTGGAAAATTTCCTTTCTGATACGCTACACATTCACCACATAATTCTTTATTCAGATATATATTTTTATCAAAATAGAAACGTTACGTTATCCAACGCATTATTAGTCTTCTGCGAGAAAACTGGTATAACAATTGAGCAAAAATGTTTGATAAGCGGCCATACACAGATGGAGTGTGATGCAACTCATTTGCTAATAGAACGAAAGATACATAAAAAACAAATAAACTTGCCTTCTTAATTTATAGAGCTCATAAGGGAGGCACAAAAGGATCCATTTCCTTTGAAAGCCAAACAATAAAATTACGATTATTTTCTGGATTACTAAAGTATTCTAAAGCGATATACATCTATTCGGCCAGGTATAAAATATCTTAAAATACATAATGTAAATAAAATGTATAAGAAAATCTTTTATGTTTAAATATAGGAGAAAGCTGTAGAGATCCAACTGTTAGAGAATTTAATAAAAAACTTCGTTTAAAAAATTACTGTATCTTCAAAACTTAAGATTTTATTTAATTTTTCCCTTTCCTGTAAAGTAAGGAAAATATTAGTTAGGGCTTTTATATATTAAAGTAACGATATACAGAAAATAAGAGGAGAGAAAACGTTTTTTCACCATTACCCCCTTTGGGAGCATATGGCTTCCACAAATCAGCTACACTTCACATGGTTCATTGAGGTTGTTTTTCGCGAGTTCCCATGTTAGAGATTTCACAATCCTTGTTCTTGGATTATGCATCCATTCAGTATTGTTATTTTGCCTTCCATCAGTTTCTTTTATCGGTTGCTGTTTCAGCTTAGTAGTTGTTTGCCAAGTAACAACGCCCACGGTTTACTAAGTGTAGTGTTAGAAAAAAAAAACACAACATAATTTAGTGTAGACGAACACAGCCCTTAGTACCGTTCGTAACTATTTTCAAGAAAGAGCCGAACATTATATAGTGTTCTGTTCTTCGTTAAAAAACAGAACAATTGAAGTGATACTGTGGACAAACATTATATTTAAATGTTTTATAATGTTTATTTTTTTACATTGATTAAGAAATTACCAAATAAAAAATTTTAGCAACGACCGCAGCACGAACTTGTGTGTGTAATGTGTATATATTTTGTTTGGGTTAAAATATTTTGCTGGCTATTTGTATTTTTTCGTATGTGTATTTTGTTTTTGTAAAAGATATTTGGTTTTCATTTACCAGCCAAAGGGTGCTACGCACAAAAGAAACGTACGAACATTTATGGGCCGAAACAAACACAATGCAGTTTGTGGTTTAAATAAAAACCGAATGGATTTAAATGTTCTCATTATACCCACACCACAATAGTGGAGAGGGTATTATGCATTTGTGCTGATGTGTGTAACGCCTTAAGATATTGGTCTTAGACCCACCTTAAAGTATACCGATCGTCTTAGAATCACTTTCTGAGTCGAACTAACGATGTCCGTCCGGCTGGCTGGCTGGCAGGCTGGCTGGCTGTCCATGTAACCTTGTGCGCAAAGTACAGGTCGCAATTTTTGAGATAATTTGATGCAATTTGGGTCATAGGTTTTTATTGGCACAAGGAACAAATCGTAGGACCACGAGGGAAGATAGGGGGAAATTTCTTCCTCTCAGAAACTATCAAACCGATTTCAATGAAATTTAAAACAAAGATAGAACCATATCTATATGGACACAAAATGTATGCATTTTTTAAAAAATAGGACCACGAGGGGAGATAGGGGCAATTTCTGCCTCTCAAACCGATTTTAATGAAATTTAAAACATAGATAGATCCATATCTATATGGACACATTAGCTATACAGTTTTTCAAAAATAGGACCACAACGGGAGGTAGGGGGCAATTTCTGCCTCTCACAAACTTTCAAACCGATTTTCATGAAGTTTATAAACATAGATAAATCTATATTTATGTGGACACATAAGCATGATGTGTTTTTAAATACTGTGGTGTAGGGTATCATATGGTCGGGCTTGACCGACTATTATTTCTTACTTGTTTTTTGTTGAGTTTAACCTTTACACCGAGAGGAAAATATATTAGAAATTAATTTTTTTTTTTATTGAAATTGTTACAGTTTTTTAAGATACTGAACACGAGATTATCGCCTTAAATCGTTTCGCTTTCAAAATCGATTTCAATCGTCAAATTCGATCACGTTAATTTCTAAGGTCGTAAATCAAAATAATGTTTTAAAATTAAACGCCCGAGCGGTAAAAATTTATGGGACCGCAATTGTCAGGCCTTTTTGAAGGCCTCTATTCTTCTATCTAAAAGATTCGCTTCGTAAGATATCCTGCCTAGAAGGTATTAATTTCTTTCTGAAATCCCTTTCAAAATATTCACTACACTTTTGCTACTCCCTTCTTTAAGAAGGGCGAAAGAAAATTGTTCACTTTTTTTTTAATTTTTTGTTTGTGCCTTCCTTTCCTTCTCCCTTCTTTGTGGAAGGGCTTCCTCCCAATGGCAACCAGTATAAAAAATAAACATGTATGTAGTGCGGCGAGGAGGGCTTGTGTCTGCTTAATAAGGCCTTCTACTAGGCCTCTTAACTCATTGTTGTAACCGCTGGCGTCTACATTGAATTTTTGATAAACGAATTTCTAAAACAGTCCAAAATCAAAGATTTCTTTAAAATCACAAGAATTGAAAAAATCACTAAAATGAAAACAAACATTAAAATTCGCAAAATCTACAAATTTTTTAATTTAGAAATAAAAATTTCTTACATCAGAAGAAATTGCTTAAGTTTTGAAGTCGTCTAGATATTTTGCGATTAAGGTGGAAATTATTTTATTTTGGACTTTTGTTACCCTTCACCATAAATCTAAAGTTTCTCCTTCCGTTTGTAATTTCTATAATATCAGGGGTGTTCTGGAAATCGATAACGCCAAACGCAAGAATTTGAGAGTTGTTTTTAAAACACTTTTAATCAAATTTTTATAATTTTTGTTATAAATTCGGTTGATTAGAGAAATATTTGTAAAATATTTGTCATGAAATTCATTTATCACAGAAATCTTATTAAAACCCTACGTTTAAAATGCTTGCGTTTTGCGTTTTCGATTCCCAGAACACCCTGTATAGCTATTCTGGATTCTTAGGAGTATCGAAGTTGATTTATTTATGTCCGTTTGTCCGTGTGGATATTGAAATGGGTTTTCCAAAGACACCAGAAAAGCTGGGGTCTAGATTGTTCTATATTTATGTCACATATGGTACCTTTAATTTGGTATTAAAACTCAGCCAGATCGGTTCATAAATAACTGAGATAAGAGCTAAAACCACACTTGCCTAAAATTTTTGTCATATTATTATTTTTATTATTTTACATTTTTTACACACCATAAATACATACATGGTTTGCCGCTTAAATAGAGAAAGTGTATTCAATACATTTAATTTTAATGCAGTAAGTGACTAGCTGTTCTAAGGTGCTGCATAAGACACGTTTTCTACTGGTTAAGTTTAAATAAATACCATATTCATAGAATTGTACATATATAAATAAACTAGCTGACCCGACAGACGTTGTCCTGTCCAAATTTAGAAACATGTTTGCGTTCGATTTTTAAAATCCGTTAAAAAGATACGAACATTTGAAAGAAAAATTTGTCAAATCGATGGAGCCGTTTTCTGATTTTAAGTAATTCGAAAAAAGTGGGCGTTAAAGTGGGCGGGGCAAAATTTTCTTTTCGTATAAATCTAAGTTGGACCATCGCGATCATTTTAAAGAAAAAATCGTCCAAATTATTTAGAAGTCATTGGTGGTGCAAAATAAAAATTGGATTTTGCCACGCCCCTACGCCCGCAGACCGAAAATCAAAAATCAGACTTCACAGTGTCACCCGCCTGAATATTCTGAAGATTCCTTGAAAATTTCATCAATATCAGCCCAGCCGTTTTGGATCCCATACGTTACATACATACATACACACATCCTATTTTATATATATAGATACATATGTATATTAGGGCGGCTTGATTTGTATGGATGAAAAAAAAAAATGAAAAATCGTATACCAAAAACTTAAACTACATAAAATTCTTAGAAAATTCTCCGAAGAATCCATGGGTATTAAATCAAACCCTAATCCGCGCCTCTCGACCTGAAAATTTTTTTACTTGGGTGAATATTTTCGACTCTCTTAGGTTCTTTTGGAAAAAGCTATTTTTTCAAACATTTTTTTAGGCAAAGGCGGGCATATACATTTTCAAGTCGAAAGGCGCGGATTAGGATTTTAGTTTAGACTCATGGCTTCTTCGAAGAATTTTCTTAGAACTTTACGTAGTTTACGTTTTTGCTATACGATTTAAAAAAAATCGACCCGCACTAATATACATTTATAGATTTGTATTTTGTATGACTCTACTTGCACAATCAATTTAATTTTATTTTTACTGTCAACATTATCATGGTGAAGACTTCTTGTTCTTGTTGGCCAAAGCAATTTTTTTCCTTTTTATAGTTTGAAATTTAACCAGAATTTTATAATTTCTACTCTTTAACATTTTGTTTTTACTCAAAGAATAGGAGATTAAGAAATTTAATAAAAAAAACTTTTTGTATTTTAAAAATAACTGTCCAATTCACAAGCTCTGTCGTATGGTCTATCGTTTAAAGAAATGCGATTTTTATACCCTCCACCACAATTAGTTGTGAAGAGGGTATATTAAGTTTGTCATTCCGTGTGAAACTTTTTTATTATTCATCTCAGACCCCATAAAGTATATATATTCTGGGTTCTTGAGTAATTCTAAGTCGATTTAGCCATGTCCGTCTGTCTGTCCGTCTGTTGAAAACACGCTCACTTTCGAACAACTCAAAAGAAATGAACAAACTTGGTGCCAAATTGCTTGTAGTTATCCTAAGCAGTTTGGTATTGAAATCCAGCAAAATCGGTTCAGTAGGACCAGAGCTGTGAATCAAAATGTGGAACCACCACCTAAAAAAATTGATAATTTTGTTACAAAAAATAACATAAATGGTGGAACAAGGCACGGAATAAGATACGATTGTTTAATGTCGTGAATATCCGTCCATAATTTACCCTAAGCCCCATATAAACACTACTCTCGGAAAACAGTTTAGTACGCCTAAAACCGTTAAAAATAACGCTATCGTAACAAAATTTGGTACGTCACAGTTTTTTAGGACAAGAAATAACACTGTAAAATTTCGTGACGATCGGTCCATAATTTACCTTAGGCCCAATATAAACCCTACTACTGGAAAACAGTTTAGTACGCCTAAAACCGTAAAAAATAATGCAATCATAACAAATTTTGGCTCGTAACAGTTTTATAGGACTATAAATGATACTAGAAAATTTCGTGAAGATCGGTACATAATTTACCCTAGGCCCCATAGAAACCCTACTCCCGGAAAACAGTTAAGTACACCTAAAACCATAATTAATAACAAATCGTCACAGTTTAAGATAAAAACAAGTTAGAGTGCTATATTCGGCTGTGCCGAATCTTTGATACCCTCCACCGACAGTTCGAATGTTTAAGGAGTAATATCTGTATGATGTTATTATAATCTTAAACTGTGACGATTTGTTATTAATTATGGTTTAAGGCAACCAAACTGTTTTCCGGGAGTAGGGTTTCTATGGGGCCTAGGGTAAATTATGTACCGATCTTCACGAAATTTCACAGTATCATTTATAGTCCTATAAAACTGTCACGGGCCAAAATTTGTTATGATTGCATTATTTTTTACGGTTTTAGGCGTACTAAACTGTTTTCCGGGAGTAGGGTTTATATGGGGCCCAGGGTAAATTATGGACCGATCTTCACGAAATTACACAGTTTTATTTCTTGTCCTTTAAAACTTTGATGTACCAAATTTTGTTATGATAGCATTATTTTTTACGGATTTAGGCGTACTAATCTGTTTTCCGGGAGTAAGGTTTATATGGGGCCCAGGGTAAGTTATGGACCGATCTTCACGAAATTTCACAGTATCATTTTTAGTTCTATAAAACTGTGACGGGCCAAAATTTGTTATGATTGCATTATTTTTTACGGTTTTAGGCGTACTAAACTGTTTTCCGGGAGTAGGGTTTATATGGGGCCTAGGGTAAATTATTGACGGATCTTCACGAAATTTTACAGCGTGATTTCCAGTTGAATAAAACGAATTGTTGCGAAATCTTATATCATTCAGTGCATTTTTCCACCATTTATGTTAGTTTTTGTAACAAAATTATCAATTTTTTTTAGGTGGTGGTTCCACATTTTGATTCATAGCTCAGATCCTATTGAACCGATTTTGCTGAATTTCAATCCCAAACTGCTTAGGATAACTAAAAGCAATTTGACAATTTGTTGATTTCTTTTGAGTTTTTCGAAAGTGAGCGTGTTTTCAACAGACGGACAGACGGACAGACGGACAGACGGACAGACAGACGGACATGGCTAAATCGACTTAAAATTACTCAAGGACCCAGAATATATATACTTTATAGGGTCTGAGATGAATAGTAAAAAAGTTTCACACGGAATGACAAACTGAATATACCCTCTTCACAACTAATTGTGGTGGAGGGTATAATAATAAATAGACATCATACAGATATTACTCCTTAAACATTCGAACTGTCGGTGGAGGGTAACAAAGATTCGGCACAGCCGAATATAGCACTCTAACTTGTTGTTTATGCACTTGTGAATAGACATATGTATTTGTTGTATCGTTACTTTTTCATTTTGGTAAATGTCAAAAATGGAAAATCAATTCAATGTACATTGTCAATTCACTTTGAGTAAACTATTTAAAAGATTAACGAATTTCTTTTTACCAAATAATAAAAAAATTTTAAAATTAAACTTTGAAACGCTAATTTTTTTATTTCAGCTACATATAATTTCTTTAGGTCTCACCCGCGAGTTTGGTGGGTATTGATAAAACAACACCAACAAAATCTGAGGACGATCGGCGTAGCTAGGGCTGCCAGATAGATTTGTGAAGAAATCGGTCATTTCCTGAGAAAAATTAAAAAAAATCGTCTTTTACGTTTCGAAAAATCGCCGAAAAAATCGGACTACTTAAAATTTAGTTTTTTTTTTAAACAATTTTTGTTCGATTTAAAAAAAGGAAGATTCAAACAAAAACATAATTACATACTTCATACCCAGCTAGCAGGAAGTCTCATGAAGAGCGTCTTTGATCGTCGATGACCGCGTTTTTTAATCGTAGAAAATGTCTCACACGGGAAAATTGTAAAACGACTGAGATTCTTCCATAGCACAGCGAAAGGCGCTTCTTCAATCGTTTTAGACGTGGGTAAAGATTATCTAACAAGTCTTTCATGTCAAGAATCGTATGAGACTCATGTAGATAATATCTTACTACCCGGGAAATGTTCGCCTTATAATTGTTGAAAATATTATTTATACAGAGAGTCGTAAAAGGTTTATTCTATGATGGTTTGACGAAAGATAAACAAAGTGTAACATTGTTGTTTTAGTACTCTGAAAATAATCATATAAAGATTTTCTTAAGACTTGCACGCGTTTTCTAGTTTTGCATAGAGCGGCCTCAACGCTGTGCAATTGGAAAAACCGATTTTGACAGCTCGTTTAAAAGTGAAGTTTGCCGCTATCGTTAATAAATAATGATAATTTTGCTTTGTTTTGGTCAAGCAAGCGTTTTTATACCCTCCACCACAATTAGTTGTGAAGAGGGTATATTCAGTTTGTCATTCCGTGTGAAACTTTTTTACTATTCATCTCAGACCCTATAAAGTATATATATTCTGGGTCCTTGAGTAATTTTAAGTCGATTTAGCCATGTCCGTCTGTCTGTCCGTCTGTCCGTCTGTTGAAAACACGCTCACTTTCGAAAAACTCAAAAGAAATCAACAAACTTGGTGTCAAATTGCTTGTAGTTATCCTAAGCAGTTTGGGATTGAAATTCAGCAAAATCGGTTCAATAGGATCTGAGCTATGAATCAAAATGTGGAACCACCACCTAAAAAAAATTGATAATTTTGTTACAAAAACTAACATAAATGGTGGAAAAATGCACAGAATGATATAAGATTTCGCAACAATTCGTTTTATTCAACTGGAAATCACGCTGTGAAATTTCGTGAAGATCCGTCAATAATTTACCCTAGGCCCCATATAAGCCCTACTCCCGGAAAACAGTATATTAAGCCTAAAACCCTAACTAACAATGCTATCATTACAAATTTTGGCAGGTCACAGTTACATAGGACTAGAAATTAAACTGTTAAGTTTCGTGAAGATCGGTCCATAATTTACCATAGGCCCCATATAAAACCTACATCCGGAAAACAACTTAGTACGCCTAAAAACGTAAAAAATAATGCTATCATAACAAAATTTGGTACATCAAAGTTTTATAGAACTAAAAACATATCTTTGAAATTTCGTGAAGATCGGTTCATAATTTACCATAGGCCCCATATAAACTTTACTCCCGGAAAACAACTTAGTACGCCTAAAAACGTAAAAAATAATGCTATCATAACAAAATTTGGTACATCAGAGTTTTATAAGACAAGAAATAAAACTGTGTAATTTCGTGAAGATCGGTCCATAATTTACCCTGGGCCCCATATAAACCCTACTCCCGGAAAACAGTTTAGTACGCCTAAAACCGTAAAAAATAAAGCTAGCGTAACAAAATTTGGTACGTCACAGTTCTTTAGGACAAGAAATAACACTGTGAAATTTCGTGACGATCGGTTCATAATTTACCTTGGGCTCCATATAAACCCTACTACCGGAAAACAGTTTAGTACGCCTAAAACCGTAAAAAATAATGCAATCATAACAAATTTTGGCCCGTCACAGTTTTATAGGACTATCAATGATACTGTGAAATTTCGTGAAGATCGGTACATAATTTACCCTAGGCCCCATAGAAACCCTACTCCCGGAAAACAGTTCAGTACACCTAAAACCATAATTAATAATGCTATCATAACAGAAATTGGTACGTCACAGTTTTAAAGGACTAGAAATGACGCTGTGAAATTTCGTGATGATCGGTCCATAATTTAGTCTAGGCCCCATATAAACCCTTCTACCGGAAAACAGTTTGGTTGCCTTAAACCATAATTAATAACAAATCGTCACAGTTTAAGATTATAATTACATCATACAGATATTACTCCTTAAACATTCGAACTGTCGGTGGAGGGTATCAAAGATTCGGCACAGCCGAATATAGCACTCTAACTTGTTATCTCTATTTTTAATTTGTGGGTTTTATTAAACAAGAAAGCTATTATTACTGTTCGACACACAACGTTGACGCCCTTGCTTTGGTGTGGCATATCAGCGTAAGAGATAAGCGAAAGAAAATGTTCCGCCTTCCGCTCTTGTTCAAAGATTAAATAAAGAACGTGTGAGAAAATTTAGAGTTTTATCAGAATTTGGAGACTAAAAAAAATCGTCACTTTTTAGAAAAAATCAGCAAATCGGCACTTTGCTAATTCTGGAACGAAAACGTTTGAAATCGTTGAACAGGCTGTAATTTAGTAGAAAAGTTGTTGAAAAGTTTTTCCTCAATCTCTTAGTCTACTTTCACACGTTTCATCTTTTGATGCTCAACTTCTTTTCAATTCCCTTTTAAAGATGCCAACATAATCACACGCAGCAATCGGTTTCAACTTTTTTCGGTTCAAAACAACAACAATTTCATTAACAGCGAATCAAAGAGAAAAAGAAAAGAAAAAAATTACATGCAGCCATTGCTGGCATATTCCAACGAATAAAAACACAAAGCGTACTGACCGAGTACAGGCATCTCTGTACTAACCCCCTTTCTTCTTTCTTCTCTCACCTAAAAACATAAGAGTTGAGCATCAAAAGATGAAACGTGTGAAAGTAGACTTATTAAACAAAATAAACTGAAAAATATCAAACAAGCCACTTAAAAAATCAAATTTTTGATTTTCTTTAATTTTGTTGAAATACATTTTTATTATTTATTTAAAAAAACCGATCAGCCGGCCATTAACATAATTCAGGTATGCTGAGTCCAGTGTACCGTTTTTTGTTTTTTTGGGTTAGCTCTTGTTTTCGAGATATCCCGTTATTTCGAAATTGGAGTAGGTTGCACAATATATATTCGCGTAACTCAACCGCAGTTGAAATTACTAAAGAAAACCGAAAATCCGCAATAAAATTACCATTAAGTAAAGTAAAAAATTTTGTCGTAGTCGTTTTAGAAACATAATATTTTTTGGCAAAAAAAAAATTTTTTTTTAGCAAAATTTCAAAATGTTTGTTTTTTAAAAACATTGACATATAAAAATGAAGTTGCAGATAAAAAAAAAGCCATAAGTGAATCAAATCTGAAAAATTTCCATTATATTTGAAAACTTTATAAAACGCAATATTTGTATAGGGACCTACCTAAAGGGTGGAGAATATATTAAGGACAAAAAACAAATTAAGGTCGGTCATACAATTTATCCGACTTCTGGGCAGTTATGTATGGGAGTCCCCTTAAGGAATAGAGATAGCGGGTAGGTATGTGAAAAACAAATGATAGGCATACAAAATAAAGTGGGGTCGCTCATATATTTGACCCGTCTAGGGGCATTCTAGGAGCTGCAGGGGTCAAATTTAAGAATTTCAATAAACCGCCATATTTGTATGAGAGCCCCCTTAAGTGGTGGAAATATATGGCAAGTATGTTTTAAGAAAATGTTAAGCACAAAAAACTAATGAAGGTCCGTCATTCATTTTATCCCCCTTTTCTGTATTGACAATTTTGTAAGGGAACATCTTAAAAGAATAGAGATAGCGGGTTTTTTTGAAAACAAACGCATACAATCACAAATGTTGAAGCTGAATCGACGTGTGTAAGAAAAAATAGTTCTAAAGAAAAAATTCGCATCAATGCTGCTGTTTGCTTTTTATTTTAGTTAGGTTTTGTTAACTATGAGATTTAGAGGAAACTTGTAAAGACAAAAGTTGTTGGAAACTTCACTAATAACAACTTCTTAGTAAACGATTTTTAAAAAAATTAATATTGTCCAAGTTATGAGGCATAAAAGTCGGACTCTACAATTTCTCTCAAACTTTGACGGGCGTGCGAGCTTAGCCTTTGCCGCTTGTCCTAAATTTTTTTGTCGTCGTTTTTTATCATAACCCATTAAGGGGTGAGAGCATGGAACAATTTTAAAACAATATGTCTATACAGGTGACGACGACCCTAATATACACATATACATACATATGCCAGTTTCTGTTCTTATCGAATGATAATATAATATTGTAAACAAAATTTGGCCGAAAAATATTTGTCTTAACAAATTATCAAATAATGGAAGTATCGAGCCAAAACAGTTCTTTCTACTATTCTTTTGTTAAAAGGTTGACCGAAATTGAGGTATCACTTTAATGCTAATAAAAAAATGTTTATTAAATTTGTTTTCTTCGACCTTTTAATTTTATTTCTTCTTATTTTTAGATCAAGCTCAAGGTCAGGTTGTGTAAAATGTATTGAAGTTGTGGCAGCGAAATATTGGATACAATATAAATCAATATATTTTACACAACCTGACCTTGAGCTTGATCTAAAAATAAGAAGAAAAAAAGTTTTTTTTAAGATATTCTATATAATAAAAATGAAATGTTGTGTGCAGCTGATCGCATAACTTGGAAACGGCTTGACCAATTTGGACGATTATTTCTTTGAAATGATCGCCATGGTCCAACTTAGGTTTTTACGGAAAGAACATTTCGAGAATTCAATGTCTTTAATGCGCCGAATTATCTCATCCTTTAGCTCTTGAACTGTTCTTGGCTTACTGACATACACTTTTTCTTTTAAATAACCCCAAAGAAAGAAGTCCAACGGTGTCAAATCACATGATTGTGGCGTCCAATTAACCACGACACGAAGTGAGATAACACGGCCATTGAATTTCTTGCCCAAAAGAGCCATTGTTTCGTTGGCTGTGTGGCAAGTGGCACCACTGTTGGAAACAAATATCGAAATATGGATTAAATGCATTTTGCCCCGCCCACTTTTACGCCCACTTCTTCCGATTAACCTAAAATCAGAAAACGGCTCCATCGATCATTAGTAATCAGCTACCGAGCTAAGCCGGGGCGGCCAGCTAGTTGAAAATATATTTTTGTTTTTCAGTTTATTACAAATAGGTACAATAGGCAGCTCGGCATCAAAATTCTCAATCACGTTTTTCAATAATCTGCTCGATAATGTTGTCTTTAAGTTCTTGAATCTCTGGGATTATTGCTGTACACTTTCGATTTCAAAAAACCCCACGAAAAATCATCTAATGTGGTAAGATCGCACGATCTTGGTGGCCAATTAACTCCCCCTCTACGAGAAATAATGCGATTTTCAACTTTTTCTTTCAAAAGCTCCATTGTTTGTCTTGCTGTGTGGCAAGTTGCACCATTTGGTTGAAACCATATATTCTCTTCGTCTAAATTATCAACTTTCCGCCGCGAAAAGCTTCGGATCATCTCCCTATAGCAATTTCCATTGCCCGATGATACCTTAAATTTTGACGCCCTTTATAAATATATAAACGTCCATTTAAACAGCTTTTTCATCCCAAACCTTTTTAACCTTTCATCAAGCATAAAAAGCAACATCTTTTAACTTTTTTCTCTGCTCTTCCCCATCTCTTACTGACAACCTCTTGTTCTTTTTAACAACTTTTTCAATTATTAGCCCTGTTAAGAAATTTAATTACAAACATTTATGTGTAACGGTTTCGTCTGTATGTGAAATGTCTTTATGTCTTTTTGGCTGTGTCTACATAGTCCCAGCAAACACAAACTAATCGTTTAGTAAGACTGTTTCAAACTACAGTGGTCGGCATATTTATTTTGACAAAGTATAGTGAAGAATTGTTTTATTGTTTTTTAATATTGAAATTCCTATAACGGCACAGCTATCATGATATTTTCTAGGGATTGCTGTTCGGTTTTAACCGAAACCGCGGTTTTAAAAGCCTAAAAACCGAAATCGAAAACCGACAAAAAACCTTGGTTTTAGCTTTTACTTTGATAATGGATTTATGCTTGAAGAAATTTGCAAATTAAACATCATACTTCATATACAAAAACTTAAATTCTTAAAATTCAAAATAATACAAAGAAGAACAAATGTTATCTTTATAACTCTTAAGTACATACCTTATTTGTGAGGCATAAACTGCCACCTGGGCCACTTGAATTTGGTATGGAGTTTCTTATATATATATTTATATATATATATATATATATATATATATATATATATATATATATATATATATATATAAGTTCCCGTAGTTCCTATTTGGAGCATAGGGCCATACAATATTATTCCATTCTGATTTGTCCGATGCAAGTGTTTTTATTTCGTTCCAGCTCTTGTCTTGTTTAGCCGCTTCAATTTCGACTTGACGGCGCCAGGTGTGTGATGGTCTTCCTTTTCTGCGGCTTCTTTGCGGATTACATTCAATGGCTTGTCTTGTGATATCGTCAACGGGGTTTCGTAATGTATGCCTTAGCCAGCGCCATTTCCTTTTCCGGATCTCCACATTTACGGGGGTTTGCAAGGTTTGGACCCATAGCCTTTTATTGGATTTCGTAACTGGCCAGAATATTTTTAAAATTCTGCGCAGGCAGCGATTTATGAAAACCTGTAGCAAGATGACATCCTTCTGCGCTGCATTCCACAATTCACATCCATAGAGAAGAGATGATTTTATGCAGGAGTTAAATATGTTTATCTTGGTCCTTTTCGAGGTATGTGCTGATCTCCATATGGAGTTTAGAATGCCAAAGGAGTGCTTACCAGTTTTTATTCAGTTTCTTACGTCGTCTGCAGAGCCACCTGTTATAGTCAGAAGACTTCCGAGATAGCAGAACGTCTTCAAGATTCTTTCCGTCTATTGCGAATGCTCTGTTGTTAGAAGCATTAATTCTCATTGCCTTAGTTTTGGCAATATTTATTTTCATACCAGCCTTAGCTGCTTCTGTTTTTACTGCATTGATCTTAGCCTGCATGTCATGGAGTTTCTTATGGCTATAAGAAAAACTCACACTTACGAACCCCTGGGCAAGGCTGGTACTACTTTTATATGTACGGAGTTTTATGGCTATAGCAGGAACATTTTGTTGGGAAATAAAATAATAATTCATATGTGTTGTGTATGCTTTTTGAAACGTTTCATTTTGATGTTATTTACAGCAGTACATATATTTTAGGGAAGGGCCTGACCAGGCCCAGGTGGATACAATATGCACAAAATTTTCATTTGGCCAATTGCGAAATTGAGGAATACATAAAGTTTCGTTCTAATATTCTTAATAATTATATAAAAACAAAACTGGAAAAATGCCTGGCCAGGCCCAGGTGTACACTTAAGGCCGAATAAAAGTACCTGAATTGAAACAAATAAAAAAATTGTATTACATGCAAAAAAAAATATATGTTTATGTATGAATTTAACTTTGGTATTATCAAAACCGAAAACCGAAACCGACCGGTTTTAATCATTTTAAAACCGAAACCGCGGTTTCACATTTTTACGGTTTTTAGCAAACTCTTATATTTTCTTTACACTAATTCTTAAGTATACGTATGCAAAATATTTTGTTAAAATCTTTATCCATTCTCATTCTGAAGGGAGAAATGCAATTTGGTACAAGAATTTGTAACGGCATAATTATTTTGACACTCTATAATTTCATCTCATTTTGTTTTTTGTGTTAAGCTTTAATACAAAGCGGTCGTTGTTGAGTACACAGAAAAAAGTTAAAAACGGTCTTGCTTACCAAAATAATTGAAACAAGCAAAAAATTGTTTAATTTTGCACCTATCACCGAAATGAATATACCAATTACTCAAACTTGCAAAAATTGCAAAACAAGGATTTTTTTCCAATTAAAAAGTTTTTACATTTTAATTACAAAAATAGTTGAAAAAATTATTAATAAACAATATTTTAATTGAATGAATTAACAAATTAATTTAAAAAAAATCAATATTTTAATAGAATGAATTACTAACGTAATTGATTACAATACAGAAAATTAATTATTTTAATAATTGTATTGATTAAAATAGTGATTGAATTTTTGCATTAAATCGATTAAATTTTTAATTGAATAAATTAAACAGTGTATTTGAAATACACTCTAAATTCAATTACGCAAATTATTCAATCAAACAAATTGTTAATTGAATAAGTTTGTTAAATCAGTTGATGGTTAAATGAAGCAAAATAATAATATTTAAAATATATGCAAATTTTTAATATTTTTAATTAGGCTTAAGTTCATGAAATTTAAGCCTAATTAAAAATATTAAAAATTTGGATTGAAAACCATAAATAGTTCAACAAAATAACCACAATACTAATTATTGTTAAAGCTAAGGCACGAGCTCTATGTGTACATTTGTCCTTCAAGTTGTGCTGAAAAAGGTCAACAGAAAAGAGAAAGACAAAGTGAAAAAAAAAACAAAAAAATTTACTTACTTGGACTTCAAGAAAAATTCTTGACGAAAGTACGAAAAAACAGAAGTAAAGGAAAAAACATGTAAAATCAATTAAAATGGATAATCAAATTTCGATCTACCAAATGTTAAAATACAATTTGGTTTAAGGATTGATGTTTGACTAGTGACGTCAGCAGTCGTCGATGGCTGCGAGTGTAAGACGAAAAATCCATCTGAGGAGATCGAGTGGTTGCGATCGAAACATGTCATGGTAACCTGCCGGCCAGGGTTCGAGCCCGAGCCACGTCAAGAATGAAAGATTATCAATAACAATTTTAATTGATTTTCATGTAGTAAAATTCCTTTCTTCATAAAAATAATTTAATAAAAATTAAATTTCATGAACTTAAGCCTAATTAAAAATATTAAAAATTTTGATTGAAAACCATAAATAGTTCAACAAAATAACCACAATACTAATTATTTAAAATATGTATATGTTTTATTTAAATATGGTTTAAAAAAATAACTTGTTTTATTTGTTTATTTGTAATAACTCATGCTTAATTGTACAAATTTTGGAAGATTTTTTTGACAAAGGAATTTCATACATACAACTTTGTATAAAATTGTAGAATAACTCTGATTCTTCAGGGTATTCAAGATTGAAAACAAAAACCTGTTTTTGTTGTGTAATTTGGCTGTACTTTTTTTCACCAATTCACTTTAAACGCACAACATGAAATGACGCCAAAAATAATTCAAGAATTAACAAAAACAAAGAAAATAAACACCAAATTTCGATTGCGACCATAACCAGCGTCAACAAAGTGTTCAATTCAAATAACCGAGTTGATTGATTCAATTAAACTTATAATTGAAATTAAGCTTAAAATCAAGTAAAATTTTAATTGAAAAAAAAATATTTTAAAATTCAAAAATTACTATTAATTGAAAAAAAACTGCCAATAATTTTTTCTGTGTATTAAGTATTAACATTCGATGAAAGACTAATAAAAAAAATTCTGTTACTATTGTGTAAATATGGGAAAAATATCGGAATTAATCCAGGTTTGACACCCAAAGCCGCTGCGTTGGAATGGAATTCGCACTCTGATAGTCTTTTAAGCGAAAGAACAGTTCGACGACGTCTAAAAGAAGCCAACATTAATACATATGTTGCAAGATCAATTCCATGTATAGCCCCAAGAAACCAAATTACAAGGTTAGAATTCGCAAACAGATACGTGGACAAGCCTCTATCATTCTGCAAAACGTCTTATGGACCGACGAAAGTACTTTCGAGTATCACTCGTCAAAGAAAAAAATTTTTGTTAGACTAGACCAGAAAACTCGAAAAAAATCGCACCTGTTATTGAAAAAGTTAGTCATGGAGGTGGCACAGTCATGTTCTGGAGCTGTATCGCATATAAAGGCTTGGGAGACTTGGTTCCCATCGACGGTTCGATGAACCACAACCAATATTTGAACATTTTAAACGAACACGCATTTCCTTCTGGCGATAGGTTGATTGGACCGTCATTTATTTTCCAACATGACAATGCGCCTTGCCACAAGAGTAAAATGATTAAAACATTTTTGACAGAAAATTGCATTGAAACTTTGGATTGGCCACCCCAAAGTCCGGATTTTAATGTGATTAAGAATGTTTGGTCATATATAAAGCGCCAAATAGCCGCAGATCTGACAAGAACCAGGGAAGGAACAATTTCAGAGGTTAAATCTTTGTGGGAGGACATACCAACAAAATACATTCAAAACTTGATCGATTCAGTTCCTAAAAGACTCCGCAAAGTCAATGCCGCTAAAGGAGGGTACACGTTTTATTAATATTAAAAATATCTAAAAGTATTGTAAAAGTTGGAATAACATATTTTCGTTTAAAGAGTAAAAATACTATATGTCAAAATACTTATGCCACCCCCTAAGTTTTTATATTAGTTGCATAGAATGCGAATTTAATTTAAGAAGTTATGAATTTATGTTTTTTAGTTATTAAATAAATCCTACTTTCATTTAAAACAAGTTAGAGTGCTATATTCGGCTGTGCCGAATCTTTGATACCCTCCACCGACAGTTCGAATGTTTAAGGAGTAATATCTGTATGATGTCTATTTATTATTATTATTATTATTATTATCTTAAACTGTGACGAGTTGTTATTAATTATGGTTTTAGGCGACTAAACTGTTTTCCGGTAGTACGGTTTATATGGGGCCTAGGGTAAATTATGGACCGATCATCACGAAATTTCACAGCGTCATTTCTAGTCCTTTAAAACAGTGAGGTACCAATTTCTGTTATGATAGCATTATTAATTATGGTTTTAGGCGTACTAAACTGTTTTCCGGTAGTAGGGTTTATATGGGGCCTAAGGTAAATTATGGATCGATCGTCACGAAATTTCACATATTTCTAGTCCTTTAAAACTGTGACGTAACAATTTCTGTTATGATAGCATTATTAATTATGGTTTTAGGTGTGCTAAACCGGTTTTCGGGAGTAGGGTTTCTATGGGGCCTAGGGTAAATTATGTACCGATCTTCACGAAATTTCACTGTAAAATGTATAGTCTTATTAAACTGTGACGAGCCAAAGTTTGTTATGATTGCATTATTTTTTACGGTTTTAGGCGTATTAAACTGTTTTAAGGTAGTAGAGTTTATATGGGGCCTAAGGTAAATTATGGCCCGATCGACACGAAATTTCACAGTGTTATTTCTAGTCCTAAAAAACTGTGACGTACCAAATTTTGTTACGCTAGCGTTATTTTTTACGGTTTAAGGCGTACTAAACTGTTTTCCGGGAGTAGTGTTTATATGGGGCTTAGGGTAAATTATGGACGGATCTTCACGAAATTTAATAGCTTGATTTCCAGTCAAATAAAACTAATTTTTGCAAAATATTATCTCATTCCGTGCCTTGTTCCAGCATTTATGTTATTTTTTATAACAAAATTATCAATTTTTTCCACATTTTGATTCATAGCTCTGGTCCTACTGAACCGATTTTGCTGGATTTCAATCCCAAACTGCTTAGGATAACTACAGGCATTTTGGCACCAAGTTTGTTCTTTCCTTTTGAGTTGTTCGAAAGTGAGCGTGTTTTCAACAGACGGACAGACAGACGGACATGGCTAAATCGACTTAGAATTACTCAAGGACCCAGAATATATATACTTTAAAGGTTCTGAGATGAATAATAAAAAAGTTTCACACGGAATGACAAACTTAATATACCCTCTTCAAAACTAATTGTGGTGGAGGGTATAAAAAATTTGGAATTTTTAATTTTTTGGAAATCTGAAAAAATTCCAAATGGTAAAATTTCTCAGGAGGCAAAATAAATATGCCGACCACTGTATTAACCGAATACTAGGGAAAAGTTTAGAAAAACTTACTTTTTTTTTTTTTTTTTTTTACTGTTAGGACCAGCACTCAGGGGATGACCGCTACTAATGCATTGCATTGTGTTGGAACTAGGAAAATAGGTTATGGGAAGGAGGATAGAGGGAGTAGTGCTTGTGAACATTCGATTTGAACTTAATCATGTTGTAAGTGAGAGGGAAGACTTCTGGAGGAAGGTTATTCCACATGCGAACAGTCCGGGAACCTCGCCCTCTCCTGCACGCGGTCGAGAAGTTCCAAAATAGACTTTGAAGCACCGGCCCACACATGAGAGTTGTATTCCATACGCGGTCGGATATAGGTGGTATAAATAGTAAGGAGATCAGATGGAGTGAAGTATATCCAACACCGTCTTAGAAAACCGAGGCACTTGAATGCTTCTTTCGACACCTTGAATATATGTTCAGTCCATCGGACGTCACATTGTATCCTCATGCCCAGAACATCAAGAGATTCTGATTCCTCAATAATTATACCACCCATATATACAGATGAGGCACCTTGGTTTGTCGCGCGTTTATGCGTCAGCACGCAACATTGGGTTTTTCGGGCATTAAAATCGACCCTATTTGCACGACCCCATTCCGAGACTATGTCAAGGTCTCGGCCAAGCGTATCATTCATATTCTGCCTCATAGCAACGACATCGGATACGCTTGGTCTGCACTCGAATGAGTACGAATGGCAAAGGTTGCTGTCATCTGCAAAAGAGTAGATAGGGTTGGAAGTTTGACAAAGGAGGTCATTTAGAAAGATAAGAAATAGAGTAGGAGACTTTTTGGACTAGTATTATTTGCAAATTATGTCAAAGTTACCACGCCATAGAGAAATCTTATTATTAATACTTTTTTCTATCGTTTGATGCTTGAGAATCAGTATAATTTCAAATTATTTTTAAATTAATATCAAGCGTTTGTGTTTGCTGGGTTGTTTTTCTCTCATGAATAATTTCTACGTTTAAATTATTTCCATTTTTCTTTCGCATTTGTGTTTTTGTTTTCATACAAAATAAAAAAAAAATACTTTTTTCACTCATCTTTAAGTTTGTTTTATTTATTTAGTAATTATTTTTCGATTTTTTTTTTCATTTGTCGTTCAACACTGTTCGGTTTGAACGTAACGTTATCGTTAAAATGTTGTAAATAATTTATGAATTTTCATTAAGTTAATAAATGAAATTAAATGGCAATTTTTGGGTTTTTTTTTTATTTTGTGGAAAGCAAAAAGATGCTGGTATAAAATTAAAATGAAATTACATAAATCAAAAATAAATACAAAAAATAAATGTGTGTCGTAATGTTGAATTTTCAAATTAAAAAGTTACCAAAAGATAAATATGACTGAATAGAGAGAGAATAATAAAGAACATAAATTTGTGTACCCATACAAGAGGAAAAATTATGAAAATCACCGTCATTACATAAAAAATTAAATTATCATATTGCCTGAAGATTTAAAAAACTTAAAGACATTTTCTTGAAAAAAAAATAGCCCGTTTTGACAAGTCAAATAAATTATTAAAATTACGAAAGTTTAATTACATCAAAATTAAAAAAAAAATTTGGTTAAATTAACACAAATCGCAAAATATTTTTTAATACAAATTAAAAATTATTTGAGTTCTTTCATTCTACATAAATCCAATTTAACACAATTAACCTCCCGTTTTGTTGCTTATGGCGATTTCTTTTCTGAGAAATATGCTGCATTAATGTTACATGTTCTACATTTTTGTGTTCGTTTGCACAAAAAATACAACTGTGGGAAAAATTTTCAAGTTCTTTTATGAATATGTTGATGAAAAACATGCAAAACATGTTGCACATTTTACCCCTACTTAAGGTGTTCATACTGCCCTGTTCTACAACTCTGGTACTTACTACTTTCTTCGTACAACAAATCCTTTATTTGATTGTCATAATTCATACCGCTCATAATTTTGTAAAAAAAATTGTTTTAAAACAAAATATAAATATATTTAAACATTAAAATAAAAAAAAACTCTATTTATATTATAATCGTTTTAATTTTTCTAAGCCATTAGTGATGTCAATATTTGTTTCCAACCCATAATAGCGTGCAGAAACCGCTAAAATCTCTTTAAAAATCGCTAATGAAGTACATTAATGATGAAATTGTAATAGTTGTAAATAGAAGCAGCTAATTGTGTTCTATTGAAATTGCACAACATGTAACACTTCGAGTGATTATAGGTAACATTAGAAAATGTTACATGTATATACTGTAACATATTTTTCTCAGAAAAGCAATCGCTATTAGTGTATCACAAGCAAAATAAACAAAAATTTTAATTTGGAAATAAAGAACTCAACATCAAAATCTTTCTCATTTACCACTGGTAGTTGGTCACAGAATGAAAACTTT
Source organism: Pollenia angustigena (assembly GCA_930367215.1). Classification (NCBI taxonomy): domain Eukaryota; kingdom Metazoa; phylum Arthropoda; class Insecta; order Diptera; family Polleniidae; genus Pollenia; species Pollenia angustigena. The sequence continues at coordinate 186,191,215 of OV884058.1, read as the reverse complement.
TGTTAAAAACAAAGCGTTATTGCTTGGAATTTAGCTTTATTAAAGAGTGATCCAACCATAATGCACGATGTTAATTGTCAGTCACACCTTAACGTCAGGTTTTTGGACCAACTTAATTTGTAAGTTCTTTGTTTTGGTGTTTGACAAATTCAACCGAGCAGAGGTACTAAATTGAGAAGAGCGTTAAGATTGTTAAAGTCTTTTACGAAAATGGGCGCTCAAATCAAAAACCATTTATTAATACGATTTCTGTATGACGTGCTAAATTCCCAATTTTTCATATTTGATAAATACACTGAAATCCATTGTTGAGGGAAAGCTAGCTTCTATGCGCATTTCACTGATTGCTTAGGCCAGCTTATCAGGAAACCTCTTCCAAAGATTTTAGAAAATCCAGAAATATTAAACAAATAAAACCCTAAAGCGAAAAAGAATTTTAAACCATTTTAACCATTTCGTTCACTTCATATTCAGCGACAAGGCACACTTACACCTCAGTGGATTCGTTTACCAGCAGAATTGCTGCATTTGGGAAAATGAGAATTCACGATTGAAGAATGAAAAGCCGATGCATCATCAAAGAGGACTGTTTTGTGCTGTTTAAAAACTGGCGGTGTCATCAAGCAGTAGCCGTGAATGGTGTTCGCGATCGCTAGATGATATCGGACTTCTTGTGACCAGAAATTGAGGATATGGACCTGGACGATATGTGTTTCCAACAGGATGGTGGCACTTGCCACACAGCTCTTTTGCGCGAGGAATTAAATGTCCGCTACGATTATGTGATTTTACACCTTTGGACTTCTTTTTTTGGGGTTATTTAAAAGATGTCAATAAGTCAGGAACAATTCAAAGGCTAAAGGATGTGATAATTCAGCAAATAAGAGACATTGAACCCTCAATTATGTTTCAGAGTCATTGAAAATATGGACCATCGGATAGAGGTATGTCACCGAAGCCGTGTCGAGCATTCGGCCGATATTCTGTGTCACACATCATTGTCATAGATCCTTCTATCACAATCAAAGTGTTAAAATAATTCTCTGAAAACTTTTTGTTGTATTTCAATTAAAAAAATTGTGATATTTATTAAAATTTCACCAGTAAACAAATTAACAGTATCAATTAAATATTTTTTACATTAACTTTCTGCAGTAATGTGCAACTGTATGCAAAGCATACGTTTTTGGGAAAAAACTTAAAAAATATGAAAATCCATCTTTTTCATGCAAAAAGCATTAGAAAAACTTGCCCTGGTTATTATATTATCCTGCTTTTTGTACATGTCAGCAATATAATAAATATAATTTAATACACACAATAGCAAAATTGTTTTTTTTTTAAATATTTTTAATTATATTAAATAAATTTTTACACAAAACACAAATTAAAAGTTGTCAATTCTATAAACAATAATACGAAATTTATATTTTAATCAAATAAATTGTATTGAACAAAGTATTAAAGCCACAATTATAGTTCGATGGTTATTAATTATAATAAACAATCAGGTAAATTTTCTCAATAATTACTTCAACAAATTAAAGTTTAACTAAATAAAACGATAACAGTAGTAAATTATTTTTCATAATTTAAAATTAATTATACATTTTCCATAATAGTCAATTCGATATGTGATACTTTCTCAATATCATTCTTGAATGGCTTAACAGTTTTCAGACAAAAACCACATCTAAAAATCAGTTTATCCACCATAAGTCTCTAATAGAAGTAGGCGCCAAGGGGAAATTTTTTTCAAATACGTTTTTTTGCCATTTTATTTATTAGGAGCTGCAATTACAATTGCAATTCTAACTTCATTTATTGAGCAATAGCAGCTGAGACTAGCTTCTATGTATGAAATGGAAATTTAGCACATTTAAACGAAACCTTGTTAATTAACTTTTTGAATCCCAAGAAAAACTTTGATAACTAATATGCATGTGGCAGAGTAAATAAAACTGGACTGGCAAAATAAAATAAAGAAATTTGCTGTTTTTGTTTTTTCTTTACCCATTTACAACACATTTATGGCCAATTTCTCATTAGGCGATTATCTTTTATCCCAACGAAAAACTGCACATTAAAGAAATTTGGTTTTCTCAATGTCTCATTTGCTTCGATTTAATCGCAAAGCTAACCGGCACTCATCTGCCAATTATTTTTTTTCCATTTATTTGCCGTACAGATAAATTCAATCAGCTGACTCCCATCTTTTACATGTATTTTGAGTGGCGTTGCCAGCTGAAAACTTTGTTTTTTGTCGGTATATTGAGAAACCCAAAATCGTTAACGGACAGTTTATCGGTCCAATAAATTTATGTTGACATTAAGTAGCAGACAGTTTGTCGATACATTGAGAAAATGGCCATTAGAGTTTACAAAAAATCAACCAATTGTAGTCGGGACTGTAGGAAAAGATAAACTCACTGTTTATTGTTGTTGTTTATCTTTAGTTTTTCTAAAATCTTTGGATGGAGTTTCCTGACGATCTGGCCTAAGCAACCAGTGAAATGCGCATAGGAATAGCTTATCCCTTCAACAATAAATTTCAGTTTAACAATAGTATAAAATGGGAATTTAGCACATTTAAACGAAACCTTGTTAATTAACTTTTTGAATCCCAAGAAAAACTTTGATACCTTGTGTTTAGTTGAAACAGACCAGAGTCTTTGGGCTGGAATCGAACCCGCGATACTCGCATTGATCGACTAACTTAGACTAACAAGCCAACCGGAGTACCCCTTATGTCTTTCAAAATCTTTTTATAGATCATTGATTACGTCGCATATTTGACGTCCATCTGAAAATCAGATTTATTTGTATGTTTTTTGAATATAATATCTTTTTGAAAATCAGCAAAAAAAAAAATAACTCTATTATAAGCCAACATTTTTTAAGACAAATGGCCAATAGTCATGGTACTTCCTCAGCCCGAGTCCCTACGAACATTTACATGAGCAGGCAATAAATAACACAGTGCAACAAAATTCGGTTCATCGCCGCCAGCCTCAATGCGAAATGAAAGTAAACTATTGGTAGAGCACATCTGCAAAAGGGTTTTGAAAAGTAAGTTCGGGTTTCCTAAATTTCGGCCCCTAAAGTTTTTGTATTTTTCAAAAAGGCGTTTGGTAAAAGGCAAAAATATAAACTAAATGTACTTCTGACATAAAAAATAATTTCAGGTGGCTGTAGTAGAATTGTAAAGGCCCCGTTAGCCGACCGTAAATGTAATTAAACGCAATGTAACGTACCGTAACGTACTGTAAGCTCGTTTGTGCACTTATAGAACATGTAAGAACGTATCAGCTGTTTTTCAAAAACATAAGCAAAAAATTCATTAAACAAATATATTGTTTCGTTTTATTATTTCGCGCGTGAATTAAAATAATGAATATGGATGATATGTTTTTGTGTTTAAACTTCTTGCGTCTGTGCAAATTGTACACTTTACTTTCGCATAGCTTTTTGAAAGAATCAAGCACATCTGAAAAATGCTTGTCTTCATCATTTCCGACCCGTCTTTTTCGTTTTGCCAGGGCCAGTGTTATTGGTGATAGTAAAATGGGCTCAAACAATGTATCTGTTAGCATTTGCGTCATTAGTGGAGACACAGATAATTGTGATGGCACAGACTCGGGCGAAAGCACAGACAATGGCGACTGCGAAGACGACTGTGAATTTAAATCCACATTTTCTATAACAATATTGAGTGAACATCGCATTCTGGAAATTTAAAAAGTTTTACAATACATGTGAATACATATGCATATAAATATGACTTACTGTCTTGCCACTATGTAAGGCGCTATAAACTCAATGGTCTGCATTAGCGGCCATTGAGATGCATACCTAGCGCCACTGCCAGATGGCAAATTTTCCCGCCGCTTTTCCTTTACATATCTATCTCGTAGACACGACCATCTCTTTTGGCATAATTCTTCTACAAAAGAGAAACATTTCATTTAAAATACTAATTGCTTTAAAGTTTTTACTTTTCATTATATGTACATGCTTACATACATAGATATGTATTTACAACTTACCTGAGTATTTCATCTCTACAGAAATTTGCCTCCAAATATTTCTCCGGAATCTTTATATTTATTATAAAGGCATTCATTTGCCTGCACCAACAGAATTAATTTTTCATCGTCCATTATATTTTTATTTGTGCCCACTTTAAAAAATGTAAACAAAATGCAAACCAGCTGTTCGAAACATTGATGGGAGTTTAATATGGTACCATTATTTTTGATTGTGTGGAAAAAGTACCAAAAAGATTTAAATGGTAACAAACCATAATTTTAAACTTATAAACAATGGTATAACTTTTATATTTACTTAAATTATAATTTTTGCTTTATACATTCATGCATATATACATACATATGTACATACATTAGGTATGTATTTATTATACTTATAAAAATATTTATATTTTTATTATTGTTATAATGTTATATAACACAACCAATATGACACAATAAAATAATTTGTGAATTGCTTAAATTCTGTGAAATTTTATAAAAAAAAAATTGATTTAGAAAACTAAATTTATTAATTACACCATGAAGGTATATAAATAGAACAACTAAAATGGTGCAAATATCAAAAGAAACAAAAGTACCAAAAAAAGGGCTACTGAGCCGCAATTCCATTCAACATACATATACTCCATCACAGTCTACAACTGTCACGTAACCTCGTAACAAATTTCTATTTTCTACAGGTTGGGACGTTACGGCTAAGTGACATTACAGTCAGTTAAGCATTTGCATTGCTTTCCATATAACAGAAACGATCAGCTGTTTACATTACATTTACATTTCTACATTTACGGTCGGCTAACAGGGCTGTTCTTTTTTTTAATATATTAACCCTTTAACTCTCATTTTAAGGGGTAATTTTTGTCCGTATTTCCAACTTCCACACAAAAGTATGCTAAAATGCACTTTCGAGGGTTCAATTGTTCCACGAATATTTTCTGCATCAAATTTCACTATGGGTCTTTTAGGATTAAAAGTTCGTGCAATGTTTGTAAAATGCTTAATAAAGGAAAATTGTAAAGTCATAAATTATTAATGTGGTTGATGGCGGTTACTTCCAAGAGCATTTTGCCTTTCAAAAATGACACATTCAATACCCAGAGGCATTTAAATCGTGATAGTAGCGATGTTTTAGCCTTAAAGCCCAGATTAGCATCCGGCATTGGCTGCACGTATGTTTCTCGACAGTAAAACGCCTACATAAGCTACCTCAAGATGTGTATTTCAACGTGAATTGTTAAGTCAATAGATCCATACGCAGGTTTATATAAAATTTAATAAAGAAAATCACTTTTTCTCGAATTTGCTTGGTATAACTACATTAAAACCGCTACGAGCCCCGTAAAACGTAACAAATATTTAAACTCACACGGTTCACGAAATTAAGTCACATTTTATCCAGATTACAAATCTGATTTATATCACAAGTTAAAAAAAAAAAAATGTGAAGTTAAAAATCATTTACATTGTTTCCGTGTTTACAGCCAACCACAGCCAAAGCCTGGAAATAAATGTTTTACGACAGTGAAAAGACCAAAAAAGGGGGTAATAAAGGCTAATGACTAACCAAATTGTATTTTTATTGCAAAGTATTTCTAATTTCCTGAACAAGTGTCTGTAAGTGTGTTGGGACGGGAATGTGAACTTCTAAATGTGTTTCGATTTTTTTTTCTTTTTTTTATAAAATTACCAGTTGTAACGCTATTTTTATTACAGGCAGAATTTCGTAAGGATAGATTATAAATAAATCCCTTTAAAAGAACAATTTTTATATACACCTTTCAGGAATATGTACAATTAGTCACAACATAATCCACTGTACACTTAAACACATAATGGGATAAGAAGCTGTATATTTCACAAATCAATAATACAACCCGGCAAACAATTTTAAAAAGAGAATGTTTCTAGCAAATATTTCTTGACTTCTTTCAAGACAGAAATTTTTTAACATTAGAAATGCAAAGAATTCTGATGATGAGAGTGTGGTTATTCTCGAAGCGTAAATTCAACCCGAGTTTGATCTCCAGCTCTGCCAAGAATAAAAATTATCAATCAATTTTAATTAATTAAATAAATTAAAAAAAATTTCCTTCCTTCAATAAAATAATTTAATGAAAACAAGTAAGTAAGTATAGTCGGTCAAGCCCGACCATATGATACCCTACACCACAGTATTTAAAAACACATCATGCTTATGTGTCCATGTAAATATAGATTTATCTATGTTTATAAACTTCATGAAAATCGGTTTGAAAGTTTGTGAGAGGCAGAAATTGCCCCCTACCTCCCCTTGTGGTCCTATTTTTGAAAAACTGTATAGCTAATGTGTCCCTATAGATATGGATCTATCTATGTTTTAAATTTCATTAAAATCGGTTTGAAAGGCAGAAATTGCCCCTATCTCCCCTCGTGGTCCTATTTTTTAAAAAATGCATACATTTTGTGTCCATATAGATATGGTTTTATCTATGTTTTAAATTTCATTGAAATCGGTTTGATAGTTTCTGAGAGGAAGAAATTTCCCCCTATCTTCCCTTGTGGTCCTACGATTCGGCCCATTTTCAATAGGCTTGGTCCTTGTGCCAATAAGAACCTATGACCCAAATTCATCAAATTATCTCCAAAATTGCGACCTGTACTTTGCGCACAAGGTTAAATGGACAGCCAGCCTGCCAGCCAGCCAGCGGGACGGACATCGTTAGTTCGACTCAGAAAGTGATTCTAAGACGATCGATATAGTTTAAGGTGGGTCTAGGACCAATATTTTAAGGCGTTACACACATCAGAACAAATGCATAATACCCTCACCACTATTGTGGTGTGGGTATAATTAAATTTGATGAACTCAAGAATAAATAAATATCAAAATTTCAAATTAAAAGTTGACAGTTCAACTAAAAAATCACAATTGTTCAAAATTAATCAAGATATTTTCTACAAAAATTCTTTTAATTAATTAAGAAATTTTCACGTTTTTTTTCTTCTTTTTTTTAACAAAATTTATTTTGATCAATAAATATTCGTAGAAAAATTTTCTGAATTCCGTTTTCATCGAAAATTTCAATCAAAAGTTCATGTTAAACTCTTTTTTTCTCGACTGGAAAATTTGCTTAAAAACATTCTCTCGACAAAGAAATATTCTCGCAATCGCTATTTTCTTTAAATAAACGTAATAACACAGAAAAAAAATAGATTTCCATTAAAAAATTTATGATAAAGAAATTAATAGTATCAATTAAATGTTTAATCCACTTGATTAAACGTTTAATTCACGTAATTAAAAGATTGTTTCATTTGATTAAATTTTTAATTAAAACTTATTTAATTTTTGATTTGTGCTTTAATTGGTAAACAATTTTTAAGAATTTATTCTGTGTAGTCAGAAGACCTTATTTTAGTAAAATTTTCACGATAATGAACTACAGGTAAATCTCCCTAAACGAACAGCTTCTTTTGACAGACACTGTTCAATGGTCCCGGCAGCGTTCTAAAGAAATACATTGAGTTCTTTTGAACCGATATTCCCATTGTAAAGACACACTTTTATGGTCCCTTCCGTAGCCGGTGATGAGAGATTGCACTGTCTTTAAAATTTTGATCTAAATAAATTGATCAAATATCAAGATTTTTTTCTTAAACAAAAATTTTTTTGGAAATTCTTTAAAAAAAAATCTGTTTTAAAAAATTTACTTAAACGACAAGATGGAGTTCTCCAAAAAAACTCTCATTATGTCGAGCTTTCTTTTTCACTGCTCGCAACTCAACTGAGAACGAGACATTTTTCGTAAAACTATAAAACAAGACTTCTTTTCTTAAAGCTCTTGAGAGAGATTTTTTTTTTTTATATAAGAACTTTAAAACGGGATTTTTTTTATTAAACTCCGAAATTTTTTTAAACAAAAACTCCCAACAGAACTTTCGTATGTAACTTAAAAAAAAAAAAATACATTTAAAGCATTTACTAATGAAATTCACTATAAAATTCTAAAAACATCTCGAACAAAATATTTTCTACAAGAAAAAAACTCACGAAACTTTTTCTACAAAAAAAACTCTTCAAAAAAAATCTAGCAGCAAACTTTAACTAAAAAAACTCGATTATAAAAAATCCCCATACACTTTTTTAACACTCGTACGATACGATTTTCTTTTAAATTTTTCTAAAAAAATTTGGAATGTCAAATTTTTTTTAAACATTTTCTTAAATTCTTGAACAATATTTTTTCTAAAAAAATTTTTTTTAAACACGAATTTTTTACCAAACAAAAGTTTAATTATTAACAAACGGCTTTCTTAAATCATCCCTAAATACCCAGTAAAAACTTCGCTTACTTTTTTAAAACTAATAGCTTCCTTCACTCATTATTTAGAAGCTTTCTTCTATAACAACTTCTACAGCTACTTCTATAACTACTTCTTTCTGGATGTATGTAAGTAAAAAAATAATGACTTACATTTGAATGCGTTCATTATGAGACATCCCTTGTAAAGTTCATCGGTTCTTTCAGTAGAATTGTAAGTAGTGCTTTAAGTTTTTTCTAATTACTAAGCACATTATTTTGTAGGCGAAGTTTTTACTGGGTATGTTTTCTCTCCCAATCCACTGTGCTTAGTGATAAATATCATTTCCATTAAAAATTAATGTGTTAACATAATAAAACGTATACACGTGTATCACATTTTCTGTTCATAAAAGAAAATGCTTCCGTACTCTTTTCCTTTTGAAAACAACTGATGAAAATTGTTTTTATTGAAACAAAAAAAAAAAGAAAGGAATCACTCACAAATCCAGATGCACACGCACACGAACATACAGCCTCATACACATCAACAAGCAACCTGTGAAACTACAAACGATTTTGGATTAAAGGCGATTCAAATGGAAAAAGGCAAAAGGAATCGTAAACAAATTCATAAATATATAAAGTATTAATATGATATTTGCGTGTAATTTTGTGAGAAGGGTATGAATAAATTTGTGCATGTTTATGAAAATGATTAAGGATCAAACACATACTCGCACCCTCGAACTTTCACACACACACACACACACAGTTATTAATAAATTCTTTTGTTTTGGCTATTTTGGAACTTGAGTGCGTATGTTGCGGTTATAAATAATTAATCAACTTAAAAGCAATAATGTAAATCTTTTAATGTATTTTCAAATGTTTTCTTATGGGCTCTAATAAATAGTCCTTTGACAAGTGTAGAAAATTAAATGCGAAGATGGGGTCAGGATAAATGTTCGAATTGAAAAATTTCGTTAATTATTTTAACGAAATCAGCGCGTCAAACGTTTTCTGTCTGTCGAAAATGTTCATGTTCTTACAAAATTTTAAAATAAAACCAAATAGCGCGGCGTCAACGCTTTATAATTGAAAAAATCCGTTTTTGACAGCGCGTAGTGAAGTTGGCTGCTATTTTTAAAAGGTAAGGGCAGCTTAGCTATTTTTAGGTCAATCTAGCGGTTTTATGTCCACTTTTAATTTATATTTTATGGGTTTTATTCAAAAATATAAGTTAGTTCTACTGTTCATGACACAATGTTGAAGCCCTTCTTTAAGTAATTACGCTAGGCACTACAAAAGGTAACGCTTGACGTGCTAATTTGTATTGCTCTGTAATTTGACGAGATTTTTGGTAAATTAACCAAAAAATTATTTTTTTTATTTTTTATTTTTTCAAATAACACAACTCATTTAATTAAATAAATTTGTTTAGTTCTAAATTTTGGACAATTCAGAGCAGGCTATGCAGAGAAGCTTTAGTTAGCGAAGCCGATGTTTGGTATATCATAGAGGAAGAATTTGTAAATTTATTGTTTCACCAATACAACCGTAATTGGAAAATACATATGCTAATTTACTTCAGATGTTATTTAAATTTAATATTTCTTTTACTTTTTTAAAGTAATTTAAAGCAGTGTTCGAAAATAAACACTAAATATCGTTTCTTAATGTTCGGATTTGGTAGATTTATGGAAAACACAAACGCTAATAGTGTTTGTGTAGAAAATCATTAAAAAAATAACGTTTCCCTGTTAGTCATCTTTCGAACACAAAAATATTACTGCTTTTTATCAAACTCAACAAAAGATGCGAACATTTAATTCCGTTCGGTTCGGCTCATTAATGTTCGTCCCTTTTGGCTGGTAAAAAAAAACCAAACATTTTTTACAAAAACAAAATACACATACGAAAAAAACATTATAGAACATAAAAATATAATGTTTGTCTACAGTATCACTACAATTGTTCTGCTTTTTAACGAAGAACCGAACATAATATAATGTTCCGAACATTATATAATGTTCGGTTCTTTCTTGAAAATAGTTACGAACGGTATTAAGGGTTGTGTATGTCTACATACATCGTTCCTGGGTGTGTGAGCCGAACGTTAAATAATGTACTGTTTATTTTCGAACACTGATTTAAAGATTTTTCTAGATGGTTTTTTTGTGTATTTAAAATTTTTTTTAAGAACTTTTTTTAAAATATGGAAATTAAAAAAACTCACTCAAAAATTTAAAAATATGCAAAAATATGCAGTTTAAACCTAAATATGCAAAAATATGAATTTTCACCATAATATGCAACAATATGCAAAAACAAATCGATACCTTTTTTACGCGAATTTAATGATTCGGAAAGGTATTTGGTCTATATCATCCTTAGACTATCGACAAAAAACATGCATTTGCATGGAAATCGCATACCTAATTATTATGAATGCCATTAAACTACATGTCTTGGCAAAATTGTACTGTTCTGCGATCAAAAATTACGCTTTTATGAACAAAATATAATGAAATGGTTTTCTTGGAAAATAGTTTGAAGAATTCCATGGAGGACTTATCAATGTATGTTCTTCCAACATGTTAATAGTTTTCATTGTACAAAGTTTTTTGCTTCTCCTGTGAAATTCAATATTTGCTAGTTACGGCTTTTTGCATTGTAGCTTACGATATATATGTAGATGAGATTCTACCGGATGTTTACCAGGTATATTCCTTTTTTTTTTTTTTGGAAATTAATTTGGGTACTTATAAAACACAAATGCATATGGGCTAATCCGAAAATTTTTAAACCAAAGGCAGAAGTTTAAAGTTACCCAAAATCCAAATGTTTGTTAATGGAATAATAGGATACATATTCAAGCTTCAACATATATAAGCAATAAGGTTTTACGGTGGTTTTTTTGTTCTTGGCAGGGGCTAGCCTAAACGTACTTCTTGCTTTCATTTGTTCTTGTAAAAAAAGGGTATTTTCCATGGTCAAAAAAGTGGGCAAAACAATCGATTCAGTATTTAGCGTTTAGCAAAACTTTAATTTGCTTAATTTTCTTTTATTTAAGATACAAATCATATATGTATGTAAGTTATCTAATATATATTAAAAATTTGAACTAAAAATGGGTACACTCTGTGTAACGTCCGTAACAGAAAATGGGGGTTTTTAAACTTAACAGAATGAATTTTAATAATTTTGTTTTCCAAACTAGCTTTATAAACAGAGTTTTTTATGCACTTTAATCTGATGAAAAAAAGAAGTACCTTTATTACGCTTTTTTTTTCTTAATATAAATGACAAAGTGTGTAACGTCCGTAACGGCATGAAAATACCCAAAAGTTTTATTTTAATATTATGAGGTGGAAGTAAGTGTTTATAATGGCTCTAGGTTGCCGAGAATCCGAAAAACTTCACCTCAAAGTAACAAAAAGTGTGTTTTAATAACATGCGATCCCCCAATCTGCAACTTAAATTGTGATGAATTTCAAATTCTTCTAAAACCTAAAATAATTTCTGAATATCAATAATTAGTAATTAATAACCATGTTGTAAACCGCAACCTCCATGCACCCCTTCAAATATTTGATGGAACGCCCATGCTTGCAATGTTTCCGTACTGGATTTTCCGTTAGAAATCTTTAAGCAATTCTTGCTTTGATCGTGGTGACAAATATATTCGCATTAATTAAAATGTGTTCAAATGCAGACAGAGCAAAAAAATTTTGTGCAAATTTGAAAATAATACTGAAAAACTGTTGGTGTTTAAAACTAAAAAGGCAGAAAGAAAGCGAGCATATCTTGAGAAAATCAAAGAACAGTTAAAAAATAGTGTGTCACAGGCAAAAATAATAAAAAAAGATAATAGACAACGAACGAGTGGCCAAATTTAGAGAGGCACATAAATACATTCTGAGAAACATTACACAATTCGTAAAAGAATGGAATGTGAGTTGTTTCGAACGGAATTTTTTTGCTACTTCGCATGGAAAAGGAACGGTGGACGGTGTTGGCGCTGTTGTTAAGCGAAAAGTTTGGCAACTAGTAAAAACCCAAAATCTCATCTTAAAAAACTTTCGAGATTTTCACAAATTAGCAACAAAAAAAAAATATATAAATGGCGTTTTCGTAATTTACGTTGGTAAAAATTATGGCAAAACTACATCTGACGAAATATCAAAAACATGGATAAATGTAAAAAATATTCCAGCTCTTAAATCATATCATTATTTTTTCGGGCTTTTCCAATGAAAATACTACACCCATAGAAAAAACATGTTTAAATATGGTCACCTCCAACAATACTATTTTTAAAGAAAATTTTAAACATATTATGATTCATTTAACAATATTATTGTCACCGACAACCATATTAGGGTTGAAATAGTCCTCCATCAAGGAGCCACAAGCATATTATGGTTGCCTCCGAACATGTTATGGTCAAAAATAACTAAAACATGTTTTACACTTATAATAGCATGGTTGGTTTTCAACCATAGCATGTTGCTCTTGGAAAAGAGGAAAATACTATTGTTAATTTTAAAACAAATTATTGCCGTATTTAACCATAACATGTTTAGAGGCAACCATAATATGGTTGTGGCTTCTTCATGGAGGACTAATTCAACCATAATATGGTTGTAGGTGACAATCAGAGAAAGCCAAAAAGTTATATTTTTAATACTTATAACCTATTCATACGCCACCGAGCACGAGTAAAGGCAGGTATGACTACCAATAAGTATGAGCATGAATAAGTTTGTATATCGACCGGTATGAGTATGAACAAACACGCATGCTTATGGGTAATCCTTTGAATGCGTATGAGTATAGACATGTATCGTAAGTATCGACAAATAACTTCAACATTTTGTATGGTTATTTTAACGCAAGCAGTGTTGCCACGACCTAAAAATTTATGTTAAAGTTATATTAAACATAAATATTTGCTATCAAATTAAAATAATGCTTCTAAAGCTATAATAAATTATAATCTATTTTACGAAAGAGGTTTTTCATAAAAATAATTAAAAAAGGAGGCTATCAACTATTTTGGGATATTTTCTGTTTCGTTTTTTATGTTTCCAGCTAAAGAGAAATCTTAATGCTGCGCTGCAGGCAGGAAATTTCATTAAATTATTGATTCTTATTAAGACAACCGTGGATACCTTGTGGAGTTGTTTTTCCACCATAGCATGATGTCGAAGTCTTCTTTAAGGCTAAAATTTTCGTTGGCATACTGATTGACTTCAGCAATTAAATTCTAAACCATTTTTTAACGTCTTAAAAATGCAACTGGCAACAGATAAACTACTCAAACTCATAATATGTATGAATGTTACCTATATATCTCATTTCTTTACTGCGAATATGAATATTCGATTTTTTTTTTTTTGGATTACGGTAACTTTTTCTGTTTTTATTAAGAACGATTAAAATAACACGACGTATTTTAATTTGCATCCATTTAGTAATTTTTTTAGATTTTCTTAAATGTGAACGCAAATCTTTATATTACAGACATTTTTTTAAAGTCAACAATCGTTTTCCAATAAAATTTTGTTGAATTGTACTCAAAAGATTTTGAAAAAACGTATTTATTTGTGATTCAGCAATTTGGAAAAGAAAAATACTGGCAACATTTATGAAAAAATAATTAGTATTGTGGTTATTTTGTTGAACTATTTATGGTTTTTAATCCAAATTTTAATATTTTTAATTAGGCTTAAGTTCATGAAATTTAATTTTTCATTAAATTATTTTTATGAAGAAAGGAATTTTACAACATGAAAATTATTTAAAATTGTTATTGATAATCTTTCATTCTTGACGTGGCTGGGGCTCGAACCCCGGCCGGCAGGTTACCATGACATGTTTCGATTGCAACCACTCAATCTCCTCAGATGGTTTTGCCGTCTTACACTCGCAGCCATCGACGACTGCTGACGTCAATAAAAATTTTTGACAAAAGTACGCAAAAACAGAAGTAAGGAAGAAACATGTAAAATCAATTAAAATAGATAATCATTCAGGAAAGCAAATTTCGATCTACCAAATGTTAGAATACAATTTGGTTTAAAGATTGATGTTTGACTATTGACGTCAGCAGTCGTCGATGGCTGCGAGTGTAAGACGGCAAAACCATCTGAGGAGATTGAGTGGTTGCAATCGAAACATGTCATGGTAACCTGCCGGCCGGGGTTCGAGCCCCAGCCACGTCAAGAATGAAAGATTATCAATAACAATTTTAAATAATTTTCATGTTGTAAAATTCCTTTCTTCATAAAAATAATTTAATGAAAAATTAAATTTCATGAACTTAAGCCTAATTAAAAATATTAAAATTTATGAAAAAATTTAACAAAAAAAAATTGTTTGAAGTCAATGCTATAACTATGGGTGAACCTGAATATGTGCGAGTATGAAACACATTAAGTATGATACCATACATGAATGATACCCATTGACTTTCTCTGGTGACAATAATATGGTTATGTTAACCATAATATGCCTACAATTTTCTTTAAAAATAGGTTAAAAAGATTTTTAAATACATAAATGTTTTTTATATACACAATTTGGTTTAATGGAAAAAGTGTAACGTCCGTAACAGACAAAAATTAAGATTTTTGTTTAACAGGACTACTTAGACTTCTTTTCTAAGATGGATTGATATGGTCATATATTCCACTTAATTTTTTGTATTTGGACTTTTTTTGTTTATTATGCAAAATTAGCTAAAAAATGTGCAAATGCACATAAGCCTCAAAGTCGACTTCCATTTTTTGTAACGTCCGTAACGGAACTTTAAGCTAGCATAACTTTTTTTCAAAAACAGTTAACCTTTAAGTTTAAAACAAGTTTTAAAATACTCCCAAAGAACTGCATTTTGCAAAAAATTTCATGAAAATATTCTGTGTCAATCTTAACAAGCAAATTTGTGTGCGAATGTAACGTCCGTAACGCAGGATTAGCCCATATGGCAATCATTAACTGTCAATAAGCTAAATTTTATTTAAAATTAATTTTCGATTTTTAAAAACGACGTTTAATATTTCAAATCTGGTTAAATTGCACTTAAACTTCAATAAACCTGGGTATAGCGATTTAAAATTGAGAAGAAGGTATATGTTTATTAGTGAAACTAATATTGATTAAATTAAATAATTTATTTTCATCAAATTGTGTGCAAAACTTTTATACCCAACCTTTAGGTAAATAACAGGGTATTTATCCAACTTTCCCTATTTACCGGGTATTTACCAATTGGATATTTACTTTTTACCCATCTCAAGGAATATAACAAATTATTTTTAACCATACCGTTTCTTTACCAAAAAAGTTGCGAAAATAGAACCACAATATTTTTACAGCGGGTAGATATGAATATTGCATGTCGATTTTTTCCAAAAAGTGAACAAATAAAAATTTCGAATTATTACCCTCTTTATGATCAAGTGCCGATATGTATGAAAAAGTTAATAAGCATACATATGTATTAAAAGATTAATAGGAAAAAGTTGTTGTATTAAAGTTTGTGTGCGTAATTAAATAGTCAGTCAATAATTCCCTACCACTTATCACAAGCATATTAATATTTCTCTATTCAGCTGAAAGAAATATAAAATTATTGACTTGTACGTGTCTATGTGTTCTTGTTTTCTTAAAAAGAAAGGGAAGGGCCCAAAAAGTAATTAATTAGTAGAGAAGATAAAACATTATTTTTTTTTTTGGTATATCTTAAGCTGCCACTTAAAATGTCAATTTCAATTAAATAAATATTAACAGAACATGTTTTAAGAGGGGGGAAATCATATAAACTTTTTAAGTGATTAAGCTGGGATTACGTAAGTTTTTGTTTTTCAGTCAAAGTAATTTATGATTAAAAACCCTTCTTAAAATATTTTGCAACTCTCTAGTCCTTCAGTAAAAAATAGTGGTGATAAATTTCTTAGCAAAAAAAAAAAAAAAAAAAATTTACAACATGAAAATTAATTAAAATTGATATTTATAATCTTTCATTCTTGGCCATGGGCGGAGCTCGAACCCTGGCCGGCAGGTTACAATGACATGTTTCGATCGCAACCACTCGATCACCTCAGATGGATTTGCCGTCTAACACTCGCAGCCATCGACGACTGCTGACGTCAAAAGTTAAACATCAATCCTTAAACCAAATCGTATTTAAACCTTTGGTAGATCGAAATTTGCTTTTCTGAATGATTATCGATTTTAATTCCTTTCTTCATAAAAATAATTTAATGAAAATTAAATTTGATGAACTTAAGCCTAATTAAAAATATTAAAAATTTGGATTAAAAACCATAAATAGTTCAACAAAATAATAAAAAAAAAAAAAAATATTGACAAACGGTAAAAAAAATTGAACCCTCGATGCCATTTACCCTATGGCATCTAATTTAAACTCTAGTAATTTTAATCCTTTTAAATTTTTTGTTATGTTTTTCCAATGCAATTATCTGATTATTTAAAAAATAGGGTGACCCGGTAGGCTAGCTTGTAGTGAGCTATTGTATCAGTGCAAGGGTTGCGGGTTCGATTCCCGCCGGTCTGTTTCACTACAAGGGGCTGAAGGTCTACGTTACTGTTGCTCGGTTAATTAAGTTAGAATATAATTTGCAACTGTATTTGTAACTCTTATTAAATAAATTTAAAAAAAATAAATATTGGAAAAATACATCCAACAACTATTGGATTGTTGGATATTAATGGAATGATATCGTATCTGAACTGTTGAAATATGGCGAACTAAATGCCATGAATATCTCTACCGAATCAGCATTAATATATGGCGGAATGAATAATTGCCTGTTGACTGGCTAACGAGATTCATAACATCAATCCACAAAAAGGGCGACAAGATCGACTAAAATTATTTCAGGGGTATTTCTCCTCTTAATTTTGGCTACAAAATATTCACAAATATTTTATATGAACGCTTAAACACATACGCAGAGGGTATAATCGGTGACTACCAATGCAGATTTCGGAGCAATCGATCGACAACTGACTTAGGCTTCATCATCACACAGATTATTAAAACAATTGAATTTAATGAATATGGGGGATTTCATTTCAAATTACCCAACTTTTGAAATCGATGTCTTCCGCTTTGGATGAACTTTGCACCAAGGTAAGTCCTATTGGTTATTAGTTTAGACACAAATCGGCCAAAAAGTTTCTGAGTAAAGCCTAGTACTCTGTTCAAATTTGTGAAAAACGTTGAGCAACATTTATTATTCCACACGAAAATTTTGACATGTATCAATGTTACCTATCTTGCGAGTTTGTACAATTTGACGTTTTTATTCCTGTAAAGTATGCGACATTGTTTTGCGTAATGTAAACAAAACCCACATGTATTTTACTATAATTTATATTTTTAATAAAAAATTTAATAAAAAAGAAAGTAAATATGGTTAACAAACTGTAACCTTTTCTTTTTAAATAATCAGCTCATATTTTTTTGTTTTGCTTAAAATTCCACGTCAAATAAATGCAGCTTACATTATTTCGCAGTTGTAAAAAAATGTTGCCAGAAACATTTCGGAACTTTTTCACAAAATGAACTGAGTACAACTCTATCAACATTATTTCATAGATATTCCGCACAAGTTTTTTTCATATGCGTTTTGACAGAATTTCACGTGAAATGTTTAACAGAGTACCAGGCTTTAAAGGGGATTAAAATTAGATATTTGGCCAAACATGTGTTATTTCTTATCCACGTAACTTATAACTTATTGGTGTTAGCAAAATTTGTCCAAAACAAATCTGATAGCATTTTCTTCAATCTTTCGACCATTTTCACAAATTTTTTTTAAATTTAAAACAATAAAATAATTTTTATTTTTTTTTTTTACCCCATTTGAAACAGATTTTCATGAAAGTTGACAATAAAATTCCTAATCTTGCAAAGCTATGACACAACAATTTTTGTTAAAATAACATTAGCGTTCTTAGGCGTACTAAACTGTTTTCCGAAAGTAGGCTTTATATGAGGCCAATGGTAAATTGTAGATCTTTACGAAATTTAGTAATATGATTTCTAGCCATATAGAACGAATTTGTGCAAAATCGTTTATCAAACCGGTCATTATGTTATTAATTTTGTTAGTTTTTGTAGCAAAATTATAAATTTTTTAGGTTAGTGGTTCCCAATTTGGATTCATTACTATAATCCTACTGAAACGGTTTTGCTGGATTTCAACTTAAAACTGCTTAGGAAAATATGTATACACCAATATTGTGATTTTCTTTTAAGTTGTTCAAAAGTGACCGTCTTTTCAAAATAAGTACAGAATGGCTGATGGACAGACAGACCGACATCGCTAAAGCGACTTAGAATTACTAAAGGACCCACAATCACCGTTTTTGGCAACTCTGGTATTTTGTGCCCATGTTCTGTAACTCCCGCGTTGAGAAACTTTTCGATTGAAATGTGAGAACTAAAAAAAAAATACTATAAATTGAAACAAACATGTTTTTCTCACTAAACTGTTACTGTAACATTTTTGGTGTGTAATAGCTGTAACGTAAGGAAATTACTCGCCAAAAATGTTACAGTAACAGTTAAGTGAGAAAAACATGTTTGTTTCAATTTCTCACATTTCAATTGAAAAGTTTCTCAACGCGGGAGTTACAGAACATGGGCACAAAATACCAGAGTTGCCAAAAACGGAGAAAATTTCGATCCGCATCGAAACGCAGAATAGGGGTGAATGTCGATCCTTAGTGTTCGGTTCCGTAGATTTGGGGAAAACACAAACGCTAATAGTGTTTTTGTAGAAAATAATTTTAGAATAATACTGTTTTGTATCAAACTCATCACAAGATGAGAACATTTAATTCCGTTCGGTTTTTTTTTAATCCACAAGCTTCATTGTGTTCGGTTCGGTTCATTAATGTTCATCCATTTGGCTGGTTAAAAAAAAAAACAAAATTCTTTTACAAAAACCAAATACACATACGAAAAATAAACCAAAAAGCCAGCAAAACAAACATATACACACTCAAGCTAGCTGTTCGTGGTGCGGTCGTTGCTAAAATGTTTTGTTTGTTCATTTCTCTATCAATGTAAAAAAAGAAACATTCAAGAACATTAAAATATAATGTTTGTCTAAAGTATCACTACAATTTTCTGTTTTTTTAACGAAGTACAGAACAAAATATAATGTTCGGCTCTTTCTTAAAAATAGTTACGAACGGTATTAAGCGTTGTGTTCGTCTAAACAATCACTAAAAAAATAGATATCGTCCTTGGGTGTGTGAGCCGAACGCTAAATAATGTACTGTTTATTTTCGAACAATGCCCACAATATATAAACTTAATGAGGTCTGAGATAAATATTGAAAAAGTTTCAGAAGGAATGAAAAACTAAGTATACCCTCATTCACCACTAGCGGTAATGGAGGTTATAAAAAAAAAACCTTCAACCTTTCTGTTACTTCTGTCAACAAGATCAATTCGAAAAACTACTTAAAAACTATTTAAGTTCTGAATGAAACGCACACCAAAATATATTTATTCTTGCACCTATAGGACGCGACAGTCCTAGAGACAGACTTTTTTATAAAATAATTATTGTTAGTTTTAATTTTGTGAACGGTTTTTCAAAAACTTCTTGATTCTTCTTCATGTTATTATTTAGTTTCAAGCATTTTCACTTGTTTGCTGTTTAATAAATTTTAATAACTATGAGTCTAATATCCATAAAGTCTTATATCAGATTTTGCTTGTTGTTTTCCCAAATAGTTACAGTATCTGCTGTTTTTGTTATTGCTGTTGTTGCTAAGTTGTAATAGTAACATGTAAACTTATGTAAACGAACAATTTACAGTTAGTCATATACACTTGTTTGTAAATAACTAATTTAAACTTGCTGCCATATTCTGGTTTCTATGTTCATACGTACTCTGCGTATGCAAGTATTGCAAAAAGTTTGAGGAAAAAAGTCAAAAGGCCAAAACATTAGCAAGGCCCAATGTGTAAAGAAAAAATAGTAGTTATTGCTCTAAGCAAAAAATTTTTATTTGAAAGATTTTCAAAAATTGCTAAAAATAGACTTTTTAAAAATTTTTTATAGTTTATAGTACTGGCTTGAGTGAAAATATGAGAGGGTCCCAGCAAAAACTTTGCTTACAAAATAAGCAGAAAAAATAATGAGAATTTGACGAGCCGACTACTTACTTTTCTACTAGAAAAAGTACTTATTTTTGTTCGAGATGTCCCAAAAGTAATCCTTTATAATTTAGCCTATTATAATCTAAAAAATAATATGTTTTTTTTATACTTAAAATTTTTATAAAAATATATAGTTACACAAAGTCAATAAAGTAAAATTTTTTTAATTTTTTAAAATTTTTTTTTTCTTATTTTATCTTACTTTATTTTATTTTTTATTTTTTTTTCTGTCTCTGGCGGGATTCGATCGCGCAACCTCGGTGCTGATAGACTAGCTCGCTACCAGCTAGTCTACCGGGGCAGTGTAGTTTTTGTATTATAAAACTATGTTTTTTACTCAATTAAGAGCGTAAATATGAGATTAAATTGTCCATAATAACAATAACAACGTTGATTGAAAGTGGATTGAAAGCAGGGTTGATAAAGTTGGTACAATTGTACTTTTTTTGGTACAATTCAAAACTAAAAAGTACAATGGTACCCCCGTGACTCATTTGGTACTATTTCCAAATTTCTCAAACCTACATATTTATAATTGATATAAAATGGCAACTCGTATTTACAGTCCAATGAATATAAGCGGAGTTAAGTATTTGGGGCAAATAGTCTTGCGAAAATGCAAAATGTCGTAGCTTTTTAATGAAATCCAAGGGAGACTCTATTTTTGGCTTTTGGATTTAACAAAACAGCTATGCTATTTTGAATTTGCTCTTTTGCAGCACCATTTTTACCAAACACTGAACTCCGCTATTGTCAATAAATTTTTGCAATTATCCATTGAACGATTGCTTATGCCACAATCTAAATTAAGTATCAGCGGCAGCATATAAGCGTGCATTTTCTGATGATATTGGCAATTTTTTAAAAGATAAAGGAAACCACTTCTGCAAAAGTTCTACATAGTAGAATGTCGACTTCCTCTCAATTCAAGATTATTTTGGATACTCATAATATTTTCAAATAATTCGTCAACAAGATTATTGTCACGTGAAAAAGTAATCAACAGAATTTTGGAACAGTGGGAACCCACTCCATTATTATTTTACTCCGAATTATTTTGAAGGAGATTTTACAAGCGCTAAATTAAGTTTTATTATATTCCGACTTTCTACTCCTTTCCTGTTTCTGCAGTACATATTGAAAATTGTAAACACAATAAATTTGGAAATGCAATCCGAAGATTTTCGTATGCACATATTTTTAGAACGCTTAAACATTTTATTTTCGTTTAAAATTCTAGATTGTATTTTGAGAAATATTCGCCAATTTTCCACAAAAAAGACGATAAATTCTAAAATGTGTATAAAAACGCTCTATGGCGGAAATAAAAAAAAAATAAATTGATTTCTCGACCCTTAAAACCGCATGATAAAGGTCTGGCTAGACCAAATACAATTTTTTTGCCTCTGCACAGAAAAAAATAATTTTCATATTTGAATACGAAAATCGCATATTTGATTTTTTGAATTTTCTGCGATGACGATTTTTGCATTATTGACAAAAAAAAGTTTGTAGGTATAGTTATTGAATTTTTAGTCAACAACCAAGTTTATTGAATCAATAAAAAAAGTTGTTGCCCAAAATAATTTTTTTCAACAAAATGTTTGCTTGATTTGTTAAAATAAATTATTGGAAATGTTGAATATGTAAATCAAATAAAATGTTTATCGAATCTTTATTTATTAATGGTGACGTGCTTAATTGCCAATTTTTTTCCATTATAAATAAATACACAGAAATTTATTATGGGGGGATAAGCTAGTTCCTATGTGCATTTCGCTGGTTGCTTAAGCCAGATCCTCAGGAAACCTTTTTCTAAAGACTTTGGCAAAACTAAAGATATTTAACCAAATAAAACTGTTAAGCGAATGAGAATTATGACCTATTATAAAATGAACAAGAGTTGTAAAAATACTGTTTTAAGGTTTTTTTTTTTTTTTTTTTTTTTTTTTTCATTATTTTTTTATTGAATCTTCATAATTAAATATGAACTAACATCAACTGTTTTAACGTTGATACAAATATTTGTTTTATTGAATATCAAGAAATATTTAAATATTTCATTATTAAATATGTTTTATTGAGTGCTATTTTGTAAAGTGTATACATATTTGATAAATTTTTTCATTGAATCAAACACAAAGTATGTTGAACAAAAATTATATTTTTAACAAACTGTGTTGTTAAAAATTTTCTTGAGATATTTTTTTCTGTGTGTTCTTGAATATTTTGAAAAACTAACTACTATTTTGAAAAATCTAGGGCTCGAAATTCATTTTTGACCTATGGTTTCTTTGGCAAAGTTTCTTGTAATGGCTTTTAGAACAAGAATCGTAATGTGCTTTTTTTTTTGTTATCTATTCTTTACATGTAAAAATGAATTTTAAGTACCTGTTGGTTTTTTTTGTATTAAATTTTTGTTTTTAAAAATCAAAATTTATAAAAAAATGATTTAGTACTATTGGGGTCGAAAAAGTACGATTTTAAAAGTTCGTTGGTACAATAATGGTTTTCTCATTTATCATCCCTGATTGAAAGTTTTTGTTTCATTACGATAATGACATTTTTATTGTCATAATGAAAATTTAAATTTTTCTGTATATTTAAGATATAATAATAAAGTTATTATTTAATATATAACAAATAATCCAAAAAGTGGCGAATAAAGCTACAAAGTAATGAATTCTTGAAGTCATTAAAAGTAGGATTGTA
This sequence comes from Pollenia angustigena, assembly GCA_930367215.1. NCBI lineage: Eukaryota > Metazoa > Arthropoda > Insecta > Diptera > Polleniidae > Pollenia > Pollenia angustigena. The sequence goes on along the minus strand of OV884058.1, from coordinate 186,167,957 downwards.
AGTAAAGTTTTTGCTGGGGTTATGGGTAAAAATAAGAGATTTATTTGTAAAACTTCAGGGACCGTAACAGTTATTCCCCTTTTTATTAAAGGCAGATGAAAACAGTTATTTTTTGATGTTTTATTTTTTTTTTTTTTGAACAAAAATAACAGTTATTTTCTGATTTTTATTTTTTTTGAACAAAAATAACTGTTATTTTTTCGATCAAAAATAACAGTTATTCTTTTATTTTTTTGAACAAAAATAACAGTTAAATATTGATTTTTATATTTTCGAGCAAAAATAAAAGTTATTCTTTAAAGAAATGTACGTGATTTAATAATTTAGTTGACTTTAAATTTTTATTTTAATGTGTAATTATCATTGGAATTTCTTATGCACGTTAAAATAATTATTAAAAGCAACTAAATTATTAAATTACGTACATTTCTTTAGAGAATAACTTTAATTTTTGCTCGAAAAAATAAAAATCAATAATTAACTGTTATTTTTGTTAAAAAAAAATATAAATCAAAAAATAACTTTTATTTTTGATCGAAAAAATAAAAATCAAAAAATAACAGTTATTTTTGTTCAAAAAAATAAAAATCAGAACATAACTTGTAAGTTTGATCGAAAATATAAAAATCAAAATTTCAAAAATCAATATACTATTTTATCATTGACAAGTGCATAAGAAACAATATGGTATACTTGAATCCGTTTTTAGACATTTACTTCTTTATGCTTTTTGTGCTGGGTACACACTATGCAACACATTTACGCAATCTAGTGAATTAAATTCATTTTCATTCATTCCAGGTTGCATCAACATCAAAACGCTTTGATATTTTGAGGTTGCATTGAAACAGATTGCATGTAGGTTGCACTGTGTGTGCCCAGCATAATGTGTTAAAATTCCAAAATAACTGTTATTTTCGGTCCCTGTAAAAATTAGTGGCAGTCTTGGTTTTTTGCTGATATCACTGCCATTTCTGGCTGAATTTCAAAAAGAACCTATTCCGCATTGTATGTCATTATTTTAGCATTATAATATTTAAAGCAACCTAGTTCCCAGCATATCAGAATAGACAATGTTTTTTATTTTATTTTGGGCAATCCTACTGAACATAAGTTTCATCTGTCGGTGTTTGCGTAGTAAAGAGTGGAGGGGTTGTTAGTTGTGTAATTGATGCCTGAAATCGCATTAACAAAAAAAGAAAAATTCTGTAGTTTTACATGTCAGTATAAATAGGTACACACAGAAAAAAATACCAATGTTAAAATAACATTGCGAAATGTTGATTGAGAATCATGGTAAATTTCTGCAAAAGTATGCCCTTTATTTAAATTTATCATTATTTCATATTAATTTTAAATGAAAAATATTAAAATAATCTTAAATCAAGTTTATTTAATATTAGTCACTGTTAAAATAACATTCTTCAATATTGAATCCATAAAAACCTGTTTTATATTAAAATCAAAAGTTTATCTTGTTAAATTAACATGCATACACACTTAAGCATGTACATCTTTTTATTTTCATGTTAAAAATATGTTATAAAAAGAAGACAATTCCCGTATTCTTTTAATTAAAATTATTTAGTTAAATAGTACATCAAGTTTTCAAAGTAGAATGATGACAAAAACGATATCGGGCCATTCTGCTGATGCTTCTGTTAACAAAGGAGATACAAAATAAGTGAAACATGTGTTACAGGGGTAAGTGTTTTAAATTATTCTTAAATAAATGCATATGTTGTCTTCACACTGTTATATCAACTCAAACCAATTTGATTCTACATGAAATTCACGTTGTTTCAACTTTAAATAACTTTCATTCAACGTGATTCGGATTGTTATTTCAATATTAATTACATTTTGCTCTAACTTTACTGCAATGTTAAATTAACATGAATTATAGTTATATCAAAAGAAAAAAATGTTGGTCGCAGTTATTGTAAAATCAGGTTGAATTAACATGAAACAACAATGAAGCAAAATCACTACTGAAAAATGTAAAATCAACCTTGTTTTGAACGAATTTACATTGATTTTTTTCTGTGTGTATGTGTTGAGAATTTCTGTGTGTATGACATGAAACTTTTAGATGAACAAAAAAAATGTTTTCCTGACCAGTTGTTAAGTCTTCTTAAAATTAATTGAATGTTTGGAAAATTAATTAATTAGTTTTACATAAGTTGATTTTTTCTTCTAACAAATCTAATTTAAATTAATAAACTTTAGTGAAGAGAATTTAAAGGACCTTGTGTATCATAATAAGTTTTTCGTTTGGAAGGAAACGTGTTGTTGTTAACAAAAAAATCTCCGAATAGCAAAGTCATGCAATTACTCAGGCCTGTAAGATTTGGAAAAAGTCGAAAATCTGGGACAAGAGAACAGCTGAGTTGCGTTGAAGCCGAATCTGTTCTCAGAATTTCTGCATCGCATGAGCACTAAAAAAAAGCAGCGAAAATACAATGATATACGGAAAACCCGCATTTTTCAAACTTCAGGCTAAGGTGTTATAAAGGTTTAACATTTTTTTAAAGGTAATTAAAAGAAAAAAGATGAATTCGAGCGGATACAACACTTCGAATATGGTGAAAAACAGGGATTTTTTTAGTTTAAGCTAATCTCGAAAACCAGTAAAACCCTTAAAAAAGTATACTCTGGTCTATGGGTTAAAAATTTGTTGGCCTGTGTTAGCTAAAAAATATTTTTTTTTTGAAAAAATTACAATTTTGTTACGAAAAATATCGAAAATTTATCATTTTAAAATACTTTCTTTTTGAACGAAGTACCTTTTGATTAGATGTACCTATTTGTTAATTATTACCGAAATCTACATTATTTAATCAAAAAGAGTACCTTTTTAGTTAAAAAAAGTACATTTTTAACAAAAAGTATCTTTGTAAAAGCGGCTTTTCAAAAAAGTTGCTGTTTTACAACAAGTTTCTTTTTAACAAAAAAATAGTACATACCTTTAAAATAAAGGTACATTTTAACAAAAAGTAAATTTTAAGTAAAACGTAAATTTTTAAAATAAGTACCTTTTTAACAAACGTAACTTTCTGACAAAAATAACCTTTTTCACAAAAAGTAAACAGTACCTTTTTAACAAAAAGTAAAAAGTACCTTTTTAACAAAAAATAAAAAGTACATTTTTAACAAAAAGTAAAAAGTACCTTTTTAACAAAAAGTAAAAAGTACCTTTTTAACAAAAAGTAAAAAGTACCTTTTTAACAAAAAGTAAAAAGTACCTTTTTAACAAAAAGTAAAAAGTACCTCTTTATCAAGAAGAACTTTTTTAACAAAAAGTTCCTTTTAAACAAAAAAAAAAATTTTACTAACAAAAAGTACCCTTTTAACAAAAAGTACCTATTCAACAAAATGTATTTTAGTGCCAAAAAGTATTTTTTCAACAAGTGCTTTTATATTTAAATATGTCTTTAAGTTAGCATTCAAGTAAAAAATGTGTCTTTACTTTTTGGGCTTTAGTGTATTTCTGTTTCAATGGCCAGTAATGCAGTTTCGTTTTTAAATGCTATTTATTATTTCTGAAAAATACTCGTATAATTGCATCAAATTATAACATTTCATATGTACATATGTATTTGCTTATTACGCTTAACTTCCAAATATGAATACGAAATTTTGAGTTATTTCAATATTTGCTTCTTTTTAAATCGCGTTTGAAAGGAGATGAATATAAGCAAACGAGCGCTGGCCAGCGATAACCAAAACAAACCATTCGGTTGTACAACAACCAACTAGTTGCATGGCAAAATTAAAAAATTAAATTTTTTTTCCCCCCTTTAATTCACATTTTGCAAATGAATTCTTCTGCAGAGCAAAAATTTTAAAAGTGAAAATGAGAAAAAAAAATTAAACCCACAAATAAGAATTTCCAATAACGAAATATGAATGCAATTTACCAGGCTGAAAACTAAAACAACCAGCGGTCGAAGGAGTCTGTCAGGCAAACAGGCACTCAGACATATGGACTGAGTTTGGTGTTATTCCCTTAAACAAACACCATGAAGTGTATGTATGGATGTAGATTACAAATATATAAATGAGTGGATAAAAATTAAAAAAAAAAAAATAAATGAATGGATGAATGAATGAATGAATGATTTACCACTAAAACACACACTACCACAAAAACAGAAACCGACAGATAAACTAATGTAACGTAATGCTGCTTTTTTACACAACTTATACACATGGCATAAGAGGAAGCGTGTATTCTACACATCCATCTGGATGTTGCATGTGTATGTGGAAATATAAACATGAAGAAAAACTGTTGGTTTTATTCTACCACACTTACTAACATTTTTGGTAACTATTACTGTACAACTACAAGAGCACTACTACAACTACTTCTACCAGGAACTGCAACAAGAACTGTGAATGATATGAATTTAGCTTGTAGGGGTTTCAATCCAGGAACTGCTCTTAAGAGTAAACAAAAAACCGGAAATAAACAGGGAAAAATATGCAATTTCATGTTTTTCCTTATGCGACGAATGAATGCAGCAACAATATATTTATCCGTTTTAGAGCTCTTTATGAAATTAGGCATCGATTTGTTAGTGCATATTTTTGCATATATTACCATTTGCAGCATGTTTTTGCATAATTCAGTTCGAAGAATTTTTTGCAGCATTTTTTAGGCTTATAGTGCATATTTCGCCTTTTTGAAGCATATTTTAAACATGTTCAATTTGTTTTGATGCCTTAAAATGCTTTCACAGCTAATAAAAAAAAAATTATTTTACACTGTGAAATTTTATGGCTGTAGGAAATATCGCCCAAAGAAAAATGGCCCAAAAAAATAAATGAAAAATCGCCCAAAAAAATTCCATGTAAAATTGGGCCTGAATTCATATGAAAAGTGACCCAAAATTGTTGGGCTATTTTTCGTTACAATTGGCTGATTTTTCGTTTTTTAAATTTGGTGATTTTTCATTATGAAAAATCACCCAAAAATATTATATGAAAAATAGCCCATTTATTCGGGCATACTATTTGTCTAAATCATTCATTATTACTATACGAAGAATTCCTAAATGTTATTTATAAAAATAACGGGACATATTGCAAAAAGGTGGCATGTCATAACGTCCAGTGACATAGTGTCCGTGGACAAGCTCGAAAGCATAGCTTACAAACTCGAAAGCATAGCCGGCCTCTTTGATAAAAAAAAGTACCGGCTTCGCTAACTAAAGCTTTCCTGCAAAGCCGGCCTTCGGCCGGGTGCAAGGTTTTTCTCCTCTATGGTATAACAAAAACCGGCTTCGCTAACTAAAGCTTCTCTGCCCAGCCGGCTTTCGGCCAGGCGCAAGGATTTTCTCCTCTATGGTATAACAAATACTGGCTTCGATAACTAAAGCTTATCTGCGAAGTCGGCCTTCGTTCGGAAACAAGGCAGATTTTAGAAGCTTTACTTAGCGAAACCGGTACTTGTTATACCATAAAGGAGAAAATCCTTGCGCCCGGCCGAAGGCCGGCTATGCAGAGAAGCTTTAGTTAGCGAAGCCGGTTTTTGTTATACCATAGAGTAGAAAATCCGTCTATGCCGAAAAGCTTTAGTAAGCGCTGCCGGTATTTGTTACAACATAGGGGAGATAATCCTTGCGCCCAAAAGTGTTTTCGTTATAAGATTATTATATGCACCCAGAGAAAAAACAACAAAACCATTTTTAAAAAAATGTTGACCATATTATGTTTAATTTAACCAAATCATTGTCACCGACAACCACATTATGGTAAAATAAGTTTCTTTAAAAATAGTTTTGTTGGTTGTGACCATAATAAAACATGTTTTTCTCTTACATTACAAGTTACTAAATTTATATGAATAATAAACACTGTTTTGCAAAATGGGTAATTTTTAATTTCTTTTTTGGGAAAAAATTCGTTTTTTCTTTTTGGGTCATTTTTTATTTTCAATTTGGGCTCTTTTTCGTTTCTTTTGGGCAAAATTTCATATTTAACTTTTTGGGTTATTTTTCATGTTCTTTTGGGCGATTCTTCATTTTGGCGATTTTTCATTATTTTTTTTGGGCCATTTTTCTTTGGGCGATATTTCCTACAGCCAAATTTTATACATAAGCAAAATTTATGGTAATAACAATTATACACATAGAAATCTAGACCCATCTTCTAGTAGACCGCTTGACTTTTTTAAGTGAGATTTACCAACGACCATCCGTCTGCCTGACTGGTTGGTGAGAATCGGTCTATAATTTGACATATTCCCATATAAACTACTTTCCGAAATAGACCCTTTGTGCCATAAATCATCTAATAATGTCCGTATTAAGATTAAATTTGCCCTAAAAAAAAATATTTTACTGCGAATTAATTTTTTTTTAAATCAGTTGACATTTGACTTTAAACGTAAATATTATTTTAAAATTTAACGACCGTCCCTAAAACCCTTTAAGACGAAAAATCTAATACGGATGGTGAATCTAGAATCTAGATGGTCAGCCTTATTACGAAAGTCATTGTAGTGGTCGATTCCGAAGTCGTACCCGTTTGAAATGTTTGTCGTTATTACGACAACGACCAAATAAAACACATAGGAAGTTTGTAGTTTTTATGCCGTTAACATCAACAATAATTCCAATTTCGAAAAAAGACTGGGTTTCGACTACGAATAACGCCGAATATTCGCCACAAATAACTCTTATATAAAATCTAAGCTCTTATAATGACTGCCCATCGGTTCCAAATAGGGTGCGATCTCAAAATTTGTCTCTAACTATTGATGTGTATGGGTTTTACCGATTATCATTTTAGACTTGTTTTTTAAATGCAAATATTTTTAAATATTTTTTTTTTCAAATAAGCAATTTTTGGTTTTTTGGAGCATAATTTTAACAGTTTTTATGGCATATTTTCAAGTTTTTTCTGCATATTTAAAGCGCATAAACACTTTTTTGAAGCATATTTCCGGTTTCCCTCGCTATGAAGAATACAAAAATTCTAGCAATATGTTGTATCGTATTTCACTATATATTATAACTAGCTGGCCCGGCAAACATTGTTTTGCTACATAACTTATCTCTTTCAGATGTAACAGTGTCTGCTAGCCAAATTTTAAGAAAAAATTATAGGCTATAGTTCTTTCCAGATGTTACACTATTTGCCTTCCAAATTTCAAGAAAATTAATTGATTAGTTAAGAAGATATAGGGAGGCGGAGCTTTTACCCCTCTTGCCCTATTCAATGCCCTGTACTCTTTCCGATGTAACAGTGTATGCATGCCAAATTTAAAGAAAACCGATTGATTAGTAAAGAAAATAGAAGGAGGGGGAGCTTTTACCCCTCTTGCTCTATTTCACGCCCTAAATAATAAAAAATATAGGTTATAGTTCTTTCCAACTGTAACACTTATTTCAAAAAAAATCGGTTGATTTCACACCGGTTGATTAGTTGAGAAGATTGAGGTGTGGGAGCTTTTACCCCTATTGCAATATTTTGCGCCCTCTAGCGATAAAAAATATACTCTACGACCTATTCTCATACCTAACAAATACACATACAAAATTTCATAAAAATCTGTTAAGACGTTTCGGAGGAGTTCAAAATAAAGGGCATTTTGTTGATATTTATATGGGAATAAAAATACATGTCTCGGAATGAATGCAGTGTTCACTAAAATGGCTATAACTCAAGAACCAATACACATTTGAATACATAAAAACCTTGGTATTGACGTCACCTTCCACGTGAACTTTACAGAAACATCGGTTCACGCATTTCAGAGAACATCAATTACTAACACAATGCAACTTATTTGTATATCATGTATACAAGAATGGGCCAATAAGTCCATAACTCTTAAAACTTCCTACCTTTGAACTTAAAGGGCAACTACTACCTCTGTCGACAAACGTCTTTCAATTGACTCCTGTGCCCATGTTCTGTAACTCTCGCGTCGAGAAAGTTTTCGATTGAAATGTGTAAAATGAAACAAAAATGCCATAAATTGAAACAAACAGCTGTTTTTCACACTTAACTGTGTCTGTAACTTTTTTGGCGAGTACACGCTGTCACGTAATGAAATTTCTCGCCAATTTACAGAAAAAGTGTGTCTGTAACATTTCGGTGAGAAAAGTTCCCGCTTTGAACTGTCAAATAAACTTACGAATAAAAATGGGGCGAGAAAAAATGTTAACACTAAAAAACAATTTAAAATGCAAAGAATAATAATAATAATATTTCGTTCTTGGCACATTTTTCATTGTTTTATTATTTTGCTCTTAAAATTTTAATAAAATATACGAATCTCTTCAAAGCTCGTTTGTAAACAACAAACATTAAAGTCGCTCTTTACACAATTTGGTTTAGCCGACGGTTGTATTTTCGCCGCCGTCGTTGAAAAATGTTAAATTTTTGGTAAATTTTGATCGCCGTCAACGATATGTGTTACTGGCGTTCTGAACGTCTGCAATATCACATCGGCTTCGAATGCAATATTTTTACATTTATAACGTAACGACGTAATCTCTTTTGATAGTTTTCGACATGAGTTACAGACACACATTTTTCTCACTTTTCGAGAAACGATGAAATATTTTGTTTCACATCTTTTCGATGCAAAAGTTCTCACTAAAGTTACAGAACATGGGTCCTGGTAAAATGTTTTTTTATGTTTTGTTATATTTTTTGTATTTGAAAGCTATTGATAGCAACCTTCCTGGTGGTTTGAGGAGAAAATAAAAAAATTATTTCTCGCGATGAAATTCGGTCTTTATCAGTTTTAAGGGCCTAAAAATCAAAGTTCACTGCCGACTTTATAGCCCAAAATGCCCATGGCTCCCGCAACGATCCCACTTTTTTGTACACTTATTTCTAAATAACCCTATTGCTAATATTCTAACAACAATATTTGCCTGCAACACTTCTAACCAGAGATAGATGAACACACCATTTGAAAAATTTGCTACGTACAAGAAATTAAAAAAAAAATTAAATTTTCAAAACTGCAATCAATTGAAGAGAAAATTAATTAGTGGAAGCTTTAAAAATGTAATTTAAAATATACTTGAGTAGAAATTAAGGTAATTAAAAGTTAACTAATTTGCTGGCAAAAAAGAAAAGGTTAAATAATTTCGATGTATTGAAGTAATTTTACATTAAAGCCAAAACCAAAATTTATAATTTGAGTTTTTTGTAAAAAATGTGTATGTGGACACTGATATGTACCTGTACAGTGTACATTAGGGTGACCGTTAAAATCAAAAGTTGGATTTATTTAGGTCTCACTCGCCAATTTGGTGGGTATTGGTAAAAAAAACAACTCAAAAAAATTTTTAGGACGATCGGCGAAGGCTAAGCCGTCCCTCAAGCCCGCCAAAGTTTGAGAAAAATCGTAAAGTCCGACTTGTATGACTTATATTTAGGAAAATATTAATTTTACATAAAAATCGTTTTCTAAGAAGTTGTTGTTAGTAAAGTTTCCAACAACTTTTGCCATAACAAGTTTTCTCTAAAACTGATATTGAACAAAACCTAATTAAAATAAAAAGTAAACAGCAGCATTGATGCGAATTTTTTCTTTAGAACTGTTTTTTCTTACACATGTCAATTCAGCTTTAATATTTGTGTTTGTGTGCGTTTGCTTAAAAAAAAAATAGTCAAACGCATATCATTTGTTTCTAACGTACCACGGTTGATAAAGTTGGTGCAATTGCACTTTTTTGGTTTTTATATCAATACCCACCGAATTGGGGGGTTAGAGCATGGAAAAATAGAAAAAAAATTTGATCCATACAATTAACGACCACCCTAGTGTACATACACAAATAGTTCACGAAAGCATCTCGTAATAGATGGGAAATAAGCGTTATTATGGAATGTCGGCTTTGGCGTTGATTCGGCTTCGGTTGGCCGGGCTTACATACGATTTCTTACGCTTGGCAATAATAAATTCATTTTTATTTGTCGCTAGTTTCAAACATGTAAAATCGTCTTTAAGTGGCTGGCTGTAAGTATAAATCACCACTTCTTAATCGCACAAATTATCCCACGCACGTTAAAAACAATGTAACATATTCCGGATAAGCCTCGGCGACCAATCAATGTTCTTAGTTTCACTGTTTTTTATATACACAATACACACACAAGCTGTTCGTGCTGCGGACGCTGCTAACATTATTTTTTTTTTTTTTTGTTCATTTCTTTATCAATCTAAAAAAAAGTAAAATTATAGAACATTAAAATATAATGTTTGTCTACAGTATCACTACAATTGTTCTGTTTTTTAACGAAGAACAGAACACTATATAATGTTCGGCTCTTTCTTGAAAATAATAACGAACGGTATTTAACCGTACGATACATACCCAACTTTTTCTACGAGACCACACACCCGGGATACGTTTGTACCTACTAGCTTATTTTGGCTTTTCCTTATGTTTAAACGGTCCAATTTAATTTTTATTTTTTTTAAAGCGTAAATAAATATTTTAAAAATGTTTAAGTTTTGTTTCATGCAAATATTCTACATGGTTCAAAAGATATAAGCAAAAGAGTGCATGCAGGCAGCTATTATTCAAGTGATAAACAAATGTTTGTAGTAGTTGGATATTTTAACGGTTGCTTTTTGATGTTGTTGTGCATTCGCCATTATTTAGCGGATCACCAATACCGAGTGCACAGAATGTAACAATAATTCATAATTTTCATTTTTCAAATAGAATTATATAATTTTAACACACTATAAAATGGTTTGTTGCCTTTTATTTTGATATAAACTGGTGTGGCACAAACGTATCCCGCGTGGTCGTTTACGTAGGTGTCGAATTTGGAAGCTCGTAGCTCCCGTACCACTGATCCGAATTACATTAAAGAACCTTTAAGGAATTAAAAATTACTTATGTTTCCTAGATCCGAAATTTCTATTCCTTAAGTTAAGCCGTTCCTGTGTTACAGCACTGCAAAGTTGCAAGTGGATCATTTGTACTCGGATGTGAGTTCTAGGGTTAAGGTTGTCTTCGTTTACACAAACACTAAAAGAATAGATATCGTTAGATATTTAGAATTTTATGAGAATATTTTTCAATAGCCTACAACAGAAGCAGAATGCACTGTAGAACTAGTGTATGATGACGAATAATCACTTCAGAACAAATATGGATATTTCCACACCAAAGTCAATTTCTGTCACGATACGTCACCAAACATTTTTAATTATATCTTAAAGAATAGTTCATATACTATTAACGTTTTAGGATTTAAGTGTTAAGCGCTAGTTTACAGAGGAACAATTTTAGCAGCATGGGTCTAATACCGTGTTCAGATATGCACCTTAATTGAGTTTTACGCAATAAATGCCATTATTGAGCTCAATTATCCATGCAAAATTGCAATTTAGTTATTGCTCAATTAATACGAAATTGTTATAAATATTGAGTAAAACCCAACTCACTAAACAGTGTTTTGACATTTTTGCCAACAACAAATCAAAAAAAAACAAAAGTCCATCCGTTAGGTCTGCGCAAAATCCAGAAGTTAATTTTGTTTTTTCTTTAAAGATGTCAAATGTTGTTTACATTTTGCTAAGTTAATTGCTAATTGAGGAAGCTAAATTGTGTATTTGTGAACAGAAAGATAATTATGTCAATAAACCGAATATTAACTCAATTAAAAAGGTATATCTGAGCACGGTATAAGATTTAAGCTTAATCTCAGCGGTAAATATTGAAAGGACCGCAAGTGGCAGGCCTTTTTGAAGGCCTCTATACTCCTTTCTAAAAGATTCGCTTCGCATGATATCCTGCCTTCAGAAGTATGCCTTCTAGAAGGTATACAGCCCAATTATGAACAACAATTCCCCGGGAATTTTTTCCCTTTTCCCTGTTTCCCTATTATAAATAAAATCTCCCCGGGAAAATTCTCTCTTTTCCCTTTTCCCTTATTCTAAACAGAATTCGAAAAGGGGAAACTGTTCCCCGGGAAAAAAGTAGGTATTACGAATGGCAATTAAAGGGAGAATGTGTTGACAAATTTTGAAAATAATTCCGCCAAAAAATTGCAAGGGAGTTGTGCTTTAAACTATTTTTTAAATTATTAATTTTATTTTGTTTAGTTTTTTAAGAATATTATAAGTTTTCTTTTTAACCCTTCTAAACTCCTTGGGTCAAATCGACCCAATTTTGATTTTCAAACGCAAAATATAAGATATGGACGTGAAACTTCAATTTATCCATTACGGGGACGAAAGTTATAAATTTAAATGAAAATAATAATATTTAAATTTTTCCTCCCCCCTCCACAATTAAAAACACGATTTACACACATTTAATATCCTTTGGGTCAATATGACCCAACAAGCGATATTGCAAGTTTAATTCCACTTTACAATTTTGTTCCTTTTGAATATTATTGAATTGAGTTCATCTTCATTCAGAATCATCGATCAATAATTTTTTCAATCAAATAATCAGTAGAATCGCTTTTATTTCTTATAATACTTAAATTTAAATGTTGTTTACATTTTATTGTTAGGTCATATTGACCCAAAGGATCATAGGAAGGGCACATATCCAAGGGATGCAGAAGGGTTAATTAATTGATTTCTTCCCTTTTTTTAAATATAAAAATCGCTACTAAAATATGTAATTGAAGTACCTAAATATTAGAGTTGTCAATTATTCGCCTTTTAACTTTGTTCGAATAATTGAAATAATTGTTTTTGTTCGTTCGATCAAACGATTAAAGCTTAAAAATTATTCGATTAATCGATGAGAATAACGAATAAAAAAAATTATTTTAACAAAAACGTTACGTATTTTAAATAGATATATCTGTCCATTTATCTTCAATTATGGAAAATCTTCCATTTTCTTCTTTATTTTTTTCTCAAATCCGCTTTGACTTCATCTTTTTTTGATGCGTAAAACTTTTCATCATATTTCCATATCGTTGTATGTATTACTTAAACACATCGTAAAACCCCTAATTCTTAAATAATCCGATATTCCTTTGGATTTTGGAAAATCGTTTGCAGACTAGCCATCTTCAGCCATTTTTCTGCATACAATTTCTTCCATAGAACAACCGCTCGGCATTTTTGCTGTCGTTGGATTATCTTCCATGGCATCGTGTTCAATGGTTATATTGTGACAGTTACGCAAATATATGAATATGTAATTAAAAAAAAAGAAAATATCTAATAAAATAACCAAATTTTTTCTTTCATGATATAATTTATATAAAACGATTCTTTATTTTTTTACCTTTTTGTTTATTTCTAAGTTTTTCACCCGAGAGTGAAAAATCCCATGTCTTGAAAATTTGTAAGCGTTTGATTAAAAAAGAAAACAGCTGATAAAACTGCCTGTCAAATATTTGTTTAAGAAGAACATTAAATACATTTTTGAAATACTATGCGTACTTAACACGATTTTTCTTACTAAACACTGAGATTAATTACAAACAGGGCTAAAATATTTGTTAACTTTCCTATAATTGTGAGTCACACTTTTATGTCAAGTTGTTTGACCAACTTAATTTGACATTTCTTTGTTTCAGTTTTTGACAAATTTAATTATGGTGAGGTACACAATAAAGCAGCACATTCAGATTTTTCAGCCTCTTACGAAAATAGGCGTTCAAATCAGAATGCATTTCATCGTTTTATTCGTCAGAATAATCGACCAAATGTGTTCACAATCATGAGAATTGTGCGCAAATTTCAGCAAACTGGGTCTCTAGGAAATGTGAAAACACCTGTGCATGCTCGCCCAATTCTTATATGGGCTGGTGGCGTCATCAGACCGTACTTCTTCGGCCAAGCAGTTACCGTGAAAAGCGAGATGATATCGGAATTCTTATAGCCATAATTTGAGAATATGGACATGGAAGATCTGCGGTTCCAACAGAATAGTGCCACCTGCCGCACATCCAACGAAGCAATGGCTCTTTTGCGCGAGAAATTCAACGGCTGCGTTAAAATAAAAAGTGTACGTTAATAAGCCAAGAACAATTCAAGAGCTAAAGGATGAGATTATTCGGCACATTAACGATATTGGACCTTAATTATATCTCAGTATGCCACCGAAGAGGTGGCGATCATTTTGCCGATATTTTGTTTCACAAATATGTGTCATAGAGCCTTCTATAATAAAAAAAAATATAAAGATAATTCTCCAAAAACGTTATGTTTTATTTACAACTAGCTGACCCGACAGACGTTGTCCTGTTTGGTAATAGATTAAAGGAAATAAGTTCACGTTCTCTTTAATCTATTTTAAATACGCAATACGTATATAAAGATATTCATATACATATAACGTTTGCGGCAGCTCAAGTGGGTTTGCGTTATCACGCAACCCTTTGCTCGTTTTTTAAATATTGCTGATTTTCTGCTTCTTCAGCTACCATCCGAAATGCTACACTTAACATTACCTTTTGTTTTTTATTAAAAACTATTTTATTTTTTTAAGTCAACACAACATATTTTTCACTTATTCGCCTGTTTTGGCAAAATTTTTACAAGTTTTAAGTCAACACAACACAGCTGAAAGCAAAACAACTGAGAGCGAAAATTCGAAATTCCCTTTCCCATAATACTATGCTCCCCGTCTGTTTAGAATAGGGGAATTTTATTCCCGGGAAAAACTAACTCCCCGGGAGCTCATTTCCCCGGGAATATTTATAATTGGGCTGATTAACTTCTTTTTAAAAGACCTTCTGAAATATTCAGTACACATTCGCTACTCCCCAGTAAAAAATGTGCTCCAAAAGGAGCAGGTTTTTTGTATGAATTCATACCTCAAAGCGCTTTAAACCTGCTGATGGGATGCCTGATTTTTGTATGAGGTCTTCCCGGTTCGGAGGACTATTTTCTGCTGACAATAAGCGCTTCTCTTAACATGCAAACAAAGCGCTCCTAGAGTGCTTTTTTAATGGCTAACTATATTAACATATTCATTAATGTTTTGCTTTTACTTGTTTAAATGCCTTTTTTCAATCATTTTCGTAAACCATAATATATTTTTATTTTTTTCGCTTTAAAATCTTCTTCACTAAATAGCAGCTTTTTTGTATGTTTTATTGTTTATCATTTACTGCTTTATAAGAGCTCTCTAATTGAAGAGCTTGATTATGCGCTTTTTCTCTGTAGTGCTTCAAAATACCCAAATTTTTTTTACTGGGTCCCTTCTTTGAGAAGGGAGCAAGGAAGGTGTTCAGTTTTATTTACTTTTTATTTTTAGTGACCTTCCTTACTCCCTTCTTTGGGAAGGGATCGAAGTTGTTTTTAAAGGAAGTCTAGAAGGCCTTGCGCCCAATGTCAACCTGTGTAAAAAAATAAATAAGTATGGAATGCGGCGAGAAGGGCTTCTGACTGCTTGTGACTGCTAAATAAGGCCTTCTATTATGCCTCTTTACTCATTCTAGTTACCGCTGGGATTGATTGGTGGCGTAACGTGAATTGTGGAATTGCCCATATTATATCTATGACAATGATATTAAACTCCTTAAAAAGTTTGATTTCATTTCATTTTTAAAGTCTCTAATAAATTTAGAATATTTCGTACGAAATTTACAATAAAGATGGTTGTTTGTTTCAGAAACCAGTCAAGTGCAAACTTTGTTTTATAATTTTTTTTTTTTAATATAATTCCATATGGATAAAAAAAAAGTTTAAAGTTTATAAAAATCCAGATGACTTTCATAGGAAAACATATCAGTTTTGTTAAAGAAATTTAAAGGTTGCTAGGAAGTTCGCTTTGATTTACTCAAAATCATTAATTGTTCGCTTGACTTATTTTTGAAATAAACAATTCAATTACCGTCTAAAATGGCTGTTAACTTAATTAAAACACAATTCAAGTGTATAAATAAACGCCATCTGTTGGGAATCGTGCCATTTTCTATTTATGTACTCAAAGGGTCCTAATCACAGTTAAACAATAAAGTCGATTTTTTTTAACACAACTTCAAATTAAGAATTAACTTGCGTTTAGGTAGTAGGTTTTAAGTTGAACCAGCTTTAAGTGGGTGTCTTCCAAAATATCAAAAACAAAACAAACAACACACGCGTCTCTAATCAGCAGCCTCGAATTGTAGAAAAACAACAAAAAATCACGATAACTTTTGGTGTCAACAGCGGTTGATAAAATTGGTACAATTGTACTTTTTTACGATTCAAAACTAAAAAGTACGCTGGTACCCCCGTGGCTCATTTGGTACAACATATCTCCTAAATTTGTTAAACCTATTGTTAATTGGTATATAATGGCAACTCGTCCAATGAATATAAGCGGATTTCAGTGTTTGGTGCAAATGGTCTTGCGAAAATGCAAAATTTCGTAGCTTTTTTCATGAAATCTAACGGAAACTCTGTTGTTAGATTTAAGAAAACAGCTTTTATAATTTGCATATGCTCTTTTGCAAGACCATTTACACCAAATACTGAACTCCGCTACTGTGTATAGATTTTTGCACTTGTTCATTGGACGTTTGCGTATGCCATATTCTAAAATAAATCAGCGGCAGTATATAAGCGTGCATTTTCTGATGATATTGACGAGTTTTTGAAAGATATAAGAAACCACTTCTGCAAAAGTTCTAGAAGAAGAGGCGCCTTCCTCTAATTTCAAGATTATTTTGGAACGAACTAATAATATTTTAAAATATTCGTCAACAAGATGGCTGTCACGTCAAGAAGTAATCAACAGTGGGTACCACTCCATTATTATTTTACTCCGAACGCTTTTGAAAGAGATTTTACAAGCGCTAACTTAAGTTTTATTATATCCGGACTTTCTAGTCCAGTTTATAAAATCTATTTCCTCTTTCTGTTGTATCTATTAAAAATTGTAAACACAATAAATTTGGAAATGCAATCCGAAGATTCTCGTATGTACATATTTTTAGAACGCCAAAAATTTTTATTTTCGTTTGAAAATTTGAGATTGCATTTTAAGAAATATTCCTCCATTTTCACAACCATTTCGACAATTTTCCACAAAAAAAGTCGATAAATTCTAAGAAGTGCAAAAAAAGCGCACTCTGGCGACAATCAAAAAAAAAAAAATTAATTGATTTCTTGATCCTAAAAACCGCATTATACAGGTTTCTTTTCTGCCTCTATTCTTGCATATTTTGGAAAACCACCCATTTTGAAAACCCCGGGGGCTCGAAATTAATTTTTGACCTATGTTTTCTTTGGCAAAGTTTCTCGGAATCTATCTATCTACCCTGCCGTCAAATGAGTAGCTAACTACAAAAAAAGCCAACTTTAAGTTAGCTTGTATAGACTAACTTAAAGCCAACTACTGAGCAATGCAAAATTTACATTAACCAAAGTGTATACAAACACTGTGAATTTTAAGTAGAGAGAGCCAAGTCGATTGGCAAACAAACGGCTCCATGACCCTAAAAAGATTAAATTATTTAGGGCCATTATTACAATATAAGGAGTAGAAATTGGTAAGCGGTAATGGCCAGGTTATACTATAATTAAAAAATTAAATAAAATAACTAAATACAATTTTAATAAGATAGTTAATTTAAAAAAACCAACTTAAAGTAGTAAATGTATAGCTAGCTACAAAAAGTTAACTTTAAGTTAACGGCTACGTAGCTAACTTTAAAGTTAACTGCAAGTAATGCAGAGTCGGGCAATTGACTACTTCCTAGGACATCGCAATGTTAAAATAGTTAGTTAATTCCATATAAAAGTAATACAAGTGTCAACCACCACTACTTGAGAAATAGTTAGCTTTCAGTTAATTTAAAGTTAACTGAATGACCGATAGGGTATATATCTATATATATAAAAATGAAAAATGTTTGTATGTTTGTTTGTGTGTTTGTTTGTTTGTTTGTTTGTTTGTTTGTTTGTTGGCTTATAGACTCCGAAACTACTGAACCGATTTTCCTGAAATTTTTACAGTAACATCACGTCAGCCCTAAAAATAAAATAGGCTACTTATTTTTTCGATAGGGGCAGGGGAATTGGTACCCCCCATAGAATGCCAATATTAATTATCGCATATCTTAAGAGCCGCTGGACGCATTTTGCTGAACTTTTTGTAGTAGGATCTTCTGAGCCCCGAAATTGAAATAAAATAGCAGCGGGGGTATTGGAATCCCCCATAGGACGCCAATGTTTAATATCGCATATCTTAAGAACTGTTATAGGGAGAATGTTCAAACTTTGTAGAAGTCACTAATATGGTATGCTACACTATTGAAAATAAAAATAAAGCGGGTAGGTGCAGGGGGGAATACCTCTCATAGGATGTATATATTAAATATCGCTCAACTGAAGAACTATTAAAGGGCGAGTCTTCAAACGTAGTTAAAACTACTATTATGGCAAACTTTAAATTTCAATATAGTAATGGGCGGGGTAGACAGAGGAGGAGCAGTTCCCCTCATAGATAGAAATATTAATAAGAGCCGCTGCAAGCATTTTGTTGAACTTTTGGTAGTAGGATCCTCTGAGCCCCAAAATTTAAATAAAATAGCAGCGGGGGAAGTGTTACACTCCATAGGACGCCAATGTTTAATATCGGATATCTTAAAAACTGTTAAAGTGATAATGTTCAAACTTTGTAGAAGTCACTCTTATGGTATACTACACTTTTAAATATAAAAATAAAGCGGGTAGGCGCAGGGGAGAAATACCTTCCATAGGATGCATATATTAAATATCTCTCAATCGATAAAGTGGTTAAAGCAGTGTTGCGAAGCGCACCGGGTTAAGCTAGTATGTATATAAAACAGGATGTGTGTATGTATGTATGTATGTATGTATGTATGTATGTATGTATGTATGTATGTATGTATGTATGTATGTATGTATGTATGTATGCATGTATGTGTGTAACGTATGGACCCAAAACCGCTGAGCCGATTTTGATGAAATATTCAGGGAATCTTAAAAATATTAAGGCGGGTTACACTGTGAAGTCTGATTTTTTATTTTCGGTCTGCGGGCGGAGGGGCGTGGCAAAATCCAATTTTCATATTGCACCACCAATGATATCTATATAATTTGGACGATTTTTTCTTTAAAATGATTGCCATGGTCCAACTTAGGTTTTTACGGAAAGAAAATTTTGCCCCACCCACTTTTTTCGATTTACCTAATATGAAAAAACGGCTCCATCGATTTGACTAATTTTTTTTTAATGTTCGTATTAATCCACTTTAAGTTTTCATCGAAAGAAAAATTTACCACGCCTACTTTTACGCCCACTTTTTCTATTAAGCGCATAACTTGAGAACGGCTGGACCGATTTGGACGATTTTTTCTTTAAAATCATCGCCGTGGTCCAACTTAGGTTTTTACGGAAAGAAAATATTGCCCCGCCCACTTTAAGGCCCACTTTTTTCGATTTACCTAAAATCAGAAAACGGCTCCATCGATTTGACTAATTTTTCTTTCAAATGTTCGTATCTATTTAACGGATTTTTAAAATCGAACGCAAACATTTTTCCTAATTTTAACAGGACAACGTCTGTCGGGTCAGCTAGTGGCTTATAGAACAAGAGTAGCGATGTGATTTTGAATTAAAAAAATTTGAACCAACCTATTAGATATGTACATTTAATTAATGAACATGTTTTTATTATTTTTTTTTTTTGCTATCTATACTTTACATGTACAAATGAATTCTGAAAACATTTTGTTTTTATTGTATTAAATTTTTGTTTATAAAAATAAAATAAAAAAAGATTAAGTTCTATAGGTAGAAAAAGAACGATTTTATAAGTTCGTTGGTACGATATTGGTTTTCTCATTTATCATCCCTGGTGTCAATATAAAAGAAAAGGGCAAGTTTTTTTCTAACTGCCCGAATTTTCAAAATATACCGTTATGTCTAAAATTAAGGCACTTTCACTGCATATCTTGGAATAACTGGAAAACGGTTCGCCATTTTCAGTTTAAAAAATCCGAAATTCGGCAACAATATTATCTTTAAGCCATGCTTATATTGTTTTTAAAATTTCCCAGTAGTTTCATCGATATCGTTGAAGTTTTAAAAATTTTTTTTTTTTTTTAAATTTTTGTTCTTTAAAAATTTATAAAAATAAAAATGCGGAAAAATCACAGTTCTGTAGTGCGATTCACTTTGCTTTTCGAACCACAATTGTTTTGTTAAAAAATGTAAACCACAAAATTAACCATTTTGCTATTCACTAACACTTTTAACACCAACATTGTGGGCTTAGGAAAGTGTTTATTTATCGTTGTACCTATATAGTCGATTAATGATATGGCTTTTAGGTATTTAGCCTACAATTTATCCACCTCTTATCAAACACAAATTTTCCATGGATCTTGTTATTTATTTATCCTAAAGCAAACCTTTTGACTCAAATAAAATTAAAAAAATTAATTTAATTAAAATTAAATTAATAAAATAAAATAATTAATAAACAAGTAAGAAAGTATAGTCGGTCAAGCCCGACCATATGATACCCAGCATCACAGTATTTAAAAACACATCATGCTTATGTGTCCATGTTAATATGGATTTATTTATGTTTATAAACTTCATGAAAATCGGTTTGAAAGTTTGTGAGAGGCAGAAATTGCCCCCTACTTCCCCTTATGGTCCTATATAAAAACTACATAGCTTATGTGTCCATATAAATATATTTCTATCTATGATTTAAATTTCATTAAAATCGGTTTGATAGTTTCTGAGAGGAAGAAATTTTCCCCTATCTTCCATCGTGGTCCTTCGATTCGGCCCATTTTCAACAGGCTTGGTCCTTGTGCCAATAAGATTCTTTGTTCCAAATTTTTTCAAATTATCTACAAATTTGCGACCTGTACTTTGCGCACAAGGTTACATGGACAGACAGCAGCCCAGCCTGCCAGCCAGCCTGACGGACATCGTTAGTTCGACTCAGAAATACCCAAACCACTATTGTGGTGGGTATAAAAAATAAAAATTAGTAAAAACTGAATGGGCAAATTGGTTTTTTTTTTTTTTTTTTGTTGTTTTCTTACGAAGACCACTTACAACTACAATTCGAGTCGGAAAGAACCCAACCAATTGTAGGGGGATGTAAGAAAAGATAAAATCACTGTTTATTGTTGGTGTTTTGTTTAAGCTTTGATATTGTTACAAGTAAGACTTTGAGTGTTTAAAATTCTTATTCGCTGAAAGGTTTTATTTGTGTAATATTTTTAGCTTTTCTAAAATCTTTGGAAAAGGTTTCCTGATGATCTGGCCTAAGCAACCAGTGAAATGCGCATATAAGCTAGCTTTCCCCCAACAATAACTTTGAGTTTATTTATAACTTTGATGAAAATTAGTAATGTTTTACGAACTTTGCACAATATCATTTAAAATCTATAAATTAAAAGGTTTTTGTTTTGTTTTTTTTTATTTTTCTTTGTTATTTTATACTATTTTGATGTTTCTCTTGGCAGAGTTGCCACCCGGCGCGGATCCAGCTTGAACCTTAGGGGGGGATATGTTGTATGATACAAAAAAGTAAAAAATTTGTTTTTCAAAGTTTCTTAAAAACAATATGTGTATATTATATAAAAAAAACTCAACAAAAAGGTTAAATAAAATATAAGATAAGTTCAATATACATTAATCTTTTTAAATGATTTCCTTGCGAGGCAAATTTAGATAGTACAGTCTATCTTCTGTCGTTGTTGTTCTGAGCCATGTTTTTATTCGACGACGGATAGGAAAAGACCTCCCGCTCGTAGCATTACTAAGAAGCATTGAAAAGAAAATGTAAAATATTTTTCTTAGATTTGGGTTGATATCTTCATCACAGTTTATTAAAGCATCTACAACGTTATCTGATAGATCAGGCTCAAGTTTAGATCTTAGTAGGTGTTTATCTCTTTTATCAAATATAATCAGCTCATCAGCTAGTTGTGGTTTTAAAAGTTTTGTATCTGCATATGACTTGATTACACTTTGAGGTAGAAGTTTAAATATGTTCAATACATTTGGGATATCTATTGGGAAAGTTGTTATGAGATCTTCTAAAATAAATTCAATAAGAGGAATGTTACCTACAACTCGGTAGTAATCTTCAACATTTTGGATGTGATTATTTCGTTTAAATCTTATCTTTTCGATAGGAACCTCGATTTGAACGCAAATAGCTTTAACTTTTTCAAAAATCGCTTTAAATTGTTCTTCGGTTTTATTTCTTTTTTCTTCAAGACACATGATTAAAATTTTGATAAGGTTTGATCCTTTTTAAAGATCTATATAGTGCTTAAGTAAAATGGTACTAAGTGGCTGTGTTACAATAAGTATCACACTAAATATGTATATTCCGTAAATAAATTTAATTTAATTCAAAAGTACTAAGTGAGTTCCTAAATATAAGGCTTTTGATGAAGTTTATCTACCTTTCCACTCTGATATTTTTCCCAAAGCTATATGATGTACACTTGTTGCAAAGTGTAAAATTGAGTCGTGACAGTCCGCCCATTTGCCTCGCATTATGCAGAGAGTTTGGCTCCCAAATACTTTGCTTAAACTGCGTTTCGCTTGGGATGATTACATTTAAAAAAGTTTGTGTTTTCTTTAACAAATGATACAACTTTTTGTATTAATGGCACTTTATTGCTTTTTGAAATTGAGCTGTTTGATTTATGGGAATAGGAAGGCGTTTGTTTCGCATTAGCCGCGGTTTCCAGAATTTTTTAACAGCTCCATTTTCCCTGACATCAGAGGACACCTATCTGTTCCAACTCCTATACAATTTTTTAGGTCAAGACCAAAACTTGTCAAAGCTTTAGAATTATTGATGATAGTGCCTTCGCGTCAATAGACACATCATCGTCATCAATATCCTTTGAAGCCTCTTCAAATGCGTTTTTAACAAAGCCAATATATTCTTCCCTTTCTTATCAGATAAAAATGCAGCATATCGACAGAAAATGGATTCAATTACCTTTCCAACGATATGCCATTTATCTCGATCAGACTTTTCGGTTGGGCTCCACAAGGGTTAGAGTGGGACCATACACCGAAAAACACAAAAGTACCGTTATCTAAAAAACGGTACTTAGGAAAACTATTACGCGTTTTTCGTGTTCAGGAGGTCCCAATTAACTTATCTAGGCATGTGGCGTTCTTGGTACTTTTCCAAACTAAAAATTTGTAAAGCAGTGTTATCGAAATAAACAAAACATATTTTCATAATTTCAATTTGAATATAGAAAAATATAAAACTGTTTACCGTGGTTATAAATAAGTTAGCAAATCACATAGTGGTTAGTGCAAACATCAAAATGTGTGGTTAAAGCTAACACTTTTTAAAGTGTTAAAAGTTAGTGAATTGCACTTCTGGTCTTAAAACATTTAGTTAAACATATTTCGAATGTAATGAGCTAAAAATCGTATGTTGAACACTATTAGCGTTTCTGTTTTGCACAAATCTACCGAACCGAACACTATGGAGCGATATGTAGTGTTTATTTTCGAACACTAATTTTATCAATATTTCCTTGCACACATAATTGTCATAGATTCTTCTATCATTTAATTCAATTAAAAATTTTAATGATAATTCTCTGAAAACTTTTTGTTTTATTTACAATTAACATCTTGCATTTTGGTTAGACCACCCTTAAGAAAGGAAAGCGATGTAGTTTTTAGAGTTAATTTTGCAAAATGAATGGAAAAAAGGAAAATGACAAATATTGATTAAAAAACACAAAAAAAAGTAGATTTATTACGTTGCTAAGAGTTTAGATACTCTTCAGAAAAAAGTGTTCACTCGAAAATTGTATAGAAGCAAAATAATGATTTCAAACCAACAAAAGTTTTCATTTTGTTTAATCGTCGTTTCTCTGATATCCAAATTTCCATCTGTGTCTTAATTTATTGCATTTTCTGTTCCACTCTTATCATCAATAATGTAAAGCCCTTTTCTCTAATTAACGAATTCGAACATTTCAACACAACATTTCTATATCAAAAAGCAAAAAGGACTTGCATATTTAAAGGACTTTTAAAAGAATGACTGACCATTTGGCTAAAAATCAAATACAAAATAAAGTTCAAACAAACCACTAATTATTCTCTTACAGAAACAGCATTTATATTGTCTAAAACGAGCAAAATAAAATAAAGCAAAAACCAAAATAGAAGTGTATATAAAGTTTAAGTATCAGGATAATTAACAGGACATCAAATGGCTTGTGGTTTTACAAACTCAAACTAAAACAGAAACTAAAGCTCATCCAACTGTCCTTTTGCTTTGAATCCATTGCAAGGACTTTGATGACCTTTGACCAGACAAACATTAAACAGCTTGTTTTATTTAAAATGGAAAATAACTTGAAACAATAAAAATTATCATTTCGGACAAGTGATTATTAAAAACCATTTGAGTCTTGGTTTATAAAAAATTTTTAACATGGAAAAAAAGAAAAAAGAATTTGGAAAAAATTAAATGGAAGACTTAAAGAAAATGATTAAAGCATTTCGCATTTAAGACGATTCTTTAAAAGATGATTTGTTGTTTATAATTTCCTCAAACTTTTATTAAAAGCTGTTTGTATTTCTTTCTTTTTTATCAACATGTTGCACAAGAAAATGTTGCTAAGAAACAACTAACAATCTGAGATGGTAAAGTAATTTTAAAAATAAAACACATTTATTTTTTTAAATAATACGATTTTAAGTCTTACAGTACATTTTCAATATGTTAAATCTCAGCGATTCCGCAACTTTCTTGATCACCAAAATCATGTTGTACCGACTAGAAGAGAAAAGTTCATATTCTCTCGAATCGCCTTGAGTTATATTTAAAGTACTTCCTTGACTTTATGTATACTTTTGTCATTGGTGAACCATCTCAGACAGACTTTGGCATTTCAATTTCAATTGCTCTCGATTTCCAGAACATGGTCATATGAATTAGTATTTTTCAGTGTATGATGTAATTTAGGGGGTCTTAGAATATTTAAAATATTTTACATTCTTTAACCTCTGCTGGTTAAGGGTATAAAACAGTAAATAAATATGTTAGTAATACGATAATTGGATTTCATTTTGGGCGGGTCTCCCGCAAAAATACTTTTTATTTTCCGCTTTCCCGGGAATCAAAAAGGTGCGGAAAAACAAAAACCCTACTGAAAGGATTTAACGAGCAATTTTTATTTATTTTATTTATTATCCTTTTGAGATTACTAAAAATTTTCTAATGTTGTTCCATTGAAGAACGAATAGTACCAACATTATGTACCAATTTTTGCCAAACCTGCTAGCAACACTTGCTCAATACAACAACAATTTATGCAAATAAACGTCGAATTAAAAACTGACTTCTTGTGGGATTTTTTATTCAAACATTTTTCTTTTTTTATTCGCTTATTCATATCAGGGATGGCAATTGTTGTATAATTGCAATCTTCTTAACCTTTGTTGCTACAGTGGTACTAAAGTGATTTATTTACAGTTAAACTTTTTCATTGCGTTTTAAAGAGAATTTGCTTTTTTTTAAAAAACATGTGCTTCAAAGTTTTATGCTCCATTCGCAATATTAAATGATAAAAAGATGACTTTAATTTTAAAGTACTTTTATGTAAAGAGCAAAATAAACCAAAAGAGGACTTTAATTATAAAGAACTTTATGGAAAGGGCAAAATAATCCACACAAATTGCTTGGCAAGCATACACTTTGTTTCCGTTTTGTGCTCGCCAGTAAACAACACAAATATATTTCGTCCAAACATTAATTTTTGCTTTGTTTTCAATAAATTCAGACGAAGACAGTGCGGCGGCAATTTTTCTCGCTATTGGTTTAAACAGAGGAGAAACATAAAATAAAGAAAAAGAACTTGGGATAAAGTAGTTTGAACAACGAGCTGTTTTGTGCCAAACAATGCTGCTTAGAATTTACGACTAAAAATAATTTTAATGCTTCTTCTTTAACGTCTTCACTCTGCCAAGTTTTCGCCGAAATGATTACATTTAGTAGTAGACAACACAAAAAGTTTGACAAATATCCCACATGTCTAGCAAATATTAAAACAACAACAGTAAATTTCAGTGTATTTGTCAAATATAAAAAATTGGGAATTTAGCACGTCATACGGAAATCGTGTTAATAATAAACTTTGTATTCCCGAAAATAACTTTGATAATATAATTGCATGTGCCCGTGCATAAAACTGAATTGGCAAATTGGTTTTTGTTGTTGTTTTCTTACGAAGACAACAGAATCAAGCAGTTTGTTTTTTAATTTTGTTACTTATAACTACAATTCGAGTCGGTAAGAACCCAACCAATTGTAGGGGGATGTAAGAAAAGATAAACTCACTTTTTATTGTTGGTGTTTTGTTTAAGCTTTGATATTGTAACAAGTAAGACTTAAGAGTGTTTATAATTCTTATTCGCTTTAGGGTTTTATTTGTTTAATATGTTTGGCTTTTCTAAAATCTTTGGAAAAGGTTTCCTGATGAGCTGGCCTTAGCAACCAGTGAAATGCGCATTCCCTCAACAATAAATTTCAGTGTATTTATCAAATATGAAAAATTGGGAGTTTAGCACGTCATACGGATATCGTATTAATAATATATTAAAAATTTTTAATATTTTTGTTTACGTTTTTAATATTTTGAATTTTTAACGAAATTTTTCTTTAATTTTGGTTAATTTCATTATTTGGTAAAAATGATTTTTTCACCAAGTTTTTTTTTAAACTTGTTTGCTATCTTATCTCGGCTTAAGATGTTTTGTCAAAATGCCACAGATTTCTATTAACATGCTTGTCCACAGAGCAAACGCCCGAATTAACACCACAAAATATTTGTACAAACGTACAATTTTGACATGTTTGGAAAGCAATTTGTGTCGTTTAGTTTGCCCTTGAGTTTTTCTTGGACATTGTAATAAGTGCTAGCAAAGTATTGAGTAGTGGGTACCGAGTATTTGCATTTTTTTATAAGTACTTAATATTTTCAGAGTTGTATTTTTTTTAACAAAGTGCAATGGAAAGTTTAACGGGTCTCTTTTAAAGTACAACTCTGTTTAAAAATACAATGCTTGCAAGCAAAACATCTTTTTAATGTAACAGTCAAAAGCAAGTTAACAATACAAAAGCAAAGCTGAGCTGAGTTTTCAACAGAGAGACGGACATGGCTATAATGACCTACAATTTCTTAAGGACCAATGAATTGGCCAATTTGCGCCTTTAGTTAATTTATCTCAAGCAGAAGTTACATACGTAATTTACCACGGGATAAAGTAATAAATCTTTTAGTTTGGCAAAGCCCAGATATGTTCGTCTAGGGCCGAGTAAATTCCCGGTTGGTGCAAGATTTTTATCGTCGCCAGCAGGGTTAACTAAAAAGGGTATAGGCACAATAAATAGGCAGCGAGCGCTTCTATTTGAGATGCTATCAGGACTTTCGTTTCCTTGATTATTCGGAGAATTATGTTATAAGGCCCATGACTATCCTAGACTCAGGGTTGCATTAATGTATTTGAAGTAAAAAATAACTTTAAGTCGTGTATTTAAAATATAAGATACAAAATACATCTTGGGAATGCACTTAAAATAAATATACAAGAAAAAAACGTATTTGTACTTCGAATGCCTCCCAACCCTGACGAGACATCACCTCATAAGAGAAAATAGCTCTAAGATCAGCCTGGCTTTATGACATTACAAAACTTCTTCTAAACATTCCCTTGCAAAATCAAAATATTTACCATTTTTCCCCACTGTAAAATATATTGCTTCAATAAAGCAATTAGTTTAATTGTACATATTTACTTTTTGTTGCTGTCTCCATATTTCATTGTAGTTTCATATAATGTTACGTTATTGTAGTGCATGCATTTGTATTTATTGGCTCTTTTAACTTTAATTAAAAAGCTCAAAAAACTTATTTACTAAAACAAATAACAACAATACAATAAATACATACTCGTATTTGCATTCATGGTCAGGGGTTTCTGTGACTTTTTATATTTATAAAGTTTTTCTTTAAAACTTAATTTGTTTTTTAAAAAGAAAAAAAAAAAGCATATGCGGTTTTAAAAGTTTTATTAAACTTAATTTGTGTCTGTATATGTGTGCGCTAATGTGAGATAATGACATTTTATTGTATGTTTGTTTCTTGTTTCAATTTGCAAAAGGCAATTTTCAAGCCAAAACAATGACCATGATTTCAATTTAATCAAAACAACAACACCATCTGTTTATGGTGGTAAAATGTACGCCTTGTAGTTGAGATTTTGTCATAATGACTGAAAGCGAGAAGAAGTTGGAGTTAACTAACGTTAATAATTGCTGTGAAAAGACCAGGTGGATGTGGTGGCTAATAGATTTTGAATGGCCTTTACAACATTTTAAGACAGCTACATATTCTGATTTATTGGTTAAGAAAAGATTCTGTTGAAAAACATTTGCTTATTTGTTGCGGATTAGGAGTTTACATTAATTCAATTAACCGTGTTTTTTATAACATGTGCCAAGAAAACTAAAACATTTTTGAAATCTAAGAAACAACAGCAATTTGTGGATAAAAAATTTATTGTTTTAGCAGAAACTGTTCCATCCTTTTTAAATTGTTTTTTCATCGCAGCAGACTTTTGTTAAATTACCCAGTAAATTTAAGGTGATTGATTTAATGGACAATTTTATTGAAGTTTATGTCTACACAGTAAATAACTTGACCGGTTTATTGCAACAAAAAAAAAATAATATATATTTCTCTTTTTTAACAAACACAAAGTATTTTTCATTCCTTTAATGCAACCGGGAGCAGTAACCTGTATGTGACGATATGTAATCTTTTGCAAGAGGGAAGTGTGCTAAGGGAAATTAATGGCATTGAAGAGTTATCAAAATTGACGCATGTTTCATTTCTTTTGCTTTGCATTAATTTATTGGTCCTTCGGATTGCTCTACATTGATTTTAAAATTTTCTGCACCTTCTTGCAGTCACATTTATTTTCTAGTATTTCAGACTGTTACAACTTTCAACAGCGCTTACGGCTTTTTTATTTTCATTCATTAATTGGCCTTTCGAATCTTTTGGATAAATTTGTGCTCAATTAATCGTCAATAATAGTTTTTATTAATTTTTATAAGTAATTTTATATTTATTTATTTTTTAAAATCTATTTTCAGCAAATGTTTTAAAAATCAGCTTTTTCTGATGGCATTACTTCCCCTTAAACATGCTAAACAAACAAGTTTACTTTGTTTTGTTTATTTTTCATTTTTCTAAACATTTTTTTTTTTTTTTTTTGTGCAGTTTTGTCTTTTTAACGAAAGTGCAAGTGGATTTTGTTCGTAATTGTAGTCTATGAGCTCATACTTTTAAACATGCTCGGTATCCAACATTTTAAAAGTTACTAAAATAGCAAGCGACCAAAAAAATAAAAAAGAATTACGATTTAAATTGGATTTAAGGCGGTAAGAAAGACAAAAGAGTAGCGCTATAAAAAAGGCAACTTTGCTATAAACATTACATTTTTGAAAACTATAGTCACAAGCTATATATAAAAAAGGAAATTTATGGAAAATAATCTAAATTCTTTTAAAATTTGCTATAAAATAGTCTTACAAAAAGAAAATAGAGATCAAGTTTTTTAAGAATTTCTCTAAAAACCATTTTCTAAAACTTTTTACAATCTAATAAAAAGAAAATTTTTTAAAAATGTCCTATAAAAAGCAAATTTTTAAAAAAATTCCTATAAAGCGCAAATTTTTTACAGCTTTCCTATAAAAGCAAATTGATTAAAACTTTTCTATAAAAAGCTAATTTTTCAAAAATGTTCTATAAGTAGCCAATTTTTAAAAACTTTCCTATAAAAAGCTATTTTGTTATAAATTTCCTTTTAAAAGCTAATTTTTCAAAAATTTTCTATAAAAAGCCAATTTTTTCAAAATTTCCAATAAAAGAAACATTTTTTAAACATGTCCTATAAAAAGAAAATTTTTTAAAAATGTCCTATAAAAAGAAAATTTTTTAAAAATGTCCTTTAAAAAGACATTTTTTAAAAATGTCCTTTAAAAAGCAAATTTTTTTTAAAAATTTCCTATAAAGTTCAAATTTTTGAAAACTTTCCTATAAAAGCACATTTGTTAAAACTTTCCTATAAAAAGCTAATTTTTCAAAAATTTTCTTTAAAAAGCCAATTTTCCTATCTAAAGAAAATTTTTTAAAAATGTCCTATAAAGAGCAAATTTTTAAAAAAATTCCTATAAAAAGCTAATTTTTTAAGAAATTCCTATAAAAAGCAAATTTTTCAAAAAATTCCTATAATAAACAAATTTTTTAAAAATTTCATATAAAAAGCAAATTTTTTAAAACTTTCCTATAAAAAGCTAATTTCGTTATAAATTTCCTATTAATAGTTAATTTTTCAAAATTGTTCTATAAAAAGCAAATTTTTTAAAAATTTGAAAGCTAATTTTTTAAAAATTTTCAATGAAAGGAAACTTTTTTAAACATGTCCTATAAAAAGAAAATTTTTTAAACATGTCCTATAAAAAGAAAATTTTTTAAAAATGTCCTATAAAAAGCAAATTTATTAAAAATTTCCTATAAGAGCAAATTTTTTACAACTTTCCTACTAAAAGCTAATTTCCTATAAAAAGAAAAATTTTTAAAAATGTCCTTTAAAAAGCAAATTTTTGTACAAATTTCCTATAAAAGCTAATTTTTTAAAAATTTTCCTATAAAAGCTAATTTCCTATAAAAAGCTGATTTTTCAAAAATTTACTATAAAAAGCTAATTTTTTAAAAATTTCCTATAAAAAGCTTATTTTTCAAAAATTTCCTATAAAAAGCTAATTTTTTAAGAAATTCTTATAAAAAGCTAATTTTTCAAAAAATGTCCTATAAAAGCCAATTTTTCGTATAAGAACAAATTTTTTAAAGCTATCCTATAAAAAGCTAATTTGTTAAAACTTTCCTATAGTAAGCTTATTTTTTTTTAGAGTTTAAAAAGCTAATTTTTTAAGAAATTTCTATAAAAAGCTAATTTTTTGAAAAAAATCCTATAATAAGCCCATTTTTTTAAAAATTTCATATAAAAAGCAAATTTTTAAAAAAATTTTATAAAATTTCTATAACTTTTTCGAAAATTCCTTATAAGAAACAAAATTTTCATATATAGCAACTTTTATAAAAATTTTCTACAATAGGCCAGTTATTCGAAAGTTTTCCATACATAGCAAACATTTGGAAATTTCCTATAAAAACAAAATTTTATTAAAAATTTCGTAAAAACATTTCTTAAGTCAAAGTGCATTTTGTAGAGTTCTTTCAACAAAATCATGACTTTTAAACACAACTACAGTTCCTTTAAAATTGCAAAAAATATTTTCACGTTTTTCTTTACTTTTGCCAGTTTTTTTTTTAATTTTACTCACAAATAAACCAATTTTTTCTTGTTGTACTTTTATGTTCACTTACTACTTGTTCATCGACTACTTGCAGCTTTTTAGCAGCAGTTGCTGCGGGCTGGTATTTTGTTAGCCTGGCCTGGCTCGGACTGGCTGCTGCTGCTGTTAGTTGCTGATTGGTGTATTTTTAAACCAGTTTTATGGTCGATTTGTGGTTATTTGTTTTAACATTTTGTTTTTAGCCTTTTAATATATGGATTTTTCTATATTATTTTACTATTTAGTTTTTTTTTTCTTCAATATTTTATTTCTTACTACAAACTTTGGTCTTCTCTATTAAAGCTGCAATTCAATGACATGCTCTTTTTATTATTACACTGATCATGATTATTAAGTTTTGATGGCAAAAAAAAAACAAAAATGCATTTTTTAGAAGCCATGGAATGAAGTATTTAGGAAAATATTTGTGGTTTGCAAAAATTGTAGAAAATGTCATAAAATTGCAAAAATATTATTAAATTAAACAAAATTTTATGAACTGCTACTAATGATAGTTGGCAAAATGAGCAAATTGTAATTTTAAGGATAAATTTAATGCAAATAGGGGGTTGTATGGCAAAAGAGTATAAATGAGAAATTAAGAAACTATACCAAGAATGTAATTCAAAGTTAAATTGCCTTGATTATTTTAATAATTTAAAAAGGATTGGTAAAAACGACAATTGCCCATTTCTGCATTAACTTAATTATTTGCTTTTTGTTCAATTAAATCTGCATACTTTCCTTATTAGAGGAATCGTTAATGCATAAGCTGGCTGAAGCTACTATCAAAAATTAGCAAAAAGCACCTCAAAAGGATTAAAAAAAAACAACAATTAAATTAAAAGATATTTTATTCCGGACGGAAAGTGCGATCTGCTTCGCACTTTGCTTAAGCAAATGCCAGTTTCATAAATTTAACCAAAAGTTTTCTTAAGTTCACTATTGTTTGACACATATGAATCTAATGTTTTCGCACAATTACACAATAGAATCAGCACTCATCTAAATATTGAGAATAGGGGGGTGCTTTAAAACCATGTGAGATAAGGCCATGATGGCTTTATTGCTCAATTGAATGGGAGATAAAGCCATAATCGCCTTATTGCCCAATCATTGAAAGGTAAGGTCATATTTAAAATTTTGGCAAATGAGAGATATAGCCATATTTTTTTCGCAAATGAGAGATAAAGCCATATTTTTTCAGAATATTGTTATGCATGGTGTAAACATTCTGTAAAAGGGAAAATCCTAAGTTATCATTGAAAAACTTTTTTTTATTCTTGTGACTTTATTCAGCGAAGCCACCTGCCGCGTCCTACCGGATAGAAAACCCCATCCCTGTTAAGCGCTGATTTAAACTTTTTCCACATATAAGCATCTTTTGAAAGAGTATTTTTAATATTCTTCTAAATAAATAATTAATTAACTTCGTGATTTTAGTAAAAAGGTTTGGGGAGCAAGGCTTTTATATAAAGAATATGAGAGACATACGAGTAGTAGGACGATTTTCTCCTTTTCTGTTTAACAAATATTCATACAAAACAAGGAATTCACTTCGTAAAACAAACAGCACTGCATTCATTAAATGCAAACATATCAATATGTATTCCTTTAAAAACATTATGTTTCCTTAAGCTGTTATGATACTTGCTATTTTTTGTATTTTTTTTATATTGGAGAACAGTGCAAATATATTTGCATAGGAAAACTGACTAAGTGTAAAGAGTATGGTTATATCATAAAAAATCTTGAAATGTCAAACAAATATACATGTGTTATCGATAAATAATCCAAGACTGTCAAAAAAATATAAAAATTTTTAACTTAAAATTGACATTTCCAGATTAATTGTTAGCACTGTTGCCAATTTTTTTAGTTTTTGATCGAAAGTAGCGGTTTTTAACTTTTTTTTTGCGATTTTGGCTTTTTTGACGGGTTTTTGTGGGCAAAAAAAAACGTGGGCAGTATTGTTTGTTTTGTTTACATTTTATTTTGGAATCACAAGCAATTTTTTTTATAAAAAATAAAATTTAATGCAAATAATGTAAAATATTACGAATTACATCGGGGTATATTCTTAAATTGTAAAATTTATGATTTGAAATCCCATATGAAGGGCACCTGCTTCATTTCACTTATCAAAAACAAAATTGTTTCATCTGTACAAGCTTTTACAATTTTTTTGGTTTTAGTCAAAAAAAAAAAAAAAATTAAAAATGAGAAATGTCAATCAAAAAAAGGGTTTGTTTATCAAATTGTATTTCTTGTTCTTTCTCGGATTTGTTGTTTCATTCAGTCAATCCAAAAAAAATCCAATTCAAAAAATGGCAAGTATCATAACACCTTTACTGACACTTTATTCTTTATAAATAAAATTTGTTTTTATTTACAATTAATAATATAAAAATTTTACCTGATTTTTAAAGCAATTCAGAATATTTTATAAAAGTTACCTGAAAAGAAACAAAAAAAATTAATCATTTTTAAACTTCGATAAAAATTGTATCTTAAGAGTTCATTTGATAAAAATTTTGGTTTTATAAATTAATTAAGAATTAGGAAAAAGATTTTATCTCAAGATCATAATTTGTAGAGGATGCTTTAAATGTTAATTTTCCAGCTGGGATAAAATAATCAGATCTGGCACTTCTATCAACGTTTGAATACAGCGGGCACTTCTATTAAGTACAGGGGCCAAATTACGGCATACGATTTCGATCGAAATTCCTATTTAAATTCTATAGTAATTTCGGCCCCAGATTTTGAATTGTACCGAATTCATCCCTAACAAAAAGTATGTATATTTAACAGAATTCAGGTACTAAACTTTTGATTACTTTATAAATTTTTAGACATTTTCCAAGCATTTGACAAAGTTTGGCATGATGGGCTGATCATTAAAATAACACGAATGCTTCCACAAAACACTCACAAACTGCTTGAGAGCTATTTAACTGGCAGAACATTCATGGTTAGATCAAAAAACCAATACTCCCCCACCAAGAAAATATCTGCTGGTGTCTCTCAAGGCAGCATATTAGGGCCGTTACTGTATATAATATATACAGGTGATATGCCAACAAGCCCGAGCACACATACTTCTACGTTTGCAGACGACACAGCATTTATCAGTGTTAATCAGGACCCAAAAGTTGCATCGCAGCATTTGCAGTCCCACATCAATGAACTAGAAGACTGGCTAGAAAAATGTAAAATAAAGGTTAACCCGGCTAAATGTGCTCACTTAACTTTCACGCTCAGAAGACAAACGTGCCCTCCTGTTAAAATAAATAGCATCACTGTGCCGGTAGAAAGCCATGCTAAATACTTGGGAATTCATATAGATAGACGCCTGACCTGTACCCATGTTCTGTAACTTTAGTGAGAACTTCTTGCATCGAAAAGATGTGAAACAAAATATTCCATCGTTTCTCGAAAAGTGAGAAAAATGTGTTTCTGTAACTTATGTCGAAAACTATCAAAAGAGATTACGTCGTTACGTTATAAATGTCATAATATTGCACTCGAAGCCGATGTGACATTGCAGACGTTCAGAACGCCAGTGACGGCGACCAAAATTTACTTAAATTGAACATTTTTCAATGACGGCGGCGAAAAGACAACCGTCGGCCATGCCAAATTGTTTAAAGAGCGACTTTAATGTTTGTTGTTTGCAAACGAGCTTCGAAGGCATTCGTATATTTTATAAAAAGGTTAAAAGCAAAATAATAAAACAATGAAAAATGTGCCAATAATAAAATATTATTATTATTATTATTCTTTGCATTTTGCATTTTTAATTGTTTTTTAGTGTTAAAATTTTTTCTCGCCCCATTTTTATTCGTCAGTTTATTTGACAGTTCAAAGCGGGAACTTTTCTCACCAAAATGACACACTTTTTCTGTAAATTGGCGAGTAATTTCCTTACGTGACAGCTTGTACTCGCCAAAAAAGAATTACAGACACAGTACAGTGAGAAAAACAGCTGTTTGTTTCAATTTATGGCATTTTTGTTTCATTTCACACATTTCAATCGAAAACTTTCTCGACGCGAAAGTTACAGAACATGGGCACTGGTCTCGTCATATTGAAGCGAAAACAACGGCTATGAAACTTAAAACAGCTCAACTACATTGGCTAATCGGTCGAAACTCAAACTTATCCTTAGAAAACAAAGTTCTCTTATACACTTCTATCATAAAACCAATATGGACATATGGCATTCAATTATGGGGTACTGCATGCGCATCAAACCTCCAGAACCTACAAAGAAGACAGTCTAGGATATTACGGCAAATTGTCTGCGCCCCATGGTATATACGCAATGACATCATCAACAGAGATCTTAACATAGCTACCATCCAGGAAGAAATTAAAAAGTATTCAGTAAAATACATAGATAAACTAATGGTCCATCCCAACTACCTCGCTCGAGATCTAATAAAGTTCGAAGGTCACCGGAGGCTGAAAAGATCCGACACTTTGAGCATAGCAGGCTTTTTTGACACTTGAATGCAATTAATTAGCGGTTACATTGGTAACGGCTAACAAATACAAATTAGAATTGGGATTAAGCTTTGAATACATATTGTAATTTTCGACAAAAAAGATTCAATAAAAAAAAAAAAAAAAAACTTTAAAAATTTAAAATTTTGATACAAAAATAATTAAAGTTTCATACATAAATGTTCCTTTTAATGACATTCCCAATATTGAAATTATCGACTAAACAGTTAAAAAAAAAATGTTCATAGGTTAAGCTCTTGTGGCGGAGCTTTCACCAGTAAACAAATAAAAAGTATCAATTAAGTATTTGTTGATATTAACAACATTTGAAACTTTTAATTCACTTGATTAATCTTTTATTTAAAACTGATTTTATTTTTGTTAATGGTTTATTTGAAAAATAAAATGGTCGGGAATTTTTTCTGTGTATATTCTTATTACTGGCTCAAATGAGCATCGCAACGTCTACAAAAAAAAAAAAAAAAAAACAGTGTTTGTTACGTTTTATGGGCCAAACGAAATTAAAAACTTGTTTGCTGTTGCGAATTAAAACTGAGCTTTTTAATATATTTATATACAACCTTTTTTATCGCTTATTTTTAAATTCTCCTGTTCATCTTTAACTTTTTCCAACTTTCTAACTCATTAAACTAACAGATTTTGTTCCTTTTGTTTTCTTAATTTTAATTTTTATTCTCCATTTAATTAGAATTCAATTAATGTTTGTTCTTTTAGATTACTTGACTTAATCTTTTTAAACATAATTTTTTTTTTGTTTTTAATAGTTGTGTTACTTAAAAAAGTTTCTCTATTTACACAGCATTTTTATAAAATTTAACTAAATTTTATTTTAAGTACTGATATTTTTTCTTGCAGCTGCAAACTATTTTAATATTCGT
Organism: Pollenia angustigena; assembly: GCA_930367215.1. Classification (NCBI taxonomy): domain Eukaryota; kingdom Metazoa; phylum Arthropoda; class Insecta; order Diptera; family Polleniidae; genus Pollenia; species Pollenia angustigena. Next base: position 186,131,175 of record OV884058.1, on the reverse strand, counting down.
TATTGCAAGACAAATATTTCATATTTTCCCCCTAAAGAATTTTTCCCTTTTGCTTGCCAATAAAAATGGGTTAAGAAGTGAAAGAGAGAAAAAAAGAGCAATAAACTTTTAATTCTTTTCTTCTCCACATATTTTTAGATAAAGAATGAATACAAAAAAAGAAAAAAAAATAAGCTGATGAGCAATAATTAATTATAAAATGAACAAATAGTTTTTATTGAAACAAGCCGGAAATTTGTAACGAAGATAAGCCAGAAACCTACATTTTTAACCAGAGAACAAAACAAGCACTTTAGCAAGGAATGAGCTACTTCAGAAATAGTGTTGTGTTATGTGGGCTACATGGCTCTTAAAATTATTGAAAACTAAAGTTTTAAACAAAAAAATGGTACTTTTTACTTTGAAAGCTAGAAAAATTAAAGTTGGTTTTGCTGATGCGTTTTTAAAAGATACTTCGTTGCAAGGGAGTTTTTTTAAAGCAAGTTTATTCCAAAGAATTTTTTTAAGGTAACTTTTTCAAAAGGTACTTTTTTGGAAGATACTTTTTATAAAGAAACTTTTATAAAAGCAGCTTTATTAGAAGATAAAAGATTATTGAAAGATACTTTTTTTAAAGACACTTTTATAAAAGCTACTTTATAAGGAGGTATTTTTTTAAAAGTACCTGTTTTAAAAGGTATTCTTTGGAAGATACTTTTTTCAAAGAAACTCTTATAAAAGCAAATTTATTAGAAGGTATTTTTTAAAGGTACCTTTTTTAAAAGGTACTTCTGTGGAAGATACTTTTTTTAAAGAAACTTTTATAAAAGCAACTTTATTAGAAGGTACCTTTTTTAAAAGGTACGTCTTTGGAAGATACTTTTTTCAAAGAACCTTTTATCAAAGCAACTTTATTAGAAGGTATTTTTTAAAGGTACCTTTTCTGAAAGGCACTTCTCTGGAAGATACTTTTTTCGAAGAAACTTTTATAAAAGCAACTTTATTAGAAGGTTTTTTTTTAAAGGTACTTCTTTGAAAGATACTTTTTTTTAAAGAAACTTTTACTTTGTTAAATGTTGTTTTTAAGTTTAGCTTAAAGTGTTCTTTTTGTAAAAAAACTCTTTTAAGGTATTATTTCAAGGTATTTTAAAAATGTACTTTTTAAAGGTACTTTTCTAAAGGAATTCTTTATACAGTACTTTATAGGTCCTTTTTTATTAGTCACTTTTTTAGCAGTACCTTTTTAAAACTACTTTTTAAAGGTATTCTCCTAGGGTACTTTTTTAAAGTAACTTTTTAAATGTTTTCTTTCAACGTTACTTTCTTAAAGTAACTTTTTCAAAGGCATTATTTGTTAAAGGCATTATTTTAAAGGTATTCTCTTAACGCTATGACGTGTATGGGACACCAGTTTGAAGGATCTTTTTAATGTTGTTTTTTACAGATACTTTTCTTACAACTATTTCTTCTTAAGGTAATTTTTAAAAGATATTTTTAAATCATACTTTTTAAAGGTACTTTTACTAATATGCTTTTAGCAAACGTAGGTTTAAAGTTACCTCTTTAAAGATTTTTTATTTAAGGACTTTTGAACGCTTTTACTTTTAAAATAATGGTTTGCTAAGGCCATCATTATTGCATAAACCGAAGCGCAATTTACCAGTAAACATTCAAAAGCTTTCTGGAAATTACTTGGTCAATCAAAAATTTAGTATTTTAAAAGGCGAGTTTTTAAATTATTCTCAGCCAATTGATGCTGCAGTCCCACAAGAAAGCATGTTGCGCCTTCTATGATACTTCAAATTAAACTATCGGGTGATTTTTTAAGAGCTATAGGAAAGTTTAAAAAAAACATATAAAATTCAGAAAAATTCATGAAATCTTTATTTGAATCGATAGTACGGTCCATATAATTTAATGTTTGAAGATTATTTCATGAAAATGTTGACCGTGACTGCGCCTCAAATGGTCCATCCGCTTAGTCCAATTTTGGCATACTCTTTCCAACATTTCGGTCTGTATCTCATTAATAAATGCTTCAATGTTGTCTTCCAATGCGTCAATTGAAGCGGGTATGTGTGTATAGACATGAGCTTTAACATAGCCCCACAAAAAATAGTCTCAAAGGCGTTAAATCGCACGATCTAGGCGGCTAATTGACCGATCTCGAACGTGAAATAAAATGTTCACCGAACTCGCCTCTCAATAAGTAAATCGTTAAGCGTGCTGTGTGGCATGTGGTACCGTCTTGTTAAAACCACATGTCATGAAAGTCAAGCTCTTGCATTTTGGGCAAAAAAAAGTTGGAAATCATCTCACGGTAGTGCTAACCATTCACAGTTACGTTACGATTCGCATCATCTTTGAAGAAGTACGGTCCAATGATGCCACCAGCCTATAAACCGCAACAAACTGTGACTTTTTCTGGATACATTGGTAGCTCTTGCAATGCTTCTGGCTGATCTTCACTCCATAATCGACAATTCTGCTAATTAACGTTCCCATTGATCCAAAAATGAGCTTCGTCGCTGAACACAAGAAGCGCGCGATGAACTTTCTTAACAGAGCACGCATTTTGATAATAAAATTCCATAATTTGCAAGCGTTGTTCGTTTGTAAGACGATTCATGGTTAAATTATAGACCAAACTGAAGATATTTGACAGTGAAATAAAACACGAAACGTGCGTCAGCTGTTTAAACCAGTGTTGCCAAAAAGATAATAGCTAAAAAGTCACCCGATTTGAATTGCTATAAATAAGCCTATTACAGGAAATTCTGTGCTAAGTTTCGAGTGCAACTACTTTACAGCTCTATCTTAAAGATAATCTGGTGCTACGGTATTCAACTACGGTGCTCTGCCTCGACCTTTAATATCAACAAATTAAAGGCGCCAAAAAAATTTTTTTCGAACAATCACAGGTATGTTTAAAACTCGAATATTTACAGTGATCTCATTGTGCCATTAGTAAACACTATTATCCCGAAATATTTTATTAAATATTAAGAAAGGCTGGATGAAGTTGCACCCAAGTCCACTAGCTCGAAATATGTTAAACAATTGCAGCCACATTTGCTTAAGGAGAAAAGAAACCGCAGGACTTATCCGAATAGAAGAGAATATAAGGTATTGCTTCATATTTGAGCATCAACCGTAATGGGAAACATTTTCGTTGAGCACTGGCAGGACCCAAAATAAACAATACCAATAAGATTTGATTTGTTTTTGTTAATTCATGTTTTATATATGAAGTTCGATCCAATAGAGAAGAAGTACTAGTACATTTGATAATAATTTTTTTAATGTACGGTAATTTTTTAATATATTGTTTTACATTGTTGCTAACACAATTGTTTTAAATAGTTATGAATACACAAATAGATACTTTTCATCCAAAAGATATTTTTTTTTAACTTCTTCCAAAAGTACTTTTTTCTAAGGTTAATTTTTATTAAAATATGTGGTTAAAAAATAAACATTCTTGTTAACAATTTTTTGAAATAAATTTTTCTTTTTTATTATTCAAACGGGTCTTCTTTTTTAAATTAGTTTTCCAAAAGGTCTTTTCAAGAAGCGCCTTTCAAATCGGACTTTTTACCTAAAGTGGAACAAAATTTTTCAAAAAGTACTTTTCTGAAAATTAACTTCAAAAATCTACATTTTGCAAAATTGTTATAATTTTTTTTTCTTTTTTTGATAAAAAAAAAAATAAAAAATAATTAGTATTGTGGTTATTTTGTTGAACTATTTATGGTTTTTAATCCAAATTTTTAATATTTTTAATTAGGCTTAAGTTCATGAAATTTAATTTTTATTAAATTATTTTTGTGAAGAAAGGTCAACAGAAAAGAGAAAGACAAAGTGAAAAAACAAAAAATGTACTTGGACTTCAAGAAAAATTCTTGACGAAAGTACGAAAAAACAGAAGTAAAGGAAAAAACATGTAAAATCAATTAAAATGGATAATCATTCAGGAAAGCAAATTTCGATCTACCAAATGTTAAAATACAATTTGGTTTAAGGATTGATGTTTGACTAGTGACGTCAGCAGTCGTCGATGGCTGCGAGTGTAAGACGGCAAATCCATCTGAGGAGATCGAGTGGTTGCGATCGAAACATGTCATGGTAACCTGCCGGCCTGGGTTCGAGCCCGAGCCACGTCAAGAATGAAAGATTATCAATGACAATTTTAATTGATTTTCATGTTGTGAAATTCCTTTCTTCACAAAAATAATTTAATAAAAATTAAATTTCATGAACTTAAGCCTAATTAAAAATATTAAAAATAAAAAATATTCAAAAAAGTACCAATTTAGAAAAATATTATTTCAAAAACTCCAAGCTATTTCCAAAAAATGCTGTTTATTACTGAAGATACTCTTTCCATAAAATAACACTATCTTAAATTAGGTTTCTAAATTATTTTTTTCAAATTTCTTAACAATCTTAGAATAAAAGTACTTTTTTTAGAAAAAAAAAAATATGTTCAAAAGCCACGTTTCAAAACTATTTCTAAAAAAACAAATTCTTTTACAAAATTTGCAACTAGTTTGAAAAGGAGTACTTTTTATTAAAAAAGGTGCATATATACCTTTTTACCAAAAAAAATAGATACTTTTTCCAAAAAGTACTTTTCTTAAAACAATTATTACTACATACCTACAAAAAGTTAATTTTCTACTTTTCTAAGAAGTACCTTTTTTCCAAACAAAGGAACGTTGTTCTAAACAAAATTCTTCTTTCAAGTGGCACTATTTTATCATAAATAATGATAAAAAGAAAGCTTTTACAACAACAAAAAAAAAAACAGAGATTGTATTGTAATAAATCTGCTGATTTGACATTTTAAGACATTAAAGCAAACAGAAACAACAACAAAAACAACCCTCAAAAAGGGAAAAATGTATAAACACGAGCAATAATTTAAAAAAAAAAATTGAATTTAAATCAAACACCTGGTATCCTATTAAATTATAAGCAAATTATATAAAAAAAAAAAATCGACGCAAAAAGGAAAACAGTGCAGCACTGACTAAGAAAAACCTTTCAACTAAAATTTCGAAAAAAAGCACCGAAACACACAGTTTCAATAGTACCACCATTCTCTCGTAATTCAAGTTAATTGTTCTTTTTAATAACGCATCCATTAAATAAAGAAGAACAACCAGGACAATAACCATTGAGTAGGAAACTGGAAAGTTGTGGAATGATGGGAGCGGAAATGAAAATGAGAGTTAAAAAAAAACTTTATTTAAATGCTTTTATTATTCCCCTTTTTATTTTTATTACTTTTTTAATATATTTCGGTAATTTTTGCCTTTTTGAATAAAAACAAGTTAGAGTGCTATATTCGGCTGTGCCGAATCTTTGATACCCTCCACCGACAGTTCGAATGTTTAAGGAGTAATATCTGTATGATGTTATTATTATCTTAAACTGTGACGATTAGTTATTAATTATGGATTTAGGCGACTAAACTGTTTTCCGTTAGTAGGGTTTATATGGGGCCTAGGGTAAATTATGGACCGATCTTCACGAAATTTCACAGTCTTTTTCCCAGTTCTATAAAACTTTGATGTACCAAATTTTGTTATGATAGCATTATTTTTTACGTTTTTAGGCGTACTAAGTTGTTTTCCGGAAGTAGGTTTTATATGGGGCCTATGGTAAATTATGGACCGATCTTCCCGAAACTTAACAGTTTAATTTCAAGTCCTATGTAACTGTGACTTGCCAAAATTTGTAATGATAGCATTGTTAGTTAGGGTTTTAGGCTTAATATACTGTTTTCCAAGAGTAGGGCTTATATGGGGCCTAGGGTAAATTATTGACGGATCTTCACGAAATTTCACAGCGTGATTTCCAGTTGAATAAAACGAATTGTTGCGAAATCTTATATCATTCTGTGCATTTTTCCACCATTTTTGTTTGTTTTTGTAACAAAATTAACAATTTTTTTAATGTTTTTTGGGATTACCAAACAGGCTTTCAAGGTCTAATTATTTTCTATATGTAAATAAAAGATTTATTTCATATTTTCCTCCGACGTTTCGTAGGCTGTTTTCCTACTTCTTCAGGGATTATTTTTATTGAAATCTGGCAACAACAAATTATAAAAAGCAATAATATTCAGTACATAAACATCAAAAAAATTACAATTACATTTAAAGAACAATTTAACTTACATAAAATCTTGAATTTGTATTTACATTATAATTTCTAATTTAAATGTGGTTTTAAACAATACACACAGTACAATTAAACACACAAATAAAACAAAAATATAAATGTATAATTAATAAAAAATATCACAGTTAAACTTTTCCTAATGTCAGTATCACAGTTGAAAATGGACTAAATTATAATATTGCAATCGTGTAATTTGCATTCGTTCGGTCTTTGTCATCTTTTTTGTTTACAGCTGTATTAAGTCTCTCCTGTATTCGTAAGCTTTCCAGCGTAAATCTTCTGTTTACCCTCCGCTCTACGTCTAGTACTTTAACATCGTTTAGATTTGGTGTGTGCTTATTATCAATGCAATGTAGGGCTAAAGCTGTTGAGTATTTTAATTTGTCAATGTCTGCTTTATGTTCGTTTATCCTAGTAGCTAAATTTCTTTTGGTTGTTCCAACATACACTTTACCGCACGTTTCGTCATTATTACCCTCACATTTAATTTCGTACACGACATTGCTACGATCATAGTTTTCAATTTTGGTTTTTGTTTGTGTAAAAAGTGTGCTAATTGTTTTATTGGGTTTATGAGCTAATGATATTGTTTCATCTTCTATTATCTCCTTCATTTGTTTACTCTCTGTCAGTTTTGGTATATATGAGAGACTGTAAAATCGTTTGGTGATGCCAGATGCATTATTTATAGTTTGTTCCCGAGTTTCTTCATTTGTTGCTTTGGTAATTAGGTTATTTATAATATTCATTGGATAATTATTAGATGTCAAAATATTTGTAATTATTTTTAAGTTTTTGTCTTTAAATTTAGTATCACTTAATTGATCAACTTTTTTAATTAAATTTATCGCGGTATTGATTTTTTGTGTCATTGGTTGTGTGGAGTGATAATTAATTAAACGTCCGGATGCGACCGATTTTGTAAACCAATCCGTAATGAGTTTATTATCCTCTCTATAGATTTTCATATCTAAGTAGGATATGGCATTATGTTGTTCCTTTTCAATAGTGAATTTAAGTTTCTTATGGTAGCCGTTAAAGGTATTTAATATTTCTTCTTCGTCGTTTTTCCTAATAATGGCAAATAGGTCATCAACGTATTTAGTTATTAGTTTTATGTTTACATTTTTATCTTTAAGTTCTTGTGTAGCTTTCTCCAGCAAAGTGTCCAGAACTATGTCTGCTATCGTTGGTGACAAAGGATTGCCCATAGGCATACCATACGTCTGGTTATAAAAAGTATCCCCGTATATAAAATAATTGTTATCTTTTAAACAAAATTTGAGTAAATCAAGAAATTGAGACCTAGGTATTTTTGTATGGTTTTGCAGTACATTCCAATGGGTCATGATGTTACTAATGGCTAAATGAATCGGTATGTTAGTGAATAACGATACCACGTCCAAAGAAATTAAAATTTCGTCATCAGCCAGTGTTATTTCCTTTAGCTTAGTTTTTAACTCTGCTGAGTTTTTTATATTATATTTATCTAATATAATATTTTTTAGAATATTACCAATGTATTTGGACAGTTTGTAGCACGGGACTTCAACGGAGGATGAAATTGGGCGTAAGGGTACATTTGGTTTGTGTATTTTTGGTAGGCCGTATAATCTTGGGGCCGTGGCTGCGTTAGATGTCAAATGGAATTTTTCCTGTTTTGTTATGAAGTTCTGTTTAAATAACTCAGTAATCATTTTGTTGTTTTTTCTTTGTAGTTTCAGGGTTGGATCTTCCCTTATTGATTTATAAGTGGTTTTGTCTTCTAGTAATGTGTCCATTTCCTTCATGTAGTCTTTTTTATAAATAACTACAGTTTTATTGCCTTTATCTGACTTCGTTATAACTATTTCGTCTTTGTGTATTTTTAAAAAACGTTTTGTGTCTTCATATATGTTTAATATAAATTTCTCCTTCTGGCTGTTTTTTACCTTTCTCTTGTGTGTTAATATTCTGTTAGCTATTTTAGTTCTTACTATTTCTTTTTCTCTGTCATCTGTAATCGTCTGTACCCATTGTTCCAAATCTGCAATTAAGTGAATTGTAGAAAAGTTGTTATCATTGACCGGTAGTGCAAACTTGGGCCCAAGGGATAGGAGCCACTTGCTTTCCTCTGGAAATGTAACATTTGTTTTATTAACAAACCAAGATGGGTTGTATTTAAGATTGTATTTATCCAATTGTTTCCGTTTTAAGTTCTGTAACTTGACTGTGTGTATCTGTTTATCAGTAGATATCACACTCTTATAACTCGTATCCTGTCTTTTTATGAAATTTGTATATTCTTCAGAGTTAAGTATTGCTTTAATTTTTGTTTTTATTTCTTCAATGTATCTGCGTATGACTGTAAGATTAAGATTCGTGTCCTTAATTTCTAGATTTAGAATTTTCACGTGAAAATTTTGTTCTACTTTTTCTAGCTCGTGTGATATTTTCGTCGATGTAAATGATTTTTTTACATTTCTAGTCATATTAATTATATGTGTTGGTAAAAGTCCATTTTTCCTGCATGAAAGTAAAAATTTAAGTCTCTCTGACTGCTTAGCTAATCTTCTAATTTCTCTACAATATTTCTTCAATTGCAAGCATGTATCAGCGTCATATTTATATTTAATGTGTATAAAAAAGTCTTTCATTATGTTGCTTTGATTCAATAGTTTTCTCTAAATTCGGCGGGCCCTCCGATAATTATTTATTGTTTTTTTTATATTTATCGACCTTTTTCTACTATATTAATGTTTTTTGGGATTACCAAACAGGCTTTTTTTAGGTGGTGGTTCCACATTTTGATTCATAACTCAGATCCTATTGAACCGATTTTGCTGAATTTCAATCCCAAACTGCTTAGGATAACTACAAGTAATTTGACACCAAGTTTGTTGATTTCTTTTGAGTTTTTCGAAAGTGAGCGTGTTTTCAACAGACGGACAGACGGACAGACGGACAGACGGACATGGCTAAATCGACTTAAAATTACTCAAGGACCCAGAATATATATACTTTATAGGGTCTGAGATGAATAGTAAAAAAGTTTCACACGGAATGACAAACTGAATATACCCTCTTCACAACTAATTGTGGTGGAGGGTATAAAAAAATCAAATTAAAAAGCTGTTAAATTTACACAAGAAAAGCCAGTGCAAGCTGGAAAGAAATGTGAAAACAACCATAACGGCTGCTTAAAAGAATTTATTTGCATAAAAAACCGCCTGACTTAGCAAATTTCGTGAAAAAATACTGTAGATATAAAAGGTTGCCTCATTTATCTTTTTACTAGCAGGCGGCTCTTTTTTAATTTGAAGAGAAATAAAGAAGTGTAAAGAAAATTTTATTCGATTTTAAGGAAAAATTTTATATTTTTTCGTTCTTTTAATTTTTTTTTACAAATTTTGCTAGGATTCATTGGTAGTAAGGAAAATTAAATAATTGTGGTAGTAAATTTAGACTAGAAAAATGTTTCATTTTGACAACGCATTGTTCTCATTTTGACAATACACCGTTTGGATTTGTAAAGAAACGAAGTTTTGTATTCATTATAATCAGTGTGCGAAAGTAAATAGAACATGATTTAGCATACAGCTCACACACCCAGAAACGATATCCATTTTTTTAGTGTTTGGCTATTAATACACAATCTTTAATAGCGTTCATAGCAATTTTCAAAAAACTAACGAACATTATATAGTGTTCTGTTCTACGTTATAAAACAGAACAAGTTTAAGGGTTTTGTAGACATACATTACACATACATTGGAATCAGCAAAAAAAAAATTTTAGCAGCGTCCACGAATAGCTTGTGTGTGCATTGTATACATTTTTTTTTGTAGAATTTTTGGCTGGCGTTTTGTTTTTTTTGTCGTATATGAATTTTTTTTTTTTTTTTTTTTTTTTTTTTTTGTAAAAAAATTTTGGTTTTCTTTACCAGCTAAAAGGCTAAAGCGAATGAACATTAATTTTCTGAACCGAACACAATGAAGGTTGTGGTTTGAAAAAGAACAGAACAGAAAACGATAAAACGTTCTCATATTTTTGTTGAGTTGGATTTTTTTGTTTCTCAATATTTATTAATTGAATCTTCATATATTAAATAATTCATTTAATTTAATTGAAATTAATCAAAAAATAACGGTTTATCTTCACATATCACGCTCTAACCGCGAAAATGACGTAAGCGACATCATTTTAAATTTTCGGTTTTTTTATAAATAACTTTATTAGAAACACTTGCATCACCTCCTAAAATGTCATGATCACTTAAGGTACCGTTACGATTTTATTTCGAGAATAATTTTATGAAATTTCATATACATTTATACAAATAAAAAAACTCTCTCCTGTAAAATTTGTATTTTGGCGCTTACGTTATTTTCGCGGTTAGGGCTCGATATGTAGGTGTTTATAGGTCGTCTGATTGGCGGAGCCCTGCAGTGTATCTTCTCTTTGAGTTGGATAAGTACAGTATTGTTTTTGTGTTCGAAGATCACAAACCGTGTTTTTCACATGTTTACCGAACACTAAAGAACAGTATATAATTTTTATTTTCGAACACTGATTATCTATATATAAATCGGCTAAGGCAAAACAGTTAAGAACACTTTCCTCCTCTGTATGTCAACCGATTTAAACAAAATATGCACCATTTCAGAGGTATTTACTCAAAGAAGTGCAGAATGTATATTTTATTAAAATCTGTTCAATAATTGCAGAGTTATAAGCGTTCAAAATTGCTACTAACACAAATGCAAAACAAGTACGAAAGTATAGTCGGTCAAGCCAGACCATATGATACCACAGTATTTAAAAAAACATCATGCTTATGTGTCCATGTAAATATGGATTTATCTATGTTTATAAACTTCATGAAAATCGGTTTGAAAGTTTGTGAGAGGCAGAAGTTGCCCCCTGCCTCCCCTTGTGGTCCTATTTTTTAAAAACTGTATAGCTAATGTGTCCCTATAGATATGGATCTATCTATGTTTTAAATTTCATTAAAATCGGTTTGAGAGGCAGAAATTGCCCATATCTCCCCTCGTGGTCCGATTTTTTTTAAGCTTTATACATTTTGTGTCCATATAGTTATGGTTCTATCTATGTTTTAAATTTCATTAAAATCGGTTTGATAGTTTCTGAGAGGAAGAAATTTCCCCCTATCTTCCCTTGTGGCCCTACGATTCGGCCCATTTTCAATAGGCTTGGTCCTTGTGGCAATAAGAACCTAGGACCCAAATTTTATCAACTTATCTCCAAAATTGCACTTTGCGCACAAAGTTACATGGACAGCCAGCCAGCCAGCCGGACGGACATCGTTAGTTCGAATCAGAAAGTGATTCAAAGACGATCGGTATACTTTAAGGTGGGTCTAGGACCACTATTTTAAGGCGTTACATACATCAGCACAAATGCATAATACCCTCTCCACTATTGTGGTGTGGGTATAATAGATAAATAAATTTTTTTTTCAATAATCAAATAATAAAAAATTAGGGTGATCGATTATTCGACATTTTTCAGAATCCGGTTTTCGAATATTTCGACTATATAAATCTAATGTAAAAATCAGACCAGGTAAAACAGTTAAGAATACTTTCTATCTACCTCTGTTTGTCAACCGAACCTCTATAGGGAAAAAAGGGGAAATAAGGGAAACTAAATTTCTTTTTTTTTACTTTTCTGTGCTTCATGTGATAATTTGTATATTTTCTATAATATTGAACTTAGAAACATAATATTATAGGTGTAGGGTCCTGAGTGAGTGATAACCTTTAAGATAAAAAATGCTGGTATTGTTTGTTTTTCATCTGGAACTTTTTGAATTTTCGCTAATATTCGACCTATAACTTTTTTGTTTTTTAATTGGTATTTTTTATACTGAACTTACAAAATTAAATTAACTCACGTAGAAGATAAAATATGAACCGGAGGTTGGTCCCTCGCCAAAGCGATACACTTTGAAGGAAAAAATAAATGCTGGAAACAAATAAATTCATATATACATACTTAGATGAATAATCTTTTCTTCATATTTACAAAAAAAAATTATGGTCGAATTTTGACCATTAGGCGAACACTACACTCAAAATAGTATGTAGTTAAATTCAAACGAAAATCATTTACAATTCATTTAAAACAAATGATTTTAACATTAATTTTTAAATTTTTTATTTATTGACCAGCATATTCGTTAAAATTGAATAGTTTTTGCTTTTAAAAAATATATTTCAACCGACAAAATTCAAACAAATTAACAAAAAACATTATTTTTTGGTAGTTTGTTTTTTTTAATAACAAACATAAATGTTGAAAAATAAAATTATTCGTAAAATAACTATATTTTTATTCAATTTTAACAGTACCGAAAACGAATTTAAAAACCTGCAATCAGTTACTGAAATAATTTTATTAGTGAAGTAATAAATATTTTGCTTACTTTTTTGGTAGTTATATTATTATTAGAGTTTTTTTTCCCCCGGAGTTTTTCGATTCCCGGGAAAGCGGGAAATTTTTTTGAATTTCCCGGGATCCCGGGATCTCGCTCCATATAAATAATACACAGTAAATTTGTTTTTAAATAATGAAAAAAAACTTTTATAAAAAAACGTAAGGTAACTTGTTTACAAAGTAAGTAAAAGAAATCCTTAAATACTACAAAATTAAATGAAGATTAAAAGAGGAACTTGAATTATTATTACCTTACGGTTTTATATGTAACTTCCGTATTATTATTATGCTCTAGATACAAGATAAAAAATTAAGATAAACATAACAATTTAATTCATAAAACTATAATAAAAACAAACACAAATTGAGGTACTCAAGATATGAGATAAAAAGTTAATCCATAAAATAGATAAAATATTTTAAATAAATATATTAACATTTTTTAACGGCTTAGGAAATAACTTTCTGACACACTCAAAGCGCTTAGTAAGTCGTCAAAAAGTATATTGATTATTTTATTTACTAATTACCATGTTTCCGAAAAATTTCGTTCATTTTTTCAGGTTGAAGAAGGCTTTTGATTCAAAATAAGAAGCATTTTTTTTTTTTAAAACAACGTCTATATCAGTCAAATGTATGTCAAGGTTCATTCAAGTTTTCATTTCATTAGGTCTATCTGTAATCTTTAGGACAATGTGTTTTTCAAATTGTATGTTGTAGAATCTTACACGAGTTTCCAAATTTTTTTTTTTATTTCAGTTTCCCCGCACTTCAAGGGTATATACACCAACACAAATTGAAAAAAGTTTGTGTTTATCACCTAATAAACACATCGCTTCATTGCAACATAGTCATATCTCAAAAAATCAAAAATTGTAAGTTATTTAAGCAAAGTGTTCCTTCATGCCTTCTCGTATTTTGTCTCAAACTGAACCGAAGTTATAGCAAAATATATCTTTAAATCGGTACATTTTGAAACCTTTAATCGCATTTTGCCAAGTTCATTTATTTTTGTAGATATGACTATGTTGCAATAAAGGAGCTATATGTTAAGGTATCTGCTATTTTTAAGACTTGTCCATGGACAATTAAACTTTACTACCTGCATCTTATTTTGAATTAATGTTCTTTATTAACTTTTCACTTCACTAAATTTATTAATTATCAACTGTTGCACTGCCTATTCTGCTTTAAGTAGATTTATTGCATCAGGAGACATTGATTTACGTATGTACTCACTTCTTGTAATTGATCTAATCGACAACCCATCCACAGATGCTTATTTTAAGAGCATAGAAAACTAAATTTCAAAATATAAATAGCTGTTTTCTTAAACTATGAGGAATTTTTTATTTCCCGGGATCCCGCATGAAAAATCCCGGTAAAGCGGGAAATATAATTATTGAAATTCACGGGAATTCCCGGGACGGGAAATCCCGGGAATAAACCCTAATTATTATATATATATATATATATATATATATATATATGTCCTTTATTTATTTAAATACAATATAGATACAGCGATATAACATAAAAATACTTAAATAAATTGTTCACGAAGAACATTATTATAGCTGTAGCTAAACAATTTCAAACTTTAAGGGCCATTATTACAACTTGAAGTTAGCTAAAGTTAAGATTAAATTGACAGATAATCTGTCAAAAAGCGTCTGTTAACTGTCGGATAACAGCTAACGCCAAGTTATAATAATGGCCCTTAGACAATAAAAGCAAAAAGCTAAATAGGAGGTAAAAAAAAATGTGTTGAATTTTATAACGTATTTTTTGAAGTGGCAACACAACGCACTTGATTTTAGTATTAGACGTTTTTGATTTAACATCCAACGGTATTTTAAAACTTTTATGATTTCGATGTGCTACCAATTTGTGATAAATTTATTCACGAAAGTTGTCCAAAATTTGACGTTCGGCTATTATGCTGGAAACCGAAGTCTAGTGCAATTGAAATTGATGAAGCTTTTCAGTTTAATCAAAAATGATCGTAGTGTTTCATAATTTTTAAAGTAGCTCTGTGGCCGTATTCTGTAATTCGCTAAAGCTAAATCTCTATCGCTAAAATTCTTAAAAGTTGATTTAGCGATTTTTGGCTACGAATAAAGTACTTTAACGTGAATTGCCCAATTTGGCAATGACATAACAATTTAATTCAGCGTAATTTTAGCTTTTATTGTTATCACTAAAATATTTAAATTTTGAATTCTCAAAGGCATTTTAGTGATAGAGATTTAGCTTTAGCTAAGCGAATTACGGAATACGGGTGCTGGTTAAAATAAATTAAACTTAAAGTACACAACAAAATTTTAAATTGATTTCAATTAAAAAATTTGTGATATTATTTAAAAAATTTGTCAAATTTGCACCAGTAAACAAATAAATAGTATCAATTAAACGTTTAATTCACTTGATTAAACGTTTAGTTCATTTGATTAATCGTTTATTTCACTTGATTAAATTTTTAATTAAAACTGACTTTATTTTTGATTAGTGTGTTAATTTTTGGACAATTTTTTTCTGTGTATGAAGTATGTAAAGAAGAATATTTTTGTACACATTGACATTAAGTTTATATTTAAGTTACTCATTCTGTTTGTAGTTTCAACACTATTCAACTTAGACCCTTTAAAGTATTTCATTGGTCTCATGTAGAAAGGCCCTAACTCACATAAATGCAACTTTACAGGAGAAGGCAAAAACATAATAGAAACTGTATGTATCATAATGTAAAATGGCTTCTTCAGTTGATTGTTTAACTGATATTTTTAATGCAATTGTTATGATTTTTTGTGACGAGGTGTATTTGTGGGAAATGTATTGGAATCACTAAAAAACTCAATTTCGAAAAAAATCGAGTTAGGAGACCGACGATATTTATATTCTGAGTCTTTATGAGTGGCGATATTGATTTAACGACAACTGTTGAAATGAGGTTTTCAAAGAGTCCAGAAATGATAAGGACTAGATTGTTATATATTTATAGCCCATATACTCTGTTTAATCTTGCTTTTGAAATTCAGCCAGATCGGTCTATAAATAACTGACATTTAAAACAAACCAACGACTGCCTCTTATTTTACTCATAAACTCCTTGTTGCCGTTGTTTTCTTATTTCTTTTTTTCTTCATATCGCACTTGTTCAACAATACTGTATTAACTCAAAATTTCAAAATTTTCAGTAGAAGCTAAACAATTTTTAATTTCATATGAAAGGCATATGAAAAAGTATTTTAAAACCAACCGTTTCTTTTCAAAAAAGTAGACAAAACAGCACGATATTTTAAGAGTGGGTAGATATGACTATAACATGTCGATTTCTTTCAAAAAGTGAAAAAATAAAAATTTTGAGTTAATACAGTATTGTTGAACAGGTGCGACATGTGGAGAACGGCAAGAACCAAAGTTTCAAAAATAGGTTTAATTATCTTGGTCATTAATAGACAATCTCTATACAAAAATGGGCGGGATTGGAGAAGTAGCAGTGGTAATTCCTGAATATGTAGAGAACTGGAGAGAAGCGCCAATGTTTCCAAATTATGTACAAACATCTCTGTTAATAATACACAACATCCCACAAAATGTGAGCAGGACTGGAGAAGTGGGCGTGACAGTTTTTGTTTATAGTTTTTTTTTTTATATCTAAAGAACGGTAAAAGAAAAATTTTCTAAGTTTGTTGCACATAGCTGGGTTATTAATATACAACATCTTTAAAATTATGAGGCTGGATTGGAAAAGTGGGCGTGGCACCTTCTGTGCAAAGACATTAAAGATTTCTATATATCTGGAGAACGGAAAGAGCCAATGTTTCCAAATTAGATGCAAGAAGCTTAGTTGTCAACACACTGCATCCGACAAAATCGCACCACAGTGAAGGATATATAAGATTCAGCATATCCGAATAAAGCACTCTTACTTGTTTTACGTCACGCTATCATACTTTATGAGCACACACGATTTCTTGACAAATCGTTCGACTAAATAGCATAGTAAATCGCTAGCTTAAAGTACTATTCGCGATCTTTGTCAAATAATGGATCACAAATGAATGATTTCAAGTCATATTGAACTAAAATGAATCAAATTCCATTACAATTATAATATTGTGACGAAATTTCGTTAATTTTAAAACATTTTAATACTTTATTTTAATACTTGTACTAAATTATAGACGAATTTTGATTTTAAAATCATATCAAAGTTTCACATGAACTTCATTTAGCAACAATTTAAAATTTCAGAAAAAGAAAATATATTTGTATAAACCTGCTTCATCGACTAAGCATTTTCGTGATTGATCTTTTCCCCAAGTTTTTAAAAGCAATTCCCAGTGATTAGACTGCAGTCTATCAGACAGACAATCAGACAGAATGTCCAGTATGAATTTCGATTTTTTTGCAATATGTAGAACGTTGTTCTTAAACTTAAGTGCATCTAAATTATTATTTTTTTTTTTTTTCATTAGTCATTTTATTTATGTATATGAGTGTTAAGCATATGTAAATAAAATGTACAAAAAATTGACCTAAATGTTAAAAATGTAACACTTTATGACACCGCTCAACTTTGTTTACACTTAAGTGCGAGAAGTGTCTTAAAATACAGAACAGATGACTTTTTAAGACGAGTCTATTTTTACTTGCAAAATGTAGTTTAACATTTAGTCACGCATAAAGTGTTCAGATTTATATTTAAATAAATAATTTTTTTTTTTTTAGTTTATCCATCCTTATTAAAGAGAGAGACAAAGGAAAACAAGTCAAAAAGTTTGGTAAAGTTAGCACGGCCAATATGATACACTATTAAATTTTCCGATTAATTGCTTTAGCGTGTAAAAGAGACGTTAGCTCACTATTTTTCAATAATCACCTGATTCGTAAAGAATCTTAAAAAGATGTACGCATCAAGATTAAATTTCTCCAAAAAGTTTGATGGGTCTAGAATATACTTTCGCTCCAAAATTGCTTAACAAAAACGTTGGCTTAGTTGGGCTTAGAAGACCAAACAAATCGTACGTAATTTGACGGAAATGCTTTATTGATCTGACAATTTTCTTAAAACAATAACACTTTCAATCATAAAAGGAATGCATTTTCCTCAAAATACGTACGAAACGTGTGATCGTATTAAAGGCTAGTTTACACTATTTTACTTTGCATTAATATTTGTCAAAAACCTAAATAATATCCCTGCCAATAATATTGGACCACCTGATCCATTTTGATAAAATGGACTAGTCCATGGAATGGTCCGATGTAATCCAAACATGGACCATGGCATTGTTAAAAAGTGTTTGTAGTGAGACGACATGTCTTCGTTTTTTAACGACGTGCTTTCGTTTTTAAACGACTTCAAAACTAATCCTCTTGGATATACCATGGAATAGTTTTGAAACTACTCCTTTGTAGTCCAAAGGTGGGTTATATGGTCCTGCCCTAGGACTTCGTAATGTTAAATAGACCATGTTTTTTCATACGTTTGGGTTACTTTTGGACTAGTCCTAGCCCTTTGTGGGCTACTCTTTACACGCGTGTTTGGACTGGTCCTAGTATTTGCAGGGTGAATGTAATTTGTTATGAAAATGAAAAGTATTACGAGAATTTTTCAAAACAGCGAAAAATTATCAATAAATTGTGATTAATTTCATGTTGTAAAATTTCTTTTTTCATAAGAAATTATTTAATGAAAATTTACAATCATAATCATAATCATAAACAGTTCAACAACAAGAACCACAATACTAATTTTTTTTTTACTTATAAAAAACTACTGATAAAATATCACAATTTTAGATTTTGAATAGCGAGTTTTGAGTAAAAATTTTTCAAAAATGTGTGTGTGTTGAAAAGAAAAAGTCAAGTAAATTTTGTCTTAAGTGTGTAGAAAGGACTCGCGATTTCCTTAAATTTATGGCACTTGCATTTGTTAAAGCCAAGTAAGTAAAAACTACACGCTTCTATCATTTTCTGCTAAAATTTTTATGGATATTTTTTTAAAGTGAATTATTATCATTTTTTTTTTACCCAAAATTAACGTTAAACCAAATTGCAAACAAAATAAACAAAAAAGAAAACTGACTTTTTGGATGTAACAAATTTCATGGATGAGTAGTGGCAATATTTAAGCAACGTTATAGTGCAGTTGTGAAAAAAATTCTTGACATATTAATAAGATTATTTCATTAATATAATATTTTTATAGTTTTTTATCGTACAATTTTCAAGCATTTCATTTAACTTCATGAAATTTTTACAAATTATTTATCGTTTTGCAATTCAATTATGCAGTTGATTTTCGCTTAAAAAAATTGTTAATTGAAATGAAAGCATTTTAAAAGGAAATTGTCTTATGAATAGCCTGCATATTTTTTTTAAAACACATTGTTAAGTAAGTTAATTGCTTTACTTCAGCAGTCATTGAAGAAAAAATATATACGCGATTAATTCTCATGTGCGTATGATAAATTTTAATTAAAATTAATAATAATCATACGCTTACGGTACCCCTAGTAAAGCACCTTTTAAACTTTTCTGCAAACTAAACTAGTCTTTAGCTTTTTGCAAAATGAAAATATTTTTGAAAAAAAAACAAAACTTTTTGTAAAATCAAAACGGCTGTTTTTGTTTTAGGATCGTTTTCGTTTTTTGCATGATTTAAACTGATATTTAAAAATTAATAAAAGTTTTGAAGCTTTCAAAATGTGTCACATTTCTTTAAAACTTAATCATTTTTATTCAATTGCTTATTTTCTTCAAGGGTTGGAAAGTTGATGGGTTGATTTATTTAAAATTTATAAAAGCTCTCGAAATCAGTGTTCGAACATAAACACTTAATGCCGGTTTAACGATGACGAATGTCAACGTTCGCATAGAAAACTACATTTGAAACAAAAACAAATTTTCGAATATTGTTTTTGTTTTACATATAATTTTCTATGCGAACGTTAACGTTCGAAATCGATGAACTGGATGTTAATATCGCACCTTAGTGTTCGGTTCGGTAGATTTGTGGAAAACACATACGCTAATACACGCAAAGAAAAAACACGGTTGTGGTAAACATATTCTAAGAGCAACATATTATGATAAGAATTATGATTGTAGCCACCATATTAAGATTATTATTTAATCATATTATTACTAAATATACTCGTACTATTACTTCATAATATTTTTCCCTTAATCATATTATTCTTCTGTTAATCATACTAAGTTAAGAAGTTATCAAATTATTGTCATGTTAATCATAATAAGCTAAGCAATTAATCATATTATTGTCATGTTAATCATAATAAGCTAAGAAGTAATCATATTATCATCATGTTAATCATAATAAATTTAGAAGCAATCAAATTATGATACAGCACTTTTCATAGCTGTCATAAAAATACAAAATAAATTAAAATATTTTTGCATCGATTTTTTATTTTGTGGCTTTTTACAATTTTTCTTAATGTTAATCAAATAGCGGTGTTCAATATAAGGCTTGCAAAAGAGCAAATGAAAAATCTGTGGTTTTCATGGGCAACCGCGTGTGTCAATTTTTTCGATTTTAAGATGTTGATGCCATATTGCCAAATTTTTAACTCTCTTTACATTTTTTTGAAAAAAGATGGAGCAATTCCGATTTTTTAACGTAATGACAAAGTTTAAAATGTGCAATACCTAGCCCATAGTTTGATCTCGAATGGTTTTTCGGCTTTCCTGAACAATTTGTTTTAAGACATACGCGGTTGCCCATGAAAACCACAGAAATATCGTAGCACTTTTATACAATATAACGAAATCTCTGTGTGTTTTGTTGTTGGATTTTACAAAAAAACGATGATATTTGGAATTTGCACTATTAAATCCCTAAAACTGAATGAATCACTAATAATTGAATGAACTCCGCTAATATTTTAAATTTTTAATTTCTTTAAACTTATTTTTTTTTATGGAATTTTATCTTTTATTGTTTAACCGCTCACAAATAAAAAAAACGACACAACTTCTTCAAAATTATTTTACAAATGGCGGTAACATAATATGATTAGAGTAAAAATAGTTTGATTGCATCTTTAACATAATATGATAAGCGTATAGAAAGTTATCATGTTATGGCTATTAAATATCATGATATGGTTGTGAGAAATATAATATGTTTAGAAAGTTATCATAATTAAGTTGTTAGAAAAATAATTATTTTTCGGTCAACAATACTCAAATTTATAATTGCGATAAACATTGAAATGCTTACAGTAACTATAATATCGTTAATATTAAATAAAAATAACAATTATTTGTGTACGACAACAATATATTGTTACTTTAAACATAGTGTTGTTGCCGTAACCATGCCCAACCAGATTTTTCTCTGCGTGTAGTGTTTGTGAAGAAAATCAT
The DNA here is from genome assembly GCA_930367215.1 of Pollenia angustigena. Taxonomy (NCBI): domain Eukaryota; kingdom Metazoa; phylum Arthropoda; class Insecta; order Diptera; family Polleniidae; genus Pollenia; species Pollenia angustigena. The sequence continues at coordinate 186,110,169 of OV884058.1, read as the reverse complement.
TAAAAAAAGTAACGTTTCCCTGTTAGTCATCTTTCGAACACAAAAATAATACTGTTTTTATCAAACTAAACAAAATATGAGAACATTTAATTCCGTTCGGGTTTTTCTTAAAATCCACAAGCTTCATTATTCGTCCCTTTTGGCTGGTAAAAAAATCAAACATTTTTTACAAAAACATACAAACACATACGAAAAAAAAGCCAACAAAATAATTTTACCTAAACAAAACTTAATCACAATACACACACAAGTTGTTTGTGGTGCGCTTTAAGCGTTTTTTTATGTCTTCTCAAGTTTATTTAAGTGAAAGTTAAAATAAGAAGAATTCAAAAAGTAAAGCTTTGTGGCCAAAAATTAAAGAATTATGGGTTTTAATTAAAGGCAGTCGTTGTTTTTTGCTTATATCTCATTTATTTATGGACCAATCCGCCTAAATTTCAATAACAAAATATTCCCAAATATATGTGCGACTATATCTATACTAATATTATAAAGCTGAAAAGTTTATATGTTTGTAAGAGCTAATTTTCGAACTGCCGGTCCAATTTTAAAAATTTCTTCTCCTTAGGATAGGGTTCAGGGGCACTAAACCTCCATTTCCAACCTCCCTCATATCCTCAAAACTAAAATAAGCAGAAAAAATTAAATACTTATCGTTGTTTTTTAGACAAATAAGCGGACAGATGTCTGGTACTTTTTGAAATTCGGTCCTTTTAGAGAGTAAACGGTTTAAACCTTAATTTTTGTACTTTTTTGTCACCTCGTCTATCTATTAAGCCAATAAACGTAAAAATAAAAAAAAATATCACATTCAAAACTTTTCTAAAAAATAAAATACAAATTTGGTACTTTTTAGAAATTCGTAACTATTGTTGGTACTTTTTTTACAAAGTTTTTTCTCCATTCTTTGGCATATACGTACTAAAAGCGCCCCAACCAAAATATTGAAATTTTTGATTCAATATTTTTTTGAATGGGGAGAAAAAAGTACCGGAAAGGGGAAATACGGAAAACTTAATTTCTTTCTTTAGGTTTTTGGTTGTTCAACTGGTACTTTTTTAATAACCGTTAATTTTGATAAGATAAGACTCATTTTGTTCTTTAACTGGTACTTTTTTATTTTCGTTAATATTACATCTATGAACATAAAATTAAACATTCAAGGTGCTAAGTATATGCGAATCTCTAAGATGGGCTTTTTGGTACTTTTTTGTTCTTTAAGTGGTACTTTCTAAATTTCCGTTAATAATGGACCTAGAAGTTAAAAATGCAAAGTCCAGAGTGAATATGAATCTGTAAGAGGGATTTTTTGGTACTTTGTATTTCTCTGGTATAACTTAGGAAAGGGTTCAGGGCCGCAAGGCTCATATATTCAGAAAACATTAATTATCGCTTTAGAAAAAAATCTATCAAAGCAATAGTTCCCGTACTTAAAAGAAAAGGAATACATTTAAACATTAGTACGCTGTTCATCCTCCATTGCACCTCCAGTCTATCTCTTCGTTCGACCGTCCCCAAACTGCGAATGCGAAAGCGACAACACTGACAAAATTTTCTTCACAGATCCAATGAAATTTACATTAAAATTCAACCTATGTAACCCTTCATTGGATTAATGAAATGTTTCATAAAATCAATGAAAATTTTGCATTAGTTTAATTACAAACGTTTATTTTATCCATTTTTTCAATGAAGATTCATAAAATCAATGAAAATTTTGTCATTGATTTTATTAATCCTTCATTAATCCACTGAAGAGTTACATAGGTTGAATTTTAATGTAAATTTCATTGGATCTGTGAAGAAAATTTTTTTAGTGAAGGAGTGGACATAAGGAGAATTACTGCCACTCCGAAAAAATCTAACTCAACAGATAGATTAGCGTTATTTAAACACACAGGGTTTATATGTTTTTCAAAACTAGAAATATGACGGGACAGATGGGAAATTTCGATTTTGATGATATATAAAACTTATGTAGATCGATCTACCCACAATAAAACACACAGGCTTTACGGTTCTTTATAGTTAGTCAAAAATTCATTCTAGGTGGACAACGCCGCGGGAACGGCTAGTGTGATATAAATGCATAAAGACCAAGTTCAAATCATATCTGGAGGTCCTCGGAAAAATAATTTCAACATACACAGGGATAAACGGACAACAATAAATAAACGTCGCTGCCCATTAGACCACAAATATACATATATGTATACTTAAAAGGGTACAAGATCAATATTGTAGAAATTATAAAAGGAATGACGAATTTATATACACACATTTCACCTGTGGTAAAGGATATTAAAATATCATGTTATGGCAATATTCACAAGGACCTCATTAAAGCAAGTCCTAAAGTCTTGTAAAGAAATCAAAGTGTTGTATATTTTTGTCAATCAACTGTTTTATCGCACTGTATCTATTAGTGATAGTACTCATTTTCCGGGTTAAATAAGCTGTGTATCCACACAATTGAGGTGGTCAAAAACAGGAACCATTTGCATAAAAGCTATTCAGCTGAAAACTTTTCAAATTCAAAGTTAAATAAATGACTAACTAGAGGCAACGATACGCGATACAATCTGGAATATTTTAAAGAGCAAAATATAAATGGCCTTAAAATAACACTGGGCGGGACAAGAAAAATGCTGGGGTCCTCATGTACCAATTTTGCTTTGCTGGAGTCCACAGATTACGAAAATACCAAACATTATTTTTATACCCTGCACCACCACTTGTGGTGAACGGGGGTATACTAAACTTGTCATTTCGTGTGAAACTTTTTTATTATTCATCTCAGACCCCATAACGTATATATATTCTGGCTCCTTGAGTAATTCTAAGTCGATTTAGCCATGTCCGTCTGTCTGTCTGTTGAAAACACGCACACTTTCGAAAAACTCAAAAGAAATAAACAAACTTGATGTCAAATTGTTTGTAGTTATCCTAAGCAGTTTGGGATCGAAACTCAGCAAAATCGGTTCGGTAGGATCAGAGCTATGAATCAAAATGTGGAACCACCACCCCAAAAAAATTTAATGAATTGATTGTTACAAAAACTAACAAAAATGGTTGGAATAATGAAAAATCGTTTTTTAAGACTGAAAATCATACTGTAAAATTTCGTGAAGATCGGACCATAATTAACCATAGGCCTCATATTAAGCGTATTTCGGAAAACCACCTTAAAACTCCTTCATATCGAAGTTTGTTCTAATTTAGGGTTTTTGAAATCATAAAGCCAAGCCCTCCGCAGAATTTTGTGAAGATTGGTCCATAGTTTATTATGGATCCAATACAAATTTCAAACTTATTTTTATATGACTAGAAATAAAAGCATAAATGCTTTCTGATTGTCGTCAATAATTTAACATATGTAGATTTAATCCGCGAAGAATTTTAATACTGACGTCCGCTTGTATAAAGATAAATTAATTATTTATAGAGCCCATATAGGGCACACGTCTGAGATATTCCAACTGTGAAGGGTATCAAATATAGCACTCTAACTTGTTCTCGTACACTCTGTTTGCACTTATTTTTTTCCTTTTGTGAAAAAAAACTCATAAATTTTAAAACAGAATTTGAGAATTCTTCTTTAATTAAAAAGAATTTAGTTAGGGTTTCTAATTTCCCGAACTAATTCTATTCCCGGGAAACAAAACAAAAACGATATTATTCCCGGGAATCCCGGTATTCTTTGAATAAAACAATGATTTAATTAAATGAGCTCAAGACAAGTTTTTTTACTTCTTTAAAAGAATATACGCATATACCATAGTCTAAAAAATTAGCTTTTATTCCACAGCAAACCAAAACAAAACCAAAAAAATTGTTACATTCATATGTATGTACATGAATATTATATATGTATGTATATACAGTCAAATCCCGATAATTCGTACCCCGATTAATCGTAATTCCCGATAATTCGTAATAAACTGTCGGTCCCTTGAAAAAATCTCATTAATTCGTAAAATTTCCATACATTTAGGTCCCCTCGCTAATTCGTAATTTTTTTTCAAATAAAATCTTCTTTACCTCTTATAAATCGCAATTCTTTGCTAACTACCACTTATAATTCGTAATAAAAACAAAAGAAACATGGAAAGAATGATTTTTTGTTTACCGCTATTTTATTTGCGTGGGTTTTCGCTTTTGCTTGTGTGTGTGTACATATATTTTCTTAAGATCAGTTTGTTACATGAATAATTTTTATATTTTTTTTTAACAATTGTTTTTTATGTTTTTATACCCTCCACCACAATTAGTTGTGAAGAGGGTATATTCAGTTTGTCATTCCGTGTGAAACTTTTTTACTATTCATCTCAGACCCTATAAAGTATATATATTCTGGGTCCTTGAGTAATTTTAAGTCGATTTAGCCATGTCCGTCTGTCTGTCCGTCTGTCCGTCTGTTGAAAACACGCTCACTTTCGTAAAACTCAAAAGAAATCAACAAACTTGGTGTCAAATTGCTTGTAGTTATCCTAAGCAGTTTGGGATTAAAATTCAGCAAAATCGGTTCAATAGGATCTGAGCTATGAATCAAAATGTGGAACCACCACCTAAAAAAAATTGATAATTTTGTTACAAAAACTAACATAAATGGTGGAAAAATGCACAGAATGATATAAGATTTCGCAGCAATTCGTTTTATTCAACTGAAAATCACGTTGTGAAATTTCGTGAAGATCCGTCAATAATTTACCCTAGGCCCCATATAAGCCCTACTCCCGGAAAACAGTATATTAAGCCCAAAACCCTAACTAACAATGCTATCATTACAAATTTTGGCAAGTCACAGTTACATAGGACTAGAAATTAAACTGTTAAGTTTCGTGAAGATCGGTCCATAATTTACCATAGGCCCCATATAAAACCTACTTCCGGAAAACAACTTAGTACGCCTAAAAACGTAAAAAATAATGCTATGATAACAAAATTTGGTACATACAAGTTTTATTGGACAAGAAATAAAATTGTGTTATTTCGTGAAGATCGGTCCATAACTTACCCTGGGCCCCATATAAACATTACTCCCGGAAAACAGTTTAGTACGCCTAAATCCGTAAAAAATAATGCTATCATAACAAAATTTGGTACATCAAAGTTTTATAGGACAAGAAATAAAACTGTGTAATTTCGTGAAGATCGGTCCATAATTTACCCTGGGCCCCATATAAACCCTACTCCCGGAAAACAGTTTAGTACGCCTAAAACCGTAAAAAATAACGCTAGCGTAACAAAATTTGGTACGTCACAGTTTTTTAGGACAAGAAATAACACTGTGAAATTTCGTGACGATCGGTCCATAATTTACCTTGGGCTCCATATAAACCCTACTACCGGAAAACAGTTTAGTACGCCTAAAACCGTAAAAAATAATGCAATCATAACAAATTTTGGCTCGTCACAGTTTTATAGGACTATAAATGATACTGTGAAATTTCGTGAAGATCGGTACATAATTTACTCTAGGCCCCATAGAAACCCTACTCCCGGAAAACAGTTCAGTACACCTAAAACCATAATTAATAATGCTATCATAACAGAAATTGGTACGTCACAGTTTTAAAGGACTAGAAATGACGCTGTGAAATTTCGTGATGATAGGTCCATAATTTACCCTAGGCCCCATATAAACCCTTCTACCGGAAAACAGTTTGGTTGCCTTAAACCATAATTAATAACAAACCGTCATAGTTTAAGATTATAATAACATCATACAAATATTACTCCTTAAACATTCGAACTGTCGGTGGAGGGTATCAAAGATTCGGCATAGCCGAATATAGCACTCTAACTTGTTTTTTATCGTTTTGGTAATTAAATTGAAAAACCCCGTTAATTCGTATTTATTTTAATTTATTTAATTCGTAAGAAATGGCCGGTCCCTTGTGATTACGAATTATCGGGATTTTACTGTATTTATTTTTTTAGGAGATCGCGAATTATTAAAACTTATTAATATTTAGTAATAGCAACTTGGCGAAATTAATTTTATTTTAAGCAAAAAATTTTTAGTATTATTAAAGCATTTCAAAGCTCATCAGAGATTCTATTTCTAATCCTTGTTGATATGTATGTATGTTTGTATATTGCCTGCTACCGAACACGTGCTCTCGCTTTCTACAGACGTTAATTTTATAGTAAGAAGCGCATCATACAAAGATTATAAATTTGTTGGTCTGTTACCCGTGACTTCAAAGACGTCAAATTATTTTTTTAAGATATTTTCAGGCTTTTGTATTTTCTTTACCTTTATTTTTTTTACAATTTGTAGATGGTACATCATCTGGTGTTGGTGAAGGTGTATCGTGTACATTTTCATTCTCTACTTCAATTAGCTTTTTAGACATTTTTCATCAGCAATTAAAAAGACCGTTGATTTATTGGCGTAGAAAAATATTGATTAAACGATGCTAAAAAATTAAAATTTCAAAAAATTTAATTTGAAATTCTCGAAAAAAATTACCCGGGATTAATTAAAAAAAAATGTCCCGGGAATTCTTTCCCGCGTAGAAACTCTAGAATTTAGTATATAATAACGTATAATTTTTTTAATAATCGGTTGGATAGTGTCTGCAATATGGGCGTTTAAATAAAATATATGAAATTTTTTCGAATTTTTGTTGTAAAAAGTTTTTTTAATCTACTTACGAATTCATTAGTTTATTTTTTAAATTTCTAAAGACCATACTTAACTTTTTTTTTTATTATAAACGAAACTTTTTTTGAAAAAAGACAAACACAAATTCGAAACTTTATTTCGTTATGTATCACTGCATTGATTATTTTCTAGTGTACAAGTATGTGGAGGTGGCTGCATTGTCTTGTTCGTTAATAAGCCATACGTGTTTGGCATCATTGATTTAATGGAATATCTAGATTGAAATTAGATTAAAATAAAAATAAGAATTTTTCCCTTTTGTTCTTTTATTAAAAAAAAAAAAAAAATTACACAAAATGCAACAGAAATCTTAATAAATATAAATTAATTATAAAAGTAAGATGTCATTCAATGACACTTCAAGAATCTGTTTTCATTTTTCTCTGTCTGTATTGACATTGAAGTTTTTGTGTAATGAAACACGAAAATATAATTAATTGGGAAAAACTATGAGTATTGAAGATAAAGTTTCAAAAATAAGTTTTGTTGGACATAAGAGTGCTCCATAAAAATTAACTTGCGCATTTTGACCGCCTTCTCCCTTCCTTCAATAATTAATTGTTCTATGTATTTTATATGCATGTTGTGTAAAATATCAATTTAGTATGATCCGACGCTGAAGTCAAACGTTTGCCAATAAATAACACTAGCCAACAATGTTTTGGACTTGAGCAACCAAACATCGTTCCTAGGGTAATTTGGTGGGCTGAATTCGAATCTGTAATTGGGTTTTCTCTAACACGTCAGGTTTTCGAGATACAAAAAAATATTTTTATTTGGTTTTTACATAAAAAATCATTAGTTTATTAAAAAATCAATGAATGGCGTTATTTGAAAGCCGTTTGCAGTTTGTTGGTTTGGCTTCACGTATTAGAGTCCAGCAATAGTCTCTCAGCATGCTTTTGTCTCAAAATCCTTGATAATTTCTTTCAATTTAAATTTTTTTTTTTTTATATCTAATTGCAAATGAAGAATATGCAAAGCACTAGTTGCTTAGGCCAGATCGTCAGGAAACTTCAAGATATTAAACAAAATAAAATTGTTAAACGTATAAGACTTATAAGCAACAGTTCTACTTGTAACAGTATCAAAGTTTAAACAAAAACATCAACAATAAACAGTGAGTTTATCTCATCTTACATTCCCCACAACAATAAATTTCAAGTGTTTTTTTTTATCAAGAATAAAAACTGCGAATTAAGCACGCATAACAAAATCTTTTAAAATGAAAATTTTGTGTTCCCAAAAATTATTTTGATATTAAAATAACTTTAAACCACGTTTATTTAATATTATTCACTGTTAAAATAACATTGTTCAATATTGAATCTATAAAAACTGTTTTATATTAAAATTAAAAGTTTATCTAGTTAAATTAACATGCACACATACTTAAATATGTATTTACCCTGCAGGAAATGTCACTAGTGAATCTGTACTGATTCACTATTGACACAGTCACCAGTACTAGTGACTTATTATACCCCAGGCAATATTAATTATTTACAATAGACATTTAACATGTGCGTACCATTGGAAATCTACTACTGACGTTGGTACTACTGACTAGGTACTGACGTTGGTAGTTCCTTTGGGAACATATGTAGACATTGGGAGCAGAGAATCCCTAGTACATTTTTGTAAAAGAAGTCTACACTTTTTTTAAGAATACGAAATCATAACAATCTTTTTTTATTATTTCTTCAACTTTTTTAGGAATTGTTCTTCTCAGTTGTTATTGATAAAGTCTTTTTCGTATTAAAGCCAAATATAGTGGCAAATGTAATGTAGTGTAGACACTTCGTTGACAATGTCACCAATATAGTCGACAAAACTGGTGACTTGGAGACACTTGCACCCAGGTTTCCTTCAGGGTATAGGTACATATGTATGTATGTTTGTGTGTATAGACTCTATTTAAAATTACAATTGTTAATTAATTTTAAATGAAAAATGTTAAAATAACATTGTTCAATATTGAAACCATAAAAACCTGTTTTACTTGTTTTGTATAGAAAAAAAACAACACCATTTGTATTTCCAATTCCCGTATTAAAATTATTTAGTTAAATAGTACAAGTTTTCAAAGTTGAATGATGACCAGGTATGGGCACCACTACATTAAAAGCTTTGCATGTGTGACATTGTTCTGGTTTGTTTACGTTTGCATTTGTTGGTTCCCTGCAAACAATTTCCATCGCCGAATCATCGCCCGCGAACCGCCTGCAAGTTGTCTAACATCGCCGCGATGCATCACGTGGAACCTAAATGCGAATCGCGAAAACGTTCGCATGGGTCAACCACGCGAATTCGCCGGAGGATCGCATTTAGCTTACACGCGATGCATCGCTGCGATGTTCGACAATTTGTCGCCGATACGCGGGATGATTCGGCGATGAAAATTGCTTCCACGAATTTATTAAATAACACACCTTGCACAAATCTCTTGCTCAACAGGAATGACAATTTTGCTAATTGCCCTTGAAACCAAATATTTATTAGAAAAAAAAATTCTATCGAAAGTTATAAAAAAAACACTGATGATTGCCGCTACTTGTGTGCGCTCGCATATTCATCGCCGTAGGCGATGGTTAGCGATTCGTATTCCCTGAGAAGGATCGCGTAATCATCGCCAAACAAAGAATCGCCAAAAAATTTCAAAAATGTTTGAAGGGTTTTATGCTCTTTTGCTCTTTGTTTTTTGTATATGTAAACACATCGTTCGCTCTTTTTGAATTTTCATTTTGAATTTGCCCAAAGCTAATGATGACGAAAACCATATCGGGCTATTCTGCTGATGCTTCTGTTAACAAAGGAGAATAAAAAATAAGTGAAACATGTGTTACAGGGGTAAGTGTTCTGAATTATTCTAAAATAAATGCATATGTTGCCTCTGAAGCTTATTCTTACTGTTAAATCACATTTAAATTGATTCTACATTAAATTCACTTTGTTTCAACTTAAGATAACTTTCATTCAATGTGATTCGGATTGTTATTTCAATATAAATGACATTTTGCTCTAACTTTACTGCAATGTTAAATTAACATGAATTATGTTGTTCGCAAGTTATTGTAAAATCATGTTACATTAACATGAAGTTACAATAAAGCAAAATCTCTACCGAAAACGGTTAAATCAACCTTGTTTTCGACGATTTTACATTGATTTTTTTCTGTGTGTTTCAACGATTCTGATATTGCATATCCTTTTTTCCAACCAAATATTCACCACACACACAGCAAAAATAGCTTGAATCAGTAAAATACGATCTCCCTAACATGCTTAAACGCTATTATTACGAAGCTTCTGTCAAATAATTGAAAAGAAATTGTAGTCCCACTATTGACTGTTTTACAGTATTCCAGTATTGTATTATAGTTATACAGTATTGCTTCGGTTCTGCAGTCAATTTTTTCCCAAATTTGTAGACGACTGAAATTATGTACTTCTGCAATTAAATATTAAAGAATCTAAATGTGTACGTTATTATAATTCTAATGAGATAAAATATAAAATTTGTTCACTTCAACAAGAAATGCAGAAACAAAATTAGTATATTTTGAGAAATATTTAAATAAAATCTAATCTGTACTTCAAATATACCCGAAATAACCGTATTTACTTGTATTTTTTGCATTTGTGTCTTTGTTGGATCCAGTTAATCTATTTGCATGTGTGACAAAAAAAAATAATTTAACGGCAGCTTCAAAACTTCATTTAAAAATTTATGTTTAACAAATTTCAGAATTTGTTGATCACCACATCGATATTTATTGAAATATAGGAAATAAAATAGGGAAAGAGGTAGGTCAGGGGGCTTCTTGGATGAATTTTGGGGGTTTAAGCCACTTTATCTCGCAAAAACCCATCATGAGTTGTGCTTGGTTTTGTACACGCAGAGAAAAAACATGTTTAAATATGGTCGCCTCCAACAAAACTATTTTTAAAGAAAATTTTAAACATATTGTGGTTAATATAACCATATTACTGTCCCCTACAAGCATATTATGGTTGAATTAGTACTCCATTACGAAGCCACAACCATATTATGGTTGCCTCTAAACATGTTATGGTTAAATATGACAATACTTTGTTTTAAAATTAACGATAGTATTTTCCTCTTTTCCAAGAGCAACATGCTATGGTTGAGACCCAACGATGCTATTACACTGAAAGAAAAATGCTTCATATATTTAATGAATCATTTTCATTTAAAAAAATTTTCCTTGGGTAAATGAAAATTTTCATTGTCTAAATGGAATTTCATAGTTATAATGAAGTATTTTCGTTAAAACCACTTCATTGGATTTCGTTATTGCGTTAAAAATTTTCATTGGATATATGAAAACGTAAGTTCGTCCAAGTTAAGCAAAAAATTTTATTGGGAACATAAAAAAACAATATACAAACATAACTATATTCATAAATTAATACAAAATTATAGTTTCCTTATAAAAATGTTTAATTGTTAATCAACAAATATAGGATTTCATTATTTCATACATCTAATGTAATATGCCATTAAATTTATGAAATCAAACTATTTTTGTAAAAGCAACATATTTCAATAATGCTTTCATAAATTTAAATTTTCATTATGACAATGAAAAATGTCATTATAGTAATGAAACTAATGGCCAATTTTCAGGATTGATATTAAAACACATTTATTTTTAAAATCGTTTTAAATACAAAATTCTCTTCTTCACTAAAAACTTAAGTGAAACTTAAGTAACCGATGTGATACACTTAATTTCAACTTAAGTTTCCATTGTAATATTTTAGCAAAGTGGCCTCAATAGCACATGAACAACAACAGGCAAAGCATTAACAGTCAGCTGTTTTTTCAGACCAACTTGTAAATAAATACACTTTTTTATAAATTTTTTTTTTTTTTGTATTTAGTAGTGCTACCATACTTTTGTCTAAATTAAATAAGACTTTTCTAATAAAACTCAAAAAACCAATCTGTTTTAAATACGATTTAAGTTTGTTATGAAAATTAACTTAATATTGATTTAAATACTATCCTGAAAATTGGGCATTAAACATTCAATCAACGTTGTTATTGTTGCTATTGACAATTTAATCTCATATTTTCGCTCTTAATTAAGTAAAAAACTTAGTTTTTTTGGCCAGAGACAGAAAAAAAATAAAAATTAAATTAAATAAGAAAAAATATAAAATAAAAAAAAAAAAAATTAAAAAAATATAAAAAAAAATTTTTGTTTTCACTTTATTTAAAGCATTCATCCAATGAATAATATTCATAGATCTAATGGAATGTTTCATTAAATACATTTTAATGAAACAGGTTTAATTTTCATTTTTCATAGGATTAAAGTCAAAATTCATTGGTATTGCGATGAAAATTCTTTCAGTGTATAAGTGCTAAACATGTTTTAGTTATTTTTGACCATAAGGTGTTCGGAGACAACCATAATATAGTTGTCGGAGACAATAATATTGTTAAATGAATCATACATAAATGTTTAAAATTTTCATTAATAATAGTTTTTTGGAGGTGACCATATTTATTAAACATGTTTTTTCTCTGCGTGCAGGCAAACACTTTGAGTACTACATCAAACCGCATCCCCGCAATATTTAAAAAATAAAATTAAAATAATCGCATATAAAAAAAGTTATAAGCAACTTATGAGACTTTAACGATTTTTAATATAATTTTTTAATGAAATTTTACAAGTTTGATAAAACCAATTAACAGCAAAAATCAAATAATTAATTTTCATAATTAATGTGTTTAAAAAAATCAATTAAACTTATACCAACTATGCGAATAAAAAATTTTAAACAGGTTAAAAGTAAAAAGAGAGGCCTGATTAAAGGCGCTTTTGAAAAAACAATACACAACTTTTATATTTCATCTATTAAGTTTGAAATTACACTGGTTTTCACAAGAGTAGAATAAAAATTTAATTAAATTGAATAAGTTTTGTCTAAAATAAAGGCAACTTTATTTAAGTTTATTTAAGTTTTTTCTGTTGAAATTCTATACCTTTCTTTAAATTGATTGAATTAAATTAATTTTTTTAAATTAATTGAAGGTACAAATGCCTCGGTTCACACTATGACAGTTTTATTTCAGAACTTTCTGAGTTTCTTGGTGGGAGGGCAACCAAGAAAAGCTTGGAGTTGATATTAACTCACCTAAAGTTTGCTATTCCTTTTATACGTTTGCTTTTATTTTTCTTTAGATTTCTATAAAATTTCTGGCTAACAATTTTTTTTTCTTTGAATGTCAAAAACTGAAAAATTTCATTAAAAAAAAGTCGATGCGTAGACACGGATGAAAGTATAGAAGGGAAAATAAAAAACATTTCAGTAAGAAAACGTTCATAATGTCAACCCAGAATAAGTAAATCTTATGATTTTCTTCAACAACATTTTTATCAAATAATCAGGGGTGTCATAGAAACCAATCTTATCGGTATTGTATTTGAAACCGACAAAAAAACATACGTTTGTTTTTTGTTCGAACTAAAATAAGTGTCGGTTTATTGAAAATAAATCAAGCAGCTTACAGGTCTTGGTTTTTTTTATTGGAAATAAATAAAGTTGTTAAAAGCTTAATTTGTTTATTTTATTTTTTTTAACAGTTAGATTTTTTCCACAGATAGAAGCAAATAAAATTGATTAATTGGTAAAATAGTATTTTTTACATGTTTCCGGTAGTCTCCGGCAGCGGGCTGCGGCAAATTCGCAAGTCTTCTTCTCACTTTCTCTGCAAAAAGCAAATATGCAACAACAGCAGTGGTCATTCTATTTATTTATAAAGTTAAACAACAAATTTGTTTAGATTTTTAATAAATTTAATTTAATTTTTACAAAACAATAAAATTACACAATAGAAATGCAATGCAAGTAATAACACCCTGGCATTTATTTCATGTTTACTGTATTACCACTTCTTATTTTCTTTTCTATAATTTTTCTTTAATTAAAAAGACAGGTATTGTTAAAATCTGTTAAAGCACAAAAATCATAATTTACAAAATGGTCAAACAAAAATTGCACTTTAAGCTGTAAACACATGTGCCAAAACATTAAACAGCTGATTCGAATATCGGTTTTATTTGTATTCGAAAATAGCAAATCCGACTTGTTTTCATGACACCAAATGAAACCAATATTGGTTTGCTAAACCGACAACTAGCAAAACCGACTTGGATTCTATGACACCCCTGAATAAAAAAAAAAAAAAAATCTTTCAAATAAATCATTTTATTTAAACTAGGGACCTTGTGGTCGCAATTCGAATATAATTATTTATGCAAATATAAAGAAAACAAGCATATAAGTGTACATAAATTTACATGTCTTGAACTTTAGTTTTTTCGTCTTAGTGCACTGAAAGAATTTTCTTGGCAATACCAATGAACTTTGACATTAATCCCATGAAAAATTGCATTAAAAAGGAACCTATGCAGCGCTTCGTTGGATCAATGAAACATGTTTAATTTAGAATTTATTTAATGAAACATTACATTAGATTTATGAATATTATTCATTGGATGAATACTTAAAATAAAGTAAAAAAATGTTTTTTTTTTTTATTACTTTTTTCTGTCTGTGGCGGGAATCGATCGCGCAATCTCGGTGCTGATAGACTAGCTCACTACCAGCTAGCCTACCGGTGCAGTGTAGTTTTTGGATAAAAAAAACCATGTTTTTTACTCAATTAAGAGCGTAAATATGAGATTTAATTGTACATAACAACAATAACAACGATGATTAAAAGTGTTTGTTTCATTAATGACATTTTTCATTGTCATAATGTAAATTTAAATTTATGAAAGCATTATTGAAACACGTTGCTTTTATAAAAAAATTTTTGATTTCATAAATTTAATGGAATATTGCATTAGATGTATGAAATAATTAAATCTTACATTTTTTGATTAACAATTAAACATTTTTTTAAGGAAACTATAATTTTGTACTAATTTATGAATATTGTTTATCGTTTTTTTATATTCCCAAATAATATTTTTTGTTTAACTTGGACAAACTAACGTTTTCATATATCCAATGAAAATTTTTAACGTAATTACGAAATCTAAGTAAGCGATTTTAACGAAAATACTTCATTATAACTATGAAATTCCATTTAGACAATGAAAATTTTCATTTACCCAAGGAAAATTTTTTTATGAAAATGATTCATTAAATGTATGAAGCATTTTTCTTTCAGTGTGCATCGGTTTGTTCATATATAATCTTCCACTCAAGTCCTTCAATGTTTAATTTCTTTTGTTAGTTCAATAATATAAAAAAAAATCTGAAAAAATAATTCAAAAACAAAAAAGTCTCCTCTATAGTTTCTCAATCCCTCTAGACTTTGCATGTTGAATTTTATGTTTCTGAGTTCAGTAGTAATAAATATTCAAAACTTTATCCTCCAGTTTTGATTTAGTGTAGACAAATAAAGGTTTTTATGGGCCCTTTAAAGGCCCCATCATAAAGTTAACTCTCTGCTTTTGAATATAAATATCAAAATGTATTTTATATTTAATACCATAAATTTATTTATTTTTATTAAAACCAGCTGTTTACTCATACATACATACATACATACATACATACATACATACATACATACATACATACATACATACATACATACATATATACATACTTACATAAACACACTCACACGTGTAAATTTATTTATTTCAAACATTCATGTTAATATGCTTTCAGTATTCTGGTAAAAAAAAATAAAGGAACCAACAGCAAACAGCACGACGATGAACAAGGACATTAAATGTGTGTTTTATTCATGTATTTTACACAGAGGCTAAATACCCCTACACAAAACCTGTATGTGGGCATTTCCATAGGAAATTCTACTTTGTGTCACGTGAAGCCAGCAAGCAAATAAAATTGTTCATCAAAGTAAAATTTATTTATTATTTACTTATTTTTTCATTATTTTAAAATTTGTAATTAAGTAAAAGTGGGGAAAATGTTTAACAATTTGGGGTCTAAAATACAAAAAATAGACTTTTCTGTGGCAGTGCCCATATACAGACAATTCCTGTGATCCTGTTTATATTTTTAAATTTCCATGTTGGAGGAACGAAGAAGAGAGAACACATTTAAAATAAATATTTATTTTACAAGAGTAAGTTTTACATGCATTCGCACTCATGTGAATGTGTGTGCGGGCACCACATGCATGTGTGTGTTAATTTAATATAAAAATATTATTGCTGTTTGTATTTGTTTTCCTATTTAAAGGGTTGCAAAAATCCTTTTTACACACGTATCCCAAAATTAAAATCCAGAATTTAAAAAATTTAATAAAGAAAAATGGCGTTCCATAGTTCACATTTCAAAGAGATATTCTTAATTTAATATTTCAGTCCATCTAAACTTTGTGAATAAGATTTTAATTCAGACAATTTACTTTTTGCGTTTTAACTTTATTGAGAAATATAAATTGACATAATTAAAAAAAAAATTTACTCATCGGACAAATTATTTTGACAGTTTAATTATCTACCATATTTTGTTGCCCCTTCTTTATTATAACACACACCAATAGAATGTCAACAGAAAGAAAGAAATAAATTAAACTTGAATAAATAAAAATGGCCACAAGTGCATGTTTTATACTCTGGTAATGGAGTTTTCTAACGCCAACCAGGAGATAAAAATAAACCACGACCATTAAAAAGGACAACAGAGAAAGTGGACACACACAACCTGAATTCAAAAATTATAAAACTGTAGATTATTGAAATTTTAATTCTTCGAAATTTGTTAAACAATTTTAAAAGATTTTGTTATTCGTGCTTAATTCCCAATTTTTATTCTTGATAAAAACACTGAAATTTATTGTTGATGGGATAAGTTATTCCTATGCGCATTTCACTAGTTGCTTAGGCCAGATCGTCCGGAAACTTCATTAAAAAGAATAACAAAATCTTTTGAATTAAAATTTTGTGTTCCCAAAAACTAATTTTTCAAAAACTAAACACTTATGAAATTTGAGATTTTGATATTTAGTTAGGCTTAAGTTCATTAAATATAACTTTCATTAAATTGTTTTTACTAAAGGAAGGAATTTTACAACATGAACTTACATATTTAAAATTTATTGATAACTATCTGACCCGACAGACGTTGTCCTGTCCAAATTAGGAAGAATGTTTGCGTTCGATTTTTAAAATCCGTTAAAGAGATACGAACATTTGAAAGAAAAATTAGTCAAATCGATGGAGCCGTTTTCTGATTTTAGGTGAATCGAAAAAAGTGGGCGTTTAAGTGGGCGGGGCAAAATTTTCTTTCCGTAAAAACGTAAGTTGGACCATGGCAATCATTTAAAAGAAAAAATCGTCCAAATCGGTCAAGCCGTTCTCAAGTTATGCGCTTAATAGAAAAAGTGGGCGTAAAGTAGGCGTGGTAATTTTTTCTTTCGATGAAAACTTAAAATGGATTAATACGAACATTTAAAAGAAACATTTGTCAAATCGATGGAGCAATTTTCTGATTTTAGGTAACTCGAAAAAAGTAAGCGTAAAAGTGGGCGGGGCAAAATTTTCTTTTCGTATAAATCTAAGTTGGACCATGGCGATCATTTTAAAGAAAAAATCGTCCAAATTATATAAATTTTATTGGTGGTGCAATATGAAAATTGGATTTTGCCACGCCCTCCGCTCGCAGACCGAAAATCAAAAATCAGACTTCACTGTGTCACCCGCCTGAATTATCTGAAGATTCCCTGACAATTTCATCAAAATCGGCCCATCCGCTTTGGAGTCCATACGTTACATACATACAAACACAAATACTGTTTTATTTTTATAGATTTTTATTCTTGCCTGAGCTGGGGATCAAACTCGTGTTGAATTTGCTTTTCGAGAATAAACACATTCTCATTATCAGAATTACTTTAATTAAGGACGTTTTTGAAATTTAGGAAATTTTTTAAAAATTTCTTATTTCCAGGCCATTTTCAGATAGACGCTATTTTTAGGACTTTTTTCGCGAATTCGTAAAAAATAGTTCAATTTTTTAAAAACTAAAAAATTTAGGAAATTTTTCGAAAATTAAAAACTTTAAAAAAAAATTGTTATTTCCTATTTTTTAATAAATTTTTCGAAAATTTATCATTTTTGAACAATTTCTATTGTTAAAAAGTTTTTAATAAAAATTGTTGTTGCGAAATTTTTTAAATATTTCTTATTTCTAGATCAATTTAAGAAAATTGCTTTTTTTATGAAATTTTTCGAAAATTTTTAACTTTTGAAAAAATTTTCTAAAACTAAAAAATTTCTGAAATTTTCGGAATATTTCGGAATATATGCTTTTTTATGATGTTTTTCGAAAATTTACTATTGTTAGAAAATTTTTTAAAACATTTGTAATTTTCTATTTTCAGGAAATTTTTCGAAAATATTTTATTTTTGAACAATTTTTCGAAAATTTACTATAAATGCTTTTCGAAAAATAACTAATTTCGGAAAATGTTTTAAAATGATTTCAATTCTAGGGAATTTCTTAAAACTTTCCATGCTCTGGAACATTTTTAGAAAAATTGTATTTGAAAATTTAGGACAATTTTCGAAAATGGAATATTTTTATGAAATTTCGGACTTTTCAATCCAAATTTTTAATATTTTTAATTAGGCTTAAGTTCATCAAATTTAATTTTCATTAAATTATTTTTATGAAGAAAGGAATTTTACAACATGAAAATTAAATATAATTGTTATTGATAATCTTTCATTCTTGACCGTGGCCGGGGCTCGAACCATGGCCGGCAAAACAGAAGTAAGGAGAAAACATGTAAAATCAATTAAAATGGATAATAATTCAGAAAAGCAAATTTCGATCTACCAAAGGTTAAAATACAATTTGGTTTAAGGATTAATGTTTGACTTTTGGCGTCAGCAGTCGTCGATGGCTGCGAGTGTAAGACGGCAAATCCATCTGAAGAGATCGAGTGGTTGCGATCGAAACATGTCATGGTAACCTGCCGGCCAGGGTTCAAGCCCCGGCCACGGTCAAGAATGAAAGATTATCAATAACAATTTTAATTAATTTTCATGTTGTAGAATTCCTTTCTTCATGAAAATAATTTAATGAAAATTAAATTTGATGAACTTAAGCCTAATTAAAAATATTAAAAATTTGGATTGAAAACCACAAATTTCGGATTTTTTTTTTAAAAATTTTTTATTTGCTTTTTTCTTAAGACTATTAAAGTATGAAAGCTTTATAAATTGTTATTTGACTTAGAAAACACAAATTAATATGAACATTTATATAATAAATGTTTCTCAGCCTAAAAAATAAATTCCCAGATTTGAATTCCTATATTTAGGAAATTTTTCATTTTTGAACAATTTTCTTAAAGAATTTCTTAAAAAAACCTAGTTCTACGACAGTTTAAGAAAAAATTTTAGGTCTTTTTGTTTAAATTCGTAAGTTTCGAAGTAGTGCTGGGATAATATCGATATTTATCGATAGTTCAGATTTCACTATCGATATATCGATATTACTATCGACTAAAATGTTTGTACTCAAGTAGAAAAACTTTAATTAGTTTTCTATCGGGCTACAGTTCGTTGTTCTTATCACTTTATTGAACGTAAGAAACGTATGTATGTACGCACGTTATTTTAGAGGGCAATTTTTAAAAATTGTGATGCTGATAAGCACCTTTCTGAAGGAACCAAAGTAACAGGGACTATATATAATGTTCTAAATTGGAGTTGATTCTCAACCCAAAGCGGACTTTTCCTCTAATGATCGTTGATTTTTGTATCCTTTGCTCGCAATTGCAATTACATTCTTATTTGATTTTTTTTACAACATCATAAAACTCTCATCTGAAATTTCAGTCCCTATGTAAACATATAAAAATTTCGGCATAAAGGCCTTAAGTTAGTAGTAAAAAAAGCTCAGGTAAGCAATCCATACCACCTGCCATTCTTGTTGTTTGTATTCATTGCTGTAATTCTGCGCGAGTTAATAACAGCAACTAAAAATTTGCGGCAAAAAACTGTGGGTGTATAGCTGCTGTTAGATGTCTTCATGGCTGTATTATAAATAATAAAAATATCGATATTTATATTTTTCCTATCGATATTTTCGATAGTTTAAGACTATCGGTAGTATTATCGATAGTTTCCCAGCACTTTTTCAAACAACTTTTCAAAAATTGAAAATTTAGGAAATTTTTTCGAAAATGAAATATTTTAAGAAATTTTTGGAAACTTTGATATTTTTATGACGTATTTCAAAAATTTTTTATTTTCAGAAAATTTTTTTAAAATAATTTGCTGTTTTCTATTGTTAGTTGGCAAGTTTCTAGAAAAGTTTGCGGTCGGAAAATTTAAAAAAAAATGCGGTTTGGAATTTTTTTAAAGTTTCTTATTTCGAGGACATTTTAAGATAATTTCTATT
The DNA here is from genome assembly GCA_930367215.1 of Pollenia angustigena. Classification (NCBI taxonomy): domain Eukaryota; kingdom Metazoa; phylum Arthropoda; class Insecta; order Diptera; family Polleniidae; genus Pollenia; species Pollenia angustigena. The sequence continues at coordinate 186,090,053 of OV884058.1, read as the reverse complement.
TTTAGGACATTTTAAAAAAAAAAATTCGGAAATGGAATTTTTTTTTTGAAAATTTGCTTTTTTATGATGTTTTTCTCGAAAAATTTTATTTAAAGAAAAATTTTTAATAAATCCGCTATCTTTTATTACAGGAAAATTTGTTTGAAAATTTGTCAGCTTTGAAAAAAAAATTCGAAAATTTTCTTTATTCAGGAAATTATTTAAAATGTTTTTCGAAAATATGCTATTTTCAGAAAATTGTTTTCCATTTTAGGGATTTTTTAAAAATTTCCTATTTCTAGGACATTTTAAGAACAAATCTATTCTAAGAACGGTTTCTTTAAAATACGTAATTTTTCAACAACTTATTAAAAAATTTTTAACTTTTCGAATATGAAATATTTTTAGGAAATTTTAGTACAGTAGAATCCCGGTAATTCGTAATCGCAAGGGACCGGCCATTTCTTACGAATTATAGGGGTTTTCGATTTAGCGGGGTTACGATTTAACGGGGTTTAAATAAAATAAATACGAATTAACGGGGTTTTTCAATTTATTAGCTAAAACGATAAAAAAAAATTGTTGAAAATAAAATATATAAAAATTATTCATATAACAAACTGATCTTAAGAAAATAAACATATACACAAGCAAAAGCAAAAACCAACGCAAAAAATAGCGGCAAAAAATCATTCTTTCCATGTTTTTATTACGAATTATAAGTGGTAAATAGCAAACAATTACGATTTATTAGAGGTAAAGAAGATTTTAATTGAAAAAAAAATTACGAATTAGCGAGGGGACCAAAATGTATGGAAATTTTACGAATTAACGAGATTTTTTCAAGGGACCGACAGTTTATTACGAATTATCGGGAATAACGATTTATCGGGGTACGAATTATCGGGATTTGACTCTATTTTTAGGGCGTTTTTCGAAAATTTGCTTTTTCAGGGACATTCATCAAAAATATCCTATTTTCGGAAAATGTTTGAAAAACTTAGTTTTTTTTCTATTTTTAGGAAATTTTTTCGAAAAATCATAATTTTAAAAAAAATTTCGAAGAATTGCATAATTTAGAAAATTTTTTCGAAAATCGAATAATTTTAGGAAATTTTTTGATATGTGGTATTTTAAAGATGTTTTTTCGAAAATCGATTATTTTTAGAAAATTTTTTTCATATTCGTTATTTTTCGAATATAAAATATTTTTGGAAATTTTTAGAAAATTTGATATTTTTTTCAGATTTGCTTTTTATAGAAAAATTTTCCAAAAAGAATTTACTACATACATACATACTTTTTAAGAAATTTTTAAAAAATTTTAAGGAAATTTGTAAAAAAAAAATGTTTGCCATTTTAATGAAACTTTGATATTTTAAGATTTTCGTTTTTTACCCTCCAAAACCGAAAGAGGGTTTCTTTTTTGTTAATCGAACTGTTTATGGTTTTTAATCCTAATTTAGGATTTTTATTTTAAATCACAATTTTACAACACGAAATAAATTAAATTTTGATTGATAATTTTTATATTTGACTGTGCGGGAGAAGGGGGGGGGGGGGGGGGGGGTTTTGAACTTGGGTTTTTTTATTTTATTTGTAGAAAATTTTCGAAGGATTTGCAATTTATGGGAAAGTTTTATAAAATAAAAAAATTATATGCAATTTTTTATAGTTATACATATTTTAAATTTATTCTACACTGATAAAAAGTAACATCAATCCAATGACTTGCGTCTTCGTACAATTTTGTCATTTTTTACGTGTCATCTATTTTATGACTATAGTGACATAAATTTGATGCCACATTTTGTATATTATTAACATTATTTTCATGATTACAATGTATTATAAGAAGCAAAAATTCCTATATTCTATTTTTTTTTAAATTATTTAGTTAAATACATTAAATTTTTAAAGTAGAGTGATTACAAAAACTATATGGGGCATGGTGCTGGTGTCTTATTATTAAGAGTTCTGCTGTAAAGGTCGTACAAACATGAAAACAAACATATGTAACGGGTAAGCAAATAATAATATTCTCTTACTTTGACTTAAGTCAATTCCAATGACTTTGACCTAATGACAAACTGTCATTAAATTGATGCTAATTTGTCCTTTCTCCGATGTTACTGCGTCATCGCACTGACACTTGTCATAGTACTGATGTCAAAATACATCAGCGTTATGACGCCCTTTCTTTTTTAATGTTATATCGTTGTATCTATATTGTATTTAAATAAATAAAGGACATATATATATGACGCCCTTTCTATCAGCGTATAGATGTTTTTTTTTTTTTTGGAAATTTTCTATCATATCACCAAATTTTTTTTTTTTTTAAATAATTAAGTTTCCGATAATTCACTATAAATATCTTATAAGACTTTTATAATATATTTTTTTTTTTTTTTTTTAATTTTGGCAAATATTGTCAATTATAGTTGTGTGGGTCACTTTAAAATACAAACAGTCCTTCAGTACACACTCTAAAAACGACCTTGAAAAAAAAACTTCTGTATAACATGTTGGAGAAAGAGCACACAGGTTATGCTCTAACACATTAAATTGAATATACACATTCGTATTCTGTACAAAACTCATGATGTCTAAAGGAATGTAAAAGTTTTGTTTATTATATAAAAGCATTTGTGTTTCGGGGTATTTGCTATCTTTTTTTTGTAGAACAAAATTTCATTGAATAAATAACTTGTTGCTACTTTTAAAGAAATTTTCCTAGAATTTGTAAGATATTCAGACATAGATAAGAAAATAAAATCAAAATCAAATTCAACGTAAATTTAATTAAAATCAGGAAAAGTAATACAAGCGTAACTAATATTTAGTAAAAAAAAAATGGACAGGATTAAAATTTATAGTAAAATCAACAGTTTGACAGATGGCATTGTCAGGAAAAGATAAGTTAAAGAATTTGATTTGAAAATATATTGCGCACTTAAACTAGAGCTAATATTTATAATTTATAGCTGTACAAATTCTTATAAGTCTTTGCCAAAAGCCAGCCTTTTCCTTGAAATATCAGCTTGTTTTGACTTTGTCAGTTTAACTGAGGCAAAAGCAGCGCAGCAGCAACAGCGAAAAAACATCACTTGCAGTAAAAATTAAATAAAAATTGTTGTTGCGAAATTTTTTAAATATTTCTTATTTCTAGATCAATTTAAGAAAATTGCTTTTTTTATGAAATTTTTCGAAAATTTTTAACTTTTGAAAAAATTTTCTAAAACTAAAAAATTTCTGAAATTTTCGGAATATTTCGGAATATATGCTTTTTTATGATGTTTTTCGAAAATTTGCTATTGTTAGAAAATTTTTTAAAACATTTGTAATTTTCTATTTTCAGGAAATTTTTCGAAAATATTTTATTTTTGAACAATTTTTCGAAAATTTACTATAAATGCTTTTCGAAAAATAACTAATTTCGGAAAATGTTTTAAAATGATTTCAATTCTAGGGAATTTCTTAAAACTTTCCATGCTCTGGAACATTTTTAGAAAAATTGTATTTGAAAATTTAGGACAATTTTCGAAAATGGAATATTTTTATGAAATTTCGGACTTTTCAATCCAAATTTTTAATATTTTTAATTAGGCTTAAGTTCATTAAATTTAATTTTCATTAAATTATTTTTATGAAGAAAGGAATTTTACAACATGAAAATTAAATATAATTGTTATTGATAATCTTTCATTCTTGACCGTGGCCGGGGCTCGAACCATGGCCGGCAAAACAGAAGTAAGGAGAAAACATGTAAAATCAATTAAAATGGATAATAATTCAGAAAAGCAAATTTCGATCTACCAAAGGTTAAAATACAATTTGGTTTAAGGATTAATGTTTGACTTTTGGCGTCAGCAGTCGTCGATGGCTGCGAGTGTAAGACGGCAAATCCATCTGAAGAGATCGAGTGGTTGCGATCGAAACATGTCATGGTAACCTGCCGGCCAGGGTTCAAGCCCCGGCCACGGTCAAGAATGAAAGATTATCAATAACAATTTTAATTAATTTTCATGTTGTAGAATTCCTTTCTTCATGAAAATAATTTAATGAAAATTAAATTTGATGAACTTAAGCCTAATTAAAAATATTAAAAATTTGGATTGAAAACCACAAATTTCGGATTTTTTTTTTAAAAATTTTTTATTTGCTTTTTTCTTAAGACTATTAAAGTATGAAAGCTTTATAAATTGTTATTTGACTTAGAAAACACAAATTAATATGAACATTTATATAATAAATGTTTCTCAGCCTAAAAAATAAATTCCCAGATTTGAATTCCTATATTTAGGAAATTTTTCATTTTTGAACAATTTTCTTAAAGAATTTCTTAAAAAAACCTAGTTCTACGACAGTTTAAGAAAAAATTTTAGGTCTTTTTGTTTAAATTCGTAAGTTTCGAAGTAGTGCTGGGATAATATCGATATTTATCGATAGTTCAGATTTCACTATCGATATATCGATATTACTATCGACTAAAATGTTTGTACTCAAGTAGAAAAACTTTAATTAGTTTTCTATCGGGCTACAGTTCGTTGTTCTTATCACTTTATTGAACGTAAGAAACGTATGTATGTACGCACGTTATTTTAGAGGGCAATTTTTAAAAATTGTGATGCTGATAAGCACCTTTCTGAAGGAACCAAAGTAACAGGGACTATATATAATGTTCTAAATTGGAGTTGATTCTCAACCCAAAGCGGACTTTTCCTCTAATGATCGTTGATTTTTGTATCCTTTGCTCGCAATTGCAATTACATTCTTATTTGATTTTTTTTACAACATCATAAAACTCTCATCTGAAATTTCAGTCCCTATGTAAACATATAAAAATTTCGGCATAAAGGCCTTAAGTTAGTAGTAAAAAAAGCTCAGGTAAGCAATCCATACCACCTGCCATTCTTGTTGTTTGTATTCATTGCTGTAATTCTGCGCGAGTTAATAACAGCAACTAAAAATTTGCGGCAAAAAACTGTGGGTGTATAGCTGCTGTTAGATGTCTTCATGGCTGTATTATAAATAATAAAAATATCGATATTTATATTTTTCCTATCGATATTTTCGATAGTTTAAGACTATCGGTAGTATTATCGATAGTTTCCCAGCACTTTTTCAAACAACTTTTCAAAAATTGAAAATTTAGGAAATTTTTTCGAAAATGAAATATTTTAAGAAATTTTTGGAAACTTTGATATTTTTATGACGTATTTCAAAAATTTTTTATTTTCAGAAAATTTTTTTAAAATAATTTGCTGTTTTCTATTGTTAGTTGGCAAGTTTCTAGAAAAGTTTGCGGTCGGAAAATTTAAAAAAAAATGCGGTTTGGAATTTTTTTAAAGTTTCTTATTTCGAGGACATTTTAAGATAATTTCTATTTTTAGGACATTTTAAAAAAAAAAATTCGGAAATGGAATTTTTTTTTTGAAAATTTGCTTTTTTATGATGTTTTTCTCGAAAAATTTTATTTAAAGAAAAATTTTTAATAAATCCGCTATCTTTTATTACAGGAAAATTTGTTTGAAAATTTGTCAGCTTTGAAAAAAAAATTCGAAAATTTTCTTTATTCAGGAAATTATTTAAAATGTTTTTCGAAAATATGCTATTTTCAGAAAATTGTTTTCCATTTTAGGGATTTTTTAAAAATTTCCTATTTCTAGGACATTTTAAGAACAAATCTATTCTAAGAACGGTTTCTTTAAAATACGTAATTTTTCAACAACTTATTAAAAAATTTTTAACTTTTCGAATATGAAATATTTTTAGGAAATTTTAGTACAGTAGAATCCCGGTAATTCGTAATCGCAAGGGACCGGCCATTTCTTACGAATTATAGGGGTTTTCGATTTAGCGGGGTTACGATTTAACGGGGTTTAAATAAAATAAATACGAATTAACGGGGTTTTTCAATTTATTAGCTAAAACGATAAAAAAAAATTGTTGAAAATAAAATATATAAAAATTATTCATATAACAAACTGATCTTAAGAAAATAAACATATACACAAGCAAAAGCAAAAACCAACGCAAAAAATAGCGGCAAAAAATCATTCTTTCCATGTTTTTATTACGAATTATAAGTGGTAAATAGCAAACAATTACGATTTATTAGAGGTAAAGAAGATTTTAATTGAAAAAAAAATTACGAATTAGCGAGGGGACCAAAATGTATGGAAATTTTACGAATTAACGAGATTTTTTCAAGGGACCGACAGTTTATTACGAATTATCGGGAATAACGATTTATCGGGGTACGAATTATCGGGATTTGACTCTATTTTTAGGGCGTTTTTCGAAAATTTGCTTTTTCAGGGACATTCATCAAAAATATCCTATTTTCGGAAAATGTTTGAAAAACTTAGTTTTTTTTCTATTTTTAGGAAATTTTTTCGAAAAATCATAATTTTAAAAAAAATTTCGAAGAATTGCATAATTTAGAAAATTTTTTCGAAAATCGAATAATTTTAGGAAATTTTTTGATATGTGGTATTTTAAAGATGTTTTTTCGAAAATCGATTATTTTTAGAAAATTTTTTTCATATTCGTTATTTTTCGAATATAAAATATTTTTGGAAATTTTTAGAAAATTTGATATTTTTTTCAGATTTGCTTTTTATAGAAAAATTTTCCAAAAAGAATTTACTACATACATACATACTTTTTTAAGAAATTTTTAAAAAATTTTAAGGAAATTTGTAAAAAAAAAATGTTTGCCATTTTAATGAAACTTTGATATTTTAAGATTTTCGTTTTTTACCCTCCAAAACCGAAAGAGGGTTTCTTTTTTGTTAATCGAACTGTTTATGGTTTTTAATCCTAATTTAGGATTTTTATTTTAAATCACAATTTTACAACACGAAATAAATTAAATTTTGATTGATAATTTTTATATTTGACTGTGCGGGAGAAGGGGGGGGGGGGGGGGGGGGGGGGGTTTTGAACTTGGGTTTTTTTATTTTATTTGTAGAAAATTTTCGAAGGATTTGCAATTTATGGGAAAGTTTTATAAAATAAAAAAATTATATGCAATTTTTTATAGTTATACATATTTTAAATTTATTCTACACTGATAAAAAGTAACATCAATCCAATGACTTGCGTCTTCGTACAATTTTGTCATTTTTTACGTGTCATCTATTTTATGACTATAGTGACATAAATTTGATGCCACATTTTGTATATTATTAACATTATTTTCATGATTACAATGTATTATAAGAAGCAAAAATTCCTATATTCTATTTTTTTTAAATTATTTAGTTAAATACATTAAATTTTTAAAGTAGAGTGATTACAAAAACTATATGGGGCATGGTGCTGGTGTCTTATTATTAAGAGTTCTGCTGTAAAGGTCGTACAAACATGAAAACAAACATATGTAACGGGTAAGCAAATAATAATATTCTCTTACTTTGACTTAAGTCAATTCCAATGACTTTGACCTAATGACAAACTGTCATTAAATTGATGCTAATTTGTCCTTTCTCCGATGTTACTGCGTCATCGCACTGACACTTGTCATAGTACTGATGTCAAAATACATCAGCGTTATGACGCCCTTTCTTTTTTAATGTTATATCGTTGTATCTATATTGTATTTAAATAAATAAAGGACATATATATATGACGCCCTTTCTATCAGCGTATAGATGTTTTTTTTTTTTTTGGAAATTTTCTATCATATCACCAAATTTTTTTTTTTTTTAAATAATTAAGTTTCCGATAATTCACTATAAATATCTTATAAGACTTTTATAATATATTTTTTTTTTTTTTTTTAATTTTGGCAAATATTGTCAATTATAGTTGTGTGGGTCACTTTAAAATACAAACAGTCCTTCAGTACACACTCTAAAAACGACCTTGAAAAAAAAACTTCTGTATAACATGTTGGAGAAAGAGCACACAGGTTATGCTCTAACACATTAAATTGAATATACACATTCGTATTCTGTACAAAACTCATGATGTCTAAAGGAATGTAAAAGTTTTGTTTATTATATAAAAGCATTTGTGTTTCGGGGTATTTGCTATCTTTTTTTTGTAGAACAAAATTTCATTGAATAAATAACTTGTTGCTACTTTTAAAGAAATTTTCCTAGAATTTGTAAGATATTCAGACATAGATAAGAAAATAAAATCAAAATCAAATTCAACGTAAATTTAATTAAAATCAGGAAAAGTAATACAAGCGTAACTAATATTTAGTAAAAAAAAAATGGACAGGATTAAAATTTATAGTAAAATCAACAGTTTGACAGATGGCATTGTCAGGAAAAGATAAGTTAAAGAATTTGATTTGAAAATATATTGCGCACTTAAACTAGAGCTAATATTTATAATTTATAGCTGTACAAATTCTTATAAGTCTTTGCCAAAAGCCAGCCTTTTCCTTGAAATATCAGCTTGTTTTGACTTTGTCAGTTTAACTGAGGCAAAAGCAGCGCAGCAGCAACAGCGAAAAAACATCACTTGCAGTAAAAATTAAACGTTTAAAAGAAGTCAAAACAAATGGAGATAAATGATGCAAATCTTGTTATTAAAGGTCTGTGTTTTTTTCTCGCAATTTTAATGATGCAGACAATGAATCTAATTACGAGCAGACCAATTTAAAAAGATGTTTTACGAACACACAGTGCTGAGGTCGTACAGGGTGGGGCTTATGGCACTGAACATTGTATTTTTGATATAATTTTTGTATTTTGATTCTTTATTTTTCAGTATTTGAAAGAACATTTGGGAGGTTCAGTAGCCATGTAAACGATTAAAGGACGAGCAGAAATTGTTGAGTTTTATTAGTCAAAATTTAATTATTTAATCCAATAGAAAATTTAAATTTTTTTTAAACTACAAGTGCACCATTAAGGTCCAAATAGACGTGACATAATCATAATGCCATTGCCGTAACGATGACCGTAGAAACCAAAATTGAATTGGTTTGTATGGTATGTTAATATCATTTTGGTAATACAGTGGTTATGGTAATACAGTGTTGGTATCGTTATGTCAGGTCTAATTGGACCTTTACAAAGTCAATCAAGTATTTTAGTCGCTTATTTTCAGTCAACGATATCTGTTAGGGACTTATCTCGGAGTGCCAAAAAAGATTTTAACACAAAGCCAAAATAATATCGAACGAGTTCGAGAGAGCGACAATGATAAACCTAAATCATTGATATGCAAACGAGTCACTCAGTCTCAAAAGCCCAGAACTTGACTGCGATGAAAAATGAAAATAATGTATTGCTGTTAACGTACATGAAATTTTTCCGCAAGAATTGAACGAATTTTTCACGTAAAATCCTGGCTCGCGGACCACCCTGCTTATCTCAGAAATTAGCAAATTCAACAAGGGAAAGGTTAGGATTTAATCTCATCAACGTTATAACCATTTTAATCCTTAAATCCCTTTTAACTTAACTATAGAAATTCAAAAAGTAAAATGCCAAATATAGTGTTGGAAAATATAATAGTGACACATTTAATTTTTAAATTTAAAAGAAAACAGAAAGAAAAACACCAGGGATAAATAAATTTTTTATACATACTTTAAGTACGAGTCGTAGGCAAAAATTCAAGTACGAATGATACTAAAACGTACTTAAAATAATCCTAAACGGGATAACCTTCAAAAATCAATCCCGGAATATCTTAAAATGAGCACAAAATTATTAAGCCAAGTAAAAAAAATTAAACTTTTCGTTAGTAGTGCCACTCTGAGAGTAAAATTACAAAGTGAGCGCTTTAATCTCATTTAATTTATCAAACTTTGTTGCAAGCACTACAACAACAACACACAAGTAGTTAGAATACGATTTGCTTGTTGTGTATGGTAACAACAAAAACAACAGAACAAGACGAAAACACATTATTTTCATGTTTTAAAAGTAAAATTGAGAACTCTTGCTTCTAATTTAGTTTATAATGGGTGACTTTTTAAGAGCAATAGGAAAGTTAAAAAAAAAACACAAACACACAAAAATCGATAGTACGTTCCATATAATTCAATGTTAGAAGATTATTTCATGCAAATGTTGACCAATTTTGGCATACTCTTTCCAACATTTTGGCCGGTATCTAATGAATAAATGCTTCGATGTTGTCTTCAATGCGTCAATTGAAGCAGGCGTGTGTGTATAGACATGAGCTTTAACATAGCCCCACAAAAAAAAGTCTAAAGGCGTTAAATCGCACGATCTAGGCGGCCAACTGACCGTTCCCGAACGTGAAATAAAATTTTCACCGAACTCGCCTCTCAAATTCACAGCTACGTTACGATTCGCATCATCTTTGAAGAAGTACGGTCCAAAGATGCCACCAGCCCATAAACCGCACCAAACTGTTGCTTTTTCTGGATGCATTGGTAGCTCTTGCAATGCTTCTGGCTGATCTTCACTCCAAAATCGACAATTCTGCTTATTAACGTACCGAATAGCCGCTTCAGTGGGTCGATTAAACTGACCATAAAATGGAAGAAGTGCGCGATGAACTTTCTTAACAGAGCACGCATTTTTATAATAAAATTCAATGATTTGCAAGCGTTGTTCGTTTGTAAGACGATTCATGGTTAAATTATAGACCAAACTGAAGATGCTGGACAGTGAAACAAAACACGAAACGTGCGTCAGCTGTTTAAACCAGTGTTGCCAAAAAGATAAAAGCTGAAAAATCACCCGATATTTTCAGTTGAATATGTAGATTAAGTTTTTCAAGTTAAAGCCATACTGGGAATGAAGCTGGTGTTTTATAATTAAAATTCTTTAAGGTGTAAAACGGGTAAAGCAATCATAAAAAAATTATCCTTCTAATTTAACTTTTGGTTTAATTCAAGTACGAATTCGGGATGAAATCAAATTTATAATTATTGAATCAACCGCATTTTGAGATTGGTTCAATCTTAGTTTTACTCAAATCAACCAGATTTTCAGATTATTTCAAGTACGAATTTGGAATTGAATGTGGAATCCGTACTTGAATCTGCCTTTCTGTACTTGATTCAAGAAAATGGTGAAATGCTATTGAGAGAAATAGTATGAAAACATGAGGGGTATAGATGCAAAGACTGCAATGTCTACATTTATAGTTTTCGTAATAAATAGTAAAAACCTCTAGCTCAAAGTATATTCATATTTATGTATTGTTTATCATGCTATTCAGTTAATAAGAATATGATGAAGATACGATGCAAGTTTCAACCAAATCGATGTAGCGGTTTGCTGGCAATTATAATAATAAAATTGGAGATTGCTGTGTTTGCTCTAATCAAATGGACATTGCTGCTTTTTTACATGGACAAGCACTTAAAAAAATCAGTAGTTATAAAATTCTTAAACTTTACAAAGGCTTAGTTTGATTCTTGATTGATTTGGAGGAACTTCAGACCAACTTAGCTCCATAATTACGACTAATGACAAAGTTATAAAATGAACAATAAAACTAACTGTTTCATAAAAACATAATTTGTTAGAGTTTTTAATTTCGTTTTAGTTTTGTTTTGCAATAAAGAAACAGAAAAAGAGCTTAACAAACTGTGATCATTGCAAAAACGACAATCTCCAATGGACATTGCCGTTTTTTCATCAATTCTTAATTTTTGAACATCCTTTTTTTATGGGATAAAAGAGTTCTCTGGTAATGTAATATTCACTAATTGGAAGCATTCATTAAATACAACTAAGAGGTGTTATTAGTTACGTTTGTGAAAAAAGTGGACATTGCAGTCTTTGCATCTATACCCTTCACATTAAAAAAAGGCCTGCTATCGCATTAGCCTTATTCTCGCCAGTTTTCAAAACCAAAACCCTTAAAAACTTTTGTTAACTTTCTATTTGAAAATATTTAACAGTAAGTTTCACCAATAAAAGTTCAATGCAAAATTTTCTACGGCATGTTATTTGGAAGGAAGATATCGTCCTTATAATTGTTTCCAACACTGTATATAAGTATCTTAAGTTGTTTTAATTCTTTTTAGGAGTCATATGCATATTTTTTATATCCTAAAAATTAAAGCTTTTTTTCATTTTTGTGTGCTGTTGTTTTTTTATTTTAAAATCTTAAAAGATTTTATTTGTGACAAAAAAAAGTTTTCCTGCACAAGTACAAACATTCAGTGCATAGTAGGGATGAAACGATACCTCTAAGGTATCGATACTTTTACTCGATGTAGTATCGCTCGTAAAGTATCGATACCTACTTAGTATCGAAAAAAAAAGTATCGATACTTGCTTGTATCGATACTTGTATCGGTTTGTATCATAAAAGAATAGAAAGCAGCATTTAAAAACGTTCTTATTAGTGTTAAGGTATTATACAATACAATAAGAACTACTTCAGTATTTCAGAACTTCTTTGTTTCAGTATTTGACAACTTCTATAATTTTGAGGTACACAATTGTGCAGCGCGTCAAGATTGTTTAAGCCTTTTACGAAAATGGGCATTCAATCAAAAGTCATTTCGTGCACATCGTGATTTTTTTGTTCAGCATAATCGACCAAATGTTTCCACAATCGGGAGAATTGTGCGCAAATTTCAGCAAACCGAGTCTGTAGGAAATGGGAAAACATATGTGCATGCTCGCCCAGTTAGTTCTGCGGCTGGCGGCGTTATCGGGCCGTACTTCTTCGAAAGTGAGGTCGACCAAGCAATTACCGGTGAATTACCGGACTTTCTTTAGCGAGAAATTGAGGAAATGGACCTAGACGATATGTGGTTTATAGGTGTTTACTGGTCAAACGGTTTCTTGATACCGTAACTGCTGCTCCAGCTTTGGAAAATAATCAAAAATATAAAATAAGTTTCAATACCAAAGTGAAACGATTACTTTTGACCGATACCAAGTATTTTTTACCGATTCTACTTGGTACTCGGCTGCTAAGTATCGATTACAAAAATAATTGGTACTTATATAAAAGAATCGAATATGTACTTGTATTTACTCGTATCGTTTCATCCCTAGTCCATAGTAATATCGATAGTGAAATCTTAATCCAGCACTAGTAGCAACTCTTGTCGTACGAAAACGTATGACGGGGCACAATTCACTCTATTAAAATAACAATTTTATCAAAATTTCCTTTAAAAAAAAAAACTTGTTTGTAAAATCTTTATTAAAGACACATCTGGCTTTTCAACTAGAATTGGTTTTTGTGCAACCTTCCCTTTAAATAACCAAATTACCTTTAGGTCTGTGTATCCCACACATATTCAATGATATGATTTTCTTTTGTTTTATTGAATTTTTATATGAGTATTTTTTTTTTAGAAAAATTAATTTTAAAAACTCCATACAACAAATTTTCACATACATACCTTCTTTTGTTTACGTGGTAAACTCGTAACAAAACAATTTGCTTTTGGGTCTCTTTTGAACAGGAAACATGGGCAAAATATAATAATAATTTTAAGGATCCTTGGATATATTTCGTTAGCAAATGTAATTTAAATTATTTTACGGCATTTATTAGAGACAATAAAAAATTAATTTTAAAAAACAAGGGCTGTAGATTAAAAAAGCTGGTATACTCTTTTTTTGTATTTTTAAGATAAAATTTTATTATTTTATTACACTGTTAAACTAATTATTTTTTTCTTTAGCGTTGTTTCTTTTTTGTTTTCCTTTCTTGTTATTTGTGGGCCTGGGAAAACTTTTCACAAGGCAACAGACACTATTTCCGTTTAGGTGCCTTTGATTTTTGTTATAATTCTTTATTTAATTTTGGATTAAATTATAAATTTTAGATTTTAATATTTGCTTATTATCAATTATTTTTTTTTTTTTTTTGAAAAAGTGGTTTTTTTATTACGGCTTCCTTAAAATGTTTCTTTATATTTTTGTTAGTAAAAACTTTTGAATATTTTTAAACTTTGATCATGAACACTTTCTGGAAACAAAAAGGCATTTATTATATATGGCCTCAATTCTTGGCACAGTAGGGTAATTATTAACTTTTTTACAAAAACCTTAAACTTCTTGTTTTTTTTTATTTTAATTATTATCGACCTTTTCCAAATTTTTTTGTTAGGTTTTTTTATTTGTTTTTTTTTATACCCACACCACTATGGGTTTGTGCTTATTTGCGTACCACATTAAATTATACGTCCTATCTCCAACTTTAAGTATACCGATCATATTAAAATCGATTTTACGATGTCTGTCTGTCTGTCCAGCTAGCTGCCTGGTTGGTTGTCCATTTAAGCTTAAGACAATTTTAGAGATATGGTCGGTCTAACGTAAATAACACTGTGTGTAATTTTTTAAATCATGGCAAAATAACCATATACAAACACCACTACATGATAAAAGACCAAAAAAAAAAGACCCGTGTCTCCCAGTTTTGCCCAAAGTCATGCACTTTTTTGCATGGCCTCGGTCTCATTTTTGCAAAAAGTGATAATTTTTTCAGGCTCATATCTTGCAAACCGTTTGGAATTTTGATAAACCTTCTGAGACAAAGTTGTAGCTCTTGTCATAATGAGAAAGTGAACATATAAAATCAGAAAAACTTCATCTTCAAGATCAAAATCGCAAAAAACTTAAAAAAATTCGAATTTTTTTACCTTTTTCCCCCCGTTCAGGTCTATAGGTAGCAAACCGCTCAAAATTCAATGAAACAATGAACCACAAAAATGTACCTTAGATCTCAATAAGCAACTTTCTAGTGCATATTAACTTCCTAGGAATTATTCTTAACACCGCTTAGGTAGCCGCATAAGTGAAAAATTTCCCGAAAATTTTTTAATTATTTTTAAAATTTTTCAATTTGTTCTTTATGACAAGACAACTTTGTCTCAGAAGGTAAATCAAAATTACGAACGGCTTGCAAGATATGAGCCTGAGAAAATGATCACTTTTTTGCAAAAATGCCACCGAGGCCCCAAATCTTTGGGGGCCCATAATAAGAAAAGTGCATGACTTTGGGCAAAAATGGGAGACATGGGTCTTTTTTTTTTGGTCTTTTATCACGTAGTGGTATCCGTATATGGTTATTTTTTTGTACCGGTTCTTTTTTTATCTTAAAACAATGTTTAAAATTGGTGAGATTGATTTATATTTAACCTGGGGGTATATAATGGCATTAAATAACGATCGAAATTACAATAAAAGTTTAATAGATTTTTCAATCCATATCGAATGCCTTAGTTTGCCAAAAGTTTTTTCAACTGGTGTCAAAAAATTTAACCAATTCGGCCTTATTATGAGAGCCGTTATCGCGGTAAAAGTCGTAGTTGCTTAGATTTTTGTTGATATAAATTAAAACTGGCAAGTGCACTGCTAAAAAAAACTAAACTGGCAACATGCTTTATTTTTTTTTTTTTTTTTCGAGAACAATAAGCCAAGTGGTTTTTGTTTTCATTTTGTTTTTTCTAACCCTACTTACAACTACAATTAATGCTGGAAAAATTGCAACCAATTGTAGTGGGGAACGTATGAAAAGATAAACTCACCGTTGATTGTTGTTGTTTTTGTTTAAGCTTTGATATTGTCACTTGTAAAACTAAGACTTATAATTTTTATTTAATATCTTTAGTTTTTCTAAAATCTTTGGATGAAGTTTTCTGACGATCTGGTCTAAGCAACCAGTGGTATGCGCATAGGAATAGCTTATCCCTTCAACAAAATATTGTAATTAAAAATTGAATTTTATTTACGTTGAAGAAATTTAGGCCCTATTAGCTTGACAAAAATAATATTCATAAATTCATCACTCTGGCCAAAGAACCAACAACAACAATAAATAAATTTCAGTGTTTTTATCAGGAGTAAAAATTGGGAATTTAGCACGGCAAACAAAATCTTGTAAATTTAAATTAAAACTTTCAATGACAACGTAAAACACATAGAAGTTTTGTCTTTTACAAATTTTTAAAAACGACTGGTTTTCGATTACGACAACGACATTCATAATAAGGCTGATTGTCTGCATAACTGGTTCCGTCAAATTGTTATTAAAATTTTACATTTCTAAGCGTTTGAACATTTTCTAAGGATTTCCGTGAAGCACTTAATTCGTATAAAAAATAAACAAACCAATAATTTTGCACAACTTGAGAAATTCGAGTGTGTTTAAATCAGTGTTCGAAAATAAACACTAAATATCGTTTCTTAATGTTCGGTTCGGTAGATTTGTGGAAAACACAAACGCTAATAGTGTTTCTGTAGAAAATCATTAAAAAAAATAACGTTTCCCTGTTTGTCATCTTATGAACAATAATAATATAAAAATAATACTGTTCTTATTCAACTCAACAAAAGATGAGAACATTTAATTCAGTTCGCTTTTTTTTTTTTAAATCCACAAACTTCAATGTGTTCGGTTTGGCTCATTAATGTTTGTCCGTTTTGGCTGGTAAAAAAAACCAAAAATTTTTTACAAAAACAAAATACACACACGAAAAAATAATTATAGAACATTAAAATATAATGTTTGTCTACAGTATCACTATAATTGTTCTGTTTTTTATATAATATTCGAACGGTATTAAGGGCTGTGTATGTCTACACAATCACTAAAAAATAGATATCGTTCCTGGGTGTGTGAGCCGAATGTTAAATAATGTACTGTTTATTTTCGAACACTGGTTTAAATACTTAATAACGTACTGAAAAACTGGATAAAATCATCCAGCTCTGTATGTTCAAAGCAAAAAAGACATTATATGTCGCTGCCCACAGGCTCATTTTTAAAGACTACCCAGTATTTAAAATGATTCGAATCTAAATTAATTCTTATGTAAAATTTCAAAGGGATATCCTTTCTTTAAAATATCGATATCAAGCGTTAAAATTAGTCAAAATGTTGTAAATTTTCCAAATCAAAAACGTATTTTTCAAGCCAGCTTTCAGGAGACATAGACTTTGCTTTATATTTAAAACATCCGTTTTTTTCATTTGTAGTCGGAGTCGAAGTGCCCACAAAAACTAGCGACTACTACAAAAAAATTTTTCGGCATAAAAAATTTTAAAAAAAATTTCTTCACAACTGGCGATGCAATATTTTGCAGATCGCATGAATAAGTAGATTTTAATTTGTTTTATAAGAGTTCGTTTATTCAAGTACTTGACTTAAATACTATAGAACTTTTATAATTAATATCGATTTGAAATTTTCACCAAATCATTTTCTTGCTATATTTAACCATTTAAGAGCTACTGCATTAAAAAAAGTTTTATATCAAATAAGTCGGAGTTGGATTCGGACTGAAAAAGATTCAGCGGTTGGAGCCAAAGTTGGAGTTAGAATTATTTTTTACGACTCCACAGCCCTGGTTTTTATACAGAATCGTCAACGACTTTGTTTCTTGAGTCAATTTCGCAAAATATTTTTGCAAAGTGAAAAAGTCTTGATATTATAAAAAAAAAATTAGATTCACTTTTTCGAAAAAATCTCAAAAATTAATAAGCAAATGCTGTTGACTCGAAACAACTCATACTGGGTTAAGCCAGTGAAGCCAACACACAGCACGAAAACATTTTCACTATGGTCACCTTCAGCAAAACTATTTTTAACGAAAATGTTTAAACATATTATGGTTAAACGTAACCATACTATTAATACCGACAACCAAATTACGGTTAAATTAGTCCCCCATTAAGGTTCCACAACCATATTATATATTGAAAATAAACCACAATATCGAGTCATTACTTTACATTACATCCTAAGCGACAAAAACAAAATTTTAAAGGAGAAGGTTTTTTTTTACTTTATTTCACAAAATTTTGTATGAAGGTTGTCGCTTAAATTGTTTTTGCTGTAAAATCGTAACGGTACCTTATGTGACCATGATATTTTAGGAGATGATTCAAGTGTTGCCAATTAAGTCATTTATTAAAAAAAAACTAAAATTGAAAGTGTTGTCGCTTAAGCTGTTTTTGCGGTAAGCGCTCGATATGTTCTTCATTTTCGTTAAAAATAGTTTCGTTGGGGCTGACTTTTCAAGTAAATTTTTTATTTTAAATTTAAGTGTTTTATGTAAATTCAAAATTTTAAAGGAAAAAAAAAACTTCTTTAAAAAACCACAGTAGTGGTATTCAAGGTTGGGAAAACAAATGTTTTTTGTTAAATAATTTTAAATTTTTTGTTCATTTTACCCACACCTCAATGATGGAGAGGGTAGTATGCGTTTGTTCTGATGTTTGCATCACCTTAAAATATTGGTCCTAGCCCACCTCTACCGATCGAGTTATGGGTAAATTACGGAAGTAGCGAAATCAGGCAACACCGCTAATTTTAAAAGATATAATAATTTTTTATATTTAATATTTAAACATCAGTGGTGTTGCCTAATTTCGCTGATTCAGCTTCGTTGTCATCCGTAATCGAACCATTAGAATCACTGTTTGATTCGAATTAATGATGTCTGTCCGTCCTGTTGGCTGGCTGTCCATGTTAACCCTGTAGTTTTGGACATAATTTGATGAAATAAGGTACATAGGTTCAAATTGTCATAAGTTTCAAGCCTATTGACAATAAGGCGAATCAGTCCATAATTTCACATAACCCCCATACAAGCTTCTTTCCGGCATAGAGTCCTTGTGTCCCTAAACAATCTCATTGTGTTAGTTTTTGTATTAAATTTCGGCCAAACATATTTTATTTCAATCGAAATCATCTTATCAAATTTTATTGGAGTCAGTCGGTCCATATTTAACCACAACTCCCATACAAATACTTCTGCCGAGAATTAGCTTTTAATGCCATAACTTCCTTATAAATGTGTTATTGACAAACAAATCGTCAATAATAGCTTTTTCAAATGCCACTTTGTCATGACGAAATTATGTGCTGGTAGGTCCAAAATTAACCATGGTTTAATAAAATCCCCCATTCTAAAATCACTTTAAGGCAAAGAAATCTCTTGTAGATAAAGATATCGAATAAGTATTCGGCACAAAACATATTCTTAGCCTCTAAACATAATTTTGTTCTGGCGGATCCATGATTGCCTCTGGGTCTCAAAAAGGATAAACTTCAGAAATTTTTTTTAAATATTGTGGTGTAGGGTATCACATAGTCGGGCTAAACCGACTATAATTTCTTCCTGGTTTTTTTTTTATTTAAGTTTTCCTCTTGTTAACTGTTAAAATTAATTCTATTTTTTTTTTCATTCAAATTAAAATTTTTAAATTGTTGCAAGTTTTTCTTTTTTCTAAACTTTAATTCTGCAACTGTAAATTACGACTTTGTAAAGTAATTGAAAAATATTTTTTATATTGCTTTATTTTCTTTTTGATTTGATTAAAATGAATTTTCGATTTACTTAAGTAATAATTTGGAACTATTTCGAAAGTAAATTAGAATTATTTCGAAAACAATTTGGCGTTAAAACAATTCACTTAATTTTGGTCAATTCTCCACATTTTCTTTTATTTAAAGCTCTAGTTACAGTTATTTTTTAATATATTTCATAATTTCGAGGTTATGTTTTAAAAAAAATTTCCATTTTTGAGGTTATGTTATGATAGCGTTTCATTTGAATGTTTGTTTTATTTATCATATTTTTTACATTCTTCTATTTTTTATGAAATTTTTCGTCTGTTTCATAATTTTTCTTTGTTTTGCACATTAATTTTGTAAATTAAAAAAAGAAGAAAAACTTGAGTGTAGTTTTCCCAAAAGTTTTCCTTTTAACTAAAATTGTTTTTTTTTGTTTATTATATTCATAATCTTTTATTATGCTTCTTTTAAGCTTTTGTTAGGAAAAGTAATCCGTTTAATATTTTTCATAAATTTTCTTAAGATTTCACTTTTTCCCCCAAAATTTTTTTATTAAAATTTTTTTCAAAGGAAATTTTTGTTAATAAAATTTTCGTGTTGAAACATTTTTATTTTCTTTTTCATAAAAAAAAAAAACTTCTTATAAATTTTTTTTTCTTTGAGTTTAAAATTTTATGTTAAAAATTTGCGTTTTTTTCTAAATCTTGGCTTTAAAATGTTCAATTAATCTTTTTCTTTTTTTTACGTGTTAGGTGGTTAACATTTTGCTTAACACTTTTCTTCTTCTTAAAAAACTGTTTAATTCAATTTTTTCTTACTTGCAACTTTTCATTTAAAATTTATTGCTTTTATTACAAATCCATTTGATTAACTTTTGTTTCATTAAACTTTGCTTGAGATTTTCAAAGAATTTAAAACGAAATCTTTTGTGTTTTTTAACAATCACTTTTGTTCTTCTACAACAAGTGTGCACTCTATTCAATTCATTTCAATTCACAATTATATTCATTATTTTTGCATTGAATAGAGTATATTTTTCGCATTACTTTATTTGGTATCAAGTGGCAAAAAGTTTGGAAAGAAAAACAAGAACCAAAACCAGCAGACACAATAATAAAGGCAAATAGAAGTTGTAGAGATACAAACAAAATGAAAAAAAAAAAAAAAATCTTAACGCGTACCTGTTATGCGGCGAGTGTGTTGTGACACCTGCAAACTCCGAATTACAACTGATGTTTGTAGTATTGGTTTTACTGTCAATGGCAGTGACTGCTGTCGTTGAAGTAGCAGCAGCAGTACTGGCCGCTGCAGCAGCATCATCACCAGCATCATCAACAGCTTCTCTAGCTGTTTGTTGATCCATTATTAATGTTGTCACTTCTTTAATAGAATCGACTGCTGCTGTCGCTGCAGCAGACGTAGTTGCAGCAGCATCATTTGTTGTATTTAAGATTGTTGTTGTTGTTGTTTTAGTGGAAACTAGTTTTTCGTCTTTACAATCCACATTATTTGTTTCGGCAGCATGTTGCTGGCTTAAAGGTTTCTCAGCTTCCAAAGTAACGGAATCACTGGTTTCAGCATCATGTTGCAAAGTTGCAATGGCCTTGGAGATTTCTTTAAATTCTTCTAAAATATCAGAAGTTTCTTCCAGGGTTTCCAACGAGTTGTTCACTTCTCTCTCCTCAATCTTACTCTCTTTTATTAATTCCTCTTTATTCTGTTGTTCTTGAGTTTTTAAGGCTTCAGCAACATTTGCTGTTTTTTCTTGTGTTTCTGCAACATTTGTGGAAGTTGTTTTTAAAAAGCATGTCTCTGCCTCTTTCTCAGTTTGTTTTTCTGTTTTTCTCTCGGTTTCTGTTTCCGTTTCTTTTGTTTTGTTTATCTTTGTTACTGCCGTTATTGAAATTCCGGTTTCTCTTTTCGTTAATGTTGATATTTTTGTTTTTGTTGCCGTTGAGCTCTCTGGTTTTTCTTGACTGTAAATGATTTTTGTTTTTATTTCTTGTTTTGTTTTGCTCGCTCTTTCGCGGCTCGTACTACTACTACTGCTGGTCTTACGTTTACTAACACGTGTTGGCTGGCCAGCCATGCCAATGTGGAGTGTGGGTGGCTTTAAGGTTTGCGGAGAATGTTGGTGCTGTTGGGGAGATGTAATAAATGAATTTTGTTGTTGCGACCACTCTATTTGGCAACATGTATCACAACTTATGGTAGATATGGGCAATTTGTTGTGAGGTTGGTCACGTCCCCCTCCACCACTACTATAAGTTGTGGTGTTATTACTTAAGTTCGTGGAAGAGGATGGTGAACGTTTTTGGGTGCGATGTTTTTTGGGGCCCGATGAAATTGTTGTTATTGTTGTATTGTTTGAAGATGTTTTACTCGTTATAACGGTGGTGGTGGGTTTTTCATCTTCATATTGTTGATTTCTCAATCTAGTTTCTCTTCTCTCTTCTTCACCCACATAATCACGTTTATGTTTGCCAATACGTTTTACTTCTCTTTTATCGGTTTTATTTTTTTTATCGTTGTCTTTCGTAATAGTATTTATTTTATCGTTGTTTGTCACTTCTAATTCGTTTTTCTTGGTATATTCGTTGATTTCCTGTTTTTTCTTACTCTGTTTGTTAACCTTGAGCTCCAAGGCAGGGTCTCCAGTTGCGGCAACAACAACAAGATTTACATCGCCAGAGAGGGTGTTATTGGCGCAAATGCTGCTGTTATCTGTGAGTTTCTGTTGTTGTTGTTGTTCTGTTTTTAGATTTGTTGTAACTTCATTATCCTCGCTTTTTATGTGATTAACATCTTTATTGTTGCCGTTTTTCGTTTTCACTTCATTTTTATTCATTTGTTGCTCTTGCTGCTGCAATGGCTCATTTGTTTTATGACAATCTGCTTGTGACTGACAAAGTTGCTGCTTTTGTTGTTGCTCATTTTTTGGTTGTTGTCCTTCACTCTCAAGGTTTGTTTGTTGTTTTTGTGTTTGCTCCTCATCATTTATACCCTGTATATGAAGAAGAAGAAAATTACTTAATTTGTATAAAAAGAGTTTTAAAGATTTGTTTATTCTTTTTTTCTTGATGTTGCTCATTTTTGTTTTTTTTTTAAGAAAGTTCCTGTTTAAGCAGCAGGTGTTTTTTTTTGTGTTGAAAAATTTTCTAAACATTAAAGAGGAAAAAGTTAGTGAAAAGTTGGATTAAAAGCCGATTTGTAGGTGGAAGTCTACGTTTATAACCCAACAAGCAATGGGAGAAGTGTTGCCAGGTTAAGTGAATACATTAAGCTATTGTTCATCTTGTTTAGCCATAAAAAACTAAATTTAGACAGTTTTTTGCTTTAAGATTTAAAAAGTTTTGAACGAAGAAATATGTATAACAAATGATGTAACGTTAAATTTTCTAAATTAATACACACAAGCGGGTTTTACGACAAAAAAAAGCAATTCTATTAAAAATTTTAATTGTGCATAATAAAAAAAAAATTTGTTTACATATGGAGCAATCCAAGTCAAATCGGACAGTTTGGAGAAATTTTTTTTTCTATTTTCTATATTTTTTACTGTGTTGATGTTCCTTCTCAACGGCACATTTCAGGAAATTTTCAGATTTTTTGGCTTATGGTTACAAAGATATCGCATATTAAAAAAATCGCGTTATAAGAAAACTATGTTCAAATAAATACGCATAGCTTTTTCAATATAAGTCCAAAAAGAATAATTTTTTTCTGTATTTATTCATGGTGAGTAACATTTATTACCCTGCAAATAAAAGGACCAGTCCAAACACATGTGTAAAGAGTAGCCTACAAGGGACTAGGACTAGTCCAAAAATAACCCAAACGTATGGAAAAAACATGGTCTATTTAACATTACGATGTCAAAGGAGAGGACCATATAACCCACCTTTGGACTACAAAGGGGTAGTTTTAAAACTACTCCATGGTATATTCAAGAGGATTCGTTTTGAAGTCGTTTAAAAACGAAAGCACGTCGTTAAAAAAAGAAGATATGTCGTCGCACTACAAACACTTTTTAACAATGACATGGTCCATGCTGGCATTACATCGCACCAGTCCATGGAGTAGTTTATCAAAATGGATCAGGTGGTCCAATATTATTTGCAGGGTATATACATTTTCATATTAATTCGAATGTGTATTCTAAGTCAAATTACAATTTATAAAGCTTTCATACTTAAGTTGTCTTGTTCCTTCAAAATTTTTAAGGAATATTTATTTTTAATAAATTGTAATTTGACTTAGAATACACATTCGAATTAATATACAAATTTAAATTAAAATCAGCTGATAGAACAGGCTTTTATAGGGGGCGTTGTGTGACCTGCGATCTTAATGCGCTTTAGTTTTCAAATGCACGATACTCGCCGACAAATAACCGCGTGTTATGCACTTCTACCCCTAGTGATATTGCGAAAAAAAAGGTTTGACTGCTACTAAGAGCACAAGCACTCATATTTTTTTTATTTTTCACCTTTATTCAGAAGCGTACATAAGTTAAAATAATTGAATAATTTCCTTATTTTTAAGAAAGTAGCATAATACAACAATTTTTTTATTTAATTTTGCAATATTTCGATTTATTTAAACGATTAAATATAGTTTTGGTTTTTAATGGGCTGTATTATAAACAATGGTCGGTTATTGAAACTTTTCGGTAATTGCAACAGGCCAGATTTGTTCGAGTTGCGAAAATCGAGCTTGCACTGTACACAGAAAAAATTTTCACCAAGAATTTTTCAATAATGCTATTTCAAACAATTATTTTAATTGTTCCAATTATTTTGCCTTAATTGAAAGTAAAAATTATAATGTTTGTGTGTATATTTGCAAATATAAAAACAAACGCACAAACTTTCAAATATTTAAAATTTTCAAACAATTTTTTAATTGTTTCAATTAACTGTGTTGATTGAAAAAAATATTTTAATTTGTGTTTACGGTTTATTTAGCCTCTTTTTTTTTGTGGTGAAATTTCCATTAAACCTATTGATTGAAACTGAACAGCAAAAATAGCTCAAGAATAGCTTACAAATGTGTTAATTGATATGAGCAATTTGTTTGCTGGCGGAAAATCAGTACGGAATTTAATTAATAGTACAAAATTCTAACAAATAATTAGTATTGTGGTTATTTTGTTGAACTATTTATGGTTTTTAATCCAAATTTTAAATATTTTTAATTAGGCTTAAGTTCATGAAATTTAATTTTTATTAAATTATTTTTATGAAGAAAGGAATTTTACAACTTGAAAATTAATTAAAATTGTTATTGATAATCTTTCATTCTTGACGTGGCTCGGGCTCGAACCCTGGCCGGCAGGTTACCATGACATGTTTCGATCGCAACCACTCGATCTCCTCAGATGGATTTGCCGTCTTACACTCGCAGCCATCGACGACTGCTGACGTCACTAGTCAAACATCAATCCTTAAACCAAATTGTATTTTAACATTTGGTAGATCGAAATTTGCTTTCCTGAATGATTATCCATTTTAATTGATTTTACATGTTTTTTCCTTTACTTCTGTTTTTTTTTTCTATTTGTACATTTGTACTAAATGTACTATTTGTACATTTGTCCTTCAAGTTGTGCTGAAAAAGGTCAACAGAAAAGAGAAAGACAAAGTGAAAAAACAAAAAATGTACTTGGACTTCAAGAAAAATTCTTGACGAAAGTACGAAAAAACAGAAGTAAAGGAAAAAACATGTAAAATCAATTAAAATGGATAATCATTCAGGAAAGCAAATTTCGATCTACCAAATGTTAAAATACAATTTGGTTTAAGGATTGATGTTTGACTAGTGACGTCAGCAGTCGTCGATGGCTGCGAGTGTAAGACGGCAAATCCATCTGAGGAGATCGAGTGGTTGCGATCGAAACATGTCATGGTAACCTGCCGGCCAGGGTTCGAGCCCGAGCCAGGTCAAGAATGAAAGATTATCAATAACAATTTTAATTAATTTTCAAGTTGTAAAATTCCTTTCTTCATAAAAATAATTTAATAAAAATTAAATTTCATGAACTTAAGCCTAATTAAAAATATTTAATTCTAACAAATACGTTAATTGAAGTTGGTTTTTCTGTGTAGTTGTGTTATTCCTCTTCTTCGAGCAGCCTAATACATTCGCACGCTTTCTTCTTCAGTACATAACACGAGCTCAAAGCCGTATTGCGAAGAGAGGGTAAATACAATAAAAGCAACTTGGTTTGGTTCTAACTGAAAAGAAAAATCACTTTGTTCTGTTATTAATCATGTCGACTATGCAATAAAAAGTAGAAAAAAATTTTGCACAGTGGGCTTGGCTGCAATTTTCGAGATTTGCCAATGACAAAAGAAGAAGTTTTTTTAATTTCAAACGATTTTGTTATTCCGCTTAATTCCCAGTTTTTATTCTTGATAAAAACACTTGAAATTTATTGTTGATGGGATAAGCTATTCCTATGCGCATTTCACTGGTTGCTTAGGCCAGATCATCAGGAAACTTCATTCATAAAGATTTTAGAAAAACTAAAGATATTTATTTATCCAACAGATCTCTGATTCTACCACCCTAACGTCAAATAAATAAAGCTCGCAAAAAACCATTAGACTTTTGCTGATTTCAGCTCGGAGCCTTCCTCCTTCATGTCTAATTTTTTCCCCTTCTAAAATTCTGTACGTTTGACTTTAAAAATGCTTAATTTTATGATACGGCTCCAACTTTGAACATACATGCTTCACTAAACCAGGTCGAATCCAATGCACCCTAAAATTAAAGATATATAAATGAAGTTTCTAGAATTAAAAAATTTTGTTTGCCAAGCCCCAAATGCAAAACTTTTGGTTTTTTAAATATACCACCGTTTTCAACAAATCGCTCTTCGCTATCCAGAAGACTGCTTTTTATTTTGTCCATCCAGATTCGGGATTCGTACCAATGTGCACTGGAAATATCTCATGTTTTCAATTTTAGCCCCGACACGCAAAATTTGTAAAAATTATTTGAATTTGAACGCTCACTGGCAATAAAGGAAATTACTCAAAGCAGTAATTTAAGCAATTGGTGATGTATAATTTTATTTACTTTCTCTCCATACGAACCATGACTGTGAAGAATAAAGTTCTCACTTTAAGTCAATTTCTACCCTCTGTGCGCCATAAAAATAGAATTATTATCCGCAGCATAAAATATTATATGTAAAGCACGGCGAGTCAAATATCCATGGCATAAAGGCAAAGCCCTGTATTTGTTCTGAACTAGCTAGACGATCAAAGGAGAAAAGTGTCGAACACAATTGATTTGCCTGAGGCGTACATTTTCCAAAAAACGCCTGCAGTATGCGAACATACAAACATGAGGCCATAATTTTCCATATGGACAATGCTTGAGCACATGTTGCAACCAAGTTATGATTACTAATGTGGCCCGTGCCAATTATATGTTCAAAAAGTTTTCGTTACAACAGTCTTGTTAGCGGTGACCGTATTGGAAAATATGTTTATCTGGGGTGCAAAAGGGTTCAGAAAAAAGCCGTGTATTTGCCTGTTTATTATAAAGCACGAATAACAAAATCTTTTAAATTAATATTTTGTATTCCCAAAAATTACTTTAATAATAAACAGGCAAGTGCACGGCTTAAAAAACTAAGACTGGCAACACTTTTTTATTTAAAGCAGGTTGGTTTTGTTTTTATTTTGTTTTTTCTTAACCTACTTACAACTACAATTAATGTTGGAAAAATTACAACCAATTGTAGTGGGGAATGTATGAAAACATAAACTCACCGTTTATTGTTGTTGTTTTTGTTAAAGCTTTGATATTGTCATAAGTAAAACTAATGGCCATTTTTTCAATGTATCGGCAAACTGTCTGTTATTTAATGTCAACATAAATTTATTGGATCGATAAACTGTCCGTTAACGATTTTGGGTTTCTCAATACACCGACAAAAAACATTGTTTTCAGCTGGCAACGCCACTCAAAATACATGTAAAAGTTGGGAGTCAGCTGATTGAATTTATCTGTACGGCAAATAAAAGGAAAATAAATAATTGGCAGATGAGTGCCGGTTAGCTTTGCGATAAAATCGAAGCAAATGAGACATTGAGAAAACCAAATTTCTTTAATGTGCAGTTTTTCGCTGGGATAAAAGATAATCGCCTAATTAGAAAATGACCATAAGACTTATAATTTTTATTCGCTTAACAGTTTTATTTGTACAATAAATATCTTTAGTTTTTCTAAAATTAAATTATATTACACCCATTCAAAGTTCCTGAATGGTATAATCGGGCATTATTTGTCGAAAACGCCACTTGCCGAATGCCGAGCACTACAGAGCCATGCTCTACTTCTTTCCCCTACCTCATCTGGACGTATTGGGACTGCAAAACATGTGGTTCCAACAGGATGGAGCAACGTCCCATAATTCATGACCAACAACTGAAATTTTGAGTACTACATTACTGGGTCGCCTAATTTCTCGTATTGGTGATTTGCGCAAGGCCGGCAAGATCCCCCGATTAAACCGACAAGACTTCTTTTTGTGGGGTTTTTTAATGTCAAGAGTAAATGCCAACCAGCCTAAGATTCTTAAAGTTGTCAAAGTGAAGATCCGTCAGGAATGCGAGAACCTATCGTCGCAAGTTCTGCCAAAAGTGAGGGCAATAGCAACTTTGCCGTAAAAACCCTATACTCAAAGAATATGGTGTGAGAACTTTTGCGCAACCTTGTAAATAAACAAGGGGTTAGAAAAGATAGTAACCAAACAGAAAAGGCTGGGACGGTAAAATGTTTACTTGCTATATCTAAAAATAGTTTTATATTAAAAATTAAGTTGCACTTGACTAAAACACAAACTATTTAGGAAATTATTGTAATTTTATTTTATTATGATATATTGGTATTACTCAATTATGTATGGAAAATATCGGCTAAATGGGCGCCGCGACCACGGCGGCACACCTCCATTCGATGACCCTGAGGCATAATGGAGGTTCTATGCCGTTAATGTGCCGAATTATCTCATCCTTTAGCTCTTGAATTGTTGCTGGCTTATCGACGTACACCTTTTCTTTCAAATAACCCCAAAGAAAAAAGTCCAACGGTGTCAAATCACATGATCTTGGCGGCCAATTGACATCGCCATTACGTGAGATAACACGGCCATTGAATTTGTTGCGCAAAAGAGCCATTGTTTCGTTAGCTGTGTGGCAAGTGGCCCGTCCTGCTGAAACCACATA
Organism: Pollenia angustigena; assembly: GCA_930367215.1. Lineage (NCBI taxonomy): Eukaryota > Metazoa > Arthropoda > Insecta > Diptera > Polleniidae > Pollenia > Pollenia angustigena. The sequence continues at coordinate 186,061,602 of OV884058.1, read as the reverse complement.
TCGTCCACATCCATATCTTCCAATTCGGGCCATAAAAAGTTCGTTATCATCTCACGATAGCGAACACCATTCACAGTAACTGCCTGACCGGCCTCATTTTGGAAAAAATACGGCCCGATGATGCCGCCAGCCCAAAAACCGCACCAAACAGTCACTCTTTGTGGGTGCATTGGTTTTTCGACAATCACTCTTGGATTCTCATTTGCCCAAACGCGGCAATTCTGTTTATTGACGAATCCACTGAGGTGAAAATGTGCCTCATCACTGAAGATGATTTTCTTCGAAAATTGATCATCCACTGTTGCCATTTCTTGCCACCATTCTGCCCATTCACGACATTTGGAATGGTCAAGAGGCTTTAGTTCTTGAACCAATTGCACCTTGTTAGCGTGTAAATGCAAGTCGTTATGCATAATGTTCATCAACGACGAGCGTGAGAGGTGCAATTGTTGGGCACGACGACGAGTTGAGGTGGACGGCTCTTCAGCCACACTATCGCGAACAGCAGCAATATTTCCTGCAGTACGAGCATGCACTGGTGTTCTCACATCTTCTACAGACCCGGTTTGCTCGAATTTTTCCACGATTTTTGCGATTGTACGCACATTTGGACGATCAAATTGACCAAAAAAATCACAAAGTACACGATATGCATTTTGATTTGAACGCCCATTTTCATAATAAGTCTGGATAACTTTTACACGTTGTTGGATTGGTTCAAATTGAGTAAGTCTGAAATAGAGAAATGTCAAATAAAATTCGGAAAAAAACTTGGCGTTTAGGTGTGGTTCACATTCAACATCGGTCCTTACAATTTAACCACCCTTTACAAATGTTTATTCAGCTTAAATAATTAAAGAGTTTGAAGCAGGTTTTGACAATTTTCTTAATTCGCTTTATACGTATTTACGAAATCGTAGAAACTTTTAAATAATTCTCTTTTTATACCCTCCACCACAATTAGTTGTGAAGAGGGTATATTAAGTTTGTCATTCCGTGTGAAACTTTTTTATTTTTCATCTCAGACCCCATAAAGTATATATATTCTGGGTCCTTGAGTAATTCTAAGTCGATTTAGCCATGTCCGTCCGTCTGTCCGTCTGTTGAAAACACGCTCACTTTCGAACAACTCAAAAGAAATGAACAAACTTGGTGCCAAATTGCTTATAGTTATCCTAAGCAGTTTGGGAATGAAATCCAGCAAAATCGGTTCAGTAGGACCAGAGCTATGAATCAAAATGTGGAACCACCACCTAAAAAAATTGATAATTTTGTTACAAAAAATAACATAAATGCTGGAACAAGTCACGGAATGAGATAAGATTTTGCAAAAATTTGTTTTAGTTGACTGGAAATCACGCTGTTAAATTTCGTGATGATCCCGCCATCATTTACCCTAAGCCCCATATAAACAATACTCCCGGAAAACAGTTTAGTACGCCTAAAATCGTAAAAAATAACGCAAGCGTAACACAATTTGGTACGTCACAGTTTTGTAGGACTACAAATGATACTGGGAAATTTCGTGAAGATCGGTACATAATTTGCCCTAGGGCCCATAGAAACCCTACTCCCGGAAAACAGTTTAGTACGCCTAAAACCGTAAAAATTAATGCAATCATAACAGAAATTGGTACGTCACAGTTTTAAAGGACTAGAAATGACGCTGTGAAATTTCGTGATGATCGGTCCATAATTTACCCTAGGCCCCATATAAATCCTACTACCGGAAAACAGTTTAGTCGCCTAAAACCATAATTAATAACAAATCGTCACAGTTTAAGATAATAATAACATCATACAGATATTACTCCTTAAACATTCGAACTGTCGGTGGAGGGTATCAAAGATTCGGCACAGCCGAATATAGCACTTTAACTTGTTCTTTAATCATTTTTTCGGTGTCTAATATATTTTTCCTAATAACCTTGTTCTTAATTTTATTTTTTTTTTTTTTCAAATTTGTCTTATAACTACAGTCATTTCAATTGCCTCGAATTTTTACATTTTAAATTTTCAGTGTTACTGACTAGGATTTTATTTATTATTACTTTAAGTTTGTTTTAAAAACTTTCAGTAAAAATGGCAGACCAATGAAAAAAATGCACTTTTCAAAATGTAGAAACAATGCATTTATTAAGAGCAACCGGAAAAAAAACACGGCATACTCATAAAGTTTTCCATAATTTTAGCTATTCATCAACATTTATGTTACAATGCTAAATATTTTTGTAGAAGGTGGGTTAATTCTCAATTAACTATAAAGATTTGATCAATTTTAATACTGATGATATTAATATGAAAGGGATACTTTGAATTTCTCGGCAAGCATGCTTCGAAAACAAAATTTTATCTTCGACTCGCTTCCACTGTAGAAGTTCTCACTGTTCTTGTGTTTCTTTCAGGATTACAAGTTTTTGCTCAAAGTTGTCAGGTTAGAGTGTTTATTCAAAAATTTCGGCTGCTTTGAATTAGGAACTGAGTATACATTATACATAAATATCCCAGTAAAAATTTCGCCTACTTTTTCAATATGAATAGCTCTTTAACTCATTATTTAGTAGCTTTGTTCTATAACTTCATCTATAACAACTTCAATAACTCCTTTTTTCTGGATGTATGTATGTAGGTAAAGAAAATAATGACTTACTTTTTAATGCGTTCATTTTGGGGTATCCCTTGTAAAATTCATTGGTTCTTTCAGTAGAATTGTAAGTAGTGCTCTTATGTTTTCCTGATTACTCAACACATTATTTTGTGGGCGAATTTTTTACTGGGATATAAAAGAGCTGCAGAAGCCCAAGAAAAATGGCTTGCAAGCAAAAATATTTGGTTTGCTTTACGATAAAAATAGTCCGAGAGAAACTTCGACAAAAAAGTAGGTACGGTATGAGAATTCTGTCAGATTTCTGAAGCAAAAATTTATGAAGTGGCTGACACGAATTTTGGCAGACATGTCGTGATAAATTCTGGCTTTTAAGCAAGCCTTTCTGATAAATATCTGACCGATATCTTATGAAAAATACATGGGGAGTTCTGATGTGTTAACCGATATTCTTATTGTTTTCTGAAAAAATAGAATTTATTTAATTTAAGTGCAAAAAAATAAAAAATTTTCATTTATAGGTATTAATCTTTTTTTTTTTTTTAAACAATAAAATAAAACTTCAATTATTTTTAACATAATGATATTTGTTGTTATTAATTGAGGCCGTCAGCGCAAAAGTGGTGTAAGCCTCAATTTTTCATACCCTGACTTATATACGCCAAATTGATTAAAACTGTGAAAATAAAATAAGAAACTAGTTTATCCCTTGTTTTACTTACAAAAAGCGTTGCATTTATTTATTTGTGCTCTACTTATAATACAAAAGTAGCCCTAAACCACACAAACATGAAATAAATGTAATGTGGCTTACACCACTTTTGAGCTGACGGTCTCACTTATGGCGATTTCTTTTCTGAGAAAAATGTTGCATTAATGTTACATGTTCGACATTTTTGTGTTCGTTTGTACAAAAAATACAACTGTGGGAAAAATTTTCAAGTTCTTTTGTGAATATGTTGATGAAAAACGTGCAAAACATGTTGCATATCTTACCCTTACTTTTACTTAAGGTGTTCATACTGCCCTGTTCTACAACTCTGGTACTTACTACTTTGTTTGTACAACAAATGTTTTATTTTGTTTGTCATAATTCATACCGCTCATAATTTTGTAAAAAAAATAGTTTTAAAACAAAATATAAAAATATTTACACATTAAAATCAAAAAAAGTCTATTTATATTATAATCGTTTTAATTTTTATAAGCCACTAGCTTATCCCGGTGCGCTTCGCAACACTGCTTTAACCACTTTATCGATTGAGAGATATTTAATATATGCATCCTATGGAAGGTATTTCTCCCCTGCGCGTACCCGCTCAATTTTTATTTTTAAAAGTGTAGTATACCATAAGAGTGACTTCTACAAAGTTTGAACATTCTCACTTTAACAGTTTTTAAGATATCCGATATTAAGCATTGGCGTCCTATAGGGTGTAACACTTCCCCCGCTGCTATTTTATTTCAATTTTGGGGCTCAGAGGATCCTACTACCAAAAGTTCAACAAAATGCTTGCAGCGGCTCTTATTAATATTTCTATCTATGAGGGGAACTGCTCCTCCTCTGTCTACCCCGCCCATTACTATATTGAAATTTAAAGTTTGCCATAATAGTAGTTTTAACTACGTTTGAAGACTTGCCCTTTAATAGTTCTTCAGTTGAGCGATATTTAATATATGCATCCTATGAGAGGTATTTCCCCCCTGCGCCTACCTGCTCTATTTGTATTTTCAATAGTGTAGTATACCATATGAGTGACTTCTACAAAGTTTGAACATTCTAACTATAACAGTTCTTAAGATATGCGATATTAAACATTGGCGTCCTATGGGGAAAACCACTTCCCCCGCTGCTACTTTATTTCAATTTCGGGGCTCAGAAGACCGTACTACCAAAAGTTAAACAAAATGCGTTCAATGGCTCTTAATAATATTTCTATCTATGAGGGGTACTGCTCCTCCCCTGTATCTCCCGCCCATTTTTATATTGAAATTTATAGTTAACTATAATAGTAGCTTTAACCACGTTTGAAGGCTCTCCCTTTAATAGTTCTTCAGTTGAGCGATATTTAATGTATGCATCCTATGGGAGGTATTTCCCCCCCTGCGCCTACCCGCTTTATTTTTATTTTCAGAAGTGTAGTATACCATAAGAGTGACTTCTAGAAAGTTTGAACATTCTCACTATTACAGTTCTTAAGATATGCGATGTTAAACATTGGCGTCCTATGGAGGATTCCAATACCCCCGCTGCTATTTTATTTCAATTTCGGGGCTCAGAAGATCCTACTACAAAAAGTTCAGCAAAATGCGTCCAGCGGCTCTTAAGATATGCGATAATTAATATTGGCATCCTATGGGGGGTACCAATTCCCCTACCCCTATCGAAAAAATAAGTAGCCTATTTTATTTTTAGGGCTCACGTGATGCTACTGTAAAAATTTCAGGAAAATCGGTTCAGTAGTTTAGGAGTCTATAAGCCAACAAACAAACACACAAACACACAAACATACAAACATTTTTCATTTTTATATATATAGATAGATAGATAGAAGATAGATTAGTGATGTTAATATTTTTTTCAAACCCGTAATAGCGTGTAGAAACCGCTAAAATAGCTTTAAAAATCGCTCATTAAGTACATTAATGATGAAAGTGTAATAGTTGTAAATAAAAGCACTAATTGTGTTCTATTGAAATTGCACAACATGTAACACTTCGAGTAATTATAGGTAACATAAGAAAATGTTACATGTATATACTGCAACATATTTTTCTCAGAAAAGAAATCGCCATTAGTATTGTGGTTATTTTGTTGAACTGTTCATGGTTACACTGTACAACAAAATCATTTTTTTTTTCCAAAATAACAAGGTCCGGCTTACAAATTTTGATAGAGAAGACAAAAAAAAAGACATGTGTATCGGCGTATCGGGGGGGTTAAAACTTCCCAGCCTTAGCAAATTCTTATTGTTAGTCCGCATAAGAAACCATGTGACCCTTACTTTTTAGGTATAAAATGTGTTCAGCAAATGTATGTAGAATGTTACGGAGAACATTTTTGTAGAATATGTTAACCCTCTAACTCCTCAAGGTATGGGTCTTTTCTGTCCCCAGCGCAAAAAACACCATTAAAACATGGATTTAACCCTTTCGGTCCGACTTTTTATTTGAGAAACAACAATGTAAATGAAAAATTTGTTTACAAATATTGAAAAAGCTTAAAAATTTATAATGTTTTGAGTTATTACTTTTTCCGTAAGTCATTTCATAATTCTGAGATATTGTCTGAGATATTGTCCCAATCGGATTTTTCGGACTATTGTCCCAACCGGTTTTTTAATACAAATGGGACAATATGTCCCACTAGTATCGAAACTATGTACAAATCTTATAAAAATGTGCTCAAAATTTGCAATCGTTACTTCTTTGATAAACTAACACAAAAAGTTCGACTGGGACAATTGCAAACGGTTAAGGGGTTAAAATCGAAATTTTAGCTGCAGACTTAAAACGGGTTTATCTACTTGAACCTGGTGTCAATGTTACCAGCTTCCGTTAGCGTCAAGACAGCTCCGTAACATTTTATAAAAATTTGCTGAACACATTTTATACCTAAAATGTGAGGGTCACATGGTTTCTTATGCCGATTAATAATAACAATGTGCCAAAGCTGAGAAAATTTAACCCCCATCAAATGAAATTCAGATGTAAACTTTTAAAACGCCGATACACATGTCTTTTTTTCGCAAGTGTATGAGCCGCTTAAGAGATATCGTTGAAGTCTTGAAAAAAATAGCAAATTAAACAAAAAAAAAATTTTTTGTTCTTTAAACATTCATAAAGAATAAAAACGCGACAAATATCGGTGCACAACTTTTTATTCACAATTTATTGACTGAATTGATAAAAATTGCGTATTCCATACAAAAACAAAATTTTTTAATGTGTGTGTGTGTGTGTGTGTTTTCTACTGTTATAATTATGGACGTATTTTCCTTCACTTAAAAACGAGGTACCTTCAGTTAATTGTGAATAAAAGCGAAAAATGTTCATCGATTATGATCTTTATCTCATCCCAATAAAAAATGGAGCTTCCGACGAAGCAGGTTTGTAAGGGATAAACATAAACGTTTCGCTTACCATTGCGCTTACGGAAGACATACATTTTATATGGCGAGTTCCCACTTTGAAGCAATTTGAATTTTAGTTCCTTTTCTATTCACCCACTTTCTCTAATCTAACTTAAACGTGAGTAGCAAGGTAAATATTTTTTAAGTTGGAGGAGTAAAAATTTATGAAAAAAAAAAAATTTTAATAAAAACAGCAACCAAAAAACACAACATGTAATCAATTTTGTTGAAGCACTTTCTAGAATTCAAACTACAACATCCACCTAAATGTCTCGGCAATTATTTACAGTTTTGCGCAACAAAGTTTCTCAACAACATCAACAAAAAGTATGGAAAAAAAACCTCTATGAAAGAATTTTTGCAGGTATTCAAAAAACCTTGTCTTAGCACTACCAAGTTTTTCATTCCGAAAGGAGTTGTTGTAGATTCGCCTTGTTGTTGTGCCAAACTATTCAAAAACATTGCTATGCAGTCTACTATTTATTTATGTGTGTGTAGACAAGATGTAATCGTCAGGTTGTCAACCAGTAACAATGAACATTTTACATGAATCAGGGAGCGAGGTTTTAATTTGTGCCTTGCACAATGGTCAGGAGTTTTCCATCAAGCACTGTTTAATTTATGGAAATTCTGCAGAAAATTAACGTATTTTTGAAAGCTTACACTACCCAGCGGCGAACTTTGCATACCACATCACATCTCTTTAATGAAGTGTGTATTCACTTCGTGTTCAATGAATTCTAGCTTACAAAGTGTATGACGGAAGTGTATGGAATTTACAAAATGAATTTCTTTCATCTTTTATAATGTGCTGATAAATTCTGTATGGGTCCCGTTATTTTTCATCTGCAACTTTATTAAGTATTTTATTTTTAATAAGGCACAATCTAAAAATTTATCGCGAGTTAAACATATATTTTTTCAATTTATAACGAAAGTCTGGTCTGAATGCCCTGAAAATATTACATTCTGAAATAACGCGAAAATCCAAAAAGTCTACCTGCTTACAATGTATGTGAAGAAGTGTGCAAGACGCCTTCCACTTGCCCACGAAGTAAGCTAGATTGTGTATAGACTGTCTGCTGCCTGCTTACAATGTGTGCGAAGTTGTGTGCAAGTCGCCTTCTACTTGCCCACGAAGTAATCGAGATTGTGTATACACTGTCTACTGCCTGCTTACAATGTGTGTGAAGTAGTACTGAGTTTATATTTATTGAATGAACACTTCACTATCCCGCTTACTTTGTGTGCAAGTGGTAGGCGTTCATTCCACAAACGCGGAAATGCATTCGAAAAAGTGTACTAGGTTGTAATTCAGATGGTGTGCATTACTCTCTTACTCGTGTCTATCACATCATCGCTTCTGTAATCGACAAATTCGCCCCTGGGTGCCTCTATAAAGACACCAATATCCCAGCGGCGAACTTTGCATACCACATCACATCACTATATAGTTGGCAAATCTAGAAGATAATGAATGCATTAATCGAGGCGTTTAGAAAAAATGTCAAGAAAAAAAGTTCTTGAAATGTTTAATGCCTGCACCCAGAGAAAAAACATGTTTAAATATGGTCACCTCCAACAAAACTATTTTTAAAGAAAATTCTAAACATATTATGATTTATTTAACAATATTATTGTCACCGACAACCATATTATGATTGAATGAAGCCACACCCATATTATGGTTGCCTACGAACATGTTATGGTCAAAAATAACTAAAACATGTTTAACACTTATAATAGCATGGTTAGTTTTCAACCATAGTATGTTGCTCTTGGAAAAGAGGAAAATACTATCGTTAATTTTAAAACAAAGTATTGTCATATTTAACCATAACATGATTAGAGGCAACCATAATATGATTGTAGGTGACAATAATATGGATATATTAACCATAATATGTTTAAAATTTTCCTTAAAAATAGTTTTGTTGGAGGTTACCATATTTAAACATGTTTTTTCTCTGCGTGTGGCCCACGATGTTGACAAGAACATTTCTTTCGTATATTTAAATTGAAAACAAAAACAAATTTTAGTTTTTCATTATTGTTTTCAATTTAAATGTCTTGTCGACATTGTGGGCTTGGCAGTTAATGGGCATTATTTGGATATTTTTTGAAAACTTTCTTGCAAAACAAAAACAGGTGTGTCATTTTACTTTTCGAACAGAAACTTGAAACGAGAAAATAATTCCAAATTTACAAAATTGTTCTCCAAATTGCTCAAAAAATGAAGAAGGTAATGAAGGCTTTCTTTCAGTGATGCCAACTCCTAGGACACCAAAGTAATATAAAAAAACGGGCTAAATTGAAAAAAATACGGTTTTAGTACATTTTCATGCCTTTTTTTTCAAAAAAGCGTAAATATTTCTAAAAATTTTAAGCAAAACCAATTTAAAAAAAAAACATTGCATCATTAAACAATCAATTAAATTAAGCTTCTCGTGCAACTGAAGCTTTCAAAATCTATATGATATTTTGAGTTTTTGTATGTTTTGTTAGACTTATATTAAAAACATTACTCGGAAGGTACTTTTCAAAGCTTCAACAACAACGATCGTCTCATTTTAGACTATATTTAGTGAGAACTAGCTATTAAAACCCGGCGTTGTCTGCGGTCAAACCATCATGGACTTTAAAATGCAAATAATCATAAGAACACTTTCTTACTTTTAACACTTTGTAAAAATATTAGAAAAAAAGGCCTCAAAAGTACTTTATTTGTTTTCAGCCTTTATGTTAAAGAGCATAGGTTTTAAGTTTTCGCAACTTTATTTTGAAATGGATTTAGATTTTTGCCCTATTTGTCTCTTAAATTTACAAAATTTGTCTGCCACCTTAATGTTAAAGAACAAATGTTTAAAAAAAAAAGTACCAAAAGTACTAAATTTCTCCTGTTTTACACCATGAAGTTAATATTTTTTATTCCTGTGTTTTTTATGGTGATTGGTTAAGCATAAAAATAATTTAAAAATTTTGCAGTCTAAATGAGATTAATTAAAAAGTACCAAAAATTCCCTATTTTACCCATTTCTGCCCGCTAAAAGTTCGACTTTCAAAATATGCTTTGATTGCGACATGTCACCGTAGAAGTTAGTTATAGAAACTACAAACTTTTAATTTAGGATTGCATTATTTTTGAAAAACAAATCGTTTATAAAAAGTACCAAAAGTACGAGTTTTTATCTGTTTTGGCCCTTAAAGCTAGCCCTTTTTAAAAGCTATATCTCTGGTGGTAGTTTAATATAAAAAAATAAATAAACTTTAAAAATATTGGAGCTTAAATGGAGTTGATAAAATCGAAGCTAAAATTCCCCTTTTTACCAAATTTTACGCATTAAAAGGCCGATTTTCAAAATGTCCCTTTTTGTGGCAGGTTGATGTAGCTACAGAATTTCAATTGAAAAAAAATTTGGATTTAAGATAAAGAGTTAAGCTTCGTACAAACGATGGTCAGATCTTACAATATTGGTAAGCAGCGTTGCTTGAATTGCATTAAAATTGGCTAAAATGGCTTACTACTGTGTGAACATTGTAAGCTCATATGTATTTGCAGAAGTGCAAAATTAATGCATCTGACAATGATACATTGTCAGAAAAATATTGCTGTTGGCAACGCCTGCTTACAAGAATGTAAGATCTGACCATCGTCTGTACGAAGCTTTACTTCAAAAAAATCGGTTCCAGTTTTGCCCATTTTATGCACACATGTGATTTCAGATTTTAACCATACTCAACATGTGTAAAGGTTTGATTCAAAGCAGTCGACGCGTTTGAGCGTGAGGCAGCGACATACAGAATTGCATTATTTTTATATAAAGAAGGATAAGGCTCTTGCACAAGGATAATAAAGTAAGTACAATTGTACTTTTTTTAAGTACTATTAGTATTGCAAAAGTACTGAAGTACTACAATGGCATGTTTAGTGCAATTTAAAAATTTCAAACATTTAACATTAAAGCTTTTTGGTGAAGGGTTGGAGAATTCGTCGGCGAAGTGGAACATATTTTTTCATACCATTTAAAAAAAAAATCCAAGGAAAGGAAATCTGCTTTATGTAAATACTGTATCGAGTTCCGACAAAATATTAACTACAGTCGAATGAATCTTGTTGCTATAGTTTAAATTTAACAAAACAAAAATTATCGTTACTTTAATGTAGACTTTTTTTATATTCTTTTTTAACAAGTTTTATGTCTCAAACATAAAAAAAAATGTATGTAACAAGGTTTCGTTCAAATGTGCTAAATTCCCATTTCATACTATTGATAAACTGAAATTTTTTGTTGATGCTTTTCTAATGCGTATTTCAATGGTTGTTTAGGCCAGATCATCAGGAGGCTTCATCCAAAGATTTTAGAAAAATTAAAGATATTTATTATACAAATAAAACTGTTAAGCGAATGAGAATTATAAGCACCAGTTTTACTTGTAACAATATCAAAGCTTTAACAAAAACAACAACAATAAACAGTAAGTTTATCTTTTCTTAATTTTTCAAAAAACTAATTCCTACATCAATAGGACTTGGATCTCCTTGAAAAATAATAAAATGATTATTGTGTTGCTTATTATACTTCGTTTATGTAGTATGAACTATATGAATACTTTAATATGGGATTCAGACGAAGACTTTTTAGCTTGATTTTTTGCAGTATGGTCAAACGCGGTGTAAGGGCTTTTAGTGGGATACCAAATCCAAAAGAAACTTACTTTCTAAGACAATAGCGGAATTCACACCGAGCTTTTTAGTTTGTTAGTCGTTAATCGTTACTTTTTTACACGCATTTTGTTTTTGTATATTTAACGCGCTACCGTATTAACATTTAACAAATTAACGACACGGCACCCCTGATAAAATAGTTGTTAGTTGGTAACACACTACTTGCCTTCAGCAAACGTTATTTCTGTCAAAGCATGAGTAATTAAATGGTTGACAATTGTTTTTTTTACACTTTATCGTGGCATGTTTTATTTTTTTCAGAATAATAAATTGTGTCAGAATAATAAATCAGTTGTTTTACTACGAAAAATACCAGACTAACAAAGTTTTAAAAAGGGGGTCGTTCACAGTTGGTAACTTTAACAAATTAACAAACTACCGAGTAACAAATTAACAAGTTCGGTGTGAATACCGCTAATATATTTTGGACTTGTTACTCTGTTAAACATATTTTTACCCTGTTTCACAATCATCTTAATAAAAAATAAGCTCTATGCTTCTTAAAGGTGCCAAAGGAACCAATATAATGTATATGGGCATTTCCACCGAAAGGTCCAACGCAACAAAAAAATTATAAGTTCTTGAAAAGACTTTGTTTTATCATATTTTAACAGGAAAACAATCAAATTTAATAAAAGTAAAGAAATTTTATATTTATTTATAACCCATTTCGAGATTTATGAATGAAAAGTCGAACAAGTGCAACTTTTCTTATTTGGATATTTCTATTGTACGTTTTGCTATGATAAAAGTTCTTAAAGAGAGACATTATGCATTGACTTTTTCTCTCTAAAAGCTTTCGGAAGGTACAAAGAGTCAAAATAGAATGCACAAGAAACTATGCGATTACAAATAACAGTAATTTTTTTCTTTGTATTATCTCATATTTCGATGTCATGTGCGACATTGAAAAACATCATTTTCTATCAGTGAATCGAAAGTAAAAGTAGAAAGCTCATCAAATTACTAGGCCAAACAGAGATTTTTTATAAAATTAAAAAGAAAAAAAAAATTCTGTAAAATAGCAAGATTTGTGATGTTGGTACTTATATAAAGTTGTTCACGTGCGACATCGTAAGTGTGAAAATTAAAAATTCGAAAATTATTTTTTTATAAATGTAAATGATTTATTTATGGTAATATATATATTTCAATCATTTAAATCTAGATGAGCAAAAAAAAGCACTAAATTCAAAAATGAAGCCATATTCTAGTCATTAACAATGATATACGATACGATGAGATTAGACTTTAAATGACGATGCTATATACTTATATGTATAAAAAGGGCTGTAATTTAGGGCGTGGGAAAAACTATACCTTTTATTCTAGGGCGTGACTGATGAAAATATTTTTGTTTGTATTGGCTTCTACCTGATTTAAGGTAGTGTGTGTGTGTGAAAAATAAAAAAAGGGCTTAATTTGTAGGCGTGGGCATATTAAAATCTATACATACGTAGTTTTAGAAGGACTTTCTTGGCACGTAAAACAAATTGGACATTTGGGGGAAGGATCCTATATGGCATGAGTGGCGCCCAGAATTTGAGATCGGATTAAAAAGTCACCAAAGACATAAATGTAGCCACTATCAAGCCGTGAACAGCGATATGCAATATTATGAGATCGGAATTTAAATGACAGCGCTAAATATAAAAAACCAAAAGGGCTGTATTTTGGGGCGTGGCAAAAAATGTTTCCTGTTTTAGAAACTTCATTGACATACATTTCATTCTAGGAGGTGGCAGGCACAACTTTTTTTTTGTATGGAGGTCGACCCAGTCTAATCAACATGATGGAAAAAAATATCATGTGCGACAGATCACGTGCGACAGCGATTTAAGCTAAATAAAAAAAAAGTATACATTATTTTTATTTAAAATGACAGCCATATTTAAGAGACATGAGTGCATTACATTCTAAAACTTTTCACATTCAAATATTGCCTCAGGTTTCGCTGAAATCGGCATTCGAATTAATGGCTACAAAACCCACTTCTGTTTTCGTCACGTGCAAATGCCTTGTTTTTTTGCAATTTTCTTGAAAACGAAACAATTTATCAAAATGAATAATAGCACCAATTATAGGGCTAATTAATAGCTATAACTTGAATCTATTGCCAAAATAAAAATACGTTTTAATTTGACTTTTTTTAAACTTTAAATGTGTACGATGGTCACGTTCGACATGATGGAAATGCCCATATGTATGTAATAATAAAAATATTTAAAAATATATATTTTGGGTTTTAGTACAATTAGGGTCCAAAAAGTATAATATTTTACTGAATTAAGAACAATTTTGAAATTGTCATTTCCCATCGCTGCTCTTGCATGTATTCAACGACATTTTTATTCTTAATTAATGTTTGAACAAATTCATAACACTAAATCACTAAAGGCTACGCCAAAGAATTACATTGTTGCTTTCTAAAGAAATTCTTATATATTGCGTTTTAAAATTTAAAATTTGCACCAAGGTTGGTCCTATTGGATAGTAGTTTAGACACAAGTTTTCAACAAGATCGGTCTAAAAGTTTCTGAGTTAGTGGGTGTCAAAGTTTGACATTTTGGCCATACAGGTGTTCCTTGTTATCCATGTAACTTATTACCTATTGGTGTTAGCAAGTAGCTTCGATCCATCTATAAAAAAAATTTTTTTGTTTTTTAAAAAAAATTTTTTTGTTTTTTAAAAAAAATTTTTAAAATTTATCAAAAAGTAAATATATGTTCAAGCTTTGATATTGTTACAAGTAAAACTGTTGCTATAAGTCTTATACGTTTAACAGTTTTATTTGGTTTAATATCTTTAGTTTGTCTAAAATCTTTATGGATGACGTTTCCTGATGATCTGGCCTAAGCAACCAGTGAAATGCATAGGAATAGCTTATCCCATCAACAATAAATTTCAAGTGTTTTTATCAATAATAAAAACTGGGAATTAAGCACGAATAACAAAATCTTTTGAAATTAAAATTTTGTATTCCCAAAAATTGAAATTACTGTTTGATAATAAACAGGCAGTGCACGGCCTAAAAACACTTAATTGACAACATCTTTTGTATGTTGTTGTTTTTTTTTTCATTTTGTTTTTCTTAACCTACTTACAACTACAATTAATGTTGAGAGAATTTCAACTGATTGTAGTGGGGAAATGTAAGATGAGATGAACCCACTGTTGTTTATTGTTGATGTGTTTTGTTTAAACTTTGATATTGTTACAAGTAGAACTGTTGCTATAATTCTTATACGTTTAACAGTTTTATTTGGTTTAATATCTTTGGTTTGTCTAAAACCTTTATGGATGAAGTTTCCTGATGATCTGGCCTAAGCAACCAGTGGAATGCATAGGAATAGCTTATCCCATCAACAATAAATTTCAAGTGTTTTTATCAATAATAAAAACTGGGAATTAAGCACGAATAACAAAATCTTTTGAAATTAAAATTTTGTATTCCCAAAAATTGAAATTACTTTTTGATAAAAAACAAAAAAAAATTTTTTAAAAAGATTGATAAAACAGCTATCGAAGCTACTTGGGACAAATTTTGCTAACACCAATAGGTAATAAGTTACATGGATAAGAAAGAACACCTGTATGGCCAAAATGTCAAGCTTTGACCCCCACTAACTCAGAAACTTTTTGACCGATCTTGTTGAAAATGTGTATAAACTACTATCCAATAGGACAAACCTTTGTGCAAATTTCATCCAAATCGGAAGACCTCGATTTCAAAATTGGGTCACTTGAAATGAAATCCCCCATAAATATATACATATAAAAAAAATTAGATTTTTTTCGATAAAAAAACCGTTCACCAAATTTCATTAAAATCGAAAGGGGTCGGGTCTCACTCTCGGTCGATATGACATGGGATTACCCATTGAATAATGTGGATCAAATCGACAATATCAACATTAATAAAGTAATCAATAATATTGCAAATGTAAGACAGTTTTCACAACTCGATATATATAGAAAAACAAAAAATGTTAACTTACCCCAGCAAAGGCAAAAACAAACAGCTTAACAAAAAAGGCCGAAGATGCGAAAATTTTAGCCCAAAAAAGGCTAAGTAACTCATATCGGCAGTATCCTACTGTGATATACGAGATTCTGTCTGCCTTAATTCAATTATTTTGTACTCTTTGCACATGGCTATTCTTCCTAAATGCAAGCAAAATATACATATCGTCGTCTAGCCTGCAAGTAGTGCTAAACCCTTTATGGGTTTAGAAATTTTATACAAAATATTCCTCAACAAGTGCTATGTGTTGCGTACATAGTATTTTTTTTTTTTTTTTTTTTTTTTAACTTAATATACTAAACTTTCTTCCTTAAGGCCCAAATACACTTGTCAAATGCTTGTCCAGCCGGCGAATTCATCGTGTACGTATGCTTGACGTAATATTCGCCGTCATATCTAAATTTTTTGATTTTCCATCCAGCATCGTCGGTGTGACACATACAAACACATTTTCACTAATACTACCACAATGCTTGATGAGTATTTTGATCAATGTATTTGGGCCTTTAAACAAAAAGCGTTATGTGTCCAAACTGGTATGAACATATTTATTTTAAAAATAAAGGCTGCTTCAAAAAGGGTTATGCGTAACGTATGCGGAATAAAATATGGACTGACACCGTTAGCAGTAATAAAAAATGTATATCAAGTATTAAAAAAACAAAATTAATATACAAGTTAAAATACACAATTTAAACGTATTTAACAAAAAGACATCTAGCCACATCGATGGGCTTTTTTCCATATTTTGATGCACCCAAGGGATAGCCCCTTGAATCACCTTTGTGTGCATTTTCTATAACATCCATTTAATTTGAGTGATAAAACAGTCTAGGTTTCTTGGTTCGTATCCCAATTTATAGTACTTTCTTTTAAAATTCGTCTAAAAAGTTTGAATTGGTGTCCATTCATGAGTGTCCATTGTAAAGAAGCTCCCATCGTCCATGATACTATTCATGGCCAGCCTGCAGCAAAAACATTTTGTAACAAAGACCGTGTTAGAGGTTTGATCATAAGTGACTCTTTTCTGAGACTGCTGAAACGAATTTCTTTGCATATTCGACTACTCTGATATGTGCTACGTACTTAAAATTTTTAACTCTTCATTTATTTGCCACCGTGATAAGATTTTGAAGTAAATCCGGCAATTTCTACCTTCAACATAGCTCGAGTTTGATTGCATTGTATCAAAAATTTTTACCGGATCATCGTTTTCTATTAAACGGTTTTTAACTTTTGAAAGCTTTTATTGTCTTATAAACAAAAGATTTTTCAATTTAGATTTCAGAAAAGTAACGAAAAAATTCAAATTTTCTTTAATGAGAATTATTTTCACAAAATTTACAAATCAACTTACGACCTTCTAATTCGTTTTATGATATTTTTTCTACTTATTATCTATTTATGTATTAAACTGATCTCTAGCCAAATAGTTATAGGGAAAGGCCGTTATTCTGAAAACCTGCTAAAAAAAAAAAAACACACACATAGCACTTCTTGCAGGCTAGAAGACGATATATTTTATGCTATTGAAAAATTAGTTATTAAAAAATTATAAAAATTATTTGTTTACACATTCAAAAGAGATGGTTTTGTAAACCACTACATGATTCAGCTACTTGAAGAGTTGTTGCTAGTTAAGTACATGTAACAGTTTTGAAGATAGTTTGACAATGGTATAAATCGTTCCATAACTTCATATAGCCCTTATACAAACTTATTCCGAAAAGAAGTTTTTGTGCCCATAAAAGTTGGTCTTAATATAAATTTGGCGACGACAAATTTTTTGATTGCTACTATGTGATGGCGCAATTAAGCACAAACAACTCTTATATGAATCTTAATCTCATAACATAATTTTGTTTTGCTGGGTCCATGATTGGCCATAAGTCCCAAATATGGTACACTCACAAAAGTTTGTCTCTTAGAGTATTAATGGTCGGGTTTGATTGATTGTAGTTTTTTCTTGTTTTTCACTCTCTTGTTGCAAGTTTTTCCAGTACCTGTAAACATGTTCTGTAACTACCCAGTAAAAACTTCGCTTACTTTTTCAAAATTAATAGCTTCTCTCACTCATTATTTTAGTAGCTTTTTTCTATAACTGCTTCTATGACAACTTCTATAACTACTTATTTCTGGATGTATGTAGGTTAAAAATATAATGACTTACTTTTGAATGCGTTCATTTTGGGACATCCCATGTAAAATTCATTGGTTCTTTCAGTAGAATTGTAAGTAGTGCTCTTATGTTTTTCTAATTACTCAACACATTATTTTGTAGGCGAAGTTTTTACTGGGTATAGTAACGTGTGTCTGTAACTCATGTCGAAAACTATCAAAATAGATTACCTCGTTACGTTATAAATGTCATAACACTGCATTAAAAGCCGATGTGACATTGCAGACGTTGAGAACGCCTGTCGACTATTTACTAAAATTAAAAATTTTTCAACGACGGCGGCGAAAATACATCCGTCGGCTTTACCAAATAATCTAAAGTGCGACTTTAATGTTTTATATTTGCAAGCGAGCTTTGAAAACATTCGTATATTTTATAAAAATGTTAAAAGCATAAATTAAACAATAAAAAAATGTGTCAAGAACAAAATATTATTATTATATTTGAATTTTTAATTTTTTTATAGTGTTTTAAATTTGTTCTGGCCTCATTTTTATTCGTGAGTTTATTTGAGAGTTCATAGCGGACTCTTTTCTTACAAAAATGTTACAGACACACGTTTTCTCTAAATCGGCGAGTAATTTCCTTACGTTACAGCAAGTACTCGCCAAAAAAGATTACAGACACAGTTAAGTGAGAAAAACAGATGTTTGTTTCAATATATGGCAGTTTTGTTTCATTTCACAGATTTCAATCGAAAAGCTTCTCGACGCGAGAGTTACAGAACATGAGTACTGAGCACTTATTATTATTAACAAGCAAGAATTGAAAATAAGGCATAACTTTCAGTTATTGAACAGACCAAATGTCACTATTTTGTATTTGCGTAATGCACTATCTTGTTTTCTTTTAATAAGGCTCCCAACGATCCTCAGTTGATGGAATCGAAGGGGTATTTAATACTACGACCTGCTTCTTCGAATACAAGATTATTTAAAATATTTATTTTTCAACAAACTCTTTGTCTAAAGTTAAATCCATTTATTAACAACGAGCTAAGTTTTATAAATTGGCAGAAATGTAACGCCTTATATTACAAAAGTTTAACAAAATTTTATACACTCGAAGTTTTCTTTTAGTTTATACATTTAAAAGAAAGAAACAAATTGATTTTCTACCCAATGTGCCACTGAAAAAGAACTAACAATGTACATATGTTATTACATTTTTCTTCTTACCTGTTGCTGCAATGGCAAATGTTTTAAATATTCTTCTTCTTTAGAACCGGTATGCCCTTGTTGCTCGTGCTCTAGCTGCTCTTCCACATGTTCAGATTGTTGACATTTAGTTTCCGCACAAGACTGCAGTTGTTCTTGTTTTTGCTGCGTATTGGAAGCCATACTGCTACTTGCCGCAGTGCAGGCAGAATCCTCACTGCGTGCATCGTAGAAAACGTCATCATCATACGCTTCTGTTTGATCACGTTGTTGAAAGTCCATGGCGGTAACAATGGATGATGAAACGGATGTTGCCGAGACTAAAGTCAGGGAAGAGTTTGAGGTTTGTGTCTGTGCCGTACAAGGAGGAGTGGACAATGTAGAGTCCTCGTCTATTGTTGGTTTTTCCAAACAGGGTTTCTTTAAAGAAATTTCATCTTTGTTTGTTTTTAAATTTTGTGATTGTGACTGTGTTTCTTCAGGTATATTTTTTGCAGCCCTTGAATTGTTACAGCCCATAGAGTTGGAAGTGGTATTGGGTTGTGTATTGATGGTAGTTGCAGTTGATTCTGTTACTTGCTGTGGTGGCTGCATTGTTTTATTGTTTGTGGTTTCGATTGTATTGTTGTCTGTTGAATCTTTTGTTTTCAGGTTACTCTCGACATTGTTTGCTACTTTTTGCTGATCCATTGTTTTACTATCTTTTGTAGTTGTTGCAGTTTTTGTGTCGGTTTGCTGTTGTTGCTGCAAACAGACTTCCGTCGATTGTAGTTCTTGTTCTTTTTCATCTTTAGCAATTGACGCTGGCAATTCCTGCTGCTGTTTTTCATGTTCACCACTTTCGTGTTGCTTACGTTTCCGTTTCCGGTCCCTTTCTTGCTTTGTATCATCTCTCATGGTATCTTGCATGTTTTGCTGTAATTCCTGCAAATCGGCATAAGTGGCCGGTGAGGGCGGTGGTGGAGCTGGTATATCTTTACGTCGATGGCCACTCAACGATGCTGCCAAAGATGACGATGTTATTTTTGAGGTTTCCTTTGAGTGCTTTTTCACATGTCTTTTTTCTTCGTTTGAACTTTCAAGTGGTTTGGCATATTCAATACCCTCACGGGGTATATTTGAACTATGCCTTAATTTAGGACTGCAATGAGGACTTATTCTGCTACCCGTGTTGGTGTTCTTAGGTATAGCTCCTTTATTGGAGGCTATTAAACGATCCAATGAAGCATATTCCTTCCTTTCCACACATGGCTCACTGGATTTCGCTGGCAACCGTCTCTTGAGAGGTTGAGGTGTTACTTGTTCTGGATTAAGTAGCTGTTGTTGCAGACTTGTACGGGGCGCTGGAGTAGGCTTTGCTGTTCTTTCTTTGGCCAAGGGTAATGTTGTGATGCCCAGGATTTCTCTATCTCTTTCCCTATCACGAGTTTCTTTTTTCACTGACTTCTTAGGACTCATCGACTCCATGTTGCCATTTCTTTGCATTTCCGCCTGATAAATGCTACGTTTGACATCATTTACATGCTTAAAGAAATCTTGGGCATATTTATTTTGCTTTAAAGCCTGCTGCTTTTCACTGCTGCTTGTTAAATCATAATTTTCCAAAGCTGGTGGAGGAGGTTGTCCTCCCGTAGAAGGCAATGTTCCCTTAGCTGTCTTTCTCGGTATACCACCACCACTATAGACATCATCGAAATCAGACGAAAAATACACCGAGGAACAGTCACAATTTCTACAATCATATTTGCAATGATCCGAGAAAGTACATTTTTCTCCCGCCGTTGTTGCACCATTATTTTTTGTTGCTGTATTGGCTAGTCGGGGATTGCTAAGCAAGCCCGCACCTGGCCCACTATCCAAGCTACAACGACGGCAGTCATAGCCAAATCGGCAGCTCTCTGCACTGCCAAAGTAACGACGCTGAGCTGGGGTGGCGTACGATGACATTAATGAATTTTCAAAATTATGATGTTCATTTAAATGAGAGGTCCCATAGTGCCTGTTATGCCCGTATCTCTGGCTGCCATAGTAAGTATCGCTACTGCGCGACAAAGAATATTCACTTAAAATAGATGCTCTCGAGTCTGATTTATATATTTGTGGAGAATTCTCAAACATGGCATTTGAATTGTCCATCAATATTTGTGATCCTCCTAACCTTCTGCTCGCAGCATACATCAGCGGCTGCAAGGGCTGAGGTGGCAAGTAACTATTATTGACTGAGGACGATCCTGTTATGGTGGCCAAATTGTTACTATTATAGAAATTACCATCTAAATGGGTAAAAGTATTAAACTTGTGTTGCTGCTGTAGTGAATCACTAGAGGAACTTGATTTGGTATTCATACGTTGCATCGACGAAACACCACTGGGAAAATGGCCGGTAACCTGTAGAGATAAAAGGAAAATTTTACTAGTAAGAGTAAGTAAGAGTGTTATATTCGAATCTTATATACATAATATACCCGTCACCAAGGTGTGATAAGAACAGAAAGGTATAAAAAAACCAAAGATCTGCAACTAGCCTTTTTTCGTTTTACTCAAGAAATTTTAAACGTGAGTGTGTGGATATTATTAAAATTCAACTTGTTACTCTGATGAACTCATACTCACAACAACATTGATTTATAAATATGAATCCTACAAAGACACCATTCTCATACCATCTCAAATCAAATTACTTTATGTCAGCTTGATTTATAATTTTAGGAAAGAAGTTATAAATCTTACAATTGATGCAGCTCATAATCAGCGATGCCAGATAAATTTGCAGAAAAATCGTAAGATTCATACATCAGGCGTGGATTCAGGGGGGTGGGTGAAATTAGGAAATGTTTTGTTAATTTCGATAATACAAGAATTCCCAATAATAATATTTTTTTTTTATGTACAAAATTTTTGGAAATCCCAGCACACAGAAAAAATTATTTTTCCAATTCAAACAAAAAATTTTTAGAATCAAACAATTTTTTGTCTGAAATCGGTCCTATAAACAAATTCGCATATTCAAACAATTTATTTGCATTTTGTTTATTGAAAAAAAAAACACTGATTTTTTCAAACAAATAATTTTACTGAATCAAACAAAAAGTTTACTGAATTTCATATACTAAATTTCAAAATCAAATAAAAAAAAAGGTTTTTGCACAAGCAATGATGCGCACACAAGCAGGCACTGTATTAGAAGATGATGGCAGAGAGAGCAGAGCGGCCGGCTGGCTTTGAGACACATTTTTTTGTTGGAATAATTTTTGAACGAAGTCTTTTTTTATACACACAATGTTTTTCGTCATCACTCACTGTTGCTGTATCCTTTCCTTTGCTAATGAAGAAGAAATGTAACCCAAAAACGGCGACAGACCGACTCGATATGTTTTTCGTCATCATTATATTTTTGTATTTGATGTATTTAATGGCGATTTCTTTTCTGAGAAAAATATGTTACAGTATATACATGTTACATTTTCTAATGTTACCTATAATCACTGGAAGTGTTACATGTTGTGCAATTTCAATAGAACACAATTAGCTGCTTTTATTTACAACTATTACACTTTCATCATTAATGTACTTTATGAGCGATTTTTAAAGCTATTTAAGCGGTTTCTGCACGCTATTATGGCTTGGAACCAAATATTGACATCACTAATGCTTTAGAAAAATTTAAACGATTATAATATAAATAGACTTTTTTTGATTTTAATGTGTAAATATTTTTATATTTGGTTTTAAAACAATTTTTTTACAAAATTATGAGCGGTATGAATTATGACAAACAAAATAAAACATTTGTTGTACAAACAAAGTAGTAAGTACCAAAGTTGTAGAACAGGGCAGTATGAACACCTTAAGTAAAAGTAAGGGTAAGATATGCAACATGTTTTGCACGTTTTTCATCAACATATTCACAAAAGAACTTGAAAATTTTTCTCACAGTTGTATTTTTTGTACAAACGAACACAAAAATGTAGAACATGTAACATTAATGCAACATTTTTCTCAGAAAAGAAATCGCCATAAGCAAACAGTTTGAAAAAATTTAATACGGGATTTCGGTTTTTTTTTAACCAACTTTGAAACCAACCAACAATTTATTTTGTTTCTTATAATGTTGTTGTTGTTTCTGTTGTTTAAAAAGAGTGAAACGTTTTTTTACCTGCTATTTTTTGTTTTTTTTTTTTACTTCAAATCTCTTCATCTTTCTTATTGTTGTACTTTTTTAAAGTGTCCAAAAACTGTATGTGTTTTTTGTTGTAGTTCTTATATTACACATTAGGAAGTGTTGCTTAAGGCCAGTTTACACGGTAATACAATGTATTACGACTTTGTAGAATCAAAATATTATGAAATTCTCTCCGTGTTTAAAAGAAAAAAATAAAAATCTTTTGTAAGTATAGTTCATGTTTACACGGATGGTAAAAGTAAAATCCAAAATAATAACAAAAAATCAGATGGTTGCAGTTTTAAATATTTACAAAAACAACATGAAAATTTCCTGAGTTGATTTTAGTTGTTTTTGTAATCGTAAAAAAATGCTATCACCTTCAATATACTCTGTTAAAATACACCATTGGTGTGATGAGAATACATAAGTTTCTAAAATGGTTTAGAAAAAAATCATTTACCGACCGCTTGTCAGATTTTGTATCCGTATTCTCTCTTACTCAATACATTTTCCTTTTACATGATAAGATTTTTCTCATTCTACATAATCTTTCGACATGTCGTAATACATTGTATTACCGTGTAAACTGGCCTTTACGATCAAATAAAAAAATGCAAAAAGACTACAACATTAAAAAGCGTTAAATATTTCATACAAAATTATGAAAACTTGAAACCAATAACGCGTGTATTATATTTTTGAATGGTTGTCAACATTTTTGTTGGTTAAATAAAAATCAAACAAAAATTTTAATTGAATCAGTAAAAAATTTGTAGAAATTAAAAAAATTTTCAAACAAGCGTTTGTTTGAAAATAATTCGGCAATAATTTTTTCTGTGCAAGGTTTTTTTGGTTTTTTTATGGAATCTCTAACGAAATTTTCAATAAGTATTTCTTTATTATTTTTATTGAATCTCTAACGATTTTCAATAAGTATCCATATCTAAATCCTAATAGTTATTTATAAGATATTTCAACACATAACAATGACTGTCAACAGGGCTCGTTGTACTCTGGCTTTTATTAAACGTTGGGCAAAAGAATTCAATGATCCTTTCGTCACTAAACAACTTTACACATCTCTCGTTAGACCAATCTTGGAATACGGTTCGATTGTATGGGATCCATATATTATGGTTCGTAGTGATCATATTGAATCCATTCAAAAACAATTCTTGCTTTTTTGCCTAAGAGATACATATCGAGGATATGATAATCTCCCCTCATATTCTACAAGATTATCCTTAATAGGTTTGCCAACACTGAAAAGTCGCAGAGTTATGCTAAATGTCTCATTTGTTATTAACTTAATAAATGGAAAAGTATGCTCGATTTTTTTATTAAGAAGTTTATCATTTAACATTCCACGACGTACGGTACGGTACTATAATCCCTTATTTATAAAAACTTTCCGAACAAACTATGCTATGGCAGACCCATTTAGAAAACTGTGTTGTTGCTTTAATGAAATGTTTGAATTTGTTGATTTTTCTCTAGATTTAAATATTGTTAAACGTAATATTATACTTAAGTTAAATACTCATTTGTATTAGGTTGCAAGGATTTATCCATAGACCTAAATATATATTAAATAAAAAATATAACATCTAGTTTACCGTATTCAATTACTTATTATTCTACATTCAATCCCAGCAGGTGATGTCTATATCCAAAGACTAAACGTTTGACTTGATAATGCGTGCGGTTGAATTATTAAGAAGCCTTAGTATTTGCAATATTTATGTGTTATATGAATCAAAATTCTATTCGATAGTTTATGACGAAAGCACGGATTTGTCGGGGAAAAGCCAGATTTCCTTATATTTAAGATATTTCAACATACAACAAAAAGTTTTTTAAGGAACAATTTATTGGCTTTATTGTAAACGCATTTGAAGAGGCTTCAAAGGATACTGATGACGTTGATGTGTCAATTGAAGCGAAGGCACTATCATCCATAGTTTATAAAGCTTTGACAAATTTTGGTCCTGACCTAAAAAATTGTGTAGGAGATGGAACAGATGGGTGTCAGCAGAAAATGAAGCTGTTATAAAACTCTGGAAACCGCGACAAATGCGAAAGAAACGCTATGGCTATTTCCATAAATCAAACAACCCAATTTGTAAAGCAATAAAGTGCCATTAAAACAAAAGTTGTATCATTTGTTAAATATAATCATCCCAAGCGAAAAACAGTTTTAGCAAAGTATTTGGGAGCCAAACTCTCTGCATTATGCGAGGAAAGATGGGCGGACTGCACGCCTCAATTTTACACTTTGCAACAAGTGTACATCATATAGTAGAAGCTTTGGAAAAAATATCTGAGAGGAAAGTTAGTATCTCTACCTTTCTATTAAGGAACTCACTTAGTACTTTTGAATTTATTTACAGAATATACATATTAAGTGTGATACTTATTGTAACACAGCCGCTTAGTATCATTTTACAAAAGCAAGATATAGATCTTCAAAAAGTATCAAGCCTTATCAAAATTTTAATCATGTGCCTTGAAGAAAAAAGAAATAAAGCCGAAGAACAATTTAAAGCGATTTTTGAAAAAGTTAAAATTATTTGCGTTCAAATCGAGGTTCCTATCGAAAAAACTAGATTTGAACGAAATAATCACATCCAAAATGTTGAAGATTACTACCGAGTTGTAGGTTACATTCCTCTTATTGAATTTATTTTAGAAGATCTCATAACAACTTTCCCAATAGATATCCCAAATTTATTGAACATACCTAAACTTCTACCTCAAAGTGTTATCAAGTCATATACAGATACATAACTGTTAAAACCACAACTAGCTGATGAGCTGATTATATTTGATAAAAGAGATAAACACCAACTTAGATCTAAACTTGAGCCTGATCTATCAGATAACGTTGTAGATGCTTTAATAAACTGTGATGAAGATATCTATCCAAATCTACCCATTCGTCAGTAATGCTACGACCCGGAGGTAATTTCCTACCCTTTGTCGAATAAAAACATGGCTCAGATCTACAATGACAGAAGATTTACTGTACTGTCTAACTTTGCCTCACAAGGAAATCATAAACTGCTTATTTAAAAAGATTAATGTATATTGAACTGATCTTATATTTTATTTAACCTTTTTGTTGAGTTTTTTTTTAATATAATATACACACATATTGGCCCATATTCATAGTCAAAAAAATAATCGACTTTAAGTTAAAATGGATTTCAATAATATTAAAAAGTCGACTTTATTTTTGACTATGAATATGGGCCATTATTTTTAATAAACTTTTAAAAGCAAATTTTTTACTTTTTTGTATCATACAAAATTCCCCCCCCCCCCCCCCCCCCGTAAGGCTCAAGCTGGATCCGCGCCTGCATACATATATCATTAGGAAAACGTAATCGTCACTTTGCTATTTCGGTGACAAATCAAGCCGCATTTCTTATAATGAGTTCGAATTTTGCACTGCTTTTACACATTGAATTAAATTTAATCTAAAACAACCACGTCATTAATGATAGGAATATGAATACGATGAGAAGCATCGAACTTCTGAATTAAATTTAAGTTCGATAACACTGCAACAAATATTATGAATCATGCTTCAACTCCACTCACATTTTCGGTACTCTTTGCAGATCTCTGATTAAAAAAAGTTCCATTTATTTTTTTTTTTTTTTTTATAGGACCAGCACTCAGGGGATGACCCCTTGTAATGCATTGCATTGTGTTGGAACCAGGAAAAAACCGCAATAGTTCCACCACCCATATATAAAGATAAGGCAGCTTGATCCGTCGCGCATTTTTGGGGTCAGCATGCAACGTTGGGACTCTAGGGCATTAAAATCGACCCTATTTGCACGCCCCATTTTTAGACCATGTTAAGATCTCGCCAGCGTATCATTCATATTCTGCCTCATAGCTCCGAAATCGGATGCGCTTGGTCTGCAACCAAATGAGTACAAATGACAAAGGTTGCTGTCATCTGCAAAAGAGTAGATAGGGTTGGAAGTTTGACATAGAAGGTCATTTAGAAATGTAAGAATGTGCCAAATTGCCGCCCTGAATGATCACCGACACCAAATGCAACAAGTTTTGACAAGAGTGCACCATGCCAGACTCTGTCAAATGCCTTGGAAATATCTAAAGCAATACCATACTTTCACCAAAATGGTGAATGGAACGGCAACATTTTTCCGATAACAGAGCCACGAAAGCCATACTGCCGGTCGCCTAGTAGGTAGTTTGACTCTTGATATTTGACAAGATGGTAATCATACTCTTCATAACCTTGGAAAGTACCGAACAAATTGCAATTGGGCGATAATTTTCAGGGTAATAATTAGCAACTTTCAAGCAGACGGGAAATTCCCCGGCATGGTATAAAGTGCTGAAAATTGCACAGCCTGGGTAAGTAAACATTAGCAACTTTCCAGCAAACGGGAAATTTCCCGGCATGGTATGAAGTGCTGAAAATTGCACAGCCTGGGTAAGTTTTGCGACCGATTTCAGTTTCCTATTTCGCTTTTTGGAATACCTTCAACTTTCTGATAGGATCTTTCCCTTTAACATCAAACTCACTTTTATTAGATTAATATAACCTCAAGACTTACCATATAAGCTCTTGGCCTGGGCACTGAAGAAGTTTGCGACCAAAACCCGGTTTGTGTATGAGGAGTATAGAAAGTCGGTTGTTTATAACCGTAAAACGGTTGTTGCTGTTGTTGTGGCGTCTGTTGGTGCTGCTGCGGTGGCTGTTGTTGTTGTTGTTGTTGAGAATGATGTTGTTGATGCAAATGCTGATCACTGGGTGTTGTAGTAGCGGTACTAGTAGTCGAAGTAGACTGGTGCTGAACGTGTGTATGTTTGTGGTGCTGTTGCTGAGATTGAGGTTGTTGTGCAGAAGGTTGTTGAAATTGCAAAATAGGATTATAGTCGCCAGTTATGGCAACGGGTGTGGTTTCAATTTTATAAACACCGGGATTATTGGGATTGTAAGACTGAAATTCTAAAATAGGTGCAGAATTTACTTGATTCTCCATGGCTGTTCTAGACGAGGCATTATTATTTAGGTTTATCGCATTTAAGCGGTTACTAGTATTAGCGGATTTGATGTTGGCATTGTTAAATGTCTGATTCATGGTTCTATTTTGGTTGAGATTACCACTTAACTCGGTTTGCAAACAGTATTCACAATCTGCCTTATCACACTGTTGCATACACAGCTCACAGTCAGCATACATTATGTTTTGTTCTGCTGCAGTTGCAGCTAAGTGTTGTGTATTAGCTGAAGCAACTTGTTGTTGTTGTTTGTTGACTGCAGAAGGATTTTGATTTTCATCGTCTTCTTCGCTGGCAGGAGCATCTTTAAAGAATATTTCCTCATAGATATTTTCCTCGCTATTGGCTTGCAGTTTGTTTTTATTTAATGGCAAAGGGGATGTATTCTCCACTACTACTGTTGAACTGGCCATAGTGGCTAGATTATTACTTGTGGAAGATTGAAAGTTACTTTTTTGTTTTTCTACAAACTTTTTGGAGGACTTTAAGCCTTCTTTAAGTAAATAGTAATTGAAACTTTTTATGCCGATTTCCCCTTTAAGGAAACGTTTACCCATTTGTATTTTCGAAGTACTGGCATTGCTAAGGGAGGCTGAAGTAGAAGCAGCCACACTTAAATTCTCCTTGGCCGAACTGTGCAATGAAAACACATCTTCGTTGTCTTGGTGTGTTGGTGGAAAGTCCAATTGACTTCGTTGCCTTTGCCAGGCGGCCTCATCGCTCCGTTGCTTACCCAAGTTGTAGCGGGTCAAAGCCAAACGTTGTGGGGGTTCTGGTGGCCTATCACGTTCTTGCTCTTCATTTTCCTTATCCCTTTCCTGTTGAGATTGCTGACGTTTGTTATCCAAACTTAGGTTACGTTTTTGTTTACTGCTACGTTTTTCAGGTCTCCGTTTAAAATCTAGTTTCTCCAT
This sequence comes from Pollenia angustigena, assembly GCA_930367215.1. Lineage (NCBI taxonomy): Eukaryota > Metazoa > Arthropoda > Insecta > Diptera > Polleniidae > Pollenia > Pollenia angustigena. The sequence continues at coordinate 186,032,653 of OV884058.1, read as the reverse complement.
TTGTTCTCCTACAACAGCATTGGAACGTTCTAAGCTTCTGCCACGCCCTATAGGCTCTGCTCTAGAGGAGGAAGCTCTTTGATAACGCAAATCCTCCTCTGAGCTACTGAAAGCTATATGGCCTATATCTTCTTGTGCAAGTTTCTGGAACTCTTTAGTTAATTTACTACGTTTTCCCAAAGAACTACTGCCACCAGAATTCAGTTTGCCAGCAGCACTGCTTACACTAAGCAAATCGGAGTTTACTACATTGACACTGCTTCTTCTAATAGGATTTGCCAAATGACTAATATCATCCGTATAGGCAGGATCATCATAAATACGGTCACGTACCGAAGAAACCGAACGATCTTTGCTCTAAAGAAGAGAAAAATTATTATTTTAGAAAAAACAAAGTTCTTAAATGGTCATAATTAATATATTGTTATTGTATTATTCTCTAAGTCCTTTATAAATTATTCAAACGTTTGATTAAATGAAGCTAATTTCTCTAAACCCTTTAGATCCTGATGTTATTTACTATTATATAAATACTTTTACATTTATTTCCCCATCTAAAGCCATTTTTTAATGCCATATAAAATATATGGACAACTTAACTTCTTTTTATCGTTCCTGATTTAAATTTTTTTTTTTTAATTCTTAAAACATTCCCTACCAGAGCATATTCGTACGAATGTCTGTGTTTCATTGCCATCGTAGACATTAATTAAAAAAAAAAATATCTCAAGCGTTATGTCTGCCAGCAAAGAAATTAGCTTTAACACATTAACACACACTTTTGTAGGATTAATAGCACAGCAAACATCTGGAGTTGAGTTAAGAATACACTTTGTTGAACCGACTTCAGTCATTTTTTATATTTATTTTACTAATTTTCTTTAATTATACCCACACCACAATAGTGGAGAGGGTATTATGCATTTGTGCTGATGTATGTAACGCCTTAAAATATTGGCCCTAGACCGACTTAAAGTATACCGATCGTCTTAGAATCACTTTCTGAGTCGAACTAACGATGTCCGTCTGGCTGGCTGGCTGGCAGGCTGGCAGGCTGGCTGGCTGGCTGGCTGTCCATGTAACCTTGTGCGCAAAGTACAGGTCGTAATTGTGGAGATAATTTGATGCAATTTGGGTCATTGGTTCTTATTGGCACAAGGACCAAGCCAATTGAAAATGGGCCGAATCGGAGGACCACGAGGGAAGATAGGGGGAAATTTCTTCCTCTCAGAAACTATCAAACCGATTTCAATGAAATTTAAAACATAGATAGAACCATATCTATGTAGACACAAAATGTATGCATTTTTTAAAAAAATAGGACCACGAGGGGAGATAGGGGAAATTTCTGCCTCTCAAACCGATTTTAATGAAATTTAAAACATAGATAGATCCATATCTATATGGACACATTAGCTATACAGTTTTTCAAAAATAGGACCACAGGGGAGGTAGGGGGTAATTTCTGCCTCTCACAAACTTTCAAACCGATGTTCATGAAGTTTATAAACATAGATAAAACTATATTTATATGGACACATAAGCATGATGTGTCTTTAAATACTGTGGTGTAGGGTATCACATGGTCGGGCTTGACCGACTATACTTTCTTACTTGTTTTTTATTATTTCTAATTTAAATTTTGTTTTCTTAAATTTTAAATTTGTATTATATTTATATTTTTTTTCTCAAATCTAGTTCAGTTTCATTTGTAATTCCAGTCAGGCAAGAGGCCAATAAATTTGTTAAAAAATTGAATTTGAAACCAACCGTGTTTCTTTTTGTTAATTTTGTAAAATCATTAAGACGCTAGGAGGCAAATCTAGCCTACACACTCAAAAGAAAAAAATCAATCCATTAGTGCTCAAATCAATCCAAACTGGGGTTATTAGTACGGTAAGTACGGATTTTCTTGAAAGTACGCATTTTTAATCGTGAAATACTTAACTTATCCATATTCAATCCCGAATTCGTATTTTAAATAATCCGAAAATGAGATTGATCAAAACTAAGACTGAATCACTTACAAAATGCACTTGATTTGAGAATTATAAAGTTGATTCAATCTCGAATTCATACTGGAAATTAACCAAAAGTGAAATTAGAAGGAGAATTTTAATATGATTGGGTTGGCTTACCCGTTTTACACCTTACAGAATTTCAAATGTTAAAAACAGCATCATTCCCAATTTGGTTTTTACTTTAAAAGCTTAATGTACATATTTAACTGAAAATATAAACTAAACGAGAAGCAAGAGTTCTCTATTTTACTTTTTAAATATGCATATAATTTGTTTTCGTATTGTTCTGTTGTTTTTGTTGTTTCTACACACAACAACAAGCAAATCGTATCTTAACTACTTGTGTGGTGTTGTTGTAGTGTCTTTGATAAGTTAAGTTAATTTAACTCTCAGAGTGGCACTAGCAATTAAAAGCTGAATATTTTTTTACTTGGTTTAAGAACTCTTTACTTATTTTAAGAAATTCCGCGATTGATTTTCGAAAGTAATCCCATTTAGGATACTTTTAAGTACGTTTTCGGGTTATTCGTACTTGAGTACGACCACAGTGCTTTGGCCCATAGACATAAATCAAAAAAAAAACAAGTCTTATATTGTACTTAAAAATGTACAGATCGATAGATAACAAAATAATTAAAATGAATTTTGAAGAATTTTTAAGATTTAACTCTTTTTGGCGGCGCTAGAGGGCGCCAATGTTTGAGAATTTATAGTAAAAATGGCCAAACAACTACTTGAGTTTTAGATGCTTTAGGAAAACTGTTGTAAAACTTTTTAAAGCACGAGATTGAAACTTTTTTCTGTAGTAGTTTACTATATTTAGAACTAACTGTAAAAAAACTTTATTGAATTATTTTCTCATAAGTGTTTTTTTATTGGTTTGAAAAATGCTTATTATTTACTTAAGCTCTAAAAATTTTCTAACTTTGATGGAATATTAAAAAAAAAAGAAAAATACCGTCTATGGGTTTTTTTTCTGATTTCGAATATTTAAACTGTTTTCTAATAACTCCAAGAAAAACAATTGAAAAAATTTTACCACAACTTGAAAAAAAAAAATTTTTTTTTTAAATGGCTATTTTCATGATTTTTGCTCAAATTTTGATAGCTTTCAGGTGTTTAAAAGACAATTAACTACAAATACTGTGAAATATTGATTCAAACTTATACCGTTCAATAAAAAACAACAAAAATCAAAATATGTATAAAAAATTTTTTGTGTTTGCCTGCATCTTACGGCATAAGAGGGCGCTGAAATCACAAATGCCCTTGGTTTTTTATTGTTTCAAGAAAATAATTGTAAAAAATTCATTTTCTGGATTACGAGATTCAAATTTTTTTCTTTAGCACCTAACTATATTCTAAACCAACTTTAAAAAAAATTTAGGGGAATTATGCTCCTATACATATTTTTTAATGGTTTGAAAAATGCTTATTATTTACTTAAGCTCTAAAAATTTCCTAACTTTGATGGAATATTAAAAAAAAAAAGACAAATACCGTCTATGGGTTTTTTTTCTGATTTCGAATATTTAGACTGTTTTCTAATAACTACAAGAAAAAAAATTGAAAAAATTTTACCACAACTTGAAAAAACATGTATTTAAAAAAAATGCTATTTTCGTGATTTTCGCTCAAATTTTCATAGATTGAATTAGTTTAAAAAAAATAAACTAAGAACATAATAAGAAATATTAAGGTATTAAAGTGGCTTTATGTAATTATAATAAGACGTAACTAAAATAAATTTCAGGGTGTTTGTCCGAAGAAGCATTGGAAGCCAACCACAAAATCGTGAGAAAAACCAGACTTTCCCATACGAGAAAAACGTCACGACGACACTCATAAAGATTTAATGACTCATTTAATACATTCCTCAGATCCGTTGTTATCTTCAAACAGGAATCCAAAGACTAAAAAAAATATATTTTTTGAAGAAGTTGAGAAATATATACTGAAAGAAAATGTACCAGTTAAAGATGACGAAACAAATGTTTCGTTAAGCGGTAATATCATTTTGGAAGAATCCAGTACTGAAGATGATTTATTGTAATTAAAAAATATGAACATACATATGTAAATAATAAATAAATTAGTTTAAAGAAAATAAATTATGAATATAATAAGAAATAATTCCAAATAATTCATTAGATCGACTCAGAAAGTGATTCTGAGCTAGGTCCAAAATAAACTATAGGTTCCATATAAACCCTCATCCAAAAAACTCATATACGGAGCTTAAGATATCTTAACAATATTCGGGAGAAAGAAATTTTAAACGAATCTTAACCTCATAACATAATATTGTTCTGGCGGATCCATGATTGCCCATGGGTCCCAAATAGATTACACTCTAGGAAATTTGTTTTTAAATACTATAGGGTATCACATGGTCGGGCTTGACCGATTATACTTTCTTACTTGTTATTTTTGCAAGAGCATTTTAAGCGTTTTTAACTCATTTTTTATTAAATGATGTTTTTGTATTTTTCACATTAATAATCCGATTCTACCAAAATTCGGCACACATATATATCTAACAAATATCAATTTCCGTACCAAATTACGATTGGATAATTTTTGAAAGTGTTATAGCATTTTTAAGAAAAAGGATATATGGCAGGACATTGAGTCCTTGTTCAGATTTAAATGAAAATTTGCACACACGTTGCTAGTTGTGTGTGTATTAGCCTGACCATTTTTTGTAGTTTTGTGGGCATTATTGAAGCTAAAATTACATTTTTCCCTTTCAGGACACATGGGAGGTAGGCGCGTCCTTGAACCGATTTCTCCAAAAATTCATAATTTTCTTAACTAAGCTTTTTTATGCTAGTGTACGAAATTTCAAAAGTTTCTGACAACTCCTTCTATTTATGTCCCTTCGTTATATGGGGACAAAGCACTGTGCGACCCGTACTTAAAGTAAGTATAAAAAACTATATTTATCCCGAGTGTTTTTCTTTCTGTGTATATATTTGAAAATCGAGTCAAAGATTATATATTCTTTATACATATACTGTTTTTTAACCCAGGATATACTGGGCACGGTAGAGACCACGAACGTAGCGCTGCAAAAGTACACGGAATACGGAAAATTGTATAAGGAGTCACTCAACAATCAATTTCATGTCGTTAAGATTGTTTTATATTTCTCAGAGGCAAGAATTCATATAGACTGATTTTTAAACAAATTATTATGCTGATGTTGCACATTCGCTATTCCGCTTGTTTCGTAGGAAACAGTCATATCAACTTAATTTCAAACTGTTCCCAACAGTGAATAAATACCGTGTTAGGGCATCAACATATAGGTGGCAACTCTAGCACTGATTGGATGATGGACTAAGCTCGTTGTTTAAAAGCTATGGTTATCTAACCATTATTGCGAAAGAAGCACACATTCGTTAGCAACTCAAACTCTACATCAGGTTCCTGACAAAAATCGGCCGCTAGCCTGAGATATTTAAGAAGTTTTATTCCGCGATTTCGGTAATAAGATGGTTTATAGGCACAAAGACTGTATTAGGGAAAAAATAATATGGGAGCTATGTGAAATTTTGAACCGATTTTTAAAATTTTCAAAAAAAAGTATGAAATTTGTATTAATTAAGACTAAAAATTTTGACCTGTACTTTGCGAAGAAGGCCTACATAGAGGGACAAAATAATTCAAAATAATTTAACAAAAATAAATAATATAAAAACTTAAAATAATTAGTTCTACTTCCATATATCTAGGGAAGGTTCAAAATATTTATTGCCGTTCCTTTGTATACTTTATCTAGTAAATAACATGCCTGTTATGGTTTCAGAGGAGAGTCTGTTTCTCAAATTACTTTTTTATATTGGAAACATATCTTTTTCCAGACATTTTTTTAAATAAAAATGTACTTTCTTTTTTAAATGAACTTCGGGTTGTAAATTACTATGAAGCTCATATTGATCGAAATCTAATGGCCGATCTGGCGCCAATCCCTTAATCTTTTGCTTGATAAATCCTTTTTTTTAACAGTGACTTTGGTGGAATGCATTGTAAATTTTTAGATAAAAAATATCTTAAATGGTATTCATTTTATCACTTAAATCAAATCCTTATATTTTATGTTTTAAAACGAAAGAATTTCAAATACCACCTGAATTACACCTCAAAGAAATTAACTACGCTCTACCCACGGGCACTGTTGCCAATTTAGAGATTTCCCCGCTAAATCTAGCGTTTTTGAAATGCCAATTGCGGGAAAAAATACGTTTTAGCGGTAAGCGGGAAATCTAGAGATTTTTAAACGTCTCTCAGCGGCTCATTTCCGCTACAAAAACATTTCTCAATTATTAAATTACAGATTTTATAATTTTTCTTATTAAACTTTTTGAGTTTTTATGTAGGAACTAGTTGTGGTGAAAGGTATACTAAGTTTGTCAATTTGTGGGAAAAAATATATATGTCCGCCTGTCTATCCGTCTATTGAAATTACGCTCACCTTCAAACGACTCAAAAGAAGAGAAAAGATAAATCGTCAGCTCAGAATTGGTTTGACCTACCGACCATTTTTAAAAAAATTGAGTTAGGTATGGGTTAGGTATATATTTCGAATACCCCATTTTTGAATCCAAAATTTGTTTCGCTAAATTTTTTATGGTTTCTGAGATATAAAGCATTCATTCAGGTCATTGCATGTTGAATTTTATGTTTTGAGGTCAAATATTAACGATAATTAAAAAATACCAGTTGTAGAACCAAAAAGCTGAAGAAAGATATTAAAATTCCCGTATTTTCCATTTTGGTACTATTTTCCCCCCATTATAGTATCAAAAATTGCAAAATGCAAAATATTTTGTAAAAAAGTACCAAAAATAGTTACGCTTTTCACCCCTTAAACGTTCGAATTTCGAAAAAGTTCCAAACTTGTATTCGTATAATTTTGATAAGTTTCGAATGTGGTATAAACTTTATTTCTAGGTTTATTTGATGAAAAGATAGATGGGCTGACAAAAACGTACCAAAATTCAGGTTTTACCCGTTTTCACCCTAAAAGAGCCGAATTTCAAAAAAGTACCACACACCTATCCACTTATTTTTCAAAAGAACAACGATATGTATTACAGTTTTTTTTGTATCGCTTTTAGTTTTGGAGATAAAGGGTTTCCGAATTTACCCTTTTTCACTCCCTAAACATTCGAATTTTTAAAAATCCCGTCTTAGTGGATCGATTTGGGGAGAAATTCACCTCCGGTCCAAATTTCAAGTCTTTAGCTTCAGGCGTTTAGGCTGTACGATGATGAATGAGTAAGTCATTCACGCAATAAGTATACGTATGCAGCACAAAATGCCACTTTTTTATTTTTTTTTTAGAAAAGTGCCGTATGCGACACAAAACAATATTTTTCATTTTCAAAAAAAATACTATTAAATTCTAACTTTATTCATGAAAGTGAGCAAAAATTTTAATTTTTCTTCAAAACATATACTGGAAGCAGTGGTAAAAATATAAAAAAATTCTATCGGGTACATTTTGAGAAATCTTCATGTAAATCCTCTAGTGGCAGAGTGTACAGATTGATATAAGATTTTGCACAAATTCGTTGTTTATGACTAAAAATTATACTTATAAACCTTTAGTACACTTAAAACCGTAACAAATTATGATATTTTAATACATTTTGGTCTGACACAGTTTTATCTGACTAGAAATTACACTGTATACTTTCGTGACTAAAGCCTACTCTCGGAAAAAAACTTTAGTACGCGTAAAACCTTAACCCTCTCAATCGTGTTCTGTTGTAATAAAATTTGGTCAGTCTAAGCTTTACAAGACTATAAATTACTTGTTAAAATTTCGTGAAGATCGGCACATAATTTACCATAATTTCAATATAAATACCACTCCGGAAATATTCTAACTGTAGGTGGAGGGTATCAAAGATTCGGCATAGCCCAATTCATCACTCTAACAAGTTTTCTTTGGAATAAAATAGCTAGGGAAGTTGGAATCCTTAGTATGTAACGTACTTGAGAGCCATATACCGTTGAAAAATCCGCTTATATCTAGATTTATATAAAACTTTTAAAAATCCCGCTAAATTAAATATTTAGCGGTTTCTAGCTGTTTTGAAGTCCAATTTGGCGGGAAATGTTAAAAAAAAGTTGGCAACAGTGCCCACGGGAGTAAAATTACATAAAGTGGCAACACTGCTCTCAATTCAAGTTCAAGGTACAAAGAGTGCGAGAGTAAAAAAATTGGTTGAACTCTCTTCTTTAAAAATTTTCGGTATTAAAAAAATTCCATGCGTTCTTAGAAAAGAAAAAATTTGACATTGTGACTAAATTGTTTCCAGGGTATGATAATAGTTATTTACTTAATAAACATATTTTTTGAAACGTTTGGCTTAGTGTTTGCTGGGATAAATTTTACCATAGCATCGTATAATCACAACTACAAATTTTTAAAAGAAAAATTAATTTTTTTCATTCATTATACTCGTTTAAGCAGGATTGACTCCAACAGGATATGGCAACCATCATAGGGTTTCTAGTTTCCGTACTATTGCTTTCCCCGGAACGAACAAAATTTTTATATAATTCTTGGGAATTTTTTGTAAAAAAAAGTAGTAAAATAAAAAAGTGCTCCGCTGTTATTAAAAATTAATTGTGGTTTTAAGCAACAAGAAAACGGTTGTTTTATTCAGGATATATTTAAACATAGGAGTGTAACTGAAGTGCTTTATTTTGTATTGGTCTAGAGAAATTAATTTTAAAATCTTTTCTTTTCGCATTAATAAACTGGTAACTTAACCAGGGGTGTTCTAGAAATCGAAAACGTAATACGCAAGAATTTTTAACGTCGTTTTTTAATAAGCTTTCTGTAATAAAAGAATTTTATGACAAATATTATACAAATATTTCTCTATTAAACAGAATTTTATCACAAAAAGCACAAAAAATAGACTTAAAGTGTATTAAAAACAAATTCTTGCATTTTCGATTTTCAGAACACCCCTGTGTGTTATCAAAACTTGAATTTACAGACAAACTTTCACGAGACTTTAAATTCCCAGAAATTACAAAAATATTTCTTTCGTATATTCACAGAAAGTTTTCTTACCATCGGGTAAGATAAACATTTTTAACTCCATACAATTAAATTACGAATTTGAAGAAAGTTCGTGGTTGCTTCAGAAAAAGAATAATTTAAGAATTTTAATTCTATTTCAAAATACAAACAAAATTTAGAAAATGTTGAATCTGCAAGTAGGCATGGCCCCCTCATACAAAGCCAACAAAAGAAATCACAGTAAGGCATGGTGAAAAAACCTACTAGAAGATGACAGCATTAAAAACTACTCATAAGTTCATACATGCACAGAACAAAAAACTGCGGATAAATTAACTGCCTGTTTAACAAATTCGAACAATGCTCGAGTTTTGTTTTTGTTTTAAATGTTATTTTCTATGCGAACGATGACGTTCGATGTCGTTAAACAGGCAGTAAATGTAATTTTCTTTGCGAACGATGACGTTCGAAATCCATTAACAGGCTGTAAGTTTTTTATACTTTTTTTTTTTTTTTGTTAAATTGTAATTTGATTTTGTTTTGATTCGAATTAATATAAAAATTTGTAAAATAAAAGCTACTCACCATGGGAAATAAAATCCCAGATTATATTTGTTCAATTCCCTAAGCTTATCCCTTGAAGCTCTACGCTTGGCTCTGGCGGGAATCGAACCCGTAGCCCCGGCGCTGATAACTTTCGAAAATAAATCCCGGAATTTCTTAAAAAAGGTATAAAATTCTTAAACCAGGTAAAAAATGATTACATTTTCCGTTGGTAGTGCCACTCTGAGAGTAAAATTACAAAATGAGTGTTTAAAACAGTGATGTCAATTGTGGTTGTATTGATTTATATTAGTATTAGTGAATAAAGAGACAAGTACTCTTAATAAAAATAAAAAAATACGTAAGCATTCGCCGCATGTGCACTCATCGCTTGATAATCGACGACTGAATTGTGTACTTTCGTGCACTAAATGAAAGAGCGTAAGAATGCGTGTGAAGAATGTGTGTGAATTAATTTCCACAATTGTGTATGACGCTGACATCCCTGGTTTAAAACTAATTTAACTTACAAAGATTGTTGCAGATACTACTACAACACCAAATAGTTAAAAACGATTTGTTTGTTGTGTAGAAACAACAAAAACAACAGAGCAATACAAAAACACATTATTTTCAAGTTTAAAAAGTTAAATTGAGAACTTTTGCTTCTTATTTAGTTAATATTTTCAGTTGAATATGTACATTAAGATTTTCAAGTAAGAAAAATATCAGGAATTATGCTGGTGTTTTATAATTAAAAATCTGTAAGGTGTAAAACGGGTAGTAAATTAATCATAATCAGGGACCGTAACAGTTATGCCTTTTTTCATAAAAGTCAGATGAAAGCAGTTATTTTTTGATTTTTATTTTTTTGAGCAAAAATAACAGTTATTTTTTGATTTTTATTTTTTTGAGCAAAAATAACAGTTATTTTTTGATTTTTATTTTTTCGATCAAAAATAACAGTTATTTTTTGATTTTTATTTTTTTGAACAAATTTAACAGTTATTTTTTGATTTTTATTTTTTCGAGCAATGATAATTAAACACTAAAATTAAAATTTCAAGTCAACTAAATTATTAAATCACGTACATTTATTTAGAGAATAACTTTTATTTTTGCTCGAAAAAATAAAAATCAAAAAATAACTGTTATTTTTGCTCAAAAAAATAAAATCAAAAAATAACTGTTATTTTTGATCGAAAAAATAAAAATCAAAAAATAACAGTTATTTTTGTTCAAAAAAATAAAAACCAAAAAATAACTGTTATTTTTTGATTTTTATATAAAAATCAATATATTTTATCATTGACAAGTGCATAAGGAAGAATATGGTATACTTGAATAAGTTTTTTGACATTTACTTCTATGTGCTTTTTTTGTTTTAAAATTCCAATATAACTGTTATTTGCGGTCCCTGATCATAATATAATGCTACTTCTAATTTCCCTTTTAGTTTAATTCATGATACTCGAATCACGCGCATTTTGAGATGGGTTCAATCGTAGTTTTACTGTAATCAATCTAATTTTCGGATTATTTCAAGTACGAATTCGGGAATAAATATGGATAAGTTGAGCGTGGAATCAACAGAAACAGCCAGAAAAATTCCACACTCAAAAAGAGCTAGCGCATTAACGAGATTAACCCTCAATCATGTCTCAAAGTCATTGAAAATATGGACCATCGCATAGAGGTATGCCGGCAAAGCCGTGACGAGCATTTGGCCGATATTTTATTTCACACAATATTGTCACAGATTCTTCTATAATAATAAAAAATATAAACATAATTCTCCGAAAACTTTTTGTTTTATTTTCAAATAACATCGTGCGTTTTGGTTGGATCACCTACATCAAGAAAGTATCCTTCTGCTGTCCATCGAAAGTGCAATTGTACCAGAAAAAACTTTTATTTAGGGTAATCCATCTATTAGAGAAGCAAGGATTCAACCAATAGTCAAAACGGTGCCCACTTACCAGGGGCTACTGACTCCTGTGGCACCAGGGCAAGAAAGTACTTAAGTGAAGCCCCGGACTCAAGGAATCAAAGGACTTTAAGAGCCCTGTAATTTTGGGTGTTTTTTGCATCCCAGGTAGTGTGCGCCTGATTTGGCCGGGAGAATGTAACACGAAAAGTTGAAATAACCAGAACCTAAAACGTTACAATCGTAAGTTACAAAAAAGTGTCACAAAACACTTTCAAAATCTTTAAAATTTTTAAATTTGATTAAAACGATGCATTAGTTTTCTTTAAAGAGGAAATTTCCAAGATTTCGAGAAGTGAAAGATCGAGGAAAAAATGCTTAGTTTATTTGTCTAAATTTACACGTTTCATCTTTTGATACTCAGCTTCTTTTCAATTCCCTTTTAAAGATACCAATATAATCACACGCAGCTTTCAACTTTTTTCGGTTCAAAACAACAAAAATTTTAATAGAAAAGAAAAAAATTACATGCAGCCAACGTTGTGCATTAGGCTGGGTCAATTTGTTCGGGTGAGAAAAAACGTGACAGGCGTATAGCGAAATCGAAATCTACATCAAATTCTAAGAAAACTACCCACATAAAATGAAAACCTAGTTCCTGCCGAGATGATTGATTATGAAAAGTAAAAAACTAGCAACTTCTGGCATTTAACTACAAAACTCAAATATAGTTGCTCTTTTTGGACCAATTTATCACATTTTTTCTTAAAGCTTATTTGATTACAAATAAATTATTATGCTCCGACTAAGTATTGCTCAATGGCACATTGGTCTTGCATCGATATTATGTTTTATTATGTAGTCATTAACAACATTTTGTATTGTCTTGAACAATTGTCTCAACTAAACTCAGGGTTTATAAAAAGCATCCCGTTAATTTCAATTGCACAAATTATATGGATTTAGTCGTCTTAGATCAGTGAAAGGCAACACACATACTATCAAATTTATGCTTGTGTGGGAAGCAGCAGAAAAGTTATTATCTGAGCCTCCATTTACTGCAAGCATTCCAACGACTGCCAGATCAAAAAGTTCCGTCGCACATCCAGAGAAACGAGCGATGTGTGCAGTTGCAAACGCATGTCTCACGACGAGTTAATGCAAAAAATCGTGATGATGTTATGTCAGTGACTTTATAAAATCGAACCCGAACATACCGAATGGATTTTAATAAAGATCCAGGTTCTGTTGTTTAAATTAAAAAAAAAAATAGTGCTCTTTCTGATTGTTCAGTAACAGTACAAACTTAAGATTTGAGGTAAATTTTCTAAATAAAGTTGTCTAAAATAAGGCTTGGAAAGATGAAACTAAATTAGGCCCAGTATTATTGAAAAATGTGGTATTTTTTACATAGAACAGTTTTTGCTCCCTTAAACTAACTATTATTAACCTAATTGAGACTGCATATTAAGTACTTTTTGTGATAGCAGCGTTAAGATCAAAGCACTGTTGTCAAATTAAAACGATTTTCCCAAATTTTCAAGATGGGGGAACGAGTTTTAAAAGTGGTTGATGAGAAAAAGATGACTTAAGAAGACGAAAGCAAGGTGTTCAAAATTGATAAAAAAAAAAAAAACCATTATACATATGTATCGCGGCGAGAGCTAGGTTTTAATGTTAGACCCATAGTTTCTTAGTCAAGTTTTCTTAGAATTTGTTGTATATAACGTTTTTGCTTTACGCCTATTTACAAAAAAAATTGACCCACCCTATTGTGCATATACCAACACAAAGCGTACTGACCGAGTACAGGCAACTCCGTTTCTTCTTTCTTCTCTCACCTAAAAACATAAGAGTTGAGCATCAAAAGATGAAACGTATGAAAGCAGACTTAGTAATTTATAATGAGAGTATTACTTATTGTCCCCTAAATTCCAAGGCTGTTCACCCTGCTATTAGCAAAGAGATTTTGTTATATAAAAAACTTACACTAAAAAAAGAATTCGTTTTTAAAAAAAGAAAAAAAACATATTTTAAAATATTACCATGACTTAATTCTAACACAGCCCCTACTACACAACTAACGGAAAATAAACATCAAAGCTTTTTGATATTAAATATTTTCAAACTCTTTTTTCCAATTTCCCCATCCTTAACAAAAAACCAATAGTTACAAATATGGATTATGTTTTGTAGCAAGCTCCTGTAGTTATGAATTTATTATATTGTATAAAAACTTGTTTTAATACATCCCCCCTTTCCTTCCTTCCTTTAGAACTATTTAATGTAATCAAAACTAATAGAAATTTACGTTAGGTAAACCTACAGGCAGGCATACAGACAGACTGAGAGACTTACCTTGGTTTTAGTTTTTTTCCGATTACGATGTGGTATCGTTACATCACTTAATTTTAATAATTTTGGTCTAATTGGACGTTTCTCAATGCCACCCACCAAACCAATGGCAGCACCCGTCGCACAAACGTTGCTACTGCCTCCAGCTTCTAGTCTTGATGTTCCACTACTGCCAGTACCTCCACCTCCACTGCCCGACATGCTTTTGCTGTTACGGTCAAATGTCAAATCCAAAAAGGTTTCGGATGTCATGTTTGATTTTGTTGTAACTTGTTTTAATTTTAATTTCTTATTAATGAGTTTGTTGTCTGTTTATTCATTCGTTGGTTCATTAAGAAATTGATTAGTTTTAGCTTGGGGATCATTGTCCCTTTAAGATGATGGTCCTTTGCCTTTGCTTTTGCATTTTATATGAAGTAATTTGGCTGAAAATAAAAAAGAGAGAGAGAGAGAGAGAAAAAAATTAATACAATTACTTCCTAAAGTTTCAATAATAGTTAATCAAATATTATTAATAGTTGTTTTCAATATAATTACAATTTCTTTTGCAAGTAATTTTTCTGAAATTAAACAAAAATTAAATGTTCAAATTAATTTCAATAAAAATCTAAATTGAATTTTGAATAAAATACATAATACACAAAATTGCATTGAATTTTAAAAAAAGTCATAAATTTAAATTTTATTTGTTTTAAATTAAAGAAACATGAAAGCAAATGTCACAATGTTCAAAAAAGGTTAATTAAATTTGACTTTGCTTAATGCCATTTTAATCAGCTTAATTATAATTTTTTAAGTAGAAATAAATAAAGTGCTTATTTAAATCATTTTAAAATTTTCCATATATTGAGTCATTAAAGCAAAAAAGCTTAAGCGACAAAAACAAAATTATACAGGAGAAGGTTTTTTTATTTTATTTCATAAAAATTTTGTATGAAGGTTAGTCGCTTAAGATAAAATTATTTTTGCTATAGAATCGTTACGGTACCTTATGTGACCATGACATTATAGGAGAGGATGCAAGTGTTGCCAATAAAGACATTTATTAGAAAAAAACGAAAATTGAAAATTATGTCGCTTAAACTTTTGAATTATTGTGGTTTTACACATTTAAGACGCAGTAATATTGTAATTATTATTTTTATTGTTTACTTTGCTCAATATTATCAATAGCAGCTGAATAATAAAGTTTCGAATTGAAAATTGATTTGTAGCATTTTCAAAAATCAGTTCAGCAGCAGCGACACAATAAAATTTTGATATGCCTGCTAACTGAAATAAAAATTTAATTATATAATATATTAAATTCATGTTGCTGAATAGTATTTGAAGCAGCTGAATAATTAAAAAGCAGAAAGTTTTTTAATTTGCAATAGTTTCAAATAATTTTTTTTTATTAACCTTGCTGAATTGTATTTAAAACCGCTGAATCATAAAGCTTTGAAGGTTTAATGACTTGTTTTTTAATAAATTTAAACGGTATGTTATTTTCACTCTGCTGAATTTGTATTTAAAGCACTTCGGCATTTAGTTTTGAAGTGATATTTATTTGACTTACAATAATTTTTTAGTTTGACATGGTTAAATTGTACTTAAAGCAGCCGAATAATAAAAGTTGAGTGTTATTTTTTTTTTTTATTTACAAAGATTTTAAATAATCGGAAATGTCAACCTTGTCAAGTTGTATTTTAATTTAGATGAGTAATAAAATTTTGACATGGCTGCAGATTGAATAAAAATGATTTAAGTAATTTGTTAATTTCTTTTAAACGAAATGTTTTTGAAGCTGAATAGTTATATATTGGAAAGCCAATTATTTAATATACAAAAGTTTCAAAAAATCTGCAATCTTTACCTTGCTGAATTGTATTTAAAGCAGCTGAATTGTAAAATTTTTACTTGATGTTCAATAAACTTAAGCGATCTCTTATTTTTGCTTTGCTGAAATCGTATTTAAAGCAGTTGAGCATTTAGTTGAGGCGTGACAACTATTTAATTTATAATAAATTTTGAATTTGACTTTGTTTAAAGCAGCCTAATTAAAAAAAATTTTAAAGAAGTAATTTTTTTGTTTTATAAAAATGTTAAATAAATTGTAATTTCTACTCTACCAAGTTGTATTTCAAACAGCAGAGTAATAAAATTTTAAGGCAGATGAATAACTAAATTGAGAAATTCAAGTTATAAAAATTGCATTAGATTAAAATAAATCTATTATTTCTACCTTGCTGAATTGCATTTGAAGCAGCAAAATTTATAAATTTTTAATATTTTAAACGATCTCTTATTTTCGCTTTGCTGAATTTGTATTAAAAGCAGGTCATACATGAGTTTTTAAGTTAAAATTACATATTTTATTGACAATGATTTATAATAATTTTGTTAGTTTGACTTTGTTGACCTTCGCCTTACCAATACCCGACCGGGTGATCATTTTGGTTTTATTTCTAAAATAACTTTCTTAAATTTGGTTCAGTTAAAAGGAACTTTTTACTCACTGAACAAATTTTTAAGTTCTTAAAAAAAACGTTTGTGTGACGAAAACTAATTCATCGCCGGTAGGTATTTTTAAAGGCTGTATCTAAAAGCCTTTGGTAATGCGAAGGGTAAAGCAGCCAATTATTACATTTTTGAAGTGGAACATTTTTGTTTAACAAAAGTTTTAAAAAAATCTGTTATTTCGGTTTCTTTCGAAAGATGGAATTGATCTTAACAGTGCATAAACTGTAGCTCAGAACAAAAGCCACTGGCGAAGCTATTGTTATACCTCTACTCTGCAAGGTAGAAGAGCTCAGGAATAAGTAAATACATAATTGCATTTAAAGCAATTAAATAATATAATTTTAAAGTGACGATTTTTTTACTTTAAATACAGTGTAAATTCGATAATCCGGACTCCACTAATCCGGAATATTCGGTAATCCGGACAGAATTTTGCAGCTCATTGCGTATTCTATAATCCGGATTGATTGCAACACTATAATCCGGATTGAATAACACCCGTTTTTATTTATTTTTTTTTATTCAAATCACAGCATGCTTTGTAAATACAGTCATTGCGTCTTCTATAATCCGGATTGGTTGCAACTCTATAGTCCGGATTGAATAACACTTTGTCAAACGAAATTATTTTTATTAATTCCCTGAAGGAAACCTGGGTACGAGTGTCTCCAAGTCACCAGTTTTGTCGACTATATTGGCGACATTGTCAACGATGTGTCTACAACTTTTTCTAAAATGTACAAGCGATTCTTTGGTTCCAATGTCTACATATGTTCCCAAAGGAACTACCTAGTTAGTACCTAGTCAGTAGTACCAACGTCAGTAGTAGATTTCCAATGACACGCACATGTTAAATGTCTATTGAAAATAACATTGCCTGAGGTATAATAAGTCACTAGTACTGGTGACTGTGTCAATAGTGAATCAGTACAGATTCACTGGTGACATTTCCTGCAGGGTTGTTAAGTATGGATGTATGTATGTATGTAAATGTGTATTTTTTTATTTAACTGAACTGTACAATTTTTATTAATGTTTTTGTGTTTAATTTTGCTATGAATTATTATAATTTTTAATAAATACATACATTCGGTAATCCGGATAATTCGCTACTCCGGATTGGGGTCTGCAATCAATTATCCGGATAATCGAATTTTTACTGTATTTCAAAATAATCTATTGTTTTTTTTTTTTTTTGTTTTGCTGAATTGTATTTATGGCAGCTGAATAATAAAGTTTTAAAGTGAAAATGTTTTTTACTTTCAATATTTTAAGATATTCTGTTTTTTATTTTGCTGAATTGTAGTTAAACCAGCTGAATAATAAATATTTGAAGTTGCAATTAATTGATTTATAGTAATTTAAAAAAAATCGTTCCTTTTTGCTTTGCTGAATTGTATTTTTAAGCAGCTTAACAATCAAGTTTTAGAATAATTTGCTGTAATCTTTAATAAACTAATAATAAAACTTTGAGGAATCCTAATTCAGTGAACTTGTATAAGATTTTCAACAGATACTCTAAATAGATTAAATTACTTAAAAAAATTCATTTGAGTTGAATACTAAGAAGCACAATTTGGCTTTTATTGACCCAAAATTACTTTATTTTATTAAAACTCTAATGATTTTATTGTTTAATTTCTTAGATTATCTGCTGTTTTGTTACATCAACTTAATTACAATACTTTTTAAATCAGCATTTGAATTGCATGGTTTAATTCATTATTTAAACTTAAAACTTAATTGAATTTCCAGCTGGTTTTGCTCGCCCTCTTCTTTTTCTTTAGTCCTTGCCGAGTAAAATTTTTTCATGTTGCTTTTGCAAGTTACTTTTTTACCTGTGGCGTATTTTACAAAACAAAAAAAAAAAAAAACAAAAATATTAAATCATTTGTTTTCAAGGTAGTGGTAACTTAACAAAAGCATAAAGGAAAACGAAAATCTGTTTGAAATGTTGATTTATTTTAATTCCAAAACTTTTTTAATTTTTTTTTTTCTTTTTTTTTTTTGGAATAGGAATATCAACAACAAGCAAACGAGGGAACAAAGTTTGTCTATATTTTCTAAATGAAATATAAAAGTGAAATAAAGTTAAAAAAAAGTTAACAAAAAAATTCAGAAATATATGACGCAAAGGCAAGATAATTAGATCCTCGGGGAATAAACAAAAATTTATGTACGTTAAAAAGTCCTGCGAGCAAAAGTTTTTATACAAACGGTTTGAAGGAGAATATGTGTTAGTCTGTCTTGTATTTGTTTTTTAGAAGATTTCTTGATAAATAATAAAAAAAAAAACAAAAAATGAAGGCAAAAATTTTAGTTTAAATATGAAATTAATAGTAATCTGTCTAGTGAAATTTCTATAGGACAGAGTGACAAGGAATTAAATACAAAAATTGGTTTAAGCATTCTGATGTTTAAATATATTTTAGATAAATTCAAGAAATTCTGCTAAAACTAACAAATGTTTGCTATTGAAATGAAAATAACTTCTTTACGTACGTAACTTTGAAGAAATTTTGTTTAAATTAAAAATATTTGTAATCCAAATATTGATTTTTATTTTAAACCAGTTTAACCCGGTGCGCTTCGCTACACTGCTTTGACCTCTTCTTCAGTTGAGAGATATTAAATATATGCATCCTATGGAAGGTTTTTCCCCCTGCGCCTTCCCGCTTTATTTTTATTTTCAATAGTGTAGTATACCATAAGAGTGACTTCTGCAAATGTGTGCAGCCACTCTTAAGATACGCGATATTTAATATTGGCATCCAATGGGGGTACCAATCCCCCTGCCCCTATCGAAAAATAAGTAGCATATTTTATTTTTAGGCCTCACGTGATGTTACGGTAAAAATTTGAGGAAAATCGGTTCATTAGTTTAGGAGTCTATAAGCCAACATACATTTCGAATGTGTTCAATGAATCAAATTTCAATTTATAAAGCATCCTTGTAATAGTCTTATTCCTCCATTTGTTCACATATTTATGCTTATGCAAACCTTTGCTTAACATTGAAGCTATAGATATGTACATATGCATATAAATTATAATTTGATATCATTGAACACATTCGAAAAATTAAAATGGTTTATATAATAGAAGTAACTTATTAAAAGAAATAATACATAAAATGTATTAAGTATATATCGATACTTTCCCGTAAGAATGTGTTAAGCGACACTTTTTTCGAAAATGACTTTTTGATGTGGAACTGTACTAGAAGTTAAGCGCCACATTCTGGCCTGGGTTTCGCTGCCCTATCATGGATGCAAAGGAAACTAGAGTGAAAATAAAATTGTATCAACCGTCAAGTTTTCTCACTGGAATAATGTTGCACCCTGTAATTTTTATTATCCGCCAAGAAATTATGCTAAGCCACATTTTTAAATATGTTCTGTATTCTGAAAATCGCTTTCCAAATATGTTTCTTTTAATAAAATCCGAAAAACAAATAACTAAATAAGACGTTTTTTTCGTTTCCTATACAATTTTAGAAATGTCCCTTAATACATTCTTACGGGAAGGTATCGATATATACACATGCTGTTGGTGTCTTATAATTGTAAAAATGTATACACAAAATTTACTTCATTGCTAAATAAAGGGTAGTTAAAAAAATATGTAAAATGAGGGTACAATAAATTCTAGTAGTGTATAGATTTCATAGTTCCTAATAATATGTATATTAGAGTGGGTCACTGATGTATGAGAAAAAAAAAGTTCTCGAATCATGTTCTAATAGCAATATTTTTTCGTCTTACGTCAAAACAAATAAAAACTGCAAAAAAAGTAAAAAAAAAGTCACATCTTTAGCCCGCGCAAGAGCTCCTAAAAACTAAGTATATGTTAGAAAAGTTAATTTTTTAAATTTAAATATTTTATTAACTATCAATTATTATTAATTAAAACTGAAAACATTTTGAACTTAATACAATGCTTTTGTTGTTATATTCAAAATTTAACAAAATTGAAGATCAAAGCGCGGGCTGTTACACTTAAAATAAATTAATAATATTTTACACGGGTCTAGTGCAGACAAAAATACAACATATTTACGCTATTAGAAGCTTCAATTTTTACCAAAGGAAGGCTTAAGCATAAAGTATGTGAATTATTAAAGGAATAGGACTATTGCAAGAAAGCTTTAACATTTCATTTTAAAGGTTAATAAATTATTAAAACAGGCTTCCTGCGAGGAAGTTTTGAAAAAAGCCCAATCTTTGCAATCTTTTAATTGTGCTCTAATTCTTCTTTAATTTTATTTAAAAAGAAATCAACTTAAATCAATTAAAATTTTGAAGTCCCGAAAAATTAATTCGGGCCCTATAATTTCTTATTATGCCCACGTCTCCACTATTGTAGAACAAAAACTCGCGTCTTAACATTTTGAAAGCTTCACTAGCTATAACAATATGAATTTGCAAAGAGATCGTTTACCTTGCAAATTTTTGACAAACTTATCAAAATTTGCTTTGCAAAAATAGAATTTACAGTTTTTGTGGAACGAAACAGCATAACTATTTGCAAATTCTTTGCAAATTACACTTTGCAATAATAACTTTGCACTTTGCACAAGAGAACGTACGTGGAACAGAAATTGAAAAGAGAATATAAAAATTGCAAAGACTTTGCAAATTTCACTTATCAATTTCAGCTTATCACTTATCAAATTAAATAGTTCTGTGGAACAAAAAGTTTTGCAAAGTGCAAAGTGAAAAGTTGATAAGTTGGTTTGTGGAATAGGGCCCAGGTTTAAGTTCATAAAATTTAATTTTCATTAAATTATTTTAATGTCTGAACAGGCGATTGAACTCAGGTCGAACTTACATGTTTCGAGAATAATCACATACTCATCTTTAGATCAGCAGAACATTAAAGAACATCAAATTGTTGCTTGATGTAAAACTTCATGTTGCATTGTTTACACCGCAAACGTATTTACATTCAACGTCACAATCTTCTGTTCCCTGAAACATTTCTGTGCGACATGTCGCTAAGTGAAAACGAGGTAAATTTAAAAAAATGAATTGAATTGATTAAAAATGTTGTTTTACTTGTTCGTTTTGTTACTTTCCTTAAAATCTCCGCCCTTTAGAACTCAAAAGGAATTACTTGTGATGCCAATGAACTTTTCTTGACTCCTATACTTTAAGGAATATATTCGTATTACAAAACATTCACAATTTCTAGGCAGAAATGAATGTAAAGCCCAATAAAGCCACCATTGTACTTTGCTGTTATCCCAAAATTGTTTACACATACAAAGATATTATTAAAGCAGGAAACTCATACAAGTGCAAAAAAAACTCATTCCGAGCATAAAATATTGTTATTGGCAAGAACAACAAAACCCCATTTACTATGAAAGATAATTAACTAAAAAGGCACAAGTTCAATTCACTAAACACGAATCAGCCAGCCAAACAACCGCTTGGGCCGGGGAGTTATACGAGTAGAAAGTAATAATAATAATGTGTCGCATTTAGAGTAAAAATATAAATAAGCGACAGAATGTCTAGAGAAAACTACAAGAATTAAATAGAAATTATTAACAATTTAGGAGAAAAAACCAACGATAAAAACATAACTACAAATGTGGTAAGCTTAATTATACCTTAAAATAACAGGGAAATTAAAGAGCTGAATTAATGAATCTTGAGCAAAAACCTTCTAACAAATAGAATTTCAGCAAAATTTTTTTATAAACAGCAAAAACAGCTTGCTGAATTATTTAAAAAGTATAATTTAAAAATATTGTAAAAATAAATTTATTCTATGAGCTAAATTTCAGTTATGTTTTTATACCCTTCACCACAGGTGTAAAAGGGTATATATAAGTTTGTCATAACGTTTGTAATTTCCACAATATTGATTTTAGACCCCATAAAGTATATATATTCTGGGACCTTATGAGGAGAGAACTTGATTTAACGATGTAACGGCTAGGTTGTTTTACATTTATGTCACATATAGTCCACCATTTCGTGCTATTGAAATTCAGCAAGATCGGTCCACAAATGGCGGAGATATGACCAAAAAACCACGACTGCCTCTAATTTTTTCCAAAAATCCCTTGTTGTTGTATTTTTATTGCTTTTTTCTGTATATCAGGAGAACGGCAAGTGCCAAAGTTTCCAAATTAGGTGCAAACATTCAAGTTATAAATACACACCAACACACAAAATGTGGGCGGGGTTGGAGAAGTGGGCGTGGTTCCCCCATACAAAAAATTTCAAAAATTTTATAATAACCTGAATTTTTTGACTGTAATATGACCTATGGTTACGCCTTATTTGGTGAATATATGTAACAATTATGTAGTTTTTGTCTAGTTGCTCTGTATTCTGCTCGCACAATGGTGAAGGGTATATAAGATTCGGCAAAGCCGAATATAGCACTCTTACTTGTTTATAAAGCTTTTTGTAATAGTTCTATTCATAGAATAAATTCGAAAAATGAAAAATGTTGAATATAATATAAAAGTCACCTTCGGAAGGAAATAATTCCCAGTTTCTATTGTAAAAATGTTTAAATATTTTTTAATAACTTACATTTTTGCTTAGCTGAATTGCATTTAAAGCAGCGAAATTACAAAACTAAATAACTTAAATGAAAGCTCAGTCTGGAAAAACTACACAAAAATGTAGGATATTTTGTAAGCGACACTAGCTTCGATTTGCTGAATTGTACTTAATTTAACTGCCTTGGAAATTTTTTTGCAATGCCTTATTATTTTGTAATTTACGAAAGCACTATGCTTAAGAATTTTTTCGTGCTAAATTAATACAAAAATTAGCTGAATTAGCGAAAATTTTATTTAAGTGTAAAAAAATTAAATATTTGTTAAGTAAATTGCATTTTTGTTTAGCTGAATTCAGTTTCGAGTAGCTGAATAATAAAGTTTTCGATAATTTGAATAAAAATACTAAATTTTGTTTGCTGACTGTCTAGAAATTAAGCTTAATTAATAAAAACTCTATAGGACATGAAAAAACGTAAAAATGTTTAATACTAGCCTTTTATATTCGTCAAATTCAGCTGCCATAAAAACACAGCCTCAGAAAAAAATCGACGACAAAAACATAACTACAAATGTGGTTAGTCACATTGAGCCTTGAAATGTCAGGGAAATTAAAGAGCAAATCGTTAGCTAAAATGCAAAAAGACGTAACTAACAAAAATATAATTTTACAGGAGAAGCTAAAAACTTTGTAAAGTGAAAACTATAAACATGTCAGAAAAATTGCATTGATAAGTCGGCCATGGAATTCTTCAACCAATTTTCAGAGAAACCCATTTCATTATATTTTCATAGAAAAAAATGTGTAATTACGTCGTTTTGCATACATCAAACAATAAAACTTCCAGTTACGTCCCTTTGTTTTTTGTTAATAAAAGCGCAATTTTTGATCGCAGAAGTGTACAATTTTGTCAAGACATGTAGTCTTATAGCATTCATAATAATCAATCAAAAACTCGATTTTGAATTTTTTGTTAGTTACGTCTTTTTGCATTTTAGCTAACGAAATATCCTCTAACAAATAGAATTTTATCTAAATTTTCTTATTAGCAGTAAAACAGCTTGCCGAACTGATTAAAAAAATATAATCTAAGAATAGTGTAAAAATTTTTCAATATTTTTTTAATAAGTAACATTTTTGCTTAGCTGAATTGCTTTTAAATCCGCTGAATTACAAACAATTTAACTCGTTTAACTTATATACTTAGAAAGTGCTTGCTGAATTGTTTTGAATTAAGCTAAAAAAAAGAATAATATAAAAATGTTTAAATATTTTTTAATAAATAATATTATAACTAAAATTTTTGCTTTGCTGAATTGCTTTTAAAGCAGCCAAATTGCAAAATGTTTCACTCGTTTTACTTATATATGGGGGATTCACAATGTGTGCTATCAAGTCATATCGTCATAACGTCCTAAATAATATTTTACAATTGTTTAAAAAAATATGGTTAGGTTTCAAACAAAATAAAAATGTTAATGCTGTGTTCATTGATTCATCATAACTATACAGTAGAATTCTTATTTATAAGCGGTTGCCCACAGCAGTCATATATAATTATGTTAAGACATATGACTTTACAACTTGTGACAACCTTGTGAATGCCCCAATAGTTAGATAGTGATTGCTGAAGTAATTGGAAATAAGCTTAAAAACAAGGACAATGTAAAAATGTTTAATATTTTTTTAAATAAACAATATTTTTGCTTTGCTGAATTGCTGTTAAAGCAGCTTGATCACAAAATAAAACTGTTACTTTGTTGAATTGCATTTTAGTTAGCTGGGTGCCAAAACTATTAACAAAAAATAAGTCATTTTATAAAATTTTTGTATAAATTGTAAAATTGCCAAATTTGTTTGCAGAAATTTTCTGTTATAAAATAAAGTAATAAATGTTAAGAAATTTTCTAAAAATTTCGTTGCTGAATTACTAAAACATATAGGAAAATATTAGAAATGCATAAAAATTTTAAAATTTTTAAAAATTATAGAAAAATACACTTTGCTGAATTAAATTTTTATCAGCTAAATTTAATAAAATTTAAGAAAAATAACTAATTTAATTAAAATATTGAATTTTCGCTTTGCTGAAAAGAGTTTCAAACTGCTGAATTTAAAAATAAATAAAAGTTAATAAATTTTTATGAACTTCTTGCCAAAAATCTTAAAAAATATTTCATTTTTGTTGCTAAACTACTTAGACAAAGTTCAAGTTGCAAAAAAGTGGCATTGTGGTTATTTTTTTTACTGTTTATAGTTTTAAATTTATTATTATTAAAAATATTGTTTAACATTAAAAACAAATATGTTTCTGCTTTGCTGAATACAACTTTAATTAGAGTAAATGATATATAAATTGTTTTTCAACAGTATAGGAAATAACAGAGACTTGCTTAATTATGGAAGCTTTTATTAAATTGTTATGTTTTTAGTTTTGCTGAATTGAAATATAGTCAGGCGACTTGCACAAATTACTCAAAAATATAAAAATTTACTCTTCAAATTAATTTCACATAATTGTTTAAGGTTGATACATTTTCTTACTGAATTATTTAACAGTTAGCTGAATAACAGAAAATTATGTTTAAAAGTTAATTTATCGAGTCTTAAAAATAAAGTTTATCTTGCTTAGATAAGAAATAATGTATAATTTCATTATAATCGTATTTTTGCTTTGCTGAATCGAATTGAATTGCATTAAATTAACTGGGAAAATTTTAACAAAAAAAGTTATTATTTCGCCATAGGTGTAATACATTTGCTTAAAACTGTCTTAAGTTTTGCAATAAACTAGAAAATCCTAAGCTGAATACAAGAAAAGTTAACAAATATACAAAAAAAAAAACAATTGAGTTCTTAATGTTGCCTTTGCTGAATTCTATTGTTGTAGACTAAATTGTATTTCGTCACAGTTTTTGGTTTTTTTTTTATTAAATTGGCTAAAGAGTTTCAGTTTATTTATGCCAAATATTTTAGATACAGTAAAATTACCAAAAATTATTTAGAAACAAACAAAAAATTTTAATTATTACCTAAAATTTTGATTTAAACTTTGGTTTTTTGAATTTTTATATTTAAAGTATAAATTTGCTTAAAAAACTTCCCTTTAATACATTATGCTTATGCTAAAAACATAAATAAAAAATAAGCGGAATTATACAAAATAATATGAAACTGTGGAAATAGTAAAATCTTTCTTCAAAAATTGGATTTAAGTTTTACTGAGGGCCAATTTCATCAACTATATTTAAATTTCAATTCACATTCAAAAATAGATTTTCTTATTATTTTGTTTTGACATGAAAAACAAAAATTTATATTTAAATACAATTGGTGAAATAGCTGAATTAAAGCCCTTATTTTAAAATTTTATTTAAATTTTTAAATTTCTTTGCTGAATAACACAAAGTAAAGCTTTATTAAGGAAAATTATTAACCAATAAAAAATAATGACTAAATTTCGCATATTAAATTTCGCTTACAAATTTTTTAAATAGCTGAATTGTTAGTTGCTACAAAATTTTTAAAACTGCTCATAAAATTAGCTTGGTATTCAAAATAATTTAGCTAATTTACTTAAATCAAAGCTCAATCTAGAAAACCTATACAAAAATGTAAAAAAAACTGTAAGATATTTTGTATACTAACTTTGTTATGCTGAATTGTACTTAATTTACCTGACTTGGCAATTTTTTTTTTTTTTTTTTTGCAAGTCCTTACTACTTTTTTATAATTTGCTACTGCAGTATGCTTAAAAAAACTGTTTTATTTTCCTGCTAAATTAATAAAAAAAAAATTAGCTGAATTAGAAAAAATTTTATTTAAGTGTAAAAAAATGTAAAATTTTTGAAGTGAATTATATTTTTGTTTTGCTGAATTAAGTTTCAAGCAGCTGAATAAAAAAATTTCGACAATTTTAATAAAATACCTTAATTTTGTTTGCTGACTGTCTAGAAATTAAGCTTAATTTATAAAAACTCTATACGACATAAAAAAAACGCAAAAATTTTTAATATTTTATAGTCTAGCTTTTTCAATACGGCAAATTCAGCTGCCAAACAAACACAAAAAAAAACACACAGCCTCAGGTTTATCCAAATAGCTAACCACACAATTTACTTTGACTAAGAGGAAGAAAAAGCAATAATAATGTGAAGTGAAAATATAAATATAGACATAAATGCCTACAAAAGAACACGTAGAAACCATAAATAGTTTAGTGGCAAAAACCGAGAGACGACAAACAGACTTTTAGATGTTACATACATATGTTGTAAAGGAGCTGCAAATGACAGGAAATTGAAAAGAAAATTTATATTAACCAAAATAGTAAAGCACACGCTTGGGGGCTTAAAATAATCAGCAATTCATACGTTACGGTACAATGCACAATGGGGGACAGAGACTTGTTTGAGAATTACACTCCAAAGGGATTTGAAAGTCTAAGAGTTAAGGATTAGTTGTTTAATGTTCAAATTGTTGCGTTTGGAAAAAAATTTTTTAATTTTTATTTGGAAATTTAAATCTGGTTAAATGTTGTTTAAAGACCACGAAACATTGTAATATTTTAATCTTAATAGCATCTACTGCACATATTTTTAGTTTTTTATTTTTCTTTCCAGGGTAGTGAACACGAATTGTAACGAAAATGCTGCATGACATTTTGTTTCTTTTATGAAAGTAAATGATTTAACATGATGTCTTTTTTTGCTCTATTTTAAACGAACACGTTTGTGTTATGTTTTGCTTTATTTTTATTTTTATCGCAGAAACGTTTTCAAAATGTTTACACTTACTGGCATTTTACGAAAAAAACTTACATGTACATACTTAAAAGTTTCTCACGGATACATGCTCTTTAGGGCAAAATGTTTGTTATTCCACATGTTTTTTTTTTTACTCGAATGTACAAAGTTTTTGCCAAAAGCTCTGTACAATAGGGTGGTTCTGTTTAAATAGAAAAATATAGCTGTGTGCACTGAAGTCTTAGACAAGGTTTTGGCTCATAAACAGGTAAAACTTTGCATCCGCTGTTTCCGAAATAGTTTTTCTTCTAGTACAAAAACAAGACGACAGGCACTGGTAAGTAAAGTAAAATTACAGCTTCGTGTTTGGTGACAATATTTTAAAGATTTTTCGTTAGTTTCTAACTTAAAATGGGATCAATTCTACATGCTCCAAATTGCGAACATCCTTTATATCTCAGCAAATACAAGGTAGCGCAAAAATCATCACCCTATCGGAAGATGCGAAAAATTTTGTGCAAATGAACATATAACGTCTTTTCTTCTTAAACATTTGTTAAGTTAACAGATACAATATCAAAATGGCAATAAGAAATGGTGCCATCGGCAATCTCGACGACGAGGAAGACAACTTTTCTTTGAAAAATTATCATGAGCGCCGAGATCCATTTCGATCTCTGTGGATGCGTAAATAAGTTGATTTATCGCTGCTGAGGCATCGAAAATACGCGTAAAGCAGTAGATACGCTAGCTCTAAATTACTGCATGGTGTGCGGTGTACGCTAAGGCATTATCGAATTTTTGAAAACGCCGCTAACTAAACAACTTCTGTGAGATCTGCTACCTCAACTGGATGAACTGAGACTGGAGAACATGTGATTTCAAAAGGATGGAGCAACGGCTCATACTACACGATCTACAATAAAAATGAGGGATGCATTTCCGGATCACCTCATCTCTAGTATTGGGACTGGCCGGCAAGTTTGCCTGAATTAACCGTTCTAGACTTTTCTCGGGTTTCTCAAAGTCCCGAGTCTATGTCAACAAGCCTCGGACTCTTTAAATCCTCAAAGAGAATATACGTCAGGAATGCGGAAAACTCTCGCCAGGAGTGTTGCCTGAAGTTATGGAAAATGGCATAAATCGGATCACCATATTTTTGGGCCATCGCATGTCACCTTGAAATACAAATTGGCGATAAAAGTTTTTACGAATGCCACTACGTCATGACGAAATATTGTGCTTGTAGATGCAAAGCTAACCATAGTTCCAATATAAACCTCCATCCTAAAATAACTGAAAGGCAAAAAAACCTCAAATAGTGGAAGTTATCTTAATAATATTCAGCACAAAGAACTTTTACATGAATATTAACCTCATAAAATAATTTTGTTCGGGCGGGTCCATAATTGCCCATGAATACCAAATAGGGTACACCCTCGAAAATTTATTTTTAAATACTGTACGGTAGGGCACCGTATGGCCGGAATTGACCGACTTTACCTTCTGACTTGTTTTATATCGGGTTTCCATTATTTTTCGGATACAAATTTGGCAAAAGTGAATATGACTTAACACACAAAAATGTTTACAATTACTCATGCTCTCTACCTCCCGACGGATCTGACACTGTGGTAAGACAAATAAACAAGAAACAACAAGCAAGCACACAGTAATAGAAAATAATAGGAAAAGCAACAAAAATGTTTGTTTAACTTTTGAGTGTGTGTGTGTCAGTGCGAAGGGAAAGAAAGAACGTAAAAGGAACAGAAAATATTAAAAGTGTTCTACAAGTGCACCCAAGTGACAACCAAAATGACCTCGTAATGCTAAATTCTAGAAAATACTCAAACAAACTCTCACACACTCTTAGTCCACTTCCAGACTTCTTGCATTTTTGTGGCTGAAACTTTTTTAAATTCTTTTCATAATTGCGTGTGTGTCTACATTATGGAATTCACGTTTTGCAATAACATTTTGTGTTTTTATACCTTCTATAGTTTCCTTCTTCTTCTAATTTTATTCTGTTTTGTTTTGTAATTCATGTTATTTCTTTTTGTCCCAATTTTGATATTTTAATCAGGCAAAAGTTCATTGAATTAAATTTTTATTAAATTATTTTAATGCAGAAGGGAATTTTACAACATGAAATTAATTCAAATGTATTGATAATTTTTCAATCTTGACTGTACTGGGAATCGAATCCAGGCTTTCACAAACAGGTTGCTATAACGTTTTGATTGTAACTACACAATCTCTTTTTTATTTACTACTAGCTGACCCGACAGACGTTGTCCTGTCCAAATTAGGAACAATTTTTGCGTTCGATTTTGAAAATCCGTTAAAAAGATAAGAACATTTGAAAGAAAAATTAGTCAAATCGATGGAGCCGGTTTCTGATTTTAGGTAAATCGAAAAAAGTGGTCGGGGCAAAATTTTCTTTCCGTAAAAACCTAAGTTGGACCATGGCAATCATTTTAAAGAAAAAATCGTCCAAATCGGTCAAGCCGTTCTCAAGTTATGCGCTTAATAGAAAAAGTGGGCGTAAAAGTAGGCGTGGTAAATCTTTCTTTCGATGAAAACTTAAAATAGATTAATACGAACATTTGAAAGAACAATTTGTCAAATCGATGGAGCCGTTTTCTGATTTTAGGTAATTCAAAAAAAGTGGGCGTTAAAGTGGG
Organism: Pollenia angustigena; assembly: GCA_930367215.1. Taxonomy (NCBI): domain Eukaryota; kingdom Metazoa; phylum Arthropoda; class Insecta; order Diptera; family Polleniidae; genus Pollenia; species Pollenia angustigena. The sequence goes on along the minus strand of OV884058.1, from coordinate 186,002,304 downwards.
CGGGGCACAATTTCCTGTCCGTAAAAACCTAAGTTGGACCATGGCAATAATTTTAAAGAAAAAATCGTCCAAATCGGTCAAGCCGTTCTCAAGTTATGCGCTTAATAGAAAAAGTGGGCGTAAAAGTAGGCGTGGTAAATTTTTCTTTCGATGAAAACTTAAAATCGATTAATACGAACATTTGAAAGAACAATTTGTCAAATCGATGGAGCCGTTTTCTGATTTAAGGTAATTCGAAAAAAGTGGGCGTAAAAGTGGGAGGGGCAAAATTTTATTTTCGTATAAATCTAAATTGGACCATGGCGATAATTTTAAAGAAAAAATCGTCCAAATAATATAGATGTCATTGGTGGTGCAATATGAAATTTGGATTTTGCCACACCCCTCCGCCCGCAGACCTAAAATCAAAAATCAGACTTCACAGCGTCACCCGCCTGAATATTCTGAAGATTCCCTAAATATATTATCAAAATCGGCCCGTCCGTTCTGGAGTCCATACACATCCTGTTTTATATATATAGATTTTAGCATGAGCAGCGTTGCCTGATTTCGCTGCTGGCAACTCAACTTCAGTTCAGTTGCCATCCGTAATCGGCCCACATATATTTTTTGTAAACTTTCTTTTTTTTTTTTTTTTTAGAATTAATAAAAAGAATCAAAGTTATTCAATTTTATTTTGAAAGTCAGCACATGATTATTCAGACACAACGATCATATCGTATAATGAACTATAGTCCCATTTTCTCCACACTAGTCATTGTTAAGAGTCACCCTCGTATATAATAAGTTTGACTTTATTAAGAATTAAGTAATCAAAAAATAGGCTGACTCAATTATACGAGTCAGCACCTTAGAAACTTGCTGACTTTAATACATAGGCACCAAGAATAATTGTTAAACATCAAATGCACAGACTACGATGCATATTATGGTGTGAAATAATTCCAAAAAAGAACATTGGAACACATTTTTTAGAAAACGACGAACAAGTTGCGGTTAATGTATATGACATTCAATTAAAGCCAAAATTGTTTAAGGCTCGAGGTACAGAGCAATCCAGTGCCCATAACTCTCGCATCGAGAAACTTGTCGATTGAAATGGGTGAAATGAAACATGCCATATGTTGAAACAAACAGCTGTTTTTCTCACTAAACTGTGTCTGTAGTTTTTTTTTTTTGGCGAGTACTAGCAATTAAAACAATTAAAAATGCAAAATACAAGGAATAAATATAACTAGGATCGCCCGGAGGCCGAAATTCGACCACTTGACATTTGCTTTCGAGAAAACCTGTGCGTTATACAACAAAAACGTATACTTTTTAAGAGAACGGCAAAAATGCACTATTCACCCAACTTTGTACGTTTGTCTGTAAGATAAATTAAAAAGCTTTTCAAATACTTTACAGCCCGTTCATCGATCGAAATCGTTAAACAGGCAGTTAATTCAAAAAATTTAGAAAAAAAATATATTGTGCATATCTACACACAAATTCCTTTGAAACGATATACGTTTCATTAAAATCGGTGGGCGATAAGATACTTAAAAATCAACCACAAAAAAATTGTTCCCGTATTTATATATAAGATAATATTTTGTTCTTGGCACATTTTTTATTGTTTAATTATTTTGCTTATAAGATATACGAATGTTTGCAAAGCTCGTTTGCAAACAACAAACATTAAAGTCGCACTTAACATTACTTGGTAAATCCGACGGTTGTATTTTCGCCGCCGTCGTTGAAACATTTTTAATTTTTGTAAATTTTGGTCGCCGTCAACGATTTGTGTGACTGGCGTCCTCAACGTCCACAATGTCACATCGGCTTCGAGTAATATATTATAACATTTATAACGTAACGACGTAATCTCTTTCGATAGTTTTCGACATGATTTACAGACACACATTTTTCTCACTTTTCGAGAAAAGATGGAATATTTTGTTCTCACTAAAGTTACAGAACATATGAACAGAATTGCGGTTACAACAAGATGAAGTCACAGCTCATACAACTCGTCCATAATGTTACTTATGAGTTCCCCTATACAAACATTTTTTAATGCTTAAATTGTACTGTAACTACCTAATGCATTTTGGCAAAAGAAGATGCTAAAGTGAGCACTAAAAATGTTAAAATGGCATCACTACTAAATAATAGCGGAGTTCAACGTTCGGTGCAAATGTTCTTGCGAAAGAGCAAATGCAAAGAATCGCAGATGTTTTCTTAAATCAAACAACAAAATACACAATAGCCCAGTTCACAATCTTGTGGAAATGGTCTTGCATCGTAGCGTTTGCAAAATTGTATAGTATTTCCAATAATCCCAAAAGTAAACTTTAGTATTTACTATACCATTTTGCAAATACTACGATGCAAAACCATTTGCACAAGATAATGAATTGGGCTAATGTAAATAATTAAAACAGCACGAGAAGCAAAACTTTTAAACGTGCTTAATAATTAAACAAGCGAAATTAAATCAACTTATAAATGAATAATAAAGTTAAGACAATATTTTAAAATATTAAGAAAGATACTTGTAACATTTAATATAAGTACTTGTTCTAAAGGCACGTTTTTTATTTCAAAGACTTTCAAATTAAGGAACACAAACATTCACTCATTAATCATTTTTAAAGTGTTTTATTAATTTATTTAAATTTATATAAGTTTTACTTGAATTTATTGGTATTGGCGCACACTAAAATGATATGATTTTTTTTTTGTAATATGAATTCTGTATTTATCTTTCGACTGAATAACTAATTAAAATTTTCATAAATTCTTACGACTTAAGCCTTTTTAGGAGACAAAATAAAAACACTTCAATTCAACTTTCAGCAAAAACTTTTCTTAACTAAAAGTAACTAACAAACAAAAGCTGAAAAATTAAATAGGACCAGTTCTACTGATATTCGTACTGAACGGGCATGTAGCTCACAAATTTACTGACGGCAATTTTAGTTGTGAAGAAACTGGAAGTTTTTCATGGGCAGTTAAATTGGTGGATAGCAATTTATTAACATTTTCATCCAGTCTAGGGAAAATAATCCAAACATTATTGAGCTACCCAGGAACGATATCTATTTTTTTAGTGTTTGTGTATTACACAAAATAAATTTTCCAAAATGTTTCACCAATTAAAGCATTAATCAAAAATAAAATCAGTTTTAATAAAGATATTAATCACGTGAATTTATCGTTCAATCAAGTGAATTGAACGTTAAATCAATTGAATTAAACGTTTTATCAAGTGAATTAAACGTTTAATCAAGTGAGTTAAACGTTCAATTGATACTTTTAATTTAACTAGTGTTCGCCTAGTGGTCAAAATTCGACCATAAATATTCATGTTTCTAATGAAGAAAACATAGTACACAGAAAAAAATAAAAATTGATTTCAATTGAAAAGTTTGTAATATTTATTAAGAAATTAATTAAATTTTCACTAAGTAAAAAATTAATAGTATCAATTAAACGTTTAATTTACTTGATTAAACATTTAATTCACTTGATTAAACGTTTAATTCACCTGATTAAATTTTTGTTTAAAACTTATTTTATTTTTGATCCAAGCATTAATTGGTGAAAAATGTTAGAGCATTTTGTCTGTGTACATCTAAGTATATATGAATTTACATGTTTCGAACATTTTTTTCAGTCTTAGTGGATCGATTCGGCGAGGGACCAGCCTCCGGTTCATATTTTAGCTTCCACGTTAGTAAATTTGATTTTATACGTTCAAAAAATCTTTTTAATTGATTGTCACTCGGGACATGGCATGATTAATTTAATTTTATAATGTCTAAGATTAACGAAAATTAATCAAAGTACCAGATGTTAAGCAAAAAAGTACTAAAAATATCGACTTACATATTATTATTCACTCAGAACCATGCATTTTTAATTTTATCTAGGTCGAATATTAACGAAAATGCAAAACATACCAAAGGAAAAACAAAAAGTACCAAAATTTTTCATCTCACAGGTTTTCATTCACTCAGAACACTGCACCTATAATATTACGTTTCTAAGTTTAGTATTATAGAAAATTTAAAAATTATTACATGATGCACGGAAAAGTAAAAGAAAGAAATAAAATTTTCCGTATTTCCCCTTTTTGGTACTTTTTTCTCCCCATAGAGGTTCGGTTGACAAACAAAGGAAGAAAGCGTTCTTAACTGTTTTGCCTGTGCCGATTTATACATAAGATTTATATAACCGAAGTATTTGAAACCCGGTTTCTAAAAAATGTCGAATAATCGAAACCATTTTTTTATCAAAGTTATTTACGGGAATACAAAATTTACTATTACGATTTTTGTATGACGTGCTAAATTCCCAATTTTCCATATTTGATAAATACACCGAAATTTATTGTTGAGGGAAAGCTAGCCTCTATGCGCATTTCACTGGTTGCTTAGGCCAGATCATCAGGAAACCTTTTCCAAAGATTTTAGAAAAGCTAAAAATAGTATACAAATAAAACCCTAAAGCGAATAATAATTTTAAACACTCAAAGTCTTACTTGTAACAATATCAAAGCTTAAACAAAACACCAACAATAAACAGTGAGTTTATCTTTTCTTATTTAATAATTGAAAAAAAACAATTATTTTTGTATTTGTGTTAGTAGCAAATTTGAATGCTTATAACTCTGAAATTACTGCACAGATTTAAGTAAAATATATATTGTGCACTTCAGTTAGTTAAAATCGTGGTTATTCCAAAATACGCGTCGAAGAAGTGAACATTTACATGAAAACAAAAACAAAACCAAACCAAAGTGATGAAAATTGTTTTTGTTATCTATACACTTCTTAAATAAAATTAACGCGAGAGTTATAACGCGTTTATTTCTCTTTTAAAAACTGTAAACCAAGGTATATTTATAGCAGGTAGCCGCGAGATTACAACAATTGTACAATAAAACAAACAACAGGGCTTTTTATTGCTGTTTTGTGATACGAACTGTCAAACAGCAAAGGAGTTGAAAAGAGACAAAAAAGACAAAAGATAAAGACAAAAAACCTTGCTTACATGTTTACTATACAACATTTGACAGTTTGTATCACAAAACAGTCAAATAAAAAATAACCAGCTGGCTTTCCGAGACTACCTGCTATAAATATACCTTGCTGTAAACCTTGTTTGAAAAACAAAAACAATTTGTGTCAATTTGGTTTTGTTTTGTTTTTGTTTTCATGTAAATGTTCACTTCTTCGACGCGTATTTTGGAATAACCACGAATATCTTTCAAATGTTGTATATTTTGTTCAAATTACGGTTGACATACAGAGGAGGAAAGTGTTCTTAACCGTTTTGCCTTTGCCGATTTATATATAGATTACTGGTGCAAATGTAGTTAATTTTTCAATTTATATCACAAATTTTTTAATTGATATAAATTTAAATTTTTTTTCTGTGTAGTACACAACCCTTATGCAGTATTCTGTTCTGTTTATCTTTATTAAACAGAACAATTAAAGTGAGTTTGAACAACAGTTATGCCAGTAGAAATTTAAAAAATCCCTATTATTCCTACAACCAAAAAATTTTCCCTACGTTAAAAATTTATTGCTTCAAACAACAGCAAATATTTATTATTGTTATAATTAAAGCCGTTATTAACAGCAAGAAAAAACAACTAAAATAAATATTTACATAAGGGTCGCCCAAAAAATGTAAATTCACCCTACATCCCAGGGGACAAACTAATTTATCTACTTTAACATTTCGATGCGCTAAGTTAATCGAAAGGCAGTGCTCAAAGTCTCCAAATATATAACTTTAAAAAAAAAAAACAATTTTTCCAAAACGGCAACACTTTATCGCACCATAACACGACAAATAATTGTCATACAAAAGGAATATTTGGCACATACACATTCATATGTACTAGAGATATAGTTATGGTTAATATATAGGAATTTGGGCAAAATATTTTTGTTTGTTTTCTGCTTCACAAATAATGACTCAAAAGGAATCAGTTATTGCGGTTGAAAAATAAGATTACAATAAACGTTGATTGGTCAGAGAAGTTGGTAAGAGAAGTTTTTGCTGGGATGTTTAACGAAGACATCCAAAGTTTTTCTTTTTTAAGAATTAAGTAGAAAACAAAACAAAACTATTTAAAACATTCTTAAACGGAAATTCTTTAATACACAGACATTCTTTAATACCCTTTCTTCCTTAGAGTCTAAACACAATGTTTGCGGTGCGGTGCGATTTCTCGTTGCGGGAGAGAAAAATAAACATAATACAACGGAAGACGGCGCCGAAAATAGTTGTCATTTTTTGTTTAAAATTTTATTAATTTATTTGTGCACACATTTTTATCATGTTGTTTGTTTTGAATAATGTTGTGAACATTTTCAATAACTATGGCAACATCAGAAAGAGAACGAGTATCAAAAATTGAGAGACAAGGCGAATTAAATTCGCTTTGTTGAGAGAGAAAGAAAGTCCGCAATGAAAATAAATGATGAAACAGAACTGAGTCTTCAACTTCAAGCAAAAATTTTAAAGCCCATAATTAAAACGTCGGCAGTAACTTCAAATTCTCTCTCATTTCTTTCATTTTCTTTTGTTCTTATTTTTCTTTGTTTACAAAATGTATGAAATTGAATGAAAGTATGGTAGCATTGTTAAGAGAATAATTGTATTTATGTGAGAGCATTAGAAAAAACGTCCTCAAAATAAAATTGATTTTATTTCTCGACCGCATTCTCTGGCATAATTTTATGTCAAACTGCATGTAAAAAAACGTTCAGCCCCAGTTCTGTTTCATCATTAAAATAGATTTTAATTTTATGCCGTTCCGCACTGCGGTTTTTTACTTCAAAATCGTATGAAAAACCGCACCGCAATAAATTATCGTTACATTGTGTTCCGACTCTCACTTGAGGGTTACACGCAGGGCTGTCAGATTTGACGATTTATCGTCATTTTGACGATTTCTTGTTCCGAAATTAGCAAAGTGATGATTTGCTGATTTTTTTCTAACAAGTGACGATTTTTATTAGTTCCAAAGTCTGAATAAAGCATTAAATTTTCTGACACGTTAATTTTTTAATATTGGAATGCTTAACAGCCCTACCTTAACAATAGCGGAAGGTGGAACGTTTTGTTTCACTTAGCTTTTACGCTGATATGCCATACCTTAGCAAGAGTGTCAACGTTGTGTCACGAACAGAAGTGATAGCTTTATTGTTTAATAAAAATAACAAATTGTAAATAAAAATAGAGATTAAAACGTTAGATTGACCAAAAAATAGCTAAATTGCCATTATTAATTAACGATGGCTGCAAACTTCACTATTAAACAAGCTGTAAAAATCGGCTGTAATATGCAAGTTTTAAGAAAATCTTGAAATGATTATTTTCAGAGCACAAAAACAACAATGTAACACTTTGTTTATCTTTCGTCAAACCATCATCGAATGAATCTTTTACGACTCTCTGTATAAATAATTTTTCAACAATTATACGGCGAACATTTCACGAGTTGTAGCTGCATGAGTCTCATACGATTCTTGACATGAAAGACTCGATAGATAAGCTTTACCCACGTCTTAAGGCCCAACCATAATATGCTTAACCTACTGTCAAAAATTGCCAAAAAGTCTCTCAAATGTATTTAAAAAAACTATAACAAAATCAAAAAACATTTGATTCCGTACGGAATGTGCGATTTCGCACTTTGCTTATGCAAATAACAGTTTCATAAAACTAAACAAAAAGTTTCCGTAAGTTCAATATGGTTTGCTTCATATCCATAATCCAACTTAAGCACATTATGGTTAGGCCTTTAAACGATTCCCACAACGATTGAATTAGCGTCTTTCGCTGTGCTTTGGAAGAATCTCAGTCGTGTTACAAAACAGTGTTAAAAAACACTAAATTTTAAGTTTTCCGATTTTTTGACGTGAAAGACGATTTTTTTATTTTTTATCAGGAAATTGACAATTTACTCAAAAAATTTATCTGGCAGCCCTGGTTACACGATAAAGTTTTGGCTATCAAGCTTTAATACACTCACACTTTTTTACCAATACACTCATACTTTTAAAAATTGATACGAACTTGCCTTTAAAATTCTCTTTCCAGTGAGTGTTTCAATTTACGTTCTAGAAAACAGCTGATTTCAAGGTTAGTGAGCAAATTTTTCGTTTGTCTTTATAAATTGTTTTCTTGAAGGCATCTTGAAAGGAAATTGCTCAAAAATTGAATGTAGCCTACGTCACAGCTTTCAATTTATGTAAATTTTGACAAGCAGTATATGTAAAAGACAACAAAGAACAACTTGACCGTGTGGCCGTAAGGTTAGGGACGTATGTATATTAGACCGGGTCGACCTCCATACAAAAAAAAAAGTTGTGCCAGTCACCCCTTAGAATGAAACATATGTCAATGAAGTTTCTAAAACAGGAAAACAATTTTTTTGCCACGCCCCAAAATACAGCACTTTTGGGTTTTTTATATGTAGTGCTGCCATTTGAAGTCCGATCTCATCATATCGCATATCGTTTTTCATGGCTTGATAGGGGCTTCATTTTTGTCTTTGGTGACTTTTCAATCCGACCTGAAATTCTGGGCGCCAATTATGCCATCTCGGATTCTTCCCCCAAATGTCCAATTTTTTTTTACGTGCCAAGTAAGTCCTTATAAAACTACGTATGTATAGATTTTAATATGCTCACTTTTATGACACGCCTCCAAATTAAGCCCGTTTTTTTCTTTTTCACATACATACTACATTAAAACAAGTAGAAGCCAATAAGAACTTTAAAAAAATTATTTTTGCCACGTAAAAAATTGGACATTTGGGGGAAGGATCCGAGATGGCATAAGTGGCGCCCAGAATTTCAAGTCGGATTGAAAAGTCAACAAAGACAAAAATGAAGCCACTATCAAGCCATGCACAACGATATGCGATATGATGGGATCGGACTTTAAATGGCAGCGCTATATATAAAAAACCAAAAGTGCTGTGTTTTGGGGCGTGGCAAAAAAATGTTTTTCCTGTTTATTGACATATCTTTCATTCTAGGGGGTGACTGGCACAACTTTTTTTCGACCCACCCTAATGTGTATTAACCCTCCAAAAAATTAAGTAGCTGAATAAGTTAATAAATGTTTACTTGAAAGAAAAAAGGGATATTATTTATGCCCGTAATTTCTACAAAAATAAAGCTGGTCGTGTTCGTACCTAAAGCCTGGTACTCTGTTCAACATTTCAAGTGAAATGATGTCAAAACGCATGTGAAAAAAACTTGTCCGGAATATCTATGAAATAATGTTGATAGAGTTGTACTCTGTTCATTCTGTGAAAAACTTCCGAAATGTTTCTGGCAACATTTTTTTACAACTGCGAAATAAAGTAAGCTGCATTTATTTCACGCGGAATTTTAAGCAAAAACAAAAAAATATTTTTAAAGAAATAAAAAATGTATATAACACAACCGGTAACAGTTTCTTATCCATATTTACTTTCTTTTTTATTAAATTTTTTTATTAAAAAAAATAAATTTTAGTAAAATGCATGTGGGGTTTGTTTACATACGCAAAACAATGTCGCATACTTAACATGAATAAAAACGCCAAATTGTACAAACTCGCAAGATAGGTAACATTGATACATGTCAATATTTTCGTGTGAAATAATAAATGTTACTCAAAATTGTTCACAAATTTGAACAGAGTACTAGACTTTACAGTTAAATTTACCTTTTTCAACCAACGTCTGGCCAACGTGTTTTATTTAACCTTCAGTTTTCTTTTAAAATATGGCAGCTTTTACACCATAGATTTCTTTTTGCAGAAATAACGAGCATGAGTATTTGCTTTAACTTGGTTAAAAATAAAACAATATATTTTTTTGGCGTTCTTGGATAACAGCGTATCTAAAAATAAAAAATATGAGTTGGTTGTGTAACGTGCCTGCATGTAAAGAAACGACCAAGCATTAAGAGACTTCTGAACCCGTTTTAATGCTAGTAAATTGTCGTTCTTAAGTCCATTAATTAACACTTAAAAGCGATAAGGTGTGCATATTACATATCTTCACAAAGTTTATACATTTTATTTCAACATTACGACATGTCTGTTCTTTGTCGTCTGTCTATGTAAAACTAGTGATAAATGTAAAGGTCGCAATTTAAAAGATGATATTTTAGTACAACAAATTTGTTCTAGGCCGATAATTGGTAAATCTTTTCAAAACCGCTCCATGACCTAAGCTAGTCCCCATACCAATGACCATCCGGTATAGCCTGTAAAAAATTACAAATACTTATTTTAATGGCGTTCAAGCTGCATTTCGAACGTGCAAATCTTCGTTCATCTTTTGTCTCTTGGCTGCAAATCGTGTGCTACACAGAAAAAATTATTTTTCCAATTCAAACAAAATATTTGTAGAATCAAAAAAGTTTTTGTCTGAAATCGGTCCTGTTAACAAATTTGCATATTCAAACAATTTATTTGCATTTTGTTTATTGAAAAAAACACTGATTTTTTCAAACAAATAATTTAACTGAATCAAACAAAAAGTTTACTGAAATTTATATACTAAATTTAAAATCAAAAAAAAAAAAGTTTTTGCACAAGCAATGACGCGCACACAAGTAAGCACTGTATGAGAAGATGACGGCAGAGCAGAGCCGGCTTTAAGACTCATTTTTTTTTTTGTTGGAATAATTTTTGAACGAAGTCTTATTTTTATACACACAACACAATGTTTTTCTTTATCACTCTCTGTTGCTGTATCCTTTCCTTTGCTAAAGAAGAAATGTAACGGCAGCAGACCGGCTCGATATGTTTTTCGTCATCATTCTTCTATTTTTGTATTTGATTTATTTCACCAAACCGTTTTAAAAAATTGAATACGGGATTTTGTTTCTTATAATGTTGTTTCTGCTATTGTTTTTCTTATAGTTGCACTTTTTTAAAGCGTCCAAAAATAGACTGTGTGTGTTTTTTGTTGTTGTTCTTATATTTCACATAAAGAAGTGTTGCTTACGATCAAATAATAAAATGCAAAAAGACGACATCATTAAAGAGCGTTAAATATTTCATACAAAGTTATGAAAACTTGATACCAATAACGCGTTTATTATATTTTTGAAGAGTTGTCCACATTTTTGTTGGTTAAAAAAAAATCAAACAAAAAAATTGATTTGAATCAGTAAAAAAATTTATAGAAATTAAAAAAATTCTCAAACAAGCGTTTGTTTGAAAATAATTCGGCAATAATTTTTTCTGTGTACCCAATTTCCACGCTTTTAGGTTAATCCTGCTGCTTGCAAATGTCCTTCATTTGTTCTCAAGTAGCTTCTAATGAGTTAACAAGATCTTCTTAACGTTGACAACAATAATTAGTATTGTGGTAATTTTGTTGAACTATTTATGGTTTTTAATCCAACAACAATCTTCATGTACACAAAAAAAAAAATAAAAATTGATTTCAAATAAAAAATGTGTAATATTAATTAAAAAATAATTAAATTTGCGCCTTTAAACCAATTAATAGTGCCAATTAAACGTTTAATTCACTTGATTAAATTTTTAATTAAAACTTGTTTTTTTTTTTTTTTTTTTGTTATTAATGCTTTAATTGGTGAAAAATTTTTTAAGTTTTTTTTGTGTAGTAATAATTCCAATTCATCATCTTCGATCTTGTTTTCCTTTTCCTGTCAAAAATACCACTTCTGAACAGTCAAAACCATCTTTTACATGGTGAAACCAATAAGTCTTATTCAGTACAAGCTGCTTGTTAGTCGACCCAGAAAAAATTCTTAAAAATTGTTCACCAATTAAAGCATTAATCAAAAATAATATCAATTTTAATTAAAAATTTAATCATGTGAATTAAACATTTAATTAATACTATTAATTTGTTTTCTTGTGCATATTTTTATTATTTTTTTAATTAATGTCAATTTCAATTCAAATAAATTAAAATTTTTTTCCTGTGTAGGATTACACGCGTCAACATTGGGATTTTTAGGAGAGAAAAGAAAGAAGAAACAGGGTCAGCCTTTTTTGATATTTTATTCGTAATTAGATGCACAAAGTTGACTCCAGGTTATTATCATAAAAATATAAAAAGAAGAGAAAGCTAGAGACCCTATTTCATCTGTCCAGAAAAACCTAACTCTTTAGTTGTATTAGTAAGAAATGTCAGTTTAACTTCACACGTAAGACATTTTTAGAGAATTTTTGTTCCTTATTTTAAGATAATTATCTTTAGTCGTTTGCCTTTATTTATTACAAGTAAACACAGAAAAAAATATAAATTGAATTCTATTAAAAAAAAAAAAAAAATTGTGACATTAATTAAAAAATTAATAATATTTACACCAATAAACAAATTAATTATCAATTAATTAATAATAATGCAGTAATTTTGTTTGATTCACTTTAAATTATGCATTTGATGAAATTTTTAATTAAAACTGATTTTATATTTGATTAATAGTTAAATTAAAAAAAATTGGCGAGTCATCGAAAAAAAGTGAAACAGATGTCTGAGTGTAACCATTTGCAACAAATTTTTAAGGGAATTCAAAAGAAAAGTTGAAGCGTGTAAGCATAGACTTAGTGCTACAGCTGCATTTTTTTCTTTTTTATTTTAAGAAGTAAACAACACTTTCCGCAAATTATGCTTTGTTAGCACACATTCGATAATTTCAAAGCAAACAAAACAAAACTTTGTTGCATACCCTTTTTTGTTCATTGCCTGGTTGAAAATAAACGACAGTAGCCGCTCGCTTAAAACATACTTATTAAAGACGCAAACCATGTGAAAAATATACGCCATCTTTTAAATTCGTTAAGTTAATTTTATAATTGCAGTACTGTTATTTCCCTTCATTTATTTGATTGTTAATTTGTTTAACAAACAAATAAAATAAATAGCGATGAAATGAATACCTAAAAATACTAAAAAACTCTGATTGAAAAACTCTGTAAACAGTTGAAATACAAAATTATTTAAATTATTTATGCCACTCCCACGAAATGCCTCGTTTTTCGGGGAAAAAAATATTTATTTACTCACTCAACATTTGCTTCATAGATTTGATGTAGTAGAGACGAAGTTTTGCTGTTTTTCCTCCAGTTCGTATCCTTATCTAACTTGTGTTTACTCAATTACTAACAGCAATTGTAAGTTTTTCAATTAATTTTTCCGCTTTTCTTTTAATTTGTTTTTTCTTTTTTTTTTTTTGTTGCCGAAAATGTTTAGTGAAGTCAAAAAATGATTATAATTTTATGTCACAAGAAATGAGAGGGTGGGCACTTGAAACTTCACAGACAGCTGGCAGGAAATTGAGAAAATATGGCGGCCATCAACAGACAAACAAAAAGCAATTGGTCTATTAGTAGAGTGGTTGGGATGTAATAGATTTTATGGTTTCAAGAGTGTTTTTTTCTTTCTTATTTGTTTAACAAATTGGAATTTCTGTTGAAATTGCAATTGAAAGGACAACGAACCTAATAAAATAATTAAGCATTAACAAATTATTCTATTAGGAAAAATTTTTAAACCGGCATTGGCAGGACGCAAAGTAAAGAATTAGAATAACATTTGATTGAATATTGTTAGTTCATACATAAATAAATTAATAAATTAAACATACAATACATGTGTAATTGGCCTTATAGGCTTCTTTATATTGATTAAATTGAATAAATAAATAAATTGTGAAAAAAACTTTTAACTTTTTGCTGAAAAGCCATTATTTTTTTTTTTTATTAAAGAGCAATAAAATCATTATGAAGTTATTGTAATTTAAGAACAATTTTGATTTTTAGTTGAACTGTTAATTTTTAATTTTTTTTTTTTTTTATATTCTTTAATCAGGGTTGAGTTCATCAAATTTAATTTTCATTAAATTGTTTTCACTGAGGGAAGGAATTTTACAACTTGGAATTTTTATTAAAATTTGTTGATAATTTTGCTTGGCTGAGCTGGGATTTGAACCCGGGTTGATCTTTACATGTTTCAAGAAACACCATTTTCTATCGTCGGAAGATCTTTGAGTTCTACCCACTGCGGTGCCCGTTAGCCAACAGTCAAACATCCAACTTTAACCAGTAGTACTGGTGGTTCGAAATTTGCTGTTATTATCACTTAAATTTCAAATTACATGTTGCCTCCTTTTTCCTCTGTTTTTTCGTATTCTTTTGTCTAATCAGTATGCTCATGGGTAAAAGTTGTGTCGTACAGTGTTATTATTTATTAATATCCAAAATTCGAAAGTCCCAATCCGAAAATACAGAATTTTTATAGATTTTTAACAAAAACCTGGGGGCAAATCGCGACATTCGATATCGATCGAAATTCCCATGTAAATTGTCTTGCAATTTCGATCGATATCGAATGTCGCAATTTGCAACCTGCTGTTCGTTATAGTCGAGAGGTTATCAGGCCTGTCACAGAAATCAATTCCGATCGAAAGTGATTTCGTTTAATGTGAAGCAAGATACGAAATCACTTTCAATTTCGATCGGAATTGATTTTTGTGATTGTCCTGTATAACTGCTATACAATCGGATATGTAGTCTAAAAGTCCTACCAATTACCATTGTTCCCTCTTTAAGAAATCTTAACCTGAAGTTTGAAAAAAATCCAATTTTTCGTTATGTACATATTTTTTCGCCATTTTTTTTTTTTTAGTTTTTTTGTGTTTTTTTCCATAAATCTGTCTTTCATCCTTTAGAGAAGTAATCTTGGGTTCAGGGGTTAAACATTTGTTTTAATATTTTTTGGTGAAACATTTTTGGATTTAATTTCCATTTTTATTTTTTGTTTCATTTTTCGTTTACGTTGAGCGATTTCTCGTTTGGGCGATTTTTCACTCCTGAAATAGTCGAGCTCTCGGTGAAGGGTGTGAAAGATTCGGCGCAATTATTTTAACAAAGACTCTAACAAGTCAAGAAATGCTCTTTGGGTTTTATAGAAGAAGGAAACGGTCACAAAGTCTGATCTATTGTGCAGTTGGAAATGAAAAAAATCGAGTCTGGCTCTGGCCTATAGGCTATAGGCTATAGTCAAGGTCATTAAGTCGTAGAATAGTGACGATTCAAGTCTTATCAATTGTCTATTCTTAAATCTAATGGGTGATTTTTTAAGAGCTATGGGAAAGTAAAAAAAAACACATAAAATTCAGAAAAATGCATGAAATCTGTATTTGAATCGATAGTACGGTCCATATAATTTAATGTTTGAAGATTATTTCATGCAAATGTTGACCGTGACTGCGCCTCAAATGGTCCATCCGCTTAGTCCAATTTTGGCATACACTTTCCAACATTTCGGCCGGTATCTCATGAATAAATGCTTCAATGTTGTCTTCCAATGCGTCAATTGAAGCGGAGTCTCACAAAAAGTCACAGGTTACCCTGATTAACTTTGCCGTTTGTATTTTAAATCAATACTATTCTTTGCCCATTCATTCGCTTCTAAAGAAATGCAAAGCGTTTTGAAATGTCTGTGTTTGACATAAAAGTTAGTTTTGTGTCGAGTAAAACAGGAAATTAGTTTTTTTCTTCTCCTTCTAACTTTAAGAAGACAAAAGGGGCCAAAGACACAAAAACATACATATAAAAAACATCTTCAGATTATTTAACGATGTTTATGCTGCTTAATAAATAGGGACTTCTTCGGTACGCATAACACTGTCTCACAAACACAGACAGTTAGTCAAACTTATTCCTCAAACAAACAGGAGTTGAAATAAAATAGAACTCTTAATAAAAAATTTAAAAGAGATGACTAAAATAGGAAGAAAACGTACAAGTAATTTTTAATTTTTTTGTTTTTTCTTCAACCCGCTAAAGAAATTGAAAATCAAGAAGACATACAATAGATTTTTTTTTGTAAAATTACCAAGAAAATTAAAATAGAATTCTAATAGAAAATAAAAAAAACATTAAAGACAGATTAAACCAGTGTTCGAAAATAAGCACTAAATATCGCTCCTTAGTGTTCGCTTCGGTAGATTTGTGGAGAACACAAACGCTAATAGTGTTTGTGTAGAAAATCATTAAAAAAATAACGTTTCCCTGTTTGTCATCTTTCGAACACAAAAATAAAACTGTTCTTATCCAACTCAACAAAAGATGAGAACATTTAATTCCGTTTGGTTTTTTTTTCAAATCACAAACTTCATTGTGTTCGGTTCGGCTGATTAATGTTCGTTCGCTTCTTTTGTGCTTGGCGTCCTTTTGTTCAAACATTTTTTACAAAAACAAAAAAACACATACGAAAAAAAAACAAAAAGCCTGCTAAATAATTTTGCACAAACAAAACATACACACACAAGCTGTTCGTGCTGCGGTCGTTGCTAAAATTTTTTGTTTGTTCATTTCTTTATCAATGTTTAAAAAGAATTATTAAAGAACATTAAAATATAATGTTTGTCTACAGTATCACGACAATTGTTCTGTTTTTTAACGAAGAACAGAACACTATATAATGTTCGGCTCTTTCTTGAAAATAGTTACGAATGGTATTAAGGGTTGTGTACGTCTGCACAAACATTAAAAAATAGATATCGTTCCTGAATGTGTAAGCCGAACGCTAAATAATGTTCTTTTTATTTTCGAACACTGGTTTAAACAAAAGTGAAGAAAAAAAAAGAAAAACTGTCTATTAGTTGAGAGACACTGCAAACATGGATGAAAGAAGACGTCTTAATGTCTAACAGCCTATAAAATGTACAAAACTATTTAACGAAACGACAAAAAAAAAATATAAATGAAAAGAATATAAAATAAGGGAAATTGAAAAAAGAAAAAACTGATGTTTGTACTGAACTAGAAAAATCCTACAAATATGTGAAAATGTGAAAGTTTGTTAGTTTGTGGCTCAATCACGCGAAAAAAGTGTAATATATTTATGACAGCGCATAGAGAAAGGGACCAGTACGGTAAATGGAACAGTAAAAATCTACTACAAAGTGGACCAACAAGGTTGAGATGTGTCGCTTTCAAATGAGACCAATATCAACACACTAGAGTGGTTCGAAAAAAATTTTTTTTGTCAGTCCCCCCCCTAGGATTAAAGATCATGTAAAAACAATTCCATAAATATTTTTTTTATTTTTTTGCCAAGCCTAGAAATACCGCCCTTTTAGTTTTTTGTTCACTGCGTCGCCATTTTTAGTCCGATCATAACATTTTGTGTATCGGTGTTCATGGCTCTGTAAGGGCTACATTTCTGTCTTTAATAGTTTTTTTTCTACCACGCAAATTCTAGTCATGTCTTTCAAAAGCTCGGTTTATACCCGCCCAAACGCTAAATATTTTTGAGCTAAAATGAAGCTGTGTTATTTTGATACATCTTCTGTATTGAAGCTATTTATTTTTATTCATAAACAAAGAAGTTATAGGAGTTAAAAGAAATACTTTACGTGCTTTGAAATATGGCAACACTTTTGACAAAAATGGCGTTTTCTTTTATTTGACATTTTAAATGAAGAAAAAGTTTCGAAATTTTAAACAGAAATTTATAACTGTAAAAGTGACGACTATTTTTGTTACGAAGAAAAATTTGTAGCTCCCGTAGTCCTGCGTAAATTCATAGCTATAAAAACTCTAACTTTAATATACTATATGTATACTTATAAAAAAAGTATATACAAAATGTTATGATCGGACTAAAAATGGCGACACAGTGAACAAAAAACTAAAAGGGCGGTATTTCTAGGCTTGGCAAAAAAATAAAAAAACTATTTTTGGAATTGTTTTTACATTATCTTTAATCCTAGGGGGGGACTGACAAAAAAAAATTTTTTTTCGAACCAATATATGGTACACCATAGATACAAAGATAAAATGGCTCTCCTGAACAAAACCCTTAGGTCCCTTTTTATTTTGCGCGTCACATTTGTCACATGGTGGACGAAAAGCATATGGCCTAGATTCAAATAAAGGGTATTTTTTAGAGAAAAATCGGGGAAAAATTGGTACTTTTTTAGGTTTTTTTTTTTATACCCTCCACCACAATTAGTTGTGAAGAGGGTATATTAAGTTTGTCATTCCGTGTGAAACTTTTTTATTATTAATCTCAGACCCTATAAAGTATATATATTCTGGGTCCATGAGTAATTTTAAGTCGATTTAGCCATGTCCGTCTGTCTGTCCGTCTGTCCGTCTGTTGAAAACACGCTCACTTTCGAAAAACTCAAAAGAAATAAACAAACTTGGTGTCAAATTGCTTGTAGTTATCCTAAGCAGTTTGGGATTGAAATCCAGCAAAATCGGTTCAATAGGATCTGAGCTATGAATCAAAATGTAGAACCACCACCTAAAAAAAATTAAAAATTTTGTTACAAAAACTCACATAAATGGTGGAAAAATGCACAGAATGATATAAGATTTCGCAATAGTTCGTTTTATTTAACTAGAAATCACGCTGTAAAATTTCTTGAAGATACGTCCATGATTTACCCTAGGCCCCATATAAGCCCTACTCCCGGAAAACAGTATAGTAAGCCTAAAACACTAACTAACAATGCTATCATAACAAATTTTGGCACGTCATAGTTAAATAAGACTAGAAATGAATCTAATAAGTTTCGTGAAGATCGGTCCATAATTTACCATAGACCCCATATAAAACCTACTTCCAGAAAACAGTTTAGTACGCCTAAATCCGTAAACAATAATGCTATCATAACAAAATTTGGTACATCAAAATTTTTTAGAACTAAAAATAAGACTGTGAAATTTCGTGAAGATCGGTCCATAGTTTACCATAGGCCCCATATAAACCTTACGCCCGGAAAAGAGCTTAGTAAGCCTAAATACGTAAAAAATAATGCTATGATAATAAAATTTGGAAATTATAAGTTTTACAGGACTAGAAATAAGACTGTGAAATTTCGTGAAGATCAGTTCATAATTTACCCTAGGCCCCATATAAACCTTACGCCCGGAAAACAGCTTAGTACGCCTAAAAACGTAAAAACTAACGCTATCATAACAAAATTTGATACATCACAGTTTTATAGAACTAGAAATGACACTGTGAAATTTAGTGAAGATCGCTGCATAACTTACCATAGGCCTCATATAAAGCCCACTCTGGTAAAATAATTAAATACGCGGTAAACTTTCTTCCAGTTTAGCTTCATATGGCCATAAAAAATGTTATGCAATTTTGTGATATACGGTCCATAATTTTCCTTAGATTCCATTTTAGCAGCCTTCTGAAATTTACTGTTTTTAATACCAGAAATCGTTCTGCAGAATTTGGGATGATTGAATCATAGCTTACCATGGCTTTTATATAATTTGTTCTCTTTTAAATCATTTAAGTTCATCTTAAACTGATATTCTACTCAAACTTTTTAAAATTGATTCTGATTGTCGGTCAATAATTTTATATATGTAGGTCTAAACCGCAACAAATTTTAATGCAGATGTCTGTTTTTACAAAGATTATAATAATAAATAGACATCATACAGATATTACTCCTAAAACATTCGAAGTGTCGGTGGAGGGTATCAAAGATTCGGCACAGCCGAATATAGCACTCTAACTTGTTTTTGATAAATTTGGTGTACAGATAACATATGGTTCAGTGGTCGGAATACACATATTAAGAGACCCCTTGCTTTACATATGGATAAATGCTCAGAAGTATGGAGTGTTTGACGCAGAGAAAAGACATGTGTACAGGTGAATATGGTCACCTCCAACAAAAACATTTTTAAGGAAAATTTTAAAAATATTATGTTTAATTTAAACAAACTATATATACAATAATATGGTTAAATTAAACATAATATGTTTAAAATTTTCTTTAAAATAGTTTTGTTTGAGTTGACTAAAAACGTCGATTACGTCTTACAGTGGTCCGGACGAAAAGCCAATACGTTTCGTGGAGGGTGGGCTGTATATAGGGGTGGATTTGGGCTACGGCTCCAGAATACCAGCCAAGGATCCAAACAACTTTTGGTATATTCCCAGAGAGAACGCTGATTGCGTTTCCGGGTTTATGGAGTGTATAGGGTGGCTCCGGTATTCAGTGCTATAAAACCTCTTAACAAAGTATCCAAACAACTTGGTAATATTCTAAAAGCCAGAACAAGAGATAAAAAAGGCACAGGTATTTATACAAACAGAAAGCACTTCTAACCATATAAAAACACTTTCCTTGTTTTCCAAACGTTACAAAATTTCTATTTATTTGGTGCAAAAATGCAAAATTTACTACAAAGTATTTAATTTCCAAGCAATTTAATTAACTAATTTATAAAATAAAGTCACAAAAACAATTTAATTATTTTAAAACGATTAAAAATAAAGCCGTCCAAGATCGCTTTCAAAACAATGATTCGACTTAGAACCAATTTTAAGTATAATACATGATGACAGTGGAGCCTGAAGTTGTCATCTCCCTTCACACACAATTGACACCAGAGATGGGAAATCCGCTGCCTTCTGTTCAGACGTAAACATTGACCATATTTAAACATGTCTTTTCTCTGGCTGTGTGTTGCCGAAAAATAATAATTCCTATAATGTTGTTTATTTAAATATTTTAACATAAAATAGAATAGATAAAGAAAACTACATAAAATATTTTTTAAATTTCTTTCAATCTTGCTTTTATTTTCACGTGAATAAAGTCACGGGTAAAAGCTAGTAAATAATAGAAAACGAAAGAAATCTTAAATAACTGTGTCGAATACAAGCTTAAGAAACTTAAGTCTAGTCTTTTGTCTGACCTAAAGTTAAGTTTATTGTCGATAAAGATGCAACATCGTTCATAAAAACATTATATTTCCCCGATGTTAATAACATCGATGTTTTTACTAACAAAATATTTTTGCCAAATTCGTTCCAAGGTCGGTCCGAAAATGAGTCAAAAATCAAATGAGTGATTTGCAAGAGTGGCGCACCACTTGGCCGATCACTGATTTTTAAAGTAAACTGGAATAATTGTCTAGCGCTGTTCAATTGTGAGTCTATTCATGATGATTTACCAGAATATACAGATAATAAATGTCAAAAAGTGAGCACAACATGACAGCCCGTTTGACAGTTAGCCCCTTCGCAAGTTCTATCGGGCTAAAAAAAGCACCCTCTAGCTATAAATACCTCTTAGCCCGTATGATTTATATTAATTCAAAATTTTAAATAAATCATACGCCCTGCTGTCACAATTTTTTTTACCAAAAAACGCTTTTATTTACTATTAAGAATTTTGTTTGGCCTCTCTTCTTTCGCAATCTTCTTGAAACACAATGAATACAATAAATAAATAAGTAAATAATACAAATAGAATAAAAGTCTTAAGAGAATGAAAAGAATAAATAGAGTAAATAATAAAAAGTAAAGATTATTTATGCAAATCTCTATTTTATTTCAGCAAGTTTTTTTTCCATGGTGAGTTGTTAACGTATCAGGACAGATTCAAATGCAAAACGGAAAAAAGCTTATACCAAAAAAAAAATATACAAAAAAATACAGACAAATATGCAACAACAAATCAAATTAAGAAAATCTTTTGGGAAATAAAAACCCACATTTTTTGCTCAACTCTGAAAGATAATTATAATTCTTTTCCTAAGTTGTATTTTTATTCGACCTTTAAAATTCAATATTAAGTTAAAATGCTTTTCTTTAATTACTTCTTAAATATATTCGTTTTATTTGGTATTAAATTTGTTTTTTCTTTCTTTGCTAACAATTTATATTTTTGAAAAGATGTAAAAAAAAGGGTAAAAGCTGACAGAAATGGTTTAAGGAAATTGTTTAAATTGATGTACACATACATCATACATACAACAAATATTCAACATACATTACTTTGACCTTGAGAACACGTGTAGAATAAACATTGAAGGCATTGATGGATAGACACATGAAAACTTGAAAAAAACCTGCCTTTAAATAAAACCAAGTTGATATACCAAACATTCTTTTACATTTCTTGTACTGTCAACATTTTAATAGGAATACAAAATAATGCCTGGAGGCAGTATTTACTTATAAATTATCCCTAATAACCGTTTGTTAAATTTGATAATCGATTATGATTACGGGGGTGAGAAACTACTTTTAGGGCCATTATTATAACTTGGCGTTAGCTGTTATCCGACAGTTAACAGACGCTTTTTGACAGATAACACATTATTATCTGTCAATTTAATCTTAACTTTAGCTAACTTCAAGTTGTAATAATGGCCCTTAAAATAATATTCTATAGAGTATATTTTTAAACCCACTATTACACAAAATTGTGGGAAAAAAACAACAAAAAAATTGTATTCAAAAGGTTAAAATATGAGCAGTGGGGTTTTTCTTGACGAACCTCATTCTGGGCGTTCAATTTTGGCCGCTTTTCAAACATTGCTGGTCACTAGCAAGGCGAACGATGTTGGCTTCAATTATTGCTGGTTTATCAGCATAAATCGGTGGCTTGACGTAGCAGTACAGGAAATAATTGAGAGGTGAAAAATCGCATGATCTAAGAGGCCAATTGACAGGTCCATTTCTCTAAATTTAACAATAGCCAAATTTTGATTTCAATAACTAATTCGATGGTTGCATAAAAGTAAGCGCCATCCTGATAAAATCACATCTTGCACGGATCAATGCCATCATCTATATTTTTAACCAAAAGAATCATCGATTTTCAAACAAAAAATCATCGATTTTCAAACAAAAAATCATCGATTTTCAACCGAAAGAACCTTTAAAAGTTATTAAAAGTTATTAAAAGCTGATTATTTAACGATATTGTTATAGAGAAATATTAAGATTTTACTAATTTTATAAATTTACCCATTAACTTGTCCACTTAGATGAACAATCAGACTGAAGAGTTGTGCAAACGTAATTTCTAACACATGAGAATGTTTTATTGTATGTTTTCTTTAATATTTATCTTTCTTAAAATAGGTGATATTTGATAAAAATTATTCCAAAAAAAATCCTTACATGGCCTGGAATCTAAGGAAGAGTTCAAAGAGAAATATGTTATTCGGATTAACAGCAAATTTTTATTTTATTTTGTTCAATATTCAGTTAAATTATTACGGAAAAAATTTCACGTTCGAAATGTCACGTATCGACCCAGATTTTGCCTTAAAAAAAAGAAAATACGGAAGATTTTGAAATGAAACCAAGACATTTTAATGTTACATTGCTACGTAAAATTCTGAAAGTAGTTTGACTAAAAAATTGTGCCAGGTTTCGCTGAATTACGCCTTTTTATACATGGCCACAAAAACTACTTCTGTTTTTTTCACGTTCGAACCGCTACTTCTTTTGCCATTATCTTTGACCTAGAATCACGCCCTCCATAAACTTTAGCATAGATAACAGTGCTTTCTTAGCGCTATAATTTAAGGGATAAGAGAACGTAAAAATATTTTTTGTTTAAAATGTTATTGCATTTTTGATGCGTACGACCGTCACGTTCAACACTTTGGAATTACCCATATATGTACTAGGGCGGGTCAAATTGTAAGGAATGATTTTTTTGATGAAGCGTATAGCACAAACGTAATCTATAGGTGATTCTGAGAAATTTTGCTCAAGACACCATAACTCTAAGTCGGGTTTGGAGCCCCCCAAAATTTCAAAATAGATATTTTCCCATATACACATAGAATAATTTAATTCAATTCGTCATAAAATCGGATAGAATTAAAGTAGATTTCTCAATCTGGGCTGGGGATATTTTGTCAAAATGCCACAGATATCGTGTTTACTAGGATATCGTCTTAAATTTAAATTCCTTAATAATGAACTGTCCGAGCTTTACTGCCGTGCATAGGAAAAAGGCATTAAAGTGTAAAAATTAAAATCAAGGAATGCTGAAATATCAATTTTGTAACTTATTATTAATTTCAAATATTTGGCAAGCTGTAAAAATTGCCGCTACACAGAAAAAAATTTTTGCACCAGTAAAAGCATTAATCAAAAATCAAATCAATTTTAATTTAAAATTTAATTAAGTAAATTAAACGTTTAATCAAGTGAATTAGACGTATAATTAACTGAACTAAACGTTTAATTGATTTTATTTATTTGTTTTCCGGTGCGAATTAATATTGTCAAGTAAACGTTTAATACACTTGAGTAAAAGTTAAATTCACGTTTAATTAACCTGATGTCTAATTAAAACTGATTTTATTTTTGATTAATGCATTTAATGGTGCAAAATTTTTTCTGTGTACTTTAATTTGACATTATTAATTCTATAATTTTTGAATAGAAAATTTTTAATAGAAGTTAATTGGCAGGAAAATTAAAAAAGGCAGTTAGGCCCGTTTTCACAACTAACCGATAGTTAAAGGTTGGATTTTATCGGCCGTATAAAAAGTATTCCTTTATTACAACTTTACTTTAACCTACCAGATAGGATGAACCTTAATTTACTTTATCGCTCACTTTAGGTTAAAATAAAGTTTTAATAATGGAACAATTTTTATAAGGCCTTTTAAAGTATACTTTAAGCTATCGGTAAGTTGTGAAAACGGGCCTTTGTGAATTTCCCTGCCTTTTCCTAAGTACGGCAGTATAGTATTGTCTAAAGAATGTTTCTAGAATGAAGTATGGGTTTTTGTATATCATTTAATCTGGTATATCCAAATGTATGTAGTTTAGTCTCTAGTGTGGATAAATAATTTGTTTATATTTAATATGAACACAAGTAAAGTCTGTAGTCTTGGCTACTAGTAAGTCTAAAATCTAAAGGCTAAAGTGTAGTCCTTAGTTTGGGCTATCGTTTGGGCTAATAAACAGTCTGGGCTATTATCTAGGCTATAGTCACGTTCGCAGTGAGAACTATAGTTTTCTTTCTAGTCTATAACATAGTCTAATTTTCAGCCTGAGCTGTTTTAAATAAAGAAAATTTTAGTTGTTCTACACTGATAGAAAAATGCATATTCATATTGATGATGCCCTAACATCAGAATTATGACATCAATGTTACTGCAAATGGCATCAATGATGCAAAAAGTAAAATCAATCATCATAATTTTTTACTTGTAATCTATTTTATGACTATAGTGACATCAATTCGATGCCAAATTTTGTGTATTAATAATATTGTTTTCTTGATTACAATGTATTATAAGAAGCAAAAATTCCTATATTCTATTTTTTTAAATTATTAAGTTAAACACATTAAGGGTCCTCATGATATCGTTTATAAGTCTCGTAATGTGTGCAAACTGTGCATTCTGTCAAAAATTGTATGAGAATTAATTTACACAAACTGCTTAAATTTGCCCAACAATTATGACTCGTAAACTTGCGCTCTTCAATTGTGCATTTATACAAACAAATTTGTTTAATGCTCACCGCCGTTTTCAATGAAAACTTCAAGTGCTAATAAATCACAAACAATAAATTCTTGTAATAACATAAGCATATTAGTGTTTTGGCTTTCTTTATGCATGTTTAAAAACAAATTTCATTTATTATTCACAAATTTCAATTTTTTTAATCTATTTTTGATTATTAATTTCAAAAGATTTTGTTATTCGTGCTCAATTCCCAGTTTTTATTCTTGACAAAAACAATTGAAATTTATTGTTGATGGGATAAGCTATTCCTATGCATTTCACTGATTGCTTAGGCCAGATCATCATCCATAAAGATTTTAGAAAAACTAAAGATATTAAACCAAATAAAACTGTTAAACGTATAAGAATTATAGCAACAGTTCTACTTGTAACAATATGAAAGTTTAAACAAAACACATCAACAATAAACAACAGTGGGTTAATCTCATCTTACATTCCCCACTACAATTAGTTGAAATTCTCTCAACATTAATTGTAGTTGTAAGTAGGTTAAGAAAAACAAAATAAAAACAACACAACAACTTACAAAAGATGTTGTCAATTAAGTGTTTTTTAGGCCGTGCACTTGCCTGTTTATCAAAAAGTAATTTCAATTATTCTTTTGTCAAGAATAAAAACTGGGAATTGAGCACGAATAACAAAATCTTTTGAAATTAAAATTTTGTATTCCCGAAAATTGAAATTATTTTTGATTATTTTTTTTAATATATTTTTTTATTGACGTTTCAGTTTGAAATGACAGTAATTGTTTAAAATTACACAAAAATTAAAAAGGATCTTCATGAAACGAGTCTCGCAAGTTTACCCATTTGCACAAATGGCAATTTTAAGCGATATCATGAACACCCTTATTAAATTTTTAAAGTAGAATGATAGAAAACCATATGGGGCATGGTGTTGGTGTCTTATTATTGAGACTTCTGCTGTAAACAAAGGCCGCATTTCAACAAACGTGAAACAAACATATGTAACGGGTAAGTAAATAATAATATTCTCTCACTTTGACTTAATCACAAACTGTCATTAAATTGATGCCAATGTGTCCTTTCTCCGATGTTACTGCGTCATCGCACTGAAGACATGTTCGTCATTTCTGTGATGCCGATGTGTCATCCCATTGATGACATTATTTCATTTTTACCCTGCTGACACTTTGGCCAAGTGATGTTAAGGTTGACATCGCCATAATGAAAAGTATCTTGGGGTCAAAGGGGTCGTGTCCCACTGTTGGACGTTTTGACATGGAATTACCCCTATAGTATTATCTGTACAGCAAAGTCTTATTTATAGCCTATATTTCAAGCAATAGTCGTCTTAATTATGGACATAATCGAAACTTTAGCCTTACCTAAGTTTATAGTTGAGGCTTATATGTATATTGACCTTTCTTAGGGCTAAAAAATCAGAGCAAGTTAAACTCTCTTTTTGGTTTAAAATGTGTTTAAACCAACAAATCTACATATAAACCATCTTTAAACGCATAAAATTGGTCTTTTAAACTACCAATACGGACCATATGAAATTGATCAAATTTATCGTTGTGCTGCCACATGTTAGTTTTTAAAAAACATATAATACATGGGACACTGATTTAGTTGTTGAGTTTAAACTACATATAAGTTCAAGTTTAGTTCAACTTAACCAGCTTTTAAACCATCAGTGAATTATAAGCCATTAGTCTGCCCTAGAGTCTATTCTTGCGAAGATTCTAATCTGTAGTAGGTAGTGCGAAATTTATTCTTGTGTGTTATTTATCAAGGTATGCTTTTGTTCGAAGTAGTTAAAACTGTTGAATTTAATTTGTCGTTGGGTCTATGTTATTCTTTCTGAAATTTTTTTTTAATTTGTGCCATCCTAATACTGTGTAAATTTATGTAAATAAAAATATTTTTCCTTTTGTTTGCACAATTGATTACATCCGTTTTGTTTTACAAACTGTCTTCTACTAGTTATTCTTGTAACAGGAAATACTTAAAGATGATTTGACCAAAAAAATGTTAAGAGATTGAAAATAATTTATTCATAGACAAATTATTTAGGAAAGTCGATATACATACATACTTTTGTTTAAAAAAAAATGGACAGCAAAATATAAAGTTTTATCTTAAAATAGGATTAGCAAATATGTTTTAGGGAAATATTGTTTTGCAACTTTCTTTGCTGGAGGCAGAAAAAAAAGTTTATAATAAATAAAATATTGTTTTCTTGGTAAAGAAACAGTTTGAGCAACGTTTTTTTTTTTTCAATTTAATTTATGATAAAAATATTGAAATTTACATAACATAAGTGTCAATTTTATATTACATACATTTTTATATAACTTTAAAATGTGGAATTTTGGCAAACTTTAACTGTAGTCTTTATGAAGAAATAATTTATATTTAAAATGTAGATACTTATTTTAAAACTGAACTTTGATCCACGATTTCCTTTCGATATATTTCCAACCGATATTTGAAACATTGGTACAATATACAGTGATGCCAATTCTTGGGACACTAAACAAGTAAAGATATTTGAAAAATAGTCTCAAAAGGGCTAAATGGAAAAAACTGACGGTTTAACTACGTTATGGTAGCATTTAAAAAAAAATGCAAAAATGTGCTTAAATATTTTTTAAAGTAAAACAAAACTAATTTTAAGCCAACGATTATAAAACCACAGAAGCTAAAGTAGCATTTACACTCTTTAAAAATTAGCCATTGTTTTATCAAACTTTCAATACCTGGTCACCCTTGTCCTTATTCTCTAAATCACTATCTATGTGATAACTATTGTGATTTTATATATTAAAGCATAAAACAAGTATTTTCGTATTCGTAGCTTAAACAACAACTATGTACTTGTTAGGGACTATATTTAATATGGCTTCAACGACAATATAGTTTTAAAAAAATTAATAACGCAAAAAGTTCTCTCAAGTTCAGCGTTTTTGTAAGGATATACAATTGAGGGATTCACAAGGTAGTCATAAAGTTGTAAAGTCTTATGTCTTAAAATAATTACATGAAATATATATGACTTTTGTGGGCTTTCGCTTATAATTAGGGATGAGATTTTCATGCAATAAAAACTCCAAAATATACCTTAAAAAAATAAAAACTATGCTCTAAAATCTTAAACATTTTCATTAAAAAGTTATTTTTTTAATTTTTTTAAAGCAAAATAAAATAAGAAGCTAAGTCTATTACACTGGTTTACAGCCAAAAAATACCAAGAACGCCACATGCCTAGATAAGTTAATTGAGACCTCCTGAACACGAAAAACGCTGTAATTTTTTTAAAATTTCTATCTGATAAGAAATGGCTGAGTAATGGCACCTCAAAGTTAAAAATTTGCCTATTTTTTTTTACGTTTTTTTAAAAATTTTTCATTTTAATTACGTTATTTTTCTACGTTATATTAAATATCTGGAATGTTTTTTTTTTAAACTAATAGTATATTTAATTACCAACATTTGGAGCCCAACCAAAAAGTCCAATCTAAATAAATGGCATATCGTTGGAAAGTTAATTGAATGCCTTTTCTGTCGATATGCTAAAAATTTCTATCTGATAAGAAATGGCTGAGTAATGGCACCTCAAATGGCACCTTTGAAAGAAATCGGATAAAAAATAAAGTTTTTATTAAGGATTTTGTGAAACGACAATATTTCATATAAAATTCCGTTTTTTTTTTTTAACCATCAGTTTTAAAGTATTTAAAAAAAACGGAATTTTATATGAGATGAAAATATTGTCGTTCCATAAAAGTCCTTAACTAAATTTTTGTTTGCATAAACAAATAAATACTTTTTTATATTATCAAAAATTAGCCTTTGTCTGTTCGGCCACAAAAATCTTTTGTACGTGGAAAATGATCTCCCAACGTCAACCGAAGTTATAGGAGCATACTTGAAGGATGCCAAATAATTTGGAGAATATAAATTTTTTAATTCAAATCCCTCTAATGTGTTGAAATTTGTTTAATTTTTTGAAATTCTTAATTTTTTGCAAAACATTTGGATTTTTTTTTAATTGGTCGGGCTATTCTTCCTTCCACACTGTTAATTTTACTTTCTGCATATCAGTTAATTTGACTTGAGTTGTTTTAAGTGAACAATATTCATCAAATTTAGTTATTGTTACACCAATATATCCGTAGTTGGAAAATACAAATGCTAATTGACTTTTAATGTTATTTAAATTTAATATTTCTTTTACCATTTTTTAATTGTTCAAAATTTTTTGAATAGTATTCTACAGCGTCTAGCCAGATTAATACTGACTGCGGTGGTAAGGGAACCAAAGGATACATTTCATTAAAAATTGAACTCGTAAAGGAGCCTTTAAAAATATATTTTTTACATATGAAACCGATGAATCAATACTATCGATTGGCTTCTAATTTCCTCTACACCTTAGTACCACCCATATGCCAAGCAAGTAACATGTTAACCGTTTTGGATAAAATATTTTTAGCTCATTGGCAGCCTTAAGCATGCAAGGTGTTGCATCGGTTTAAAATAGAAGGATCTTTTTTCAAAATTTTTAAAATCTTTTTCCAAATTAATTTATTTATTGATCTTGAAATTTTTTTGGAAGACTTTTTTGTGTATTTGGAAATTTTTTTAGAAATTTATTTTATAATATGGAAATTTAAAAAATATATGCAAAATATGCAAAAATATGCATTTAAAACCAAAATATGCATTTTCAAAAAAATATGCAACAATATGCAAAAACAAATCGATGCCATTTTTACGCAAATTTAATGATTCGGAAAGATAATTTGTCGACATCGATCTTAGACTTTTAACAAAAAACATGCATTCGCATGGAAATCGCATCCCTACTTATAACACTGCTTTACAAATTTGTAATTTGGAAAAATATCAAGAACGCCACATAACTATTTTGATAAGAAATGGCTGAGTAATGGCACCTCAAAAATTTCAAAATTTACCTATTTTTTACGTTTTTTATTCAAAATTTTTTATTTTTATTTAGATTTTTTTCTATCGGACTTTTTGGTTGGGCTCCACAAGGGTTTGAGTGGGACCATACACCGAAAAACACAGAAGTCCGTTATCTAAAAAACGGTACTTAGAAAAAAAAAATTGAGCGTTTTTCGTATTCAGTAGTGCGATTCACTAACTTTTATAACGACAATCGAATCGTTAAAATAAGTATAACGAAAATTTATCGAATATGCTATTCTGTAAAATTTTTAACGATATTCGCTGTCGTTTAAAGTCAGCTGTTACTTTAAGCAATTTTTTTGTCGTTATCTAAGCGACAATAATTAAGTTTGTGTTTATTTTATCGATAAAATGTTATTATGTTGAAAATAGCTTACATACATTCAAAGATACTTATATTCATATCGATACCTTCCCGTAAGAATGTATTAAGCGACATTTCTAAAATTGTGTAGGAAACGAAAAAAATTTTAGTTATTTATTTTTCGGATTTTATTGAAAGAAACATATTTGGAAAGCGATTTTCAGAATACAAAACATATTTAAAAATGTGGCTTAGCATAGTTTCTTTGGCGCATAATACAAATTACAGGGTGCCACATTATTCCAGTGAGAAAACTTGACGGTTGATATAATTTTATTTTCACCCTAGTTTCCTTTGCATCCATGATAGGGCAGCGAAACCCGGGCCAAAATGTGGCGCTTAATTTCTAGTATAGTTCCACATTAAAAAGTCATTTTCGAAAAAAGTGTCGCTTAATACATTCTTACGGGAAAGTATCGATATGTATATTAGACTGCTCGCATCTTGTATGGGATTTTTTTTTTTTTATTTAATTGTTTGCGCTGCTTAAAATATGAGGTTTGGTGTAAGATATCATGATGTAATTTTTCAGGCCAATCCGACGGTGCCTAGCCGTACCGGGTGGCGCCCAAAGTTCCCCATATTATAAAAAAAAACATCTTTTCTATCAGATCTTTATAGTTATACTAGTTGAAAAGTTGAAAAGTTTTAACTTTCTTAAAGTAAATTTGATTGCGGAATTTAGGTTTTCTTTAGTTTTTCAATAAGCTAAAGCGTTTTTGAGTTGCGCGAACATATGTTAATCTATCTATACAATCTATATATATAATTTCGTTGTTTGTCCGGATCAGTGTTGCCAAAACTTGGTGACCAAAAATGGCTAAATTTACGGAAAAAAATAGCTAAAAATGGGCTAAAAAATGGCTAAATGCTTTTTTAAATAAAAACACATGAAAATTCAATAACAAAACAAAAATAATTAATTTAAAGTAGTTTACGATGAAATTGTGAGTTAAGATCAATTTGTTAAATAAGAATAAACGTAAAAAAATTTTAAAATAAATTAATATTAAAAAATTAAATCATCGAAAAATTCGATGTCGTTATTGTTCATCTCATAGGAATCACTCACTCATTAGCTTCAAATAATCATAAGTTTTAAATAATTTGAAGGTAAATCTTAATCACGTCAACATTTACCCAGCCTTTTGAGTCCAGATCTACAATAAAAAACAAGTAAGAAAGAATAGTCGGTTAAACCCGACTTTATGATACCCTACGCCACATTAGAACCTTTGTACCAAATTTTATCAAATAATCTCTAAATTGCGACCTGTACTTTGCGCACAGCCAGCCAGCCGGACAAACATCGTTAATTCGACTCAGAAAGTGATTCTGAGTCAATCGGTATACGTAAAGGTGGGCTAAGGACCAATATTTTAAGGTGTTACAGACATCAGCACAAACGCACAGTACCTTCTCCATTGTGGTGGTGGTATAAATATTGTATTGTAAAATATTTAACTATAATTTGATAAAATCGAATTAACGGTTGCTTAATGTAACCAATTTCTCAAATTACTTTTTTACGATGTTTACTTGGCTAAACACCCTCTCTACTTCAGCATTATACCATGCAAGTGAGAGCAACTTTATAGTCAATTCAGAAATTTCTAAAACAATTTTGTTACCGCCTGCATCCTTTTATTGATATACTTGCAACCATAAAGAAACAGCGATGTTTGTGTTGATCCATTTTATAAATTTAATATTGGAATACTGTTCCTTTATTTTGAAAGATGTTTCAGCGTCATAGTTTATAGCGATTTTCAAGATTTGTAAAAGTTGTGATTTAAATTAAAGGCGTTTTAATTGTTCAAAATGTTTATTTTACTTTTATAAATTTTTATAATAAAATAAAAATTATTCTTTTAAAAGAAAAACGGCAAAAAAATTTTATGGCTAAACAAGTTTAAAAATGACTAAAAATATGGCTAATGGCTAAACTCATTTTTTAATGGCTGAACAGGGTGAAAAATGGCTAAATCTAGCCACTAAATGGCTAAATTGGCAACACTGGTCCGGATGTATGTCCGGTTCTCTTTCCGCGGCTTTCTGAAGCCGTCTGACGTCGCAGAAAGATAAAAATTTAGCATACGTAAAGCTCATTTGCTCCACTGGTGCAAGACGGAGCCCGATTTTTGATTTTCGGTATGTGGGCGGTGGGCGTGGTCATTGAATAAACAATTCACTTTTTCTAATATTTTTTCCAGGAAACTTTTGCGTTTTCCTAATGACACTTTTTATATTTAAAGCCCTCTGTCTGAGGAAGATCATAGCATTGTCAGATTCCTAATTTTCGGTCTCTGGGCTGTACATGTGGCTTATTTCATTATAAGACCCAAAATTTTGCATTATGTATTTTTTAAAGAATTTTTATATTTTCAATATAACAACATAAAATTTGTCAGTATAGAAAGTACTTTCTCTGCCAGAAATCATAGTGGAATCAGATTTTAATACTGCTCTTGAAGAGTAGAGATAATCTTATTGTATCACATACATACATAATTACTAACAAAAATATTGGGTTTTTGTGGTGATTTTCAAGATTTGTTTGTAAAGTAATTTAAAGAACAATCATATTCTAATAGAAAGTAAATGTTATTTACATTCATCTAAATTAAAAAATAATAATATTGAGTTATTGGAATTTATTCTTCATTGTGCCCATTTGAATTGGATTGAACTACATATTTACGGTGCTTTGCGTGTTTTTTAAATTATCATTAAAGGAAGAAATTATAACTAACTATTTGAAGTGAATTTATATAATGTAATAAATATAAAGTTAAAGTTCTTTTTTTTACAAAAATCAACTAATTAACTTAAGTCATTAATAACTTTGAAAGCTGCTCAAAGTCCTCTTCAAGGTAGGCTATATTTTTTTTATACTTCGCTAACTAAAGCTTCTCTGCGTAGCCGGGATGTACATGTACATCCAAACAAATTTTATGCGACATTTTACGAAAAACTTTCGTTGTCTATTATTTCGAAACACTTTTTTACGAATATTTCGTACGATGTATGTCAGTTTTCGTATAAATAAGCAGAGATTTTTTCGGTTTTTGGTATCAACTGTTTCATACGTTTACATTTTACTATACTTCGGTTTGGTGGATGGTTTATAACCAGCAAAAATTAAAACGCCGAGGATTTAAATTAGAGACCGTATATATATTAGTGCTGGGATACTATCGATATTTTCTACTATCGATATTTATCAATAGTTCAGATTTCACTATCGATATATCGATATTACTATCGACTGAATGTTTGTACTTGCGCAGGAAAACTTTAATTATTTATTTATTAGGCTACAGTCCGTTGTTTTTATCACTTTATTGAATGTATGAGACGTTTGTATATACGCACGTTATTTAAGATGACAGTTTCTTAAAAATTGATAAGTACCTTTCTGAAGGAACCGAAGTAACAGGGACTATAAGATATTCCATTGCAACTTTAAAAAATTTTCTAAATTCTAAACCCAAAAAGGTAATCAATCTAGCGGACTTATCCTCTAATGGTCGGTCGTTCATTGTTTTGTCCTATGCTTGCAATTGCATTTGGATTAGCATTTTTTATACAACATAAAAAAAATATTTGACACTTTAGTCCCTTTATAAACAAGTACAAATTTCGACTTAAAGGCCTTTAATTAGCAGTAAAAAGCACTGGCTAAGCAATCCATACCACTTGCCATTCTTGTTCTTTGTATTCAGTGCTGTAATTTAGCGCGAATTAATAATAGCAAGTAAAAATTTGCGGCAAAAAACTGTGTGTGTATAGCTGCTGTTAGATGACTTCATAGCTGTATTTTAAATAATAAAAATATCGATATATATATTTTTCCTATCGATATTTTCGATATTTTAAGACTATCGATGAGACAACAATGGCACCTACCTATGCATTTAATGCTATTGACAA
Organism: Pollenia angustigena; assembly: GCA_930367215.1. Taxonomy (NCBI): domain Eukaryota; kingdom Metazoa; phylum Arthropoda; class Insecta; order Diptera; family Polleniidae; genus Pollenia; species Pollenia angustigena. Next base: position 185,967,708 of record OV884058.1, on the reverse strand, counting down.
GTTGCTTAAAACATTGATGAAAAATAACAAGCCTTTTGGAGGTAAAGTTGGGCTTCTTGGAGGAGATTTTCGATAATGTTTACCAGTGGTACCACATGCTCACAGGACGGCCATTATCGAGTCATGTATTAAGTTTTCTAATCTTTGGTCCAACTTTAAAGTTTTACAACTTAAAGTCAATATTCGTGCAGTGGATAATATTTGCAGAGATTGACTTTTAAAAATGGGGAATGGTGAACTCAGTTCTGAATTTGGAGAGGACATTATTGCATTACCAAACGAAATGCTGGCTGAACACTCAATCGTTAAAAAAAATATATTCGGTGAATGTTTAAAGCCGTCTGATGTAGAACAGTATAGTAAATTTGCCATTTTTGCCCTAAGAATGATGAAGTATGCCAAATTAATGAAGAAGTACTAACTCTTTTAGAGGGTGAATGTTTTACATTTTTGAGCGTTGACACGGTGGAGAGCAATAGCATAGCTGAACGGAAAAATAATCCAGTGGAGTTTTTAAACAGTCTATCGCCATCTGGAATGCCTCCTCATAAGTTGCAAGTCAAGGTGGGAGCCAGTCTTCTGAGGAATTTAAACACTAAAAGAGGGCTATGCAAAGGCACAAGACTGCAAGTTACACAATTGTCACAGAATCTAATATGCGCAACTAAATTAACCGGAACTGCTAAAGGCAATCCTGCATTTATTCCGAGGATTGATTTGGCTTCCAAAAATCCCGACCTACCGCTTATTTTGCATAGGAGACAGTTTCCTATAAGGTTGGCGTTTTCCATCACCATCAATAAAGATCAAGGTCAAACGTTAGAAACCAGTTTTTAGTCATGGACAATTGTACGTTGCTTTCTCAAGAGTGAAAAAAATATGATGTTAAGGTAAAAGTGATGCATGTAGATGCAAAACAGGGTATGTTAAAACAGGGTTGCTCCTCAGTATTTTCAAAAAAATTTGTTTTTAAAGAAGTATTATAATTTAGTTACTTTCTTATTGTTATTTTTTACATATTTTTTCTTCATATACCTATTAAATGTATTAAAACATTGAATAATAATTTTTTGTTTAATTTATTTTATGAGCGTTACTATGTTAGTTATTATCTAAAAGATTTTTATGCCTGGCAGGGACAGGCTTTGTGACTAGTATATAATTTCTTAGTATGTGAGGATGTTTGCATGTATGTCCTATCCTTTCCGCAACTTTCTGAAGCCATCTGATGACATAGGAAGCTGAAATTTGGCACACTTGAAGTACTTTCTCTGCGGAAGATCGTAACGAAGCCATATTTTTGATTTTCGGCTTTTCAACTAGTATAACTATAAAGATCTGATAGAAAAGATGTTTTTTTATAATATGGGGAACTTTGAGCCCCACCCGGCACGGCTAGGCACCGTCGGATTGACCTGAAAAATTAGATCATGATTTCTTACACCAAACTTCATATTTTAAGCAGCGCAAACAATTAAATTTAAAAAAAAAAAATTGCGACCAGTCTAATGTATATGGGCAAATCCTGCGTGACGAACGCTACATTCGCACGCGTTTTCTGATTGAAATATTACAATTTTTTGGTCTTTCAAAAAAGATAGCTTCAACTTTTATATAGTATTTAGTGACATTAATATGTACTTATGAATGGCATATATTAAAATTTCTTAGCAAGTATTTGTTGCGAAATAATTGATCACAAAGTTTTTTGACGCACGCTACAAAAAGTGGGAGTAACTTCAAAGGTTGAAGTGCGTTTTCCTAATTTTTAGCGAATTTTGCATGATAAGGTATACAAAATCTAATTCCTAAAAGAAAGATGACTAAAAGAGAATTCTAAACGCACTTATTCGCAGCCAAAAAAGTTGTGATTTTTTGACAAAAGCCGTGAACCCTTTGTGACGCACGCTACGTAACGCACGCTACAGTTTTTCCAGTAGTATTTTATTATTATATTTTATTAATTTAACAAAACAAATTATATTTTTATGAATTGCATTTCTTAAACTAATTTCTTAACTAATGAATGTCAACTTTTTTTTTTAACGAAATTTATATTTGGATAAGTCTGCTGTAAGTGCTACTTTAAGCACAAAAATCACCTAAAATAATGCTAAATTCACGTATAACATTCAGAAGTCAGCAGTGGGGTAGGATTTGGTAAAAATTATTGCATTAAGGATCATTGAAAAACATATTTTTTAATATAAAAATTAAATTATACATCTAGTCTTATATTCCATTAAAAAAAATTCATTTGAAAAATTTTTGGTTGGTGAACTGTTTCTGGGATTTGGCCATATGTATGAACAAAAACAAAATAATAAATTTAAAATTTCCAAAAGAAAGCAAATTAAGAACAAATATAAAATTCTAAATGAAAAATTCACAAAAACAAAATATAAAACCACAAATTAACCCTTCGTCTTACTTATAAGTCTGGCCAGAACTTTTTCAATGCATTTTGAATGAAAAAACATGTGTAACAAGGGGGGTTAAGAACAATTTCATATGTTTTTATTTTATTCTCTTTTGTGCTTTTCGTTTTTTTTTTAACATTTTGTAGACAGAGATGTTACAAAAAAACAGCTGTGTACTATCGTTAAAAAATGTACAGAATCACACTATCGTTACTGCAAGCGAATATAATTGTCGACAAATATTACGATTGTCGGATCGTTGAAAGTTAGTGAATCGCACCACAGGAGGTCCCAATTAACTTATCTAGGCATGTGGCGTTCTTGGTAAACCAGTGTAATCAATTAAAATGTTTATTTTGTTTGAAACACAACAATATTTATTTTAAATAATTTCAAAATATTATTATTAGTACATAATGACGATATGATTTGATAGCACACCTTGTGAATTCCCCAAATATGTTTATAGCAAAACTAGAAAATAAAATAAAAAGATTGTAACTAATTGCATTTTATCAAATAAAAAAACCTTGATCTAAAACTTAACCGTACTTTTAATGTTATTCCTTTCGAAGATTATTTTTTTGACAGTTTTCTCAATTCGATATTGCCAGAAAAACCAAAAACATAATCATACCGAACAAAAAGTAAATAGTCCTTTTTTACTTTTTAAATCGTTTAATCGTTTTTTTTTATTTTATGGCTAAAAATTTTTTTCACGCTTCAGGTGCTTGAAAAAGGGCTAAATCTTACTGTAAATCTTATTAGTTGGCATCACTGACAATATATGTATGTCTGTTTATTTCTTTAAAGGATAAGTCATCGAAGACAGCGAGTTCTTTCTATCATTCTGGCAACATATGGATTCAGTGTCATAACAACTGCTTATTTTTTCAAACCATGCCGATTTGGAATGTTTTAAAGTAAATCGTTTACCAGATTGTGTCTTCTGCATCGCTGAAAAGAAATGTATGGGCACGGGGCATGGTCTGAATCTTAAGGCGGATGAAGCAAAACTTGTCCACTTCTATTATCTAAATAGTGTTTAATAGTTCTTGCTCAAGTGTTCGAGCGCAGCCAATGCTCACTCTAAACGAATCAATTGTATAAGTTATACATACATATACAAAGAACACTGTAACTTACAAAACATAAAATGTTCACCAGAGCCAACAAATCTGTATGAAAGTATAAAAAAAATGTATATCACAAAAACTATACAAGTTTTTTTTCTGATAAAAATAATGCAAAACAAGTTAGGATGCTATATTTGGCTGTGCCGAATCTTTGATACCTCCCACCGACAGTTCGAATGTTTCAAGAGTAATATCTATATCATGTCTATTTATTATTAATTTGTTTTTATAAAAACAGACATCTGCATTAAAATTGGTTGCGGTTTAAACCTATATTAAAGTATTGACCGACAATCAGAAAGTTTTATGCTTTCTTTTACAAATTTTAAATGGCTTGAGTAAAATATAATGATTCTTTTAAGCCTTATTTAAATGATTTTCAGGGGGGGAATTTGTATTGGAGCCATGGTAAGTTATGAACAACCAATCATCCCAAAATTCTGCATAGTGATTTTTGGTATTAAGAACCATAAATTTCAATACAGCGGAGAAATTAGTTTTATCGTTTGCAGTGAATTTCAGAAGGCTGCTTTAAATGGATATAAGGGTTATTATGGACCGTATATCACAAAATTGCATAACATTTTTTCTGGCCATATGAAGCTAAGCTGGAAGAAAGTTTACCGCAAATTCTATATCTGCTACGGTTTTAGGCGCATTTAATTATTTTACCAGAGTGGGCTTTATATGAGGTCTAAAGTAAATTATGGACCGATCGTCGCGAAACTTATAAGTGTGATTTTTAGCAATATAAAACTGTGAAGTATCAAATCTTGTTATACTAAAATGTTTTCCGGGAGCAGGATTTATATGGGGCCTATGGTAAATAATAGACCGATATTCCCAAAATTTTATAGTCTTATTTATAGTCCTATAAAACTGTGATGTGCCAAATTTTGTTAGGATAGCATTATTAATTAGGGTTTTAGGCGTACTAAACTGTTTTCCGGGAGTATGGCTTATATGGGGCCTAGGGTAAATTATGAAGGGATTTTCTCGAAATTTTACAGCGTAATTTCCAATCGAATGAAACTAATTTTTGCAAAATCTTATATCATTCGGTGCATTTTTCCACCATTTATTTAACTTTTTGTAACAAAATTATAAATTTTTTTTTAGGTGGTGGTTCCACATTTTGATTCACAGCTCTGATCCTACTGAAACGATTTTGCTGGATTTCAGTCCCAAACTGCTTAGGATAATTACAATCAATGTGACACCAAGTATTTTTTTTATTACTTTTGAGTTTTTCGAAAGTGAGTATGTTTTCAACAGACGGACAGACAGACAGACGGACATGGCTAAATCGACTTAGAATTACTCAAGGACCCAGAATATAGACACTTTATGGGATCTGAGATGAATAATAAAAAAGTTTCACACGGAATGACAAACTTAGTATACCCTCTTCACAACTAATTGCGGTGGAGGGTATAAAAAAGTATTTTCGATTTTTTTTTCAGTTACAGCGTTCTTTAATTCTTGTGACGATATGTACATTAGGGTTACCGTTAAAATCAAAAGTTGAATATTTTTAGGTCTCACCCGCCAATTTGGTGGGTATTGATAAAAAAAAACGCCAAAAATAATTCTAGGATGATCGGCGAAGGCTAAGCCGTCCCTCACGCCCACCAAAGTTTGAGAAAAATTATATTTTTACATGAAATTTGACTTTTATGTTTCAAAATAGGCTTTTTACGCTCAACATCTAACATTTACCATCAAAGATGTAGAAAATGTGAAACACTCGCTTACATTGCTCGCATCTACCATCAAGCAAAAATGTCACCATTTTGGAAAAAAAAAAATTTTTTAAATTTAAAATGTTTTTTTCTCACAAAAGTACCAAAATTTAAAAAGAAAACCCAAAAATGTATTTGAAGTTCAATTTGTTTAAAAATATAAAAAATACTTAACAAAAAAACATTGCATTAAAACATAATTAGTATTGTGGTTATTTTGTTGAACTATTTATAGTTTTTAATCCAAATTTTTAATATTTTTAATTAGGGTTAAGTTCATCAAATTTAATTTTCATTAAATTATTTTTATGAAGAAAGGAATTTTACAACATCAAAATTAATTAAAATTTACTGATAATTTTTCATTCTTGACTCAATCTGGGCTCGAACCCAGGCGTTTTTACGGACAGGTTACCCTGACATGTTTCGATTGCAACCACTCAATCTCCTCAGAGGGCTTGCCGTTTAACACTCGCAGCCATCGACGACTGCTGACGTCATTAGTCAAACATCAATCCTTAAACCAAATTGTATTTAACCTTTGGTAGATCGAAATTTGCTTTGAATGATTATCTATCTAAAACATAAAACTTGACAAATGGCAACGCTGCCTTCAAAACAAACTTCTTTTTGTCAGTGATGCCACAATAATAATATAACTTATTGCCACTAGAAAGATGACACTAAAATAATCGAAAGATGTAGAATGGAATAAAATGAGATAGGAACATCTTTTTAAGATGTTGAAAGATGTTGGTTTTTAGCCCTATGAATTTCTTATGGAAAGATGTTAACATCTTCGCAAATGGTGGCAAATTGATGGTAGATGTTAGATGTTGATCAGTGTAAAAATGCTATAACTTGAAAAATATTAATTTTGAAGAAAAGTTGTTAACAAGTTTTTTCTTTAATCTCCTATTAAATAAAATAAACTGAAAAATATCGGATATGCCACTAAAAAAACAAATTATTTTATTTATTGAAGAAACGCATTTTTTATGAATCAAGTATCTTTAATTTTGTTGAAATACATTTTTATTAGTTATTTAAAAATAACCGACCAGCCGGGCACCTGTCTTTTTAACCTAATTGGAGTATGCAGAATCCAGTGGTGCTATCCGTTTTTAAGGTTAGCTCTTGTTTTCAATATAAACCGTTATTTCAAAAATAGAAGAGGTTGCACAACAAATTTTCGCGTAACTCGTTCTAATATGTGCAGTCGTTTTAGAAAAATGATTTTTTTTTTTTTCAAAAAAAAATAATTTTTTAGTAAAATTTAAAAATTTTTGTATTTTAAAAATCCTAAAAATTGGCTATGCTTACATTTTTTCTATGGATATAAAAAACGAAGTTGCAAATAAAAAAAGCCATAAATGATTAAAATATTTTAACCACTTTTGATTTTATTCACAATAGACGAAAAATTGCTTTAAATTTAAGAATTTCATAAAACGCAATTTGAGTATGGGACCCTCCCCAAAAAGTGGAGATAAAAGACAAGTATGTTTGAGGAAAATGTGTAAAACAAAAAAACCAATGGAGGTCAGTCATATATTTTATCCCCCTAGGGGCGACTCCTTGGGAGTTATCGGTCTTTTTCTTGAATATATTTCTAGTCTGTAATGAAAATTTTGTTCCCTTTGGGAATAGAGATAGCGGATAGGGTATAAAAAATAAAGTGGGGTCGGTCATACCTTTGACCCATCTGGGGGCATCCTAGGAACTGCAGGGGCCAAATTTAAGAATTTCATTAAACCACCACCCTTTAAGGGGTGGAGATATATGCAATTATGTTTTAAGACAATGTTAGGCACTTTAAGACTTTTTCTTCAGTATATTTTTGTCTGTATTGACAATTCTGTAAGGGAGCCCCCTTTAAGAATAGAGATAGCGGGTAGGTATGTAAGTGCCGGTTAACACACGTCAAGTTTGACTCGTCTAGTCTTGAGTTTTTAGGAGAGAGGGGAAAAGAAATGGCATTCTCTTTTCCCTTCTCTCCTAAAAGATCAAGACTTGAAGAGTCAAACTTGACGTGTGTGAACCGGCACTTAGAAACAATTGAAGCTGAAAAAATATTGAAGCTGAATTGACGTATGTAAGAAAAATTAGTTCTAAAGAAAAAAAATTGCATCACTGCTTGTTTACTTTTTATTCTAAATAGGATTTGTTAAATATTAGATTTAGACATAACTTGTTAAGACAAAAGTTGTAGGAAATTGCTAATAACAACTTCTTGTTAAACGATTTTTATGTTAAATTAATATTTTCCAAGTTATGAGACATAAAACTCGGACTTTACGAATTTTCTCAAACTTTAGCGGGCCTGATATTTTGCATTTGCTCTTTTGCAAGCCTAATTTTGAGCTCCGCTATGGACATTGGTTGTACAAACAAAGTAGTAAGTACCAAAGTTGTAATACATAAACACCTTAAGTAAAAGTAAGTGTAAAATATGCAACATGTTTTGCATGTTTTTTATCAACATTTTCACAAAAGAGCTTGAAAATGTTACCCATAGTTGCTTTTTTTTTAACAATACTTCAACATATTTCTCAGAAAAGAAATCGCCATATGAAACCATTAATGATAGATGTTAACCCTCTTAAATTCTATATAAGTTATTAAAGACACAAACCATGTATACAAAATAGATTCTTTGTTGTAAACAGCAATTTAAATGTTGTTGATTTTTGAAATTCAGATGTGTAGCAATCTTTTGTTATAAAAATAAATATGTAGGATTTCGTTTTAAGAGTAGATTTAGCCTAACCTCTTTTTTTTTGTCGTAGATTCATTTCTATGTGACGCGAAAAAAAGAAAGGGACCTAAGGGTTTTGTTCAGGAGAGCCTTTTATCTTTGTATCTTTGGTGTACCATCACTGAGCGTGTTGGTATTGGTCTCATTTAAAAGCGCCACATCTCAACCTTGTTGGTCAACCTTGAAAACGCGCGTAGGTCGTCCCTACCTCTTGTTTTGTGTAGTTGGTTCTTACTGTTCCCTTTACCTTACTGGTCCCTTTCTTTATGCGCTGTCACATATACATACGTACGCATGTATTTAATGTCAAACACAATATAATCGCTTAGATTTTTTAATACGGCTGATTATATATTTATTTTTTTTATTTTACTATTTATTTACTTTCATTTTCCGCTTCTGCCTTCCCTTCTCTCCCTTCATCATCCTTAGGAATATTACAAAATGTTACTTGTTTCCCGGAACAAGAATTTAATTCAATAGAAAATAATTTTAATCTATAACATGTAATTTTCTTATCTTGTTTTTAGAATTCATAGAAAAATATCCCTTCACACACAAATACACTTGAGAAGATAACATACATATACTTAAACATACCCCCCCCCCCCCCCCCCCTTCAAATTTTTTTTTTCACATACAGACACACATGAAAAGGTTACATTCATTCATATCCGTTTGCTAGGAAATCTCAGTTGATGATAAATTACAAGTGTAAAATTAAGAATTTCTTGTCATGTTGCTGCTGTTGTTATTTTTGGCGCAGTTGTTGTTTTTTTTTTTTTTTTTTAAGTTTGTACAGGGTGTTTTTAAAGCCCGATAGAACTTAAAATTGAAAAAAAGAGTACGAAAAATTTCAATTTAATCAAAAAAAAATTTTTTTTATTTAAAGAATCATGAATGGCATTAACATTTAAAACTTATTTCGGACTTAAGCTCAAATTAGACGTGACATAACCATAACGTCACAGCCCTAGCGGCGAATTAAGAAACCAAAACTGAATTGGTTTGTATGGTATGTTTAAGTCGTTTTGGAAATACAGAGGTGATGGTAATACAGTATTGTTATGGTTATGTCACGTCTAATTGGACCTTTATGAGCATTGCGGCTGTTCTTGATGAAGGGCATTCTGACCGTACAATTTTGAGCCACATTTTAGAGCATTGCTGGCCGTATGTCCCATACCGTGTAAGCCGCTTCAAACGCTATATTTTTCTAAATGTAATGAAGTCTGTAGGGTCTGTCTTGGATTGGTCTCGCTCCATTTTTGCCAATGTTGTTTATTAACAAGCCCGTTAAGCCAAAACCGAGCCATTTGCCATAAAAATTATGAAGTCGCCTGTAAGTTGCAGGAATTGCTGACTGATTTAAAAATTTAATTTGGGGTATTGTGTAGCTTTGTTCAAGCGTGAACCTCTTCATGATTATTTGCCAGACTGACTATACCGATCATAAATGTCTTAACGTGAGCGCAAGTTTGTCAGCTTATACTTTCATGAGTTCCATCGGGCTTAAAAATCCCCCTTTAAATTTTCTGTAAATGTGTTCTTTTTTTCTTTTATTTTTTATTTTATTTTCTTCTTCTTGAAATTTTGTGATAGATGTTATTTTTGTAAGTCACATTTAGAAACTGTCTTGACAATATTGATTTTACATTTTCACACATGTGAAATCTCTATAGAAATTAAAAAAAAAACACGATTGAATGATTTAACAATGGATTGCAAGTCATATTTAATGAATTTTAAATATGCCTACAGCTATCAACGTTTTTATTTTTTCAACTTTTTTTAGGATTGGTTTGTATGTTAACGAAATTAATCAATTACCCAGAACATGGTCGGTCGCAGCTTTAATATGGTTGTAGCTTCTTTGATGGATTAAACCCAAATATGGTTGCCGGTGACAATATGGTAATATGTTTAGAAAATGTTCGCTTAAAATAGTTTTGCTGGAGTTGACCGATAATGTAGAAGAATGTGCACAGAAAAAATTATTTTTCCAATTCAAACAAAAAATTTGTAGAATCAAACAATTTTTTGTCTGAAATCGGTCCTATAAACAAATTCGCATATTCAAACAATTTATTTGCATTTGGTTTATTGAAAAAACACTGATCTTTTCAAACAAATAATTTAACTGAATCAAACAAAAAGTTTACTGAAATTCATATACTAAATTTCAAAATCAAAAAAAAAAACAGGTTTTTGCACAAGCAATGATGCGCACACAAGCAGGCACTGTATTAGAAGATGATGGCAGAGAGAGCAGAGCGGCCGGCTGGCTTTGAGACACATTTTTTTGTTTGAATAATTTTTGAACGAAGTTCTTTTTTTATACACACAATGTTTTTCGTCATCACTCACTGTTGCTGTATCCTTTCCTTTGCTAATGAAGAAGAAATGTAACCCAAAAACGGCGACAGACCGACTCGATATGTTTTTCGTCATCATTATATTTTTGTATTTGATGTATTTAAGCAAACAGTTTGAAAAAATTGAATACGGGATTTTGGTTTTTTTTTAACCAACTTTGAAACCAACCAAAAATTTATTTTGTTTCTTATAATGCTGTTGTTGTTTCTGTTGTTTAAAAAGAGTGAAACGTTTTTTTACCTGTTATTTTTTTTTTTTTTTTTTTGTACTTCAAACCTCTTCATCTTTCTTACTGTTGTACTTTGTTGGTTAAATAAAAATCAAACAAAAATTTTAATTGAATCAGTAAAAAAATTTGTAGAAATTAAAAAAATTATCAAACAAGCGTTTGTTTGAAAATAATTCGGCAATAATTTTTTCTGTGTGCATTTAGTGTGTGAAGTTTTACAACAAAATTTGTAATTGTATTTGTAAAATGTTTACCCAATAAAGTCCTATGCAGCTTAAATTGTTACTAGTAAGGTTTTGAAAAATACGAAAATTTCGGCTGCGCAGCTTTGTACACAGAAAAAATTATGGCCGAATTATATTCAAACAAACGCTTGTTTGAAAATTTTTTTAATTTCTATAAATTTTTTTACTGATTCAAACAATATTTTTGTTTGATTTTTATTTAACCAACAAAAATGTGGACAACTCTTCAAAAATATAATAAACGCGTTATTGGTGTCAAGTTTTCATAATTTTGTATGAAATATTTAACGCTCTTTAATGTTGTCGTCTTTTTGCATTTTTTTATTTGATCGTAAGCAACACTTCTTTATGTGAAATAAAAGAACAACAACAAAAAACACACACAGTCTATTTTTGGACGCTTTAAAAAAGTTCAACTATAAGAAAAACAATAGCAGAAACAACATTATAAGAAACAAAATCCCGTATTCAATTTTTTAAAACTGTTTGGTTAAATACATCAAATACAAAAATAGAATGATGACGAAAAACATATCGAGTCTGTCTGCAGCCGTTTTTGGTTACATTTCTTCTTTAGCAAAGGAAAGGATACAGCAACAGAGAGTGAGACACAAAAAAAATGTGTCTCAAAGCCAGCCGGCGCACAGTAGCGCCCGTAGAGCAAACGAGGTTGCAAAAATCAAAATTTTCATGAGCACCGACGAAGTTTTGAATAAACTCATGTTATAGGAAACTTTTCAACGATTTCAAATCTGCCACTCTTAATAATATCACATTTTTAGTTTAGAAGATATAGCCGTTCAAAGTTGACCGACTTTCGGTTTTCAAAAAAACACACAATTTTTAGTAAATTTGTTGCGATTTCAGGTGTAATATCACGAAAAATAGGTAACGAATCGCCTTATTTTTTGTTTGTATTGATTGATGCATTTATTAAATGTGTAATGATAAAAAAAAAATGAACTGTTTGCTTTGTGTTTCTCCTGGTAAATCACTATTTAAAAACTATCCGTTTTTTCACTATTTTTCAACTTTGACGGAAAATAACAAAAATCTATATTTTTCTATATTTGCCATATTTGCAAAATCTGTTCTTTGATTATTTCTTTACATAATTCAAAAATTTTATCTGCCCGTACGTGCCCGTTTGGCTTCTAGAGGTAAAAAAGGTTAAAAAGACATGGTTGCCATACTAATATTGCGGTTTAATAAAATTCTTTAATTTGGCCCCTACAGCGCGTAGGATGCTCCTAGATGGGTCAAATGTATGACCAACCCCACTTTATTATTTATTGCCGAATTTCGGTTTTTTTAGTTATTTCAATAAACTAAACCATTTTTGAGTTACGCGAATATATGTGTGACATGGAATTACCCATATACCGAAAATACAGAAAATTGAAAAAATAAATTTAAAAAAAAAAAATTTTTTTTTTTAATTTGTTGGGTAATAATTTAGAACCCTAAAGAAAAAAAAAATAAAAACAATCTAAAAATGTAAAAATAATTTTTTTTTAGGTACCATAAAATTGATTTTTCTACTAATTTTAACTTTGATAACCCATAAGTAGGCCCCTACACAGCGTAGCACCCTTTTCAAATGCACATTTCATAGGCTGAACAGTTATCTATCATATGCTGTTTAAACTGTTCAATTACCTTATTCGGTTCAAAAGATATGATTTTTGCAACGAAAAAACTCAAATGGCGCCACTGTGCGGCGGCTCTGCTCTGCCATCATCTTCTCATACAGTGCTTACTTGTGTGCGCGTCATTGGTTGTGCAAAAACTTTTCTTTTTTATTTTGAAATTTAGTGTATGAATCTCAGTAAACTTTTTGTTTGATTCAGTAAAATTATTTATTTGAAAAAATCAGTGTTTTTTTCAAAACATTGTTTGATTCTACAAATTTTTTGTTTGAATTGAAAAAATAATTTTTTCTGTGTACGTCATTTTAGAAACAACAACAACAACAGTGCAAAAGTTGGCAAAAAAAAAGATTTACTACTTGTTCGTCGTAAGAACAATTTTCTTGTCTGTTGTAGAAACAACAACACTACAAGAAGAAAAACATAAAAACAGAAACACTACAAGAAGAAAAACATTAATTTTTGGTTGGTTTTAGAATTGACAAATTATTTTCATGCTTAAAAAATATAATAAAAGAAGGGAAATTCCCGTATTCTTTTTGTTAAATTTTTTTTTAAGATTTATGAAAGGTTTATTGAACTAATTTTCATAGAAAATTCATTTCATAAACCCTCAATAAACCTGAAATGTTTTTTATGAATACGGGTGCTAAAGTTTACAATGTAGAAAGATGACGAAAACCATATCGAGGAATTCCTAGTTTTTATTTTTAAATTCAGTAAACAAAGGATTATTTAACAAGAGTGAAACATGGCGTAACAGAAAAATAAATTATAACGTGTGTGAAGATTAAAATAATTTAATTTAAAATAATTTATTTTTAATATCGCATGCGATAAAAAATGTATGAAAAAAATTTCGCATGCGTTAAAAAGAATGTTATAAAGAAAATTCGACTATTTACACGAAATTTAAGTTTTGATGAATTGTATTTGTGAAAATTTTACAAACTTTGGAAAATTTGGCAGAGGAAAATTCTCATTTGGATATAGTGCTTATATGTAGATTACGGTAGCCTTTTTCATAGTCTTATTTAGGTTTGATTCCCTGATTTGGAAGGATTTGTACACATATCCATCGCGGAACTTATTCATAAGAATTTCTAGCTAAATACTTGTTACTTTCCCCCGTATTCATAAACGATTATTAAATTTTACAAAAGTTTATAAAGGAAAATTTTCATAGAAAATTTAATCTGTAAGCCGTTATTAAATCTAAATATTTTTTTATAAATACAGGGTTATTTTAGGAAAATACTTATAAAACTTACAATTGGTTTCAATCGTCTCATTCGATTACCGGTTTAACGCAACAGCGCAAACATACAACCTCATAATCAGCGATGCCAGATACATTTGCAGAAAAATCGTCAACTTCATACATGGCCACAGAAAGAAAAACACTCGGGATAATAAAGTTTTTTATACTTATTTTAAGTACGAGACGAACTTAAAATTGAAGTAAAAATAACACTAAAACGTACTTAAAACAATCCTAAATGGGATTACGAATCTCTGTATAAATCAAAGATAGGCAAAATGCCGCCATGGGCGCTCTTATTTACTCGTACTTAAGCACACGTACAGAAGAAAAAAAAGGAAAACCATTCACAGAAACGAAGAACTTAACTTTTTCAGGACTTTTGATTGCTTCATTTATGTCAAACTTGTAGGGACAACATTTTATACGCATGAGGTCTTCGTGATGTTCATCTGTGAGACGATTTCGGTGTTTATTTTTTATAAACTTCGATAAAGAAAATGAAGATTCACATATTTATAAAGGTGCATCCAAACATCGAATACTTCTTGTATTGAATATGCAATGTTTTCGAAAAAAAAAAAGAATTATGGCAACGCCGCAGAACAATGAGAGTGGAAGAGTCTTATAGCACTAACATTATTATAAAATACACATGTATGTCTTTGCCTATCTTTGGTGTAAATCATATTTTCAACAATTATACGGTGAACATTTCACGAGTTGTAAGAGAATTTCTACATGAGTCTCATACGATTCTTGACATGAAAGTTTAGTTAGATTATCTTTACCCACGTCTTAAAAGATTCCCACAACGGTTGAAAAAGCGTCTTTCGCTGTGCTATGGAAGAACATCACTCGTATTGCAGTTTCTCCTGTGTGAGGAATCTTCTACTATTAAAAAATGCGGTCATCGACGATCAAAGACGCACGCACTTACACTACTGAAAATGCTATCTGGGCATGAAGTTATGTATGTATGTTTTTTTTATAAAAATCGAACAAAAATTGTTTAAAAAAAGCTTTATTTTAAGTTGTCCGATTTTTTTTTTTTACGATTTTTCGAAACGATAAAGACAATTTTTTATTTTTTTTTCAGAAAACTGACGATATCATCACAAATTTATCTGGCAGCCCTGTGTAAACGGTTGGGTAAATCATTTATAATAATATTCTTCTACTGTTTTTGGTAAGAATCTTTTCAATGCACTTTCGGACTATTTCAAGTACGAAATCGGGATTAAAAATGAATAAGTTAAGCATTTCGCATTTGAATAGTCTGTTATGGAATCAATCTTTCTGTAATTGATTCAAGAAAATCCGTACTTGCAGTACTATTGATACCGCTTAGGATTGATTTAAGTACGTATGGATTGATTTTTCTTTTCAGTGTAATATTAGAAACATTCGGGGACAAATCTGGCCTGGCCGCATTTCTTATAATGAGTTCGTATTCGTATCAAACTGAAGTATGACTAGCATTTTTAAAAACAATAATAAAAACTGAGTGCTTTTGATATATATTTTACTACACGTTGAATCACTTGTGTTGTGAAAACAGCACAGCACATAAGTTGAATCTAAATCAGTCACAACTGAGCCCATAGACTCGCGAGCAGTCAATAATTGTATTTTTCACACAGCACGGTCAGCAATTCACATGTATACAACAACTTTGTTCGGGCCACTCCATAGTCTCGCGAGGCAGTCAATAATCGTATATTCTTAAACAGACACGGTCGGCAATTCATATGTATACAACAACTTTGTTTGTTGCTTGGTAAGCACTGATCTAAATCAACCAAGTCATAAATGCTCTGAGTATGAGTACGATAACATCGAACTTCTAAGTGGAAATGAGGTTCGATAACATTTCAATAATATGAATTCGTACAAGTACAACAAATTACCCAGTAAAAACTTCGCCTGCTTATACAAAATGAATAGCTTCTTTAACTCGTTATTAAGTAGCTTTAATTTTTAACTACTTCTGTAAGTATTTACTACTTTTTTCTGGATGTATTTAAGCAAAAAAATAATGAGTTACTTTTGAATGCGTT
Organism: Pollenia angustigena; assembly: GCA_930367215.1. Taxonomy (NCBI): domain Eukaryota; kingdom Metazoa; phylum Arthropoda; class Insecta; order Diptera; family Polleniidae; genus Pollenia; species Pollenia angustigena. The sequence continues at coordinate 185,951,832 of OV884058.1, read as the reverse complement.
CATTTTTGGACATCCCTTGTAAAATTCATTGGTTCTTTCAGTAACATTGTAAGTACTTAGTACTTTTATGTTTTTCTGATTAATCAACACATTATTTTGTATGCGTAAAAAATTATCAATAAAGACCTTGATTAAACTTTTAGTTGATTTAAGCTTAACCCATTTTTTTGAAGTCCATCGCTCATAAGTTTGCCCAGCCCTTTTCTAGCCAATATCATGTCTTTAGCCTTGATAAATTCTGGTCTATAGTCTAGTATAAGGATTGGTATAATGACTGGTATACATATATGTAAATAGTTTAGTACACAAATTTGTCTTAAAGACTCGACTTTTCTTATTTAATTTACTTTCAAAATATTTTTTTTAAGAAAAAATTAAAACTTTTTTTAGCACAATAATTTAATCAATCATATTTTTACAAACTTTCTCAACTCAATACCATCATAATTGCAAATAAAATAGTACAATAGCCTGATTTACTAGCAAACACGTTGAAAGAATAAATAATATTTGTATGTTAATTTTAAACCTAAATATTAATATTAAAATACAATTTAAGCCGATGTGTAACCATCGCGTATGGAACTAAATGCGAGAAATGTAAACATATCTATAACTTGTACGAGTGTTATTTATTTAAGGTACAAGTGTACGCATGTTATCTAAAGGTCTTTGTTATGTTTATTCGTATCATGAATGTGAGTGAATATTATCCCTTCCGTACGATATGGATTCAATAGTAAAAAATCTAAAGTTAAATAGACAATAGATAAAATATACAATAGAAACGTATGCGTGCGTATGTGAAATGGCAAAGACATGTACAAAAATTCTATGCAATAAATACATGTATCATAACAATAGTTTATGGATTGGTAGTGTATGTTTTTTTCAGAAGCACTCATACACTAACGAAAAAAAAATCATATTTCCTTTAATATGACATTTGGTTTTTTTTTTTTTTTTTTTTTTTTTGCCAAAGTCATTGTCTAATGATACTATTCATAGGAAAACTTTAAAAAAAAGGCAAAAGCAAAGATAAACTAAATGAGCAGATTTCATAATTTAAAATTAATTTAAGAACATATAGAATCTGGGAATTTATTTCTCATGGTGAGTAACATTTATAATATAATTTTTCATTTTAATTCGAATGTGTATTCTAGGTCCAATCACAATTTTAAAAGCTTTTATACGTTAATAGTTTTATTCCTTCAATATTTTCCTTCTTTGCACTATCGGAATCTACAAACAGAAATATACAAACAAAAATTCTGAAAGTGCATAGAAAATATTCCTGGAAAATATTGAAGCAATAATACTATTAGAGTATAAAAGCTTTTAAAATTGTAATTTGACACATTCGAATTAATATGAAAATTTATAAATTTAAGAACTTTAGGAAAGATGATTATTCAGACCGAAGGTAACTTTGCATTATTTTTTATTTTTATACCCTCCACCCTTCACAACTAATGTGAAGAGGGTATATTAAGTTTGTCATTCCGTGTGAAACTTTTTTATTATTCATCTCAGACCCCATGAAGTATATATATTCTGGGTCCTTGAGTAATTCTAAGTCGATTTAGCCATGTCCGTCTGTCCGTCTGTTGAAACTTTCGAAAAACTCAAAAGAACTAAACAAACTGGGTGTCAAATTGCTTGTAGTTATCCTAAGCAGTTTGGGATTGAAATTCAGCAAAATCCGTTCAGTACGATCAGAGCTATGAATCAAAATGTGGAACAACCACCCAAAAAAAAATTTAGAATTTTGTTACAAAAACTAACATAAATGGTGGACTAATGCACAGAATGACATAAGATTTTGCAAGAATTCGTCTTATTCAACTGGAAATCACGCTGTAAAATTTCGTGAAGATCGGTCCATAATTAAGTACGCCTAAGACCATAATTAATAATATTATCATAACAAAATTTGGCTCGTCACAGTTTTATAGGACTAAAAATGATACTGTGAAGTTTCGTGAAGATCGGTCCATAATTTACCCTAGGCCCCATATAAACCCTACTTCCGAAAAACAGTTAAGTACGCCTAAATCCGTAAAAAATAATGCTATCATAACAAAATTTGGAACATAAAAGCTTTATAGGACTAGAAATAAGACCGTTCATCAGTTCATAATTTACCCTAGTCCCCATATAAACCCTACTCCCGGAAAACAGCTTAGTACGCCTAAAAACGTAAAAAATAATGCTATCATAACAAAATTTGGTACATCACAGTTTTATAGAACTAGAAATGACACTGACAAATTTGGTGAAGATCGGTGCATAACTTACCATAACCCTCATTTAAATCCCACTCTGGTTAAATAATTAAATACGCGGTAAACTTTCTTCCAGTTAAGCTTCATATGGCCAGAAAAAATGTTATGCAATTTTGTGATATACGGTCCATAATTTACCTTAGATTCCCTTTTAGCAGCCTTCTGAAATTCACTGCAAACGCTTAACCTAATTACACCGCTGTATTGAAATTTATGTTTTTAAATACCAGAAATCGTTCTGCAGAATTTGGTATGATTGGTTCATAGCTTACCATGGCTTTTATATAATTTGTTCTCCTGAAAATCATTTAAGTTCAGCTTAAACTGATATTTTACTCAAGCTTTTTAAAATTGATTCTGATTGTCGGTCAATAATTTTATATAGGTCTAAACCGCAACAAATTTTAATGCAGATGTCTGGTTTTACAAAGATTATAATAATATTTCTTCCTCTTTTTTAATGATGACTCCACATATAGAATATTGACAAAAGACCCAACGGTTAAATTACAACAGACTAATTATAGTAGATAAACTTTTTAAATTGGAGATAATATCACAATTGGAGAGAAAACGTCTTAAAACAACAACTTCTACGGCACCCAAATTATATGGAGTTCCTAAAGTCCATAAGGAATCATTTCCTTTAAGACCAATTTGTTCGAGCATCAATGCTCCATTTCATGAACTTAGCAGGTATATAACAGGAATTCTTAGAAAGATAACAGAAAATTCAGTATACAATGTTAGGAACTCATTACAATTTAAAGATAGGATTAAAAACATCAAGATAGAAAAGGAAGAGAAGATAATTTCGTTGGATGTAATCTCATTATTCCCTAGTATTCCTATAGATGTAGCCTTAAGTATTATAGAAGGCAAATGGAATATAATTAGGGAACATACGACTATTGAAAAATAATTATTTTTAAAGATTCTCAAATTTTGCATAGATGATAGTAGATATTTTCAATATAATAACAAAATATATTCTTAACAAAAAGGATTACCTATGGGTTCTCAAGCTTCTCCAGTTGTAGCAGATATAGTTATGGAGGAGCTTCTAGATACTTGTATTAGAGGATTAACTACTAAACCAAAAATTATAACAAAATATGTAGATGATCTATTTTGTATTATTTCAGAATAAGAAATAGAAAACATGTTAAACATATTTAACTCTTTTCACCAGGATATTAAATTTACAATTGAAAAGGAACGTGATCTTAAGCTTCCATATTTAGACACATTAATTACACTATGGAACATTTTTGGGATTATTGTCTGGTGGGTGAGAAATTCCAAGAAATTTGCATTTCACAAGATTCAGCTCCATCATATTATGATTACTGTTGGCATCACTGAATGTGGGTGTATTCTTTCAAATAACAAACAAAAGTCGATCGCTTAAAAAAAGTCACAAAAATTGCAGTGCAGGTTTGTGATAAAATCTGCTGCATACATCCAGGCTTGAACATTTTTTTGCACTTATCAATTATAATTCTCCACAAATTTATTTTTACCGGCAAAACTGTTGATTATAAAGAAAAACGTTATATGAACGGATTAAAGAAATTGTAATTTTAATTTTTTTTGAGTTTGTTTTAGCAAAATCGGACAAGTGGTTCTCGAGTTATGTTAAACAAAAAAACATCAAGATAAGGAAAAAATTTAAAATGTCATAAAAAAAAAACTGACACATACGAACGCCCAACCCTTTGAGGGTTTTACTATACTGACCTAGTACCATCACCCTGACTTGGAATTTCTCACCCCCCAGACAATAATCCCAAAAATGTTCCATAGTGTTATTTAGTAAAATGAAAGATAGAACAGAGAAAATAGATAGATTTAATATTGTTTATAAAATTCCCTGCAAGGATAAGGAGAATGACATATGTAATAAGGTATATATACACTCAAAATATTATGTAGTTAAATTCAAACGAAAATTCATTTTAAACAAATTAAAATTCATTTAAAAAACGGATCATTTACATTTCATTTAAAACAAATGATTTTTACATTCATTTTTTATTTTTTTATTTATTGAACAGCATATTCGTTAAAATTGAATAGTTTTTACTTTTAAAAAATATGTTTTAACCTACAAAAATCAAACTACATAAAAAAATAAAAACGAAAAACCCTTATTTTTTGGTAGTTTGTTTTTTGAATAACAAACATAAATGTTAAAAAATAAAATTATTTGTAAAATAACTATATTTTTATTAAATTTTAACAGTGCGGAAAACGAATTTATTAACCCACAATCAGTTACTGTAATAATTTTATGAGTGTAGGTACTACGAAAAAAAAATTAAAAACTAGACTAGCAGGACATAGATCTGATCAAAAATACAAAAATATATCTTCTCAAAAAACTGCATTGTCTTCACATTGTGCACATTTAAGACATACACCAGATTTCGAAAATACAACAGTTCTAAATATAGAAACAAACTACAATCGACGCTTCATGCTAGAAATGTTACAAATAATTAACACACCAATAGAACAAAGAATTCATTTTAAAACCGATACAGACAATGTAGCTCAAAATTACAGACATTTAATTTATAAGAATAAGATAGGAAATTGAATAAGTTTTGAAAAATGTAATAGAATAATTTTGTTTCCTGTGTATTATTTTTACTATTTATTTTTCATGTTGTCAATTTTTGTAATTTAATATAAATTTTGTTTTATAAAAATTTGTTTAAAATTTATAAACTTAAGATCCCTGAAGAAGCTGTCCATTGTGGCAGCGAAATATTGGATAAAATAAATTAAAATATATTTTTCTTAACCTGACCTTGAGCTTGATTTAAAAAAAGGAAGAAATAAAATTAAAAGGTCGAAAAAATAGACTAAATAATTATAATAATAAATAGACATCATACAGATATTACTCCTAAAACATTCGAAGTGTCGGTGGAGCGTATAAAAGATTCGGCACAGCCGAATAAGTATAGCACTCTAACTTGTTTTATTTTTATTTTAATCACCTAAAATCCAAAAAGTTCAAAATCGCCTTTTTCACCTGCGGCCTTTTAAATGTTAAATGAAAATGTTACAAATATGTCTGAAATTTTTAAACTACATAGTTTTGCATCATTTATTTTTCTTGACAAAAAAAAAAAAAAAATGCCAAAAATTAATAGATTTTTCTATTAAAATCTTTGTGGAACATTATTTTAGTAAATTAAGTTAATTTGAATAAAATATTCAAAAGAAAACCAGAAAATTAATAAGATTTTGTCATATACATTTTATTAAATTTTTTTAATGACAACTTAATATCTCTTTTAAAGGGAAAGAAAATCCATATAATTGTATGAAAATTAAAATGAACTATTAATTAAAATATTCAAATTTCAAAAGATTTTGTTATTCGTGCTTAATTCCCAGTTTTTATTCTTGATAAAAACACTTGAAATTTATTGTTGATGGGATAAGCTATTCCTATGCATTTCACTGGTTGCTTAGGCCAGATCATCAGGAAACTTCATCCATAAAGATTTTAGAAAAACTAAAGATATTAAACCAAATAAAACTGTTAAACGTATAAGACTTATAGCAACAGTTTTACTTGTAACAATATCAAAGCTTTAACAAAACACATCAACAATAAAAAAGTGGGTTTATCTCATCTTACATTCCCCCCTACAATTAGTTGAAATTCTCTCAACATTAATTGTAGTAGCACATGATTGCGTGCTATTAAATATATTAAAAGTTTAATTAATATATAGCACGTTAAGTTTTGATCGAATTTCAGTATTTGGTCATACCGACATCTTAAGGTATAAAATTACCATTTACTTTGGTGATAAAACTTGTAGTCGGGAAGTTCTATGGTTCACGAAAATAGGTATTAAAAAAAAAACTATATTTTTGACATTACTTTTTTTTTAAGTTTCCGAGTTTTTCTAAAGATTTCCGATATTTTAATATCTAAAACGTATGAATAGGTCATAATACAGCTCTAAAATTTTAGCTTTTATAAAAATGTTAATGTTTTTAGTCCTTTTTTGGAGTATTTTGCACATAACTTAACCATTTTTAACCGATTTGGCAGATTTATATACCAACGTGCTTAAAAATAATATTTCCATTAAATTGGCTTTTAGGCATATATATATATATATATATACCTACATATGTGTACATATATTTAAGCAAACTTAATTATAAAAAAAAACAAACTTAATTATAAAAAGAGTAACTTTTGGGATTTCAGTATTTTGATTATAACTCAGCCATTTTTTAACCGATTTGACAGATTTATATACCGACGTGTTTAGCAAGAAATTTACCATTTACCATTTTGGTCATAACTTTTTTGTATCTGAACCGATTTTCCCGAGTTCTTTATAAAATATGTTCTACTAAAAATCCGATATTTTGGTATATAAGTCATATCCATAGAACATATGACAGCCCTAAAATTTAGGTTTTTATACAATTTTTAATTTTTTTTGTACGGGAGGTACCACGCCCACTTCTCCAATCCCGCCCACATTTTGTAGGGTGGTGTGTATTGACAACCTAAATGTGTGTACCTAATTTGGAAACTTTGGCTCTTACCGTTCTCCAGATATACAGAAAAATGCAATAAAAATACAACAACAACAAGGGATTTTTGGAAAAAATTAGAGGCAGTCGTGGTTTTTTGATCATATCTCAGCCATTTGTGGACCGATCTTGCTGAATTTCAATAGCACGAAATGGTGGACTATATGTGACATAAATGTAAAACAACCTAGCCGCTATCATGTCTGGTTTTCCCGGAAAACACATATCAAGCGTAAGACGGACAGACGGACGGACGGACAGACGGACGGATATCGTTAAATCAACTTCTCTTCTCATAAGGACCCAGAATATATATACTTTATAGGGTCTAAGATCAATATTGTAGAAATTACAAACGGAATGACAAACTTATATATACCCTTTTCCACCTGTGGTGAAGGGTATAATAAACAATGAAGTTACATATTTTAGATAAAAAATTTCACTGAATCAATAAAAACAAGTAAGAAAGTCAAGCCCGACCATATGATGCCCTACACCACAGTACTTAAAAACACATCATGCTTATGTGTCCATATTAATATGGATTTATCTATGTTTATAAACTTGGATTTGGAAGTTCGAGAGGGGCATAAATTGCCCCCTACCTTCCCTTGTGGTCCTATTTTTGAAAAACTGTATAGCTTTTGTGTCCATATAGATATGGATCTATCTATGTTTTAAATTTCATTAACATCGGTTTGAGAGGCAGAAATTGCCCCTATTTCTCCTCGTGGTCCTATTTTTTAACAAATGCGTACCTTCTGTATCCCTATAGATATGGTTTTATCTATGTTTTAAATTTCATTAAAATCGGTTTGATAGTTTCTGAGAGGAAGAAATTTCCCCTATCTTCTCTCGTGGTCCTACGATTCGGTCAATTTTCAGAAAGTGATTCTGATACTACGTTTATACATAGCTTATTCAAATAAAAATTATTTGCGATTAACTAACTGTTACTGTTATATATCAATTTTCTTAATGAAAATTCTTATTTTTAAGTGATGCCTGATGGAAAATTTATTCATTTAGTAGCACTGTATATATATAAACTTTTTATTTTTTAAATCAAAAAGATCAATAATTATTGTGTATTTTTAACTTTATTTGCACATTTTTGATTTAATTTTACTTTTGTTGTCATATGAATGTGCCACATCGAAATAAAAGGTAAAACGGTTAAAAGTGTGGCAATGCTTAAAATCTTATTTGCAAATAGTGTCGTTAATCAGGAATTGTTTTCATGAGTTAGCTATCCGCAAATAAAAATTTAATTCCCTGTTTATGCGGCAATATTCTCTACTTGCAATATCTTTATTTGCGAATAAGTGGTGCGTATAAACGTAGTATGAGTCGATCCGTATACTTTAAGGTGGGTCTTGGACCAATATTTTAAGGTGTTACACACATCAGCACAATTGCATTATACCCTCTCTACTATTGTGGTGTGGGTATAAAAAAAAAGTTCGCAAACTACATAGAAAACATTTTTGTCGAATTATTTTCAACCAGACGCTTGTTTGAAATTTTTTTTTTGATTTCTAAAAATTTTTTACTGATTCAATTAATATTTTTGTTTGATTTTTATTTAACCAACAAAAATGTTGACAACTATTCAAAAATAAAATATACGCATTATTGGTGTTAAGTTTTCATAATTTTGTATGAAATATTTAATGCTTTTTAATGTTGTCGTCTTTTTGCATTTTTTTATTTGATCGTAAGCAACACTTCTTTATGTGAAATACCTATAAGAACTACAACAAAAAACACATACAGTTTATTTTTGGACACTTTTAAAAAGTACAACAATAAGAAAGATGGTAAAATAGCATGACGAGGTTTGTAGTAAAAAATAACAAAACAAATAGCAGGTAAAAAACGTTTCACCCTTTTTAAACAACAGAAACAACAACATTATAAGAAACAAAATAAATTTTTGATTGGTTTCAAAGTTGGTAAAAAACCAAGTCCCGTATTCAATTTTTTCAAACTTAAATACATCAAATACAAAAATAGAATGACGGCGAAAAACATATCGAGTCGGTCTGCCGCCGTTTTTGGTTACATTTCTTCTTCTTTAGCAAAGGAAAGGATACAGCAAATAATAGGACCAGTCCAAACACGCGTGTAAAGAGTAGCCCATAAGGGACCAGGACTAATCCAAAAGTAACCCAAACGTATGGAAAAAACATGGTCTATTTAACATTACGATGTCCTAGGGCAGGACCATATAACCCACCTTTGGACTACAAAGGAGTAGTTTCAAAACTACTCCATGGTATATCCAAGACGATTAGTTTTGAAGTCGTTTAAAAACGAAAGCACGTCGTTAAAAAACCGAAGACATGTCGTCTCACTACAAACACTTTTTAACAATGCCATGGTCCATGCTTGCATTACATCGCACCAGCCCATGGAGTAGTCCATTTTATGAAAATGGATCAGGTGGTCCAATTTTTTTTGCAGGAAAATAAGACTTCGTTCAAAAACTATTCAAACAAAAAAATGTGTCTCAAAGCCAGTTGGCCGCTCTACTCTGCCTTCATCTTCATCCTCTCCTACAGTGCTTGTTTGTGTGCGCGTCATTGATTGTGTAAAAACTTTTTTGTTTGATTCAGTAAAATTATTTGTTTGAAATTGATATGAATTTCAGTAAACTTTTTGTTTGATTCATTTAAATTATTTGTTTGAAAAAATCGGTGTTTTTTTCAATAAAAAAAATGCAAATAAATTGTTTGAATATGCGAATTTGTTTATAGGACCGATTTCAGACAAAAAAATGTTTAATTTTACAAATTTTTTGTTTGAATTGGAAAAATAATTTTTTCTGTGTACAAAATACTTATAACTAGAAAATACTTTCTTCCTACAACTGTTGTAAAAATTTATTTTTCTTTTCATTATTAACAAGACACAGAAAATATGTGAATAAATAGTTAATTGTAATGTTTCATAATATCATGGAAAATATTCATTACGATAACAGAAAAGTGATTTTAACTAAATAATTCAAAAACAAACAACGAGAAAGAAAAAAAAAGAGCAAAAAATTCTCTATTCTTTTTCCTTTAAGTGTTTAATTTTAAATACACAAAATGTACGTAGTAGTAAAAACTAGTAAAATGGAAAGAATGAAGGTCATTGCGGGCTGGAAAATTAATTAAATGCAGTAAACTTTAATGTTTAGATCAGGGACCGTAACAGTTATACCTTTTTTCATAAAAGTCAGATGAAAGCAGTTATTTTTTGATTTTTATATTTTTGAACAAAAATAACTGTTATTGTTTGATTTTAATTTTTTCGATCAAAAATAACAGTTATTTATTGAACAAAAATAACTGTTATTTTTTGATTTTTATTTTTTCGATCAAAAGTAACAGTTATTTTTTGATTTTTATTTTTACGAGCAAAAATAAAAGTTATTCTCTAAAGAAATGTACGTGATTAAATAATTTAGTTGTATTAAAATTTTTATTTTTATGTGTAATTATCATTGGAATTTCTTATGCACATTAAAATAATTATTCAAAACCATCTAAATTATTAAAACACGTACATTTCTTTAGAGAATAACTTTTATTTTTGCTCGAAAAAATAAAAATCCAAAAATAACTGTTACTTTTGATCGAAAAAATAAAAATCAAAAAATAACAGTTATTTTTGTTCAAAAAAATTAAAATAAAAAGTTTAAAAATCAATATATTTTATCATTGACAAGTGCATAAGGAACAATATGGTATACTTGAATCAGTTTTTCGACTTTTACTTCTATGTGCTTTTTTTGTTTTAAAATTGCAATATAACTGTTATTTTCGGTCCCTGGTTTAGATTATGAAAGTATAAGTAGAACATAACATGATATAACAGAAATATAAAACGAAATAAAATTAATATAACTTGATGTTTTGTAATAAAAATAAAAAAAAAACCAAATAAAATTCACAACAACTCAAAGCACACATTGACAAAATGGCTTAAATAAATAACAATAAATAAGTAACATAACTAATTAATAACAGATTGTCATAAAAATAAAAAAATTTTTTAATTAATTTAATGAATTTATTTCACTAAACAAATTATAAATTCATTGAAATACAAAACCTTTCCATTAAAATAATGAAAAAAAATTTCTTAACGTTTGACTCTTCATCATTATGTTAATGAAATCTTTCATTATTGTTGTGACAAATTGTCACAGTCTAAGTAAAATTTGTTGAACTAAAGTCATTAACTGAGGACTAAACCAACATTCTTCATTTATCCAATGAAGCTTTAAGTATGTTGAATTTTAATGTAATTTATCAATGGATTTATGTAAAAATCCATTAGATCTGTAAAGAAAATTCTTTCTGTGAACGCATCGTTATTATTGAAATAAAACATAAAATTAATCAATTCAATAAATTTTCCTAAAAAAAATGTTAATTTGATTAAATTTCTTGTCAATTTAACAAAATTTGATAAAAGAAGGAAAATTTAAGAAAAAAAACAAAAAAAAAAGGAATTTTGCTTAAATGACAAATGCAAACGAAAAAATTTCTACAAATCTCTAACAATTCGATAACATTATATTTTTTACAAACTTTGTTTTAATCAACACTTATTCTGTCCTCCAAAGAAAGAAAGTCACATCTCCATTTTCGTAATTTTGAGCAGGATAGGAAATAATTCTACTCGCGAGCACAATTAGCGAGTTTTATTTTTAAAAGTGTCAGCACAAATTTTTAAAACGAGAGAATTCTTCTCGAGAGTATAACTTTTCCTACTCTGCTCAAAACCAGTGATGCCAACTTAGTGCTTTTGGCACTATTTATGGTGCTTTGTGATGCCTCAAAACGCCAAAATGTTATCCATAGTGCCAAACTAAGAAAAAGCACTAACGCTTTTTCAATTTTTCGTTAGTGCCTTTAGTGCTTTTTACAATTTTTATTTTTGCGACATTTTTTAAAACTTCGATTATATAGAGGATGATTTAGATGAGATTTGCTATTTGGGGTACCATTTTAAGAAGGCCTGTAATGATTTTAAGATTTCAAATGATAAAAAAAAGTTATTTAACAATTCTGATTCTAATACTGTAATTTATAAGATATACTATCTTGTTGTATTAGAAAATCGATATAAATAAATAAATAAAAAAAGTGATAAAAGATATTATATTTACGAGGTTAGAGCTAGACATCCAAACAATTTGGAAATTTTACAAAACGTCGCACTTTTAGCGTTAACTACATATTTAGAAATCGTAATAAAAACGATGTATGTATTAGTTTTTAGTAGTAAACATTTTTTAAACATGTAGACACTGTTTCAAAAATAGAAAATGACTTAGAAAATATTACTAATTTTGATTGTGAAAACATGCAGTCGGAAACATTACAAAAGAATGCAAAGACTAAAAACAAAAAAAAAACCGTAACTTGGTTTAAGCAAAGCGTTTAATAAATTAAAAAGAGTTGTCAGAAAATGCTTTTATAACGAGCCAATTTTCATGCGCTTTAGTTTTCAAACGCACGACACTCGTCTCCGAAAAACAGTGTTGAGCACTTCTACGTTAAGTGCTATTGCAAAAAGGTTTGACTAAGTATCAAAATACAAACATAAATTTGATTCTATTTTGCACCTTATGTGTGTTCTTTATTCAGAACCGTACATAGGTTAATATAATTTGATAAAATCATACGCCAATTGTTTTATTAAACTTTGCAAGATTTTCTTTAAGATGTACATATTTTAACGATAAAATAAAAGGTTTTTTATTAAAAAAAAAATGGTCGGACATTGCAAAATTTCGGTAATTGCAACAGGTCATATTTGGTCGAGTTACGAAAATCGAGCTCGCACTGTATGACTTTAAAACTATTTCATGGCCCAATTCAAACTCAGCTGATGATGATACAAATGATTTGGATGATATTATTTTTATTGAAGATAATAATAATACATTTAAAAATGTTTATATACAAATGTAAATATATTTATTATTAAATTTTAAATGAAAATCCCCCATCAACGCCGTCGCCTTTTTTTAAATTTTGGAGGTATATCATATTTGGCACAGCCGAATGCAACTTGTGTTTTGTTTAATTAAATTGTAAAAATGGCTTAGTGCTTTTTTACGCTTTTTTTTTTGTTTGAAATAGTGCTTTATAGTGCTTTTTATAAATTTTAAAGTGCTTTTTGCTCTCAAAAAGTTGGCATCACTGCTCAAAACTACTAAAATGAAGATGTGACTCTCTTTCGTAGGAGGGCAGAATTGTTTTTGTTATATTATTTAAAAAAGTGAGATTGTGAATCTCCTGGGTCGTGGTACTTATGGCCCTCTGTATACATCTGATGCTTTAGACATGGTTTGAGTCGTTTATAATCTAGGTAAATGAAACTTTGGATGTGGTTAACATCTGTCATTTATTGTCAATTAGTCGTTAAACGAAAAAGTGTAAACAACAATTTATGTTTTTTTGGTTCAAAAATATTAAAATTTTTTGTTACAAGTAAAACTAGTGCTTATGATTCTTATTCGCTTAACATTTTTATTTGTTTAATATCTTTAGTATTTCTAAAATCTTTGGATGATGTTTCCTGCTGATCTGGCCTAAGCAACCAGTAAAATGCGCATAGGAATAGCTTAACCCATCATCGATAAATTTCAGTGTTTTTTGACAGGCATGAAAATTGGTAATTAAGCAGGACATACAAATCTTGTTAATTAGAAACTTTGTAATCCTGAAAATTGCTTTGATAATTTTTTGTCAACTAATTTCATGGTGAGACAGGCATTTTTAGTTGAGACAAATCAAATTGTATTGATCAGATAATAAATTCGCAATGTACACAATTATTTCCAAAACTTCGGACAAGTGTTGCATATCGAATTTAAAGTAATTAAGTACTAATTGTTCAATTTGTTATATAATTTTTTGTGAAGCAAATTGAGCTGAATTGCGTACCTTTAATTGAGTAAGTTGTCTTATTGCACAACTAAAGTGCCTATCTGAATATTTTTAAGTAAAAGCATAATTTGCAGAAAGTTTTGATTTACACATCGTTTGTTTACCAAAACTTATCTTTAATATGTTTTATCGATTTAAATAAGCGAAAGATGCGGTTCAGAAGTTTGGACTGCAGTTCAGACTATAGATTATTCTGTGTGCAGGCTAAAGACTCTGTGCAATTGTTAACACTAAAAACATAGACAAGTTTTCAGTTTCAGTTTGTATTTTAGACCAGGGATTTTAACACGAAAGACAAATTTCTCCCAGGTTAGAAAAAGAAGTTCGAATATTATAAATTGGTGGCTCACACTAAAGAAGAAAAAGCACCTCATTAAAAGCTTAGCGGCATCTTTAAAATGTTTTTAAGTCAGCAAGTTTCATCTAAAAGAAAATTGGGTACCAAACGACTTAAAAGACGATATTTCATGTCTGAAATGCTACTGGACGCCATAAAAAAAGGTATTTTTACTATTGAATAGTTACTGGCGACAAAAAAAAAATTAATTACAACATTTTAAAGCGCAAGAAGTGCTATGTGGAGCCCAGCTCACCAGTCGAAGCAACGCCAAAAACCAATTAGCTATAAACCCTGTATTTGATAGGGCTAGAAGTGCCCTTCACTGAAAGAAAATACAACAAAAAAATTTTTAACCAAAATTTATTTGACATGTTATTATTATTATTATTATTATTATTACTTTAACCATGTTATTGTCACCGGGTTTTTACCTTTAAATTATTTTTTACTAAACTTAAGTAAATTTTTTTTTGAAGTTCTATATCCCAGCGAAAACTTTACTTACAATTCTTACTTTAATGACTTCCTAAATTCATTACTCTGTAATTATTCAAATCTATTTTGCGATATATTTCGTTAATTTTTGTTAGAGATCCGATAATGCTATTATAACATTTTAAGAATAATTTCGATGTGAGTGTTAGAGCTAAGAATGATTTTGTGCAGCCAAAACACTATTTAATTAATGATTTTATACATTTCGAAGAATTTATTATTTGTACACTTTTTTAACAAATTAGTGTGTTTTAACCTTTTTGAAAGTTAATTTGTAAATACTTAATAATACCCACACCACAATAGTGGAGAGGGTATTATGCATTTGTGCTGATGTGTGTAACGCCTTAATAACACCTTAAAGTATACCGATCGACTCAGAATCACTTTCTAAGTCGAACTAACGATGTCCGTCCGGCTGGCTGGCTGAATGCCCATGTAAGCTTTTACGCAAAGTACAGGTCGCAATTTTGGAGATAATTTGATAAAATTTGGGACATAGAGTTTTATTAGCACAAGGACCAAGCCTATTGAAAATGGGCCAAATCGTAGGACCAGGAGGAAGATAGGGGGAAGTTTCTTCCTCTCAGAAACTATCAAACCGATTTTAATGAAATTTAAAAATAGATAGATCCTTATCTATATGGACACATAAGCTATACAGTTTTTCAAAAATAGGACCACAAGGGGAGATAGGGGTCAATTTCTGCCTCTCACAAACTTTCAAGCCGTTTTTCATGACGTTTTTAAACATAGACAAATCCATATTTATATGGACACATAAGCATGATGTAAATACTGTGGTGTAGGGTATCATATGGTCGGGCTTGACCGGCTATACTTTTTTACTTGTTTTTTAGGTTATAATTGGCCAAATTATTACGGATGGGCCTGTTCGGAAATACATCACTACGCTGCATCAGTGATTTCAAATGCTTAAATAATTATTATTTTTTATCGGCATTAAAAAAAAGTTTACTTTTCTTATGCAGCGCAGTGATACATTTCTGAACAGGCCCGATTACTTTTGGGACATCGCTAACAAAAATAAGTACTTTTTCTAGTAGAAAAGCAAATAGTCCTCTCGTCAAGTTCTCATTATTTTTCTGCTTATTTTGTATATTAGTCCTCAGCATTTCTTAAAACATCTCGCAGCCATACCCACTTCGAAAGCGGGAAATTTTTTTGAATTTCCCGGGATCCCGGGATCCCGCTCCATATAAATAATACACAGTAAATTAAATAAAAGAAATCCTTAAATGCTACTAAATTAATGAAGATTAAAAGAGGAACTTGAATTATTATTACCTTACGGTTTTATATGTAACTTCCGTATTATTATTATGCTCTAGATACAAGATAAAAAATTAAGATAAACATAACAACTTATAGGCCTTTTACACTGATCAACATCTAACATCTACCATCAAAGATGTGGAAATTGTGAAACACTCGTTTACATTGCTCACATCTAACATCTACCATCAAGCAAAAATGTCACCATTTTTGAAAAAAAAAATTTTTAAATTTAAAATGTTTTTTTCTCACAAAAGTGCCAAAATTTAAAAAAAAAACTCAAAAATGTATTTGAAGTTTAATTTGTTTTAAAATATAAAAAAATACTTAACAAAAAAACATTGCAATAAAAGATTTAACTTGGCAAATGGTAACGCTGCTTTCAAAACAAACTTCTTTTTGTCAGTGATGCCACAATAATAATATAACTTATTGCCACTTTTCTAGTGATGACACTAAAATAATCGAAAGATTTAGAATGGAATACAATGAGATAGGAACATCTTTGAAAGATGTTGAAAGTTGTTGGTTTTTAGTCCTATGTATTTCTTATGGAAAGATGTTAACATCTTCGCAAATGGTGGCAAATTTATGGTAGATGTTAGATGTTGATCAGTGTAAAAAGGCTATTAATTCATAAAACAATAATAAAAACAAACACAAATTGAGGTACTCAAGATATGAGATCAAAAAGTTAATTCATAAAATAGATAAAATATTTTAAATAAATATATTAACATTTTTTAACGGCTTAGGAAATAACTTTCTGACACACTCAAAGCGCTTAGTAAGTCGTCAAAAAGGATAATGATTATTTTATTTACTAATTACCATGTTTCCGAAAAATTTCGTTAATTTTTTTACCGAGGTTGGATAAATAGTTAAAAGTGCACCGTTGTAGAAGGCTTTTGATTCACAATAAGAAGAATTTTTTTTATAAACAACGTCTATATCAGTCAAATGTATGTCAAGGTTCATGCAAAAAATATAATCAACCTCTTTCAAACCTTTTCATTTCATTAGGTCTATCTGTAATCTTTAGGACAATGTGTTTTTCAAATTGTATGTTGTAGTATCTTAAACGAGTTTCCAAATTTTTTTTTATTTCGGTTTCCCCGCACTTCAAGGGTATATAAAGCAACACAAATTGAAAAAAATTTGTGATTATCACCTAATAAACATATCGCTCCTTCATTGCAACATAGTCATATCTCAAAAAATCAAAAATTTAAAGTTACTTAAGCAAAGTGTTCCTTCATGCCTTCTCGTATTTTATCTCAAACTGAACCGAAGTTATAGCAAAATATATCTTTAAATCGGTACATTTTGAAAACTTAAATCGCATTTTGCCAAGTTCATTTGTTTTTGTAGATATGACTATGTTACAATAAAGACTTGTCCATGGACAATTAAGCTTTACTACCTGCATCTTATTTTGAATTAATGTTCTTTATTAACTTTTCACTTCACTAAATTTATTAATTATCAACTGTTGCACTGCCTATTCTGCTTTAAGTAGATTTATTGCATCAGGAGACATTAATTTACGTATGTACTCACTTCTTGTAATTGATCTAATCGACAACCCATCCACAGATGCTTATTTTAAGAGCATAGAAAACTAAATTTCAAAATATAAATAGCTGTTTTCTTAAACTATGAGGAATTTTTTATTTCCCGGGATCCCGCATGAAAAATCCCGGGAAAGCGGGAAATATAATTATTGAAATTCCCGGGAATTCCCGGGACGGGAAATCCTGGGAAAACCCCTATTGTACCGTTGCAAACAAACAAATTTAAAAGATATACGAAAATCACAAAAATTCATGATAATTTGACATTTAGTTTGAAAAAAGGTTGGCAAATTTTACTTTTTAAGAAACTTTTTATACCCTTCACCGAAGGTAGAAAGGGTATATATAACTTTGTCATTCCATTTGTAATTTCTACAATATTGATCCTACACCCTATAAAGTATGTATATTCTGGGTCCTTATGAAAAGCGAAGTTCAAAACCGGTTGTCCGTCTGTCTGTTGAAATGGGTTTTCCGAAGCCCCCAGATATGATGGGGACTTAGATGGGATATCTTTATGTCAGGTATTCTTATTATAATTATGCTATTGAAATTCAGCCAGATGGGTCCACAAATGTCTGAGATATGAGCAAAAAACCACGACTACCTCTAATTTTTTACAAAAATCCCTTGTGTTTGTTGTATTTTTATTACTTTTTGCTGTATATCTGGGGAACCGCAAAAGCCAAAGGACGTGGTACCTCCCGTACAAAAATAAATTAAAAATTGTATAAAAACCTAAATTTTACGGCTGCCATATGTCCTATGGATATGACTTATATAACAAAATATCGGAAATTTTTAGTAGAACATATTTTATTTATGTTTTTTATGTTCTAAAAACGATTTAAAAAAATATTTACCAGTTTTCGCTTTTTAAATTTAATTTATAATGAAGTTTAAAGTATTGTAAATATGTATGTATACATATGTAAAAGTTATTTAGTTTTTGTCTAGTTGCTCTGTATTCTGCTCCCACAATGGTGAAGGGTATATAAGATTCGGCACAGCCGAATACAGCACTCTTACTGGTTTATTGTATTTTTGTTCTAGAATCTAAAATCTATCGTTGTAGTGAAGCAGACTAGAGTCTCCGCCTACCAGGGTACCCAAATAAATCATTAGGAATTAAATGAGATACGGAAAAGCAGTTAACATATTATTCAATAGAATCGATTATTTAAAAATTCCCTCATAATTCTATTATGTTCATCAACAAAATCTTTCAATTACCAACTAATTCATTCATTGAAATCCGAGTCCCTTAAAACCCTTCTAGCGAAATTATTGTTGTTGTTTAGTTTTTCAAATCAACGGAGATAAAAATAAAAAAACAAATCATCGAATGACACAAACATTAATCATTTGTTTACACACACTTCGTTATAGTAAAAATACTACACGTCGTGTAAATTGCACAAGTTTTACAGAGCTGCAATAAACTGAACTGAAAAGAACTGAATTGAGTTGAGCTGAAAAGAAACGAAACGATATGATGAGAAAAATGTCTGTTATGAAACGTGAGTTGAGTAGATGAATTATAAAAATGTAAAATAATCTTACATTATTGATGACAAGGACATAAAATATATGAATTTTTTATCCAACGGCAGCCATTGTTAACTATTAGTTGATACTTGGTAACTACATTATTTTTGTGTGTGTGAGTGTGTACGTTTGTAAAACTACGATAATAAAATAAAAAAAAAAAACATGATTTACACATATTCATACAAACATATGTACACAAATAAAAATATGAAAAAAGGGTAAGATTCTTTAGCAATGGGAAGACATGTATAAAAATTACTTTACATTAAATAAAAGAAATATTTTTACATAAATTTAATTCCATAATTGTCATGCTTGAACTAGAGACTGGGCTGCAACTCAGAATATAAACTGGTTGATATTCTAGACTAGCATATTGTTTGGACTGTAGTTCAGACTTATAAAGACTCGTCAAAAGTGCAGACTAAATATCCTTTATTAGCTTAGATTCGTCTATATTTTTCATTAAGGCCACAGATCAGACCATAATTTATGCTATAGATTTAGAGAGAGCTCATATTACAGACTTATCTATCGTTCAAACTATAGTCCGAACTATAGGTTTTTCTATAATTTAGACTTTATTTTAATCTTAAGACTCACTAATAGCTCAAATTTAAAACTGGTAAATTGTGAAAACTATGGGCTCGTCCTTAGATCGGAATATAGCTTTGTTTTTAGTTAACACTACATACCCATCTATAATTTAGACCACGGGCTAGAGTTTCTACATGGGAAAAAATTCCCGGGAATCTCGGGATATTTTGTTAAGTTAATTCCGGGAAACTTTTTTCGGAAATTTTCGGGAATCTCAAATTTAATTTGTTAGCATCATTAAAATCAAAAACAAGCAATAAAAATATATTTTTTACCAAAATTACCAAAAACTACCTACAAATCGAACTATTTTTCCTACGCCAATAAATCAGCGTTCGTTTAATTGCTGATGAAATGTCTAAAAAGCTTCTTGAAGTAGAAAAGTACTATAAAGCCAACGTCTGTAGAAAGCGAAAGCACGTTTTCGATAGCAGACAATAAACATATCAACAAAGATTAGAAATAGAATCTCTGATGAGCTTTTAAGTGCTTTAATAACACTGTGTGTAATTTTTTTAAGTCATGGAAAAATAACCATATACAAACACCACTACGTGATAAAAGACCAAAAAATAAAAGACCCGTGTCTCCCAGTTTTGCCCAAAGTTATGCGCATTTTTTTTTGTGTCTCGGTGTCTTTTTTCAAAAAAGTGCTCATTTTCTCAGGGTCATATTTTGCAAAACGGTTGGCAATTTTGATTTATCCTCTGAGACAAAGTGGTTTTCACTTTTGCGGCTACCTAAACGGTGCTAAGAATCATTCCTAGAAAGTTTATATGTTCAAGAAAGTTGTTTATTGAGATCTTGGGTACATTTTTGTAGTTGATTGTTTCCTTGAGTTTTGGACGGTTTTCTACCTAAGAACCTGAACAGGGGAAAAAACGTAAAAAAAAAATCTAGTTTTTAAAGCTTTCTGCGATTTTTATCTTAAAGTTTTTTTTGATTTTATATGTTCAGAATTTTTGTTCTTTATGACAAGGGCTACAACTTTGTCTCAGAGGGTAAATCAAAATTCCGAACGGTTTGCAATATATGAGCCTGAGAAAATGATCACTTTTTTGCCAAAATGACACCAAGGCCCCAAATCTTTGGAGGCCCATAAAAAAAAGTGCATGACTTTGGGCAAAACTGGGAGAAACGGGTCTTTTATTTTTTGGTCTTTTATCACGTAGTGGTGTCCGTATCACTGATGGGATTTGTGGTACAATTGTACCAGATTTGGTACAATCGAAACTTCATTGGTACACAGGTACAATTCACCCTTTTTTGGTACAATTTAAAAAAAAATACCCACGAAGTTTTATCACTTCTTTGAGGTCATACTTACAAACATAAGTATATGTACTCGTATCCATGTATAAGACTAGGATTGAGTGTCTCCAAATCGCCACTTTAGTCGCTTGTCAACCAAGTGTCTACATTTTTGTCTGCCTTTAAGAAAAAAGAAAAATAGACAAATTTTAGCTTCTTCTTAATTTTTATACCCACATCACAATAGTGGAGAGGGTATTATGTATGTCATTGTGCTGATGTGTGTAACACTACAAAGTAATACTTTCTGAGTCGATTTAACAATGTCCCTCCGTCCGGCTGGCTGGCTGGTTGTCTGTCCATGTAACCTTGTGCGTAAAGTAAAGGTCGCAATTTTAAAGGTAATTCGATGAAATTTTGAACATAGTTTTAAATTCATAAGGACAAAGCCTACTAAAAATGGTGAGAATCAGGCTATAATTTCGCATGTCCCCATACAAACTTCTTTCCGGAATAGTGTTATTGCATATAAACAATCCTATTACTTATTTAAATTAAATTTAATTTTGTTCTGGCGGGTCCATGATTGCCTATGAGTCTCACTCTCTGTGGTGTAGAGTATAAAATGCTCGGGCTTGACGGATTATAATTTCTTACTTGTTTTGTTATAAATTCTTACTTTGTATGCTGTTTTAATTTATAGTGAAATTATGGTACAATATATGTCAATTTGGTACAATTATGCCATTGAGACGGTACAATTTAAGAGTTGTCAGATCCGAACAGTGGTCCGTATATGGATATAGATAGCATAGTATCTCTATGTTGAAGGAAAAAAAACTAATAAAATTAAAAAATGTTCTTGAAATTTTTCACTTTTGTGGTTGCATAAGCGCTAACTTAACGGTGTTAAGAATCATTCTTAGGAAGTTTATATGCACTAGAAAGTTGATTATTGAGATCTAAGGTACATTTTTGTGGTTGATTGCATCCTTGAATTTTGAACGGTTTGCTACCTATGGACCAGGGCTACGACAAGGGCTACAACTTTGTCTCAGAGGGTAAATCAAAATTCCGAACGGTTTGCAAGATATGAGCCTGAGAAAATTATCACTTTTTTGCAAAAATGACACCGAGGCCCCAAATCTTTGGGGGCCCATAAAACAAGTGCATGACTTTTGGCAAAACTGGGAGACACGGGTCTTTTTTTTGGTCTTTTATCACGTAGTGGTGTCCGTATATGGTTATTTTTTTCGTGTTGCACTGTGTAATACTAAAAATTTTTTACTTAAACAAAAATTAATATTACCAAGTTGCTATTAATAATAACTACTAAATATTAATAAGTTTAAATAATTGTCTTGTATTCATAAGTAATTTTTTAAGTTTATATCGTTATTCAAAACGGTGTAAATAAAGTTGTGTAAATTGTAAACAGTGTTTAAAGTGTTGTGTTTTATTTAGTTTAATTTGAATTGCAATCAACGAGCTCGAAAGGGTTTATTATAAAGGAAATAAATCAAAACGTTATTGAATGGCAGTAACGTAACAATATGAATGTAACAATTTATTTGGTTTTGTTTTCGTTTTCTGTGGAATTAATAAAGCAAATTTCTTTTGGACTGTTGTATGTATATGTGTATATTCTTTCGAAAAAGCAAAAACTTTTGTCTTCAACTCATTTAATGAAATCATTGTTTTGTTCAAAGATTCCCGGGAATAAGATTTTTCTTGTTTCGTTTCCCGAGAATAGAAAATGTCCGGAAAATTAGAAACCCTACAACAGGCATGTCTGTTGCTCTTAACTATAGCTCAAAGCATAAATTCGCCTATATATTACCATACACTCGTCTTTTGTTTGAACTATCATTGGATTCATAGTTCAGATTTGTCTATATTTCAGACAGTAGATTCGTCTATACACAGAAAAAATGTTGATTTAAATTAAAAACTTTGTGATATTAATTAAAAAAATTAAAATTGCACCAGTAAACAAATGAAATGTTTCAATTAAATATTTTTATTAATATTATTTAGCGTTTGACTCAAACACAAAGGAACGATATCTTGTTTTTTTGTGTTTGTGTAGACGAACACAACCCTTAATACCGTTCGTATTTATTTTCAAGAGAGATCCGAACATTATATTATGTTCTGTTCTTCGTAAAAAAACAAAACAATTGTAGTGGTACTGTAGAAAAACATTATATTTTTACATTCATAAAGAAATGAGCAAACTAAAAATGTTAGCAACGACCGCAGCACAAACAGCTCGTGTATATATTTTGTTTTTGTAAAATCTTTTTGCTGGCTTTTTGTGTTTTTTGTTTTTTTTTTTTTGGTATGTGTATTTTGTTTTTGTAAAAAATGTTTGGTTTCTTTTACCAGCCAAAAGGGCGCTAAGCGCAACATTAACGAACGAACACTTAGGACCTGGGTCGAACACAATGAAGTTTGTAGTGAGTTGGATAAGAACAGTATTATGTTTGTGTTCGAAAGATGACAAACAGGGAAATTTTATTTTTTTAAACTATTTTCTACACAAACACTACAAGTGTTTGTGTTTTTCACAAATCTAACGAACCGAACACTAAGGAGCGATATTAAGTGCTTATTTTCGAACACTGATTGTTAATTTGTTAGTAATTCATTTATAGCAACTGTGAAGAAGTTCACAATGGATTAAACAAAACAAAATCATATGATTTAAGCGATAAAACCATTTGAATTGATAACAAAATTTGAGAAAGCAAAGTATTTATATTAAAAAAATGTAGAGTTTCTACGCGGGAAAGAATTCCCGGGAATCCCGGGACACTTTTTTTAAATGAATCCCGGGAAATTGTTTTCCGGGAATTTTCAGGAATTTTAGATTAAATTTTTTGAAATTTTAATTTCTTAGCATCGTTAAAACCAAAAACGAGCAATAAAAATATGTATAATATTTACTAAAATTACTTAAAACTACCTTCAAATCGAACTATTTTTACTACGCCAGTAAATCGACCGTATTTTTAATTGCTGATGAAATGTCTAAAGAGCTTCTTGAAGTAGAAAATGAAAATGTACACGATACACCATCACCAACACCAGATGATGAACCATTTACAAACTCTAAAAAAATAAATGTAAAGAAAATACAAAAGCCTGACAATATCTTTAAAAAAGAATTTGACGTCTTTGAAGTCACGGGTAACAGGCCAACAAATTTAAAATCTTTGTATGATGCGCTTCTTACTATAAAACCAACGTCTGTAGAAAGCGAGAGCATTAGAAATGCTTTAATAATACTTAAAAAATGTTTCTTAAAAAAAAATTAATTTTACCAAGTTGCTATTAATAAAACCTACTATATATTAATAAGTTTTAATAATGCGTAATCTCCCAAAAAAAAAAATATATATATATATATACATACATATATAATATGCACAATGTGTGCATTGCACATGTACGTGTGAATTTAACAATTTATTTGGTTTTGTTGTGGTTTTCTGTGGAATAAATAAAGCTAATTTTTTTGGACTGTTGTATATGTGTATATTCTTTTAAAAAAGTAAAAACTTTCGTCTTAAACTCATTTAATGAAATCATTGTTTTATGCAAAGAATCCCGGGATTCCCGGGAATGAGATTTTTTTCGTTTCGTTTTCCGGGAATAGAAACAGTCCGGGAAATTAGAAACCCTAAAAAAATGTTAAGCATAAAAAACTTAAGGCTCAGTTAGGCGAACGTTGTTGTACCGTATCTGTACTGTATCCATCAGCTGTTCGCTTTTTGTTATATGAAAACCAATACAAAAGCTTACCGAAATGCAATGCACCGTAATTGCAACGTACCAATCTGTATAAAATAGAATTTTATGCCGTTGTTACGTGACATTTGTAAGACAGTGATGGGCGGCTTGTATGTTGCATTGAATGCGGGTAATTTTGCTCTTTTTTTAGGTACTTTTTTCAGTATGTGTATGGAATTGCAACAAAACAACTTACAATACAACATATTTCCAAATATACAAATAAACATATGTTTAGATGTTTAAAATAAACAAACGCATATACACATACAATGGGAATGTGAAACATACAAAAGACTTTAAATGGTATCAAAACCTTGTTTGGTGTATGCACATTTACAATATATGTATGCTAAAAATTTATATATGCTACAATACAAATTTATTTATTGTAGATCTAAAATATAAATATTAAATTGTTAACATTTTTTACATACACAAAATACTGTTTTAATACCATTTAAATCAAGTAGTACCTTTTCTGCACAACGGTCACCATTTCAACATTTTTGATTCCCATCACTGTGTGTTTTGTTTTATGTATACTATTGCTTTTTGTTTATGTATGACACGTTTTTAAACGTTCTATAAGTGCACCAACGTGCTTACAGTACGGTGCGGTACATTACGGGTACAGCAACGTTCGCCTATCTGAGCCTTTATACTGTGAAGTTTTGAAAATTTGGGTGAAATATGACTATTATAACTATTTGGTAAAAAATTAAGCTTGTACTCCATGACTTTTACATCCCTGCAATTAATAGGACCAGTCCAAACACGCGTGTAAAGAGTAGTCCACAAGGGACCAGGACTAGTCCAAAAGTAACCCAAACGTATGGAAAAAACCTGGTCTATTTTACATAACGATGTCCTAGGAGAGGACCATATAACCCACCATTGGACCACTAAGGAGTAGTTTTAAAACTACTCCATGGTATACTGAAGAGGATTAGTTTTGAAGTCGTTTAAAAACGAAAGCATGTCCTTAAAAAACGAGGACATGTCGTCTCACTATGCTTGTATTACATCGGACCAGTCCATGGAGTAGTCCATTTTATCAAAATGTATCAGGTGGTCCAATTTTATTTGCAGGGATTCTGGTTCTGGCGTAATTTTGAATTACAAAGCCACAATGACTATTTTGTGTTGTCTTATGACGTCGAAATTACGTCAGAACCATGTACACATGTGAATTTTGCTATTTCCGTGTACTCTTGTCTTAATACATGGAAAAGACATAATTTAAAAAAACAACAGTTCCCCTTTTGTTTTGCTCTTTGAGGAAGCATAAGAAGCACGTTATAACAATTACAGAAAGCATAGATAAATGTTTTCCAGAAAGTGCAATAGAACTTCAACAAATTCGTAAGTTTTGCATCGTTTGAATGCATCATCTCAACCGTATAAGGCATCAACCTCATAAAGAACTAGACGATGTTATTAAAGAAATGATAGTTGATGAATAATATATTTGATTATTTTGGTTTCATTTTGTTATTACTTTTATTTGGGCAGTGGACATGGCTGGTAATAATGAGACTTTGCATGCATATTGTTTTCGTCTAGAAAATCTAATCTAACAAATTTGAAGAACTTTGCTTGAATAGGAAAAGTTTTATGCGAAAAAACGGATTTGGCGTGTATAGAAGGTAGGTGGTGGGCGTGGCTGACTTGACATGCATATTTTATTTGTTCTAAAAAGTTCATGTATTAAATTTGAAGACTTTTGCTTGAATAGGAAAAGTTTTACGCAAAAAACTTAGTTTGACTTGGGCTGTGGGCGGTGGGCATGGCCGATTTCGATGAAATTTTTTTTCTTTATTTAGTCTCTCGGTGTCAATTTTCAAAGCTCTAAACCACTCCTTATATTTTTTGCACAAAATTGTATGAAGCCACCCATCACTCTTTGCGCCGCCAGTCCAAAATCTGAACCAAGCAGTGATTTATTTGAAATGCTTCGGCAGCTTTTACATCTCATGTGGATGGATATTGTTTGAAATTCGACAATTTGTTGTTTGTTGATGCACTCATTTATCCAGAATTAGGACTGATCGTTGAAGATGAAAAGCTATAATCGCTTTCAACTCTGGAAGTTTAGAAATTCCTATTGGAAGACCCATATAACATTTTATGTCTATTTCTCTTATCGTTCGATGTTAATCAAACAGCAACAATTTTTTGTTGTTGTTGTTTTTTTTTTGTGGTTTGCAAATGTCTACAATTTGCGTTTTTTTTTCGTTTATGTTTTCTTGCTTTAACACACCATCACTATTTGTAATAAATAGAAGTTTGTGCGTGTTTATGTCTTTGTGTTTATATTATTAGGCTTAATATCCTTGATGACAGCATCACATCGACAACATGTCCAAAGTATTATATTCAATGTCATATTTTCTTTCTTTATCTTTTCTTTTTCTACTTTTTTATTTGTCATAATTTTTTTCATTTTGATAAACAAAAGTCAAAATTTTGTTATTTTTTCTTTTAGTTTTCCCTATTCTTTATTTTTATTACAAGCATTTTGCCATTTCCACGCTTTTATGAAGCGTTCATATTGCAGTTTGAGTAAACGTTTTTTTTCCAAAGTTAAATTTTATGAGCTTTTGGTAATTGTGTGCATTTTTATGACCTTCTTTTTTAAGACAAAATATTTTTGTTGAGAAAAAAAAATGTTTTTTTTTCTTTTTGTAGAAATATTTAACACAAATTTTTTTTTTTTTATGCAGCCGAAATAAATCCCCCTTAAATAACGAAACAAAATTAATCATAGTAAATAATTTTTTTATTAAAGGGTGGTCCAACCCTTATGCACGATGTAATTTGTGAGTCACACCTTAACGTCAAATTTTTTGTCCAACTTAATTTGAAATTTCTTTGTTAAAGTATTTGACTTCTTTGGGGTTATTTAAAAGAAAAAGTGCATGTCAAAAAGCCAGGAACAATTCAAAGACTAAGCGATGAGTTAATTCGGCACATTAAAGTCATTGAACCCTAAATTAAGCCTCAAAGTCATTGAAAATATAGACCATCGTATAAAGGTATGCCACCAAAGCCGTGGCGAGCATTTGGCCGATATTTTGATTCACTCAAAATTGTTATTGATCCTTCTATAATAATAATCAAAAAAGAAAGTATAGTCGGTCAAGCCCGACCATATGATACCCTACATCACAGTATTAAAAAACACATCATGCTTATATGTCCATATAAATATGGATTTATCTATGTTTATAAACTTCATTAAAATCAGTTTGATAGTTTGTGAGAGGCAGAAATTGCCTCCTACCATCCCTTGTGGTCCTATTTTTGAAAAACTGTATAGCTTTTGTGTCCATATAGATATGGATCTATCTATGGTTTAAATTTCATTAAAATCGGTTTGAGAGGCAGAAATTGCCCTTATCTCCACTCGTGGTCCCATTTCTTAAAAAATGCATCCCTTTTGTGCCTATAAAGATATGGTTTTATCTATGTTTAAAATTTCATCAAAATCGGTTTGATAGTTTCTGAGAGGAAGAAATTTCCCCCTATCTTCCTCGTGGTCCTACGATTTGGCCCATTTTCAATAGGCTTGGTCCTTGTGCCAATAAGATCCAATGTCTCAAATTTTATCAAATTACAGGTTACATGGACAGCCAGCAACCCAGCCTGCCAGCCAGCCGGACGGACATCTTTAGTTCGACTCAGAAAGTGATTCTGAGTCGATCGGTGTACTTTCAGTTGGGTCTAGGACCAATATTTTAAGGCGTTACACACATCAGCACAAATGCATAATACCCTCTCCACTATTATGCTGTGGGTATAAAAATATTCAGATAATTCTCTGAATACTCTTTGTTTTATTTACAATTAACATCTAGCGTTTTGGTTGGACCACCCTTTATAATAAATTTATGAAAATGTAAATCTTAAGAAAAAGTTCTGGTTAAATTGATCGAAAATTCATTATTTATTAACAGCTTTGTGCTGAATATTATTTTTCTGTAGGGATCTTAAAAATTCATTATATTCCATTCTTTTTTTTACGCCATAAATATTCTTTTGTTACTTAATTTTATGTTTTTCTTCTTCGTGCAGTTAAAAGAAATTTTGTTGTTTTGTTTTTTTGTGTCTGATAATTTAATGGCTTCAACTGTGATTTTAATGTCCTGCCATTAAAACATTTAAATATTTAATTTTTTTTTTACTTTCTTGCCGTTAAAAATATTGAAAAGTGTCTATAAAGTTTCTTTAAAAGACAACAAATTCTTAAGAGATTTTATTGGCGTATGAATAATGTGAATTTGAATTAATATTAATTATACGTCCAGTATTATAATGACATTTCTAGTTTGGCCAACTTTCGCTAAAGCGAGCAATTTTGAGAATTAATTAAAATTTTAAAATGAAAAATAATTTTATAACAGATAAGAGGTGTCTTATGGTGTTTTCTTTTCTACAAAAAAATGTGGCATTTTATTTAAAAAAATGCAATTTGGTGTGTGTTTTTTAAAAATTTTGCTCCCGAAAAGTGTGAGTTTTTTAGAACAAAACAACCCACCCTTTTCGGGAGCAAAATTTCTAAGAAACAGACATCAAATTGAATTTTTTTTTAAATAAAATGTTACACTTTTTGTAGAAAAGAAAACACCATTAATTACATTTCAGTTAACTTAAAATTTGTTAAAATGTACGCAATAACATTAAATAAAATTAGAAGCAAAGTGTGAATTGAATAAGAATGATATGCAAGTCTAATTTTTATAAATTTCAATTTGAATTACAAGTTCATTGTAATTAGTAAAATTATAATTACAATTACTTGTAGTAACTACTCCAATTTTATCCAATTTTATTATTGTTGTTAGCGCAATTGGTTTAATTTTCAATTACTACCCTAGAGGTAAGCGAATTGACACCAAAGTAGCCCCGTGATAGGTCTTTGGTGGTAGTGGCCGGTTTTACTATTAACACTTTCTATGAACAAGACCTATCACTTTTACATGTGGTTGTCATTGCAGGGGGTCAATTGACACCAATTGACCAGTTATGTATCTGTCCTCAATGGACGTGTTTAGTGACAGTTACTACAATGTAGTAATATTTCAATAAAACAAGTCCTACAATTAAATTCAAGAACCAAATTTAAGAAAGTCCCAAAAAATGTGTTACACCACCGGTGAAGACTGAACTGTAATTTATTACTTTTTCTACCTTTTTGTTCTTCATAAACCAGTTACATGATTGATTCTTCTTTCACTGGTCATGAGTTCTTAATTTTTGTAACTGTTCTATTTTCACAACTCCCAGGACTAGTCTGTTAAACCAATTGACACATATTTCCCGCAGGGTACTAGCTGGCCCGGCAAACGTTGTTTTGCCATATAACTTATTTCTTTCAGATGTTACAGTGTCTGCATGCCAAATTTTAAGAAAACCGGTTGATTAGTTAAGAAGATAATAAAAATTATAGGCTTTAGTTCTTTCCAGATGTTACACTATTTGCCCGCCAAATTTCAAGAAAAACAATTGATTAGTTAAGAAGATATAGGGAAGGGAGCTTTTACCCATCCTGCTTCACGCCCCAAATAATAAAAACTGTAGGCTATAGAACTTTCCAGCTGTAACACTATTTGGCTGCGAAATTTTAAGAAGATATTGGGAGGGGGAGCTTTTACCCTTCTTGCCCTATTTCACATCCTATTCCCTATTTCCTTTCAGATGTTACAGTGTCTACATGCCAAATTTTAAGAAAACCAGCTCATGAGTTTAAAAGATATAAGGAAGGGGAGCGTTTGCCGCTATTGCCCTATCTCACGCCCTATTCCCTATTTCCTTTCAGATGTTAGTGTCTGCACGCCAAATTTTAAGAAACCCGGTTGATTAGTTTAAAAGATTGGGGAGAGGGAGCTTTAACCTTTATTGCCCTATTTCACGCCCTAAACAATAAAAATGTTATCCTATAGTTCTTGCCAGATGTTACACTATTTTCCTGCAAAATTTCAAGAAAGTCGGTCGATTCGTTCAGCAGATATATGGAGGGGGAGCCTTTACTCCTCTTGCCCTATTCCCTATTTTCTTTCAGATGTTACAGTGCCTGCATGCCAAATTTTAAGAAAACAGGTTGATAAGCTAAGAAGATATAGGGAGGGGGAGCTTATACCTTATTTTGCGTCCTTAAGCGATATAAAACATACTCTACGACCTATTCTCATACCTAACAAAAACACATATAAAATTTCATAGAAATCAGTCAAGCCGTTTCGAAGGATTTCAAAATGGAGAGCAGTTAGTTGATATTTGTATGGGAATATATAGGAAAATCTAAATGCCACATCTCCGGAACCACTGGGCCGATTTCATGCAAACTTTACACAAACCATCTACAGACAATCCCCAACGTTTTTGTTGAAATCGGTCTACCCGTTTTCGCAGTTAGTGGTGACATCAAAGTGTACACTTCTTTTTTTATATATAGATAGATAATTTGTAATTATTATTGTAATTTTTTCAATTACCGTTACTTGTTATTGTAATTGAAATTTTTTTCAATTACCCCTCAATAAGGTTATTATTTATTTAAATTTTGGTTTTAGTAATAACAAAAATGTAAAGTAATTGTGCTTAAGCTTCTTAAGCAGCAGTTGTGAAGAGGATTTACCAATCCACATTGGTGACAAGCTATGCGTCTACCAACCACTCCCGAGTGTGAGAGACACCATCTCACCCAGGTAGCGATTTGAGTGTATAGTCCGGCGAAATTATATACTCGGCCCTTGTTAAACAGCTGGAGCTGTCTAACCTTCACTGCTTTTGGAAAATACCGCTTCTGTTGAAAAGCGGTAGTACCTAGGGATAGTCCTCCCTCAGATCGAACTTTCCTTCGAGTGGTAAAAAATTGGTACTTTAGCAGGCTTTTCGATACAATCCCTTCCCGCGTCCATGGCCCACAACCACCATAAGATCTCTGAAAGTATCATGTCAGCGGACAGGCAAAATTTTCGCAAACCCAATCTTCATGAAAAACAGAAATCCATTCAAACTACCGGATTGCTCAACCAATAGTTTGACTCCCGTGGAACCAGATAGAACCTCTGTTCGGCTGCGATCTCTAGAGATCTTACAAGTTTAGATTTTATCCGAATCCCAGGAATCGGCTGAACTTGCTAATACCCCGGATTATGTTACAGAAAAAAAAGAAATATCCTTCAGATAATCACTACACCCCCGGGGGGATCTGTTACCTAGCTCTTAGCTTTAAACTACTGGAGAAAATAGGTGCAGTTAATACCTGAAACTAGCAGAACTCGTTAGATCGTAGCTGGCCAGAGTCATGTTGTGCACAACGAAAACCAATATTAAAGGCTGCAAAATAAAATGGGCCCTGCACTAGTTATCGGTTAGGTTCCTTTGAAATATGACCTAATTGAAATATGACCTTTGAAATATGACCTAATGGATTAGGTTTACAAATGTCAGGCTTAGGATTGATTTCTGACATTTGTTGTGGCTTCTTGATGGAAGACCAACTTAACCATAACTTTTTTTTTTTTTATTGTATTGTTTGAGTTGACCATATTTTAACATGTTTTTTCTCTGCGTGTAGGCCAGACAAATATGTGCCCATTAAGGTCATCGTGAACCACGTTAAGCCAAAAGCGAAATAATTAAATTAAGAAAATTTCTAACGACAAGGCTTTAAAAAAACACACCATAAACGATTATTTTCTAATATTTTGTCTCAGTGTCCAGTAAATCTTTTCATTTTTCTCCATTTCCTTTTAAATTCTCTGTCATAAAATTTAAATATTTTATCTCTTCTTTTAAATTTAAAAATATTCAAATAAAGCGATTTTTCGTTTTATGACTTTTTACATTCAGTTTTGATGTGCACTTTAATAAAATATTATGTGTCATTAAAATCTGTTTTTCGTTTGGCACATTTTTCATGCCATTTCAATTTTTATGAGCGTTTCAATGGAGAGGAATGGGGGAGGGAGGCTGACTGTCGTGCCTTTTAATAAAAACAGTATTTAGAAGGAAAAAAATGATAAATAAATACACACGCATGCATTTACATATTTAAGCAAATGTGTTTACATAACAGGAAAAAGCACAAAGAGAAAAACAAATAAATGCGAACAAAAACAATAATTAAACTTTAAGAGCATGTTTGTTAAAAAAAAAAATATTTTTGGCTCTCTGATTCGAGCTTTGTAAAGGTGAGTACATACAGTAGCAATTATTTTCAGTCTCCGGCAGCTCTAAATGCCGACCATCGTCCTTAAAAAAATTTGTAATGATGTTGCTTAAACGGACTCTGAAACTTCAACTGACGCTTCTTCCTTATGTAAAAGTCAAGAGGAGATATTCCTCTGTCCCTAGTTTTTATGAGTGCCGTTCATTGTTTAACACGTTTGTGTGTTTACGTTACGTTGAGTGTAACTGTACGTGAGTCTTAAATTATATGCAAATACTTGTTTTTATTTAGACGGAAATGGCTGCTATACAGCGTGTGTCATAATTTTATATACACTTACATAATAATATGGACAAAAAATAAAAAAACCTTTTTAGCAAAAACTCTATTTGTGTCATGTTAAACAGTATCAGGGGCTTTATCACTGTCAATTAAGCCGAAGAAGGGATCTTTTGTGTCAATAGTTCTTAAAGCACTAATCCTGTGACCAGTGAATGGAGTATTATTATATAATAAACCGAATTGTAATAGGTGAAAACAAGACATATCATGGTACTGGTTGGGAATTTAGCACGTTATAGAGAAAGCTTATTAATAATTTCAGCTGTAGTTACTCCAGAGGAAAGGTAATTGACACAAAACTAGCCATGGGACTGGATTTTGTGGGGTCTGTTGATGTCTGTTAATGTTACTTAATACCAAGGCATATGGTTTGCTCGGGACAATATCTTAGACAGGCATTATTTTAACCGAAATTTTATGTGTCCCGTTGGGTTACTTCAGTGACCTATTGCAAAGTGTCAAAAAGGTGCCAATCAACCCCCTCCTAGGACATTACCATGTTAAACTGACAAGTCCCCTTCATATATAGTTTTAGAACAAGAACCAGTCCCTATCACTTAAGAGCTATGACGTGACAAGTTTGAGGCTAGTTCTCTTTACCCAAGGGAAACCAAGAAGCGCTTCGCGATTACCCATTCCTGCCTTCAAGCCAAATTGTGATTCGCCCATGAATAAATCGTATTTAGCATATATTCTCCTGTGCATAATTTTAATAAATATTACTAAGGTATGGGACTTCAAACTAATCAGTCTCATTGCAATTTCTCGCATGGGACTTTTTCGATATGGTAATAAATGTTGCCTTGAGCCATTTGCTGGGATGAAAACCGGTATAATTAATATAATTAGAGAGTCTCACATTCAAAGAATATTGCCACCATCTATAAGCTTCAAAACTTCGAAAAGGATTTAGTCTGGTTCTGTTGCTATTTTGTCATTCAACGCGTTAATTGCGCGTTCAACTTTAAGTCTAGTAATTGGTGATCGAGACATTAAGGTTTTTGCATTTAGACTATATTTTCTCGAATACAGTCTCATTAATATCATCAAATAGTATTGCTGTAGACGTTCTTTTATATACTCAGGAGACTTTCTTGAATATTGTATGTAGATTTAAATCATCATGTAGATTTTGCAGAGCAACGCTACTAAATTATTCAGACTCTCTTTGAAAATCAAAATTTTGTTCAGCTTAACGGGTTTTCTATTAAACAAAATTTTTGCAAATAGAAGGACACCACTCCTTATAGACTCCACCATTACATCCTGCAAAATTCACCATTTGAGGTGGCTTACATGCTGATAGCATCCCCGAACCTTATTTCTTTAAACAAGAAGCCCGAGCTAGCGGTACAGTCAATGAAGACCTTTACCATGATCAAAAAATTTTTGTTGAAAACATTTATCCGGGAGTGATCAAAATGTATCAATAAGTTGATTTCGAAAATTTTTATTTTCCTTTCAATTGGCCTAGAAGATCGTGCGACTTATCACTTCTCAATTATTTCCCGTCGGGCTGCGTGTAGGCATTGGCTTTTACTAATGAGAAAGCAACAATTTATGCCTTTGAAGACAACATAGTTTGTGTTATTTGTGAGATGCGGCCAGTGTCAAAAATTGGACGTCCAGAATGCACTTCATCAAAAACAAAAGGGGTGCCCGTTAGTCCGATATCATTTTCAAATGTTAAGCCAAATTTATTTTTTGGTTTTATTTTGGAGAATTTCAAGTTCTTTGGGGTGGTTCAACCATAATGCACGATGTTAATTGTAAATAAAACAAAAAGTTTTCCGAGAATTATCTTAAATCTTTTTATTATGATAGAAGGATTTATAACAATTATGTGTGAAACAAAATATCTGCCAAATGCTATCTACTACTTCGGTGACAGACCTCTATCCGATGGTCCATATTTTCAATGACTCTGAGACATGATTGAGGTTCAATGTCGTTATCTCATCCTTTACTTCTTGAATTATTTTAGGCTTATTGAGGAACACTTTTTCTTTAAAATATCCCCAATAAAAAGTAGTCCAATGGTGTCATATAACAGAATCTTGACGGCCAAATAATTTTGACGCGACGTAAAATAACAGAAGAGCATAACAAAAGAGCGATTGTTTCGCTGGCTGTGTGACAAGTGGCATTATCCTGTTGGAACCACATATCGTTCAGGTCCATATCCTCAATTTCTGGCCACAAGAAGTCCGTTATCATCTCGTGATAGCGAACACCATTCAAGGTAACTGCTTGACCGAACAAGTCACAAAAGTCACTATTTGTGGATGCATCGGCTTTTCAACAGTCACTCGTGGATTCTCAATTTCCCATGTGCGGAAATTTTGCTT
Organism: Pollenia angustigena; assembly: GCA_930367215.1. Taxonomy (NCBI): domain Eukaryota; kingdom Metazoa; phylum Arthropoda; class Insecta; order Diptera; family Polleniidae; genus Pollenia; species Pollenia angustigena. The sequence goes on along the minus strand of OV884058.1, from coordinate 185,916,239 downwards.
GTTAACGAACCCACTGAGGTGAAGTTTGCTTCGTCGCTGAAGATGATTTTCTTTGTATACACAGAAAAAATTATTTTTCCAATTCAAACAAAAAACTTGTAGAATCAAAAAATTTTTTGTTTATTTTGTTGAAACCGGTCCTATAAACAAATTCCCATATTCAAACAATTTATTTGCATTTTGTTTATTGAAAAAAAACACTGATTTTTCAAACAAATAATTTAACTGAATCAAACAAAAAGTTTACTGAAATTCATATAAATTTCAAACAAATAATTTTACTGAATCAAACAAAAAAGTTTTTGCACAGTCAATGACGCGCACACAAAAGAAAGCACTGAAGGAGAAGATGAAGGCAGAGCAGAGCGGCCGGCTGGCTTTGAGACACATTTTTTTGTTTGAATAATTTTTGAACGAAGTCTTATTTATACACACAATGTTTTTCTTCATCACTCACTGTTGCTGAATCCTTTCCTTTGCTAAAGAAGAAGAAATGTAACCAAAAACGGCGGCAGGCCGACTCGATATGTTTTTCGTCATCATTCTATTTTTGTATTTGATGTATTTAACCACACAGGTTTAAAAAATTTAATACGGGATTTTGTTTTTTTTTACCAACTTTGAAACCAACCAAAAATTTATTTTGTTTCTTATAATGTTGTTGTTGTTTCTGTTGTTTAAAAAGAGTGAAACGTTTTATTACCTGCAATTTTTTTTTTTTTTTTTTTTTACCACAAACCTGTCATGCTATTTTATCATCTTTCTTATTGTTGTACTTTTTTAAAGTGTGCAAAAGTAGACTGTATGTGTTTTATGTTGTTGTTCTTATGTTTCACATAAAAAAGTGTTGCTTACGATCAAATAAAAAAATGCAAAAAGACGAAAACATTAAAAAGCGTTAAATAAATCATACAAAATAATGAAAACTTGAAACCAATAACGCGTATATTATATTTTTGAATAGTTGTCCACATTTTTGTTGGTTAAATAAAAATCAAACAAAAATATTAATTGAATCAGTAAAAAAATTTGTAGAAATTAAAAATATTTTCAAACAAGCGTTTGTTTATCTGTCTTTAACAATCTTACCGCGCTGCTCAATTGTGTACCTCTCCATGCTTAAATTTATCAAATACTGAAACAAAGAAATATCAAATTAAGTAAAAAACTTGACGTTAAGGTGTGACTCACATCGATCATTATGATTGGACCACCCTTTATCATTTAATTTGAAGAAGGGATACCTGACCTTCTGGATAACAAGTTTTTAATTTTTACCCTCCACTGTATGTATGAGTTTATATGACAGCAAATACTCTATTCACCTTTATCCTGTCTTTTGATTATAAAACTTAAAGAATGGGATCAGTTAAACAAACTGAGTTCATTAAAAGGTATTTTTTTTTTTTTAATTTGTAAACGATTTAAAGAATAAACGAGAATATAAAAGAAAGTGGCTCAAGTACAAGTGTTTGCGAAAATGTCTATAAAAAGGAAAAACATTTTTTTTAATAGCATTTACCAGATATATTAAAACTACTACTGATTACAGAACTAAACTAAAAAAACGAAACAGGAATTTTTCATTTGGAGATTTCAGATTTCAAGCAGATAATCATATTTCTTAACAAAAATTTAATTTCTCTTAATCCTTCTTTCTCTTTCAAACCTTTTCTTCCATCCTTTTAAGGATTTATATCGTAAAGTTAAGACAAAAAAACTTTTTTTAAAACTTTTTTAATAACGTGTTTATTTAAATAACAGCATTTTGTTGTGTTTTTTTATTGACTTTTAAAATAACACAACATTATTTTTATGTCATACTTTTAAAACACTTTTACATGTGACGTATACGTCAAATTGTTATGAATGTTTATTTCATATAGCAAAAAAATATAACTCAGACGTCACGTTGTTAAGAAAACCATAAAATATATTTTTTGTTTAAGTTTCGTTGTTGGATTCTTTTTATTTATAACAAAAAAAAAGCATTGAAATATAGAAAATATAGCAGGGGTTAATAAAGCAATTCCGCTTTTATGTTTTCCTAGTAAAAGAGAAAACCTACATACCAGGAATGGCAGTTTTAGATTTTGAAATAGTACCGAATCCCTATTAAAAAGTACTTTTTGAAGAGTAAAAGTACTTAGCATTTGTATTGTTATTAACTTTGAAAAAGTTAGAGATGCTGACACAAATTCCTAAAGCTACGGTCACACTTGGCAAATATTGAACGAAAAAGACGTTATAACGTCTTTTCAGCAGGCAAACTTAAATATTATTTTCTTAAAAAAATTATTGCTTGTTTTATTTTATGATATTAAGACCATGTTAAATCTCCATTACTATTCACAAAAGTAGTGGTTATGCTAATTTGGTCAAATATTTATTAAGAGCTTAAGACAATATTCTTTGGTAAAATTTCCAATAAAGTTATTGCAAATTTTTGAAATGTTTGTTGAGACAGATGGCCCACCTAATGTGTCCTTAAAGTAAAAAGTCACCAAAGAAGCTTAAACCGAATTGAGAGAAGAAATCACTGTAATTCCATGCTTCTCGCCAGAGTAAAGAGATAGATGCCGGAGTCTTACGCTTACAACTGTCTCGACAAGAGTGTCCCTCGGCAAGTTAATTTCGATCCATTAGATTAGTACTGTCCCTTTCATAACAGTTAATCCCTCTACATAGCTACCGTTTCTGAATCAATTACCCCTATTGAGTTAAAACACGTCAAACCATCACGAAAAATGGCATTTTCGCCATCATCACCTCCGATTTCAATGAAGTTCAACCAAATTTTGTATGTTATTGGACTTTAACAAAACATAACTTTTCCGAAATATGACGTCATAAAAGATGTGAAAAATGTTAGAAAATCACAAAAGTCTCCTTACAAAAGGAGATAGAACTTTTGAACTATGCAAGATAAGTTAGTTGTTTTGGTATCATTTTAAAGGTGAAAGTGCACCCTTTAAAATGATATGCATATTGTGTTTTTTGAAGAAAAGGTCAAAGGTAATTTGTTGGGGTCTTGAGTTCAAAGGGGCATACATATCTGGAAAAGTATATTTTTTTAAATTCTTAAAAAATGTACTTCAATTCTACAATTGCAGAAAATTTAAAGGTGGAGACTCGATTGTTGTCAGAGTTATAGACCAGAACGTGATCCTAAGTATGTTTTGGGTTCAAAAATCCCTTGTTGTTGTTGTATTTATATTACTTTTTTCAGTATATCTAGAGAACGGCAAGAGCCAAAATTTCCATAGTAGGCACACACACTTAGGTTATTAATCCCACAAAATATGGGCGGGATTGGAGAAGTGAGCGTGGTACATCCCGTACAAAAAATATTAAAAATTTTATAAAAACCTGCATTTTTGGACTGTCATACGACCCATGGTTACGCCTTATATATCAAAAGATCGAAAATCTTTTGTAGAAAATATTCTTTGAAAAACTCGGAAAAATCGGTTCAGATTCAGGTATTTTTCAAAAAAAAACTTATATTTTGTTCATAACTTTTTTGTATCTGAAACGATTTTCCGAGTTTTTTTGAGAATATTTTCTTCTAAAGATTTCCGATCTTATGCATATGCATATCACATACCAAAAAAACGAAATTATCTTGCACAGTTCAAAAGTTCTATCTCCTTTTGTAAGGAGACTTTTGTGATTTTCTAAAATTTTTCACATCTTTTATGACGTCATATTTCGGAAGCCGAAAGAATCTGGGGTCTGAGAATTTGTGTTTTGTTAAAGTGCAATAACATACAACATTTGTGTTGAATTTAATTGAAATCGGAGGTGATGATGCCGAACGGCATGATGGTTTGACACGTTTTCACTGTACTATGAAAGTCAACGTCGATACAAGCTGACGGCACCGGAACAGTAATTGTACTTTCTACTCGTTATTGACAATCACCTGATATTTTCAAAGGCGCTTTTTAAGTCGGCGTCGAAAAAAACTGTCTTTGTTTTACTCGACAGGAAATTTTGCGACGACTAAAATGAAAGTTCAAGAAATTCTAAATAGAGTCACTTCGGCTTAATATGCAAACCTGCTAACTCTCTTTCAGCACATTTTACAGAAGAGACAAACAACTTTTTAAATTTCATATTTGCAGCTTGAGAGGAAAACCAAAAATATAGTTGGTTTTACACACTTCAAAATTCAAAATAATGAAAAACTAAATGCTGGTCGACGAGGCGTACCTGTCTACCACACGTCATTAAAATCTTAATTTACAAAAAAAGAGGATTTAGCAGGATAGCATATTAAGGTTTTTCCATTACAGATATCGCAGCCACGCGTGGCGAAAAACGTTATTTTCTTGACAATTTTGTACCCTTCACCAGAGATGATCAGGGTATTTGTATACAGTTTGTCATTCCGTTTGCGATTTCTACAAGTTTAAACTTAGACCCTATTCTGGGTCTTTATAAGTAGCGAAGTTGTTTAACGATGTCCGTTCCTCTGTGGTAATGTTTAAATGGGGTTTCCGAAGACCCCAGAAATATTGTGGACAAGGTTGTCATATTTTTATATCACTTATACTCCGTTATTTTTTGTTATTTTTATACCCACACCACAATAGTGGAGAGGGTATTATGCATTTGTGCTGATGTGTGTAACGCCTTAAAATATTGGTCTTAGACCCACCTTTGAGTATACCGATCGAATCATAATCACTTTCTGAGTCGAACTAACGATGTCCGTCCGGCGGGCTGACAGGCTGGCTGGCTGTCCATGTAAACTTGTGATCAAAGCACAGGTCGCAATTTTGGAGATAATTTGATAAAATTTGGGACATTTATTGGCACAAGGACCAAGCCAATTGAAAATGGGCTACATCGTAGGACCACGAGCGAAGATAGAGGGAAATGTCTTCCTCTTAGAAACTATCAAACCGATTTTGATGAAATTTAAAACATAGATAGAACCATATCTTTATGGACATAAAAGGGATGCATTTTTTTAAAAATTGGACCACGAGGGGAGATAGGGCCAATTTCTGCCTCTCAAACCGGTTTTATTGAAATTTAAGCCATAGATAGATCCATATCTATATGGACACATGAGCTATTCAGTTTTTCAAAAATAGGACCACAAGGGGAGGTAGGGAGCAATTTCTGCCTCCCACAAACTTTCAAACCGATTTTAATGAAGTTTATAAACATAGATAAATCCATACTTATATGGACATATAAGCATGATGTGTTTTTTAATACTGTGGTGTAGGGTATCATATGGTCGAGCTAAGGCTCTGCTAGTCAATCTTACATAATTTCGGGCCAAGCAATGAAATGCAAGATTGGCTCAAGTTTTCGCGATTTTGCCATTTTAATTTTTTCTTTTGGGGTCCCTATTATCCATTAAGTATTGGTCTTATATGGAAATTTTTTCAACGAACAGCGGTTACACAAGCTGTAGATTTATGTTTGCATTATACAACATACCATAAAACTATTTATTATTAATTTTATTATGTATTCAAAGCAATTTTTTTAGTTTTGACCACATTTGAAGTGGTCTTTCTTCATAATCTCTCCATTACAATCAATTGTAAAAGGAGTATTAAGTTTTTTTGTTAAGAAAATTTTAAGACATTTATGGGAAAATGCGTGGTAATAATAATAAAAAAACATATGGAAAAATCGTACGTTCGCGACCGGTAAATAAGCCAATTAAACAAAAACCAAGAGAGATATTTTATTTTGTAAATACTGGAAGGAGACCTACATTAATACACTTTTAAAATAAATTAAACACTTTTGAATATTTCGTTCCATTTTTCAGATTTTTAGATTTCACTGCTGTCAGCCAAAGTTGACTTCTATTTTGCGTACGTTCGTGACCACATGTTTATAGCTATTATTATGAAAACTTAAAATCGATGAAATCCATCTTTTGCACTAAACATAGAGCTACCCAAATGCTATCGAATCGCAAAAAAAAATGCTGGGAAAAGTTTTGTTTTCTATATTAGTTGTACATAAAAAGCGTACGAACGTACGTTCGTGACCCCAGGAAATGCCCATATATAGATATGGATTGCAATGTTAAGGGGCTTTAACAGGTGGGCGTTATATTCTACACAGCCGCTGTTACAATGAATTAATTGCAAACCAAGTATTGCATAGAATAAATTAACAAAGTCTATCTGGTAATAAGCCGCCCCTAAGATGCGATCTATAAACACTGATTTTTTTTGTTTAAATAGAGTATATTTGGAGCCAAACAAATCATTAGTAGCTTAAAACTCAATATCCACCATCTGATGAACTAAAGAGACCCATTTCTATTCTGCCAAAACGCTATTGAAAGTTTGTGTAAGAAAATTTAACTCTGTATGCGAAGTCGTGGTGTCAGGTAGTCTGACTCCCATTTTTTAATAAAAAAAAAATTATAATTTTAATGACGTTCTTCTAAATTCCTTTCTTTAAATTCCTTTGTTTTAAAACAACAAAGTTCTTGTTGAAAGCCCCTGTATTTTATGAAATTTAAATTTTAGTCAAAAAGCTTATTTGAAAACTCTTTTAAATTTATTTTGCTTCAAGAAGGTATAGATTGCTTTAAAAGTTAGTCCAAATTAGCAAAACTGCTTTGCCTGTTCCAAGCATTTGTTGTGATTTTTTTTAATTTAGAAATGTGTAAAACGCAATTCACTTGCCGTTTTACACTTGAAATTACCCAACAAACACGGAGGTTTGATTTCAAATTAAAAATGATTTTATATAAAATATTTTCGTAAACGACAAACGTTTGATAATGATTTGAAAATCACAGCATTCTAAACAAAAAGGGGAATTTATTTTTATATTGAAAAATGTCTTTATTTTTAACTTGCTTTCAAACGTAATTTTCAAATGTTTTCAAATGTGGATTATAATACAGTGTGGAACATAAAAATATATTTTATATTTTTAATTTAAATTCAATATTTATTTAAATAAACTTTCGACACCATAGTTAAAAGATGAAATAATGTTCTTTCCATCCTCTATTTCTTGCCAAGACGAAATAATTGGCCCCCTTTTATTTGAGGATTGTAGCACAGCAATCATACAACAAACTTATAATTTCTTCACATTTCCGATTTATTTTTTTTTTTTTTTTAATTCGTATTCTTAATCATTGTAAATACTAGGGCAGCAAAAAAAGCACTTAAAAAACATGAAAATAAGCTGTTAAAATTAAAAAAAGCAATTTAAATTTATTGTTTATTTTCAACTTTATTCGTTTAATACTTTCCCTGCGGGAAATTTGTGTCAATTGGTGCAACAGACTGGTCCTGGGAGTTTTAGAAATATAAATTAATGACCAGTGAAAGGAGAACCAATCATGCATACACAGAAAAAATTGTTCGCCAATTAAAGTATTAATCAAAAATAATATCAGTTTTAATTAAAAATTTAATCAAGTGAATTAAACGTTTAATCAAGTAAATTAAACGTTTAATTAATACTATTAACTCGTTTAATTGATACTATTAATTTGTTTACTGGTGCAAATTTAATTAATTTTTTAAATAATATCACAAATTTTTTAATTGAAATCAATTTTTATTTTTTTCTGTGTACAAAAAGGTAGAAAAAGTAATCAATTACAGAACAGTCTTCACCGGTGGTGTGACAAATTTTGTTTGTCTTTCTAAAATTTGGTTCTTGAACTTAATTCTAGGACTTGTTTTATTGAAATAATACTACACTGTATTGAAATAATACTAAATTTTAGTAACTGTAACTAAACACGTCCATTAAGAATAGATGTGTGACTGGTCAAATCGTGTCAATTGACCCCCTCCAATGACAACCGCATGTACAAGTCAAATTCATAGAAAGTGTTAAAACTAGAACCGGTCTCTACCACCAAAGACCTATCACGGACTACTTTGGTGTCAGTTCGCTTCCCTTTAGGGTTGTTACAGAAAATAATAAATTGATGCTATTCATTTTCAAAAAGAAAACTCTGTCTATTTGGAGTCAGCACGTTCTTGTTCATACAAAAAGTTCTTTTTACGTCTACAGATCGTCGTGCCGAAGTTATCTTGCCGTATATCACAAACATTTTTTTTGGGGGAAATCGAATGTTAAGGTTCAAATTTTTATACACAAAAATGTACGTGAAAAAAGTCGTCCAATATTTTTGTCAGATATTGTGTTTGAAGTTCATTATAGATTTATGTAAAAATATCCAAAGTCATGGAAAAAAATTTTCAAGTTATAGCCATTATCACGTCCGAAAAAATTTTTCAATTTTGTCGTATACGCCACTTTTTGCGATATATTTTTTAAATTGTGTGATATAAGTCAAAATAAGGTATAAAAAACCTACATTCATATACCAATATTGAAAATTAAGTTATAATAATTTCCGAAACGAAAATTTATGCAAGTGACAAATGTATATACGTATAGTTATAGTTTTTATATGATCGAATTTCCTTATGTATAAATAATTTTAAGGTTTGTTATTACTTAAGGGTGGTCTAACCATAATGCACGATGTTAACTGTGAGTCACACCGTTACGTCAAATTTTTGTCCAACTTAACTTAATTTGTCATTTCTGGGTATCAGTGCCAAATTCAACCATGGAGAGGTGCAGCATTGAGCAGCGCGTTAAGATTGCTGAAGCCTTTTACGAAAATGGGCGTTCAAATCAAAAATACATTTTGTGCACATATTGATTTTTTTGGTCAGCATAATCGATCAAATGTGTCCACAATTTTAGCAAACCGTTACTGTAGGAAATGTGAAAACGCCTGTGCATGCATGCTTGGTGCGGTTTATGGCCAGACGGTTACTGGGAATGGTGTTTGCTATTGCGAGCTGATATCGGATTTCTTTTTGCCAGAAATTGAGGATATGGACCTGGACGATAAGTAGTTCCAAAAGAATGTGTCACACGGCCAACGAAACAATGGCTCTTCTGCACGATAAATTCAATGGCCATGTTAACTCGCCGTCAAGATCATATGATTTGACACCGTTGGCCTTCTTTCTTTGGTAACATTTAAAATAAAAAGTGTACGTCAATAAGCCAGAAACAATTCAAGAGCTAAAGGATTAGATAATTTGACACATTAAGGACACTGAACCTCAATTATGTCTCAGAGCCATTAAAAATATGGACTATAGGACAAAGTTATGCTACCGAAGCCGCGACGAGCATTTGGGCGATATTTTATCTCACACATAGTTGTCATAGATCCTTCTATAAAAATAAAAAAAATCAGATAATTCTCTAAAAACTTTTTGTTTTATTCACAATTAACATTGTGCATTATGGTTGGACCACCCTAAATATTTTACCTTTAATTGCTTAACAATAAAATGAATTTAGGCAATATAGCAATAATTCCGAAAAATATCTCTACATATAAAACGAAAAATGTTAAAATAACAGTAATATGAATAAGATAGTCTCTTTTTTGCAATATGCATAATATACTTAGTTAACATACAACAAGATAACGCAAGATTCTTTTAATTGAAAGTTTTCATACGTTTTTTGTCGTATATCCACAATTATGCTACATACGATATTATAACGCATTAAATTTTTCGCAAAAGTGGATATACAACAAAATGGGTTCGTAATAGGATAACGCAGATCGATAGATCTGTTAAATTTACCAAAGGAAACGGTCCTATCTCATTTTTTTCGATTTTGTGATATACGACAAGATAAATCCGGAACGACGAGATGTTAAGGGAGTATATTAAAAATCGAGTATTTTCTCTGAAGTATATTTTATAAGATTAGACTCACAGTTCCGTTTGCCTCCCAAAATATTCCCAATATCTTTTAGTACCAAAAATCCTTAATTTTTTTAAAAAGATTGATTTAAATTTTTTGTCTCCTATATCCCCTGGAACACCGAACATTTTTCTTACGGTGTCCATAACTATATTGACTTGGAAACCAATAAAAGATTTTTTGTTTCCAATTTCGCTACAACTTCGTGTAAAAAGACAAAATTTGCAGAAACGAACAACATTTGGTTCCGCAAATAACTTTCATTCCAATATATGTATGTAGAGATATCCTTAATAGCTAAAACTTTAATAAAAAAGCAAAACATTATTTTTGTTGTTTGGCCAATGTAGTTGTTCAATATGTAATTAAAAACACATTTAATCCATATTTTCCCAACGTTTTGTGAATGTTATGTTCACTTTATCAAGGGATTCGTCTATTTAAATTAAAGAAAATATAATTAACAATATTATTACAACAAACATTTTTCAACAATTAATTATTACTTACACAAAGACTAATTAATTTTTTATTGCATTGAACAATAATTTGTTGTAAACCAACATAAAAAACATTAGACATGAAAAAGTTAATAAAACGCAAACTTAAAACTCATATCACAGGTTAGATATTGCAACCCAGTAACTGGCATTAATGTTTTGTGTGTCTTCTTTTAAGTTCATTGTATTTTTTATTTTCTGTTGTATCCTTAAAGTCTCTATTGTGAATCTTTTCCTTTCGATTTTTTCTCTATCCAATATTCGTACTTTGTCAAAATCTGCCGTATGATTTGTTGGGCCAAAGCCGTACTTTCCTTCAATTTGTTTATGTCCATTTTATGTTCTGTTATTCTTGTTTCCAATGTTCTCTTTGTGGTGCCAATATAAATCAAATAGCAGCTTTGATCTTTTTTCCCTTTACATGTATTTCGTAAACAACATTGCTTTGTTGTTGTTTATTTATTGGTGTTTTTATTTTTTTGTAAATATTGTGCTTAGAGTTTTGTTAGGTTTGTAAGCAAACCATATGTTTTTCTTCTCTATTGTGTCTTTGATGTTCTCTTTATCCGTAAGTCCAGGTATGTATTTTACACTATAAAAATTTTTTTTTTCTCGTTGTCGGCATTAGAGTGACCAGATGTTTTGTTAATCATTTTCCTCACTGTATTTTTTATTAAAGTTTTTATAAGATTTTTTGGAAAGCTATTGTTTGTTAGAATGTTGTTTATCTTTTTTATGTTTTTTGCGTGATATTGTCTGTCACTAATGTTAAGTACTCTGTCAATAAAATTTCTGGCAGTACTAATAATTCTAAAATAAATAAGACGTTACAAACCATGATCGTAAAAAGATGTGACAGAAAGAGTATTATTATATGAAGTGACTGTGTGACTGAGGAATGCTTAATACTAAAAACTTAAATATATAAAAAATATAAACGACATTATTAAAAGTACGTTACAGTACCGCTAAGACAGAGTAACATAAAAATCAAGTAAGAAAGTATAGTCGGTCAAGCCCGACCATATGTACCCAACACCAACATTTTTGGAAGGGTATGGCTGTATAAATAGGGATCTATCTATATTTTAAATTTCATTCAAATCGGTTTGATAGTTTCTGATGGGCAGAAATTGCCCCCTATCTCCCCTCGTGGTCCCATTTTTTTAAAAATGCATACCTTATGTGTTTAAATATATAGGGATCTTCTATCTACATATGTTTTAAATTTCATTAAAATTGGTTTGATAGTGGGCACAAAGACCCTATTCCGGAAAGCAGCTTGTATGGGGGCTATATGAATTTATGGACCCATTCGCCCTTATGCTTATAAGAACCTATGTACCCATTAAACTTTCTTCAAAAATGTGACATGCACTTTGACCACAAGGTTACATGGACAGCCAGCCAACCGGACGGACATCGTATACTTTAGGACCAATATTTTAACGAAGAACCACGAAGAAAATTTAACTAATCGCCATTTTTAATGTTTACATTTATTTTTCGTTATAGTATTCCCAAGTTCAATTTTGATTTGAATTTAACATTTGATACCAATTTGACAACAAATTGATAAAACATTTGATGTCAAATGTTTATTTTCAAATCATTATCAATTTGAGTTTAAATGTTAAAATCAAACAATTGCAAAAGGTTTAAAAATTGTGTTTGATATCATATTATAAATTTATTTAGTATCAAAGGTTTGACTTCGTGTTTGTTGGGTAGTATAAGGTATTTGTATGTGTATTTGTAAGTTTCGAAATCATGTGAAGTGTGCAATATCTACGTTTGGTTTACAGAAACTTAGATAATCAGCTTAAATACATCCTTATACGTCCTCAACCTAAATTCCAAGTGAAAGGTTGCTTCAGTAACATGATTAGCTACATATTTTGGGTTTTAGATATAGACATATGGATACGTTTAAAATTGATGTCTTTAAGAACACTGAACCAAATTTCATGGAAAATATTAACGAAAAGTTTTAATAAAGATTTAAAAAAAAACAAAAGTTTTAAAATTAAAGTTTTATTATCAAAGTAATTTTTGGGAATACAAAATTTTTAATTTAAAAGATTTTGTTAGACGTACTTAATTCCCAGTTTTTATTCTTGATAAAACACTTGAAATTTATTGTTGATGGGATAAGCTATTTCTATGCGCATTTCACTGGTTGCTTAGGTCAGATCGTCAGGAAACTTCATCCATAAAGATTTTAGAAAAGCTAAAGATATTAAACCAAATAAAACTGTTAAGCGTATAAGAATTATAAGCACCTGTTCTACTTGTAACAATATCAAAGTTTAAACAAAACCATTAGCAATAAACAGTGAGTTTATCTCTTCTTACATTCCCCACTACAATTGATTGGAATTCTTCCAACATTAATCGTAGTTGTAAGTAGGTTATTTTATTTTATTTATTTCATTCAGGGTCTTCCTCGTTACCGGCACTTCAGAATACAAAATATTTTTAAACTGTAAGTCGCGTTGAGCTGCATTTCATGTCTCGCATCCATACCATAAAGTTGAGTTTACGTTGAAATAGCTGACTTTTGTTGTTCTAAGAATATGGGAGGGAAGCCTTACAGAAAGGACTTAAAAGATCAAAGGATAGTGGACCATTTAAAAATAAGGCGGTCAAAAATCCATACCTTTTGATTGGATTGGAATTTTTATACGCTGTTTTTTTTTTTTGTTAGTTAGACTTTGGCTTTTAATTTTTGCAATTAATCGTAAAAATCGACTTAAAGGGCTTAAAATACATTTTAATCTTAGGTTTAATCTATATATATAAAACAGGATGTGTGTATGTATGTAAAGTATGGACTCCAAAACGGCTGGACCGATTTTGAGGGGCGTGGCAATCTCCAATTTTCATATTGCACCACCAATGACATCTATATAGTTTGGACGATTTTTCTTTAAAATGATCGCCATGGTCCAACTTAGATTTATACGAAAAGAAAATTTTGCCCCGCCCACTTTAACGCCCACTTTTTTTGAATTACCTAAAATCAGAAAACGGCTCCATCGATTTGACAAATTTTTCTTTCAAATGTTCGTATTAATCCATTTTAAGTTTTCATCGAAAGAAAAATTTACCACGCCTACTTTTACGCCCACTTTTTCTATTAAGCGCATAATTTTAGAGCGGCTGGACCGATTTGGACGATTTTTTCTTTAAAATCATCGACATGGTCCAACTTAGGTTTTTACGGAAAGAAAATTTTGCCCCGCCCACTTTAACGGCCACTTTTTTCGATTTACCTAAAATCAGAAAACGGCTCCATCAATTTGACTAATTTTTCTTTCAAATGTTCGTATCTTTTTAACGGATTTAAAAAATCGAACCCACACATTTTTCCTAATTTGGACAGGACAACGTCTGTCGGGTCAGCTAGTTTAAGTATGAAAGTAAACTGTTAAAACCAGTGTACAAAAATAAACAGAAAATTTTTTAGCGTACGGCTCACACACCCACAAACGATATTCATTTTTTTAGTGTTTGTGTACGCGAACATAACCCTTAATACCGTTCGTAACTAATTTCAAGAATATAACGAACATTATATAGTGTTCTGTTCTTCGCTATAAAACAGAACAAATGTATTGGTTCTGTAGACAAACATTATATGTTAATGTTCTATAATGTTTCTTTTTTTGTTCTTTTTGATAAAGAAATGAACAAACAAAAACTTTAAGCAAGGACCACAGCACGAATAAATTGTGTGTGTTTTGTGTATGTGTTTTGTTTTGTTTGCGTTAAATTGTTTTGCTGGTTTTTTGTTTTTTTTTCGTATGTGTATTTTGTTATTGTAAAAAATGTTTGGGTTTTTTACCAGCCAAAACGGTAGCTAGGCACAACTGAAACGTACGAACATTAATGAGCTGAACCGAATACAATGAAGTTTCTGGTTTTAGAAAAAAAACCGAACGGAATAAAATGTTCTTATCTTTTGTTGAGTTGGATAAGAACAGTATTATTTTTGTGTTCGAAAGCTGACAAACACGGAAATGTGATTTTTTAATGATTTTCTACACAAACACTATTACTGCTTGTGTTTTCCACAAATCTGCCGAACCGAACACTAAGGAGCGATATAAAGGCCCTAAATTTGTAAAACGCAAACGCAACGCCTAAAATTTATTGAAAGCAAAAACAGAATCGAAAATATTTCATAATTTTGTTGTTGTTTTCTATAGAAATGCACATTGAATTTTTAAATTTTAAACGCTGCATATCTTTTGGCGTTGATCATTTTAAAACGCAATATGTATTTCTGTAGAAAGCAGCAACAAAATTTTGACATTGTTTTTGCTTTCAATGTTATTTTTGGTATTGCGTTTTACAAATTTAGGACCTGAGTGTTTATTTTCGAACACTGATTTCAGAGAGACAAGTTCTCATATTATTTTTCTTGGTCTCCCTAAAATACTGTCACCATAGTGTCAGTAAACCCCCTTTTTGTGAATCGCGCCAAAAGTCTTATCCCGTGGGATCATTTGTATGGGAGCTAGATGAAAGAGTCAAGAGGTTTGGCCAATACAAAACTAATCTATCCTCTTTAAATACTTTTTTACTTAAATGTATCAATTTTCTCGTAACTTCTCTATTACGGCCTCAATCGTGCTTTTCACAGAAGGGCAGACACGGCTTAGATTCTAAATGTACATATTTACATGTGTACTAAATGGGGTCTTCGAGGATTTTTGAGTTGTCTTACGAACGGAACTACAAAATCAAAATAGCCCCCGTGTTTTTGTTGTTGGGTACAAAAATTATCCAAAAATTTTATTATTTAAAGTAAAATTTCCTAAACAAAGATTATTTACTGCAGTACAAATTACGATAAAAGTCTTGCTTGTTCGATTTTTGTTTGATATTGTTTAAATTTAATTTAATTCCTACAATTTTTAATAAAGCCATAAATTGCTTAAAGCCCAGAAGAAAACAAAAAAGAAAAGCTTTTTCGTTAATATTATTTTCCATTAAAATTACATAGATGATAAAAATAATACTCATTACGAACTTAAAATTTGCAATAATTTGTCTCTCCATGACGATGTTTTGTTTAGAGACATAAAACATAAATCTTTAAATAACTTGCTGCAATTAACTATAAGTAAGTAAAAGTGTGTGAAATACAAAATTCTGCATAAATTATAAATTTCTCTATTATTAACCAAAACTACATAACTACCAATTTATTTAAGTTCATCCTATTTTCTGATGGTTTAAAGTTAAAACATATAATCGTAGAATGCTTATTGCCCACCACCGGATTCTATTTCTTTATGTGTTTAAAACTTTAGCATACAATTTATATAATTAATGTTTTTTATTTTGATTGAATAGAATTAAGTCAACTAATAAGTCATCGTCCAGTGCCCATGTTCTTTTACTCTCGCGTCGATAAACTTTTCGATTGAAATGTGTGAAATGAAACAAAAAGGGGGGTGTTTTTTAACCATGGGAGGTAAGGCCATGATGGCTTTATTGCTCAATTGAATGGGAGATAAAGTCATAATGACCTTATTGCCCAATCATTGAGAGGTAAGGTCATACTTAAAATTTTGCGAAATGAGAGATATAGCCATATTTTTTTTCGCAAATGAGAGATAAAGCCATATTTTTTCAGAAAATTGTTATGCATAGTGTTAACATTCTATAAAAGGGAAAATTCTAGTTATCATTGAAAAACATTTTTTTTATTCTTGTGACGCACGCAGGAAAACTTTATTCAGCGAAGCCACCTGCCGGATCCTACTGGAGGAAAAAACCCCTAAGCGCGGCCGTCACGCAGAAATACTTTAGTATGCGAAGTCAGATTTCAATACTTAACTTTAGTGTCTCCGGAACTGAAATGAGATTTAAAGCCATTTTCTAATATTGCTAATGTGAGCTAAGACCATGATGGCTGTAACTTTTTTGGCGAGTACTAGCTGTCACGTCGGGCGAGAAAAAATTTTAACACAAAAAACAATCAAAAATGAAAAATTCAAAGAAAAATAATAATATTTGGTTCTTGGTATAATTTTTTATTGTTAAATTATTTTGCTTTTAATATTTTTATTAAATATACGAATTTTTTCAAGGCTCGTTTGCAAACAACAAACATTCAGGTCGCACTTTACATTATTTGGTATAGCCGACGGTAATATTTTCGCCGCCTACGTTGAAAATTTTTTAATTTTGGTCGCCGTCAACGATGTGTTCGACTGGCGTTCTCAACGTCTGCAATGTCTCACCGGCTTCGAGTACAGTGTTATGACATTTATAACGTAACGAAGTAATCTCTTTTGATAGTTTTCGACATGATTTACAGACACACTTTTTTCTCACTTTTCGAGAAACGATGGAATATTTTGTTTCACATCTTTTCTATGCGAGATGTTCACACTAAAGTTACAGAACATTGGTACAGAATTGCAATTGTTATTGCCGCAATTCTTAAAAATTGCATTAGTGTCCCGATTTGAAGTTATAGTGTTGCAATTTTGTATTTTAAACTTGTCTTTCCTCTTCACCTTTTTATATTTTATATATAAATACAAATACACCTACAGCCAACTTCAAGGTAAAAAGTGTAAGAATAACAAAACAAAATTGCAAATTACATGAAAGTGAAAACCCATCCCCAATCTTCTCACCCCTGTCACCAATAAACTCAATAATTGCTGCAACGAAAATTGCAAGTCTGGACGATGACTAGCAATTGAAACAAACAGCAACAATTTTTGATTAGTGAGCAAAAATATACTTCATACTTTAAGGTAAATAAACACGAACAGAGCTTTTTCTAAAGTTTCTTTAAATTCAGGCCAATTGAAAAGAATAAACAAATAATGATTTATAAAAAAATTAATGGGGATATATAGGCCATGTATTTATATCAGACTTGCATTTTAACCTACTACTGCGTTAGCGTCTTCCCTTTTTTTCGTTAACATATTAATGTGCCAAAGGTAATGTTTATAGGTTTTAACAAAAAATTTCCAACACTTTTCATTTAATAGGCTCATATTCACTCAGAACCCTGCACCTATAAATTTTATGTTTCTAAGATCAACGTTTTAGAAAATTTAAAAAGTACCAAATGTAGAACACAAAAGTAAAAGAAAGTAATTTTATTTCCAGTATTTCCCCTGTTTATTCATTATTTTCTCCCTATAGCCTAGAGCCTGGTACTCTGTTCAACATTTCACGTGAAATGCTGTCAAAACGCATATGAAAAAAACTTGTGTGGAATATCTATGAAATAATGTTGATAGAGTTGTACTCTGTTCATTTTGTGAAAAAGATTCCGAAATGTTTCTGGCAACATTTTATTACAACTGCGAAATAAAGCAAGCTGCACTTATTTCACGTGAAATTTTAAGCAAAGGCAAAAAAGGATGAACTGATTATTTAATAAGAAATAAAAAATTAACACAACCGGTAACAGTTTTTATCCATATTCTTTCTTTTTTTTAATTTTTTATTAAAAAAAAATTATTTTTAGTAAAATACATGTTGGGTTTGTTTACATACGCAAAACAATGTCGCATATTTTGCAGGAATAAAATCGGCAAATTGTACAAACTCGCTTGTTAGGTAACATCGATACATGTCAAAAATTTCGTGTGAAATAATAAATGTTGCTCAACATTTTTCACAAATTTGAACAGAGTACTAGGCTTATGAAAAAAACTTGTGCGGAATATCTATGAAATAATGTTGCTAGAGTTGTACTCTGTTCATTTTGTGAAAAAGTTCCGAAATTTTTCTGGCAACATTTTTTACAACTGCGAAATAATGCAAGCTGCACTTATTTCACGTGGAATTTTTAGCAAAAGCAAAAAAGGATGAACTGATTATTTAATAAGAAATAAAAAATTTATATAACACAACCGGTAACAGTTTTTTATCCATATTTACTTTCTTTTTTATTAAAAAAAAATAATTTTTAGTAAAAAACATGTGGGGTTTGTTTACATACGCAAAACAATGTCGCATACTTTGCGGGAATAAAATCGGCAAATTGTACAAACTTTCATGATAGGTAACATTGATACATGTCAAAATTTTCGTGTGAAATAATAAATGTTGCTCAACATTTTTCAAAAATTTTAACAGAGTACTAGACTTTAGAGAGCAAAGCATTTTTAAGAAACGAACACCAAATCGCTTTTTTAAAAAAAAGTCAGTTTCACTGTGTGTAATTTTTTAAGTCATGGAAAAATAACCATATACATACAAACACCCCTACGTGATAAAAGACAAAAAAAAAAAAAAAAAAATAAAGCCCAAAGTCATGCACTTTTTTTATGGGCCCCCAAAGGATTTGGGGCCTCGGTGTCATTTTTCCAAAAAATAGATAATAGATAATAATAATAATAATAGATAATAATAATAATAATAATAATAATAATAGATAATAATAATAATAATAATAGATAATAGATAATAGATAAAATAGATAATAGATAATAGTATACTAGGCTTAGTATGTAAACAAAGCCCACATGTACATTTTACTAAAATTTATTTTTTTTTTAATAAAGAAGAAAGAAAATATGGATAAAAACCCGCTTGTTCTATATTAATTTTTATTTCTTATTCAATAATAAAATTCCACGTGAAATAAGTGCAGCTCACATTATTTCGCAGTTGTAAAAAAATGTTGCCAGAAACATTTCGGAGCTTTTTCACAATATAAACAGAGAACGCTTTTTTACGCTTATTTGTCTTTGTTTCGTATTTAAAATATGAAAAAAGTAGCAAAACTTTTATCTTATCAGCAACTTATACGGTGTTTTGTTATGTGTGTAAAAGGCACTTAATAAACTTATGTTATTATTCTTGAGTGAGTGTTTTAAAAAGAACAATTTAAAAGAAATTTAAACCCCTTGAAAACGCATACAATTTTTGATTTTTTAAAGACAATTTTCAAGCAAATATGTCTTCCCCAAAAATGGATAAATATGAAAGACAATATATGGAAATCGAAATCACGTGAAATGGAAATCGACAACGATTTTCAATTGAATTTTTGTAAAACTGAACGCAGATTTTCTTAATTAAAAAAGTAGTTTAGGTAGAGGAGAATGGTCCTCAAAGTATGAGGTATACAAAAGAAAATATTTTTATGAACTTTGAATACGGGAGAATTTTCAAAATTTCTTCGATATCAATTTCACGGGATTTAGATTTCCATGACATGGCCGATAATAAAGTTTGGGAAATATGTATTTTTATTGTAGATTTAAAGCATGGCTAAAACTGATTGAACAAGCTCCAAATTCTTATAAATTGACTCATTCGTCTTCAAAAACAGCATATTGTTCTGCTTGTAATTCCTCATTGGAATCGCATAAAAAGGATTTAAATAAATAAAAGGATTTAAAAATAAAATAATTTTTTTTTACTAAAAATTTTTATGTGGGGATTCTTGTGGATTTCTTATTAAAAGTTTTTTTACTATTTTTTAAAAAAATTTTAAATTTATTCAGAAAAAAAAATCAATAAAAAATATTAACTTTTTTAGGTTAAATTTTGTATTTTGGGGATTTTTTTTTTTAATTTTTTGGGGACAAGGAAAAGAGTACCTGGCAGCCCTGGTGGGAGCCATTATTTAATATGTTTATGTTTTGTAAAAAAGTACCAAAAAAGGTTACAATTGTAACCGGAAAAAAAAATTTCGAAAAAAGACCAAAATTCAAGATTTTCCCGTTTACTCCCCTCAATTTTTTTGTTATGAACAACAATATGTATTAACTTTGTTGGTATTTTTTTTAGTGGGCTGCATTTTTGGGTCGCCTTTTCAATCTCCCGTTTTGTTGACTTATACAGGCCGGCAAGATCGCACGCTTTAAACGTTTGAGACTTCTTTATGTGGTACTAGCGGGCCCGTTGCCTGCTTCGCACGGCAAAACAAAATAAGAAAAGAAACACACTTGTTTTTAATAAAGTTGGTTTTCCTGCGGCAAAAACACACTCACTTCACATACGCACCCACACACATGCGTTATCGGATTTCAACCAAACTTCATATAAACCATATATGGGCCACTGCCTACGTAGTGTATAAGTTTGGAAATCGCACGACGCGTTTATGAGTAGTTCGGCGACGTACATATACGGACTTATTTTTATATATATAGATTTCTTCAAGTCACGAGTTAATGTCAACAAACCTTAGACTCTAGAAGAACTCAAAAAGAATATCTGTCGGGAATGCAGAAACGTATCGGAGCAAGTTTTCGCGGGAGTGATGGAAAATGTCATAAATCGGGGCCGATATGATCATCAACTCTTATGGCAGTCACATGGCCGACCTATATTATTTTTTGTACATAATGAAAAAAAGTTTAAACATTAAGAAAACACAATACAAAAGCAAGACTTCAGTTTTCATTTATTAAAAAAAATGCAGTCATAGAACATCTGGCGACGCTTGCAATATAGTCGTGCAATTTTTTGTATTGATTATAGCGCCAATGTGTATGTGATAATGGAAGGTAGCACAATTTGTATATTGTCAAACATCAAAAGACTTTTGACTATTGTGAAATGTGTTAGCAACATTGTACAGTGTGGGTTGCTTAAAGCAAGGCGAATTCACTAGAAGGTTGGGTCAAGTAAACATCAGTTCTTTTGTGTGGCCGGGTTGTCAAAGTTATTTTACAAACTACAGTTTTTTATGTAAACAAACATATTTGTTAACTTACAATATTTTTGACTACACCCAGTAAAAAATGTGCTCCAAAAGGAGCAGGTTTTTTGTATGAATTCATACCTTAAATCGCTTCAAACCTGCTGATGGGATGCCTGATTTTTGTATGGGGTGTTCCCGGTTTGGAGCACTATTTTCTGCTGGCAATAAGCGCTTCGTTTAACATGCAAACAAAGCGCTCCTAAAGTCCTTTTTTAAGGGCTTACTTTTTAAACATATTCATTAATGTTTTACTTTTACTTGTTTAAATGCCTTTTTCAATAATTTTCGTAAACCATTCTATATTTTTATTTTTTTCGCTTTAAAACCATCTTCGTTGTCAGCACTAAAATAACAGCTTTTTTGTATGTTTTATTAGCAGGGAAACCAGAAATATGCTCTAAAAAACACGTTTTATGCGCATTAAATATGAAGTAAAAACTGGAAAATATGCACTGAAAACTGGAAAATATGCCCTAAAAATTAAAATTGCTCATTCGAAGACACAAAATTCAACAATTTAATAACAAAATCTAACAGAAAACATAAAAAAGGTTAAAATTCATATAAGAGATGTTTGCGCCGAATATTATTTAGATATTAACATTCATATGGGTTTTTGTCTTAAAGGGATTTAAGGTACGGTCGCAAAATTGTTAACAAATGTTAACATTTAAAAGGAATTTAAAGTTAGTTAAGGACGGGAGATTTGAGCAAATGTGAACCGATTCGAAAATAATTTAATTTGAAGTAAAATATTTTTGGCACGAATTTAATTTAAATACCATCCTAATTAGATAGTTGCGGACACAAAGAGTCTAATGTGGATGTGAAATAATAGACCGATTCACACCATTTGCATAGACTTCGTCCATATTTGATCAAATTATCTACAAAATTGGAACTTGCACTCTGCACACAAGGCTAACATGGACAGACAACCAGCCAGGCGGATGGATGGACATCGTTAGATCACTCTAAAAAGTGATTCTGATTCTATCGGAATACTAAAAGATTGGTCAATATACAAATCGCAAAACATTTATTCTTAATGGCAACCTGCTTTGTCTTACAATTTAAGAGTAAAAATTAAATGTAGATGTCGAAATTAAAGTAACAGATTTTCGAAAAAAAAAATTTTTTTTATTTGCTGCGAAAGTTATTGTAGGCATCTAAAAAAATTTAATATGTATCAAAATATGCATTAAAAAGGCAAAATATGCGCTATAAACCTAAAAAATGCTGCAAAAAGGCTCTTTTAACTAAAATATGCTGCAAATGGTAAAATATGCAAAAATATGCACTAACAAATCGATGCCAAAATTCATAAAAAGCTCTAAAACGGATAAATATATTGTTTCTGCCTTCATTAGTCGCACAAGGAAAAACATGCAATTGCATATTTCTGGTTTCCCTGTTTATTAGTTATCATTTACTGCTTTATATGAGCTCTCTAATTGAAGCGCTTGATTATGTGCTTTTTCTCTGTAGTGCTTAAAAAAACCCAGATTTTGTTTACTGGGCAAAAGCAGTGGTGTTGTAGAGTTGACCTCACCTTCTAGTGAATTCGCCTTACTCTATAGGTTAAGTTATGCCATAAAAATGGCAGTAATATGGTAAAATAATATGGCGAATAACATATACAATAATATTGTATAATGGATGGGGCGCTTAAGAAACTTTTCAAAGGACACGTGACCGCCTTAAAATTTAAGAATCGGTATTGGACCCGCACCTACAAGTTTTTGGGTTAACGCTTTTTTTAAACAATTTTCAAACTTTTTTTTACGTTATCAAGTCCATATTTGCCATTTTTTATTTTTCACGTTATTTTGCAATATGAACTCTAAAAGCTGAATCGTTTCGTTCCTATATGCAATCGGAGTTCTTAAAGCTTTTAAGCCTTAATTTTGTGAACAGTGTTATTTAAAGCCAATTTAAAAAAAGGTATCAGAGTATTAAATCTTTCTTTGACATTTTTAAGAAAAATATTGCCTGTTAATGTTGCCATAGCATTAACAACGTAATTTAAGAGGGTTAAAATAATCCACTGAAAACATACAACCAAAAACAAAAAAAGACGACAATTTTTTTTCTACGAAGGATTTTCAGACCCTGTTCGTACAAATATGTTTATCCTGTGAATGGCTGCCGGGTTAAAGTGAAAAAAAAACATGAATAATTTTACAAAAAAATGAGGGTGTTTAATATTTTTCTGCTGGGAATATTTTTTTTATTTTTCACATGTGTATGTGTGTCTCTCTGTAAGAATGTGTCTCAAAGTTTTAATATTCCTTTACGGTATAAATAGTTTATGAATAAAATTGCAACACTTTTGGTTATAAAAACAAAAGGGCGTTGAAAAGAAATTTATATTTAAA
This sequence comes from Pollenia angustigena, assembly GCA_930367215.1. Lineage (NCBI taxonomy): Eukaryota > Metazoa > Arthropoda > Insecta > Diptera > Polleniidae > Pollenia > Pollenia angustigena. Next base: position 185,892,891 of record OV884058.1, on the reverse strand, counting down.
AAAAAAGAAAGCTGAAATGTTAAAGGATTTTAATAATTTAAATGCAAATAAGAAGAATTTTGAAAAGTTTAGAAAATACAAATTTTTAATTTAAATTTAAAATTAAGAAACAAATATGGTTTTATATTCAAAATTTATAAACGAATGGATTTTAATCATAATAGCAAATTACTCTTGCTTCTTACTAACTTAGCATTTACACATGAAAGTAAATGCCTCACAATCTAAATACCATGTAGAAAATGTCCATAGTAAAACTGTACTAAATCATGATTGCCTTTATCACCAGTACTAATGCACAACTATAGACCAGGACCTTGAAAATTATTGACTTTTTAGTTCGTTTGGGACGATATGGAGACATTGGGACTATAGATTTACTAGTACAAATAATGCTAGTCTATATTTTAAGAAAAAAAATTTAGTGACTTTTTTTCGAAATTATTGGCAACTCCTTTTTCAAGTGTTTGGGTTTATCTTAACCTTAATTTAATTTTCTTACTTACTTATAGTGTTCGAAAATAAACATTACATTACATTATTTAGCGAAGAAAAACGTGCCCAGGGCCCGTATTCTGTAATTCGCTAAAGCTAAATCTCTATCACTAAAAATTTAAAAAGTTGATTTAGCGATTTTTTGCTACGAATGCAATACGGAAACGTGCATTGTTAGATTTGGCAGCGTCATAAAAACTTAATTCGCCCAAATTTAAGCTTTTAAAACCATCGCCAAAATTGTTAAATTTTGCATTCTCTAAGGCATTTTAGCGTTCGAGATTTTGCGTTAGAATACGGCTGCAGCTGTAAAAAAAATAACATCGCTTTCACATTATTAAAATAAATAAAGAATAAATACCGACATAAAAAGTATAAAAAAATTAACAGCCAGGCCCACGATGTCACACGTTAACGTTCGCATAGAAAATTACATTTAAAACAAAAACAATTTCACAACTTACCGATAGCTAAAGGTAAGATTTTATCGGCCGTATAAAAAGTGTTCCATTATTACAACTTTACTTTAACCTACCAGGTAGGATTAACCTTAATCTACTTTATCGTTCACTTTAAGTTAAAGTAAAGTTTTAATAATGGAATACTTTTTGTAAGGCCATTTAAAGTCTACTTTAAGCTATCGGTAAGTTGTGAAAACTGGCCTAAATGTAATTTTCTATGCGAACGTTAACGTGTGACATAGTGGGCCTGGCTGTAACATTTTGAATTTATTTAAATTTTTAACATGTATTGTAGTGTAAAAGGGCCTTTATTGAAAAACCAAAATTTCTTTTCCATTTTTTTCTCGGGTAAACAATTTTAAGTTGAACGCATGAAGCGGCTTTACATAAATACAAAAATATAGTAAATAAATAAATGAAAACAATAAATATATTGATCGAATAAAAGGAAAAGCGGAAGGAAATGTTTTTCGGTGTGTTAAGTAATTTAAAACTTTGTGTTTTTATTGCTTTCTTTATTTGAGGAGTTTCACCAACAGAATAAATAGTAATTCTCACATGCATGTAGCTGTTATGTGTTGGATAACCCCCCCATGTGTCGAATATATTATAAGCAAACATCATTTATCACATTGACTGATTGATGCTGCAAACGACAAAAGACTGTAAAAGAGACTAAGACAAAAATTTACGGAATTTAAAAAGAAAACTTTCCAAACATATTGTGATTACTCAACCATTTTGTGATTACTTCAATAATATAATGAGTAAATCTAACCTTTATAAGCTTATCATAAACATATTACGTTATCATGTTGTGGTCATTCATATTATTTATATGTTTATCACAATTAATTCTATGGTCACTTGGGAAATCATAATATGTTGCTCAGAAAATAAGATTATAAGAGCCATACGTTATGTTCAATATCATAAAACATTATGTGACCATTTCTATGATTGAAAAAAAATTTACATAATAGATAAATGACAACTATAAAATAACAACAGTATTAAAGACTTACACAGATACAATTGTTCGTACAAGTATCCTCGATGTAGTAATGCAAAAGTGATAGGAGAGGAATAACATGGGGTTTGAAGACAGATAAGAAGACCTGTGCCCATGTTTTGTTAATCTCGTCGATAGAAACTTTTCGATTGAAATGTGTGAAATAAAACAAAAATGCCATATATTGATACAAGCAGCCGGTTTTCTCACTAAACTGTATGCGTTTATTTTTTCGGCTTTTACTAGCTGTCACGTAAGAAAATTACTCGCTAAATAACAGAAAAAATGTGTCTGTAAAATTTCTGTGAGAAAGTTCCTGCTTTGAACTGTCATATAAACTAACGAATAAAAATTGACCGAAAAAAAATTTTAACATTAAAACAATAAAAATGCGAAGAATTATATTAATAATATTTTATTTTTGGTACATTTTTTCGTTGTTTTATTATTTTGCTTTCAACATTTTTATTGAATAAAACGAATGTTTCAAAGCTCGTTTGAAAACAACAAACATTTAAGTAGCACTTTACATTAATTGGTAAAGCCGACGGCTGTATTCTCGCCGCCGTCGTTAAAAATTTTCCGATTTTAGTAAATTTTGGTCGCCGTCAATGATATGTGTGACTGGCGTTCTCAACGTCTGCAATGTCACATCGGCTTCGAGTGCAATGTTGTGACATTTATAACGTAACGACGTAATCTCTTTTGATAGTTTTTGACATAAGTTTCAGACACACTTTTTTCACTTTTCGAGATACGATGGAATATTTTGTTTCACATATTTTCGATGCGAGAAGTTGTCGTTACATATAATGGGTACTGGACAATGCGGATGATATTTGCTTACTAAGTCAATCTTTCTCCGACATGCATTCAAAGCTAAGTCTAGTTAGCGAAACCGCCAGGCCAGTTGGATTGACAACAAACATCCCCAAAACCAAAACACTCAGGATAAATGCTAACGCAGCGCGAAAATTCCCAATATAAGGCAAGGAAATTTATGATGTGGAGTCCTTCTGCTTTCTAGGCAGTGGTTCATCAGCAGATGTTGCCAGTCGCATTATAATAAGACAAGAAATGCATCTGCCCAACATAACCCTTTTTAGAAATAAACATATCGAGGCGGACCAAAATTAAAAAGTTTTTATACCAACGTTAAATCCACATTATTGTACGGTTGCGAAACGTGGAATATGGCACCGCGCGATCCCCAGTCTCTGCAGGTGTTTGTTAACAAATGCCTGTTAAGAGTCTTGCGTGTTTACTGGCCCTTCTTAATGACAAATGCCCAACTCTGGTCGGATACGAACCAGCAAGTAATTGAAACGGCAATAAGAAGAAGGCTTTGACACACTCTGCGCAAGCCACCAGAAGATATCACCAAGAAAGCCACACACACCTGGAAACGCAAAATCACAACCGAACTATCCAAACTACGACTACAGTGGAACGAATTCAAACATCGCGCTGATGATCGAGCTCATGGGAATCAACTTGTTGCGGCCCTTTGCTCTCAAGAGGAGTAAAGGGAACAAATATAAATACATATATGTATAATACTTAAGACGCAAAATGTGATGGAAACTATATTCCAATTGATTTTTTGACAACCAGGCCAAAAATCATTGGATTTTGAAACCTTAAGACTCGTAGAATACTGTAAAAGGGGCTTAACCGGCTTTGATTGTTTGAAATCTATGCATATTTATGGCTAGGTTCAAACTATGACAGTTTTCTTTCTGAAAGCCCTCTTTACCCTCTCACCAATAAACTCAGTGCTTCGGAAAAAAACTTTTATAGTGTGGGACCAGACTAAGAATGTATGTATGTAATTCTAAAATAGTGAAAATAATAACTACGTCTCTGTGAAATAGGCTAAATGGTGCACTGGTAGAAACACCTTATCCCAACATTCTAAGCTCATACCAAGAAATATGATGAACAAATGGATGGGCCATATTAGAAGTTACCTTTAATTTGTTTCTTGAAAATAGCCAAGGTGCATTATTTTTTGTCAAGACGTGCACGCAAAGAAAAAACATGGTTGTGGTAAACATATTCTAAGAGCAACATATTATGATAAGAATTATGATTGTAGTCACCATATTAAGATTATTATTGAATCATATTATGACTAAATATACTCGTACTATTACATCATAATATTTTTCCCTTAATCATATTATTATTCTGTTAATCATACTAAGTTAAGAAGTAATCAAATTATTGTCATGTTTATCATAATAAGCTAAGAAATTAATCATATTATTGTCATGTTAATCATAATAAGCTAAGAAGTAATCATATTATCATCATGTTAATCATAATAAATTTAGAAGCAATCATATTATGATACAGCACCTTTCATAGCAGTCATAAAAATACAAAATAAATTTAAATATTTTTGAATCGATTTTTTATTTTGTAGTTACAATTTTTCTTAATGTTAATCAAATAGCGGAGTTCAATATAAGGCTTGCAAAAGAGCAAATGAAAAATCTGTGGTTTTCATGGGCAACCGCGTGTGTCCATTTTTTCGATTTAAAGATGTTGATGTCATATTCCGATTTTTTAAAGTAATGACAAAGTTTAAAACGTGCAATACATAGCCCATAGTTTGATCTAGAGTGGTTTTTCGGCTTTCCTGAATAATTTGTTTTAAGACATACGCGGTTGCCCATGAAAAGCACAGAAATTCGTTGCACTTTTATAAAATATAACGAATTCTTCTTGTTCTTGTTCTTGTTGTTGGATTTTACAAAAAAACTATGATATTTTGCATTTGCACTATTACATCACTAATACTTGAATGAACTCCGCTAATACTTAAATTTTTTAATTTCTTTAAACTTATTTTTTTTTTGGAATTTTATCTTTTAATTGTTTAACCGTTCATACATAAAAAAAAACGACACGATTTCTTCAAAATTATTTTACAAATGGCGCTAACATAATATGATTAGAGTAAAAATAGTTTGATTGCATCTTTAACATAATATGATAAATGTATAGAAAGTTATCATGTTATGGCTATTAAATATCATGATATGGTTGTGAGAAATATAATATGTTTAGAAAGTTATCATAATAAAGTTGTTAGAAAAATAATTATTTTTCGGCCAACAATACTCAAATTCATAATTGCGATAAACATTGATATGTTTACAGTAACTATAATATTGTTGATATTAAATAAAAATAACAATTATTTGTGTACGACAACAATATATTGTTACATTTAACATAGTGTTGTTGCCGTAACCATGCCCAACCATATTTTTTCTCTGCGTGTGGGCAGGTATTAAAGAATTATCAAGCTCATTGTTTTCCAAAAACAAAAGGGTAGAAAAATAAAGCAGATGTTACGATACTGAAAGTGCACAGACACGACAAGCTCTCTTTACCGCAAGCTCATGCATAAAATCCGAAGACAAAGCAGCAATTATTAGGATATCTTTTTCTTTCGGCCTAAAATTGCAACACGCAAAGAAAAAACATGGTTGTGGTAAACATATTTTAAGAGCAACATATTATGATAAGAATTATGATTGTAGTCATCATATTAAGATTATTATTGAATCATATTATGACTAAATATACTCGTAATATGTCATCATAATATTTTTCCCTTAATCATATTATTATTCTGTTAATCATACTAAGTTAAGAAGTAATCAAATTGTTGTCATGTTAATCATAATAAGCTAAGAAATTAATCATATTATTGTCATGTTAATCATAATAAGCTAAGAAGTAATCATATTATCATCATGTTAATCATAATAAATTTAGAAGCAATCATATTATGATACAGCACCTTTCATAGCTGTCATAAAAATACAAAATAAATTAAAATATTTTTGAATCGATTTTTTATTTTGTGGCTTTTTACAATTTTTTTTAATGTTAATCAAATAGCGGAGTTCAAGAAAAGGCTTGCAAAAGAGCAAATGAAATATCGGTCCATGAAATATCGTAGCACTTTTATAAAATATAACAAAATCTCTGTGTGTTTTGTTGTTGGATTTTACAAAACAACTATGATATTTTGCATTTGCACTATTACATCACTTATACTTGAATGAACTCCACTAATATTTTAATTTTTTAATTTCTTTAAACTTATTATTTTTATGGAATTTTATCTTTTAATTGTTTAATCGCTCACAAATAAAAAAAACGACACAACTGCTTCAAAATTATTTTACAAATGGCGCTAACATAGTATGATAAGAGTAAAAATAGTTTGATTGCATCTTTAACATAATATGATAAATGTATAGAAAGTTATCATGTTATGGCTATTAAATATCATGATATGGTTGTGAGAAATATAATATGTTTAGAAAGTTATCATAATTAAGTTGTTAGAAAAATAATTATTTTTCGGTCAACAATACTCAAATTCATAATTGCGATACACATTGATATGTTTACAGTAACTATAATATTGTTGATATTAAATAAAAATAACAATTATTTGTGTACGACAACAACATATTGTTACATTAAACATAGTGTTGTTGCCGTAACCATGCCCAACCACATTTTTTCTCTGCGTGAAGATGGTAGGTAACACTTTTTTACTAAAACTAAAACTAAAAGAACGGTATTGTCGTTCAGTTTAACTGCGCAAGGGCAACTCAGCTGGCCGGCTAGCTCGCCTACCATTTTGGAGCCTATAACCGTTATATTTCTATAACAAGGAAAGAGAAATAACTTATAAACGGCAAAGGGACCTGGACAGGCTTGTTATAAAAAAAAGGATGAATTAGGCCCATTTTGCCAGAAATTCGTTCTGATTATACGCCGTAGAAATTGGCAATCATGAGCATCTATCATCGAACAATGAAAGAGCGATGCAAAGTAAAGCATATAGGACGACTTCAACTGGCGGGCCTCCCTTTGACTATCCGGGTATAAACACTTTCAATACGATAAGAGAAACGGCAAGTAAATCTTACAACTCTTGATTTTATTCAAGAATTTAAAAAAATTTAATTACATATCTCATACCACACTCCCTTTATTATTTATGATTCCAAAGAACTAATAACCACTTATTTTTTAAATATCTGCAATTAAACACGTTTAATGACACAGGCAGATAGCAAAAATAATCACTTTTTTATTTTTACACATAAAAAGCATTTGCGTTCGTTATTTTGTCTTTAAAAATTTTGTATAGATTTTTGCAATTTATTACCTTTTTTTTTTTTGTTGCTGCTTTCGTTGTTACTGCTGTTGATGATGACTATGATGTTGTTGTTATCATAAATTTCAAATTCAAATTGCTATTTTATACACTCCAATATTAATGATGTTGAATTTAATTCATAAACGAAAAAAAAGCTAAAAAAAAATACTGATGCTGGTCGTTGTCCTTAACAGGAATTTTTAGTTGACTTTTGGGGAAAATCTAGTAAATTTTGTACTATAACAATAAAAACACTATTGTAGATGTGTAAAACGAAGACAAACTCACACGTTGTTTTTAAATGATAAAGCTCTTTTCTTTTGTTAACTAGTGATAACTTTGCTCTCAGAGAGAAACTCTTTTTTTTTGGAAAAGACACGGCTCTTTTAAGCTTTACACAAAAATGTAAACAAACGAAGAAAATTTTGTTAAGAGACAGGGATAAGAGAGACAACAAAAACGTTGTTTTGCTTCTTTTTTTAAAGAAAACACACATACACATGGACGAACATGTATAAAGTTTTATTCACTCAGCTATTTTTCATAACTGAGACAGAGAGTTTGGAAAAACTCTTACATATTAAACTGTTGTTGTATGATGATTTAAAGCATGCTGTGCTTTTTTAGATTTTTTTCTTCGTTTTTGTTAACTTTTTATGTTTGGGATAAATTTTTGCTTTGTTATTTTACCTTTAAGGATTAGTTATATTTATATTTTTTAAATTACTACAGATAAACAGATATTTTTACTTTGTATTTTTATTAAACAAAACGTTTGATGTTATGGAACTTTTATTTACTTCTTTTATAAAGATTTCATTTTTACATTTATTAGAAATAATTTCAAAAGCATACTTTATTTATTAATATATAAAAACAAATCACTGCATATTTTTAGGGTGTGGCTAAGAAATATTTCTTTTGTTTTTTTTTTACTTTACATTTATTGAATAAATTTGTTAAACTTTTATGTATTTTAATTAAACAGTTTTTTTATATTTTGTTTTGTTTTGTTTATTATTGCAAATTTAAGGTTTAGCATTATCATGATTTATGATCTACTTTTTTATTTATTATTAGATTTGATTTAAGAGAATTTTATTATGACTTACATCTTTTTGTTTTATTATTAATAATTTTGTTACTTTTATTGTTGTTATTATTGCAGCTTTTTATTTATTGTGTCTATACACTTTGTGGTGGATTATCTTCTTCTTCTTTTATTAATCATGTCCTTTATATTTTTATTTTGTTAGTTTTTATTTCATTTTTTTTTTTATAACCATTTTCACAATTCGATTTTTTGCTTGGCTCATTATTGTTTTATTTTGATATTTCGCATCCTTTTTAGACTAACAACAAACACATGTACTTTAAATGCCACACACATAAACTTTGCTTGAAGCTCTTACACACATACAATTGCGAAAATCTAACACCAAGCAAATTCCATAATACTCTTTTGTCTTCGAAACGTTACGAAGTTGTTTGTATTTTAAATTTATTCTACTTTATTTTTTGTTAATGTATTTTATCTTTTCAGTTATTTTTTTGTAATGTTGTTGTAGTAGACAGGCGCGGTTTATATGTATTTTTCAATGTTCACAATTACAATTTTTGAGACAAAAAAAAAATAAATTCTTTTTAATTGGGGGAGTTTCGTATAGCAAAGACGAGTTGAAGAACTTGAGAATTGTTCTCTATTTATTGATGTTTGAAGAAAAAATAAATGAAATTAAGAACATCAGTAAAGAAAAACTGTTGCGAAAGACAAGAGAAATCAAATGCATTTTCCCAAATCTATGTTCACTATAGTGCCAAAACCTTTATTCCGAGAGAATTTTTGTATGTTAGGCAAATTCATTAACCGATTCGTTCCAATTTTCAATAAAAAAAAACTTGTATATGGGCATTTCCATGTCATCGTACGTGACATTTATACTCCTTCATAGAGATAGAAATTTTGCAAAAATAGTATTAACTGGAACATTTTTTGTATCATTATGTTTCATTTAGAGGGAACTATATATGAAAAAAAAAATTTCAAATTCGGAACCTTGTTGTCCAAAATAACGGGCAAAATAAGTGCATATCGTACGTGACATAAAACGGAAGTGATATTTGGGTGAATGTAAAAAAATGCAAAAATCTGCGAATTGTGGGAGGTTTTTCTGCTTTTTTTAATTTCATACATTAAACCTCATATTTTTTCTTTATAATCCGTAATTGGAAAAAAAATTATTTTTTTGGATGGTTTTATAATGAACAAAATGTAATATCGTTCGTGACATACCGTACGTGACAGATTTGTCTCTTACAGTATTTACATGGCATGAAATAAATTTTTTGTAAATACAGTCAAATCCCGATAATTCGTACCCCGATAAATCGTAATTCCCGATAATTCGTAATAAACTGTCGGTCCCTTGAAAAAATCTCATTAATTCGTAAAATTTCCATACATTTAGGTCCCCTCGCTAATTCGTAATTTTTTTTTCAAATAAAATCTTCTTTACCTCTTATAAATCGCAATTCTTTGCTAACTACCACTTATAATTCGTAATAAAAACAACAGAAACATAGAAAGAATGAATTTTTGTTTACCACTATTTTATTTTTGCGTGGATTTTTGCTTTTGCTTGTGTGTGTGTTTATTTTCTTAAGATCAGTTTGTTACATGAATAATTTTTATATATTTTGTTTTTAACAATTGTTTTTTATGTTTTTTTATTGTTTTAGTAAATAAATTGCAAAACCCCGTTAATTCGTATTTATTTTATTTTAAACCCGTTAAATCGAAACCCCGCTAAATCGAAAACCCCTATAATTCGTAAGAAATGGCCGGTCCCTTCCGATTACGAATTATCGGGATTCTACTGTATATGTATATAAAAACTTAAAACAAACCAGTAAGAAAGTATAGTCGGTTAAGCCCGTCCATATGATACCCTACACTATAATATTTAAAAAAAATTTTTTTTTGAGAGTGTACCCTACTTGGGGCCCGTGGCTAATCAAGATCGCCAGAACAGAATTATGCTATGAGGTAAAGAATTATATAAAAGTTATTTATGCCGAATATTGTTTAGTTATCTCCATCAATATGAGATTTGTTTGCCCCTAGCCGATTTAAGGAAGGGGGTTTATATGGGACCTATGGTTAATTTTGGACCTACCCGCACAACATTTTGTCATGACATAGTACCTATCGTAAAAGTCATTGTCGGAAATTTGTATGTAAATACCAACATTCATAAGGAAGTTAAGGCACTTAAAGCTATTTTCGGGAGTAGCACTTGTATGGGAGCTATGGTCAAATATGGACCGATTCCAAAAAAGTTTTGTAAGATGATTTTGATTGTAATAAAATAAGGTTTGACCAAATTTAAGCTAAATACTAACATAATAAGATGATGCATTTTAGTACTTACAAATTCGTACGTGACGAGCTTTAGAAGCTTATAAAATTTTTATTATACCAATTTAAAAAAACAAATTCTATCAATATTTTTTTGCAGCAAATATCTTGCTTTGAACTTTTATTTTGAAGTATCTAAGACTTACCAATTTCATATGACAAGATAAATGATGTTTTCGCACTACGTACGTGACATTAGAATAGCATCCAAAACAAACACAAAAATATACCGCTAATCGAACTATAAATTTGTTCTTTCGTCATGGATCTTGTTCATTGTTGTTGTAACATTAATTTTAAAATATAATTGCAATATTACCGGTATATGTATTTAATCGGCAGAATATTTAAAATTGTTAATTGCAGTTACTAAAAATGAATCAATGAGAAAGTGAGTTAAAACTATTATTTATTGCTTTTGAAAAATTGTAATAAGCTATAAGTACCCCGGCATAGTAAAGCTTAGTGTTCTTTTTTCCTTTCTACCATATTTGAAAAAAATTTCAAGCGTTTTAATTTTTTGAGTCCTGTACCCATGTTCTGTAACTTTAGTGAGAACTTCTTGCATCGAAAAGATGTGAAACAAAATATTCCTTCGTTTCTCGAAAAGTGAGAGAAATGTGTGTCTGTAACTCATGTCGAAAACTATCAAAAGAGATTACGTCGTTACGTTATAAATGTCATAATATTGCACTCGAAGCCGATGTGACTTTGCAGACTTTCAGAACGCCAGTAGCACATATCGTTGACGGCGACCAAAATTTACCAAAAATTTAAAATTTTTCAACGACGGCGGCGAAAATACAACTGTCGGCTATACCATATTGTGTAAAGAGCGACTTTAATGTTTGTTGTTTGCAAATGCTCTTTGAAGACATTCGTATTTTTTATTAAAATGTTAAAAGCAAAATAATAAAACAATGAAAAATGTGCCAAGAACAAAATAATATTATTATTATTCTTTGCATTTTGCATTTTTAATTGTTTTTTAGTGTTTAAATTTTTTTCTCGCCCCATTTTTTTCGTGAGTTTATTTGACAGTTCAAAGCGGGAACTTTTCTCACCAAAATGTTACAGACACACTTTTTCTGTAAATTGGCGAGTAATTTCCTTACGTGACAGCTTGTACTCGCCAAAAAAGTTACAGACACAGTTAAGTGAGAAAAACAGCTGTTTGTTTCAATTTATGGAATTTTATTTCATTTCACACATTTCAATCGAAAACTTTCTCGACGCGAGAGTTACAGAACATGGGCACTGGTTGACATTCTCATGGAAATGCCCATATAGGAAATGAGGAAATAAAAATTGCCTTAAACTCGAAAGTTTTTTTGATAAACGCAGCCCTAAGCTGAGTTAAAGATTTAAACAAAATTTGTAGATAGAAAGTACCGTTTCCCACACTGAACAAATGTAACCAAAATCCTAGATACTGTGTACATTAATAAATTCTCAGTGTAAAATAATAGAGCATTTAATAAAACTTCAAAATTGATCTGAGGTATAAAATAAATAAAATTTTTACCAAATGTTATAACTCCAGGTCTGAAATCTTGTTAGCATTTATTGAAGTCGACAATCATGGACAGTAATTTACGTAACTTTAAAGCTAATGTATATCCCACTCCAAAATGTGTGCAGTACTCTAGGCTAATTTCGGATTTAAGAATAGCATAAAAAAATTGGGGTTAAGTTAGAAAAATCGGAATTCAAAATCTTCATTTCCGGTTTCCGGTAAAGAAATTTGCTTAGCTCTAAAACTTATGGAGATCTCATTCTCAAGCTTTTGCAGTATAAAGAGGACACCCTAATTTTGGTAAAAGAAAATATAAAAAAGTGGGCCGAAGAAAATTTTAATTTAAATTGTTCATTACCGGTTTTGCAGTTAAAATTTTTTTTTTTTATTAATCGATTTCATGTAAGAATCACTCATTTGTTTCTAATTCAAAACAATACAATTTTTCATAAACGGCAATACTTAAGCACCCTATAATTCGACATATAATTTTTTTTTTTTTTTTTTTTTTTGTCCTCTTCACGAATAAAGCTATGTTCACATTATGTGTATTTGTGATGTAGAATGTCACTTTTCTACCCACATGTGATTTCATGTGTATGTCAAAATTTGAGTTATACATAAGGTTTATAATTTACTTGTTCACGTGTTGGAATGTATCAAAAATACAAAAAAAATACATTTCAAAATTAATTTGTGTATTTTTTATCTATTTTATTAATTTACCATTATTATTTATATTTATTAAAATTTTAATTAATTTTTGCCGCCTTAAAGAATTTTGTTAATAAAAAACAGCTGATGTTAGATGCTTTGTCACTTGAAAATAGAACTCGTTCTAAATCAAAAATGTCATAAGTACTGTACACAGAGAAATATCACATGATATTGTTTGGGGGGGTTCAGACAATATGTATAAATTTAACATGTGAAGAAGTGACAATCCACATGACAAATACATATAATGTGAACATTGCTTAATACCTCATTATAATATCCATGTATAAACATAGAACAAAAACAGATTTTGAAATTTTTTTAAATGTTAGTTAAACGAGTCACTTTTACTCTCGCGTTCTAAAAACAGGCAGTAAATTTAGTCAAAATTGCTTCGTTTCAATTGGGGAAGCGCAGCACACTGGGTTAAGCTTGTAACTCATAAAAGGTTATTTTATATGTTTTACAATAATTTCTAAATTTGCGGTTTCGCACGCATTCAATGAAACTCCTCTCACATTTTAATTTGGTACCCACACACATACACACAGTTATATACAAACCCACTCAATGATACAGCTATTTTGTAAATTGTTGTTTAGTTAATTCTGCTCCTGTTTTCCTTGCTGTTGTTGTTGTTGTTCTCGTCAACGTTATTGGTGTCAAATCGTTTAACATGTGATACTCGTATTTTATTATTATTGAGTGGTTTTTTGCTTTAGTGCGGTAGGTTATTGCTGTAATGTCGTTTATTTTTGTTCTAGTTGAATGTTTGTTGATATTGTTGCCATTATGTTTGATAAGACATTTAGGGGATTCACTTTATGACTAAAGTCATGTGTTTTAAAATAATAACACATGGCTGCTATGAGCAACCCCTCATAATTGAGTGGGCTATTTCAAATATGAGTCAGCTGATATAAAAAAAAACAATTACATGTAAATATTTGATATCAGAGTGCAAGGAAAAAACTAAAAAAATAGCCGGTGGTGCGAAAATAACATATTGAACGTTGTAATGGCTGACTCAGGGAAGTATGAAAAACATATTATTACTGTGCAAAAAGTCTTAATATTTTAGGGCTTTTTTGTTTGAAACACAGCAAAATTTTTTTAACTATTGTAAAAAATTATGATATTATGACAATATGACTTAATATCATACTTTGTGAATTCCCCAATTGGTGATTTTTTTATACCCTTCAACACAGGTGGTGAAAAGGGTATATATAGGTTTGTCATTCCGTTTGTAATTTCTATAATATTGATGTAAGACCCAATAAAGTATATATATATATTCTATGTCCTTATGAGGAGCGAAATTGATATAACGATATGCGTCTGTCCGTTGAAATGGATTTTCCGAAGACCCCATATATGATGGGGGCCAGGTTATTATACATTTATGTCACATATGGTCCGGAATTGTTTGCTATTGAAATTCAGCATGATCGATCCACAATTTTGTTCCTTTAAAGGTCCAATTAGACGTGACATTACCATACCAACACTGTATTACCAAAACGACAAACATACCAGTGATGCCAACTTTTTGAGAGCCAAAAGAACTTTAAAATTTAAAAAAGCAATAAAAAGCACTATTTCGAGCAAAAAAAAAAGCGTAAAAAAGGACGAAGCCATTTTTACACTTTAATTAAGCACAAAACAAGTTGCATGCGGCTGTGCCGAATATTATATACATACCTCCAAAATTTCAAAAAAAAAAAGGCGACGGCGAAGATGGGGACAATTTTCCTTTAAGATTAACAGCCTCCTTAACGATTTCGAACGTCAATGTTCGCATAGAAAAATTATATTTAAAACAAAAAAACGTTAACGTTAAAATCGATGAACAGGATGTAAATAATAAATATATTTACATTTGTATCTTCAATAAAAATAATATCATCCAAATCATTTGAAGTTTAAATCGGCCATAAAACGGTTTTAAAGTAATACAGTGCGTGTTTAATTTTCGTAACTCGAAAAAATCTGGCCTGTTGCAATTACCGAAAATTTGCATTGACCGACCGTTGTTTATAAAACTTAATGACAGCATATCTTTTAACAAACATCCTTATATTTTATTGTTGAAATAAATCAAAGTTAAAATCGTGCAAAGCTTAATAAAACAACTGGCTTATGATATTATCCAATTATTTTAACATATGCACGCTTCGGAATAAAGAACACACAAAAGGGGTAAAATAGAAAAAAAATGTATGTTTGTATTATGATACTTAGTCTAAACTTTTTTCAATAGCACTAGAGGTAGAAGTGCACAACACATGAAAAACTAAAGCGCAAAAAAAATAGCATGTTACAAAACGCTAGTTATAAAAGTTTTTTCTGTCAGCTGTTTTTAATTTATTTAACACTTTGCATATACCAAGCTACGGCTCTTTTTTGTTTGTTTTGAAAGTCTTTGCATTTTTTTGTACGGTTTCTGACTGCAGGTTTTTTTTAACAACTCCTAATATTTTCCAATCCATATTCTATTTTTGAAACAGTGTCTAATTCTTAAAAAAAATGTTTACCGAAATACATCGTTTTTATTACGATTACTAAATATGTTTTCAACGCTAAAAAGTGCAACGTTTCGTAAAATTTCCAAATTGCTAGGAAGCCTAGCTCTAACCTGGTAAATAAAGTTGTTGGTGAAACGAATTCAACTTTCTTTTTTTTTACCTTGTAATTTTAAAAAATGGTAGAAAAAAATAAAAATTGTAAAAAGCACTTAAGGCACTAACGAACAATTGAAAAGGCACCAAGTTAGTGCTTTTTTTAGTTTGGCACTATGGATAAAATTTTGGCGTTTTCAGGCATCAAAAAGCACCATAAATAGTGTCAAAAGCACTAAGTTGGCATCACTGAAACATACCATTTGGATTCTACGGTAATACAGTGGCTATGGTAATACGGTGTTCGTAATGTGGTTTTTTTATACCCTTCACTACAAGTGGTGGGTTTTATTTTTAATGTGTTTAATTTTACGCATCCACATACACATTAATGCATGTATATGATATGCCGCTCAAATAAAGAAACAAACACATAGACTCAATATATTTTAATTTAACGCTTATCCAGTAAAAGCATTCGTAGCCGAGTTGTTAAGTTCTCTCCTGAGACTGATGATATTGCCAGTTCGAATCCCAAAAAGAATTGTTTTTCATTTTTTTTATTTAATTTTTTTATGTTCTAAAAAACGATTTAAAGATTATAAAACGTATTTCAAACATCAACTTTGGCAAAAGAGGAAACGGGCTTATATAATTTTTTTGTTTTTTTATATTCTTCGGCATGACGAAATGAAAAGTTGGCGTGGCTCAATTAATATTTATTTATACCTATCTAAAGAACGTTATTAATGTATATAACTTTTTGTCCTTATCTCATCATGGTGAAGGGTATATAAGATTCGGCATAGCCGAATATAGCACTCTTACTTGTTTTTTCTTAATAACGTTTAGTTTTGCGATAATGAAGGGGAAAATTGGATAAGCTAGTAAATAATTTATGCTATAATGAAAAAATAATAAGCAAAAAGTGAAATTTTTAACAGGCATTATGAGTTTCAATTAAAGATAACTAATTTTGTGGGAATTGTATTAAAAACAGTGGTGGACAAAACATGTATCGTTCTGATCACAGATTGAATAAAGGAAAACTAATGTTCTTAAAACTTATGTATCTTAACTTTTTGTTTTGGTAATCCATACAAAAAGGTCTTTATATAGCGATAAAGTTTCGACTATAGGTTAATAAAAACTTAAAATTTTTAAAAATTATTAATATTAAATGCCATAGAACACGATACACAAAATCAGTAAAATATTTTGGCGATAATTACAATTATGAAGTCAAATTTTTATTTATTAACGGATATTGTGATAATGCGGATTCAAAACTCGTTTTCTTTTTTTTGTAAAGTTGGCGTCTTGTATTATAAAACGTTTCCTCCGTAGAATTTCCACTCTCCCAAAAAACGTTATCTATATGAAGTTTATTTCCGAAAACGTGTTTAAATTAAAAAATTCAGTCCATTATCTAAAAATATGTTAAGAAGAAGGTAAAATAACTCATATTTAATAAAAAATCCCCAGGATATCGTTATCCTTCCTGCAATGGGTATGCCATTCATTTTTATTTTAAGATTTATCAAGAGGATCGAAATAATATATTGAATGTATTTTTTTGTGCACACTGGCTATAAAAATAAAAAGTTATAACAATTTATGGTTTGTTCTACAATCTTAGAGGTAATAAAATTTTATTCACAATATATGGAGAAGTCCTAAAGGATGTAATTATAAGGCAGGTTTTCCAAGCTGTTTGCTTAAGAAATACGTTTTTTGTTTATATTTTTCAAAATTTTTAGGAAATTCAAAAAAATTTTTGTTTTAAAGTCTTATGTAGTAACGAAAAAGTATCAAACGCATAGAACGCATGGAGCTAGAGGTCCAAGCTGTAGTCGTTCAACAAAATATTGTAAATATTTTATCTTTGCTTTTAAGATCTCGGATTTACAGTAAGGTTTGTTTTTACTTTTTAAATTAGAAAAAGTGCAGCGAAAGCTTATCAATTGGTCAGTTCGGTTTTATCGACTAAAACACAGTGGCCCACACAGAAAAAATTATTGCCGAATTATTTTCAAACAAACGCTTGTTTGAAATTTTTTTTGATTTCTACAAATTTTTTTACTGATTCAATCAATATTTTTGTTTGATTTTTATTTAACCAACAAAAATGTGGACAACTCTTCAAAAATATAATAAACGCGCTATTGGTTTCCAGTTTTCATAATTTTGTATGAAATATTTAATGCTCTTTAATGTTGTCGTCCTTTTGCATTTTTTTTATTGATTGTAAGCAACACTTCTTTATGATAAATATAAGAACTACAACAAAAAACACATGCAGTCTATTTTTGGACGCTTTAAAAAAAGTACAGCAATAAGAAAATAAAATAGCGTGACGAGGTTTGTAGTAAAAAAACAACAAAAACAATAGCAGGTTAAAAAAACGTTTCATTTGTTTTAAACAACAGAAATGACAACATTATAAGAAACAAAATAAATTTTTGGTTGGTTTCAAAGTTGGTAAAAAAAAAAAAAAATCCCGTATTCAATTTTTTCAAACAGTTTGTTTAAATACATCAAATACAAAAATAGAATGATGACGAAAAACATATCGAGTCGGTCTGCCGCCGTTTTTGGTTACATTTCTTCTTCATTAGCAAAGGAAAGGATGCAGCAAAAGTGAGTGACGAAGAAAAACATTGTGTGTATAAATAAGACTTCGTTCAAAAATTATTCCAACAAAAAAATGTGTCTCAAAGCCAGCCGGCCGCTCTGCTCTGCTTCATCTTCACCAACAGTGCTTGCTTGTGTGCGCGTCATTGCTTGTTCCAAAACTTTTTTGTTTGATTCAGCAAAATTATTTGTTTAAAATTTATATGCATTTCAGTAAACATTTTGTTTGATTCTGTAAAATTATTTGTTTGAAAAAATCGGCGTTTTTTTTCAATAAACAAAATGCAAATAAATTGTTTGAATATGCGAATTTGTTTGTAGGACCGATTTCAGACAAAAAATTGTTTGATTCTACAAATTTTTTGTTTGAATTGAAAAAATAATTTTTTCTGTGCATATTAAAGTATGTTTTTTCTGCGTGTGGAATACGATACACTTCAGAACAGGATATTCGAAATCGGATTTCTTCGTTCTCAATCGCAAGAAATGAGCAGT
Organism: Pollenia angustigena; assembly: GCA_930367215.1. Taxonomy (NCBI): domain Eukaryota; kingdom Metazoa; phylum Arthropoda; class Insecta; order Diptera; family Polleniidae; genus Pollenia; species Pollenia angustigena. Next base: position 185,874,325 of record OV884058.1, on the reverse strand, counting down.
TCCTCTTCACGGAAACTATATGTTGCCAGAGAGATGAGAAAATGCCAATATTTTACTTAAATTATACACATTTATGGCCATTTTCTCATTAGGTGATTATCTTTTTTCCCAACGAAAAACTGCACATTAAAGAAATTTGGTTTTCTCAATGTCTCATTTGCTTCGGTTTTATCGCAAAGCTAACCGGCACTCATCTGCCAATTATTTATTTTGCTTTTATTTGCCGTACAGATAAATTCAATCAGCTGACTCCCAACTTTTACATGTATTTTGAGTGGCGTTGCCAGCTGAAAACAATGTTTTTTGTCGGTATATTGAGAAACCAAAAATCGTTAACGGACAGTTTATCAATCCAATAAATTTATGTTAACATTAAGTAACAGACAGTTTTTCGATACATTGAGAAAATGGCCATTAGAAATGTTAAAAAAAAAAAAAAATTATCAATGTTTTTGCTTTGCATATTAATACTTAATTTTGGCATATTTTGAAACAGATTTCTTTACAAATAGAATCTGGGAATTTCTTTATCATGGTGAGAAACGAAATTTATGATAGTGCATAGAAAATATTCCTGGAAAATATTAAAGGAATAAGACTACTAAAGTATAAAAGCTTTTAAAATTGTAATTTGACTTAGAATATTTTGTTTTACTTTATCTTAAACTACCTGACCCGACAGACGTTGTCCTGTTTTACAAATTAGAAAAAATGTTTGCGTTCGATTTTAAAAATCCATTTGAAAGAAAAATTAGTCAAATCGATGGAGCCGTTTTCTGATTTTAGGTTAATCGAAAAAAGTGGGCGGGGTAAAATTTTCTTTCCGTAAAAACCTAAGTTGGACCATGGCGATGATTTTAAAGAAAAAAATCGTCCAAATCGGTCAAGCCGTTCTCAAGTTATGCACTTAATAGGAAAAGTGGGCGTAAGAGAAGGCGTGGCAAATTTGTCTTTCGATGAAAACGTAAAATGGATTAATACGAACATTTAAAAGAAAAATTAGTCAAATCGATGGAGCCGTTTTTTGATTTTAGGTAAATCGAAAAAAGTGGGCGGGGCAAAATTTTCTTTCCGTAAAAACCTAAGTTGGATTATGGCAATCATTTTAAAGAAAAAATCATCCAAATCAGTCAAGCCGTACTCAAGTTATGCGCTTAATAGAAAAAGTGGGCGTAAAAGTAGGCGTGGTAAATTTTTCTTTCGATCAAAACTAAAAATGGATTAATACGAACATTTGAAAGAAAAATTTGTCAAATCAATGGAGCCGTTTTCTGATTTTAGGTAATTCGAAAAAAGTGGGCGTAAAATGGGCTGAGCAAAATTTTATTTTCGTATAAATCTAAGTTGGACCATGGTGGTCATTTTAAAGAAAAAATCGTCACAATTATATAGATGTCATTGGTGGTGCAATATGAAAATTTGATTTTGCCACGCCCCTCCGCCCGCAGACCGAAAATCAAAAATCAGACTTCACAGTGTCACCCGCCTGAATAGTATATATATAAAATAAATACGGGAACAATTTTTTTGTGGTTGATTTTTAAGTATCTTATCGCCCACCGATTTTAATGAAACATATATCGTTTTAAAGGAATTTGTGTGTAGATTTTGAATAAAAGTGTTTGAAAAGCGTTTTAATTTATCTTACAGACATAAGTACAAAGTTGGGTGAATAGTGCATTTTTGCCGTTCTCTTAAAATGTGTACGGTTTTGTTGTATAACGCACAGGTTTTCTCGAAAGCAAATGTCGAGTGGTCGAATTTCGGCCACCAGGCGATCCTAGTATTTATAAATTTGCTGTGCATGTAAAAAGTTGTCCTGCTTATTTTTATGTCTATTAAAATTTTAATTTCTTTGTTATTAATTTAAAAAATAACCTTCATAATCTCTGTTCAAATTGTCTGACAAAAAAAACGTATCTTTAACATATCAAAAATATGTAACTATCTGTAGGCGGAAATGTGTTTTAATGTAAATTTTTTTTTTGCAAAAAGGGAAAAATAAATGAAAGCAAAATCTTATTTAAAATGCATATAACATCAACATTAAACAGCTTAAACAATTGACATTTCAAGGCAAAAAAAAAATAAACGAAAAACAGCTAAAAGTGTATTTTAGGAACATTTCGACATACAGCACTGGCAAAATTCGTCAAGAAGCCATCCAACCAACTAACGATTCAGCCAACCAGCCAGTCAGTCAGTCAGTCAGTCTTGCATATAAATTGTGCTTAAAAAGTACTTCTTGACCTTACACTTCAAAAAAAAAAAAATAAAAAACAAATTCAACATTCTTTAAATGAGTACGCAGCAAACTATAAACACGCATACATGCAGCTAAGCTTAATCATATACATACGTACATAGTATAATGTTAAGTATTTGAGTATGTGTTTGGAAAATTAACTACCCAACAAACACGGAGGTTTGATTTCAAATTGAAAATGATTTGAAATCAAACGTTTCCCAACGGCAAACGTTTGATAATAATTTGAAAATCATAGCGTTCTCAACAAAAAGGGAAAATTATTTTCAAATTGAAAAATGCCTATATTGTTAACTTGCTTTTAAACGTAATTCTCAAATGTTTTTCAAATGTGGATTATAATACAATGTGGAATATAAATAAAAATATTTTTTTTTTTATTTAAATTTATTATTTATTTAAATAAACTGTGTGATAAACATTCGGCACCATAGCTAAAAGATGAAATAATGTTCTTTCCGTCCTCTAATTCTTGGAAAGACAAACTATTTGGCTCCCTTTTATTTTGAGGATTGTAGCACCGCGATCGTTCAAGAAACTTTCTCCACTTTCCCGTTTTATTTTCCTTCTTTTCGTATTTTTAATCATTGTAATCACTCACAAATAATTTTTATTTTTCACAAGAAAAAAGCTGTTCACTTTATATTAAAATTTATTTTTAATAGTAAAACACATGTAACCACAAAGTAAAAAATGTAACTTTAATCGCCATTTTTAACGATCACATTTATTTTTCGCTTTAGTATTGCCAAGTTTATTTTTGATTCGAATTTAATATTTGACAAACATTTGAGATCAAATTGATAAAACATTTGATATTAAATGTTTATTTTCAAATCATTATCAATTTGAATTTAAATATTTAATCAAACAATTGAAAAACGTTTGAGACTTTTGTTTGATGTCAAATGATAAAGTCATTTCATATCAAAGTTTTGACTTCGTGTTTGTTGGGTAATTTGTAAAAATAAGACTGAAAACAGTTAAACTTGGAGTTTTGGCCGGTAGCCGACCAGCCGGATTTAAAATTTTACTTTATAATATTGTTGCACATTCCTTCTAAAAATTATTTAAGCCCATATTTTAGTTAAAATTTAACATGATTTGGTCGAGGTTAATGTGAACATCAAAAGGAAATAGGAAACTCGAACCAGAGAGAGGGACACTGCATTTAAACAATCATTAATAAAATCACTTTTTACCTGCACATCACAGTCTAAGATAACAGTTTCCGGAAACGCATACAATTTTTCATTAAATCCTGTTAATTTGGGGGGAGGTAAATATGTGAAAAAAGATTTATAATTGTGATTCATTTAACTGTTGATTTTTAAACGGAATAGCTGCAAAGAGTTCTGATGATGAGAATGTGGTTATTCTTGAAACATGTTAATTCGACCTGAATTCGAGCCCATGTTCAGTCAAGAATACAAAATATAAAAAAAAAATTTAATTAATTTCATGTTATAAAATTCCTTCCTTCATTAAAAATTATTTAATTAAAATTAAATTTGATGAATCAAAGTCTAATTAAAAAATATCAACAAGATGGGATTGAGAAACATTTAAATTTATAGCTTTATTCGCTTTGTACACTTGCATACATTTCTGAGGAACGCATGAAAGATGTGAAACATGCATTCACACTTAAAACATCTACTAACTATCAAAATTGTTATTATTTCTGAAAAAAAAAACTTCTTTTTTAAATAATTTTGTCCTACAAAAGTGGCAAATTTTTAAAAGAAAACACCAAGATGTATTTGGAACAGTGTTCGAACATAAACAGTTCATTATTTAGTCCCAATTTCCACAATGCAAGTCTTATTGATCAGCTTGCTACTTTGTAGGCGAGAGTGACGAGGGGAAAAGAAACGAGTACTCAGCTTGCTGTACTCGTCATATGCGTTTTGTTTTCTCATTCGTAATTTTCAGCAGGTCTATTTTGACAATTATCTTTCATATTTAATTTCGTTGTACAAAGTTAATTTCGTAGCGTGTGTGATTTTTTGTGTGTGAATGTCAAAACGCACATATCGAGCCCTAACCGCGAAAATAACGTAAGCGACAAGATTTTCAATTTTCGTTTTTTTAATTAATGACTTTATTGGTAACACTTGCATCATCTCCCAAAATGTCATGGTCACATAAGGTACCGTTACGATTTTATAGCAGGAACAATTTTATTGTAAGCGACACATTTAATACAAAATTTGTATGAAATAAAATAAAAAAGCTCTGTCCTGTAAAATTTAATTTTTAGCGCTTACGTTATTTTCGCGGTTAGGGGTCGATATACATTCATACAAATGGAATAACAGATAAATAATAAGACTTGACTCGTGAAAACGCCGAAGCTGATTCAAAGAAGAAAATGTGATAAGTTTATCAATAAGACTTGCATTGTGGAAATTGGGACTTAGCGTTCGGCTCACACCCCCAAGAATGATATCTAATTTTTTGGTGATTGGTAGACGAACACGACCTTTAATACCGTTCGTAACTATTTTCAAGAAAAAGCCGAATAATTGTAGTGATACTGTAGACAAACATTATATTTTTATGTTCTATAATGTTTCTTTTTTTACATTGATGAAGAAATGAACAAACAGAAAAGTTTAGCAACGACCGCAGCACGAACAGCTTGTGTGTGTTTTGTGTATATGTTTTGTTTGTGTAAAATTATTTTGCTGGCTTTTTGTTTTTTTCGTATGTATTTTTTGTTTTTGTAGAAAATGTTTGGGTTTTTTTTACCAGCCAAAAGCGACGAACATTAATGAGCCGAACCGAACACAATGAAGTTTGTGGTTTTTAAACAAAAAACCGAACGGAATTAAATGTTCTCATCTTTTGTAGAGTTGGATAAGAACAGTATTATTTTCGTGTTCGAAAGATGACAAACACGGAAACGTTATTTTTTTAATGATTTTCTACACAAACGTTATTAGGATTTGTGTTTTCCACAAATCTAACGAACCGAACACTAAGGAGCGATATTTAGTGTTTATTTTCGAACCCTGATTTGGAATTCATTTTTTTAAAAATATAAAAAAATTAAACAAAAATAGACTTGCAAAAAAGAATAAACTTGGCAAGTGGTAACGCTGATTTCAAAAAAAACGTGTCAGTGATGCCACATTAATAATAATTTATTGACACTTTTCTAGTGATAGGATATATAGGAACATCTTGTAAAGATGTTGATTTTTAAGGCCTAACTAGAACATGCATAAGCTTGCTTAAGCTACTGTCAAAAATGTACGAAAAGCCTCTCGAATGCATTAAAAAAACAAAAGCAAAATAAAAAAAAAAATATTTGATTCCGTACGGAAAGTGCGAGCTGTTCCGCACTTTGCTTAAGCAAATGAAAATTTTATAAAATTTAACAAAAATTTTTCTTAAGTTCAATATGGTTCGACACATTTGAAACACATGTATTCGCACAATTGCTTAAGCGAACATAAGCATATTATAGTTGGGCCCTTAGCCTTTATATTTCTTATGGTAGATGTTAGATGTTGTTAATCGTCAACATCAATCGTATGTTTGTGTGCGTAAAGTCGTTCTTTTTCGGCTACACATGCGCCTTGGCGTCTCCAGTTGTTCTTGACAAAAAGTACATCTGCTTTTTGTTTGCTGACATGTAGAAGTACACGGATAAAAAAATCATCAGTATCTTTGTGATTTTTGATAAGGAAAATGGATGTGTCCGACCAAAAGTTTATATGGCGTTTTATTAAAAAATTACAAAAACTTGCTAGCTTTCAATAAAGCTGGCTAGGAAGTCAAATACAAATGTTGATTGTGGTGTTCGTATCAAGTAAGTCTACTTTAAAGAGTTGTGACATCAATGTTATTACAAATGGCATCAATCATAAAGTGTATTTATATTTTATGCGTCGTCTATGTAACGACTACAGTGACATCAATTCGGTACTATATTTTGTGTATTACGTACATTCTTTCCATGTTTAAAAAGTAAAATAAGAAGCAAAAATTCCCATATTCTATTTGTTTAAATTATTTATTTAAATAAGTCAAATTTTCAAAGTAGAATGATTAGGAAAACCATATCGTACATGCTGCTGGTATCTTATATTTAAGAGTTCTTCTGCAAACACAGTGCGAAATGCAACAAAAGTGAAACAAACATGTGTACCGAGTGACTTAAGTCAATCGCAATGACTTAATTTAATGACAAACCTAAGCCTAATGAATCCATGCTCCAATGTTACCGAGTCATCGCTGTGATGACATTTTTACTCAACTGACTTCGATTCGGCATTTTTGCGATGCCGATGTGTCATGCCATTGATGACATAATTTCAATTTTTGACCCTGATGACAATTTGGGCAAGTGATGCTAAGGCTGACATCACAATGATTAAAAGTGTCATGGGGTCTAAAAACAAAGACACTTTTCATAGTACTGATGTCAAAATACATCAGCGTTATGATACCTTTTCTCTCAGTGTACAAGCATGCGCCGGGCTTATTTGATCGTCTCCAGGGCTCTTAAGAATACAATTAGTTTCATAAGCAGAAGGATTAAAAGGTTGTAAAAGACAGAATTTGTATAAACCCTTTAAATACTTTTCTCAGTCATTATTTCAAAAAATTAAATTCGTTTATACAATTATGCAAGAATGCTGCTGATAATAAAAGATAAATAAAAAATTGCATCTAATCCAAGTACAACACAAATCAGAACCTTAGTATTTGGGAATGGTTATTCGAAATGATACATTGTTATTACGGATTTTCTATAGTTTGAATGCAACAAGCATTTATAAAGGTACTAGCTTTTACCTGTCTCTTCATTCACGTGAAAATTTGAGCAAGATTTTAAGAAACCCCTTTAAAAACCCAGTAAAAAATTTACAAATATTTTATGTAGTTTTCCACATCTATAATTATTTTATGTTAAAGTATTTCATTAGACATCATTATTGGAATTATTATTATTTTTCGCCAACACATACATATACGTTTTGAGCACTCGATACTCTTGAACAACTGACACTTAGTTGTCCTTATGAAAAGCAGGGGGTGTCTAAAGATGTATATTTCGGCCACTGGATCATATGCAATCTGTATGCCAAACTTATTCAAAAGGGAAAAATTAGCCATTTTTCCGTTTTTACATCATAAGAAGTACCCTTTCTGTACCAAAGATTTCGAAAGAGAAAAAGTACCAAAATTAAAAAGTACCAAGAGCACTTTAAGCCCCAAGAAAGTACACTGTCTGTCAATGTAGACTTAAATCTTAAACAGAAAAAAGTACTAGTTTTATCCCGTTTTTACCCCTCAACTATCGGTTATAGCTGTCAAAACATATTGGTAACCGGAACTTTAAATGAAAGTTAGTTTTAACCGAACTTGGTGAAAATGGCCGTAAAAAGCACAAGTTTTATTACTGTAAAGGAACCCTATAGTTTAATATTGACCATATGCAATCTGCATAACAAATTTAGCAAAAAGAGAAGTAGTTGTACCAAAGTACCGAACTTTTGACCGATTTCCCTCTTAATCTTAATCTTAATCTTAAACTGGGGCATTTACTATCCGTCTACCAAATTTCATCTAAATCGATTGAACGGTTTTCGCGTGAATGAGCCACAAACTAAACATACAAACTTTCATATTAGTAGGATTAGATTTATCTAAGAACTATTTTTGGTTTTAGTCATAGTTAAATTAACGCTACTGTACGGAATTTTCTAGTAGTACAAAATTTGTTAAGCCTTAACCTAGCATTTACACATGCCACTGCCAGTTCGAAAAACTCAATACACTCACACTTTTTTACTAATACACTCACATTTTTCGCAATGGCAGCTCCAGTGGCAGCAAAAATTGCATGCGAGTGGAAATTTGGCACTTGCATGCCACTTAATGTCAAAACGATAAGCAATGTTACCCTGATAAAAATTTAATTTATATTTACTGGATTGTTGTCAAATTGTTATTGAAGTTTTAACTTAATAAAGAATTATTATGATTAATTTTTTAAAAACGCGCATAAATAAAAGCAAGTTTGTTAATAATAGAGCATTAATATCGTTAAAACAATGCTAATATAAATAAATGAAAAAATGTCCCCAAAAATTTGCCATTATGATGAACTCGGTAACTCTATTTTGTTTTCTGGTACTTTTTTTTTAATTTGAGAAGTTAACAAAATTGCTCAAGTTGAGGCTTCCACGACATTTTGAAAATGAACTCGCAGTGGCATGTGTAATCACAAAAGTTAATGGCATGAGATTCGACTATTTCGAACAAATTTTCTTTGATAATATTGTTACGTTACTGCCTTTCAATAACGTTTTGGTTTATTTCCTTTATAATAAACCGTTTCGAGTTCTTTTATTGCAATTCAAATAAAACAAATAAACACAACACTTTTGCTACTGTTTACAATTTACACAACTTTATTTAGTACTTAGTCACTTTAACAACCGTAATTTATAATCTTCTCAGCGTGATACGTTTTTGACAAAGTCAGAACTTAGAATGAATCATGCCATCTCTTGCGATCCTATTTATACTCGGGCAAATGACCATAGAACGTTCGAGTTCTAAAGTCTAGATGGCTCTATAAAGTTCGCCTAATAACGGCTATTTCGTTAATTAAACTTATTCAGCTATTACTATCTATATGGCTGAATTAATTGAGTTATTAGGCATCATAAACTAAGGCATACTTTTAGGCGTTGCCATAGTTTGAGATAACTTATAAAGAACATTCTAGTTTACAGTGGGGTTGAAGTACAATTATGCACAACAATTTTAACATTACATCTTTACATTGATTTTTACACTCGAAGTGTGCATAACTTATACAATAACAATTTTAACTAATAAAATAACTAACAAATACTTAATAACTAATCAATACAAGATAACACATAAATTAATCTAATTCTTAACCAATAATTACAAATAATTCTTAACTAAAGTTACTTTCGTAACAATATGTATACAACAGTGGCATGCCACTACTTGCATGTGTAAAGGCAGGGTAAGATAGACTTGAGATTTTGAGATGTATAAAAGTTATGTTTAAATAATACGAACAGAAAGTTTTGGAATCGGCTAGAATGGTTCTTGAATCCACTCGAACGGTTGTGAACTAGAAATACAGGCTAACTGTATTTATGTTTAGTTTTAGTTTGATTTGAGACAGTACGGTTTGTTTATAGGAATAGAAGATACTTTTTGTGAACAGTATAATTAATTTCAATAAAATTTGTTAAGTTAAATATTTGCAACTTAAAGAACTCAAAAGCCTATTATAAAGGGAATAAACCGAAAAAAGTAAAACGTAACAATATATTTGAAAAATTTTCGTTTTTAAAATAGTTTCAAAACGTGACCGTATGAAAAATTATTTTGCCTCTACGTTTGCGAAACGTATTCTTAAAGATTACAGAAAAGGCGAAATGCATTCTTTTTATTTAAATTATTTTTGAAAGGATTCATTTCCCAGTTTGACTCGTTTTAAACCTTAATAAAACACTTTGACTTTTTGTCTGTTAGTAGATATGTGCGTATTCATGCGTATTTTTAAAACGTTTAAGGGGAAGAATACCAAAAAAGTATTTCAATTATTATATTTATCTGATTAGAATGCACGTTTTTAGTATTGATTCTATTTTCTCAACTAAAACAATTCCAAAGATTTATAATTTCTATTAAATATATACACCTACACACATATACTTTTTATATTTAATTTTGCATTCTCAGTTTGTCAATAAATTCAATAACAAATGCAAAACAGCGAGACAAACACACAAAATTGTTGACATTTTGCTCGAATTTCTTATGAAAGTCACACACAAATAAAGAAAAGAAAAAAAAATTGGCATCATTTAAAACATTCTTATACCAGTCGAACTTTTACACTCACTCTCACATAAATTTCCTCTTACTCGAAAAGGATGTATTTAAGTACGTTAAATGCATGCGAGTTCAGTGTATGTGTGTGACAGGATGTATGCATAAAGTAAAAAACATGTGTATGTATGTGCTGTCATACATTGTAAACGCACACACCCAAATGAATAATACATATGAGTTATTTCACAACACGTTTTAACAATTTCAACGAAAGCAGCTTTTAAATAAGAATTTATTTGAATTACAAATTTTGATTGTTTCTTTGTGGGTTTGCAGCAACGTACTTTCGCTTTTATTTAAATGTTAACGATTTAATAGGTTTTCCAAATTTTTATGTTTTACTTTTAAAGCACCCACTTAACCATAAGCAAATCTCACAAATTCTTTGAATATGTATGTACTACATATATTGATATATATCTTTTTCTTTTACTTTTTGTATATTTATTTTATTTCAAACTTTTTTTTCTTATTTATTTCAACACACATATAATTTAATTTTATTCCACGATTTACAAGTACCACACATCTCTATGAAGGTTGACGATTGAACTGAACTGAATTATCCTTTGAAGCTTTTTTAGAACTACAAACGAAATGTTAAAGAATCCCCTATTTAAATACGTGCACACACGCAGCCACTCACTGAAGCACACAAGAACTCAAGATTTTTGAAAGCATTTCAAAAAAAAGCAGCATCCAAAATGTTCTCTTTATTTTACAAATGTATTGTGTTTTGTGTTGGTGTGTCCTTTAACTGTGAACACATGAATACTCTCTTTCATTTGCACAAATGCTGATTAACTCTTATTCCATGTTTTTACTACCTTTAATGAACAAAAAGTCACACATACAGACGTTTGTATACATACCATAAACATGGTGTTTGCTCTACATTTCTTTTTAAGAAAAACAAAATAAATTAAGAATTCTCTCTCTCTGTCTCTGTTGGTCTTTGATTCGTTGTTCTCTCAGTTAGACAACTGAAATTCCCTCGATGCCATCAGAGTTGTCATGATGGTTTGGTGTGATTTAAATTTCTAATGGAAAATGTAACACTCGATAACTTTAATTTCTAATGATTGTCAATCGAACTGAACTTAAGCAGGACTTGATAAAAAATATTTACTTTTTGTGTTTTAAAATCAGGTCTATCGTGAATAAGAATTAAAATAATAAATCCCTCGAAATTTGTCTTTTTCTCATACATTTTAGGGAAAATGGAAGCATTTTTAAGGTAAGCTTTACTCACAGTAGGGGCGAAAATGTACATTTTATCTTCCGCCATCTTGCAAACTTAAATACATTGTTGTAACTCACCCCACAGCTTCACTAGATGGCATGGATCTAGACCAGAGATCTGCAAAACACCGCACATGTGCGAATGCTCTCACACAAATAAAGAGAGCATGAGAAAATAATTTGTATTTTTACTCGAAAGCACTGAACAAACAAAAACAATTACGCTCAAAAATAAACAACCAAGAGAAACAAGAAATGTAAATGTATGTGTTTGGCGGACTCTGATCTAGACCAACGATCATCACGCCGAGCACTTTTCGTGAATTTCACACACAACACGTTCAGTTAGCAGGCCGTCGTCGCTTTTGTTGTTAAAAAACAAGAACAAAACACATAGTTAATGTCTCAAACGATCAAATTTATTTTCCTCTCTTTTCCAGAATTGGTGTTTCATTGCACACAATATGCGCTCACCACTACATACATATTTTTAACTGTCTCTCTTTGTGATGACCGCTGATCTAGACTGTATTATTTCCAATGTCTATTTGGAATTAAAAGTGTTGGATTCAAGCAATGGTCTGGATTATTTTCATTAAATTTTTGCTGCGGTTCCATTAGGGTCGGGAATGTAAAATTTTCAACAACTTCTTTGAAAATATTGTGCTAAGTTTGGAGGTGACCTGGTGACTTGAAGGCACGCCGCCTGCTTCTTATAAAAAAACCCCCACAGCCAAGCCTTGTTGGGTTCAAGTTTGCGATTTTTGTGGGCAAGTGACGTCCCAATTGCACGAATTGTTACAAACAATGCATTTAGCAACCGACCCCGTGTATCGAAGTAACCAGCACACAAGTAGCAATTTAAGTGTATAATCCGGCAAGTTTATACACTAACGCCTTATTTACGAGATGGAGCTATCTGACCTCCACTGCTTTTGGATATATGCCAGCAGCATCTATCATCCCTCAGGCCACAAGTGGTGAAAAATCTTAAGCGGGATTTTAAGAATCTCTCTTCTCGCGACTTTGGGTTTAGACCACAACCAACAGGTGATCTCTAAGAGTAACTTTTCAAAGAAAAAGTTAAACTTATATATATATATGTTCCCGAAGATCCTATAAGGAGCATAGGGCCCCAAGAAAAAGTTAAACTTGCCGCAAAGACAATCTACTTGAAAGACAGAACACATTTCCAGCAAGAAGTATACTTTCGGAGACCTTAACCAATAGTCAGTATGGTGCCGTGCGACCAGGCGCTACTAGCTCCCGTGGCACCAGATAGGATCTATGGTCAGCCGCGATTTCTAGAGATAGTTAGTTCTAAATCTCTCGAGATCTTTCGATTTTGATTTTTTCCCAATCCCAGGTATTGACTGCACCAGATTTCCCCGGAGGATGTAACACTAGAAAGTGAAATATCCTTAAAATAATTCCTAAAAAATTCCTTGGGATCTACTACAGCAGTCCTGAAGTTCCAGCTATCGTCAACGTCTAATTTAAGCCAAAATCAATCGTTATTATGATCACCACCGTCGGTTTCCAAAATGCAAGAACCAGTGATGACTAAAAGTCCCCACTAAGCGGTAAGCCTTTTATATTGTTTAGCTGTACCCTGTTTTGCTTTTTAATACAGTGATTTATCAAATCCCTGCCAAATATTATTTTTAACAAAAATTAAAGTATTATGGGTCGATTATGGAGGACGACTCATCTGAAGTTGAGTTGCCAGCAGCGGATTGTGTGGCTATCCGTAATCGACGCATTATTTTTAACGTCCTTAATTAACCTTCCTAGCAAATGGCGCTATCTATAGTTAGTAATTTGTATTACCATGAGCAATTTCGTTTTGAACGCATCAAAAATTAGCAAAGTTAAATTCTACGAAAATTCGTGTTCCTACCTATGGAAATAACCAAATGGTACTGCTTAAATGTACGATGTGTCATTGTGATTTGTCATCATTTTTGCTCTAACAGATGCGATTATATAGAATAAAGATAGAATAAAGATGTTTTTGCTTGGTACTTTTCAGTGCTAAGATCTTGAGGAAATAATAAATGTAAACCATATTTATTTAAAGGCGTAATTCAGCGAAACCTGGAACAATTTTTTAGTCAAACTACTTTCAGAATTTAACGTAGCAATGTAACATTAAAATGTCTTGGTTTGATTCCAAAATCTTCTGTACTTTCTTTTTTTTAGGCCAAAATCTGACATTTCGAACGTGAAATTTTTTCCGTAATAATTTAACTGAATAATGATTAAAATAAAATAAAAATTTACCGTTAATCCGAATATCATATTTCTCTTTGAACTCTTCCTTAGATTACAGACCATGTAAGAAATTTTTTTTGGAATAATTTTTATCAAATATCACCTCTTTTAAGAAAGATAAATATTAAAGGAAACATACAATAAAACATTCTCACAAATAAGAAATTACGTTTGCACAACTCTTCAGTTTGATTGTTTATCTAAGTGAACAAATGTATGAGTAAATTTATAAAATTAATAAAATCTAAATATTTCTCTATAACGATATCGTAAAATAATCAGCTTTTAATGTAAATATGTAAATAACTGTATTTAAGCTCAATGCAGCACGTGTTAGAATTCAAATATGGATTTGAAATTTTTACAGAATTAACCATTTAAAAGGTACTGCATTTAAAGTCAAATAAGGACCAATCTCATATATTGTATTGTATTGTATATGCGTGGAAGGCCATAAGCACCACGGCCCAGAGGATCTATAAGTCTCATAAATAGTTGTACACTTAGCATCAAAGATAAAATTGGTGGCAGTGTGGGTGTCGGAGTTGGAGTCGGAGTCGGTCTTCAAAAATTTCAGCGGTTTGATTCGACTCCACAGCCGTGGCGTTTTCTTAATTTTACAAAAAAAAAACGTCAATAATCATTATCATACTGTAAAAATCTATTCGAAAACTCTAAATCTTCATCATATTTATTACCTTACTTCACATCTGTTGGTTGTACAGTAGAATCCCGATAATTCGTAATAGCAAGGGACCGACCATTTCTTACGAATTATAGGGGTTTTCGATTTAGCGGGGTTTCAATTTAACGGCGTTAAAATAAATAAATAGGAATTAACGGGGTTTTTTAAATTTATTTACTAAAACGATAAAAAAAAACAAAAAACTATTGGTTTATATAAAAACTATTCATGTAACCAACTGATCTTAAGAAAATAAACCTATGCAAATAAATCACTTTCAATAAAAAACGAATAAATGAAAATATCAAATGTGTACGAAAGGAAAAAAAAATTACCAATGTTGAACTTTGTTTTGCAAGCTTAGAATAAATGTAAATTTTAGGGTATGAATAATCAACAGAAATTGTTGATTTTGCAATTCTCTGCTACACACAAGCAAAAACCCACGCAAGAAAAAAATCTTTCCATGTTTCTGTTGTTTTTATTACGAATTATAAGTGGGAGTTAGCAAACATTTAACATTTATAAGAGGTAAAGAAGATTTTATTTAAAAAAAAAAAATTCCAATTAGCGAGGGGACCAAAATGTATGGAAATTTTACGAATTAACGAGATTTTTTCAAGGGACCGACAGTTTATTACGAATAATCGGGAATTACGATTTATCGGGGTACGAATTATCGGGATTTGACTGTATTATATATCGAGTGTTACTTTCCCTTGAAATTGATCTGGTAATATGTAATGCTACGTTAACACTTAAGTTTTTAAACGCGTTTAAGCAAAATGTTGATTAAGATAATCAAAGTCGTTCACATTACATTTGAGATGATTATGATGACAGTTGATAAAACACAACAAACAAATTCATATTTTCTTAGCCCCCCGTTTCCACAAGCAAGTGCAAGTTCGAAAAACTCAATACATTCACACTTATTCACTAATATTCACATAGTTTTTGTACTTTCAGCTAATCGGCTGTTTCCTCGATTTTTCGTTAATAATACGTATGCACTACTTGCAAGTTATTACTTGCATGTGGAAACGTAGGGTTAAAGTATTGAAAATTTAAAAAATACTTTAATAAAGTTACTAGAAGATTATTTCAAATATGGGTTCACCCCGGTAGGCTAGTTGGTAGGGAACTAGTCATGATGAAATTGTGAAAATTTATAAAAAATGGAGCTTCCAACGAATCTTACGGAAGACATGAATTTTATATGGTGAGTTCCCCTTTGAAGCAATACATTTTACATACAGATAGCAATTTATTCAGCGCATATTAAAATTGTTGATTGTAACGATCAACTTTACACACAGCATTTTTTTGTTGTTACCGTTATTTTTTAATATGATCCCTTACAAAACTGCTTTGTAGTAAAGGAATGTCGTGGCTCTTCAAATGTTAAAGAATTCGTTACTTAACTTGCTGCATATATATGTCTTATTGCGTAGCGCATTAATGTGCGCTTACTTTCTAAAATTTACTATTAGACCTTCCCAAAACAAGAAAATTTTTTATTCGGAACATATTGAAGAAATCGTGGTCGGTAGTACACCTGAAATATACGTTTATTGTGGCCGATGCTACATCCTACTCTATGCAATTAATGAAATGATTTAGTTTTTAAATACAAGAATTAATCTTATAGTGCAAGAATTGAATATAAAATAATAATGTAATTTTAAAGTGATTTACAAATCACTGAAATGTATGTATAATCATCTCGACTTTAATGTGAGGTGGTTAATCACTTCGAGATACTTAAACCCCATGTGTGAACATGGCATAAGCCTCATGTACTTTTGTAAAATGGACTAAGGATTTTTTAGGACACTTAAAACAAATAATTACGGGCAGTAGGTCGAGTAGTTGGTTAGGACACTTCAAAAATCAACTCCAAAGAAAGGGCTTACTGTGGCATTCTTTATATAATTATCAGTGGCAACTCTAGCTCTTACTTACATATGTTGTTATTAATTTGAACAAATACAAAAATAGTGTTAAAAGAAAAGTTAGTGAGTGAATACTCTTGTTTTGGTACGCATTTTCCAAGTTTCTTTACAAGCGGCTTTTAATTAAATTATCTTGCTGTCGATTTCTTTTTATTCTTGTTTTAACATTTGTTGCTTTTTTGTATTTTTTTAGCTTTTACAGTAACATATGTACTCGATATATAAGTTTGCATGTGGAAGTGTGAGAGGAAGAGAGTTTGTTTGGGAATGTTATCCAAAAAATTTAAAAAGCGAGTGCAGTTGCAAAATAACGGTAAAGAACATCAAAGCTTTTATAGAAATTTTGACATTTAAAAAAAGCTGTGCGTTGAGCCAGAGCGAGGTATTAAGTATTTTTTTTTTTTATAAGTCGTGAGAATTACTACTACACACTACAATTTACTCGTATCTGTACTCGTATTGCTTTCGTTTGTATGTATTTATATTGCTGGCTGATGTGCTAGTTGTTTTTGTTTTATATTTTTGTTGTTATTATTATTTGTTGTAGGTAGTTGTTCTTATTGTTGTTGATGCTGTTTATTATTAATGTCCTCTTCATCGCGCGAGAATTGTATGAATGGCGCCACATTTTATTTAAGTTTTTTTTTTTTTTGTTCAGAATTTTATATGAATGTAACAGGGTTGTATGAAAATTTTGTTTAAAGCTGGTAGTCCACAACAAGCATTCTACGCTTATTCGCATCCTTTGTAGCTGTCACTTAAGAAGAATTTTTGTAGGTATAGGTACATACGCAGAAAGTTGCATGCACAAAGGAGTAGGATATCTTGACGCGTAGAGTGCTTACATTATAAAAGTTTGTAAAAGGCGTTTCATGTAACTTGAACAAGACAAGTAAAGTATGAAAAGCATGCAATGCGTTGAATCAAAAACACAAAAGCATTTAAATAAATTAAAATAAAATCAAAAAATTTTTTATTCCGTGCGAAAAGTTCGGTATTTTTCGCACTTTGCTTAAGCAAATGCCAGTTTAAAAAAATTAACCAAAAAGTTTTCTTAAGTTCAATATAGCTGGACACATATCAATCACATGTAGCCGCACAATTGCTTAAGTCAACTTAAGCATATTATAGTTGGGCCCTAAGAATAACATTGGGTTTCAACCCTAAATACTTTGTTAGCAATATTTTTAAAAAATAATACCAGTATGTAAAAACTTTATAAATGAAACAAATCGAAAACTAAACAAGTAAGAGTGCTATATTCGGCAGTGCCGAACATACCTACATATTTACAATACTAAAAACTTCATTATAAAAAAATATCCGGAGCATACCTGACATATGTATAACAACCTAGTCTACATCATATCTTGGGTCTTCGGAAAACCCATTTCAACGGACAGACGGACATTTTTAAATCAACTTCGCTTTTCATAAGGACCCAGAATATTTATACTTTAATATTGTAGAAATAACAAACGGAATTACAAACTTATAAATACCCTTTTACCTTCGGTGAAGGGTATAAAAATATAAAACCCGTTAATTTTAAAAAGCTTTCCCGGACTACCTCACATTTATACTTATTCGATTGTTTGTATGTTTATACTCGGTTTGTATTAGTGATTTTTTTTAATATGTTAAAAGTTGTTGATTTCAAAGATGACGTGCTGATTGAATTTAAAATACATATTTATAATGGTTAAATGTTACTTACTGGTCTTTCTGTCCATCTGTATGTTCAATTATGCATAAATTCGATTTATATTTCAACAACATCAAAACCAACAGTAGCTGCATTGTGTGTATGTAATTCCTTATGAGTCCTATTGGGAATAAAGGGCCACCACGAATCGATTCCATTCGGTCCGTTTTGATGCTGTTTGTTTGACTTCTCTCCAAATTTTTTCAATACTAATAATACCCAAGTGAAATAAGTTTCAACAAAAATTTAACATGTTTTTTGATGTTCTTTCATTTGCTGTAAGAATTATTTTATTTCTTGTGGGAGTTATTAATTTTTATTTACACTGTGCATCAAAAACAAACCAGCCTCAATAGTTGCAACGCAAAATGAAACTTGGCTATTGGTAGAGGAAATCTGCCAAAGGGTTTTGGTTTCGGCCCCTAAAGTTTTTTTTTATTTTTTGAAAAGGCGTTTGGTATAGGTCAAAAAAAATATATTAAATGTACTTCTGAGCTAAAATACTAGTTCAGATGTCTTCAGTAGAATTGTATGGCGATTCTTTTCTTAGAATATATTAACCCTCTAACACTCATTTAAAGGGGTAATTTTTGTTCTTTTTTAACTTCCCCACAAAAGTATACTAAAACGGCACTTTAGAGGGTTAAAGTGTTCGACGAATATTTCCTACATCAAATTTCACTAGAGGTCTTCTAAGACCAAAAAATCGTGCAATGTATGTAAAACGGATTTTCAAAACATTCAAAAATTTCAAGGCTCGGAATTTCGAATGTTTAATTTTATATTTGTTATCAAAGTTATTTTTGGGAATATAAAATTTATTATTAATAAGATTTCTGTATGACGTGATAAATTCTCAATTTTAATTTATGATAGAGACACTCAAATTTATTGTTGAGGGAAAGCTAGCTTCTATGCGCATTTCACTGGTTGCTTAGGCCAGATCATCAGAAAACTTGCAAGAAAACTTAAATGGCAAGTTGGTTTTTTTTGCTGTTTTCTTACGAAAACAATAAAATAAAGCAATTGGTTTTTTCTTTTTACCCACTTACAACTACAATTCGAGACGGAACAAAGCCAACCGATTGTAGGGGAATGTAAGAAAAGATAAACTCACTGTTTCTTGTTGGTGTTTTGTTTAGGCTTTGATATTTATAATTCTTATTCGCTTTACAGTTTTATTTGTATAATATTTTTAGCTTTTCTAAAATCTTTGGAAAAAGCAAGCAATGAAATGCGCATAGAAACTAGCTTTCCCTCAACAATAAATGTCAATGTATTTATCAAAAATAAAAATTGGTAATATAGCACGTCATAGAGAAATCTTATTAATAATTTTCTATTTGTATTTGTTAGTTTTTTGGTAAATTGCCTGATATATTAATATTTAAGTACAAAATACGAAATAGTTTAATATATATACTTATTTGTGTTGAGGTCATATACCCGAAACTTTAAATTCCGAATTGAAAGATTTCGAACTTTAAAATCCAGAATCGGCTGGATTTGCTCCTCTATACCCGAAACTTAAAATTCCGAATTGAAAGATTTCTAATGTAAAAATCCAGAATCGCCCGGATTTTCTCCTCTATACCCGAAACTTAAAATTCCGAATTGAAAGATTTCGAATTTAAAAATCCAGAATCGCCCGGGTTATCTCCTCTATGGTATAACAAACATCGGCATCGCTAACTTACGCTTCTCCACAAAGACGTACTCAAGTCTAGATTTAAATGCTTTAATTAGCAAAGCCGATATTTGTTATACCATCATTATCTCGTACTCCCTCATCTGTACCCAAATTGCTTCTCTAGCTTAGATTTAAATAATAAAAACATTTAAAAAAATTTTGCCCCCCCCCCCCCTAGATTTTATCCTGGCTATGCCCATGTATTCGTGTATTGTCATCGGGAATATGCATGCCTGCAAAGTTTCATCCATTTGCATTGAGTAAAAGGCGGTCAAAAAAGCATTATACCAAAAAAAAAGGTTTGCCCCCCCTCCCCTAGATTCTATCCCGGCTTCACCCATGTATTCGTGTATTGTCATCGGGAATATGTATGCCTGCAAAGTTTCATCCATTTGCATTGAGTATAAGGCGGTTAAATTAACGTTACAAAATTTGATTTTCCGAAGTGAAGCTAAAGAAAAGGTTTTAAAAAATTTTGCCCGCCCCCCCTAGGTTTAATCCTGGCTACGCCCATGTATTCGGGTACTGTCATCGGGAATACGTATGCCTGCAAAGTTTCATCCATTTGCATTGAGTAAAAGGCATTTTACCAAAACAAAAAAGCACCGACATCAGATACGCTTGGTCTGCATTCGAATGAGTACGAATGGCAAAGGTTGCTGTCATCTGCAAAAGAGTAGATAGAGTTGGAAGTTTGACAAAGGAGGTCATTTAGAAAGATAAGAAATAGAGTAGGAGAAAGAACGGAGCCTTGCGGCACCCCCAATTGAATCTTGAACTCGTTTGACGAAACCCCATCTTTAACAACTCGTATAGTGCGATCTCTGAGAAAACACCAAATGCAGCAAGTTTTGACAAGAGTGCACCATGCCAGACTCTGTCAAACGCCTTGGAAATATCTAAAGCAATTACCTTACTTTCGCCAAAATGGTGAATGGAACGGCACCATTTTTCCGATAACAGAGCTAGTAAGTCTCCAGTAGAGCGGCCTCTACGAAAGCCATACTGGCGGTCGCTTAGTAGGTAGTTTGACTCTAAATATTTCACAAGATGGTAATTTACCATTCTCTCCATAACTTTGGAAAGTGCCGAACAAATTGCGATTGGGCGGTAATTTTCAGGGTTATTAGCCATTCCTTTTTTAGGAATTGGCGTTACGTTAGCAACTTTCCAGCAGACTGGAAATTCCGCGGCACGGTATAAAGTGCTGAAAAGATTTGCTAAGGGACAAGCTAGCGTCGAAGAGCACTGCTTCAAGACCAGTGCAGGTATACCATCCGGCCCAGGAGACTTGTTTATGTCGAGATCCGCAAGAACCCTTTTAACAGCTCGAGCCCGAAAAAATATTCATTGATTTTAAATTTTTTTAATCTTTCTTTTTTTTACATTCACTGAAAGCGATAGCGTGAAAAATGTTTCACATGAGATTCACGATTGCTTTTTTCCCTTCGAGGGGAATGAAAATTTCATGGGAACAAAAATTCCACTTGTTATTCACGATTAGGGTGATTGTTTTTTTTTTCACATATAAAAGTTATTTTTTTTTTACGTTAATTTTTTATTCTTGATATAGTGTCAAATATAACTAGCGTTGCCAGAACAAAATTTGGAAAACAGAGTTGCATTACCAAAAACTGGTTGTTTGTAACTAGTTTATCTCAAAAGCTAGTTACAAACGTGTTTATAATTTGTATGGATAAACAAGTTTCTCAAACTAGTTTATCATAATAAACAACTTATAACCTGTTTCTGGAAATCCCAGCAAGGTTTTTTTTTTGTTTTTTTTTATGGAATCTCTAACGAAATTTTCAATAAGTATTTTTTTATTTTTTTTATTGAATCTCTAACGATTTTCAATAAGTATCCATATCTTAATCTTAATAGTTATTTATTAGATATTTCCAAAAAAACATCTGGTTTACCGTATTCAATTACTTATTATTCTACATTCAATCCCAGCAGGTGCCATCTATATCCAAAGACTAAACGTTTGACTTGATAATGCGTGCGCTTGAATTATTAAAAAGCCTTAGTATTTGCAATATTTATGTATATATTTATGTGTTATATGAATTAAAATTCTATTCGATAATTTTTGACGAAAGCACGGATTTGTCGGGGAAAAGATTTCCTTATCTTTAAGATATACAACAAAAAGTTTTTAGGGAACAATTTATTGGCTTTGTTGTAAACGCATTTGATGACGTGGATGTGTCAATTGATGCGAAGGCACTATCATCAATAGTTCTTAAAGCTTTGACAAATTTTGTGTAGGAGATGGAACAGATGGGTGACCTCTGATGTCAGCAGAAATAGGAGCTGTTCAAAATTTCTGGAAAAGCGACAAATGCGAAACAAACGCCTAGCTTTTCCCAAAAATCGAGCAACACAACAAAGTATTTGCGAGCCAAACTCTCTTCATTATGCGTCTTTGCAATAAGTGTACATCATATAGTAGAAGCTTTGGAAAAAATATCTGAGTGGAAAGGTAGTACCTCTACCTTTGTATTAAGGAACTCACTTAGTACTTTAAAATTTATTTGCGGAATATACATATTAAGTGTGATACCTATTGCAAGATATAGATCTTCAAAAAGGATCAAGCCTTGTTAAAATTTTAATCATGTGCCTTAAAGAAAAAAGAAATAAAGCCGAAGAACAATTTTAAGCGATTTTTGAAAAAGTTAAAGTTATTTGCGTTCAAATCGGGGTTCCTATCGAAAAGACAAGATTTGAACGAAATAATCACATCCAACATGTTGAAGATTGCTACCGAGTTGTAGGTTACATTCCTCTTATTGAATTTATTTTAGAAGATCTCAAAACACCTTTCACAATAGATATCCCAAATGTATTGAACATACCTAAACTTCTACCTCAAAGTGTAATCAACAGGGTTACCGTTGGAAATTTTCGAAAAGGGTCAAAAAAAGGGTATTTCAATAAAAAAAAAGGGTCAAGTTTTTTATAAGCAGTATTTCCCATTTAAATGAACATAATAAGACCAAGTTTTTTTATAAGCAAACAAAAAAATAATATTTCAGGTAGGAAGAGCTCAAAAAACTTAATTTTTTTATGGAATGCTCTGTCCTGTTTTTAACACCTGACAAAAAGTTTATTCTTTATCATTATAGCTAATTTTTTAATACTTTTTATGTAATTTTCCGATTTAGCGATGTCAAATAAATTTTAGTGTTTGTTTTAAATTTTGCAATCGTTCGCGAATTGTAACCATTTTTTTTAAGCTTTTACGATTTTTAATAAATATTAGACTTTGCTATCATACGGCTGTTACCAAATATTTGGGAATTTCCGCTAATTTAGCCATTTTTACCTCTTGTTTTCATTCCTGTTAGGGCACTCTCAACACTGTCGATTCAAAAGGGGGCAAAAAGTTTAATGCCTTTTGCCATTATTAAGGGCGAATGTTTTTTGAATAAAACAGGCTACTCTTTAAGAGAGCAAAACACCAAATTGCATTTTTTTAATAAAATGTCAAATTTTTGTTTTGAAAAGAAACCATCGTAAAAAATAACAATTATGTATATGAGTTATGTTTGCTTTTAGGGAAATTGTACTTTACTATCAAAAATCAAGGAGAAGAAAGCATGGACTTGTAAGTTTATACTTTGAGTCTGTTCCATATCAAGCAATGCTTATTTCGAAAACATTTGTTTAGCACTTCTGTTCCGCAGTGTTGACAAAACACAAAATGTGAGAGATATTTCCAAAAAAGGGTCAAAAAGTGTCACAAAATGGGTGATAATGATACCAAAGTATAATTTAAAAGAAGGGTCATAATAGGTATCAACACCGTCGAAAAAGGGTCAAATTGATACTTTAGTATCATTACGGTAACGCTGGTAATCAAGCCATATACAGATACAAAACTGTTAAAACCACAACTAGCTGATGAGCTGATTATATTTGATAAAAGAGATAAACACCTACTAAGATCTAAACTTGAGCTTGATCTATCACATAACGTTGTAGATGCTTTAGTGAACTGTGATGGCGATATCTACCCAAATCTAAGAAAAATATTTCAAATTTTTGTTTCAATGCTTGTCAGTAAAGCTACGAGCGGGAGGTCATTCCCTACCCTTCGTCGAATAAAAACATGGATCGGATCAACAATGACAGAAGATAGACTGTACAGTCACAATTTGCCTCACAAGGAATTATATGTTGCTTATTTAAAAAGATTAATGAATATTGAACTGATCTTATGTTGCAATTTCTAAAGCCCATCAAAAAAAATTTTTTTTTCAATTTCCGTACACATTATATATATGGGGTATTCACAAGGTGTGCTATCATGTTATATTGTCATAATGTTCTAACATTTTACAATGGTTTAAAAATATTGTTGTTGCTTTGTAAACATAAAGTGTCTTAAATTAATAGAACGTTGCTTGCGATGTTTATTATGCTGTCGTAATTAATCAGAAGAGACCAGAGCTGAGCGGCTAAGCCGTATCGCGTTAGTTATTGTAGCCGTCGCCGTTGACGGTATAATTTTATCCGGTTAACATCAAAATTTGACCTGCGGCTAGCAATTATTGCAAGAAATCACTTGCGGCGTCAAATAAGATCGGCTAATGACTCTGCTGTTTGGTAAACAAACAAAATAAAATTTATTTCTTATTTGCGTCTGCAAAATGGAAAATAGTCAGGTAAGATCCAATTTAATTTATTAATTCATGGAAAAGAATTAAAAAATATTTTGATGTAAGTTTATTATTTATTTTTTATATTTGTTTTAAATCAGCTGATTTAAATTCAAAATAGCATACTAAATTATGAGGGGTTGTTCACAACAGTCGTATTTTTCATGTTATTATTTTAAGACATATGACTTTATGACACCTTGTGAATCCCCCAATAGTTCATTTATTGTTCATATATGCTATATATTTTAGCCCCATATTCATAAATGATTATAAAATTTAATAAACGTTTATTAAGGAAAATTTTCATAGAAAATTTGGTTTTCAAGCCTTTATTAAATTTAAAATATTTTTATGAATACAGGCATAAATACATAAAATAATCAACTACAGTATACGCTCGCTTATATGGATTAATTCAGACAGGGCCTGTTCACTAATTGGAAAAGTTCCCATAATCGAGACAATATAAAATAAGTATTTCAAATCATTTTTACTATGTGAACATACAGAACCTATATTAAGTTTTTATTTTATATTAGTTTGTTAATAAAAAATTTACATGAAAGTAGTCGGTTATATTTTTTTGCTTTAAGGGATTTCTGTAATGCATTGCCCCTGCATTTTCGCAATGCCAAATATCATTATTTATATTATTTTCACTTCAAGCAATAACTTTACAAACACCAACCATCTTATAAATTTTCCTTTGCATTCGTATATACACATTTCGCGCCAATTTTCAACAACTTTTCGCATTCTGACTCTCATCGTTTTTGAAAACAAATGGGCGAATGACACCGCCAGCCCATAAAGCGCACCGAACAGTAATTGTTGTGGATGTAATGGTGTTTCGACAAAAGCTGGTGGATGAATGGGCTTCATCGGAAAATAAAATTTTGAGTGAAAATCCAAAATCAATATCAATTATTTTGATTAAAAATTTCAAATATTTGCGCGTTGCTCGATAAGTCGATTCATAATGAAATTTCAAACCAAACTAAACAAAAAGCAACTATCAGCTGTTAAATGGGTGTTCAAATAAAGCAGTGATGCCAATTCAAAGTTGTGATACTCTAAAAAACACCCTTTGCAACAAATAGTAGTTACAAAAAAATCAATGGTTGCAAGTTGTTTACATAACAGAGATAGGTTGTATTCACTCTTTAGAACCTCATGTGTAAAAATTTTGTTGTTCACTATTCTGGATGTTCATATAACTGGGTACTCATATAACCGAGCGTCTACTTTATATAACAAAAATGTAAAGCTAATTTTTTGGGTTAAATGAAATAAATTTTAAGTTCAAAGTGCGAGTTGATTTACATAATGGAAAAATATCTTGTGCAACTTTAAAAGCTCGTTCCGCGCATATTTTACTACGCTGCTGAAAATTATCACTGTTTCATATATCCGCCAAACAACTCATCTATCACAAAATCTATCATTTGCCATTAAAATTTAGTTTATTAAAAAAACCACGAAATAGAGTCGCGATTTTTTTTTGCGCTCTTTCGTACATGAAATTATTAGAAAATACTTAAAATTTTGTAATTAAATGTTAATTTTGTATAGAAAGGAGAAAAATTTAAATTCAAAACTTTATCGCGTTTGGTGCGGAAACTTTCTTCACGATCGCGAAAAAGTGATACATAACTTCTTCTTTTTATTTTTTTCACGGTCTATACGCCTATGCCATGAAGAATTTGATATTCGCAAAAATTGCAAAAAGGACTTACCCTAATACACATATTGTTTTAATAAACTTTAAAAAGCAAAATTTTTTACTTTTTTGTATCAAACAAAATTCCCCCCCCCCCCCCCCCCCCCCCCTAAGGCTCAAGCTGGATCCGCGCCTGGGCGAAGGTGTAAATGCATTATAAAAGTAAAGGTTTATAAAGGTTTACAGAACAAATTTTTTATGTAAATTTTACTTCAAAAACGTTTGTTAAATTTTAAATTCGTTTATGAATACGAAGGATTGTTTGCTTTAAAAATAAAAGGCTTAAAATTAAGTCTCAGTAGAAATATTAACGATGCTATAAAATATAATATCAAGCTTAGCCAGAATACCCCAAACGGGCATAAGTACCATCAGAAACCGTTCATTTTTTAAAATAAGTGCAAAATCATCCTTAAATCCATTTCTACTAAAAATGTAAAAATAATCATTTAATCTGTGGAACTTTGGTTTACTTAAACGATTTTTCTACCCTTTTTGCTCATCACTTTTTTATTGTTATTATTTTTAATATTTAATATTTGCTAATGTGCTTCTCCCATTTACAAGTATTATTTTAAGCAATCAACATGAATGAAATAAAGTCAAATTGTGTAAATATTAAATTCCATTTAACCCATTTACCTGCAGCGCCTTCATTTTTGGTTTTTTTTTTTGTTTTGTTTCGTTTCGTTCTTTTAGTCCAAAAATGAAGTAGACTCTTTAATATCCAAAAAAATATGTATTAATAATAAAATATGAAGGCCATTATTTACAGATGCCCAACTCAAAGTGGAAGTGGTAGTTTAAAAAAGAAAACCAAGCATTGTTACATAATAGACAAGTAAAAGTCCTTTATTCGGCTTGGTCGAATATAATATTCCCTTCACCAAAATATTGAAAAGCCAATTGTATCCAAGCTACAATTGTCCAATTGGGCTAATTTTCAACACTTAATACTTTTTATATTGTATGTATGAATATAAGAAATATCTGAAGCAAATTTGGTCGCACTATTTCATACAGTATGGGCGCTGGAGTACCAAACCTTCTTCCCCCATGGATGTAGGAATTAGCTTAAGGATGTGTTGCATCCTCCGTGGCATTATCAGGTGTATGCATACCTGGGATGCGACAAACATCCAAAATGACAGTACTCTTGAAGTCTTTAGTAGTCTGTTAGTAGAGAGTAAGGTCCATGGACTGGTTTTAGACTTGTAACGGCCATAACTAGAAAACAGATTATGGGTTGAGGTATCGAGGTATCGAGGTGCGTTGGTGTTTGCACGGTGTGCGTTGATTTTTGACTAATCTCATAAGGTGTGATTTTTCCCTTTGAGGGTGTGATTTTGAGATCACGTAGTAGCTGTGGTTTGTATCCAAAACCACGGGAAGGGAGACTTCCGCATGCAAGTCTGATTTTGCACTCTTGTGCCATGTTTAGTGTGTTAGTCGCAATGGGTATTTGCGTTGGTATTGTTGATATGATGAAGATTTAGTAGTCTGTTAGTAGAAAAAAGGGTCAATGGACTAGTTCTAGACCAGTGACGCACAGTGGAAGAAATTGCCAATCTAGCGGAGATTTATTAATAACTTCTGAAAAAAGGCTGATATTTTGATTAGGAAAAATTTATTATAAAGATAAGAACACAATAAATAAAAAAATAATACAAAGAGAATTTTTCATAAAAGCAAAACATTTTTTATTTATTTTTAAATTTTCATATATCGGGTGATTTTTTAGCTATTATCTTTTTGGCAACACTGGTTTAAATAGCTCACGCACGTTTCGTGTTTTGTTTCACTGTCAAACATCTTCAGTTTGGTCTATAATTTAACCATGAATGGTCTTACAAACGAACAACGCTTGCAAATTATTGAATTTTATTATCAAAATGCGTGCTCTGTTAAGAAAGTTCATCGCGCGCTTCTTCCATTTTATAGTCAGTTTAATCGACCCACTGAAGCGGATATTCGGTACGTTAATAAGCAGAATTGTCGATTTTGGAGTGAATATCAGCCAGAAGCATTGCAAGAGCTACCAATGCAAACAGAAAAAGTCACAGTTTGGCGCGGTTTATGGGCTGGTTGCATCGTTGGACCGTACTTCTTCAAAGATTATGCGAATGTGAATGGTGACCGCTACCGTGAGATGATATCCAACTTTTTTTTGCCCTAAATGCAAGAGCTTGACTTGCATGACATGTGGTTTCAACAAGACGATGCCACATACCACACAGCACGCTTAACAATGGACTTATTGAGAGACGAGTTCGGTGAACATTTTATTTCAAGATCGGGACCGGTCAATTGGCCGCCTTGATCGTGCGATTTAACGCTTTTAGACTATTTTTTGTGGGGCTATGTTAAAGCTCATGTCTATACACACATGCCCGCTTCAATTGACGCATTGGAAGACAACATTGAAGCATTTATTCATGAGATGCCGGCCGAAATGTTGGAAAGAGTATGCCAAAATTGGACTAAGCGGATGGACCATTTGAGGCAGAGTCACGGTCAACATTTGCATGAAATAATCTTCAAACATTAAATTATATGGACCGTACTATCGATTCAAATAAAGATTTCATGGATTTTTTTGAATTTTATGTTTTTTTTTATCTTTCCTATAGCTCTTTAAAAATCACCCATTAAAAGTGCTGAAAGTACCTGATAAGCTATCAAATGACATATTGACTTCTTCATCTGTTTTGGAAAGAAGACATCATTAGCATAGTTATAAGAGGATCTGAAGAAACGAATAGTGTATGTGACAAGGCTTCAATTGTGTAGGCGAAGTTTTCTCAGGGCTTTATTTCTGGCTTCGAGAGATTTTTCTGACAACATACCTATTGGAAGCGAAAGCACCACCTATTATAATTTATAGGACAGACAAAAGAATATAAGACCATGGATACTATTAACAATCGCCTAATCACAACTGCGACCTGCCATTTTTAAATTGGAATTCTGTAGGTAGAATAAATTTAAAGAAGCGAATCCACGCGTGTAAAGTGGATAATTCTCATTCAAATAAATTTTATTTTCAGGGTAAATTTTCGATAACTTTTAGGTCTTTCATGTAAATACCTTCCCATCTATCATGTCATATGGAACTCATAATGAACTTCATAATTTTCAAGTTTCGATAACTGTATTTTAGCTATCTGATTTTCAAAACTGTTTACTTCATCATGGATTAATCGGCTGTTTTTTCTTTTGACAAAGTAGGAATAAAGAATAAGAATTGAGAAGTAAGCGCGACAAACAAAATCTTGTAAAGTAATTTTATTTCATAGACTTTTTTCTTTTTCATGACTGACAATAAAGTTCATTGGAGTTGGGTCGGCCGATAAAAGTTCACCACCCAACCAGACCTTTAAATGTTTTTCAAAAACCCTCCGGGCTCGGTGGCTTTCTCTCGATTTCATGCCTATTTTAGAGGTGATATGTTTAACTCTCTTTTGAAGAGCTGACCATTATTATATTTGCTGCTATCTAAAATATCATAAACATGAAATTCCACAGCAGAAAATATTTTAGAAGCGTCATCTTCCGCACACCAAACCAAAAATAACACTTGCTTGTACTCTGGCATTCTACCCTAAACAATTAATTTTTAAAAAAGTTTCGAAAAGCTGCATCCTATTTTGGACATTTCACATTATAAGCCTCTATATTAATTTAAAAATATATATTAGACCGAATTCAGAAGTTTGATTCTACAACAGGAGAACTTATTGGTCAACATGAATTTTTTTTAATAGCACTATAAACAACAACAAATCTAAAACACGAAACACATCTCTCTTTATTTGTAGTGGGGAATGTAAGAAGAGATAAACTCACTGTTTGTTGTTGATGTTTTTGTTAAAACTTTGATATTGTTACAAGTAGAACTGTTGCTTATAATTCTTATACGCTTAACAGTTTTATTTGGTTTAATATCTTTAGTTTTTCTAAAATCTTTTTGGATGAAATTTCCTGACCATCTGGCCTAAGCAACCTATGAAATGCGCATGGGAATAGCTTATCCCATCAACAATAAATTTTTGTCAAGAATAAAAATTGCGAATTAAGCACTGATAAAAAAATCTTTTAAGTTAATACATACCTTTAACTTTAATAATAAAGACTAAATATAATCTTACTGTCACTCCAACAAATTTTATAAAAGCTTGCACATGGTTGTTAAAAAAGGCGGGGAAATATATGATGTGTTTGAAGCTTTACAGCTGTACGAATATTGAGAGCATAACAAAATTGAATTATTAATCGATAGAAAAACTATTTTGGAGAAAAATAAATTTTGAAATTTGAATTAATCGGAGCTAGATTGGCAATTTCTTCCACTGTGTGACGGCCTGAAATAGAAAGTAGATGAAAGATTGAAGTTTCGAAGTATGCTGGTATGCGTTAGTTTTTGACTATAAGCATGAGATGTGTTTTCGAGGGGAAAGCCTGTTCTCCCTACCTGCTGTTGCTATTCGAAGCTAGCGGAGGTTAGATAGCTCCGGCTCCTTAACAAGGGGCGGGTGTATAATTTTTATCAGATTACACATTCAAAATGCTACCTGTTTGTGTGTTGGAAGAACACAAATGGGGGCATTTGGTAAACGCATAGTGGTGAAGCACATTTTGTATAAGAAAATCCACTTTTGATGAAAAATGTATAGGATCTCAGATAAACGTCCTTGTCTCGAATGGAGCGTTATTTAAGAAACTACAGCCATTTAAAGTTTTTTACATTTTTGTATGAAAAAATCGACTTTTGGTGAAAATGTGAGGGATAACAGATAAACGTCATTTTCTTGATTGGAACGTTATTTAAGAAACTACAGCCATTTAAAGTTTTTTTACATTTTTGTATGAAAAAATCGACTTTTGGTAAAAATGTGAGGGATCACAGACGTCCTTTCCTCCATTGATTTTTATTACAAGTATTCTACAAAAATTTAGTTCAGGTGAATTTTAAAAAACTAAGTTAATAAACTATAAGAAGACTTAGAAAAGTAAAGGTTTATGGGTAAATATTAAAGGCAGTCAGGATCTTTTTCTGATATCTAGCCATTTGTAAACCAATCTGTCTGAGTTTCATGCGATATTAATATATAACAACTTAGTCCCAATCATATCTGTTGTCTTCGGAAACCCCATTTCAACAAACACACGGACAAACAAACAAACAAACCGACGGACGGACATCGTTAAATAAACTCCGCTTCTGATAAGGATAAATAGCATATCGACCCCTAACCGCGAAAATAACGTAAGCGCCAAAAATCAAATTTTACAGGAGAGAGTTTTTTATTTGATTTTATATAAATTTTGTATGAAATTTATCGCTTACGATAAAATTGTTCTTGCAATAAAATCGTAACGGTACCTTATGTGACCATGACATTTTCGGAGATGATGCAAGTGTTGCCAATAGTCATTTATTAAAAAAAAAAATGGAAAATTATGTCGCTTACTTTATTTTCGCGGTTATGGCTCGATATGTATATACTTTATAGGGCATAAGATCAATATTGTAAAAACTACAAAAACAACTGAGTAAACATACAAATTATATACCTCATCCTAAAACAGAAGGGGTATCCACCTGTGGTGAAGGGTATAAAAATATAAAAATCAAGAAGTATTAAGAACTTATTTTATTCAAACCAAAAAGGTAAAAAGAAAATTTGTTAAATAAACAACTTGAAAATTTAAATTTAATTGAGCCTAAAAATGATTAGAATGGAATTGTGTACAAATAATTGGAGTAATGAGAAAACTGGGAATAAGTTTGAGACTGTTAGAAAGCTCTTACCGTTTGGGGGGTTTTAAAGTTTAAAAATTTATTTATACAAACAAATTTAATTTTGCTATAATTGAAGTGAAATATTTATATTTGTGTGTTAATACAAGTCTTTGGAAATGAGTTCCTTATTAAAAAAAGAAGCAGGAAAAATTTCAAAATTATTATTTCTCTAAATTCTGAAAGATCTAATAATCCTTATCACAGAGCTATACTGATTTTCAGGAACCGTAAATAATAATTATTTTTGAGTTTTAAAGGAAAAAAGCAATTACAAGAAAATATCGGAGAGCCAAGTCATAAAGAGTACATATTTTGATCGTTTTCAAAAAATCATTAGCTTTTTAAATTCTTGATTTTTTTCAAATATTTGCTTTTTAAATATGTGATAAATATCGATCAAAATAATCGTTTTAAAAAGCGGTGATTCATTTCAAGCGATTTAGCAATTCATTTCAGAATTAAACATACAATTCTTGTTCAAAATAAAGTACAATTAACAAGTAGCAACAATTCCACATCTTTGCAATAACCCAGCAAAAACTTACATTGCAAAGTAATGAGTTAAAAAGCTAATATAACGACTCTTCAATACTTATATATTGGCATTTAAACTCATTATTTTAACACGGTGATGTCATTGGAGGCAAGTACTTACCACCCTCGCTTACAAATAGGGAGTTTAATAAGTCATTACCACATTCGCTTACAAATAGGGACTTAAATAACTTATTACTCCGATGTCACCAAAATTACAACTAACATGTAATGACTTAAAAAAAATTTTTTTTTCTATTTTTTCTTATTTTATTTTACTTTATTTTATTTTTTTTCTATTTTTTCTTATTTTATTTTTTTTCTGTCTCTGGCGGGATTCGATCGCGCAACCTCGGTGCTGATAGACTAGCTCACTACCAGCTTGTCTACTGGGGCAGTGTAGTTTTTTCATAAAAAACTATGTTTTTTACTCAATTAAGAGCGTAAATATGAGATTAAATTGTCCATAATAACAATAAAAACGTTGATTGAAAGTGGATCGAAAGTTTTTGCTTCATTACTATAATGACATTTTTATTGTCATAATGAAAATTTAAATTTATGAAGGCAATTATTGAAGTATGTTGCTTTTATAAAAAAAATTTTTGATTTCATAAAATTAATGGCATATTGCATTAGATGTATGAAATAATTAAATCTTACATTTTTTAATTAACAATTAAACATTTTTTTTAGGAAACTATAATTTTGTATTAATTTATGAACATAGTTATGTTTGTATATTGTTTTTTTTATGTTCCCAATTAAAATTTTTTGTTTAACTTGGACAAACTTAAGTTTTCATATTTCCAATGAACATTTTTAACGTAATTACGAAATCCAATGAAGCGATTTTAACGAAAATACTTCATTATAACTATGAAATTCCATTTAGACAATGAAAATTTTCATTTACCCAAGGAAAATTTTTTTATGAAAATGATTCATTAAATATATGAAGCATTTTTCTTTCAGTGTAATAAAAAAAGCAAATTGTAAGAATAAATATTTAAAACCAATTTGTATTAGATTTGAAAAAAAAAAACTAAACGGTAGATGCATTTTATTATGAATGAATTATAAATTTCGTTAATCAACTCATACACAAGTACTTAGGTATCAGATTAATGTCAGCCATTACTAAACTACTTCTATGTAATGCAGATGGTATGAAGTAGTCATTGAAAAGTAAGTTGTTCAGTAATGGCAAGTCATTACCAAGTTATTGCTGGGGAATTATAAATTTCGTTAATCAACTCATACACAAGTACTTAGTTATCAGATTATATGTCAGCCATTACTAAACTACTTCTATGTAATGCAGATGGTATGAAGTAGTCATTGAAAAGTAAGTTGTTCAGTAATGGCAAGTCATTACCAAGTTTTTGCTGGGATAAGTATTTACTTCAAAACAATATTATTGAAATGAAAATGTCCTAATTCTGAACGTTGTTCATTTTAAAACTTAACATTTCCATTGGCCCCCTCCAATGACAACACCATGCAAAAGTGATAGGCAGGGAAGCCATAAATATGCAATTGCATGTTTTTCCTTGTGCTACCAATGGAGACAGAACAAGATATTTATTCGTTTTAGAGCATTTTATACATTTTGGCATCGATTTGTTAGTGCATATTTTACATTTTGAAGCATTTATTTGCATAATTTAGTTAAAAGGGCCTTTTTGAGTTTTAAGTGCATATTTTGCATTTTTGAGGCATATTTTGATACATGCAAAATTTTTTTAGAGCTTTCGAAGCAAATAAAAAAAATTATGTTTACGAAATTTTGGCATTTCTTTTTAAAATATCTATCTGTATACCCAACGTGTTGCTTCAATTTCGTTATCTACACTTAATTTTTATTCGAAAATTGTAAGACAAAGTAGATTGTCAAAAAAGCAACTATATACGTTTTTGGCGATGTGTGTAATACATAGAAATCTGGACCAATTTTTCAGTATACGGATCGACTCAGAACCAGTTTTTAAAGTAATCTAGCGATGTTTATCCGTCCGTCTGGCTGATTGTCTGCCCATCAGAGATCAGCAATGAATCGTTTTTTCGGTACTCATACTGACTCATGAAATTGTAAGTATAAAGGTGGAAGTACATAACACGCGTTAGTTCGTCGACAAGTATCGTGCGTTTATAAACTTAAGCGCGTCAAAAACTGCAAGTTACACAACACGCGTTACAAAAGCCATTCCTGTCAGCTGTTTTTTATTTGTTTACTTATTTGTGCATTAAAAACAGGTTCGAAAGTGTATCAAGATTTTGTTATTTTATTAAATTGATTCTTTTTATATAAATATTCTATGTTTTTTAAGCTCTTCAATAAGTTTTTCTTTCATGATTCACAAATTTGTTAAATTATTCTTTTTATTGTCAGCTGATTACTTGTCAAAAACACACAACGCGTTAAAAAGTTCAAAGTTAACCAACTTTCTGGCGCAAACGCGGCAAAATATTTTGCATGTAGCTTGTTCTATGAAAACACACTAGCTTAACTTTTTTTGACAGAAGACGACAGAGCGCGCGCGCACTAACGCGTGTTATGTACTTCTACCTTAAGTGCGTAGCAGTGTGACCCTTTAAGCATTTTCACTGCTCAATTTATCATTATTTATTTTGATTTAGCAGCGAATTTTTCAAATTGCATTTAGCATCATTTTTAGAATTTTTCTAATATTTTTTACCATTCTTTAGCATTTTTTAATCTTAAAAATTTAATATATTGCTATTTCACAATATTACTTAAGGCCAGACAGATTACACTATCTCACAAGTCTTACGCATTCCATAATAATAAAAATATATTGGGTTTTGTTACCCCGGGTCTCCACGTAGCAATATTTATTGCGGCAAACGTCAAATTTGATTGCTCCATAAAATTTGCGACCGCATATTGCTATGAGTGGCAATCCATTGCGCAATGATTGCTCTTCTTATTGCTTCAGCAATTATTGCTTAGCAATCTGCTGTCAAATCAGTTGTAATGTATCTGACATTTCATTTCTCTGTACGGTTGGTTATTTATTAGTGTGTTTATTTTATAAAAAAGCAAGTGAAAAAATACTTCAACAAAATAAAGAAAAAGTGTTTTTATATTATATTTTTAAATAAACGTCAATATCAACAAAAGCAAACGACGAATTTTTTTAATAGAACAATACAAGTTTTAGGTTTTTTTTCATACGCAAATAAACAAAAAAGCAATACAAAACACAGCTACGACAATTACAATTAATTTTTTTATTAATTTAATTAATTAATTTAAAAAAGAAAATTTAACAATCACTTCAAAACACAACATAAAACATTTGTTATAAATACAGCCACAAAACTTTATACAACTACTCGAGGTGAAAATTGCAAATTTATGGCAAAGCAATAACAAGTGTTCTCTGGCAATATAATCAGCAATTATTGCTCCATTGTTCTGTCATTATTCTGCCGACGTTATTGCTTGTACTTAGCAATAAAAATTGCTACGTGGAGACCCAGCGTTACGACTGTCAACAAATCGAATTTAACATGACTGTTTGTGTTCACACCATCACACAAAGTATAAACACTCACACATGAAATAAAAGGCAACCCTGATCCAATGAACAGTATTATTGTTTAGAAATTTTTCAAAAAACCACGAAGTCGTATGGGATGTCAAACTTTTTTCATAATACTTGTCATTTTCGAAAAACATAAAGTATAATAGTGTTATCTAGCCTTAAGCGGCTCATACACTTCCAATAAAATTTTTTAATTTTAGACCCCCTGGATAGGTGCTTATGAGCACAGAAACGCTTTAAAATAGCATGCTTTCAACGTGTTAGCTTCCATTGTTATGACGTTTTTGGTTTTGAATTTTTAGCGGCATGAACCTTGTTAAAACCAAGATTAGAAACAGGATGGTATTGAACTCATTGATTTACGTTAGTCTGTGTTCTTACGGCTCATGTCTAATTGACAAGATTGCTACTTTAAAGGCGAGAGGAACGAGGAGAAAGGAAACAAGTACACAGATGCATGTACTGTCTTTACGTTTTGCTTTCTTATTCGTTGTTTAATTTTGTTTTTGTTTTCAATATCAAATAAAACAAAATAAAAAACATGTCGTCAACATGACATGATTCATTTGAACGCCAACTCATGTTCAAAAAAGAAAAAGGAAGAATCTTATTAATAAGACATGAGCCGTATGAACTCAGACTTAGACGTGGACTAAAAAGGCTAAATAAATGTTGCAGAGAGTTTATTATTACTGTTGATCTTATAAAAATATGTGATGAAAACTGATCATATTCTAGTGGTACTTTTGGTATTTTGACCAACACTTTGGAAGTTATGGAAAACTATTCATAAAATGATGTGTTTAATGTGTTACTAAATTTACTGAAAATGCTGTTGAATAGCCTTTTATGTTTTCAATGATAGTTTTTGTTATTACCCTGCGGGAAATTAGTGTCAATTGGTCCCACAGACTGCTCCTGGGAGTTGTGAAAATAGAACAGGTACAAAAAGAAAGAACTCATGACCAGTGAAAGGAGAACCAATCATGTAACTGGTTTACGAATAACAAAAAGGTAGAAAAAGTAATGAATTACAGTTCTTGAATTTAATTCTAGGACTTGTTTTATTGAAATAATACTACATCGTATTGAAATAATACTACATTTTAGTAACTGTACTAAACATGTCCGTTGAGAACAGATTTGTGACTCGTCAAATGGTGTCAATTGACCCCCTCCAATGACAAACCCATGTAAAAGTGATAGGTCTTATTCATAAAAAGTGTTCAAACTAGAACCGGTCTCTACCACCAAAGACCCATCACGGGACTACTTTGGTGTCAGTTCGCTTCCCTCTAGGGTAATTATACATATTTTTTATTTAATTATATGTATGTATATCGTTACCTAAAACGCAAAAAGCCATATCTAACATTTTGAAAATTTTACAAAAAACTATTTAAAATGATAAATTTATTAATCGCCTTAAACTGTTTATAATATATTTTTTTCTACTTCTACTTTTCTTCTAAAACCTAACAGTTTTTTTGACAGTTGCCAATGTTGCAAGTTTTGCAAACTGTAGGTGAGGTTAAGCGTTCATCATGTGATATTTTGTAGATAGGGCCTTTTGTTTTTTTGGTTAACAAATCGCTAACTTTTTTCAAACTACTAAATTGTTTTTATTAAATAAAAATATGTATGTATATAACTTTTTTAATAATGGGTGATTTTTTAAGAGCTATAGGAAAGTTTAAAAAAAACACATAAAATTCAGAAAAATGCATGAAATTTTCATTTGAATCGATATTATCCATATTATTTACCAACGAATTCATAAACGATTTTTAAATTAAACAAACGTTTGCTATGGATAATTTTCATAGTAAATTTGTTCTTTAAACCTTTATTAAATTTAAAAAATTTTTGTAAATACAGACATTAACGTTTAAAGATTATTTCATGCAAATTTTGACCGTGACTGCGTCTCAAATGGTCCATCCGCTTAGTCCAATTTTGGCATACTCTTTCCAACATTTCGGCGGGTATCTCATGGATAAATGCTTCAATGTTGTCTTCCAATGCGTCAATTAAAGCGGGCATGTGTGTATAGACATGAGCTTTAACATAGCCCCACAAAAAATAGTCTAAAGGCGTTAAATCGCACGATCTAGGCGGTCTATTGACCGGTCCCGAACGTGAAATAAAATGTTCACCGAACCCGCCTCTCAATAAGTCCATTGTTAAGCGTGCTGTGTGGCATGTGGCACCGTCTTGTTGAAACCACATGTCATGCAAGTCAAGCTCTTGCATTTTGGGCAAAAAAAAGTTGGATATCATTTCACGGTAGCGCTCACCATTCACAGTTACGTTACGATTCGCATCATCTTTGAAGAATTGCGGTCCAATGATGCCACCAGCCCATAAGCCGCATCAAACTGTGACTTTTTCTGGATGCATTGGTAGCTTTTGCAATGCTTCTGGCTGATCTTCACTCCAAAATCGACAATTCTGCTTATTAACGTAAAATGATTAAAACGGCCAAATCCGTTTTTTATGCTGAAAAGTTTTCTTTCGCTATTGGCTCCAAAAGAACATGGCAAACGGTACGCGAAGTTGGTAGCGGTAAATCTACAAACCAAGAACCATGTTCAATTGATGCCGATGCAATCAATAAAAAGTTTTTAAATGTCCCCATTGTTCAGGCAGATCAAAATTATTATAACAATTATCATTCGAACAACAATACGGACTCTTTTTTTTATTTTGCTGCAGTAGACCAATATGATGTTTATCTAGCATTTTGTCTATAAAATCCAACTCCATAGGAGCGGAGGGGATTAATCCAAAATTTCTAAAAATTATTTTACCCCAACTTCTTCCGATAATCACATTTTTCTTTAATAAAATTAAAACCTCAAGATACTTTCCCTCGAATTGGAAAATAGCTAAAATCGTTCCAATACCCAAAACTGGTTCCGATTTTAGACCAATAGCCATTCTTCCATTTCTCTCTAAAGTATTTGAACGTATTATGCATAACCAAATAACCTGTTTCTTGGATAACAATAACTTGCTAGCAGATCGTCAATCTGGATTCAGAAAGAACAACAGCTGCATAACAGCCTTAGTTGATGTTACGGAGGAGGCTGATGATGGCGAGACAACATTTTTAATACTTTTAGATCATTCAAAAGCGTTTGATACCGTGGATCACAACATTCTTTGTTACAAGCTCAGTAATTTTTTTAATTTCTCTTTGACCGCTATTCAGTTATTGTCAACATACTTGGGTAACAGATATCAGTATGTTGAAACTGGAATCGAGAAATCCAGGGCACTGCCTATAACAAGAGGGGCACCACAGGGGTCCATTGTTGGGCCACTATTATTCTCACTATACTCTAATGACCTCCCAGCCGTCCTAACAAATTGTAGTGTAAGAATGTACGCGGATGACATTCAACTTTATACCAGTTGTAGAAATGCCTTAATTGACCAGTGTATTACCACTGTTAATCAGCAACAGTGGGCAACGGCAAATGGTTTGGAAATAAACCCTAAAAAACCTAAATGCATAGTTATTCAAAGGCGACTTTATAAACAAAATATTATTCCCAATATACATATTTATAAATAACCAACAAATTGAAATAGTCAAATCTGCTAAGAATCTCGGAATATTTTTTAATGACACTCTTACGTGGTCGAACCACATTGATTATGCTTGTGGTCGCACCTTTTCTATGATTAGCACACTTTGGCGGACACAGCATTGTACACCTTTAAAAAACAGAATACTGCTTGCCAAAACGTATCTGATGACCATTTTATTATATGGTTGGAGTGGCATTTCTTCATATTCTCAATATCTCTCTGGAATTATATACCCCATACAGGCCAGGCATTTTTGCCGATTTTTTGGCCCTAAATTATCAAAGTGCCGATTTGCCGATTTTTGCTCCAAAAATGCCGATTTTTTGACTAACACTTAAAAGGCGATTACTTTTTGTTTGTTTGATAATAATACACCAAAATTAAGCGATACTGAAACAGTTGTTACATTGAAAAGAGACAACTGTTATTAAGTCAGCGCTTTTACTAAAGAAAAAGGGGTTAGTTTTATTCAATATTAACTGCAGTGTTTGTAATGTGTGTAGAGTTAATACATTTTTATTTGAAAAATATTCCACTATGAAGAATTAAAGGCCAAAGTTAAAAAAGAAATAATTTTTAAACGTAAAATAATTCAGTTAAAATTTGTTTTTCTATTAGGAAAATATAAAACACTTTATATTTGTGTTTGACAATGGATAGATAAATACTTACAAAAGAATAAAGGTAACATAAATTTATATTCACTATCAATGAATACAATTAAAATAATAATTACTTTGATAATTAAATAATTTTTTTTTTTTTAAGATTATAACGCAATTGAGGACGATGTTAGTACATAAATTAAATAGCCAATTCTTATGTAAGGAAAATTAAATAAATTTGCAAACTTTTTGGCAAAAAATTTCAGATTAATAACGTGAACATTTTATGGCAGCATTTGGTACAATTTTTGGTCCTTCCACATTCTTCCGCAAATGTGGAAAGAATTTTTTAATGTAACAGAGTTTTGATGTTCACTGGAAAATTTATCTTTGCAAGTTATTCGTTTTTTAAAGATTATTTAAAAATTGATAATTTAAACTGTTTTGATATTAATATTAAAACGGATTTAATAAAAATGTCAAAATCAAATATTTGTATATGGAATACTTAATTATAAGAAAGTTAAAAAAAACTTTATATTTAACTACATTTTCTTTGTAAAACGTTTATTTTGATTGATTCTTTTGAAATTTCATAAGTTATAAGCATTAGATAATTCTGAATTGTTCTTATTTGTAAGTTAGAATAGATTTTATTGTATTTAAAATAGGTATTTTTAATTTGCCGATTTTTTGCAGATTTTTTATATTAAAGTGCCGATAATGCCGATTTTTTTTTTTTAAATATGCCGATTTCTTATCAAAATTATTTGGCACCCCTGACCCCATAGTTTTCAACTTTTAAGTAAA
Source organism: Pollenia angustigena (assembly GCA_930367215.1). NCBI lineage: Eukaryota > Metazoa > Arthropoda > Insecta > Diptera > Polleniidae > Pollenia > Pollenia angustigena. Next base: position 185,833,292 of record OV884058.1, on the reverse strand, counting down.
GCACGAAAATTTAAGGAAAATATTTTTAAACTGTTTTCAACATAACAATTAAAGTACATATGATTAAATTATTTAAACTAGTGTTCGCCTAATGGTCAAAATTCGACCATAATTTTTTTTTGTAAATATGAAGAAAACATAATTCATCTTAGTACATATGTATGAATTTATTTGTTTCGAGCATTTATTTTTTCCTTCAAAGTGGATCGATTTGGCGAGGGACCAACCTCAGGTTCATATTTTATCTTCTACGTGAATTAATTTAATTTTGTAAGTTCAATATCAAAAATACCAATTGAAAAACAAAAAAGTATCAAAAAGTCTCCTTTATATATTGTCATCCACTACCAGATGTTGAACGAAAAAGTACCAAAAAGCTCCCCTTACATGTTCTTATTAACCCAGTTTAATGTATAACTTTATCTTTATAGGTCGAATATTAACGAAAATTCAAAAAGTTCTAGATGAAAAATAAAAAATAACAGCATTTAGTTTCCCATTTTCGCCTTTTTTTCTCCCCATACAGGTTCGGTTGACAAACAAAGGAAGAAAGCGTTCTTAACTGTTTTGCCTGGTCTGATTTATATAGTCGAAATATTCGAAAACCGGTTTCTGAAAAATGTCGAATTATCGATCCCCCTAATTTTTTATTATTTGATAATTGAAAATAAATTTTTATTTATTTATTTTGCATTTGTGTTAGTAACAATTTTGAACGCTTATAACTCTGAAATTATTGAACAGATTTAAATAAAATATACATTGTGCACTTCTTTGAGTAAATACCTTTTAAATGGTGTATATTTTGTTCAAATCGGTGGACATACAGAGGAGGAAAGTGTTCTTAACTGTTTTGCCTTAGCCGATTTATATATAGATATTGTTTGATTTTAATTGCTTTGCTTTATATACTTATATTAAACTGTAATTAGTTATTAAGTTGTTAATTAATTTATGATTAATAATTATACACATTCTCAGTTCCATACTGCAAAATAAGACTAGTAAGTCTTGTGTATGGAGCAGTTCAATTAAATAAATAAAATAAACGTACCGAATAGCCGCTTCAGTGGGTCGATTAAACTGACCATAAAATGGAAGAAGAGCGCGATGAACTTTCTTAACAGAGCACGCATTTTGATAATAAAATTCAATCATTTGCAAGCGTTGTTCGTTTGTAACCAGGGTTGTGAACTATTTCTAATAAAAAGCGCCGTGGCCCCAATCAAAAAGCGCTAAAAAGCGCTAAATAAAATTTAAATAAAAAACTTAATGAAATGTTTAATTAATTACACTGGCCGTCAAAAAATATCGTTTGAAATAAAAATATATAAAATAAGATTTGTGCGATTTTGATATTTTACAATGATTATTTTTGACCATATGGCGACCATTTTTTCATGCAAATTAGTATGTACACTTTTTTTTATCAATTATCAGAAATCTAGGTATATTATGAATACAATAAGGCGAGAAATCATGAAGATCAGTAAAATCAGCACGCTAAATTCAATTAAAATCGCATAATCAAGTTCTCTAACCCGACTTTTTTTGTTTTTTGCAGTGCAGTGTTAATAAAACATTAACATTTTTAAAAAGGCTTTTCTGATATTTCAGGAAGAGTAAAGTAATATAATTTCAAATATACCCTAAAAAAATTATTTACTAAATCACCAGAAAATATATCCTGAACCAAGAAAATGTTGCACCATTCTCATCAAGCCAAAAATTTCTTATTGTAAGCCTGAAATTTGTTCATAAAAAAGTGTAGTTTAAGAAAACTTAATTAACATGTCGATCTAAGTAAAAATTAATTGAATCAAACCAAGTTTTCTTGAGCATTTTCTGAAAAGTTTAAAGAAATCGGTAGCATTTGTTTCTTGATGCAAGAAATTCGATCCTATTAAAATATCAAGAAAATGAGACTAATATTAAATAAATGCTGCATGCAGTTTTTGATCATATACCAAAAACATGAACTTTTGAGCATGACAAAATGTTTCTTTATTAAAGAAAGTTTTACTTAATACAAACAAAAAAAGTTAATGGATTACTTTAGAAAATAAACTTCTTTCCTTGTATAGTATGCATTTCAGAGTAAAGTATATGTATTTAAAAAACGGAATCAAATTTTGGTTTTTTGTGACTTGATTTAAAAGCGCTAATTTAGCGCTCTTTTTTAAAAAAGCGCTAAGGAAAAAATATGCGCCTTTTCGACAGTTAAAAAGCGCTAAATCTAGCGCCAAAGGCGCTAAATTGGCAACACTGTTTGTAACACAGAATACACAGAACTGTCACGAGACGGAAGATTTTGTTTTTTTTTTGTCTCTTTCAAAGAAAGCTGCTCTTTTGCATTTCTCTTTTCATCATCTTCTATGCGGCAATACAATGAACACAAATTTATTTAGTTAAGATTTATTTGCAAAACTGTTGTAAAAATTAACTTTTAAGTTCACAACAACACGAGTAAAAAATATTAGTAAGTAAATAACATTAAGGGAAATCACGATGGGTAGTGCAAAGTGTGCAAACGATGCAAATGCGTGCAAAAATACACACATTTGCACAACACAACAACAAAATGTACGTATTTGCAATTTGCTCTTTTTTACTTCGTTTGCACTAAAAAAACCATGAGCAAAGTTAGTAGTGCATATTTACTCAGTTGCAAACAAATGTAAGCAATGACATTTGACATATTAAATGCCATGTTGATTTTAAGAAAATTTTTAACTTGAACATTTTCGCAGATTGTAAAATAAAATAGAGAATTAAATTTAAATAAATTAAAAAGAAAACATTTATTTTAATTTGCTTGTGTATAATTGTAAGCAAATGCAGATTTTTTACAGTGCTGCCAGAAGTTTTTAGTGTTGCCAGAATACATTTTTAGAAAAATAGCATATTTGCACAAAAATAAAAGTGGTATGCTCACGATCAATCATAATATGCACTGCATATTTACACATTGCAAATTTGCACAATGACCATCGTGATTACCCGTATTATAAAACAAAACAATATTACTAAATACATTTTTTTTTGCACAAAAAACAACGTTTGTTGAACTAATGCATTTGTTTAACGTGGTTTGTGTTTTGTTATTTTTGTTTTGATCACGCCATTTGTGTTGATTGTTGCGGCCTGTTTTTACACCTTGCCACTTCACTACCAAAAATAGCTTTCTGTCTCTTTCTTCGAAAGCTGCCTTCGCAACTGATTTGTGCCTTTTTCACACGTCACTTTTTACAGTTCTGTGTATTCTGTGGTTTGTAAGACGATTCATGGTTAAGTTATAAACCAAACTGAAGATGTTTGACAGTGAAACAAAACACGAAACGTGCGTCAGCTGTCAGTGTTGCCAAAAAGATAATAGCTAAAAAATCACCCGATATAAACTTTGTTTTATTAAAAAGAAATATAATATTTTCAGGTAAATTAATATAAAATTCATTCATTATTTAAGAAAATTTTGCATTATTTAGCATTTTCAAATTTTATTTCTAGCATTTTTAGCATTGTTTTAAGCCCCGTTTAGCATCCAATTTTTTTTTTAGTTGTGGCCACACTGGTGCGTAGCCCATCGGGAAAATGAGGAATTGATTACAAAAATAACTAAAAAAGTAATTTATTATTTTCGAAATAATAAAAATGCATTCATTGGAATCGAGATGGTAATTTCATTAGACAAAATAATTATGCATTGATTACAACTTATATTCCCACATTTGCAGAACAAGGAATGTATTGTTTCTGTTCGTGTCTATTATTCATGTTTTCTTTTTCATATTTTCTTTTAAAAAATTCGTTATTTTGCTGCCTTTATGCCGTCTACAAATTTTTAACATAAAGTATGAATTATTTAATTCATTCGTAGGATACATTAAAATCATTTAGTACAATCCTCGAACATGTTCTGTGTTAAGAATAATGAATTCTGGAATCAAATATTATACAATATATGTATGTATTACTTTCTCGATTTCTTTTGATTACATTTTCCCGCTGGGAGACATCATTTAAACTAAACCACTCTGATTTACTAATACTCACAAGAGAAATTAGTATGACTGATTTATAATATCAAAAAAAAAACACATTTTTTTTCCTTTTTTTCAAAAATGGTAACATTTTTGTTTGATGGTAGATGTTAGATGTGAGCAAAGCGGGTGTTTCACATTTTCTACATATTTGATGGTAGATGTTGATCAGTGTAAAAAGCGTATTACCAACAAACTTTTTCTGTCCGGCAAGAAATGTCCATACTGTAAATTGCGACTAAGGACGAATTCTTTTAAATGGTGAGAATCCGTCTAGAATTTTACATATTCTAGACTTTGTGTCCGATAATCACCTAATTATGTTGGTTTATTAAATTCTTACTGCAAATAAAATTCTTTTCGAATCAGTTCACATTTGACCAAAGCTTTCATCAATACATAGATTTAACATCCTCTTAAATCACTGAAATCCCTTTAAGACAATAAATATCATAGGAATGTTGATATCTTGATAATAACACTGTGCTAGTTGCAAAATTAGACAAGCACGGCACATGGCGTTTTAGCATAATTCGGGTACGCTGAATCCAATGGTGCCCACAGTTTTTTTAGGTTAGCTCTTGTTTTCGAGATATACCGTTATTTAGAAATTGGAGGAGGTTGCACAACATATATTCGCGTAACTCAAAAATGGTTCAGTTTATTGAAATAACTAAAAAGCTTCGTTTTTTATATGTCTGCAAAAAATTAGAAGCCTAATTGCATTTTCCAATTTTTTATGAATTTTAAAAAAAAAATTTTCGAAATTTTAATAAAAAAAATTAATTTTTGCCCCAAAAAATTATGTTTCTAAAACGACTGATCAAAAAAAGTTTGACTTTTCTTAAAGGAAATTTTGTTGTGGAATTTCTTTTTTCAATAATTTCAATAAACTAAACCTTTTTTGAGTTACGCTAATATATGTTGTGCACCATTGGATTCAGCGTACCCGAATTATTCTAAAACGCCATGTGCTCAGCTTGTCTAAAAAAAATGTGTCAATTTCGAACACAGTGTAATTGGCACAAATAACTCTTATATAAATCTTAACCTCCTGGCATCTGTTTTTGTGAGTCGATGACTGCCCATCGTTTCTAAATGGAGTAAAATCTCAAAAACTCGTCTTTAAATACTATGGAGGGTGGGCTTTACCGATTTTAAGTTTAGAATTGTTTTTATTAAATGGAACTGTTTTTAAATTGTTGAATATTTTGTTTTCAAATTAGCAATTTTTTAATTTTTTGGGGCATATTTTTAACAACTTTCAGGGCATATTTCTAAGTTTTTATTGCATATTTAATGCGCAAAAAACTTGTTTTTAGAGCATATTTCTGGTTTCCCCGGTGATAGGTCTTACTCATAAGAACTGTGTTAGAACTAGAACCGGTCTTTAACACCTAGAACCGGTCTTTAACGCCAAAGACCTATCACGGGACTTTTGGAATAAACATATCGAGACCTTACCGCAGAAAAACCTTAAGCGACATCATTTTCAATTCTCGTTTTTTTTATAAATGACTTTACTGGCAACACTATCATGCTCACATTAGATACCGTTACGACGATGATTATCAACATTTTATTTTTTCATCCTGTTAGGCCATTCTGGGGAAATGCCCATATGCATTTTTACCAAAATATGCAAAAACAAATCGATGCCATTTTCACGCAAATTTATTGATTCGGTAAGATAATCGGTAGATTTCGTTTTTAAACTATCGACAAAAAACATGCATTTGCATGGAAATCGCATCCCTACTTATTACTAAGGATATTGCTTGTTGAATTTTAAGTTCCTAGTTCCAATATTAACGGTAATTATAAAAGTACCAGTTGTAGAACCAACAAGCTAAACACCCAATTTCCATGATGATTTAAAAGACATGTCTTTTTATATTTCTTTTTTAAAAAAAACTTCTAAAAACTTGTTAAATTTCACCATGTTTCTTTTTATGCAGACAGAGTTGATTTTTTCTGACTTCGTATAAAAATATTTAAAATGTATTATTCCACAAACATAATATGTATACACATTATATTATGTACATATTATGTAATTTTGATATGTATTGAATATTTTTTAAATAAATTTTCTTATTTTTTAATATTTTTGTAAGCATTTGTCACTTTGAAATAAGAATAGCACATAAATTACACTCTGCTAGTTGCAAAATTAGACTAGCCGGGCACATGGCTTTTTAGCACAATGCGGGTAAGCCGAATCCAATGGTGCCCACTGTTTTTTTAGGTTAGCTCTAGTTTTCGAGACATACCGTTATTTCGAAAATGGAGAAGGTTGCACAACATATATTCGCGTAACTCAAAAACGGTTTAGTTTATTGAAATTAAAAAAAAAATGAGGTCGGTCATATATTTTATCCCACTAGGGGAAACTCCTGGGCATTTATGGGACTTTTTCTTAAATTTATCTCTTGTCTGCAAGGGAGCCTTTAAGGAATGGAGATAGTGCGTAGGTATGTAAGAAATAAATGATTGAGATGAAAAATAAAGTGGGGTTGGTCATACATTTGACCCATCAGGGAGCATCCTACGCGCTGTACCGCCTAAATTAAAGAATTTCAACCATACACATATTGCGGTTTTACGAGTACCAACAATAGTAAAAAATGTCACTCCTTTAACGTTCAATTTTCTTAAAAATACCGCATTTGTATTTGTATATTTTAGATAGAGGGCATAATAAACCACACAAAATGCTTGGCAAACACACATTGTTTCCGTTTGGTGTTTGCCAATATTAACGCCGAAATGGCTGCGACAATTTTGTTGCTTTTTGATTAAAACGGAGAAGAAATATAAAATAAAGGCAAAGAATTTAAAGTAAAAAGTGATTAAAACAACGAGCCAGCTGAGCAATAATGCTAAAAAAAATTAATTTACTATTTAGAATTATTTTAATGCTTCTTTTTCAACGTCTTCACTCTGCAAAGTTTTCGCTGAAATGAATACATTTAGCATTAGACGCCACAAAAAATTTGACAAATATGCAACATGTCTGCCAAATATTAAAAAGATTTAATATTTATACAAACATTGCTTCAAATATTTGTACAAACAGCAAACACGCCTATTAACAACACAAAATATTTTTACAAACGTTAAATGTTGACATGTTTTCCAAGCCATTGTTGTTGTTTATTATGCCCTTAAGTTACCTAGCATTTTTACCTAGCATTTACACGTGAAAGTAAATTTCTTGAAAGTTGCAATACACTCACACTTTTTCACTAAGGCACACATAATTTTGGTACTTTCAGCCAATTGGCTGTTTCTTTGATTTTTCGTTGATAATACGTATTAGGGATGCCCAACGGGAAGTCCCGAATCCCGGGATTTACTTTTATTAATCCCTGGATTTTTAATATATCAACTTTTGTATACAAAAATGTATGTTTTTATTGAATTTTTATACTCTACAAAAAAAAATTATTTAATATTATATTTCAGTTGTATTTTTTAATTTTATAATTCGTATTTTTCTTTTTTAAAAATACATGTTATATATAATACCTTTTGAAAATTCATAAATAAATAAACAGTGTTGTTTATTTAAAAAAAAATCCAGAAAAATCCCGATTGGCATCCCTAATACGTATACTCTACTTGCAAGAAAGTACTTTCACGTGTAAAGCCCAGGTTAAGAACGTGGAAATGTTTATTTTTACGTATATTAGTTAAAAACAAGTAAGAGTGCTATATTCCGCTGTGCCGAATCTTATATACCCTTCACCATTAGCTAGTAGAATAGAGAGCAACTAAATAATTTTTACAAATACATATACATACCTACATATTTACAATAATTAAAACTTCATTATAAATGAAACTTAAAAAGCGAAAACTGGTATATATTTTTTTTAAATCGTTTTTAGTTTCTATTTATTAAAATTATTTCGTTAAATATATGAAATAATAAAGAAGGGTGATAACGAAAATCATATTGGGCATTATGCTAGTATAAGTAAACAAAAACGAAGAGGGGGTAAGGGGATTGGAAGAAGAGACGACAACCAGATTTGAACTTCGCTTTGCATAAGGACCCAGAATATATATACTTTATAGGGTTTAGGACCTTCGGTGAAGGATATAAAAAACAAACTTAATTATAAAAAGAGTAATTTTTGGGATTTCAGTATTTTGGTCATAACTCTGCTATTTCTTAACCGATTTGACAGATGTATATACCGACGTGTTAAAAAAGAAATTTGCCAGTTATTTTGGCTATAAAACTTGGACTCGGGAAGATCTATGGTTGCTAAAAATGGGTATTTTTCAAAAAAAAATTAATATTTTGGTCATAACTTATTCGTATCTGAACCGATTTTCCCGAGTTTTTCAGAAAATATTTTCTATTAAAAATTTCCGATCTTCTGATTTATAAGGCGTAACCATAGGTCATATAACAGTCAAAAAATTCAGGTTTTTATACATTTTTTAATACTTTTTGTATGAGAGGTACCACGCCTACTTCACCAATCCCGCCCACATTTTGTAGGATGGTGTATATTTATAACCTAAATGTTTGTACCTAATTTTAAAGCTTTGGCTCTTGCCGTTCTCCAGATATACAGAAAAAAGTAATAAAAATACAACAACCACAAGGGATTTTTTGGAAAAATTAGAGGCAGTCGTGGTTTTTTGGTCATATCTCAGCCATTGTTGGACCGATCTGGCTAAATTTCAATAGCAAGAAATGGTGGACTATATGTGACATAAATGTAAAACAACGTAGTCGCTATCATGTCTGGAGACTCCGGAAAACACATATCAAACGTATATATACTTTATAGGGTCTAAGATCAATATTGTAGAAATAACAAACGGAATGACAAACTGATATATACCCTTTTCCACCTGTGCAAAAAATCAAAATGTGTAAATTTTTAGTTGACTTCCTTCAGAGGAACCAGTGCGATATAAATACATATATATATGAGATTGTAGAAGCACTTTTATAATATGTATGTACATATTTATATATTATATAATTATGTAATTCGTTTATAATTTTTAAACTTAAATGAATATTTTTAACAATAGCAGTTTTTACTAAACCGGGTTAAATCGGCTTCAGGCAACTTTGAGCCGCCTCCAACAATTTTTATCCGGCGACGACTTTTATTTGTCGGCGTGTTTCTCTGGCTAAGGCGAATTCAATTTTTGATAAATTCGCTTTGTAAATGACATTTATTTGTGTATTGTTTACAAATATATTGAAATGGAAAAAGAAAAACAAGACGAATCAGCTTTTATTTTAAAATTAATTGAAAATGTTGAGAAAAATAAGTGCCTGTATGATAAAAACGACCTCTTTTACTTTAACAGAAATGTTAAGAAAAGGGCATGGAAGGAAATAGGAGAAATCTGCGGCAAAAGTGGTACATATGTACATTTGCAATACACTACAAGTGTTTGTTTATTAGTTTTTTATATTTTCAATTTATTTAAAGGAGCGGACTGCAAGCACAGATGGAAATTGCTCCGCGAACGTTTTTGTAAAGAGCTCAAAAGGAATGACGATCCATCGGGTAGTGGGATGCTCTACCAACAAGAATGGTTTTTCTTCCAGCCAATGATGTTTTTGAAAGACGCTCTCGCACCGCGCCGGTATCTTCATCCATACTTCGTTTTATAAATACTGTTCCTTATTTCAAAAATTTAATTTTTTTGTAGCACTCGTGGTAACGTTGAGGAGTTGGTAACAGAGCCGGTCCTTGACCAATCCATATTTAGTGGAGACAGTTTGCTGGCACCTCAAACGCCATCTCCAACCCCTCGCAAGAAGCATAAGCCCACTTTGGATAGTCTCTGTAAAAAATTTGGCGAGACTATTCAAAACTTCGAAAAGAGCTTATCAGCACCGGCTGAGCAGGAGACAGAGGATGAAATGTTCATGAAAATGGCTGTATGTTTAATGAAAGATTTGCCAATTAACATCAAAGACGATTTTCAAGCGGGCATTATGGAGGATCTTTATCGGTTACGCAAGAGCTACAGAAATGTAAATGTGTAAGCAATACTGATTATTTGTTTTCTTTCGTCATTGAAGACAATTTTACTCTCTTTTTTAATTAGCCAATGAAGGCAATTGTTAAATGTATGTTTTCTATAACCCAACTCAAAAGTGCATGTTAAAAATGTACAAGTAAAATACCAAAAAAACAACAAGTGTTGTTATTTTGGAGGAATTTTACTTTCAGATTTGTAACAAATGAAATAAAAAACCATGTAAATGACAAGTTATTAGTCCATTATTGGGTTTTTTACATTTAACTGTTTCTACTATTTATTTAAATGTATATCTCGAAATCTAGAAACAAAAAATAAAATAACTTTCGGTTGCTCCAGTTCAAAAGTTGGCGTGAACAAAAAACTTGGCGTTTGCATGGTTTTAAGTTTTTTTATAGTTTTTTATACCTATACTTTTAAACATACTAAGGGTATGCATTTCAAAATTTTTTTGGTTGGAAAAATGGAAAAAAGGAAAATTACACCTTATTGACGTGAACGGCATTTTTTTAGTTAAAGGTGCAAAACTGTCAAAAACAAAAATCTGTCATATAATTCTTGGAAGTAATTGATATTTTTCAAGATGCCAAATAAAAGAGTTAAAATTGAATTAATTGATTATTTAATTGTCACGTCATTTTTAAGTTCTTTTTTTATATTTTTTTGTATAGAATTCATTTTTAATTTAGTTTTGAAAAACGACGTTTTAAAAAAGTAAAATTTGATTTAATAAAAATGGAGTTTAAAGAATCATAGTTGATTATCTTAAAAAGAGATGTAAATTTTAGTGCTTTTTGTGAAAAATAACAACATTTTTAATATGGTGGCAACCACACTCAATTGAAAATTGTAAAATTGTAATTTCCCAATCAGATTTTTTACACTTGGTTAAAGCTTGTTTAAATTGCAACTTTCGGTGGAAAAGTTTTTCCTTGTGTTTGTTGTAACAAAAATTACATTTTTCCACTTTTCCATTTTTCCAACAATTAAAAAACTGAAATGAATACCCTTACTATTTATTTTTAAAATTACTATTAACTGCATTTTACACTTAAATCTTTTGTAAGTAGTCAAGTAAGACATTTTAACTTTCAGAACTTTTAAATATACATATGTATAACTACACATACATAGATATGAAACTCTAATTTTATTGAAAAAAATGTATCGTCACTTAAAACGCAAAAGACCCTTACTAACAAAAAAAATTCAAAACTGAGTGTTTCGTTAAATCTGATGTATTGCATCAACACAAACTTTGGAATCTTTCGACCAACATTAGCGATTTTATTGACAAAATGCAAACGGTCCTATATACAAAAGATTAAGGGTAATCACGATGGTCTTTGTGCAAATTTGCTATTTGTAAATTTGCAGTGCATATTATGATTGATCGTGACCATACTACTTTTATTTGTTGTGCAAATGTGTTATTTTTCTAAAAATTTATTCTGGCAGCACAAAAACTTCTGGCAGCACTGTTAAAAATCTGCATTTGCTTACAATTATACACAAGCATATTAAAATGAATTTTTTTCTTTTTAAATGATTGAAATTTTATTCTCTATTTTATGTTTAAATCCACGAAAATGTTGAATTTATAAGTATTCTTCGAACAAATATGGCGCTTAATATGTTAAATATTTTTGTTTTACATTTGTTTGCAACTGAGCAAATATGCACTACTAATTTTGCTCATGGTTTTTGAGTGCAAACGAAGTAAAAAAGAGCAAATTGCAAATACGTACATTTTGTTGTTGTGCTGTGCAAATGTGTGTATTTTTGCACGCATTTGCATCGTTTGCACACTTTGCATTACCCATCGTGATTTCCCTTATTATATGATAAACGCTAAAAGACCTAACTTGCAGTTTGTATAATATGCAACATTCTTAATTTTCAAAACAACTGGTAGGTTTTACAAGAATATTATCTTTATAAAAACACACATGTGCATTAAAATCAGTTGCGGTTAGACCTATATAAAGTTATTGACCTACAATCAGAAAGTTTAATGCTTTTTTTTAGCAATTTTAAATAGCTTGAGTAAAATATCATGATTCCTAACAGTTTAAGCTGAACTTAAATGATTTTCAGAAGGGCAATTTATATTGGAGCCATGGTAAGCTATGAACCAATCATCCTAAAATTACGCAGAGTGATTTCTGGTTTTAAAAGACATACATTTCAATGCAGCGGTGCAATTAGTTTTAGCGTTTGCAGTGAATTTCAGAAGGCTTCTAAAATGGGATCTGAGGTAAATTATGGACCGTATATCACAAAATTGCATAACATTTTTTTCTGGCCGTATGAAGCTAAGCTAGAAGAAAGTTTACTGCAATATCTATATCTGCTACGGTTTTAAACCTATTTAATTATTTTACCGGAGTGGGCTTAATATGGGGCCTAGGGTAAATTATGGACCGATCTTCACAGTGTCATTTCTAGTCCTAAAAAACTGTGACGTACCAATTTCTATTATGATAGCCTTGTTAATTACGGTTTTAGGCGTACTAAACTGTTTTCCGGTAGTAGGGTTTATATGGGACCTATGGTAAATTATGGACCGTTCTTCACAAAATTTCAGTCTTACTTCTAGTCCTATAAAACTTTGATGTACCAAATTTTGTTATGATAGCATTATTTTTTACGGTTTTAGGCGTACTAAGCTGTTTTTCGGGGGTAGGGTTTATATAGGGCCTATGGTAAATGATGAACTGATCATCACGAAATTTCAGTCTTAATTTTAGTCCTATAAACCTTTTATGTACCAAATTTAGTTATGATAGCATTATTTTTACGGTTTCAAGCGTACTAAACTCTTTTCCGGAAGTAATGATTATATGGGGCCTAGGGTAAATTATGAACTGATCTTCACGAAATTTCACAGTTTTATTTCTAGTCCTATAAAACTTTTATGTACCAAATGTTGTTATGATAGCACTATTTTTTACGGTTTTAGGCGTACTTAACTGTTTTCCGGGAGAAGGGTTTATATGGGGCCTAGGGTCAATTATGGACCGATCTTCACGAAATTTCACAGTCTTATTTCTAGTCCTATAATACTTTGATGTACCAAATTTTGTTGTGATACCATTATTTTTACGGTTCTATACGTACTAAACTGTTTTCTGGAAGTAGGGTTTATATGGGGCCTAGGGTAAATTATGGACCGATCTTCACGAAACTTCACAGTGTCATTTCTAGTCCTATTAAACTGTGACGTGCCAAAATTTGTTATGATAGCATTGTTAATTAGGGTTTTAGGCGTACTATACTGTTTTCCGGGAGTAGGGCTTATATGGGGCCTAGGGTAAATTATGGACGGATCTTCACGAAATTGTGCAGCGTGATTTCTAGTATAATGAAATGAATTTGCAAAATCTTATATTATTCTGAGCATTATTCCACCATATATGTTAGTTTTTGTAACAAAATTATAATTTCTAGGTTTAAACTTGTTTGAATTCTAGCATTTAACCCGCTACTTTATAATCGGGTCTTTTCTTTCATGAGCAAATATATATGCCAAAGTTTATGTTCCTAGGTTTTAACAAAAAAGTTCCAATATTTTTAATTTCAAAGGTTGATATTCACATTTAATTTTGTGTTTCTAACACTTAATTTACATTATGAATTTTATGACGTCCAATTTTAGACGTCATTTTTTGTTTGGTAGCAAACGGTGTAGAGAAGAAAGAGGAAGAGAAAACAGAAATCATGTCTATTTTTCTACCACTCTTTCTTCTCTACACCGCTTGCTTCCAAACAAAAAATGACGTCCAAAATAGGACGTCATAAATTTCATCATGTAAATTGAGTGTAAGTTCAATATTATAGAAAATTCAAAATGTACTACTCGTAGATCACAAAAGCATATGATAGAAAGTTAATTTCCAGTATTATCCTTTTTGATACTTTTATGTGCCAAAAATTTCAATGTTGTAGTGGGAGCCTATAATTTAGTACGTTTTTTTCATAGGATGAAAAAAATGTTTTAGTTTAAAAGTTAGATGGCGTAACAAAAAGGATCCAAAATATGTACAGGTTTTACGCGTTTACTCCCCAAAGGACCAAATTTCGAAAAAGTACCAGACACCTGTCCCCTTATTTTTTTAATGAACAACAATAAGTGTTCATCTTTTTGGATCTCTTTTAGTTTTGAAGTTTTGAGGTAAGTGGTATCGATTTGGCGAGAGGCCAGCCTCCGGTCCAAAAGTAAGCTTTTTATCTTCATGAGTTTAGGATGTGCGATGATGAATCAGTCAGTTACTTTACAAATTTATATTATTTAGATAGATGGCGAAAAATGTTGTGAAAAGTAACAAAATTAGGAACGATTTTCACACCTTAAAGCTACGTTCACAATCAAAAAAACATATTCACTTGGTGTTCATAATAGAGCAACAATTTCTTTTTTAACTACACACATTTTGCATCAAAAAACCGTTTGCAAATTTTAGCCACAACAATATTGTGCATTTATTTTTATTTTTGTAAACATTTTGTTACCATTTTTATTCAAAACTAAATAAAATTATTTTAAACGTCAGAAACAATTTCATACAAATTGTTACTGAAGTTCTAGTTGACTCAACTTTAGTTACATTTTTAAAAAAAATGAATTTACATTTTTGTTCTAAAAATGAAAGGAAAATATATGAAATACTTTGGGAAGAAAAAAGATAGAAGAAAAAACATTTTCATTTGGTGTTCATAATAGAGCAACAATTTCTTTTGCAACCACACACATTTTGCATCAAGAAACCGTTCGCAAATTTTAGCCACAACGATATTATGCATTTATTTTTATTTTTGTAAATATTTTGTTAAAATTTTCATTCAAAACTAAATAAAATTATTTTAAACGTCAGAAACAATTTCATACAAATTGTTGCTGAAGTTCTAGTTGACTCAACTTTAGTTACATTTTTAAAAAAATTTTAGTTACATTTTTGTTCTAAAAATGAAAGGAAAATATATGAAATACTTTGGGAAGAAAAAAGATAGAAGAAAAAACGAAATTGTTTTTTTTGATTGTGAACGTAGCTTTAAGCTAAAATTTTTTTA
Organism: Pollenia angustigena; assembly: GCA_930367215.1. Classification (NCBI taxonomy): domain Eukaryota; kingdom Metazoa; phylum Arthropoda; class Insecta; order Diptera; family Polleniidae; genus Pollenia; species Pollenia angustigena. The sequence continues at coordinate 185,818,152 of OV884058.1, read as the reverse complement.
AAAATGTAACTAAACTAGAGTCAACTAGAACTTCAGCAACAATTTGTATGAAATTGTTTCTGACGTTTAAAATAATTTTATTTAGTTTTGAATGAAAATGTTAAGGAAATGTTTACAAAAATAAAAATAAATGAATAATATTGTTATGGCTAAAATTTGCAAACGGTTTCTTGATGCAAAATGTGTGTAGTTACAAAAGAAATTGTTGCTCTATCATGAACACAAAGTGAAAATGTTTTTTTGATTGTGAACGCAGCTTAAACGTTTGAATTTCAAAAAAGGTTCAAATCTGTTTTGTATTTTTTAGATAAGCTAAAAAATGTGATATAATTTTTTTTACACCCCAAAAAGGCCGAACCTCAAAAAAGTACCAGACACCTGTCCGTTTATTTTTTTAATGAACAATAATAAGCATAAAATTTTTTGTATCTCTTTTAGTTAAGGAGTTATGAAGTTAGCGAATTTTTCTAATGTTTTTTATCTTTTTCGAGAGTTCAGCCTCTGGTCCAAATGAAGCAGACGTTAAGGCTTTGCGATGAAAGATAAATAGATGGAGAAAAAATCTTTTGAAAAAGTAACAAACATAGGTACAGTTTTTATCCCTTAAACGTTCGAATTTCGAAAAAGTACCAAATATGCATTTGTATTTTTTAGATAAGTTACTAATGTTATATAATTTTTATTAAAACGGCCGAATTTCGTAAAAGTAGCAGACAACTATTTACTTTTTTTATTTATTGCACAAAAATAAATATTAAATGAAAAAAGTACCAGTTTATTAAAAAAACAACCAGTTAGAGAACGAAAAAGTACCAAAAAAATCCCTCTTACAGATTATCATTCACTCAGATCCTTGCATGTTTAATTTTGTTTCTAGAATCTAGATCCATTAATGCGGAAATTGAAAAGGTACCAGTTAAGGCCAGTTTACACGGTAATACAATGTATTACGACATGACGAAAGATTATGTAGAATGAGAAAAATCTTATCATGTAAAAGCAAAATGTATTGAGTAAGAGAGAATACGGATACAAAATCTGACAAGCGGTCGGTAAATGGTTTTTTTCTAAACCATTTTAGAAAATTAAAATTGTCAGGTGAAGAAGCTATGGTATGTATTCTCATCACAGAGGTGTATTTTAACAGAGTATATTGAAGGTGATAGCATTTTTATACGATTACAAAAGCAACTAAAATCAACTCAGGAAATTTTCATGTTGTTTTTGTAAATATTTAAAACTGCAACCATAACCATAAATATTATTTATTAATTAACAAATAATTGGCCTCGAGCTCGAAAAAACTTTTTATTTTTATTATAAAAAAAGGTAGAAGAAATAAAATTTAATTTAGTACCCAAAATATTTACGATTTTTATCCCTTAAACGTTTGAATTTCGAAAAAGTACCGAATTCATATTCGTGTTTTTTTTTTTTTTTTGATAAGATTCGAATGTGGTATTAACTTTATTTTTAGGTTTATTGGTTCAAAAGACAGATGGGGTGAAATACTCAAATTCAGGTTTTACCCATTTTCTAATTAAAAGAGCCGAATTTCAAAAAAGGACCAGACACCTGTCCGCTTATTTTTCTAAAGATAAGTATTACATTTTTTTGTATCTTTTTTAGTTTTGGAGATATAAGATTACCGCATTTCCCCGTTTTACCCTTTTTTACCCCCTAAACTGTGCGATGGTGGATCAGTGATTCAGTCAGTCACTCATTAACATTACAATTTTATATATATAGAAGATTGGTATCTTTGAATTAAAAGAAAAATATGTTAAGATGGCTTAACTATTTTACGGTCATTTAAAATAAATTAACAAAAATAACATTTAAGGCTTAAAACAAATTTATAAATCATAAAATAAAACTCCTGAAACAATGAATTCAACTTTCACATTTTGTTCAATATCACGGGTGTTCTGGAAATCGAAAACACAAAACGTAAGAATTTTAAACGTCGTTTTTTAATAAGATTTCTGTAACAAAAGAATTTTATGACAAATATACCAATATTTCTCTATTAAACGGAATTTTATAACAAAAATTATAAAAATTAGATTTAAAGTGCGTTAAAAATAAAAACAACTTCCAAATTCTTGCGTTTTCGATTTCCAAAACACCCCTGTATATCTAGGAAAGGTTTAACATGTTCATTGCCATTCCTTTATAATGAGGTTGTTATAGCCTGATATAACTTACAAAAAGTTAGCTGTCAAACGCTTTTTGCTCTGGCAAATTATCATGAATTAATTCATGTTTAAACAATGCTACCAAATTAACCAAATTTGCTTGAGCAATTATTACTTAGCAATCTGCTGTAAAATCAGTTGTCATTTATCTTACATTTAATTTCTCTGTACGTTTGTTTATGGTAAAGCAATTTCACGTGTTCTCCAGCAATTATTGCGTCATTGTTCTGCCGACGTTTTTGCTTGCGCTTAGCAATAAAAATTGCTGCGTGGAGACCCAGTGTTAATTAAACAAAATATTCTCACATTACTGTTCATAACAGCTTTGACGTTCTTAGGCCTGGACTAGAATAAAGTAGTTGTAATAGTAGCTGAAGCTGACGAATGCTCTGTAGAACAACAGTTCAAAATTTCGAATTTTGCTTTTCAACTTCAACTGCAATGACTACCTACTACTAAGTATTATGTTGACACTACTTTGAAACTGCCGTTTTTTACTTATGACAGCTTGCATCGCTATTCGTAACGTTGTACTACAGCGATGGTTCTGTTCCCCACTTTATTTAAGTTTGTCCTTGCAGTGAAAAATCTAAGCGCCATGCTAAGCGCTAGAAAATCTTATGCCTTACGCGCTGAATTATGTAAGTCTGTCAATATTGATATCAGCGTTACCGTTTTAGTTTTATTTTCCTGTATTATACGTACATTAGGGTGGGTCGATTTTTAAGGACAAAAATTTTGTCAATATTGTGCCACCGATTTTTTGTATTACCTACTGAAAAACCTTAAAAATAAAAGTTGAGAATTTCAAAAATGAAAAATGATAGAAAATTTGAACGCCTCGAAAATTATTTTTTTGATATTTCGTAGTGAAACTTTTCGACACACCCTAGTGTACATATGTCATTTAATTGCAGGCAATAAAAACGAAAATTATTCTTTTTTATAATTATTAATTTATTGTTAAGGCTAAGAAAGAAAAAAATAAATATAAAATGGACTTTTAAGTGCATAGCACTGAAAATGAAACATCTGATGTTTGTAGTATATAAAGATTTGTGAAAATACATTTGTAAATATACATATCTTTGTATGTATGTATGTATGTAGCATAAATATATTTATATTTATTTATCTTCTAAAATATCTTCTAAAACATTATCATCAATTTCAGAAATATTTGAGTGTAAAAACATAATTTTATCAACTAAATCTAAATTTTTCAAAACACTACAGCGTTTTTCGGTAATAAGTTGTCTGGCTGCTGAAAACGCTCGTTCTGATGGTGCACTGCTTGCAGGAGTAGCCAAAATTTTGCAGCTTGCTTTAAACAAATGTGGAAATTGGCTTTCATGAGCATTCCACCATTGAACTGCGTCAAATTTATCCGTGATTAATATGCTGACATTCTTATATGCTCGTATTTCATTTGCTATCCTGGTATCGAGATTGTCAGGTTGATGCTTCTCTACAAAATCAGCAAATATATCATTATTTTGGCATTGCTGTAACGTGTCATTTGGATTGCTGTCAGGGATTGTTTTAAATAAAGATTTAGTAATGTGTTTGCACGCTTCCATTATTTCCTCCTTCTCTGTTTCTGAATATTGTTTCAGTTTATTGGTAGGTGGGAATAAAAACAAAGCTACTTTGTGAAAAATTGTAAGATTTTGATAAACAACCGTTTGCAACAATTCAAGAAAAGACGCCTTTGCTCGTTTTACTATATCCGTATCATCATATTTTTTGACACAAACTATTTTCAGGCGATGTATATGTGGTATAACTAAATGTAAAGTCGAAATGTTGTATGCTTCTAAAGTTTTTGAAGAGTTTTCAAAAGTTTTTAAAAGGCTGGTTATAGATCTTAGATTATTAAAATTGATGAATTGAATCCGGTCCAGTTCACCTTTTTCTTTTAAGATATTATTAATTTCGTACCAGTTTTTTTCAACGGATTGAAGTAGATAAAATATTGTATTCCATCCAGTAGGGCACAAGATTTCTAATGACGTTTCCATATTAGAATTAATGCCAGATTTCTTAAAAAAGTTTACCAAGTTTTGGCAATCGGTTATCAATGTTGTTAGCTCTGGTACACTACCAACTGTTTGCTCTACAATGTTATTTATTAAGTGATTAATGCAGAAAACGTTGTTATTGCTGTGGAATGCAGAAATCATATTGCAACCTCTATCGGATACAATAATTGGATTATCTTCTTCTAGCTCACAACCAAATTCTTCCAAAACATTTGAAAATGTCTTTTTAATATCCGCATCTTCATTAAAAAGTGTTAATACATTTATCATGCTAAAAAATAAAACCAATTTAACTTATACCTTTGCATGCATCCCCTGTCTTAGATCTCATAGCCAACAATCGACTGACGATCTTCCCTTCGCAAATATAATGGATTGTTACTGCCATAAAAGTCGAACCAATGTAATTATCTGTCCACATACCAGAAGTAAGTCCATAACCATTACACTTTATTTTGGAAATCTCAGATTTAATTTCGTTAGTATGAAATTCATAAAGATGGTTTATATTGATCGAAACTGTCGTTGGATTTGGCAATAATGTTTCAATCTTCACATTAGTTCCAAAACTGGCTCCAACAGACACGAAAAAGCTTGACAACTTTTTTAGCTCAGCATAAGCTATTGTAGTAAATGGCCGGCAATTTAAAACGCTCCATTCAGTTATTATCTTTGAACATTTTTTCTTTGTCTTCAAATCAACCTCTACTTCCTCATTGTCAAGACGTTTAGTGTTAACAAGCGTATAACATTTATGGCGAACTAAATTCGATGTACTTTGTAAAAATTTGTATATGTTAAGGCATATTTTGCATGCAACTATATTTGGAATAACCTCTCCATTAGAGTTTGCAAGCAGACCAAAGGTGTCCCACACTTTGCTTTTCTTTCTTTTAAGGGTGGTAATTTTATATTCACCAGAAAGCAATTTAGATTTTATCATTGCATTATTAACATCCTGCGATAAGTCTTCTACTGATTCCTTCTAGATAATCACAAAATAATTTGTTATTAAATTAAATGTAGTGTGTTAAGTAAATTTTATTTAAGATACATATGTACCTATGCATGTAGATATGTTTGGATAAAGTATAATTCAAAATACTCACGTTCTCCATTGAAGTAATTTCCATGAATTTAAATTTAATCAATTGAAAAGAAAAATTCACTGGTTTTTATAAAGATTACTTTTAACCACAGAATACACTTTTAACTTTAAAATATGTATCATTAACTAAACGAGTGCATCCAAAAAGTTTTTGTTATGCATATAGAAGTAGGTACTTTAAAATGATTCATTCAGATGCGTGTATGTACTACAGACCTGCATGAGTTAACTCATTCATTGAATCACAGTGAATTCAGTTTAATAGTGTGCGGGCATTCACTAGTCGATATCAACATAAAAATGAAGGACAACACACCATTCACAGTAACATGAATTCAAGGCGAATTGAAGGTGGCTTCGATAAGCCAACTGTTTATTGTGTGCTGGGACAAAGTATATTTATTACGCTGGGTCTCCACGTAGCAATTTTTATTGCTAAGTACAAGCAATAACGTCGGCAGAACAATGACAGAACAATGGAGCAATGATTGCTGATTATCAGGGAAACCAGAAATATGCTCTAAAAAACACGTTTTATGCGCATTAAATATGCACTAAAAACTGGAAAATATGCCCTTAAAAATGTTAAAAATATGCCCTAAAAATTAAAATTGCTCATTTGAAGACACAATATTCAACACTTTAACAACAAAATCTAAAAAAAAACCAAAAAAAGGTTAAAATTCATATAAGAGATGTTTGCGCCGAATATTATCCAGATATTAAAATCCATATGGGTGTTTGTCTTAAAGGGATTTTAGGTACGGTCGCTAAATTTTTAACAAATGTTAACATTTAAAAGGAATTTAAAGCTAGTTAAGGACGGGAGCTTTGAGCAAATGTGAACGGATTCGAAAATAATTAAATTTGAAGTAAAATATTTTTGGCACGAATTTAATTTAAATACCATCATAATTAGATTGCTTGCGGACCCAAAGAGTCTAATTTGGATGTGAAATTATAGACCGGTTCTCACCATTTGGATAGACTTCGTCCATATTTGATCAAATTATCTACAAAATTGGAACTTGTACTCTGCGCACAAGGCTAACATGGACAGACAACCAGCCAGGCGAATGGACGGACATCGTTAGATCACTTTAAAAAGTGATTCTGAGTCAATCGGAATACTAAAAGATTGGTCTAGATCAGTGATAACCACTCCATAGGCTCGCGAGTCAGTCAATAATCGTATTTTTCACACAGACACGGTCGGCAATTCACATGTATACAACAACTTTGTTCGTTTCAAAACATTAGACTATCATGAGCCTCTGCAACCGCACACAAGTACATAATATCTTTGTGTGCGTGCGTTCAGGGCTTGGTTAGTTCGGGGCTTGGTTATCACTGGTCTAGATACAAATCGCATAACATTTATTCTTAATGACAACCTGCTTTGTCTTACAATGTATGAGTAAAAATTAAATGAAGATGTCGTAATTAAAGTAACAGATTTTCGAAATAAAAAAAATGTTTTTATTTGCTGCGAAAGCTATTGTAGGCATCTAAAAAAAAATTCAATATGTATCAAAATATGCATTAAAAAGGCAAAATATGCGCTATAAACCTAACAAATGCTGCAAAAAGGCTCTTTTAACTAAAATATGCTGCAAATGGTAAAATATGCAAAAATATGCACTAACAAATCGATGCCAAAATTCATAAAAAGCTCTAAAACGGATAAATATATTGTTTCTGCCTTCATCAGTCGCACAAGGAAAAACATGCAATTGCATATTTCTGGTTTCCCTGCTGATTATATTGCTGGAGAACACTTGTTATTGCTTTGCCATAAATTTGCAATTTTCACCTCGAGTAGTTGTATAAAGTTTTGTGGCTGTATGTATAACAAATGTTTGATGTTGTGTTTTGAAGTGATTGTTAAATTTTCTTTTTTAAATTAATTAATTAAATTAATAAAATAATTAATTGTAATTGTCGTAGCTGTGTTTTGTATTGCTTTTTTGTTTATTTGCGTATGAAAAAAACCTAAAACTTGTATTGTTCTATTGAGAAAATAAAAATATGCAAAAAAAACAAATTCGTCGTTTGCTTTTGTTAATATTGACGTTTATTTAAAAATATAATATATAAAATCTTTTTCTGTATTTTGTTGAAGTATTTTTTCACTTGCTTTTTTAATAAATAAACACACTAATAAATAACCAACAGTACAGAGAAATGAAATGTCAGATAAATTACAAATGATTTGACAGCAGATTGCTAAGCAATAATTGCTCAAGCAATAAGAAGAGCAATCATTGCGCAATGGATTGCCACTCATGGCAATATGTGGTCTATACGTCGCAAATTTTATGGAGCAATCAAATTTGACGTTTGCCGCAATAAATATTGCTACGTGGAGACCCGGGGTTACAAGTACATGGAAGTGATCAGCCGTTCAGTTGTTTGATTTTCGATAGTGTCAAAATATTCTTACATTTTAGTTCGCCATGATTTTTTTTGTTTTCTTTATGTTTGGCTGTTTGACAGTATCAAATGTTTTTACACAAACAAAATGAATGTTTTTTTTATTGTTGATTGTTGTATACTTGCATGTACTTGGTATAAATATACTTTGTGCTGGGATGTGTTTATGTAATTTTTTTTTTTTTTTTTTTTTTTTCTTTTATTATTTAATAATTGAATCTTCATATATTAAATATGAACTAACAATAACTAATCAAATCTTATCCTAATACGTTATTTTATGTCCTGCCAGTGTCAAACAAAAATGTTCTTCATCACGGGTTCTGTTCACTTATGTATGTAGGTGTTTATCGCTCATTTAATTGGTCAAGTGCTGCAGTATCTCTTCTTCTTAAGCGAGTGTGGCCGTTATCATTTAAAATATTTCGTGCTAGTGGGTTCGGGTGCAATTCGAGCCTTTTTAAGTATTTTACTGCATATTTCGTAATCATAGTTTTAACTAATGGAACATTGAGATCCTTGTGAATATTTGAGTTTTTAACATACCAAGGGGCAGCTGTGATTATTCGAAGTAGTTTATTTTGGCGCCTTTGAATTTTTCGATATTAGAGGCCGATGCAGTGCCCCATAACTGAATACTATAGATTGGCTTTAAGATGGAGTTGTAAAGAAGAAGTTTGCAGTCGAGACAAAGAACAGAGTTTCTTCCAATAAGCCAATGAATTTGGATGGCTTTTAGTTTCATTTGAGTTTATTTTGCCTCTATATGGCTTTTTTATTATTTGATTATTGATTTTAATAGGGGGCATGATTCCCGACGCAAGGTGAATGTTAAATGTACGCATTTTTGCTCATTGACCTTTATCCTCCATTGCTTTAACCATAGTTTGAGTTGAAATGTATGATCCTGTAGGTATCGAGATGTTTCTTGACTGTTTTCGTGCACGCTTAGAAAATCTGTATCATCAGCAAATGTTGAAGTTTGGGTGTAGTTGTTTGTTGGCATATCCGAGGTATATATTAAGTATAAAAGTGGGCCCAGGACGCTTCCCTGAGGGACTCCAGCGTCAATTTGCTGAGGAGAGCTTAAATAATCACCTTCTTTAATAATAAACTTTCGACCGACTAAGTAGTTTTCTAACAGCTTAGTCAGTCATGCCAGACTTTATCAAAAGCTTGAGAAACATCGATGAACAGAGCGGAACAATATTTTCTTTCTTCAAAGGCTTTTCTTATTGCGTTTACTATCCCGCTTGTTCGGCAAATAGCAATTGTCGCTTTGCAAATAGTTATATAAGCAGCAACCCTACACTAGTAATTTCACTATCTCTAAGTAATGCATAAAAGCGACAGTTGTCCACACTGTTTTGAAACAGCTGTTGCACGCTCCTCTTTGATATTTTATTTCGTCATTCGTTTTGTGAAAATTTGCGAAAAAGGTCGTCTTTGTGTTAAGTTGTCTCAAAAAAATAAGAAATACCAAATCATTTGTGAAAAATAATATGAATTTTAATAATCTCATTTTACGTTACCCTTAAAATATGTACCTAATTAAATAATAATTTGTAAACTTTCTTTAAATGAACTGATTTTTAATTTAATTTCAATTTAATTTAATAAAATATGAAGTATGTATATAATTTTCAGAAAACATGTTTTTTCCTTTTTCATTCATATTCCCAATTTCACTAGCTATTTAGCTGGTTAGAAAATACCATTAAATTCATATTGCGGCTTTCACTAGTGAAATAACCCGAGAAAAGTAATGCAATGGGTAGACAATTATACCCCTCGTAGGACAACTCCATGTTAAATTCACCAGTCTAATACATGTAAAGTAGATTGGACAATAACTAGTGCTGGTTCCTAATGTATAGACAAATTGATAGTTCGGCACTAGTAACACGAACAAGCGGGATACGATGGGTTTGCTCAATTGTGCTGTGTTCTCTTCTAAAGCCGAATTGGTGGTTTGGAATACATCTATTTTCATTTAAAATTAGAGTTAATTTTGACGCTAACAGCTTCTCAAACATATTAGAAAGTAAGCTTGTAGGCCTATATGACTCAACTTTTGTGTGATCCTTTCCTGGTTTAGGTATCATGGTGACTAAGGAAACCTTCCACTTTTGAGGATAGTATTCAAGGCGTAAAATAGCATTGAAAATTAAAAGAATAATTTTCTTTGCTATGCTGGGTAGCTCCAAAAGCATTTTGTTGCTGATCTTATCAAAACCAGGAGCCTTCTTGGGGTTTAAATCACAAATAGCCTTTTCGGTTTCTCTTAACTCAAATCTTAGGGGAACAGCTGCTCTAGCTGCAACAGGTGGTAACTCGACCACAATATCGTGAGATATATTTGGGGTAAATACGTTTTTTAAATGATTGGCAAACAGATTTCCTTTTTCAACATCATTTCTTGCCCAACTTCCATTCGTTTCTTAATGGTGGTTTAGAGACAACTGGCCTTAGAGATTTCTAGCTGCACGCCATAATGAGTAGTCTGATTGTGGGGTTGCATCAAGTTCCTTAAGATATTTTTCCAGAGAAGCCGTTTTCTGAGTCTGCAGTAACTTTCTTAGTCTTTTTGTACACTATTTAAGTAAGTTCTTAAGTTGAGGGGATCTGTGCAATTGCCACTCTCTTCGAGCCCTCCTTTTTTCAGACAAAATATGTTCGACATCTGTGGAATATATTTTAATAGTGTTTGTTTTTTTGGGGGCAATATTGGAATGTTGAACAGCTAATTGTCAATAGAGCGATCTACATAATCCGGTGTACTGAGCGGAATATTTTCTGTGCAATGGGTACTGAGATATTTTTTATATTTTAACCAATTAATTTGCGTAGCTGTGTTTATGTATTAAGCAGTGATGTTAACCGTACGGTAGTTACCCTTTTCTACGGTAATTTTGAGCCCCAAAAGATAGCAAGGTAATTTGGAATTTGGAAATAGATGAACGTTATACAAAAAATTAAGAATGTTATGTTTCTGCAAATGCGTAGGTTACAGTGATAAGTGTAAAATATGAAAAATTAAATTACTCATTGCATATTCTTAATTGTATTTTAACTTTATGGTTGTTTCAAAATCAACAATTTTTTAAGCATTTAAAATAGCCGTAATGTGATGCATTTAACTATAGTAATTACTAAAACTTTTCAGTAGAAGCAAAAATATTACATATTTATTTTGTATTAAAGGCATATGAAAAAGAACTTTTAAACCATCGAAAGAAGATGACAAAATAGCACTATATTTTACAGCGGGCAGATATGAATATTGCGTGACAATTTTTTCCAAAACGTAAAAATATAAAAGATTTTGAGTTAATATTCTCTTGCGATATTCGAATTTTAAAAAATTCTGTATTAATTGAACGATTTGGCAAAAAAACCTCCGGTCCAAATTTAAACTTTTTAGTTTCAATCGTTTTGGCTGTGCGATCATGAATCAGTCTGTCAGTATCGCAAGAATTTTATTTATATGACGCTTTTACTTTCGTATTTTGAAATTTTTTAGAGGGCCGTACGATAATGAAAATTTAAAAGTTAACATCACTGGTATGAAGTGTATTGGTCATTGCTGCCAACTTTTGTTACCGTCAAATCGGACATCAAAAACCGCTTGAAGCCGCTAAATTTTTTATTTAACGTAAATGCTAAAGTTGGTTAAAAAACGTATCGAATAGCTTTTCCAAGTTCTCTTTTCGTAGTGGTAAAATAGGAGCTAATTGTTTTAAATTGTTTCATTCAACCGATTTTATCTTGTTATAACACACATTAAAGTCGGCAAAAGTTTTCCGTTTTAACAGTTGTTACCCTGAAGATAATCTAAAGCAGTGGCAATTGGTTTCAAAACTACAATAAATTCCTCTAATATTCCAGTTCTATAGCCGCGAAAGTGCTCTCCTTACTTAACTTACCAAGCAATTCATTTAAACTATGTTTTTAAAATACAAAATAATCCCATTTTTTATGTATTTAAACACAAAATACAAACTACTTCTATTTATTGTATGTATTTTAAATACAAAATACTTCCACGTCATGTATTTAACATACAAATACAAAATAGGTATTTGTATTTTAAATACGTATTTCAAATACTTGTATTTCAAATACTGCCCAGCCCTGCATACTTGAAATCTCTTATTTTATGAAAAAATTTTAAATTTTCAAATACCTAGAGCAAAAAATTTTATATTCTACTGATATTTAAAAAACCGCTAGATTTCCCGGAAATTTTGCCTCGATGGCAGTGTTGCCAAAAGATTTTTTGAAAAATACCTACGCATACTTAAAAAAAATCCGATTTTTCCCTACACGTTTCAAAAATTTTCCCTACAAAAATCCCTACGCGTTTTAGCCATTAAAGTATAAGAAGAAACAATAGTTATACAAAACTAATTTCATTCGCATATGCTTAGTAAAGCTCTAACTAACTACAAAAATAAGTAATAAAACAAAAAAAATGTATGTCCTTTTTTTTAAATATTAAATTTTTTTAAATTCAATGAAAAAACAAGAGGTTTAAAAAAAATATGTACCCCTGTATCCATAAACATTTATTAAGTTTACCAAACGTTTTCCAAGTAAAATTTTCATAGAAAATTGGTTTTGTAAACCTTTATTAAAATGAAATTATTTTTTTTAATACGGCAGGTAATCTTTATATGATCACTTTAATTTAATTCAGGTACAATATCAATAGGTTATTTTATAAATAATCGGCCATGTCATGGCAATCAAAGTCCCGTGAAAATGAAATCGAACAAATTTTGAAAACTCTCTCAAAAAAATATTTCTATTTATATACCTGAACTTCTTTTGAATTCAGGAAAAGCTGCTTTCATTTTTACAATAATTTAATTAAGAATCTTCGTCGATTTCAATTCCACGTTATTTGGATTCCCATGACATGGCCCTATATTTATGTATTTTTTTTGAACTGAATTTTCTAAAGTGACCATTAGTATATTCGAAATTAATGCAGCCTCCTCTTCCGTTTTTGTTGCAAAAATATATTTTAATACAAATTGAACTTAAAGTTGTGTGACTCAATTTATATCGCTTTCTTTTGTTCTCACTGCATCACCATTTGCATTGGGCAAAGCAAACTAAATCAGACTATAAAATACACAACTGAAATTAAGCTCATAGAATAAATTCGAAAAATGAAAAATGTTGAATGTAATTAAGAAACTGTATAATGATGTTTGATCTAGCTAAACGTTTTGCAAAAGCAAATAATTTTTTTATTAAAACAAGGGAAGCCAAATATTTAATAGGTTGAACATAACTTAACTAGTAAAATTTTTACTAGCATAAATTTCCAAAAATAGTTGACGGAAGTCGTTGTCGTGATCGCAGTCGTAGCTGTTTGAAATTCGAAATCACGACAACGACAATGTAAAACATAAAAGTAAAAAGTTTGCCGTACATATGTCGTTTGCGTCAATCATAATACCAACTTTTAAAAACGACTTTATTTCGACCACGACAACAACACTCATAATAAGGCCAAACAAGATATTTTCTCTGATATCTATGCCAAAAACAAATATTTTTCCTGATGAAAAAAATAAACGATTTAATTCTTAGTTCTTATAATGGTTTGAGTTTTCGAAAATTAAAAAGAACGTACAACGTTTTGCGTATGTAACTATAACGCCCATAATTCGATTTATTTTTCTCTTGATGCCTGCTTATAGATGAAAAAAGTATGTGGCAAATATGCTTTCATGCTTTAATGGACTATCACGGTAATCCTTTATATTAAATTTACTTATAAACGAAAAGTACTGTATGCTTAAACCTTATTTTTAAATTCTCATGCAATAGGCATAGGCATAAAACTTACTCTAAGCTTTGCTTTTGTCAATAATTGATTTGTGGTCTTGCTATTATCACTGAAATATGAAATAGAAATATGTATGTTTTTTGTTCTAATAAATCACATAAATTTACTGTTTATTCAAGAAATTTTTCGAAGTGTAACTTTTGACAAAAATTCTTAATTTTTTTTTGGAAAAAAGCATAAATTTTGTATTCTTTCCCTCGCAGCATTGTTATATATGTAAATCAAATCTGCAACAGCTATTTCTTCTACGCTACCAGACTATTACCCTTTTAACCAAATCACACAAAAGTTTATTCGGATAAACTGTTTTATTTATTTTAAAATATTAATAAACACGAAAAAAAGGCTAGGAAAAGCTAAATGCATCGTTGAAAAACGCTGAAAAAAAAGCTTAAAGCTAAATTAAATATCTCAAGCTAAAAAAGAAAAAATAAAGCTAAATTTAGCTCGAAAAAAGCTAATATGGTCACACTGCATCCCAGCATAAAATAATCAGTTGGCTTATCGAAGCCACCATCAATTCGCCTTGAATTCATGTTACTGTGAATGGTGTGTTGTCCTTCATTTTATATGTTGATATCGAGCAAGGTATATGTAAATATACCTTGATATCGAGTAGTGAATGCCCGCACACTATTAAACTGAATTCACTGTGATTCAATGAATGAGTTAACTCATGCAGGTCTGTAATACATACACGTATCTGAATGAATCATTTTAAAGTACCTACTTCTATATGCATAACAAAAACTTTTTGGATGCACTCGTTTAGTTAATGATACATATTTTAAAGTTAAAAGTGTATTCTGTGGTTAAAAGTAATTTTTATAAAAACCAGTGAATTTTTCTTTTCAATTGATTAAATTTAAATTCATGCTTCAATGGAGAACGTGAGTATTTTGAATTATACTTTATCCAAACATATGTACATGCATAGGTACATATGTATATACATATGTCTTAAAAAAATTTACTTAACACATTACATTTAATTAAGTAATAAATAATTTTGTGATTATCTAGAAGGAATCAGTAGTAGACTTATCGCAGGATGTTGATAATGCAATAATAAAATCTAAATTGATTTCTGGTGAATATAAATTTAGCCTAAAAAGAAAGAAAAGCAAAGTGTGGGACACCTTTGGTATGATTGAAAATTCTAATGGAGTACTTATTACAAATATAGTTGCATGCAAAATATGCCTTAACATATACAAATATGTAAAAAGTACATCGAATTTAGTTCGCCATAAATGTTATACCCTTGTTAACACTAAACGTGACAATGAGGAAGTAGATGTTGATTTGGAGACAAAGAAAAAATGTACAAAGATAATAACTGAATGGAGCGTTTTAAATTGCCGACCATTTACCACAACAGCTTATGCTGAGCTAAAAAAGTTGGCAAGCTTTTTCGTGTCTGTTGGAGCCAGTTTTGGAACTAATGTGAAGATTGAAACATTATTGCCAAATCCAACGACAGTTTCGATCAATATAAACCATCTTTATGAATTTCATACTAACGAAATTAAATCTGAGATTTCCAAAATAAAGTGTAATGGTTATGGACTTACTTCTGGTATGTGGACAGATAATTACATTGGTTCGACTTTTATATCAGTAACAATCCATTATATTTGCGAAGGGAAGATCGTCAGTCGATTGTTGGCTATGAGATCTATGACAGGGGATGCATGCACAGGTATAAGTTAAATTGGTTTTATTTTTTAGCATGTTAAATGTATTAACACTTTTTTCAATCAAGATGCTGATATTAAGAAGACATTTTCAAATGTTTTGGAAGAATTTGGTTGTGAGCTAGAAGAAGATAATCCAATTATTGTTACCGATAGAGGTTGTAATATGATTTCTGCATTCCACAGCAATAACAACGTTTTCTGCATTAATCACTTAATAAATAATATTGTAGAGCAAACAGTTGGTAGTGTACCAGAGCTAACAACATTGATAACCGATTGCCGAAACTTGGTAAACTTTTTTAAGAAATCTGGCATTAATTGTAATATGGACACGTCGTTGGAAATATTGTGCCCTACTGGATGGAATACAATATTTTATCTACTTCAATCCGTTGAAAAAAACTGGTGCGAAATTAATAATATCTTAAAAGAAAAAGGTGAACTGGACCGGATTCAATTCATCAATTTTAATAATCTAAGATCTATAACCAGCCTTTTAAAAACTTTTGAAAACTCTTCAAAAACTTTAGAAGCACACAACATTTCGACTTTACATTTAGTTATACCACATATACATCGCCTGAAAATAGTTTGTGTCAAGAAATATGATGATACGGATATAGTAAAACGAGCAAAGGCGTCTTTTTTTGAACGGTTGCAAACAGTTGTTTATCAAAATCTTACAATTTTTCACAAAGTAGCTTTGTTTTTATTCCCACCTACCAATAAACTGACACAGTATTCAGAAAAAGAGAAGGAGGAAATAATGGAAGCGTGCAAACACATTACTAAATCTTTATTTAAAACAATGCCTGACAGCAATCCAAATGACACGTTACAGCAATGTCAAAATAATGATATATTTGCTGATTTTGTAGAGAAGCATCAACCTGACAATCTCGATACCAGGATAGCAAATGAAATACAAGCATATAAGAATGTCAGCATATTAATCACGGATAAATTTGACGCAGTTCAATGGTGGAATGCTCATGAAAGCCAATTTCCACATTTGTTTAAAGCAAGCTGTAAAATTTTGGCTACTCCTGCAAGCAGTGCACCATCAGAACGAGCGTTTTCAGCAGCCAGACAACTTATTACCGAAAAACGCTGTAGTGTTTTGAACAATTTAGATTTAGTTGATAAAATTATGTTTTTACACTCAAATATTTCTGAAATTGATGATAATGTTTTAGAAGATAAATAAATATAAATATATTTATGCTACATACATACTAAGATATGTATATTTACAAATGTATTTATATACACAAATCTTTATATACTACAAACATCAGATGTTTGATTTTCAGTGCTATGCACTTAAAAGTACATTTTATATTTATTGTTTTCTTTCTTAGTTTTAACAATAAATTTATAATCATAAAAGAGAATAATTTTCGTTTTTATTGCCTGCAATTAAATGACACACGTACACTAGGGTAAGTCGAAAAGTTTCGAGGTGGTCAAATTTTCTATCATTTTTCATTTTTGACATTAGGTGTTCCCGTACTCAAAGTTCGGTAAAGTGAGAGATATTCTGAAAAAAATAATCTTCTTGTTCATGCACGAAGTAGCCCGCAGTGTTCCCAGTTTTGGGGATTTATCCCCAAACTGGGGATTTATTTTGGTACTTGGGGATAAAAATTTCGTAAAAATCCCCAGGGGATTTTTTGGGGAAAAGCACTTTTTTCGCTGGGGATTTTTGGGGATAAAATATTATTATAAATTCCTTTTTTGCAATGGCAAGACCGGTTTGGTCAAGATTTGGGCTCAAATTTTAGTATTTTCTGCGGTTTAAACTATTCCAACAAGTTCTTGAAAAAGTTTAAACCGCAAAAAGACAAAAATTTGAGCCCAAATCTTGACCAAATCGGTCTTGTCATTGCAAAAAATATGGTTTTGCACCAACTAGCGTTACTTCTGTTGAACTAAGGTTTTTCTGTAATGAATACAACCAAAATCAATATTTGTAACAGAATGCAATATAAGTTATTAGAATTAATAAGAATAAATACACACTTTAAAATAATGCAGGTTGCTGTGACAAATTTATTCAATCATCTTAAATGCACTTTTTAAACAAACAACATGTAAAACAAAATTGCACTGGCTGATGAATCAGAGGATTTTGATTCCCTAGTTTTGGAAATGATAAATATGTATGTACTGATGCATAATTATTTTGCTTTTGCGCTTTTACGTTGTTACATACTATACATGTGTACATAGATACGAAAACTCAAAGAATAAATAACATTAGTTTTAATTATATTACACAAATGGATTTATTTATATATGTATGTATATCGATGTATGCATATTTTTCCATTGACATAATATTATGTATTTTATTTTTAAGAAAATGTGTAAAATATTTGTTTTCGCAATGTAGAATACCGACTTGTCACCTTTTCGCATTTGAAATGCGATTAAAAAAAAACTTTGCGAATATCGCAATACAGAATAGCAATTGTTCGCATTTATGCATTTTCGCATCGCAATTCAGAATAAGCCACCAGATCTGATAGATGGGCCTTGTTCCAGGCCTAATAACGTCAACGCTGTTATGAACAGTAATGTGAGAATATTTTGTGTAATTAACACTGGGTCTCCACGCAGCAATTTTTATTGCTAAGCGCAAGCAAAAACGTCGGCAGAACAATGACGCAATAATTGCTGATTATATTGCTGGAGAACACTTGAAATTGCTTTACCATAAACAAACGTACAGAGAAATTATCTGTCAGATAAATGACAACTGATTTTACAGCAGATTGCTAAGTAATAATTTTAAATATGTAATCGCTTTTGGCCTATGTTGGCTTTTTGATTATTAATGAATAAATAAAAATAAAAAAAATAAATAATAATTGCTCAAGCAAATTTGGTTAATTTGATAGCATTGTTTAAACATGAATTAATTCATGATAATTTGCCAGAGCAAAAAGCGTTTGACAGCTAACTTCTTATAAGTTCTATCAGGCTATAAAAACACCCATTATAAAGGAATGGAAATGAACATGTTGAACCTTTCCTAGATATACAGGGGTGTTCGGGAAATCGAAAACGCAAGAATTTGGAAATTGTTTTTATTTTTAACGCACTTTTAATCTAATTTTTACAATTTTTGTTATAAAATTCCGTTTAATAGAGAAATATTGGTATATTTGTCATTAAAAATTCTTTTATTACAAGAAAAAGCTACATCCCAACAAACACGAAGTCAAACCTTTGATATGAAATGACTTTGTCATTTGACATCAAACACAATTCTCAAACGTTTTTCAATTGTTTGATTTAACATTTAAATTCAAATTGATAATGATTTGAAAATAAACATTTGATATCAAATGTTTTATCAATTTGATGTCAAATGTTAAATCAAATCAAAAATAAACTTGGCAATACTAAAGCGAAAAATAAATGTAATCATTAAAAATGGCGATTAAAGTTAAATTTTTTACTTTGCGGTTACATGTGTTTTACTATTAAAAATAAATTTTAATATAAAGTGAACAGCTTATTTCTTGTGAAAAATAAAAATTATTTGTGAGTAATTTCAATGATTAAAAATACGAAAAAAAGGAAAATAAAACGGGAAAGTGAAGAAAGTTTGTTGAACGATCGCGGTGCTACAATCCTCAAAATAAAAGGGAGCCAAGTAGTTTGTCTTTCCAAGAATTAGAGGACATTATTTAATCCTTAAGCTATGGTGCCGAATGTTTATCTCACAGTTTATTTAAATAAATAATAAATTTATATTAAAAAAAATAAAATATTTTTATTTATATTCCACATTGTATTATAATCCACATTTGAAAAACATTTGAGAATTACGTTTGAAAGCAAGTTGAAAATAAAGGCATTTTTCAATTTGAAAATAATTTCCCCTTTTTGTTGAGAACGCTATGATTTTCAAATGATTTTCAAATCATTATCAAACGTTTGTCGTTTGAGAAAACGTTTGATTTCAAATCATTTTCAATTTGAAATCAAACCTTCGTGTTTGTTGGGATGCAAAATATTTTGATGTATGTAACTGCATGTAACAAATACACATACAAAATTTCATAAAAATCGGTAAAGCCGTTTAAGAGGAGTTCAAAATGGAGGGCATTTTGTGGATATTTGTATGGGAATATAAATATGTACATGGTTTGGAATGAATGCAGTGTTCACTAAAATTACTTTAACTCATGAACCAATAGACATTTGAAGACCATTGATACATAAACACCTTGGTATTGACGTCACCTTCCACGTGAACTTTACAAAAACAATATCGGTTCACGCATATCATAGATAGCAATATGCCAAAAAATAAACTTTTTCGTTTTCAAGCTATTAATGCCGAATGATTTTTAATACTTCGGGGGTAGAGTCAAGTACCCTACTTGCTTATTAGAGTGCCCCTCACTTGTCCTAAAACGGATATTTAGGGTGGCCCTTAAAACTTGGATTTTTTGACTTTTTATGAATTTAACGCATTTTTTATGTTGTTAGCTACAAAATCAATGTTTTTATGTATTGAATAGTTAGTTTGGGTAGCAATCTTTCATTTTTGGGTTTTGTTGGAATAATACACTGAAAAAAAACAAAGTGGCAAAAACAAAACTTGAAAGTAAGAAAATACGACTTCTAACATTTAGCACGGCACAAATTGGGCTGAATATTATGGCTTGCAATGCAACACAGTTGGTAATGACATCAAAATCTAAAATTCTGCGGTGGTGCGTGGCGATCGCATTTTTCGTTTACAAGAAAATTAGGAAAATGTAAAAAAAAGGCGAAAAAAATGAAAAAAATTGGGTTTTTTGACCTTCATTCACTTATAACTTTTGAAGTAGGAGCGTTATCTTCAAGCACCACCGCAGAATTTTAGATATTTTAGTCATCAACAACTCTGTTGTTTTCCAAGGCATAATAGTCAGCTGAATTTGTGCCGTAGTACAAACAGTACAGCCTATTTTCGACAAATTTTATTAATTGATTAAAAAACAGGGTGAATTTAAAAAAAAACGTAAATTAATGCTACTAAAATTAGTTTTACATTAGTTATTAAGAACATAGACACTGTTTTCACTTTGGGAAACAAAATTTCTTTCCATGTGATAAGTAAATATACTCATATTTCATTTACTATTGTGATAAAGCGGCAGTAGATATTTTAGCCGTCACCTTTGCGTTCTTATTAATTACACAGCCTCACAAAAATATAAAAAGATTCTGACCCAGAAACCAGATCCACCAATCCTTATGTATTATGACCTCCTGAATGCAATGCCGCCATAAGAATTGAATTCTATCGTTGGGTTTTCATGTTATTTACAAGGAAAGTCCGCAAAGTGACCTTACCTAATTTGTAAATTTGACCATATTAAAAAGTGTTTGTTTAAATGCATGTAACTTTTAAAATTTTTGACAGATTTGATCTTACATAAAGAAATACAATTTTAAAAAATTTTAACTAACAATAAGTCAAATTTACAAAGAAACCGATTTGCTATTTCAGTTTGTGCAAAAATATCCTGAAGCGTACACGGATGCGAAAATGATTCATGATTATATTACAGACACAAATTTTCTGTATCAAATTTTCTGTAGCAGCTTGCATTGAACCACTAAAACATATTAGCACTTGTAAATCAATTGTTTACAAGTGCTTTCAAGGACGTGCTGTATCAAATATTTGAATATTTAGAGTTCGAAGAAATAAATAAAAGATCGTTCTTGAATTCAATTCCCCACAAATTTAAATTTGCTTTTAACACAGACAAGCTTAATTTGCTTACTGCAAATTTGAAAAAGGGCTCCGTGCAATAACTCCCAGGTGCAATAAGTCCCAAGAAAAAAATGAAATTAGACCCAAAAATTTTTCATACAAATGTGGGAGTAATTTCATTATGAAATAGCTCCCAGCCCTCTCGGTTTTATTTCATTTTTTGCCTGGGAGTTATTTCATAATGAAATAAAATCCAAATGAAATAAGTCCCCAAAAAAATTAACGTGGAAGTTATTTCATTTTATTTTGGTTTTCAGTGTTATTTCATTTTATTTTGGTTTTCAGTGTTATTTCATTTTTTGTTTATTAAAGAAGAAAATTTTGCTAATTGCAATTGCAGTGTCTTATGGTTACCGGCTATGCAGAGAAGCTTTAGTTAGCGAAGCCGGTGTTTGTTATACCATAGAGTATAAAATCCTTGCGCACGGCCAAAGGCCGGCTATGCAGAAAAGCTTTAGTTAGCGAAGCCGGTGTTTGTTATATCATAGAGTATAAAATCCTTGCGCCCGGCTGAAGGCCGGCTATGCAGAGAAGCTTTAGTTAGCGAAGCCGGTGTTTGCTTTAGTTAGCGAAGCCGATGTTTGTTATACCATAGAGGAGGTAATCCTTGTACCCGGCGTGCTTAAACTGCAGGCAGTTGCCATTGCAGGAGGTCAGGATATAATAAAATGCCCCATTTGTTGTCAAAATGTCGAGGACTCAATGTTAGTTTTTTGGTAACCTAATATGTAAATATTCAAGTAAAACGAATACATATATAATAAATTTCTTTGGAAGTTGTTTCATTTTTTTGGGTCTTATTTCATTTCTTTTCGATGGACTGTTTTTGGAAGTTATTTCATTAATATCTTTAGGAGTTATTTCATTATACTCATACCACAGTAATATTAATGTGGAGAGAGTGTTTGCGACGGCGAAGAGGAACGAGGATATGGAACCTCATAAAGAAATATACACCATGTGTCAGCAAATAAAAGCCCGGCAAAACAAATGCATTCACTTCCTTTTCGATATTTTGCAGTTCTATCCAACGAAGCAAGATATGGAAAATGGTGTGAAAATAATGAAAAGCTTTTCAGGAAAATAAAAAATGGAATGCTAAGGAACGAATAAAGAGATTGGAAGAGACGGAGCAAACAACAAGTAAAAAAACGAAGTACGTAGAGTAAAGTTCTATTTCTAAATTTGCTTTATGTGAATGAGCCTATGGAATTATTTAATTTATGAAATAAACTATCTGATGTCGATGTACAGAGTAATCGGATAAAAATTCTTAAAAAGCAAATAAACATGTTGAGAGGTTTAAATTATAAATATAAAAAATGAAAATAAATATGAAAAAGTTTGGCAAACAACAAATTTGGATTTAGAGTCCCAACTCAAAGAAAAGCACTATTATGTAGCTCTAAAAATTTAAAAAATAAAATAACTTGATGTTTTTAAAAGTAGAAATAATAAAGATTTCTGTTTAATACATTTCTAGTAAAATAACTAAAATTTTTTTCGCAAAACTAAAAATGTAAACTTTAATGATCGATTTAATAAAAGTTGCATACATACATATTTTAATATAAATTTGATACTATTTCATTTTCTTATAGATCTTTTTTTTCTCATTCGGTTATTTGTCATCCGATTTTCAAGTTTTTTTTTTTGTTGGAAAGGAATTCAAATTACCTTTCTAAATGTAGAATATAGTTAGTAAAAATGATTGCCGCTAGATGGCGTAAAGATAATTTTTTTTGGAAAAATGCATCAAAACACCCTGTATTTGCAAATATTTTGAAATATGTTCCACAAAACTACTCGCGATACGATTTTGTACAAAGTTGCCAAACAACATTTGGTCGAATTCTGGAAATTTAACGGTCAAAATTTTTATTTTCTTCAAGGACCTAAAAATAATGGTAATTTTGTTAATAACGGAATTATATAAAAGTCGCGAAACAAAAGTTGCTTCTGATACCCTAAAGAACCATTTTCAACAATAAAAAAGTTCTTTTTCGCAAAAAGTCGATTTTGGCATATTGCTAATCATAGAACATCAATTACTAACACGATGCAACTTATTTTTATATATACATATATATATAGAAGATGGGAAATTTGATTAAAAGTTGGAAGGAAGCACTGCTATTAAAATACCAAAATGGCCGAAAATATCCCACAACAAAACAAATAATACTATTAATGTGTGAAAATTATTATAATTGTGTTTTTCAATAAAAATTTATTGTATTTCCCTATGGTTTGAAGAGTCAACAGAACTCTGTATGCTTTGTGCTTTATACTGCTTTTTGTTTGTAAATGAAATTTTTTTTTAAATTTTTTTAAAATTTCAAGACCACAAATATTAAAACATTTTCAATAATAACGTTAGTAAACATTTATTTCATATCAATTATAATATTATTAGGTTTAATTTGTTTGTTTTACACTATTATTTATCTTGAACTTTGTCATTTGCACTTTGTCACTAACAAAATAGCTTTCGAACAATTTCCTAACGCTACCCTGCAAATAATAGGACCAGGGGGTCTACTCTCTAACTTGGTATTCTCTATCACTTTCGCAAAATTTTCTGAAAATAAAGCGATAGTGGCAATAAAAGTTAAAGATGGCGCGAATTTACAGTAATGTTAAAAATATTTGAAATTGGAAAATTTTAATAAAATATCACTTCATTTTATTAAAATTTTCGAAAAGAAAAAAAATTAAAAGAAGCGAAAGACACATGCGCAAACGTATTGAAGAGTACCAATCGCTAGATTTGCTACAATTTTCTTTCGCATCGCAATAGAGAGCAGCCCCCAGTCC
The DNA here is from genome assembly GCA_930367215.1 of Pollenia angustigena. Lineage (NCBI taxonomy): Eukaryota > Metazoa > Arthropoda > Insecta > Diptera > Polleniidae > Pollenia > Pollenia angustigena. The sequence goes on along the minus strand of OV884058.1, from coordinate 185,794,206 downwards.
AAACACGCGTGTAAAGAGTAGCCCACAATGGACTAGGACTAGTGCAAAAGTAACCCAAACGTTTGGAAAAAACATGGTCCAGGGCAGGACCATATAACCCACCTTTGGACTATTAAGGAGTAGTTTTAAAACTACTCCATGGTAGTATTAAGGCAGCAGTACATAACACGCGTATTAGTCGACGTTTGTCGTGCGTTTAAAAACTTTAGCGGATGAAAAATGCCAAGTTACACAATAAGTTTCACTTTCATGATTCACAAATTTGTTAAATTATTCTTTTTTATTCTCAGCTGATAACTTGTCAAAAATACACAACGCGTTAAAAAGTTCTAAGTAATCAACTTTCTGGCGAAAGCGCGTCAAAATATTTTGCATGTAGCTTTTTCTTGTAATAAAAGAATTTTATGACAAATATACCAATATTTCTCTATTAAACGGAATTTTATAACAAAAATTATAAAAATTAGATTAAAAGTGCGTTAAAAATAAAAACAATTTCCAAATTCTTGCGTTTTCGATTTCCCGAACACCCCTGTATATCTAGGAAAGGTTCAACATGTTCATTTCCATTCCTTTATAATGGGTGTTTTTATAGCCTGATAGAACTTATAAGAAGTTAGCTGTCAAACGCTTTTTGCTCTGGCAAATTATCATGAATTAATTCATGTTTAAACAATGCTACCAAATTAACCAAATTTGCTTGAGCAATTATTATTTATTTATTTTATTTTTATTTATTCATTAATAATCAAAAAGCCAACATAGGCCAAAAGCGATTACATATTTAAAATTATTACTTAGCAATCTGCTGTAAAATCAGTTGTCATTTATCTGACAAATAATTTCTCTGTACGTTTGTTTATGGTAAAGCAATTTCAAGTGTTCTCCAGCAATATAATCAGCAATTATTGCGTCATTGTTCTGCCGACGTTTTTGCTTGCGCTTAGCAATAAAAATTGCTGCGTGGAGACCCAGTGTTAATTACACAAAATATTCTCACATTACTGTTCATAACAGCGTTGACGTTATTAGGCCTGGAACAAGGCCCATCTATCAGATCTGGTGGCTTATTCTGAATTGCGATGCGAAAATGCATAAATGCGAACAATTGCTATTCTGCATTGCGATATTCGCAAAGTTTTTTTTTAATCGCATTTCAAATGCGAAAAGGTGACAAGTCGGTATTCTACATTGCGAAAACAAATGTCAAATTCGCAAAATTTATTCGACAACAAAATAGCATTCGCAAAGTACAAACATGTTAGTGAAAGATAATATTTTATTTATTTATTCATCATATATTTATTATTTTATTCAGGGAAGCAAGCAATAAGATCACAAAACCGCGTCAATTTGAAATAATGATATGAATAAGCACAGCCAATTTTCAAGAGGCCATTTAAAAACACCAAATGCACATCAGTCGGCAAATACTTTGTGGCAAACGTTAACTGAAGAACTAAATATCAATGGACCCCCTATTAAAGAAGCTACAGGATGGAAAAAGTATGAAATATATAAACCAGTTCAAAAATATTTGACTTTAACTTAAATTTTAATAGGTTTGGGCCGATTTTAAAGTACACACAAAACATTTTTATTATTTTTTTTATTACAGAATGTCCTGAATAAATTATTTAAACAATTTTCAAAGCCAAACACAAACAATTTACAGTATTCCACGGATAATTACCTCGACAAAAATGCCAATATTTTTGGGTAATTATGCGGGGTAAGCATTTAAACGAATACGCTTAACTACCTCGTTGAGGTAATTATAAGAATACGGTTAACTACCTCATTGAGGTAATTAAGCGAATCCGTTTGAATACCTCAGTGAGGTAATTTAACGTATTTATTTACAAGATAACTTAACTTTGATGAATGAAAAAATTTAAGACATGAATTTTTACTTTTATTTTATATTTATGCGTTTAGAGCTTTTAATGAATTTGGTATCGATTTGTTTGTAAATAATTAACATGTTTTAGCCATTGCTGCATTTTTATTGCACACATATTTTAAGTTATTAAAACATATTTTAATACATGTTCAGCAAGTAAAAAAATTGCTTAAAATTCTGGTTAACAGATGTATTTTCTGTTGCTTTAATTTCGCCACCTACATTAAATTTTCACTGTACAATTTTAAGCCAAAGCAAGTTTTTGTTGAAGATAAATGTTATTCGCAACTTATAACATAGAAACCTGAGGCATCGTTTAATAAACGATCGAATCAGAAACACTTTTTTAAGTAATCTTTTCGTGGCCGTCCCTCCATCTTGCTGGTTGTCCATGTAAACCTTGTGCGAAAAGTAAAGGCAGCAGTTTTTAGATAATTTAATAAAATTGGTTAAATATGTTTAATTGTCATAAGCGAAACCTATGTAAATTGCAAGAATCGGTCTATAATATCACGTAGTCCCCATGCAAACTTCAAACTTTAATCTCTTTAAGACAAAATATCTCATAAATTTTGTGTATCTAGATAATATATAACTCTTATATGAATCTTGACCTCATAACATAACTTTTAATGCAAAAATTTATTTGTTGAATATTTTGCTTTTAATCAAGCCATATATTGTTTTTAGGCATATTTTTTTAAAAAAAAATTGAGTGCATATTTTCAAATTATTAACATGGAAAACTTGGTTGCATTACTTGCTGTGTTTTTGTCAAATAGTACTGAGGCAATTAAACGAATGAAATTTAGGTATAATTTTGTTTTGGGAGTTAAATTTTTAAGGCAATTATCCGAATCGGGTAATTAAGCGTATGGCAATTAAACGTGGATTTTTGTTTAAAAAATGGAAGAAAAAAACGGGGATTTAAAACTCGAGGTAAATAAGCGTGAAAGGCATTTAAGCGTGGGGTAATTAACCGGGTTATACTGTATTTATTTTTGATTTGACGTTTATTGACACTGACGTATATTTGAGCAGCGTTGCCACGATTTAAAATAAATTGCGAATGCGATTGCGAAAGTCTAACAGAATACCAATTTTCTTTCGCATCGCATTTCAATTGCGCATCGCATTGATCACAGAGTATACAGAGGCGTCACGAGACAGAAAATATTCACCCCTATTATGAAAGTCGACATCGACACAAGTAGACGGCACCTCAACATTAATGGTATTTTCCGAGTCGTTGTTGACAATAATCGATTACTTTTGACAGTCAAGTGATATTTCTTAAGGCGCTTTTAAGTCGACGTCGAGTAGTATTGTCCCCGTTTTAGTCGACAGGAAATTTTGCGACGACTCAAATGAAAGTTAAAGAAATTTTAAATGAAATGTTAACATATTTATTGAATACGTTTGAAATAAAAAATGCAAATTTAAAAGAAGTTATGGGCACAAATTTAATTAGAAAATTTAACGCGAAAATTCGGAAACATTTGCAAAAATATCGAAAATTTGCGAACATTTTTAATATGAAAGGAATGACAAAAATTCGGTGAAAATTGCTAAATTAACGGAAATTCGCAAAAATTTGCTAACAGCGGCATGAAAGAAAAGTCTTATATTTATTAATAAACGTTAAAGCTATAAAGAATCAGAAAACTTACAGTAAAAATATCTTTTATCAAAAACATGCCAAAAATTCGCGAACAAAATTCAAAATTGGAAGCAAACTCTACACTTTATTTTAAAAAGCTAAATCGGTTAAAAAAATATGTCGGAAAATAGCATAAATAGCGTTAAAAAGTGAGTGAAGAACAAAAAAATAAAAAAAACAATTGGAGATGGGATTTTTTTGTCAAATTTTCGATAACTAGTCGACGTCGACACAACATTCTTATAAAATACCAAATTAACGTCGAAGTGATGTAGTCGTCGCCTTGATGTGACAACAATTAAAAATTAATGTCGACGTCGACAACGCCTTACATAATAGGGGTGATTGTGTTTTTCTGTCTTTTTCTTCGAAAGCTGCTCTTTTTGCGTTTTTTGTTTTGATAATGCAATTTGTGTAGATAGTAGCGGCCTGTTTTTACGCATTGTTACTTCACTAACAAAAAACGTTTTCTTTCTCTTTCTTCGAAAGCTGCCCACGCAAATGATTTAGGAATTTTTCATACGTCACTTTTTTCATCTCTGTATACTTTGTGGCATTGATTTTCGCATCGCAATTCAGAATAAGCCTCCTGCTTACTTGTACAAAAACAAAAAAGATTCTTTTTAGTTGTCAAAAATTTACTACACATATACAAAGCAAAAGGAAAAATGTGTATGTGTGGCATACCATAAACGTAAACAAACGTATACATGCACATGTAAACAATTTTTGACAACTAAAAAGAACATAAACAATGATCATCAGGCTTCTTGCGCAGACCTTTTCAATGGGCCTTGGCCTGGAATAGAACAGAAAAGTAGTTGTAATAGTAGCTGAAGCTGACAAATGATCTGTAGCACAACAGTTCAAAATTTAGATTTTTGCTCTTTAACTTCAACTGCATAACTACTTCTACGTAGTATAATGTTGACACTACCTTGAAACTGCCGTTTTAACTTATGACAGCTTGCAGCGCTATTCGTAACGTTATACTACAGCGATTGTTCTATTCCCCACTTTATTTAAGTTTGTCCTTACAGCGAAAAATCTAAGCGCTAGAAAATCATATGCCTTACGCGCTGAATTATGTAAGTCTGTCAATATTGATATCAGCGTTACCGTTTTAGTTTTATTTTCCTGGGGGGTTACTGCGTATTTCGATTCGAAAGAAATCATTTACGGATTCGAACAATTTGTACTGTGTATTACGATTTTCGTAATGATGACAGAGGTTGTATTTTTTAGTAAATGGGAAATTTGATGAACAATTTTTGTTCGTAATAGAGAGTGGCTTTTAAGAAAGTGATTTTTTGTTTTCAATAAAGTATGAAAAACGTCCGTTTATTCGAAACAAATATTACGAAAATCGTAATACACAGTACAAATTGTTTGAATCCGTAAATGATTTCTTTCGAATCGAAATACGCGGTAACCCCCCTGTATCATACGTACATTAGGGTGGGTCGATTTGTGGTACGAATCATCGAAATCGGCCCAGCCGTTCTTTAGATAGAATATAGGAGATTATTCACATCAATTTAGAAACCTCCGTCGGCTCATGCACAACTACTTTGATACAGATCAAAGCATGATCAATTGCATAGCTTACGATTTGATTCATTTTCAATGGCACTTCTTGTCGGAAATTGTTCATACCAACATAGAAACCTTTGCCGGCTCATGCGCAACAACTTAATTAAATACCATAGCACGATCAAATGATATAATTTATTTTGAGTAATTTTCAATGGTGCCTCCTATCGGAAATTTGTCATACCAACCTAGAAACCTTTGTATGGTAATGCTCAACAGCTGTGCTAAAGATCATAGCATGATCAAATGCACAGTTTATGATTTAACTCATTTCGAGTCATTTTCAGTGGCCCCACCTGTCTGAAATTGGTCATATCAACTTATAAACCTTCGCTGGCTCATGCTCAACAACTTTGCTTAAGATCATAGCATCGTCAAGTGCAGAGTTTACGATTTAATTCATACTGAGTAATTTTCAATGGCGCCACCTATTTTAGATTTTTTTGCTATTCTTCTTACTTGGTCAGAGACCATTCCGAATAGGTACGAATCATCAAAATCGGTTCATCCGTTCTTTAGTTATAAACGCAGTAACTAACGCCACTTTCTTTTATACATACAGATTTTACTTATTTATAGGTACATTTAAATTTTTATATATGTTATTTTTTTTATTTAATTTACTTTACATATATAAATATGTGAATGTAAATTTGTCTGTAAAATATGTAAAAAATGTTGAAGTCAAATAAATTTGATATTTTTGTCTTTATGTCTTCTATTTTTATTTTCAAAATCTCGTCGCCTTATTTAACTTCAAATTTCAATAAACTGAATATTGTTTGGAAACTTGACGGGTTTAACTTATTCATACCTTATTTCAATCTTTCCACAATATTAAACAAAAAAATGTGTACCAAAACTGAAAAGAATTAAGAGAATAAAAATATGGCTTTCAATCGGACCATCCTTATTAACACTTAAGTAATTTTATGAACACCTAAAAAATTTCAATTTCTGGTAGGATTTTCATTATTACATGAAAAAAAGTTTAGTTAATTTCAAACATTTTTGGTTGGTGGACTGTTTCTAGAATTTCCCCGTCTATCTGTGTTAAAGGGTATAGAAATAAATAAAAGATAATGAACTTACCATATTCCATAACAATATGCAATATGAATGAAATCTTGAGTCTTGAAATTGATGAATAAATAAAAAGAATTTGAAAATTTCTTAATTCTTGATTGAAGGAACTTAAATGTGACTTAAGTTTAAAAATTTGGTTCTTCATTTTTTTCTATAAAAATAAAAAAATTCGTATTAAATCTAAAAAACTTGAAAAAAAGAAGCAATCACATTTCATTTTCAGCTACTACATCATGGGAAAAATGATCAAACTTATGCTGCACCAGTTGATGAACTAAACAATCCGCACATAAATTCAAAGAACAATAACAAGTATTACAACGCCAGCGTAAACGTGATATAGCAGCAAATTGACAAGTTTCACATTTGGCAGCCATTAGATCAGGATTGTAGCCCTCAGGAGTGGAAAGTTTTTCCTGTTTAATAATTTTTAGTAAATGTACAATTTGTTGCTGAACTTCCGAGGTTATATTTTCAGTTTTTAAGTCACTTATAGTTTCTATAGAATAAGATCGCGCATTTTCTGTATTATTCGAATCAGTTGAGGGCATGTGCAAATCTTGCAGAAGAAAATCATCTTCTGGCATGTGAACTGGAACATTGTGGGAGGGGAAAAATGTTGAGGGCCTGTAATAGTGTTTTGATTTAGCCTGGCCCACTCTTCGATTTTTGGGTATACGTCCAGGTACGGGCATACCAGCGCTGTGTAATTTTTGAAAATATTTTTGAACTCTGCTGGAGACTTGGCGAGCGGTGCGATTACCCAAAGCTTTTGCTATTTTACTAAATCTGTGCATTTCTATCCGTTCTGCTGGATATTTAATCAAAAGCTCTTCGAGCAGTTTTTGTTCTTCTACAGTCCATAATTGATTAAACGTTTCAGGCTTGCTATCATCCACAACACGTCCCCTATTATTTGGTGCATCACTTTTATTGTGAGCAAATGTATCAGTATTAACATCATCCTTAGTCTTCAGTTCTTCAGGAGGCATGTCATCATAATGGCTTATTTCGGGTATCTGAAATACAAGAATTTTATATTGTGTTAATGTACAACATACTAACTTACCGTTGCTATAGTCATATAATTTGGACATATTATTTCTTCATTATTTTTAATTTTAGCTAAAAACATCTCTGGCTCTTCAAGGTAACGATTTTTGGCCAGCGCCAATTCCTCAATGTGCTGTTGGACCTTAATTTTTTGCGCCTGAAGCACAGCTATAGTACGCAACATATTCAAATAATCTTTATTGCCTCTTAAAGCCAAATGATCACTTTCAAAATAGAAAACATTTGATTCCGGTAGACTTTCTGTATCACTTTCCATTTTATTCCAATTTTTTTTAATTAAATACGAATAAAAGAAATATATACAATTCTATACAATCTAATTTTTGTACAAATAAAAATTTATTCACAATAGATATGAACAGTAAAACACAGGCAAGGCGAATTGATTACAGGTGGTCTCGTCTCGTAATTCATCGCAGTATTGAAAAATGTGGTACAATTGTGACTTTCGTGACACCTTTAAATATTTGATGGTCCTGTGGAAATCTATTTTAGCCCTTTCAAGTCCTTATTTAACTAACTACTTTAAATCGTTCAATACATTTTTCAATGTTATTTTTTCACTGTTTCGAACAGATATATATCTCAAAGACGTCGGACTGTTTTGCCAGCTGGGTCAAAATGAAACAAAAGCGGATAAAACAACATCTAAGCAATGTTCTTAACAGAATAACACACAACTTTCCTTTATTGCAATATAGTCATATCTCGAAAAATCGAAAATTTTAAGTTACTTAAGTAAAAATATAGAAACACTTATGTGAGTAAAACCAATTTTTGATTCATTATAAGCACACCACATTAGGGGAGATGATTCCTTATTAATGTTGTTATTAACATACAACAAATTGGCAATAATAACGTTTACGATAGCTACTATGTCATGATAATGATTTTGTCCTGGTTCAAAATTAACCATAATATTCGGCACAAAAAAAAAATGTTGCATGAATCTTTGAAACTCATTGCCTAATTTTGTTTAGGCAGGTCCCTTTTTGCCCAATTGCTAAATAGGGTTCGAATTTTGCGCTTCAACTGCAACGACCACTAAAACGGCGTATTCTGTGGACACAACTTTGAAACTGCCGTTTATAATTTTCGATAGCTTGCAGCGATATTGATAACGTTGTATCACTTAATGCAATTTTAAAAGCAGATTTTTAATAAAAATGCTACAACAAAAATTACAAGTCTGGACGATGACTCAAGGAAATCAGTAAAATATTGATCGAAATGGTGATGAAATTTCTAGAAAGTTCTGGAAAAGAAATAATTTTAATTCATTTTTAAAGAACCAAAAATGCCAAGGAAACTTAAAATTCTAAATTTAATCTAGTTTACCAACGCAGCTCCAAACAAACAAAATTACAAATGGTGATAGAATATTCAAAAATAAAAAGAAAATACTACATAGAAAAGGGATCGAAAACGCATAGTTTTCGAGGTATGGACCTCTGAAGTTTTCATATGTATATGCGGTTTTCCACTACATATCTGAACTCATGTAGCCAATATTGTTATCATTTGAAAGCGTTTGAATATATCTTTCTAGTTGTACAATATTTATTTAAAAATTCTTAGCCCATTAAGATGCGGGGATGATTTGACGAAAATACAAGAAATCGCGATTTTTATCAATTCAGATTTCTCAGTAAATTGTGAACAAAATCAAAAGTTGTGCACTCATTTCATTCGAAATATGTCTAACTTAATGTTTTTAGACTAATACTGTAATTTTTTAAGCATTTTTATACTCACACCACAATAGTGGAGAGGGTATTATGCATTTGTGCTGATGTGTGTAACACTCTAAAATATTGGTCCTAGACCCACCTTAAAGTATACCGATCGACTCAGAATCACTTTCTTAAGTCTCAGTTAGTCTTTACTTTCTGTTCTATTACGAATCAGCTGATTAGCTTTTGTTATTATAAAACCTGTGAAATTGATTAGTTTTTCTGTTCTGTTGCGGTTCAGTTTGTTAAAATCAAAAACTTGTTAAGTTATTGTAAGTGACAGCAAAATAAATAATAAAAAATACATATTTATGTTGAAATAAACTATTTTTTTTTATTTTAAGAATTCATAAAATTTAATTTCTTCAAATTTATTTGCATTAAAGTGATTGAAATAAAACATTGGAGGACGGTGCAAAACTAATAAATTTGTCATAAATGGCTGATAAGTTGCTACAGAAAAAGTAACTATTACAATTTCGTAACAGAACGGCACGGAACAGAACAGCAACAGAAAGTAAAGACTAATTCTGCCTTGAGTCGAACTAAGGCCGAGGCCACGCAATGAGCGGCTAAGCGTCAAGAGGCTGAGCGATGAGCGTCAAAAAATTAAAACATATGAAATACTATTGAAGTGGCCACGAAATGAGCGGCATGCGAGCGAAATTTTTGAGCGGCTAAGCGGCGTCGCTCAGGAATAAAACTTGTTCTAATTTTTAGTTGTTTTCTGAGCGTCAAAAAATAAACATGGCAAAAGTTAATATGGAGCTTAAGATTTCATCCGTACAAAGCCGACCGAATTATGGCAAGACAGATTATCAAATTTTAAAAATAAAAATATGAACGATAAATTATTTTTTTGTTTTGTCAATTTGGTGTTAACTTTTAGCAACAGCAAATCAAAGCATTTCAAAGACATACGGCAGTATTGTATTGGGTATATTTGTATATGAATGGTTTAATTCCCGTGGCTTGATAAATATGGACACATTAGCATGATGTGTTTATTAATACTGTGTTGAAGAGAGCCATAAGGTCGGGCTTGACCGACTATACTTTCTTACTTGCTTATAATTTGTTTTTGTTTTACATGTAAGTTAAGCGAACGAAGTCTTCGCTCGAAATCGACGAACAGGCTGCAATTTTTTTTTTTTTTTTTTTAAACGCATTACATTTTTATGAATACGATTTTCGCGTAATAACATTGAACAAGCCACTGTTAACAATGGCATTTTAACAACTCACCGCTCAGAAGTGACGCTCAGTAATAAGCCACTTGACGCTTTGACGCTCATCGCTCAGCCGCTTGACGCTTAGCCGCTCATTGCGTGGTCTCGGCCTAACGATGTCCGTCAGGCTGGCTATCCCATATAACCTTGTGCGCAAAGTACAGGTCGCAATTTTTAAGATAATTTGATAAAAATTTAGGTCAGAGGTTCTTATTGGCACAAGGACCAAGCCTATTGAAAATGGGCCGAATCGTAAGACCACGAGGGAAGATAGGGGGAAATTTCTTCCTCAGAAACTTTCAAACCGATTTTAATGAAATTTAAAACATAGATAGGACCATATCTATATGGACACAAAAGGTATGCATTTTTTTTTTTTAATATATATATTTTTTTACTTTAATTTTTTGTATTCTCGCACAAGTTCATTACTTGGCATCCAACCTTCTATTTCAGTATGTATCTAGAAAATTTAGAGTTGTTAGCATCGACTAACAAGTGTCTACTTTTAACCTGTTGATTAAGTTATTTTTCATTAATTCTAATTTAAAAAAAAAAAAAATAATAATTATCAGCCCACGCACTGTTGTGCGGTAGAGTTAATACATGAAATTTGACGTTTGCCGCAATAAATATTGCTACGTGGAGACCCGGGGTAAGGGAAATTTTGCAAACCTTTATTCAATTTAAAATATTTTTATGAATACGGGCATAAATGACAAAAATAACAAAGCAAAACAATTACCCATTACCTAATGCTTTAAAAAAAATCAATCAAAATAAACGTTTTATAAATTAATTTTAGTACATTTCATAGTGTGAACCCAGACTAATGGCGATTTCTTTTCTGAGAAAAATGTTGCACTAATGTTACATGTTCTACATTTGTGACCGACCATTCCTTATAAAACTTAATGACATCCCAAATTTAATGTCAACGCAAAAAAGTAAACGTTTTGTAAAATTTCCAAATTGCTAGGAAGCCTAGCTCTAACCTCGTAAATAAAGTTTTTGGTAAAACGAATGCAACTTTCTTTTATCAGTTTTTTTTTATCATTTGACCCTTAAAATCTTTACAGGCCTTCCCAAAATTGTACCCCAAATAGCAAATCTCATCTTAATCATCCTCAATATAATCGAAGTTTTAAAAAATAGTACAAAAAAAATAAATATTGTAAAAGGCACTAAAAAGCACTGTGAGAAATTGTTAAAAGCACTATAAATACCCGCTTTTCAAAAACGGGTGTTTAACAAAATTTCGGGTATTGCATGAGCAAAAAAGCACCAAAAAATACCCGAAAGGCACCAAAATGGCAACGCTGCTCAGTTCTGTTTCATCATTTATTTTGAGGACGTTTTTTTCTAATGCTCTCACATAAATACAATTATTCTCTTAACAATGCTACCATACTTTCATTCAATTTCATACATTTTGTAAACAAAGAAAAATAAGAACAAAAGAAAACGAAAGAAATGAGAGAGAATTTGAAGTTACTGCCGACGTTTTAATTATGGGCTTTAAAATTTTTGCCTGAAGTTGAAGACTCAGTTCTGTTTCATCATTTATTAAGTAAAATCAGTTTGAAAATTACACTCAACAAGGAAACACCCTTATTTACATTGGTCCTTCCAAATTTTAAAAGAATTATTAAAATATTGTGCTGGCTATTCATAGAATAAAATTAAATCAGGCAATAATTACAATATCAAAAAATAATATAAATATATGTACATACATATAAATATATTGAAAAAAAAAAAAAAGTTAAAATGTCTGAAAATAGATGGAAACTCTATGGTAGACAAAAAGACATAAAATTTACAATTGAAGGCATTTTAAATAACATTTTCTTAGAATCTGAACATCGAGTAAACATTAAAATGAACACATTAGAAAATCTGTGGAAGGAGTTTGCCATCAATAATGACAAAATTCAGCGTGAATGTTTTTTAAACAATGTTTTTTTTTGTGGAACTAACCATTATGACGATATGAAGATAAAAGTACGTCGAATATCTGAAACTTTCATTCGGATGCTGGATTCTCACGAAAAGGGAGGTCATCAAACAGCCGAAGCACTCAAGAAGGTTGAAAAAGAAGTAGTCAAGCAGAATTTGGAGGAAATTTCTACATCAGTAGCTGCGGAAAACACCGACAAGCAACAACAAATACAGCCTAGCATGAAAGCGAAAGCATTGCTGTTAGAGTTTGATAGATGCATAGGGAGTCTGAAACAAGAATTCAAGGAAATTGATCAAATTGACGATAAGTTCGTGTTAGAAGAATCTAAGGAATCATGGCAAAAACAGCATGATAATATAAGCGATATCTACATGAAACTCTGTGTGGATTATTTGGTAAATGATGAAAAAATCATCGAAGGCAAGGCGGAAATTGAAAATCAACATCGACTTGCATATAGAAAATTTCTACAAAAGTTGAATGCATTGACTGAAGTGGAAACAACAACAATAGCGGAGGAAAATACCGACAAACAACAACAAATACAACCTAGCATGAAAGCGAAAGCATTGCTGTTTGAGTTTGAAAGATGCATACGAAGGCTGAAACAACAATTCGAGGAAATTGATGAAATTGACGATAAATTCATGTTAGAAGAAGCAAAGGAAACATGGCAAAAACAGCATGATAATATAAGCGATATCTACATGAAACTCTGTGTGGATCATTTGGTAAATGATGAAAAAGTTGTCAAATGCAAAGAGGAAATTGAAAATAAACATAGACTTGCAAAACGAAAATTGCTACAAAAGTTGAATGAATTGACAGAAGTAAAAAGAGCAGTCATATTAAATAAAATTAAGATACCTTCATTTAATGGGAACATAGAAGAATGGTTGTCCTTTCATAATATGTTTAAAAAGTTTGTGCATGAGAACAAAACCCTGTCTGACGTAGAAAAAATGTACCAGCTTAAATCTTTACTAAGTAATGAGGCATTTAATATTATTAAACATCTGGCTGTATCTGAGTCCAATTATGCAGCAGCTTGGGAGTTACTGAATCAACGATTTGACAACAGGCGAATGCTATTCCAGTCACTCATAGACAGACTAATACAGCAGCCAAATGTGAACAGCAACAACGCAGCGATGATGAAATCGTTGTACGACGTCACAAATGAATGTATGCAGGGGTTAATAGCGATGAAATGCAACATTGAAGGAGCAGACGCAGTCATAGCTCGTATAGTCATCCAAAAGTTAGATAACGCAGGATTGATATTATATGAGCAGCATACGAAAAAATCAAAAGAAATTCAAGTACTGTCTAATGTACTTGCATTTCTTGAAGAGCAGTATCAAAGCTTAGAATTTGCGAAAAGTAAAAAATCTTACAATTTTAGCAACAACATCTCAAATGAGAAGCAAAGGCAACAAACAAAAGCATTGACAGTATCATTAGAGAACGAACACTGCTTGTATTGCGAAAAAGGGGGCCATACAACAGAATTTTGCCGACACTTTCTTGCACTGGAAGTTAAAGAACGCCTTGAGTGGGCGAAAATAACAAAGACATGTTTTCAGTGCCTTACTCATAAATTCACTTACAACTGTTTAAGCAAGTCAACATGCGCTACCTGCGGGATGGCACATCACAATATACTACACATACCATCAGTTTCTACAAGTGTGCTAAGAACCTATAACGATTTTTTATTGCCTACCGCACAAGTACGTATGATAACGGAAAAGGGAGAAAGTATCCCATTAAAGGTATCGATTGATCCAGAGTCAAAGACAATTTTCATTGATGAAGAATAAGGAGATTGATTATTCGAATAGTTGCTATTTTGTTGCGGATTTTCAAATAAATAAAAATTAAAATATCAAAATAAAAATGTAAAAAAAAGAATTTTATTTGTATAAAAACAAAACAATTCACAGAGGTAAGAACCCAAAGAATACATAATTATGACTTAGAATTTTTAAAGAATTTTGGTTTTTAAAATTTAGAGGAATTTAAAAGTTTTATATTTTAGATTTTCTCCCAATTTTAGTATGTCTATGTGCCATAATTGGTGGTAATACCAAATCATGGGTAGAAAGCAGGTACCGTTACAGTTATTCCTTTTTTCATAAGAGTCAGATGAAAACAATTATTTTTTGATTATTATTTTTTTGAACAATTATAACAGTTACTTTCAGATGTTTATATTTATTAACAAAAATAACTGGAATTTTTTCAATATTTATTTTTTCAATCAAAAATAACAGTTATTTTATGATTTTTTTTTTAACAAAAATAACAGAGATATTTTGGTTTTTAATTTGTTGAGCAAAAATAAAAGTTATTTTCTAACGAAATGTACGTGCAATAATAATTAAGTTGACTTTAAATATTTATTTTAATGTGCAAAAGAATTCCCAATGATGATTACACATTAAAATAAACATTTAAAGTCAACTGAAAGTCCTAATTATATTTTTGAAAAGAATAGTAACATGAACATATTTTTGGTATGAAATATCTGCCCATTCGTCGATTAAAATTGAAAACCTTCCATGACTTTGTTTGATATTTTCAATTTTATCTTTTAGTTCTTGTTGTTTTTTTAAAAAGCCCTAGGCCCGTTTTCACAACTCACCGATAGCTTAAAGTAGACTTTAACCTGCCTTATAAAAAGTGTTCCTTTATTAAAACTTTACTTTAACCTACAGTGAGCGATAAAGTTAATTAGGGTTCATTATACCTGGTAGGTTAAGTGAAGTTGTAATAATGGAACACTTTTATACGGTCGATAAAATCCTACCTTTAGCTAATGGTAAGTTGTGAAAACGGGCCTTAATGTTATAGTGTTAAGCATGAATCAAGGCAAATTCATAAAGGTGACTTTTTCGATTCATCTGTTTGTTGTTTATTTTTTTGTGTGTTTACTGAATGTCAAGCTTTGTTTACATTTTGTGAAAAATAAATAAAAGTTTAAATAGTTGAAAAAAAACTTATTTAAATTTTATAAAATAAAATAAAGTGAATATAAAATATAAACGCAAGAAATTAAAAATACGTAAGGAATAAGTAGAGCCACAATTAATTTGCAATTTAGGACTTTCTTAGGCAATTGTTTATATTTTATTAACAAATATTTTATATTTTTAACAAATATTTTTGACATTCACTCTAACTTTTTACAAAAACAAAATACATAGAATTTTCAATAAAAAGGGATAGCTAGCATAACTCTATCTCATGATGGGGTCACCTTTTTAAATTCGTCTTGGCATGAATATATGCTAGAAATACATAAGAATTTATCAGTTGCCTTAAGTGGCATTCCGTCCTCGGTCACACAACGAGCTAGTATTTCAACCAATGATTCATTTTTGGTAGCGTATTTCCAGGGTTGTGAACTACAGTTAGGGACAAAATTGTTCACAAATTTAGCGTTATTGGCAAAATAGGCTATAAATTTTTGTTTTATTTATAACTATTTAAATTTTTTTAACTATATGAAAAGTAGAACATTTCAAGAACTCAAAAATAAAAACTTTTCCAAAAAATATATGTTCATAATATTTTACACGGTATCAGTATTGTCTTCTGGATATGAACAATTATGACCCTAGTTAGAGATTATTGTTGTATTTGGGTCCTAGCGTTTGGTATGTTGTCCATTTGCTCTTTTAAGCTGCCTTAATCTTTTTTTCCATTCTTTTACAAGAGTTCTTAGCAGTTTTGGCTCTATTTTTTCCAAGCTTTAACGGCAAGCTCGCTAAGCTTATATCCAGTGTTAGGCGGGTTCCTCTGAGCAAACAAAAAAGTGGTATTTTGGAAAGGACCAAAGTTACTCAAGTGGCTACTACTCTGGCGACTAATTAGGTAAAATTATTTTCGAGTTTTTATTTTCTTCAAACTAACTTTTAGGTATTTCTGAAGTATGCTTAATATTGTTGTCCTGCATAATGATATCACCCTGTCGTGATTCTTAGCCGAATATGGCTTATCTTGGAATCAACGGGGGTTTAATGATGATTATGTAGTGCTTGGCACACATTTTTCTTCTGAATTAGCGGAGTGTTCGAAGCTGGTTCCCGCGAAAACAATCTCATGTCATTTATGAGATCATCAAAATTTTAACATTTGGAATTATTTCACTCTTTTACGCTAACACTTTTACGCCAGCCATGTTAACACCCGTCAGCCTGCCTGCAATCCGATAATTTTTGTCCGATCTAAGCATGTTACACGAATTAAATCTTTAAAACTGAATTTTTCTTACTTTTTTGCAAACTTCAGCCGTTTTCAGCTGTTATTTTTGCTAAAAGATGGGTTGTCGCTCTTTATTCTAGCTACCAATCTACTAGAACTTAAGCAACTTCGTATGTTTTTAGAGCTTACATCTAAATTGTACTCTATGCTCAGTATTTGCCGTACCTTAATAGCTATACTGACTACACCAGTAACAATAAGTCGCTTTGATTCGCGAAAATTATTTGGCTAAAGTTTTTTTTTGGGCGACCAGCTTTGTTGCTTTTGGTATCCAAACTACACTTTTTTTTATTTAACATTCAAATCTCTCTGAATTGTTGTATTTTGTGTGATCTTGCGATGTGAGACTTCTTTTTATAAATTTTTCACAATGCTTTGTTTTAAAATTGCCGCTTCTGACTTACAGTTCTTGAAGAAACTAGGCAAAATTTAACTGGTCGATTTTTTTTCAAATTTTAAAAATATTTAATATTAATGAATTAATTGACTCACTTTAAAAGCAAATCCCACAGATTAAACTTGAAATTTTGTTGGAATTTTTATGACAGATTCACACAGGGTCAATATTGTTCACACATATGGTTTGGATGTTAGCTTAGTATTAATATAAAAACAAACGGTACTTTTGAAAATAAGTTTACATAGTATTATTTTAAAATGTAGAAACCCATACAATAGTTTTTGAAAGTTTCCAAGTTGAAACTTTAATAGTTTTCATGATAAACATAAATGTTTTATAATTTCGTGAACAATTTTGTCCCTAACTGTATTTCTAATCAAAAAGCGCCGTGTCCTCAATTAAAAAGCGCTAAATAAAATTTAAATTAAAAACTTAATGAAATCTTTAATGCCCAATTTTCAGGATAGTATTTAACTCAATATTAATTTAATTTTCATAACAAACTTAAATCGTATTTAAAACAGATTGGTTTTTAGAGTTTTATTTGAAAAGTCTTATTTTATTAAGATAAAAGTATGGTAGCACTACTAAATACAAAAAAAAAATATAAAAAAGTGTATTTTTTTACAAGGTGGCCAGAAAAAACAGCTGACTGTAAATACTTTGCCTGTTGTTGTTGTATTGTTGTGATATTGAGGCCACCTTGCTAAAATATTACAATGGAAACTTAAGTTGAAATTAAGTGTACCACATCGGTGACTTATGCTTTAACCACATTCGAGACAGCAAGCTACCGACTTCAATATGTCAAAAATAGAATACATGTGTGCATATAAAATTGATTATTTTCACGACGACACAGCTACATGGCTGCAGGTTGTTGTCTGTGCTTATTTTGTCGTTGTAGTCAAATTAAACTAATTTCTATTTTTGTCCACTACAAAACAGAAAAAGTGTTGCTAATAAAAAAAAATATTTAAAGAATGAGTGCTTAAAATTTTATTTTTTTATTTTTTTTTGTTTAACAGAAAAGAACCGGCTTGATACAAGAATATTAACTCGGCTCAACACCAAATTGATATTTATATAATTTTTTAGTATTCTTGAAAAAAGTTCTA
The DNA here is from genome assembly GCA_930367215.1 of Pollenia angustigena. Classification (NCBI taxonomy): domain Eukaryota; kingdom Metazoa; phylum Arthropoda; class Insecta; order Diptera; family Polleniidae; genus Pollenia; species Pollenia angustigena. Next base: position 185,776,175 of record OV884058.1, on the reverse strand, counting down.
TAGGACCATGTTTTTCACGCTAACGCTCCTAGTTAAGCAGTTATAGGTCGTAAAAGTTGCAAGATACTTTTTCCATATCTACTTAGGTGAAAAATGAATCTATAAATTATGGGAATCAGTGGAAAATGCTTCAAAATGTGTTTTACATGGCGTTTAAAGCATACCGATTTACCAATTAAGAGGTAATATTATATATTCATACTACGTGGCTGCCATTTTTTTTTAACAAAATTGGCTTTATCTTTAAATTATGTCGATATTTATTTATTTAACCCTAGATATTTGCTAAATAAACTTTTTCTTTTTTGCGGGTTTTCGGCCTTGCGGAACACTTAATTAATTATGTTCATATTACAATAATTAAATATGTAACAAGTACATAAATTGTTACTACATATATATTTATATATTTTTACACAAACTAATAAATAAATTGAGAAATTTTCCAAAATAAAATTTTTTAAAGCTTAATAAATATAAAATTCAATATGATGGAGTTACTAAAAATATGGTTTATAAAAGCTTGAAGTATTTTTCCCTATATATAGTCTTTTGAATTGTATTTTAAGAAAAATTTGTATTACAATTTTGCCTCAAAACACATTTCAAACTTGTTTTATTTTTTATGAATGCGGCAGATTATGTTTTAAGTTTAGTTTTAGTTTAGTTTATTAGTAGTATTTATAATACTTTTAAATGACATTTTAATTAGATTACAAGAAAAAACATTACAAGTCTGATTAACAATTACAAATTTTTTATAAAATCCACAGTTTTTTTTCTAAAAAGATTTATATTGGATTCATTCTTCACATCATTCGGCATCATGTTGTATATGTTCAATCCTTTGCTAAATAGTGATTTTTGCATTGCACTTGTATCTGCTCTCTGTGGTCTAAAATCCAAGGCGTTCCTGAGATTATATGGCTGAACCTCCCCAACATACCTTATTTGTTCGATCAGGTAATCAGGTGCATTTCCCATTTTCATTTTCTGGATAAAAAATATTGTATTTAACTGCAGCCTTTGTTGTATATTTAGCCATTTTAATGTGTCCAACATATTTCTAATTGGAGTGTAACGGTTGCATTTTAAGATTGTGCGCATAGCCTTATTTTGTAGTTTTTGTAGCCTGGTTATTTGTTGGTCTAAACAGCATGTGAACAATATAGTTGATCCATATTCAAAGTGTGGTTTTATCATTGTGTTATATATGTTTATTGCGGTTATTATTGTTACCTTATTTCTCACACGTTTAAAAAAGCCTATTTTTTTGCCAATTTTTCTACATACATATTCGATATGTTCTTTAAAGTTTAAATCTTTGTCAATTAAGAAACCCAGGTATTTTATACTTTTTACTTTTTCTATAATTACATTATTTATTTTGAATATTTTATTAGAGTTCATATTAATTTCCATTAACTTGGTTTTATCTTCGTTTAATTTTAATTTATTCATTTTCAACCACCTGTTTATATTATCCATATCCTGGTTTAAGTTTTCATATAATAATTCTTCATTTGCTGCTTCGGTAAAAATCAATGTGTCGTCTGCATATAGTACAATCTCGCATTTCTCTAATGTATTTTCCATATCATTTATATATATAATAAAAAGAAGAGCTCCTAAGATTGATCCCTGAGGCACCCCAAAATCATTTTCTATTGAATTTGATATTACATTATTAACTTTTGTATATTGTCTTCGATTCGTTAAATAAGATCGAAACCATTGTAGTTCTACATCCTGAATTCCATATTTAGATAGTTTTTGCAAAAGGATATCCCTATCTATTGTCTCAAATGCTCTTTTGAAATCAAGGAAAATTGCCAATATTTTATTTTTCTTCTTTTTAGACTTCCATCTGTTTACAACATAATTGACGGCTGTTTCACAAGAATATTGTTTTCTGAACCCTGATTGGTATTTTGTTAATAAGTTATGTTGTTCCATGTATTCTTCCAATTGTCTTTTTACTATTTTTTCGATTACTTTTTCAAAAGTTTTTAACGTATTAATTGGTCGGTATTCTTCACATTTAACTGTATTTTTAACTTTTTCAATTGGTAAAATCATCGATTCTTTCCAGCTATTTGGAAAAACGCCTGTCGCTAGTGATTTGTTTATAATGCTCAATATAGTATTGCCTATTAAGTCCCAATTGTCTAGAATTATATTACTTGATATTTTTGTATAGTCAGGTTTTTTTTTTATACTTTTAAACATAATTTTTAGTTCTTGTAGGTCTATTGCACGAAATTTAAATTTTAAGTTTATCACAGGTATTTGATTTTTATATTGCACATCTTCAATGGAACATCTGATTTCCTTAATACTGTTTACGAAATAATAATTAAAATTTTTGGCTATTTGGAAATTATCGTTATATTCTATTTGCTCATATATCACAGTTTTTATTACACTTTTGGCATTTCCCAGGACTAGTTTTTTAAGTTCACTCCACATTTCTTTTTGGTTATTTGCATTGTTTATTTTATTGTTTATATATTTGTTTTTTTCATTTTCAATTTTCACTTTATAGATATTTCTTATTAGTTTATAACTATTCCATGCATTATTTGTATTTTCTATGAGTGCAGTTTGATATTTAAGAATTTTATCCCTTTTTAATGTTCTAAGTTCATTATTAAACCATATTTTATTGCCTTTTTCATTTATTTTCTTTTTGTTAGTAAATTTTTTAATTGTGCTTTCGAAGCATTTATCAAAATTATATACATTTTCACTTAATTCACTTAATTCATAATTTTTTAACACTTCTCTTAATTCATTTTTGAATCTATTTTTATTGTATTTAAAAATCTCTATCTCCTTAATTTGATTTTCTTGAGCTTTACATTCGCACTCGATAAAAATGTCAATGGATTCATGGTCAGCTATTTTGTTATTTATATTATTTTTTACCGTGATTGTTCTATTGTTTGTTATTATATAATCTATTAAGGTTTTTGAATTTTTTGTTATTCTAGTATATTCGTTCATTATTTGTTTAAGTCCATTATCGTTAAGAATACTTTCCAATTTGCCTGCATAAAAGTCATTTTTCCAGTCCATGTTAAAATCTCCGACTATTAAAATATCACAGTTTTTTTCACATATTTCTTCAATAAAATCTTGAAAAGTATCGCAGAATTCTGATTTTGAGCTACTTGGTGATCTATATACTATTATAATAATTAATGTTTTTTCATATTTCGCCATAAATGCACTAATCCAATGATGACTGTCTTTAATATTGTCTTTAATTTTTTTAATATTCCAATGCTTTCTAACATACATAACTAAACCACCTGTTCTAGACGAATTTGTCAATGTACTGTAATGATCGTATTTCTTAATTTCAATTTCACTTTCATTTATATCTTTAGTTTGATGTGTTTCAGACAGTATTATGAATTCGGGTTTATTTATTTCAGCTATAATTTCCAATTGGGTAAAGTTATTAATTAATCCTTGAACGTTTGTATACATGCCATATATCTGCTTTGATTGTTAAAATGATAAACCAATCCTTTTCTTTTTAATATTTAACTTATTCAGATACACCGGACATTCTCGGTTATTGGTGCCGTGATTTTCATCAAGACCTAAATTTAGTCGTTTATTTTCTTTCATGCAATTAACACACTTTATAATTATTTCTTTATTACATTCTTTACTCCTGTGGTTTCCATGGCATTTAAAGCATACAGTTTCATTCTTGCATTCCGTCGATTTATGGTTATAGCCTTGACATTTATAACATTGCATAATGTTTGTACCATCAAAAACCCTACATCTGTCCCATCCTACATTCAGTTTTTGACTTTCCATTACTTTTGGATACGATTCATTGTCTATTTTCAATTTTGCATTATACATTGTTCTATTATATCTTTTTGTTTCAAATACTTTAACAACTTCTATCTCACCATTTTTTAGTATTTCATTTTGTTTTTTTAATTTTTCTACCAATTCTTTATCTGACATTCTAAAGTTTAAATCGGTTATAACGATTTGCATATGAATTTCTTTTGGCACTTTAATTTCATAGTCTTCACTAATCTCGCATTGTATCGCCTCTTTGATTTTTTCGCGTTCATCTACATTTTCACTCTGAATCACAACAGTACCGTTTCTTCTGTTTTCAACATTAGTTATTTTAAAATTAATTGGATCAACTTTTTTATTTAACTCCGCTTTTGTTTTCTCAACACTTTGTTTTTCTTTTGGTTTAATAATTAGGGGGACATTTTTTGATAGGTCTGGCATCACTACATTTGTTTTCAAAGATTGCGCGTACGACATTTTTGTTGCTTTTTCATTTGTGTCTTTTATAATCTTCTTTATTTCGTTGCACATTTTAACATTGTTTTTTTCAATTGTTTCACACATATTTTCGTTTTTATTTTTTACTTCGTTTACATTTCCATACAGGCTTTTAACTTCTTGCACATTCTTTTCACATAATTTTTGTATGTTATCAATTTTTTTGAATCTCTCATCATACCGTTTTTCTATTGCTTGTAATAAGGCTTTAATTTCATATTCATTCTGTCTCAGCGAACTTTCAAATTCATTTTTGTATTCTAGCAATGATTGTTTATTTTCAGCAACGCTAGTTTGAATTTCCCTAATAACAAGATCAACGTTTTGAATATACAGCATACAATCATGGCAAATAAATCTTACAAAATTGTCTTCATCAATAATATTTGCCGAGTATTGGTCAATACCGGCACATTTCTTTGTAAAATGATACACTTTATCACACACTCCATTAGTATATTTTAATAAATATACTAACAAAATTTTAAGTTTTGTAGAAAAATCTTTCAAGAAATATTTAATTTGGAAATTTGCTCTTAAAGGAATTTATAACACATCATGTGAAAGATATTTCGAAGTAGTTTTTAATAATACTAGTACTTCTTTGATCCAATTTTTACTTAAATTGCAGTTGTTGGGCATCACTTGCGCAGAAGTAAAGTTTAATGATCGAAAAACATCACTTTAAAGAAACTTGACATGACTTTTATGTGTCAAAAGTTTTTTTTATGCAGCAAATTATGGCAATTATTGCTGCAGTTAATTTTCTGAAGCAATAGCTTTTGACATACAAGAAATCGTTTTATTTTTTTTTTTTTTTTTTGTAATGCTTTTTCTTGTCATTTATAAGAAAACTGTCACTTGTTGGTTAAATATTTTTAAAGAAATTTGACATCGTTATTGTTGATAACATTTTTATTATTATTTTATGTTTGCTTATAAAACTTTTGAAATTCAAACTTTGCACAGCTGTTGTGCAGTTAAAAAGTATTAGCATCACAACTGCAACTGGTAATTACGAATCAGAAACATCATTTTGCATCACTGCAGCATTGATGAACAGTTTTCATGCATTAACGTACGTACCTTTATTTTTAATTGGATTTTGCCCTGCCCCTCCTGAAAATTTCATCAAATTGGCCCAGCTTACACATCCTATTTTATATATATAGATTTTATTTTTATAATAATTTTCTATTAAAAAACTATATTTTTTTAAAAGAAATAGATTAAATAAATGATTTCAACAATAAAATTCATCAATATTATTTTCGGTGATATCCTTTAAAGGATATAAACAAGCATTCGTTTTTCAGACGTATCGTTATCTTTTCAGGACAAAAAATAAGGTTATCTTTCTAGGGTTAAGACAACTGGTTGTGATCAGTTGTAATTCTTGTTATGTTCTTGTTCACTGCAATATAGCAAAGTTGTAAACCATAATACAAAAATTAAGAACTCGTTAAACAGGCAGTAACTTATTAGTTTGCTGCCTTCTTTACTTTAAAAAATTTTGGCAGCATCTATAGGTTTGTGATTGCCAATGTGTTAACAATACGGCAACTGATATACCAAGCTGTAAGTTGACAGTTGCCAAACTTAATTTAATATTGGCAGCTAGAAACACAACTTCAGTTGTTGCCATTCGTAATCGGCCCATAAATGTGTTATATATCAGCACAAATACATAATCCTCTCTTAGGTGGAAGATAAATGATGCACTTTGACAAAAAAAAAAAAAAAAAATAAAAATTTTTTTCAGGACCATGACCTAAAAAAGATGTGTGGTTATTTTCCACCTATGTATTTATTTTTTGATGGATTTGTTTAAACGTACTAGGGTGGAAACTTAAAAAATATAACATTCCACTAGTAAATAATCAATTTTAAAGCAAAAACACTTTTCTTTTTTATTCTACTCGTAACATATTTAATATAAAGCTTTTCTTAAAAAAAAAAACTAAGTTATTATTCAACACAACACTTTAAACTATTCCTTTTTCTGCTCAGCAGCCGGCGTTGTTTCTTTCAGCTTTTCTGGTGCATTTGTCGTTTCTGTTGACTCATTTGCCATTTTTGTAGCAATTTTAGCTAACTTTTCACGTCTATAATCTTTACGAGCCTCATCCAAAAGTATGTTATGAATTAAATTACGATTCTGTGAAAAGTCAGGCAATAGAGATGGATAAGGATTTCCCCTTAACTCCAGCACAGCTTTTTGATAATACATGCCGGGATAGTCTCGGGGAGCCCTATACATACGGGTATACGAAACATTGCTATTTTCAAAACGTGGTACTAAGACTTTAAAGAGTTTGTGGACCAACTGCTTTTCCAACAACCAATAATCAGCTAATTCCATGGTTGCTTTATGACGATCACCATGACGTATGGCATCGGAGATTAACTGTGAAAAATACGTGAATATTAAATATTTTTCTGAAAAATAAATATAATTTCCTTACCAATTCCACATAGCCTCTAGCTTCATCTGCCCTGTTGTGGTACAATTCTATGCGCTCATGTTTGACTAAAGCTGTTACTGTTTTCCGTAACTTCATTAGACGTCCTTCTGGCCCATTGGGATTTCTTAAATTACGTTTAGAAGGCCGAACTGCAAAACGCAATTGAGACATTAATTTGGTGACTTCAGCTTGGTTCATTTTTGGTGTTTTATTTAAGATTATTAAAAATTATTTTCTCTAAAAACTTTGCTGCATTAAAATTTACGTAAACACACTTGTACTGACATTTGGCTCATGCGGCTAGTGATGTAGAATTTTCTGTAATAAACGATTACTTATATAATAATATTGAAAAGTACGTCCAAAACTTTAATGAAACCTTTTGGTTTTATAATTTAAATTATACTACAATACTTTCTCATTGCTAAAAAATATTTCCTTCTTTTAAATTAATTAAAATATTACAATATATGGTTTATCCTAAAATATATTGATTACTTTTATTATTGTGATTGCTGAAATAAGGTTATATCATCTCTGGCTACTATTGTGAATGGTTTGCCTTCATTAATAACATAAATATACCGTTAAGTACAAATGTAATTTGTAGAGAAGCAACTGTATTACATATTTGGATTTTGTGTGTTGTTTGCTGTTCTGTTTTAGTCAAAGAGTCTGTAGTTTTTCTTGTGAAATTTTTTAAAAAAAGTTAATAAAAACATAAGTCTAGTTACTTATGTTTTGATTTACATATAAAATTAAGAAATAAAAATCTTGAGCTTAAAATTGAAAATTGTTGAACAACAACAGTTTTTGTTAAAACTTTTCGGGTAAGTTAAATAATTTTTACTAGTTTTCTAGCGATTTATTTAAGTAATTTGGTATTTGAGTAAAAGATTTTTTTATTGAACTGAATTGAAAAAGTAATCAAAGACAGATGTGAGAGACCAGCGTTATTAAAATTTAACAGCAGTGACTAACTTTAGCGGTTTTAGTCTTTGTGATAAGTTTATAACTCTGCTATATTTCCTACGATTTTATACTACAAAATCTTTTTCGTATGTGTTCTTATTCGTAAAATGAAAATTGATATAGAACTTATTTGGTAAAGAATCACCGCTGTGTTCATTTTCTAAGAATTGTTACAAATTTGTAATAATTGTTACAAGTAAATGTTACAAGTCAACGTTAAAAGTAAATTTACAAGTAACAATTGTTACAAATTTGTAAAAAATTTTAGTAAATGAACACAGCTACATATTCTTAAATTTATTTTTTTATACTCCCCACCACCACTAGTAGTTAATGAGGGTATTTTAAGTTTGTTATTCCTTGTGAAACTTTTTTATTATTCATCTCAGACCCCATAAGGAATATATGTACATATATATTCCGGCTCCTTTAGTTATTCTGAGTCGATTTAGCCATGTCCGTCCGTTGAAAACACGCTCCCTTTCGAAAAACTCAAAAGAAAAGAAGTGTTAGTCTCTTAATTATCCTAAGCAGTTTTGGATTGAAATCCAGCACTCTGTTTAGTAGGATGAGAGTGAAACCAAGACCCTAAAAAATTGATAGTTTTGTTACAAAAAGTGTGTGACTATGGTGGTATGATGCACGGATATAAAAAAGATTTTGCACAAATTAATTCTATATGTGTAGAAATCACACTGTTAAATTTCGTAAAGATCGGTACATAATTTACCATAGGCCCCATAAAAAGCCTAGTCTCGAAATACAGTTTAGTACGCCTTAAACCGTAACGAATGTTTTTGAAGCAGAATTTGGTCTTTCGTAAATTCATGAGGCTTTAAATCAAAGTAGAAAATGCCTTGAAGATCGTCCCCTAATTTACCATATTCCCCGTATAATGCCCAGTGTGGGAAATTATTTAAAGAGGTCTAAAACCGTAGCAGAAAAGTATGTTGTGGTAAAATTTGTTTCAATGTAGCTTCATATGGCCAGAAATAATACCATGCAATTTTGTAATAATAATAAAACATAATAATTTTGTAATAATTTACCTTAGGTTCCATAATAAGCAGCCTTCTGAAACCCACTTTATCTATAAAACGCTATATATGTATAACAAATTTTACAATTTGTTCTAATTTAGGTTATTTTAATACCAGAAAACACTCTACTCTAATTTAGTGATTATTGGTCCATATTTTACCATGGTTCCAATATGAGGGGATTAGAGCACAAGGGGTTTAAGTGCGAAACAACCGCTTCTGTCTCAATATTTAAAATTAGTCACTTGAACCCCTTGTGCTTTAAGCCCCTCATATAAATTCCCATCTATAAAATAATTTGTGTTCAGCTAAAACTGTTACGAATCAAAAGCATAACGCTTTCTGATTTTCGGTCAATAATGTAACATATCGATGCCTTACTTTCTCAACCTCGTATCTTAAAAAAATACAACTTTTTAGGAGAGAAAAAAAACGTTTTATCTTTGCATGCTTCGGTGTTTGGGTTAAAGTTAAAATGGAATTATTAAAGAATTGATTACATCTATGTAAATTGTATTGAAATAATAAGTTGTTCCATTGTTAGAACACAAAAATAGCAGTCGTTTGATATGAAAAAGTCAAAACCGTATTTTTAAGATACGAGGTTGAGAAAGTAAGGCATCGATATGTGATGCGCAAAATAGAAAGGGACCTAAGGGTTTTGTTCAGGAGAGCCATTTTAAAGATTTTAATACGTGTATCTTTGGTGAACCATTACTGAGCGTGTCTCATTTGAAAGCGTCACATCTCATGACGTCAGGAACGTGTTGGTCAACTTTGAAAACCCGCGTAGGTCGTCCCTACCTCTTGGTTTGTGTAGTTGGTTTTTACTGTTCCCTTTACCTTACTGGTCCCTTTCTCTATGCGCTGTCACATACATATGTATGTAGATCTAAACCGCAACCAATTTTAATACTCACGTCCGGTTTTATAAAGATTAATTAATAATTGTAGATTCAAAATAGGGCCCACGCCTTATATATTCTAATTGTCGCACAGACAGGTATTTGACCCTAAAAGTCGCTAAAAATATTTTTTTCATTTATAGTTTTATATTAGTATTTAATTGGATTTAAATGTATATTACAGTATTTCAGTGTAGAATAAGGAAAAAACATAATTGTGGACTTTGTATGTGTCGCAGCGTTACATACTTTGCCATCCACCATTGTAAATATAATTTTATGCTTGACGGATATGTCGTCAATCTTGGCCTTTCCCAGTTCTTTAATTTGATTTTCAATGTACTCAATTTCATCATTGGTCACAGCAGTTGTTTCCTTTATTTAAGCCGAATTCGACTGCAATAACGTAAGAAGGGGTTGGGTTTTGCCACATTACTTTTCTTTCCTTTCCGTACACCAATTGTAGTGGAACAAGAAAACTCTGAAATATGTTAGCATCGGAGTCTGTCTCATTCTCAAACTTTATTTTAAGCTGCGCTTGTTGTGACCCATCTCCACCCCATTTGCCTATCAGCACGAATAAGTCTTTTTTTCGCTGTTGTCAATTGTTCCAGCACCTCCTCGCCAAGCTGTAATAAGAGTCGTTTGGTCGCATGATCCATCAAACTTTGTACCCTTACTTCAGTGCAAGTTTCAGTGATGCGGTGAATTTCTGGATATCATTCCTTCTTCAGTTTTTGTAGAATAGAATAAGGGTAAAATACAGGATTTGAGTCTCTTTCTACTTCGTATTGTGCCTGCGTGAGTCCCGCTTCAGCGTACATGAACAATGCACGTAGATGTGCCTACCAATTTTGTTGAGACTTCTTTGTCTTTATCAGCGTCCAAGTCAGCTGACCGAAGATCTTTTGTTTTTTTTTCTCTTACTGCATTCAATTAGTTTTGAGGCCATCCGGGACTCAATCCTGTAACAATGGGCACAAGGTGAGTCATTACTATAGATAGGGTCACAATATGCTTTAAGTAAATAAACAATAGCATTTGGGTTTTACATACCTTCTTTTGGAATCGATATGGTAACATTAAGCCGCTTTCTAATGTTTTCTAGGAATCTGGGCTTTGTGTTCCGGGTATATGTATGAACATTTCTGCTTAAATTGGTGTCGTACGATCGATAATTTCTGTTTCTCTACAGCAATGTTTGGGTCATGTTCGAAATCTTGACTGAGAATCCCTGTCTTCATAAATTTAAATTTTTCGTTGAAATTTTAAGCATCTGAGCGTTCTATAATGTCCACTTAGTTGTTTCTGATTAATACCCTCATTCTAGAAGAGCCTCTCATAAAAATTACATTTTATTGAAATTCTTGATTAACCAAGTGAGTCGTCTTCGTGACGGCTACCCATTTAACCTAACCTAGTTTTCAAAGCCAATGTCGTCATCTTAAAGACCTAATAACCTATCTGCAAAAATTTCAAAATTGAGTTTTTTATGGATTTTTATTCTCTATATCATAACGCATATGCGTGCAAAATTTTGAATATATAATATTACAAATGACAAAGTTTTTGTACCTAGAGCACCGTTACGAACAAAAAAAGAGAAAAATAAATCATCAAATATCACGATAAAAGTTTAATTTTGTTGCATTGTAATTTAAACAAACATTAAGTACAGTACTTTTCGTTTATAGTCACTACGCTTATAGTCACATTAGCGATATAGTCCATTTTATCTGTTTATTGTGCCGCTATAAGTTAATTTAATATAAAATATTAACTTTATATTCCATTTAGCGATATAAGCACATTTGCCATATATGCCATCTATCAACAGTCATCAAAGGGAAAAGTAAAGCAAATGAATGGCTTTGTAGTCACATTAGCAAAATTTACTAAGTTCTTTTTAGTTTTCGAATCAAAAATCCATCAGAAAGAATGAATTATATCATTTAATATTTGTCATCAACTCTCCACTCCTAAAAAAAATTAGTTTTTGCCGTTGGTATCAGCTATGAAATATCTTGTTATTATTTTAACTATTTTTTATACAGTATGCAACTCTGTTGTAAAACCATACGCCTAATGTCGGTATAATTTATATGAATTTTGTATTTCATTTATTCACATAACTTGATTATATTCAAATTCTTATATGCGTCATAGTGGTATATATGTGAATTAGCCTTATAGTCACATTAGCGATATAGTCCACGTTATGGTTGCAACTAAAGGATGTGACTATAAGCGAAAAGTACTGTACTTGTTTTTGCTTAAACCAGTAAAAGAAACTACTACTGTAATTATTTAATGTATATAATATTCATGTGTATAAAGAAATTTCTATTTATTCATACCAATAAGTACTGCAGATAGGTTATTTTGTTTCAGATTTTTACAATTCCAAAAAACCTAACTGTCATTACATAAGCTGTGATTAGAAAAACAAAATTTTCTCAACCGATATATATTACTGGTTTTATTTTAATCAAAATGTGTAATTTTCGTCTCAATATCGTTAAAAGTTCCAATTTTATAACGTTTTTTCCCGCTCCTGTAAACTTTTAAAAACTGCAGATAGGTTATTTCGTCTTTTAGGTGACGATGTACTAAAAAAATCGCTGAAAATTTAGGGGTGGATTGGGGTTGCTGTTTAAAGCCTTTTAAATTTCTGGAGGGTCTATTCTACAAAATACTATCAAACTTTAAGCTCAGAAATAGTTAAAACCTTAACCCTACGTCTATACCCGCAATTTGTATTTGAAAACATAAGCAATAACGTCGGCAGAATGACGTCACAGAAATGTTCCATGTTTAACATTTTTTTCAGAGTAGAGTAAACGTATGTATGTCTAAAGCTGAAGGTCCACACCATGCGTTTATGCGTCTGTCCTTTTTATGCATTTAACAAAAAAGTTGAATCAGTGTAATTGTATATGACAAGTTACACAACAAAATGCAGAAAATGCATAGACGCATCAACGCATGAAAGTAGGTTTACTTTCTACTTTTGTATCGGTCACATGTGTGGTGAAAAAAAGTCAGCTGTTATTGATGGCCATGGATGGCAAATCATATTTTATTTTCAAAATGTTATCGATAAATATGTTTGTGTGGTGGATTACTTTTTACTATGTTTTTGCATTAAAAAAGGTTTTTAATAAGAGAAAAAGCTTTCGTTATAAATATTGTATAAACTTTAATGAATAAAATACATTAAAATTAATTTTTAGCACAATTTAACAAGAACAAAATTTGCCATTCTACTTATCGATTACTTTTATCTTCTGAGTGTCATCTTTGTTGTGCTTCATGGCCCAATTAGTAGGTCTGCTCGAAACACCCATAGTGGAATAAGTAGGTGGCATCGTTACGGCAACAAATACAACATTACAACAAAAATGGAAATTATATCACCGTTTACGTCAAAAAGTACTTTAAACAAAAATCAAAGCGTGCCGCTGAACCTGATGAAATAAATACATTTTTAGCCAATTTTTATTTAATTATGGTCAATATCTTATTTATTTTAATTTAAAATTATCAAAAATCTTTAATAAAATACAATAATCACAGTACAAAACGTGGACTTTTTATAAACATAAACAAAACTTTGACATAAACCTAGACAAACAATGCAAGAGCAAAAAATCGTCATCTGGAGTAGTTGTTTACATTTTTTAACGTCATTGTGTATATTTGAAAATTGTTTACTTTTTTAATGATTTTTGATTTAAAAAAATAATTTTTCTTATTGTGAAAATAGAAATAAATTTTAATAATAGTGACAAAAATTGTGAACAAAAATAAAAAAATATAAGTAATATATAAAAAACTAAAAGGCGGACACAATGGAGAACATTCATCGTCTCCTCCCCAGTGATGAAGGAAATGAAGAAAACAACATCAGTGTCAACATTTTTATTTCAATAACAGAAGAGAAATTTCCACAGACGAACATGTTGACCAAGGGAATACTTCTCCTATATCTGCTAAAGTATTTCCGTTGTTTTCTTCACGCCAATATGCAGGCGGAGGAGGAAAGTAAGCAGTCTTTAGTGGTCTGTTCAAATGATTATCTCCAGATTAGTTTTTGTTTATTAATCCGTTCATTTTAAATAGAGTTTGTAGCATGCTTTGAGCATGGCACTTTCGGCATCATATGATAAATACATTGGCGCTGCTGTATCATCACTGAGGAGGAGACGATAAATGTTCTCCATTCTGTCCGCATTTTAGTTTTGATTTATTTTTTATATTTTTTTATAAAATTTTAAAACATAAACAGCAAATACTGGTAGTATTTTGCAAAATGTAAAAATGTATTTTATTTATATTGCTTTTTTCATTAAATAAAGAAAATATCTTCCCATTGCCCTTTCTTTTTCATTTCCTTTATCGCCCAATTAAAAACCGCAAATGCACTTTTACTATCCTTTACATATTCTAGATAGGCATTTTAATGCGACGAATAATAACTGACATCGCCTTTTTATCTTTTGCACGCAGCTCAGCAATCTTTGAAGCATTTGACTCGTTCCCTACCATATTTTCCACATCCTCTTCAATACAACTTCGCAAACTATGTTCATCCAATATAATATCCAAACGGAACTTCCAGTTGTCGAAGTTGGAACCATCATATAATTGTCCAGCAAAAATTTCTTCGAACATGTCTGGTCCCATAACCAATTAAAATATAGACAGCAGTTGAAGAAAAATATTATAAATAACAATAAAAGTTTATTAACAAAAATTATGTATGTGTTTATTTGATGAGGTTTATGAAACGAGTGAAGTAAATTTTATAGAAAAAGTATTACAAAAATTTTCTAGTTTTGACATAAGAGCAAACAAGTTAATTATTTAATTGTATTATTCTTTACAATTTAACAAAAATCGCATAACATTTTTTCTGGCCATATGAAGCTAAATTGGAAGAAAGTTTACCGCGTATTTAATTATTTTACCAGAGTGGGCTTTAAATGAGGCCTATGGTAAGTTATGCACCGATCTTTACCAAATTTCACAGTGTCATTTCTAGTTCTATAAAACTGTGATGTACCAAATTTTGTTATTATAGCATTATTTTTTAAGTTTTTAGGCGTACTAAGCTCTTATGCGGGAGTAAGGATTATATGGGGCCTAGGGTAAACTATGAACTGATCTTCACGAAATTTCACGGTCTTATTTCTAGTCCTTTAAAACTTTTATGTTCCAAATGTTGCTATGATAGCATTATTTTTTACGGATTTAGGATTACTAAACTGTTTTTCGGAAGTAGGGTTTATATTTGATGTACCAAATTTTGCTATGATAGCGTTATTTTTTACGGTTTTAGGAGTACTTAACTGTTTTCCGGAAGTAGGGTTTATATGGGGCCTAGGGTAAGTTATGAACCAATCTTTACGACATTTCACAGCCTGTTTCCTAGTTGTTTAAAACTTTGATGTACCACATTTTGTTATGATAGCGTTATTTTTTACGGTTTCATGCATACTAAACTGTTTTCCG
Source organism: Pollenia angustigena (assembly GCA_930367215.1). Lineage (NCBI taxonomy): Eukaryota > Metazoa > Arthropoda > Insecta > Diptera > Polleniidae > Pollenia > Pollenia angustigena. The sequence goes on along the minus strand of OV884058.1, from coordinate 185,760,947 downwards.
GAAGTAAGGTTTATATGGGGCCTAGGGTAAAATATAGACCGATCTTCACGAAACTTTACAGTATCATTTCTACTCCTATAAAACTGTGACGAGCCAAATTTTGTTATGATAACATTATTAATTATGGTCTTAGGCGTGCTAAACTGTTTTGCGGGAGTAGTGTTTATATGGGGCTTAGGGTAAATTATGGACGGATCTTCACGAAATTTGACAGCGTGATTTTCAGTCAAATAAAACAAATTCTTGCAAATTTTTAATATTTTTAATTAGGCTTACGTTCATGAAATTTAATTTTTCATTAAATTATTTTTTATGAAGAACGGAATTTTACTACATGAAAATTAATTAAAATTGTTATTGACAATCTTTCATTCTTGACGTGGCTGGGGCTCGAACCCCGGCCGGCAGGTTACCATGACATGTTTCGATTGCAACCACTCAATCTCCTCAGGTGGATTTGCCGTCTTACACTCGCAGCCATCGACGACTGCTGACGTCAATAGTCAAACATCAATCCTTAAACCAAATTGTATTCTAACATTTGGTAGATCGAAATTTGCTTTCCTGAATGATTATCTATTTCAATTGATTTTACATGTTTTTTTCTTACTTCTGTTTTTTCGTACTTTTGTCAAGAATTTTTCCTGAAGTCCAAGTCCTTTTTTTTGTTTTTTCATTTTGTCTTTTTCTTTTCTGTTGACCTTTTTCAGCACAACTTGAAGGACAAATGTACACATAGAACTCGTGCCTTAGATTTAACAATAATTAGTATTGTGGTTATTTGAACTATTTGAACTATTTATGGTTTTTAATCCAAATTTTTAATATTTTTAATTAGGCTTAAGTTCATGAAATTTAATTTTTCATTAAATTATTTTTTATGAAGAAAGGAATTTTACTACATGAAAATTAATTAAAATTGTTATTGACAATCTTTCATTCTTGACGTGGCTGGGGCTCGAACCAAAAAAATCTTATCTCATTCCGTGCCTTGTTCCAGCATTTATGTTATTTTTTGTAACAAAATTATCAATTTTTTTAGGTGGTGGTTCCACATTTTGATTCATAGCTCTGGTCCTACTGAACCGATTTTGCTGGATTTCAATCCCAAACTGCTTAGGATAACTACAAGCAATTTGGCACCAAGTTTGTTTATTTCTTTTGAGTTGTTCGAAAGTGAGCCTGTTTTCAACAGACGGACAGACAGACGGACATGGCTAAATCGACTTAGAATTACTCAAGGACCCAGAATACATATACTTTATGGGGTCTGAGATGAATAATAAAAAAGTTTCACACGGAATGACAAATTTAATATACCCTCTTTACAACTAATTGTGGTGGAGGGTATAATAACAATAAAATATTTATTAAACATAAAAAGTCTTAAAACTACAAAAGAAATATATTTTAGTATTTATATACGTACATAAAAAGTTTTCAAACAAAAGGTACCATACCATAACAAAAAATTAAGGGAACTTGACCCATAAATGGCTATTATTTAATATTTCAATAAAAATTATATAACATGTTAAATAAAAAATTTCATTTTATAAATTAAATACGTCATCAAATGAATATTATTCTTCAGCTTCTGAAGAATCGATCGAGATATCATAATAAGATATGTTCTTATTCCATTTTTATATGAGATCGTACAATTTTTTAAAACTATTGCAACATTTTAAACCACACCTAATATAAAGTAGCGATTTCATAGACTGAAACGTCATTCTATTTCGAATTTTCGGTTTTAAGGGATTTATACCACTAAAAACCTATTTTAACTTCCGCGTTGCTAAATGGCAAAACCAAGAACTTCATTGCAAAAGAAGCTAATTCACTGAATGGATTTTCATTTAAAGCATTTCTATATCCATAATATTTATCCAGAAATCAACTGTTGAGTTCCTATTTAACAATTCATATGAATCTAGTTTCTGCCACTGGTGTTCCAAAGTTGTAATTTTTTCTACAGTGAAATCAATCATTTCTTCTTTTAAATGTTCGCTTTATTTGCATTAATTAGTTTTTAAACTGTTTTCTACACAAAAAAGTGAGTATTTGTTAAATTATGAAAATTGTTTGGCAATCGTTGTTTGAGTTGACATTAATGGTGTTTTCTTTTCTGACAATAATGTTCCATGTATGCTACCATTCGTGCGGGTTTTTGTTCCATTCTAAAAATATATGCAAAAATGTGAGAAGTTGTCGTTTTTCTTTCTAAATATGTTGCAACAATAAATGGCAAATTTGTTCCATTTCTTAACCGCAGTTATAACTGAGTGTGAGATAATACCCTTTTTTGCATCTGCGTAAAGTACTTTTTTATGCAAGTAAGTATTTTTTTCTTGTGTTTGCGGACAATTTGCGTTGTATTGTGATTTTTAGTTATATTGTGATGGATATAAAAAATTTTTGTTTTTCGTAGAGGGACATCATATGGTTAAATCAAGTTCTCTCCTCATAAGGACCCCGAATATATATACTTTATAGGGTCTAAGATCAATATTGCAGAAATTACAAACGGAATGACAAACTTATATATACCCTTTTCCACCTGAGGTGAAGGGTATAAAAAGAGTAATTTTTGGGATTTCAGTATTTTGGTTATAACTAAGCCATTTTTTAACCGATTTGACAGATTTATATACCGACGTGTTTAAGAAGAAATTTACCATTTACTTGAGAGTTATAAAGCTTGGACTCGAGGAGACCTATGGTTCCCGAAAGTGGGTATTAAAAAAAAAATTTAATTTTGGTCATAATTTTTTTCTATCTGAACCGATTTTCCCGAGTTTTTTATAAAATATGTTCTACTAAAAATTTCCGATATTTTGGTATATAAGTCATATCCATAGGACATATGACAGCCCTAAAATTTAGGTTTTTAAACAATTTTTATTTGTATTGACAACCTAAATGTGTGGACATAATTTGGAAACTTTGGCTCTTGCCGTTCTCCAGATATAAAGAAAAAAGCAATAAAAATACAACAACAAGGGATTTTTGGAAAAAATTAGAGGCAGTCGTGGTTTTTTGATCATATCTCAGCCATTTGTGGACCGATCTTGCTGAATTTTAATAGCACGAAATGGTGGACTATACGTGACATAAATGTAAAACAACCTAGCCGCTACCATGTCTGGAGTCTCCGGAAAACACATATCAAACGTAAGACCGACAGACGGACGGACATGGTTAAATCAAGTTCTCTCCTCACAAGGACCCAGAATATATATACTTTATAGGGTCTTAGATCAATATTGCAGAAATTACAAACGGAATGACAAACTTATATATACCCTTTTCCACCTGAGGTGAAGGGTATAAAAATAGCCACAAGAATTTGTTGGTATTTTGTGCTTGTACAAATATTTTGGTTTCTGTACCAATCGCGTCGGTGGGGTTTTTTTCTTCTTAGAAAACACTTTTCTTAAGTAAGTAAACATTTAAAAAAAGGCTTGTTTTGCTACAATTTATGTGTAAATAACCTATATTCATAATAGCAAATGTGACAGTAGGTAACATGTTTGGGTAGAAAGATGTGTTTCATTGATGTATTAATGAAACTTTATTGTTTCGCACTATTTTTATTGCATACTTTTTATGCTACAATTATATGACCGAGCCCAAAGAGTTAACCTTACCTATTTATGGTAACTATTTAACGCAACTTTGACCTGTTATAAATAAAATAAAAATAAAAACTTAAGCATTGTATACAAATATTTTGCATCTTCATTTGTTTTTTGCACAATACAAGTTTACTAGTAATACCTAATAATAAAAAAATTCAATAATTCAAATCACCTATTTTGTTACTGTTGCTTGGTGTGATTTGGTCTGATTCGTTTGAATCGTTTGATTCGTGCCATTCGTCTGATTTGGTGTAGTTTGTGTTATTCGTTTGTTTCGTTGTTGTGTGGAGTATATTTCGTGCTCTTTACACTTCGTATTTGGTCGTTTATAACACACAAATTTAAATTCATTTGCATTTGTGTGTTTATATTCTTTTCGTGCTTTATGTGTTTTTCACAATACAGAGTTTGATTCGTTAAGGCTAGATTACACTATCTCACAAGTCTTACGTATTCCATAATACTTTGTGAGATAGAAATCTAATGAGTTTTGTTGCGACTGTCAAAACATCTAACGTAACATGACAGTTTGTGTTCAGACCATCACACAACGTATAAACACTCACACATGAAATAAAATGCAACCCTGATCCAAAGAAAAGTATTATTGTTTAGAAATGTTTCAAAAAACGATGAAGTCGTATGGGATGTCAAACTTGTTTCTTAATACTTGTCAATTTCGTGACACATTGCATTCACACTATCACACTTTGTCATATTACTTGAGTTTTTGACATGTTTTAATACAAAGTATAAAAGTGTAATCTAGCCTTTAGCAAAATGCAATCGACAATCACGAGTTGAAAAACAAATGTTTGATTTAAAACGGTATTCAAATGCATTCGTGCAGGGCTTTAGTAAATATGTTTGATCTCACTTTAAATAATTTTGCTCAAAGTCCGGTAATTACACAGTGCAGCACTAAAATCTTGAACCAATTGAGACCCCCAAAATCTGAAAGCTTATGATGGAAGAAGAAAAACCCTAGCTGGGTTTTGCATTATTAGCTAAGGTTTTTTTTTTAATTCATGTTTGAAGTTTTCGACTGGGGGTGTATTTAAGTACAATTTTCAAAAACATGTACTGATTCTTAAGTCTATTTCTCGTGAACTATTCGAGTTATCGCTTGTCTCTCTTCGGAAAATTTTAAGCTTCATCAGATCTAAAAATTTTACCTTAAGATAAAATCGAAAAAAACAACAACATCTTACTCAAAACGGCAAAACTGTCAAAAATTTCGAAAAATTGATGATTTTGAACGTAAAGAATGAAAAAAAGGACGCTTCAAATCTTTTTAAATATATATTTAACTTTAGTCGTCGCTTTCGGAGCTAGTCTCATTATCTGAAAACATGTTCCCGACCGTTTCGCTTGCACACCTGTTTTAAGAAAAAAAAAAAAAAAAAAAACAAATGCACAAAAAATTAAGAGAATAAAAATTTGAAGAGAATAGTTAACAAGTACGTTACCGGCTTTAATTTTTTGATCATTGAGTCTTATCAAACTATGTATGTATATCAAATGTCAAAAAATTTGCATTGTTTTGATTGCACGTTCGAATTAAATAAATTTGGGGAATTTAAATATTGCGGCATACATTGAAGAAAAAAAAGTTGATATGGAAAAGTGTTGGAAGCTGAACTTGTTTTGATAAGTTTTTGGTATTTATGTTCCCAAATGTTCAATGAAAACACAAAAAACTAATTTTACAGCTGAATTTAGAAATGGGTACCTCTTATATTATTCTGACCAGTTGGACTTATTCGATTGTTCGTGGACACCAGATGTAGAATGCAGACGTTGCTTTTGCTACATATTCAACTGATAAACAGAAAACCAAGCCCACTGCCTTATGGAACACCAGTAATATGGACGGAACCAAAAGGACACGATGAAAGCACATGCTACGGATGTATAAATTTTAAAAATAAAATGAATCGAAAAAAATGTCAAATGTAGTGTACATTCCTGGTCCTCATGCATCTCTCCCTCAAGAACATTCTGAAGCCAACCCACCAGGAAGACTATCGAGTCCAGATAGAGCAACTGTAAAACGTTTGACAATGTGCTGGCTGATCCACCGTTCGAGCCCGAAGAAACAATCAGCAAGCCTGAGCAAGTTTTTTAGCAGTTTTGCTGTTTTGAGTAAGATGTTGTTGTTTTTTTCGATTTTATCTTAACGTAAAATTTTTAGATCTGATGAAGAGCTTAAAATTTGCCGAAGAGAGACAAGCGATAACTCGAATAGTTCACGAGATATAGACTTAAGAATCAGTACATGTTTTTGCAAATTGTACTAAAATACACCCCCAGTCGAAAACTTCAAACATGAATTAAAAAAAAACCTTAGCTAATAATGCAAAACCCACCTAGGGTTTTTCTACTACCATCATAAGCTTTCAGATTTTGGGGGTCTCAATTGGTTCAAGATTATGAAGTTAAAAAATGTGCTACTGTGTTATTGTTGGTGATACCAATATTGATGCATTCGCAATCCATATTACAGTGATTTGACAGCAATGTTTCATAATTATGATTGTACATGTGCTTATAACATGATAACTAGGCTTAAAAGTAAAACATCTATTGATCATGTTTTTAGTAACTTTTCTGAGAGGATTTATATTGATTCAGTTGAATGCTCCCTATCAGATCATAACATATTGTACTGTAAATTAAAAAGTAATGTGAGATTTAAAAAATATATTGAAGTATCAAAAATACATTGCGACTATGAAAATGCTAAACACTATTTTCAAAACTCGTTACCCATTAATTTTTCTACGTTTGATGTCTCGTCTTTGACTGATAAGTTGGTTTCTTGCATGCAAGATGCTACAAATCATGCAACTGTAGGTACAAAACATAGAAAACAGTTGTCTTTTGAGCTTACACCATGGGTAAATAAAAATCTTCAAGAATTGATTTTGGTGAAACAGAAATTGTTGAAGAAAAGGCGTAAAGCGAAAAATAAGCACAATGTTGAGGAAACTTTAAAAAGATTAAGCAAAGTAATTCGAATTGCTGTTAAAGAGTGCAGAGATAATTATTATGTTGAAAGTTTAAAAAAAGCTGGAAATGATCCGAGGAAATGTTGGAAGTTTATTAACATAACACTTGGTCGTTCAAGAAGTAATGATGTATGCCTTAATGACTCACTGGGACAGATAATAAATACGGATCAAGCTAAAGTTGATTGTCTTTATAATTATTTTCTTACGTCTGTAGCAAACCTTAAACAACAAATAGAAATTCAACATGGAGACACATTTAATAATCTTCGAACTATTTTTCGTAGATTTTTCGCCTTGGACATGTTAGTATTGATGACATAAGTGAAGTCATATTAAACATTAAAGTTAATAAGAGCCCTGGCTATGATAAAATATCGCCAAAATTTGTTAAAGAATGTGGAGAAACTATTGCACCAATATTATTAAATATATTTAACAATATGATAAGTTCTTCGGTGTACCCTGATGTTCTCAAGGTTCATAAAATAGTGCCAATACCAAAGCAAATGAATGCGTCAACTGTGGAAAAGTACCGGCCAATTGCTGTTCTGTCTACAATATACAAAATTTTTGAAAAACTTTTATATGATAAACTTTTGATGTATATGGAGGAAAATAATCTTTTGTCTGATTTTCAGTTTGGTTTCAGAAGAGGATGTAGTACTGCAGATGCTGTTTTGAACGTAATAAAGTATATATGCAACGGCTTAGATGAAGGTTCCAGTGGAGTTGCTGGTGTATTTTTTGATTTTACAAAAGTGTTGATCTAGTTGATCATCAAATATTGTTGCAAAAGTTGTCATTATATGGTGTCAAAGGAAGAGAACTTTTACTATTTAAAAGTTATTTTTTGAAAAGGAAACAATATGTACGTGCAAATTAATAGTTCGAAAAGCTTTATTGGTTCTGTAGATTATGGAGTTCCGCAAGGAAGTGGATTGGGGCCATTATTATTTTCAATGTACTTAAATGATTTAAAAAATCTAAATTTAACTGGCCAACTTTTTATGTTTGCGGATGACATATGTTTATTCTATCCTTTTAAACATAATATGGTTCTGAAAACCTACGTTGAGAGATGCGGCTTTTATATTTGAATTTGCACGCTTAAATCGTTTAATTATCAATCCTGACAAAACAAAACTTATTCGTTTTACACCCAATCCTTCCAGTCTTGGCAATGAATTTAACGTGTATATTGATGGAAACATTTTAAATGAAACACACTCAGTGAAATATTAAGGAATCACATTACAAAGAAATTTGTCCTGGGATTTACATATAAGTGATGTAAAGAATAAAATAGCTCCTGCAATTGGAACTTTGTACAAGCTGAAAAACAAATTGAGTGAAAAATCCAAACTGATGATATTTCAGTCACTAGTACAGTCACATTTGAGTTATATGGGAATCATCTATGCTTATAACAAAAGGAGCAATAATTTAAAATCGCTCCAATGCATGCAAAATAAGGCATTAAAAATTATATATAATTTACCAATAACTTATTCGACCTTTTCATTGTATAAAGATATTTGTAAAACGGTTTTACCAATTTATGGATTGCATGAGTTCCAAGTTTTAATGTATGTCTTTAAATGTATTCATAATATCGGACACCATACCATATCATTTTATCAAAATCAATTGCATTTTTACACACGGAATGGGACAAATTTAAGAATTCCAAGGATTGGAGAAAACCAAACAGCGTATAGATTACGTTGGAAGTATTAAATACAATAGTTTGCCTTCAGATTTAAAGTCAATTAGTAGATTATCAACATTTAAATCATATTGTAAAGATTTTTTGTTTAATAAAATAGAAACGCTTCTGTTGTAATTTAAATTCTGTTGTAATTTAAACACTGTTATAATTTTAATTTAGTTTTAAAACTTATAATGAAAAGCATTTTTTGTTTTTTTTTTTATATTTAGTTTTTTTTCATACATGTATGTATATTTACAAGTTATATATCTTGCCAGCTAGCTCCAATAATGCCTATGGGCGCTGGTGCCATATTTAAAATGAATTCATACTATTTATGTACAAGAATAAAATATATATATATAAAGGGTGGTTAAATTGTAAGGGCCGATGTTGAATGTGAACCACACCTAAACGCCAAGTTTTTTTCCGAATTTTATTTGACATTTCTCTATTTCAGACTTACTCAATTTTAATCATGGAGAGATACACAATCCAACAATGGGCAGAATGGTGGCAAGAAATGGCAACAGTGGATGATCAATTTTCGAAGAAAATCATCTTCAGTGATGAGGCACATTTTCACCTCAGTGGATTCGTCAATAAACAGAATTGCCGCATTTGGGCGAATGAGAATCCAAGAGCGATTGCCGAAAAACCAATGCACCCACAAAGAGTGACTGTTTGGTGCGGTTTATGGGCTGGCGGCATCATCGGGCCGTATTTTTTCCAAAATGAGGCCGGTCAGGCAGTTACTGTGAATGGTGTTCGCTATCGTGAGATGATAACGAACTTTTTATGGCCCGAATTGGAAGATATGGATGTGGACGATATGTGGTTTCAGCAGGACGGTGCCACTTGCCACACAGCTAACGAAACAATGGCTCTTTTGCGCAACAAATTCAATGGCCGTGTTATCTCACGTAATGGCGATGTCAATTGGCCGCCAAGATCATGTGATTTGACACCGTTGGACTTTTTTCTTTGGGGTTATTTGAAAGAAAAGGTGTACGTCGATAAGCCAGCAACAATTCAAGAGCTAAAGGATGAGATAATTCGGCACATTAACGGCATAGAACCTCCATTATGCCTCAGGGTCATCGAAAATTTGGACCATCGGATGGAGGTGTGCCGCCGTGGTCGCGGCACCCATTTGGCCGATATTTTGTTCCATACATAATTGAGTAATACCAATATATCATAATAAAATAAAATTACAATAATCGCCTAAATAGTTTGTGTTTTATTCAATATCAACATCGGCCCTTGAAATTTAACCACCCTTTATATGTATATAAAAAAAAAAAAAGTCTTGACGGAAAGAATACGAAAAAACATGGGAAAAAGTAGGCAACATGTAATTTGAAATTTAGGTGATAATAACAGCAAATTTCGAACCACCAGTACTACTGGTTAAAGATTGATGTTTGACTGTTGGCTAACGGGCACCGCAGTGGTGTAGTGGGTAGAACACAAAGATCTTCTGACGATAGAAAGTGGTGTTTCTTGAAACATGTAAAGATCAACCCGGGTTCAAATCCCAGCTCAGCCAAGAAAAATTATCAATAAATTTTAATAAAAATTCCAAGTTGTAAAATTCCTTCCCTCAGTGAAAATAATTTAATAAAAATTAAATTTGATGAACTCAAGCCTAATTAAAGAATATCAAAAATTAACAGTTCAACTAAAAATTAAAATTGTTCTTAGAAATAGCTATGGCACAAGCTCTAATTTTTACATTTGTACTTTAATTTGTACAAATAAAATGTCGACGAAAGTGGACAAAAAAACATAATAAACAAATGTATTCAGGTTTTCAAGACAAACGTCTTGACGGAAAGAATACGAAAAAACAGGGGAAAAAGTAGGAAACTAGTAATTTGAAATTTAGGTGATAATAACAGCAAATTTCGAACCACCAGTACTACTGGTTAAAGATTGATGTTTGACTGTTGGCTAACGGGCACCGCAGTGGTGCAGTGGGTAGAACACAAAGATCTTCTGACGATAGAAAGTGGTGTTTCTTGAAACATGTAAAGATCAACCCGGGTTCAAATCCCAGCTCAGCCAAGAAAAATTATCAATAAATTTTAATAAAAATTCCAAGTTGTAAAATTCCTTCCCTCAGTGAAAATAATTTAATAAAAATTAAATTTGATGAACTCAAGCCTAATTAAAGAATATCAAAAATTAACAGTTCAACTAAAAATCAAAATTGTTCTTAGAAATAGCTATGGCACAAGCTCTAATGTTTACATTTGTACTTTAATTTGCACAAATAAAATGTCGACGAAAGTGGACAAAAAAACATAATAAACAAATGTATTCAGGTTTTCAAGACAAAAGTCTTGACGGAAAGAATACGAAAAAACAGGGGAAAAAGTAGGCAACATGTAATTTGAAATTTAGTTGATAATGACAGCAAATTTCGAACCACCAGTACTACTGGTTAAAGATTGATGTTTGACTGTTGGCTAACGGGCACCGCAGTGGTGCAGTGGGTAGAACACAAAGATCTTCTGACGATAGAAAGTGGTGTTTCTTGAAACATGTAAAGATCAACACGGGTTCAAATCCCAGCTCAGCCAAGAAAAATTATCAATAAATTTTAATAAAAATTCCAAGTTGTAAAATTCCTTCCTTCAGTGAAAATAATTTAATGAAAATTAAATTTGATGAACTCAAGCCTAATTAAAGAATATCAAAAATTAAAAAAAATTAACAGTTCAACTAAAAATCAAAATTTAATTTGTTTTATATAAAAAAGAGACCTCAAGCTTAATTAAGTAATAATACTACTAAAAGTTTATAATAACTATATTGTGTTAACAAACATAACACTTAACTAAAATATTAAAAATCAAAGCAATATACATATGTTTAATTTTTTTTACATTTTGATTTTTCCCCCTTTTGCTAACAAAAGTTCAGATTACTGTTAGCAAATGTCAAATCACTGCCCAATTTTACTGTCTGCAAAATTTGCTAGACAGTAGGCTCATTTACACGAATTTGACGTTGGGGTTCTAACTAGGGGTAAACAGCTGACAAACATATGGGCCAACGAGTTTACCTTGTGTAAATATACCTTGGAAACACTTTGACACGTTTTGCTCATAGTGGAAACATACTTTTGTAGTATTAATCTGTTTATGTTTGATTTTTTTTTTGCCAACCAACAAATATTTCAATTTTCTTGAAACAGGCTGTAGAATTTATTAAATTTTCGTTTTGAATGCAATTTTTATTTAAACATTTAAATTTTGAATTCTGTGTGCATCTTTTTAAATAACAATTTACAAAATTTATTAAATATTTTTTTTTGCACACCCACGTAAAAATGTCAAAGAATTTCAATAAGTTTCAATAAAAAAGTCATCAACAACCCAGCCATCCAAATAATCTTTGTGCAAAACTTTAATAAAAATATTTTTCGAGAATATTGCCAAAAACCACAATAAATGAGCGTGTGGTACGTTGGGATGAACGAATGACCGAATCTTGTACATTGTACAAGTGCTGTTAATTGGACACATTTTCATAAAAAGACAGTATAAAACAAGTTAGAGTGCTATATTCGGCTGTGCCGAATCTTTGATACCCTGCACCGACAGTTCGAATGTTTAAGGAGTAATATCTGTATGATGTTATTAATATCTTAAACTGTGACGATATGTAATTAATTATGGGCTTAGGCGACTAAACTGTTTTCCGGTAGTAGGGTTTATATGGGGCCTAGGGTAAATTATGGACCGATCATCACGAAATTTCACAGCGTCATTTCTAGTCCTTTAAAACTGTGACGTACCAATTTCTGTTATGATTGCATTATTTTTTACGGTTTTAGGCGTACTAAACTGTTTTCCGGTAGTAGGGTTTATATGGGGCCTAAGGTAAAGTGTGGACCGATCGTCACGAAATTTCACAGTGTTATTTCTAGTCCTAAAAAGCTGTGACGTTCCAAAGCGTTATTTTGAACGATTTTAGGCGTACTAAACTGTTTTCTGGTAGTGGGGTTTATATGGGGCTTAGGGTAAATTATAGACGGATCTTCACGAAATTTAACAGCGTGATTTCCAGTCAAATAAAACAAATTTTTGCAAAATCGTATCTCATTCCGTGCCTTGTTCCAGCATTTATGTTATTTTTTGTAACAAAATTATCAATTTTTTTAGGTGGTGGTTCCACATTTTGATTTATAGCTCTGGTCCTACTGAACCGATTTTGCTGGATTTCAATCACAAACTGCTTAGGACATGGCTAAATCGACTTAGAATTACTCAAGGACCCAGAATATATATACTTTATGGGGTCTGAGATGAATAATAAAAAAGTTTTACACGGAATGACAAACTTAATATACCCTCTTCACAACTAATTGTGGTGGAGGGTATAAAAAGAATAGTGGGTGGTTTTCAAAATGCTTTCATACTTTATAAAATTATATTCGTTTCAAAGTACAAGGGAAGATGAAAAGTATGCAAAAATGAAAAAGAAAGCGAGGAGGACATTGAAATAAAAGAAATATTCTATAAAAAAAACAGCAATAAATGCTCAAAACTTATAACATTGAAAACAATTTTTATTTGACGCGTCTTTTAGCAGGCGGCTAGAGTTTATTACATTGGGAAGGAAGTTAAGCCAGTTTAATCTGCTGATATATAGCAATTTTGTTCAAAATTAAAACATTTTTATTAATCAAAAGTTGTACGAGATTTTTTTTTTTGGTGAAACTGTTAGCGAAAACTTTATGCAAGTAGGTACATACATACATACTATGTTCATTAGAGTGGCTCAAAAGAAGTTGTTGATGTACCCCTATCAAAACTAACTTTGTCATGTTGTATAAAGAATCACAAAATATTTTGGCTCTAGCGATAATCTGCCGTGAGCTAAGTTGCGTCAAAATATGGTCCAAAAATGGTATTTTTAATGAATAAAAAAATTCAGTAAATAATTATTAGTATTGTGGTTATTTTATTGAACTATTTATGGTTTTTAATCCAAATTTTTAATATTTTTAATTAGGCTTAAGTTCATTAAATTTTATTTTCATTAAATTATTTTTATGAAGAAAGGAATTTTACAACATGAAAATCAATTAAAATTTACTGATAATTTTTCATTCTTGACTCAATCTGGGCTCGAACCCAGGTGTTTACGGACAGGTTACCCTGACATGTTTCGATTGCAACCACTCAATCTCCTCAGAGGGCTTGCCGTTTAACACTTGCTGCCATCGACGACTGCTACCGTCATTAGTCAAACATCAATCCTTAAACCAAATTGTATTCAACATTTGGTAGATCGAAATTTGCTTTGAATGATTATCTATTTTAATTTATTTTAACATGTTATCCCTTTACTTCTGTTTTTTCGTACTTTTGTCAAGAATTCTTCTTGAAGTTCAAAGTATGTACATATTTTTTGTTTTTTCATTTTTTGTCTTTGTTTTTCTTGTTGACCTTTTCAGCACAACTTGAATTCAGTAAATATTTATTTGTATGATACAAAAAAGTAAAAAACTTGTATTAAAAGTTCATTAAAAACAATGTGTATATATTATATAAAAAACCAAACAATAAGGTTAAATAAAATATAAAATTAATCTTTTTAAATAAGTAAATTGTGATTTCCTTGTGAGGCAAATAGATAGAGAGTCTATCTTCGGTCATTGTTGATCTGTGGTGCGATTCACTAACTTTTAACGATCCGACAATCGTAATATTTGTCGACATTTATATTCGCTTGCAGTAACGATAGTGTGATTCTGTAATTTTTTTTAACGATAGTACACAGCTGTTTTTTTTGTAACATCTCTGTCTACAAAATGTTAAAAAAAAAACCAAAAGCACAAAAGAGAATAAAATAAAAACATATGAAATTGTTCTTAACCCCCCTTGTTACACATATTTTTTCATTTAAAATGCACTGAAAAAGGTCTGGCCAGACTCATAAGTAAGACGAAGGGTTAATTTGTGGTTTTATATTTTTTTTTTGTGAATTTTACATTTAGAATTTTATTTTTGTTCTTAATTTGCTTTCTTTTTGCAAATTTTAAATTTATTATTTTGTTTTTGTTCATACATATACATATGAATATATCTTTGTATGTATGTAAGCTATTTTAAACATAAAAAACATTTTATCGATAAAATAAACACAAACTAAATTATTGTCGCTAAGATAACGACAAAAAAATTGCTTAAAGTAACAGCTGACTTTAAACGACAGCGAATATCGTTAAAAATTTTACAGAATAGCATATTCGATAAATTTTCGTTATACTTATTTTAACGGTTCGATTATCGTTATAAAAGTTAGTGAATCGCACTACTGAGCCATGTTTTTATTCGACGATGGGTAGGAAATAACCTCTCGCTCGTAGCATTACTGACGAGCATTGACACGAAAATTTGAAATATTATTCTTAGATTTGAGTAGAAATCTTCATCACAGTTTATTAAAACATTTACAACGTTATCTGATAGATTTTCAGATATTTTCCATGTTTGTTGCCAATGCAACAGTTCAGGCTCAAGTTAAGATGTGTTAATCTCGTTTATCAAACATAATCAGCTCATCAGCTAGTTGTGGTTTTAAAATAAATGGTATAATATTTAATGGAATATAAGACTCGATGTATAATTTAATTTTTATTTTAAAAAATATATATTTCGACGATCATTAATACAATAATTGTTACCAAATACTACCCCACCCCTGACCACTTAATGTTATACATGAATTTAACATTATTTTAGGTGCTTTTTGAGCTTAAAATAGCACTTACAGCAGACTCATCACAATATACATTTCGTTAAAAAAAAGATTGATATTGATTCATACATTCATTAATAATCACAAAATTAGTTTATATATATAATTTGTTTTGTTAAAATAAATAAAATTGGGTTTATTATAGGTATAGTACTGAAAAACTGTAGCGTGCGTTGTAAGGCGTGCGTCACAAGGGTTCACGGCTTTTATCAAAAAATTACAAAACTTTTAAGCTGCAAATAAGTGATTTTAGAGTTCTCTCATATTCACCTTTCTTTTAGGAATTATACTTTGTATACCTTATGATCCAAAATTCGATAAAAATTAGGAAAACACACTTCAACTTTTAAAGTCGCTTCTAATTTTTGTGGCGTGCGTCACAAAACTTTGTGATCAATTATTTCGCAACAAAAGCCTGCTAAGAAATTATGATATATGCCATTCGTAAGTACATGTTAATGTCACTAAGTACTATTTATAAGTTGAAGCTATCTCTTTTGAAATGCCAAAAAAAGTTTATATATCAATCAGAAAATACGTGTGAATGTAGCGTTCGTTACGCAGGATTTGCCCATATGACTTGATTTCACTTTGAGGTAGAAGTTTAAGTATGTTTAAAACATTTAGGATATCTATTGGGAAAGGTGTTTCGAAATCTTCTAAAATAAATTCAATAAGAGGAATGTAACCTACAACTCGGTAGTAATCTTCAAAATTTTGGAAGTGATTATTACGTTCAAATCTTGTCTTTTCGATTGGAACCTCGATCTGAACGCAAATAACTTTAACTTTTTCAAAAATCGCTTTAAATTGTTCTTCGACTTTATATACATTCTCTTCAAGGCACATGATTAAAGTTTTGATCAGGCTTGATCCTTTTTGAAGATCAATATCGTGCTTTTGTAAAATGATACTAAGTGGCTGTGTTACCTATACACTTAATATGTAAGTATATTCCGCAAATAAATTTAAAAGTACTAAGTGAGTTCCTTAATATAAAGGTAGAGATACCTTTCCACTCAGATATTTTTTCCAAAGCTTCTACTATATGATGTACACTTGTTGCAAAGTGTAAAGCTGAGTCGTGACGGTCCACCCATCTTGTCTCGCATAATGTAGAGAGTTTGGCTCCCAATTACTTTACTTAAACTGTGTTTTGCCTGGGATGATTATATATAAAAAATTTTGTCGTTTCTTTAACAAATGATACAACTTTTTGTAATAGTGGCACTTTATTGCTTTTAGAAATTGAGTTGTTTGATTTATGGGAATAGCATGGCGTTTGTTTCGCATTTGTCGCGGTTTCCAGGATTTTTAAACACCCATTTGTTCCAACTCCTACACAATTTTTTAGGTCAAGATCAAAATTTGTCAAAGCTTTAAGAACTATTGATGATAATAGAGCCTTCGCATCACTTGACACATCAACGTCATCCATATACTTTGAAGCCTCTTCAAATGCTTTTACAACAAAGCCAATAAATTCATCCCTAACAACTTTTTTGTTGTATGTTGAAATATCTTAAAGATAAGGAAATCTGGCTTTTCTCCGACAAATCCGTGCTTTCGTCAAAAATTATCGAATAGAATTGTTATTCATATAACACATAAATATATACATAAAAATTGCAAATACTAAGGCTTTTTAATAATTCAATCGCACGCATTATCAAGTCAGACGTTTAGTCTTTCGATATAGATGGCACCTGCTGGGATTGAATGTAGAATAATAAGTATTTGAATACTGTAAACTAGATGTTTCATTGGAAATATCTAATAAATAACTATAAGGATTAAGATTTGGATACTTATTGAAAATTTCGTTAGAGATTCAATAAAAAAACAAAAAATCTTGCTGGGATTTCAAAAATTTTGTACTTTAAAAAAAGTATTATTATTAGGAGTTCTTGTATTATCGAAATTAACAAAACATGTTTTTATAATTGACGCCTGCTTGTAACAATATCAAAGCTTAAACAAAACACCAACAGATATGAATTTAGAAATTCTTTGATTCTGCATTATAACATTTTAAAAATCTAACCGCATACTCGAGATAGCGAGATGGTTATGTCAGTTTATGCTTTTCAATTCGATTTTAATGAAAGTTTAAATTACTTGACCATTTTTGTCCGATTTTCATTTCAACAAGTTAGAGTGCTATATTCGGCTGTGCCGAATCTTTGATACCCTCCACCGACAGTTCGAATGTTTAAGGAGTAATATCTGTATGATGTTATTATTATCTTAAACTGTGAC
This sequence comes from Pollenia angustigena, assembly GCA_930367215.1. Lineage (NCBI taxonomy): Eukaryota > Metazoa > Arthropoda > Insecta > Diptera > Polleniidae > Pollenia > Pollenia angustigena. Next base: position 185,743,542 of record OV884058.1, on the reverse strand, counting down.
GATTTGTTATTAATTATGGTTTTAGGCGACTAAACTGTTTTCCGGTAGTAGCGTTTATATGGGGCCTAGGGTAAATTATGGACCGATCATCACGAAATTTCACAGCGTCATTTCTAGTCCTTTAAAACTGTGACGTACCAATTTCTGTTATGCTAGCATTATTAATTATGGTTTTAGGTGTACGAAACTGTTTTCCGGGAGTAGGGTTTCTTTGGGGCTTAGGGTAAATTATGTACCGATCTTCACGAAATTTCACAGTATCATTTATAGTCCTATAAAACCGTGACGAGCCAAAACTTGATATGATTGCATTATTTTTTACGGTTTTAGGCGTACTAAACTGTTTTCCGGTAGTAGGGTTTATATGGGGGTTAGGGTAAATTATGGACGGATCTTCACGAAATTTAACAGCGTGATTTCCAGTCAAATAAAACAAATTTTTCCAAAACTGCTTAGGATAACTACAAGCAATTTGGCACCAAGTTTGTTCGTTTCTTTTGAGTTGTTCGAAAGTGATCGTGTTACTCAAGGACCCAGAATATATATACTTTATGGGGTCTGAGATGAATAATAAAAAAGTTTCACACGGAATGACAAACTTAATATACCCTTTTCACAACTAATTGTGGTGGAGGGTATAAAAACGTCGTTAGAAAGGTGTTGACAACCGCTTTGGATTTTAGTCAAAATTTAACCCTTAACTGCAATGAAACTTTTAAAATAATGTATTTAATTTTTGTTTGCATTTTTCAATTGTTGGATTTTGATAACAACAAAAATTATTTGATTGAAAACACAAAAAATATACAAAAATATGATTTTTTCAGCAATCACTAACAAAATTTGTGAATGTACATAAGACTGGTCGCAATTATTATAGCCTCCACCACAATTAGTTGTGAAGAGGGTATATTAAGTTTGTCATTCCGTGTGAAACTTTTTTATTATTCATCTCAGACCCCATAAAGTATAATATAATTCTAAGTCGATTTAGCCATGTCCGTCTGTCTGTCCGTCTGTTGAAAACACGCTCACTTTCGAACAACTCAAAAGAAATGAACAAACTTGGTGCCAAATTGCTTGTAGTTATCCTGAAATCCAGCAAAATCGGTTCAGCAGGACCAGAGCTATAAAACAGGGATTTAAGGGTTTAAATTGTTCCGCAAAAATATTATCCGTGAAATTTTACTATAAGTCCCTGAATACACCAAAACGGAAAATTCAACCAGAAAGTCAGAAATAAGACACAACAAAAGAAAGCTTAGGGTTAATTTTGCATTTATTATGAATTTTATTTTAAAGTACCCCAAAAATTAAGCATGAAAAAAAATAGTTAAAATTTAACTAAAAATCACTAATATCTCTATTATGTTACCTTCGATAGCAAATTTGGATAGGATGTATTCATTAATTAAATTTTTTTTAGCTCTTGGCAATTCCACTTCATTATCGTACAATGTCTGCTTTTTGCCTTTATAGCGTTCTTCAATGGGTGCGCATTGTCTGATGAAATTTTTCGCCATGCTCTTCAGATTCTGTTGACATCTGGTTCTCAAAGTAATCCATATGGGAATTTAAAAAATGCATTTTTGTAGACATATGAACGCCTAGTTTTTCAAAAGCATGGTGTCTACGTATATTCGAGCAGTAGGAGAACGATTTTTGCCTAAGACATTGTATATCACTTTCTAAATGCTTTTCCACGCATCAATCTCAATTGGTGAGAGCATTTCACCGAAGTAAGCGTTTTGCATCAGCTTTCTTATATCTGGACCAACAAAAACACCTGTTGGTATGAAACCAATCTTGAGGCTTTCAACAATAACAACGACTTGAAGAACATATACATACCTACTTTAATCTTTGCTTGGCTTAATGTTGGAAACATTGTTTTCAGAAAATTTAATGCTGATTCATTTGTATTCAGACATTTAACAAAGTTTATTACCACACCAAGTTCGATATGCAATGGAGGTAAGAGAATTTTTTCAGTTGATACCAATGCTTGATGAACGATATTGTGCTCTCCTAATGTTCCCTCAGCTCTCTCAGCTTCCATTGTTTTTTGGAATATTGGTCGCCCTTCCCTCTGCTAACCAGCGATGCCAACTTAGTGCTTTTGGCACTATTTATGGTGCTTTTTGATGCCTCAAACGCCAAAATTTTATCCTTAGTGCCAAACTAAGAAAAAGCACTAAGGTGGTGCTTTTTCAATTTTTTGTTAGTGCCTTTGGTGCTTTTTACAATTTTTATTGTTTTTCTACCATTTTTTAAAACTTCGATTATATAGAGGATGATTTAGATGAGCTTTGCTATTTGGGGTACAATTTTGAGTAGGCCTGTAAAGATTATAAGATTTCAAATGATAAAAAAAGTGATAAAAGAAAGTTGAATTCGTTTTACCAATAATCTTATTTACGAAGTTAGAACTAGGAAATTTTACAAACTATTAAGAGTTGACAATATATTAAGTAATCGTAGTAAAAACGATGTATTTGTTTTAGGTAAACTTTTTTTTTAAAGATTTTGACACTGTTTCAAAAATAGAAAATGGCTTGGAAAATATTAGGAGTTGTGAATGGAAAAATAAACAACGAACAAATCTTTTTTAGATAGAAGAAGTCAACGATTTGAATTGTCCAATTTTGTATATGGAATTTTAAGTTTTCCATACTCTAACGCTGGCGTTGAAAGAACATTTAGTTCGATGAACTACAGTTAATCAAAAATCGGAAACCGATTATCCTTAAACTCTGTTAATTCAATTCTTTACGTTATATGTGGACTTCGTCGGCATAATTCATGCTGTAATGATTACAATCAACCATCTAATGTCTGTAGAGATCTTTCTTCCAATGAAACATAGAAAAAATCAAATTAAATATTACTTTAAAACTGTTTTATGGCCCAATTCAAACTCAGCTAATGATGATTTGGATGATATTATTTTTTTGAAGATAATAATATATTATTATAAGTATCTTCAATGTATACATTAAAAATGTTTATATACAAAAGTTAATATATTTATTATTTAATTTTAAATGAAAATGGTCCCACATCAACGTCGTCGCCTTTTTTTCAATGTTGGAGGTATATAATATTCGGCATAGCCGAATGCAACTTATTTTGTGTTTAATTATATTAAAAAAATGGCTTTACGCTTTTTTTGCTCGAAATAGTGCTTTTTAGTGCTTTTTTAAAATTTTAAAGTGCTTTTTGCTCTCAAAAAGTTGGCATCACTGCTGCTAACCCAAGTGCATAAAAAGCATCCGTACTTAACGTATCCAGCCTGCATATCTGAAAGGAAACTAACGACTTTTAAGACACAACAGATCCGCCGCTTATGGTCTTCATATTTCACGTAGTCCAGTATTAATAATATAGAATCATAGCTTTCTTTAATATTCATTCCATAGGCAATTGAAATAGGATTTTGGGTATTATCGTAACACAGAAGTACAGTTTTTAGACTCTTCTTAGATGAATCAATAAATATATGCCAGTCCTCGTGGTTATACGCGAATTTCATTGCATTCATTATTCCTTTAATATTGTTGCAATAAGCAAACGTATTATTATCGTTTACTAAAAAGAACGGCAGAAAGCTGATGCTTACGAAGCTGGTAACATTGACACCAGGTTCAAGTAGATGAACCCTTTTTAAGTCTGCAGCTAAAATTGCTGATTTTAACTCCTTAAATCCCTTTTTAAATGGTGTTTTTGCTTTTTTTTTTTAAAGAAGGACAAAAAAGACCTATCTTTACCTTGAGGAGTTAGACGGTTAAAATATTCTACAAAAATGTTCTCCGTAATAATGCTTCAACGTGTCTTTTTTTTTGTCTCTATCAAAATTTATAGGCCGGACCTTGTATTTTTTTTTTGTGTTTTACAGTGTAATTAATCAAATCTTATCCTTATACTTTGATTTATGTCCTGCCAGTGCCAGTGCTGTTCATATATGCAGGTGTTTATCGCACTTCTGACTGGGTTAGTGCTGCATTTAGTGCAATTTAAAATATTTCGAGCTACTGGATTTAGGTGTAGTTCAAGCCTTTTTAAATATTTTACTGCATGTTTCGTAATCATAGTTTTTACTAGTGGCAAATTGAAATCCTTATTTATGCTTGAACTTTTAACGTACCACTGAGTGGTTGTGATTATTCGAAGAATTTTATTTTGGCGCCTTTGAATTTTTTCGATTCTAGAGGCCGAGGCAGTGCCCCAAAATTGGATACCATAGTACTATTTAGGCTTTTAAATAGAGTTGTAAAGTAGAAGCTTGCAATCGAGACTAAGGAGTGGATTCTTCCAATAAGCCAACAAATAGGAATAGCTTTTAGTTTCATTTGAGTTAATTTTGCCATGTTATTCGCCGATCTAAAAGAATAAATATTTTACATGCAAATTTTAAGGTATTATGTTATTATTGATTTTAATAGGGGGCATGATTACCGGGCTCAGGGTGAATGTTATATGTATATTATCATTTATGTAACGAGATGCTTCATGCCAGGTTTCGTGCACGCTTAGAAAAGCTGTATCGTCTGCAAATGTTGCAGTTTGGGTATAGTTGTTTGTTGGCTTGTCCGAATAATAAATTATGTGTAATAGAGGGCCCTGGATGCTGCCTTGTTGGAACTTCAGCGCCAATTGATTGAGGTGAACTTAAGATATTTCCTTCTTTAATAATAAATTGCCAATCGACTCAGTTGCTTTCTAGCAGCTTGTTGTGCGAGTTTGCTGGTAAGTTTTGCTTCAATTTATGCAATAAGCCTTAATGCCAGACTTTATCAAAATCTGGCCAAACATCGATGAAGAGTGTTGAGCAATATATTTTTTATAAATAAAAATTCAAATGAAATAAAAAATTTGAATATATGGAAACAAATATTTAAATATGTACATTAGAGCGACTCAAGTTGTATGGAAGCAAAATTCGTGCTCGATGTACCCTCCTAAAAATGAACCTTGGACTTTTTTTAGATGACATTTTAAATATTTCGGCTCCAGCTTTGACCTCTCGTGAGCTGGACCAGTTTGAAAAAGGGTCTATTTTGGTATATTTTGTTAATTTGTGAATCTGTTCCCTTACCAACATATACAAATTGGGTATCGTTAGAAAGGTTTTTTTAAGGCGCGTCCAGCTGTATATACAATTTGTCCAAGGATGATCATCCATGTCCTTTTTTCTTACGGATTATCTGTAAAAATAACGGTTTTTGAATTTTATGTTCGGGGTTGTTTGTAATATAAGTGTCAAATTAACATGTTTTATTATTAAGTCGGTTTAATTAAATAGCACGAATTTCAAAAAAGCTGAGACACGTATTTAATTAAATCGACTAAAGAATAAAATATGTTAATTTGGCACTTTTATTACAAACAACCCCGAAAAACCGTTATTTTTACAGAAAATCCTTAAAAAAAAGGACATGGATGATAGTCCTTGGACAAATTGTATATACAGTTGGGCGCACCTTAAAAAAACCTTTTTTACGATACCCAATTTGTATATGTTGGTAAGGGAACAGATTCGCAAATTAACAAAACATACAAAAATATACCCTTTTTCAAACTGGTCCAGCTCACGAGAGATCAAAGCTGGAGCCGAAATATTTAAAATGTTATCTTAAAAAAGTCCAAGGTTTATTTTTAGTTGGGTACATCGAGCACTTTTTTTGGTGAGTCGCTCTAATGTACATAAGTATGTATAACCAAAAGAAAGTGGCGAATAATAACGAAAAACCAATATTTTTTTTTCTTCAAAGGCTTTTCTTATGACATTTACTATTCGACGAGTTTATTCAATTCTGCTGGGTTTTATTCTAAATCCTAATTAACTATTTTCATTTAAAATCTGTGTTAAATTTGAAAATAATAATTTCTCCAATAGCTTTGATGTGTTTGATAATAAGCAAATAGGCCGACATGTCTTAACTTTTGTGTGATCCTTTTCTGGCTTAGGTATCATGGTAACTAAGGAAACTTTTCATCTTTGAGGGTGGTATTCAAGGCGTAAAATAGCAATAAAGATAAAAAGAATAATTTTCTTTGCTATGCGAGGTAGCTCCAACTGATCTTATCAATAAAAGGTGCCTTCTTGGTGTTCCAAGCAGTGTTCGAAAATAAACGGTACATTATTTAACGTTCGGCTCACACACCCAGGAACGATATTTATTTTTTTAGTGATTGTGTAGACATACACAACCCTTAATACCGTTCGTAACTATTTTCAAGAAAGAACCGAACATTATATAATCTTCGGTTCTTCGTTAAAAAACAGAACAATTGTAGTTATACTGTAGACAAACATTATATTTTAATGTTCTATAATGTTTTTTTCGTGTGTGTATTTTGTTTTTGTAAAAATGTTTATTTTTTTACCAGCCAAAGAGACGAACATTAACGAGCCGAACCGAACACATTGAAGTTTGTGGATTTTCAAAAAAAAAAAAAAACCGAACGGAATTAAATGTTTTCATCTTTTGTTGAGTTTGATAAAAACAGTAATATTTTTGTGTTCGAAAGATGACTAACAGGGAAACGTTATTTTTTTTAATGATTTTCTACACAAACACTATTAGCGTTTGTGTTTTCCACAAATGTACCGAACCGAACATTAAAAAACGATATTTAGTGTTTATTTTCTAACACTGGTTCCAAGTCACAAATAGCCTTTTATATTTCACTTATCTCAAATCTAAGGGGAATAGCTGCTGTAACATAACCAGGCGGTTACTCGACTGCTTTATCGTGAGATATGTTTGGGGTAATTACATTTTTCAAATGATTAACAAACAGATTTCCGATTCAAATTTCTTAATGGTGGCTTAGAGATAACTGGCCTTTTTGATTTCTAGCTGCACGCCATAATGAAGAGTCTGATTGTGGAGTTGCATCAAGTGCCTTAAGATATTTTTCTAGGGAAGCCGTTTTCTGAGTCTGCAGCAACTTTCTTAGCCTTTTTGGGCACTCTTTTTATAAATTCTAAAGTTAAGGGGATCTGCACAATTGCCTGGGTCATTTACGTACACTTTTTCTTTTTAAATTTCCCCAAAGAAAGAAGTCCAACGATGTCAAATCGCATGATCGTGGGGCCCAATTAACATCGCCACGACGTGAGGTAGAACGGCCATTAAATTTCTCGCGCAAAGGAGCCATTGGCTGTGTAGCAAGTGGCACCATCCTGTTGGAACCACATATCGTCCAGGTCCATATCCTCAATTACTGGCCAGAAGAAGTCTGTAATCATCTCGCGATAGCGAACACCATTCACCATAACTGCTTGGCCGACCTCATTTTCGAAAAAGTATGACCTGATGACGCGGCCCGCTCATAAACCGCACCAAGCAGGTGCTTCATCTTTCTTTCGAATATTACGATCAAATAAATCACAAAAAGCATGAAATGCATTTTGATTTAAACGCCCATTTTTGTAAAAGGCCTCAACAATCTTAACGCGCTGCTCAATTGTATATATACTTTCTTACTCTTTTTATCTCTACCTGTTTGAATACCTTCCTCGAATTAAATTAATGGAAACATTAATTAAAATATAAATAAAACAACATTAAAAAAAATTTTATGTATGTATATTAGAAAGTAATGAATCTCTAGGGGCTTTAACAGAACGACAACAAAAATAATAAAAAAACAAGACCAAAAAGCAAAAATCTAAAAAAAATTAGTGGCTAAAATGAAAAATTAAATATTATAAATTATGGGAAAAGTAGAAGGAAGGGAATAATAATTTTTTTCATTTAAAAAGTGAATTCGTTTTTTAACAAGCAAAAAAAAAATACTTGTTCAGAAGTTTCCAACCACATGTACCCTGTGTCTCACACCCTCAAACATAGTGGTTTGTGTTTAATATTTGTTTCTATATATATTTTTTTTTGGTTTTTATACGAGTTCAAGTAGAAAGTTGCTGGAAAAAAGGTAAATTTTAAGCAATCAAAAATTCATTTATTTCTCATTCGACCAACAATGCCGCCACCGCATTGTGTTCTCTGTGTGGAAGATTGTGAATTGTAAAGCAACAACATCATTATTTTGCTGTACCTTTTTGAGCTTTTTACTTTACTTGTTTTTTTTATTCTTTATTTTCGGAACAGGAACAAAGATTGCAATTAGTTTTTATGAGAATTCTATATTGACCAATGGACATTTTTTAGGGTTTCTATAGTTTATATTCATAATTGGGGGAAAAAAGTGTAGTAAGTTAATTAGCTGGTACTGAGGGTAGCGCTATAATAATAACAAGTTGTTAACTTTAAGGTTTAATACTTAAGAAGATGTTTAAATTTTGTGATCTTAAAATTCTGGTCCTGGGTCTTGTGAAAATATAACAAGTTCCGAGAGAAATAACTCATGACCAGTGAAAGGAGAACAAATTATTTAACTGTGCCCATAACTCTCGCGTCGAGAAACTTTTCGATTGAAATGTGTGAAATGAAACAAAAATGCCATATATTGAAACAAACATAAAAATGGGGCGAGAAAGAATTTTAACACTAAAAAACAATAAAGAATGCAAAATACAAAAAATAAAGCTACGGTCACACTTGGCAAATATTTGAGGGAAACTACGTATCGAACAGGCAAAATAAAATATAATTTCCTTTAATTGCAATATTTATTTTGATTATAATACTACATCTTACAGTTTTTTGCCATGTCTAGCAGTATAACTACACTACTTTTCGCTTATAGTCCATTCCGCTTGAAGGCCAAAAACTAATTTAAGCCAAAACTGACATATTCACATGTAGATTTTTTCGAATTTTATACAAAATGTTTGTTCTAAGGTCCATTTGTAGTACATTTTCGTTGAAAAGCAGTGTGGCTAGATTTAGCCATTTTTCATCCTGTTTAGCCATTAAAAAATGAGTTTAGCCATTAGCCATTTTTTTTTTTAGCCATTTTTCAACTTATTTAGCCAAACATTTTTTTTTGCCGTTTTTCTTTTAAAATAATAATTTTCAATTTCTTATAAAAATGTATTAAAGTAAAATAAACAGTTTTAACAATTCAAACTCATTTCGTGTAAATCCCAACTTTTACAAATGTTGGAAATCGTTTTAAACTCTAATGATGAAACGTCTTTCAAAATAAAGCAATAGTAGTCCACTATTAAATTTATAAAATGGATCAACACAAACATCGGTGTTTCTTTCTGATTGCAAGTATTTTAATAAAGAGATGCAGGCGGCAAAAAATTTTTTTTTAGAAATTTCAGAATGGACTATGTAATTTGGTCTCAGTTCCATGGTCTAATGATGAAGTAGAGAAGGTATTTACCCAAGTAAACATCGTTTAAAGTAATTTGAGAAAACCAGCACCACAATAGTGGAGAGGGTACGATTCGTTTGTGCTGATGTTTGTAACACTTTAAAATAATGGTCCTAAGCCCACCTTTACGATTGACTCAGAATCACTTTCTGAGTCGAATTAACGATGTTTGTCCCGCTGGCTGTTTTGGAGATTATTTCATAAAATTTGGTACATAGGTTCTAATGTTTTGTTGACCGACTATACTTTCTTACTTGTTTTTTCTTGTAGATTTGGACTGAAAAGGTTGGGTAAATGTTGTCGTTATTATGATTTACCTTCAAATTATTTAAAACTAATAGGCCCGAGTGATTCCTATGAGATGAACAATAACGACATCCAATTTATCGATGATTTAATTTTTTAAATATCTATCAAAATATTAATTTACGTTTATTCTTATTTAACAAATTGATCTTTACTTACAATTTCATCGTAAACCACTTTAAATGAATTATTTCTGTTTTGTTATTGAAGTTTAATATGTTTTTATTTAAAAAGCTTTTAGCCATTTTAGCCATTTTTTAGCCATTTTTTCCGTAAATTTAGCCATTTTTGGTCACCAAGTTTTGGCAACACTGTGGAATAGCCACATTTTCTAAGCATGCGTTTATAATTCTTTATGCAAAAAGTTCGCTTATAGTCCACTCTGTTTTTTATATGTTTTTTATATTTTTTAATCAACTGGCAACATGTTTTTATTTACCTTTCTGGCAAATTTCGCAATTTATATTTCATAACATGGTGTCTTCATCTGTCAATTTTTTGTCATAACCAGAGCTGCCGTTTTTGGTTATTTCTAACCAAAATTGGTTATATTTTTTTTCAATGTGGAGATGTGAATATTTTTTTCGTTTTGGTTACTTTTTTTCTAAAATGATAATACGTACAAATATGATTTTCTTGATACAAAATATGTATTGTGTACATACTATGATTTCTTCATTATTTGTTACCAATGAACGGAAGTTTTTGTACTTTATCGAAAACAAAAAATCCCTTTCAAAACTGCAACCAATTAATTTTTTTAAGGTATTTGCTAAGAAAAATATTGCCATTTGTGATTTTTATATTAAAAACGGCCATTTTCGAAAACATATGAAGTTTTAATCGATGAAGATTTCAATTATTTTTTTTAAATGACTATAGCTTTTTTTGATTTTAAGAATACTTAAGGTTAGTAGTACTTAAAGTAGAAAGTGCATTAAATCATGCGGAATCAATTTGAGAAAATGACTGAAAAATTACACAAAAGTCGTTTTATTGTTTCTTAAAACTTGAATATAAATTAAATGTTCTAAATTTAGGTTATTTCCAAAAGTAGATATATTTAAATACATATTTGAAAATAAAAATAGGAATTTTAAAGATTTTTCCAAAATACATTGATTTAACAAAATAATTTTAAAATTTATGGAATTTTACATGAAACGTTAGAACTGAAATCACAGCGCATAAAATAGGAACTCTTAAATTATTTGAAAAATACAAAATGTAATTGAAGCAGAGCCGCGAATAACGTTGTAAACGCCACTTTTTGCAAAAACTGTTTTTTTCGGATAACCGTTAACATTACTCTCGTACACTGTTTAAACCTCAAATCACCCAAAATTATGCACCATAAAGCCCTTAAAAATTACATACAAAGAGTCAGCTAGTGGAAGAACGTTGTAAGTTACTTAAAAATGATACAAAGTAAATGGTTTTAAACGTGTCAGTCATGATGCTTTGTGTAGTGGAAGAACGTTTTAAATGACATCGTGAGTGTGGATATGAAACGTTTTTCCACTAAAAAAAGTTATAAACTGTAAATTTGCATGTAATTTAAGTTTTAAATTTGTTGATATTTTGCATAAATATTTTTATTATCATTATTTTTAATTATCTAAAAAAAAATAAAAAATTAATAATCTTGCCTGTTAAAAACGTTCTTTTGCTCTCCTGAAAAAAAATTATTTTGTAACTTAAAACGTTATTCGTGGCTGTGGTTCAATTAATGATCTCGTTAAAATGCTATTTTTGAATATAAACACCATCAAGTTAGAAACCAACTTTGAAACTAAAATAATTTAAATAAACTCTTTTTAGAAATAAGAAATATAAATGTTTTAAAAACTTGAAAAACTTATTTCTTCATCACAAAAAATTTTTAATTTTTGTCAAACATTCAACACAAAACCCTGAAGAAGGCACACAACGGAGTGCCGAAATATTGGATTAAATAAATTTAATATTTTTCATAAAGAAGAGACCTCAAGCTTAATTTAATAATAATATTATTACATCTTTAAAAAAAATAATAATAATAAAAATCAAAAAATTTCCAGTAAAAACTTCGCTATATTTGCAGATGAATAGCTTCTTTTATTCATTTTTCAGAAACTTTCATCTATAACTACATTTATAACAACTTCTGTAACAACTTTTTTCTGGATATATACAGTGAAAAAATAAAGACTTACTTTTGAATGCGTTCATTTTGGAACATCCCTTGTAAAATTCATTGGTTCTTTCAGTAGAAGTGTAAGTAGTGCCTTTATGTTTTTCAGATTACTCAACACATTATTTTGTAGGCGAAGTTTTTACTGGGTTGTTGCCACTATAAAAACTTAAAAGAAACATAATGTTGCCACCATACTTAAGAATTTTTACTACCAAAATCAGGTATTAATTTTTTCCATTTATAGTAGACTTATGCGTGGAATTGCCGGCATACTGAAAAAAAAAATCTCGAATAAATAAAAACTTTTACCCCCAATTTCACCAAGTTCAGTAATAATTTACTATCAGTTATACATAGATGTCAAAACACATTGTTAACTGGAATTTAAAGTAATAGTTGGTTCCGTTAAACTTGGTGGAATTGGGGGGTAATTAAGTTTCTCGTTATTTTTTTAATATGTAAAAGAATTTAATTATTTGTTTTGTTTTCCTGACTTATAATTATTTATTTATTAGTATTATTTTACTATAAAGTGCACATATCTAACTAACCTTTGTATTACAATGCAACTTAAAATAAATTTTAATGATTTTCTCAATTTATAAAAGGCATTTTAAATTTGGTTATATTTTTCCACATTTGGTAACATTTTCAAAAATTTTGGTTGTAAAAATTGTATTAGTTGTGGCAGCACTGGTCATAACGCTCTAGGTCTCCACGTAGCAATTTTTATTGCTAAGTACAAGCAATAACGTCGGCAGAACAATGGAGCAATAATTGCTGATTATATTGCTGGAGAACACTTGTTATTGCTTTGCCATAAATTTGCAATTTTCACCTCGACTAGTTGTATAAAGTTTTGTGGCTGTATTTATAACACATGTTTTATGTTGTGTTTTGAAGTGGTTGTTAAATTTTTTTTTTTTTTTTTAATTAATAAATTATATTAATAAAATAATTAATTGTAATTGTCGTAGCAGTGTTTTGTATTACTTTTTTGTTTATTTGCATTTGCTTTTGTTGATATTGACGTTTATTTAAAAATAAAAACTTTTTCTGTATTTTGTTGAAGCATTTTTTCACTTGGCGGCGTTTTCTTGATTGTTTTTTTATTAAATAAACACACTAATAAATAAACAACCGTTCAGAGAAATGAAATGTCAGATAAATTACAACTGATTTGACAGCAGATTGCTAAGCAATAATTGCTCAAGCAATAAGAAGAGCAATCATTGCGCAATGGATTGCCATTCATGGCAATTTGCGGTCTATACGTCGCAAATTTAATGGAGCAATCAAATTTGACGTTTGCCGCAATAAATATTGCTACGTGGAGACCCGGGGTAATAAACGACAAGCTTCATAAAAAAACGCTAACAAAAATATAACTGCCCGTCTACAACTGACATGATTTGCTGTTATAACTTGATGTTATAAAAGCGTTGTTAAAACATTTGCATTAACAACCGTGTTATAACATGAGAAAACTTCTAACATGATGAGTCTATACCTAACACTAACATCATATTAGTGTTAAAATTAAGCATTTCATGTCAGTTGTAGACTGCATGTTAGAGTTTTTTATATAGACTTTGACGTTTGGTATAACAAAAAATTGTCAGTTGAAGACCCCATCTAAAGAACCAATGAAATTGATATTTATGTTGTGTTTGATTTCGTCATCCAAAGAATTAAAATTAATCTCATTCTTAAGGCTTATGAAGCATGGAAATTATATACATTTTTGTTTTTATTGTGAGCTTTTAAAGAATTTGAATTAATTAATGAAAGAGATTTTTATTAAACTATTTATTTAAATTAAATCCATATTTATGTTTATGTTTTTAATAAACTTTTCTTTTGTTACTAAGTTTCACTTATTAGCCATAAAATCGCTTATAAAAAATCGGTTATAGTCCAAATTCGCTTATAGTCCACAAAAGTTGTGCAACTATAGTATTGCACTATAAGCGAAAAATACTGTAGTTTTATTTTGTTATATTAAGACCATGTTGTATCTCAAAAACGTTTTCAAAGCTCGTTTGCAAACAACAAACATTAAAGTCGCACTTTACATTATTTGGTATAACCGACGGTTGTATTTTTACCGTTGTCTTTGAAAGCTTTTCAATTTTAGTAAATTTTGTCGCCGTCAACGATATGTGTGACTGGAGTTCTGAACGCCTGCAATGTCGCATCGGCTTCGAGTGCAATGTTATGACATCTATAACGTAACGACGTAATCTCTTTTGATAGTTTTCGACATGAGTTACAGACACACTTTTTTCTTACGCTTCGGGAAACGATGGAATATTTTGTTTGATATCTTTTCGATGCGAGAAGTTCTCACTATAGTTCAGTCTTCAGTGGTATATGAAGAACAAAAAGGTAGAAAAAGTAATGAATTACTGTTCAGTCTTCACTGGTTTGGTTCTTAAATTTAGTTCTAGGACTTGTTTTATTGAAATAATACTACATTGAATTGAAATAATACTACATTTTAGTTACTAACACTAAACACGTTCATAGAGAATAGATATGTGACTGGTCTCAATCTGGTTTCAATTGACCCCCTCCAATGACAACCCCATGTAAAAGTGATAGATCATATTCATAAACAGTGTTAGAATTAGAACCGGTCTCTACCACCAAAGACCTATCAAGGGACTACTTTGGTGTCAGTTCGCTTCCCTCTAGGGCATATCCACACCACCACGGTGGAGAGGGTACTATGCGTATGTGATGATATTTGTAACAACAAAAAAATATTCGTCCTAGATTCACCTTTGAATATACCGATGGACTCAAAATAAACTTTCTGTGTTGATTTAACGATGTTTGTCCTTCTGGCTGGCTCGTTGTCTGTCCATGTAGCCTTGGGCGCAAATTGCAGCTCGAAATTTTAATAATAATATGATAAAATTTGGTCATAATGACGAAGCCTATTGAAAACTGTAAGAATCTGTCTATTATTTTACATGACCCTCATACAGACTTCTTCCGGACTTTGTGTAGATCAACTATCTTTTTATGTTTGTATTTAGATTAAATTTGGTTAAAAAAATTTTTATTGAAACAAAAAATCGTCTTTCCAAATTTTCTTAAAATCGGTCCATATGTTCCCATACAAATACCTCTCCCGAAAATAGCTTTAAGTGCCACAACTTCCGAATAAATGTTGATATTGATTTAAAATTAAGCGACTATAAGTTTTTTAATAGCTAATTTATCATGACAAAACTTTGTACTGGTAGGTCCGAATTTTACTATTAGTCCCATATTTTATGTTTGTATATATATTTTTTTTTTGCTAGGGCTTCATGGAGAAACAGAGGACTACATGAGGTTTCATTAATAAATGGTGTTTAAGATGAACCGTGAAATAACCGATTGCATCCGAGTCTAGCAACAGGGCTGCCAGATCTGCTATAGGACTATTGGATTTTTGGCAGTAATTACTCGCCGTTACTCTTCAAGGGTCACTGGCATACTCGGAATTCGTGGGAACTCAGTATATCTGCGGGCCGTATCACTATCAGCAACACGTGATGCGTCCGGTAGCCCTCCGCTGTGCTTCCCATAAGTGGATAAAATACTATCAGTTGCAAAAATAATGAATATACATGCTATTATCCGTAGGAGTGGATCTCTTATGGATGATTTTATTTTAATAATATTACTGTCATAACCTCTAAACGTAATTTTGTTTTGCGAGCCCAAGATTGTTAATGGGCCCCCAATAGAGTACAATCTCGAAAATGTGTTTTTATATCCTGTCGGGCTTGACCTACTATATTTACTTACTTGTTTTATATACTTATGTTGTTTTAGAAACTTTATCTGTGGTTGTAATTTTGGTGATTTTATTTTGAAAACTTTCTCTTGAAATTCTTATACATAATATTTTTAATATGTATTTATTTTCCTGCAACATCTTTACTATGAACTCTTTCTAGTAGAAAATAATACAAAAGTTGTAGTACTTGCTAAATCAATTATTGTTGTTTTTTGTTTCATGAAAATTGTTTACTTTACTGAATCCTTTTACCATTTCCACTTCACCCATTTTATAACTTTTCTCAATATAATAAATATTTTAAGTTTGTCGTTTTGTTTGTACATTTGAGATCCAAAATGTTAAAAAAAAAAAAACTGTTTAGTACAGCTTTAAATATGCACGAATAATTTTAAAATTTACAAGCCAAAAAACTGAGAAATATGCAAGAAAAGGTTATTATTGTTATATTGTCAGTAAATTTCTGATTAAAAATAAACTGCCTATTTTTTGATTTCAAACAAAAATTGTGTTCGCTTAACTAATATTTTAAACAAAAACAATATTAACAAAGAAGAGATAAATGTGAGAATTGTTTCTTTTTTTAAGTTACTAGCCGTTCCCGTGGCGATTTTTGAAGGTTGAACAGCATACTCATGTTAAAATGGCTTTCTTTTTCTTTTAAATACGGAAACTATTGCTTTAATATATCTATTCTTAAACTATAATTAATATTTTCTAAATATAAGAGATTTAGCGACCCTATCCTAAGTTAGTACCAGTTTGAAATATACAAGGTACTAAATAGTCCCTGTTACAGATTCGTATTCCATCAGGACATTGCATGTTTAATTTTATGTTTCTATGTCCAATATTAACGGTAATTAAAGAAGTACCAGCTAAAGAACCTAAAAGTACCAAACATCCCCTCTTACAGATTCTCATTCACTCAGAACATTGCATGTTAAATTTAATGCTTGTATGTCCAATATTAACAGAAATTCAATAAGTACCACTTAAAAAACAAAAAAGGTACCAAACAGCCCCTCTTACAGATTCGTATTCCCTCAGGACATTGCATGTTTAAGTTAATGTCCATGGGTCTAATATTAAAGAAACTAAAAAAAGGTCCAATTAAAGAACGAAAAAGTACCAAATAGATCCATTTAAAGATTCTGATTCACTCAGATTCTTTTTCCAATCTAATGGAAATTCAAAAAGTATCAGGTAATGACCAAAAAAGTCCCACCATAGAGTCTTTTCACTCAGGATATTGCATGTTGAATTTTATGTTTCTAGTTTCAATATTAAAGGCAATTAAAAAAAGTGCCAGTTGTGGAACAAAAAGCTAAAGAAAGAAATTTAATTTTTCTTATTTCCCCTTTTTGGTACTTTTTCTCCCCATTAAAGTATCAAAAATTTCAATATTGTAGTGGGAGCTAGTTTATTACGTATAAGCCAAAGAATGGAGAAAATACATTATAAAAAAATTTAAACAAAAGTAACGAATTTCTACAAAGTACCGAATTTGTATTTTTTAGATAATTTTCAAACGTGATATAATGTTTATTTTCAAGTTTATTGGTTTAACAGATAGACGGGGTGACAAAAAAAGTACCAAAATTAAGGTTTATCCCGTTTACACCCTAAAAGGGACGAATTTCAAAAAAGTACCAGGCACCGTCCGCTTATCTTTCTTAAGAACAACGATAAGTATTAAATTTTTTTCCATATCTTATAGTTTTGGAGCTATGAGTGAGGTAACAATAGAATATTTAGCACCCCTGCAGCCGTATTCTGTAACATGCTTAGCGAAAGCTTAATCTCGATCGCTAAAATGCCTTAGAGAATGCAAAAATTAAAATTTTTAGCGATGACATTAAAAGCCAAAATTGCTGCGAATTAAATTTTTATGGCATTGTTAAATCTAGCAATGAACGTTACAGTATTGTATTCGTAGCCAAAAATCGTTAAATAAACTTTATAGATTTTTAGCGATAGAGATTTAGCTTTAGCGAATTACAGAATACGGCCACTGGACACTTTTCTAAGCACTTTAGTGGAATCTTATATAGATAGCCTTTGACCGGTAGGAGGTTCCATTCTTCATTTTGTTGAAGAAAAATTTAAAATCGGACCGGACGTTCCGGAGATTTCCTCTTACAATCATACACTCACAATATTATTACAGTAACGGACTGTAATTTATTTAAGAAGCATTCTTTTTTAAATAAATAAAAATTTAAAATTCCAAGCATATTTATTTTTAGCTGATTCTAATAGTTATTCAAAAAACTAAGTGCATATTAATACGGATGTTCAGTTGCAGTTAATATTGTCCATTGATTAAGCTAAATTCTTCTTTAACGAAAAGTTCATTTAATTTTTACTGTCAAAAATTCAACCCCGAATTCCGTAAAAACAAATGAATATTTATGGAAGTCCACACCACGCGTTTTCGCCTTTGCGCATTCCATGTTTTTTATACCCGCCATGCGTTCCATAATTCAAGTTACATGCAACGCTTTTTATGCGGCATCACCACAAGAAAAAATTAAATTTCATTTGTCAAACCAGCTGATTTGTTCGAACGCTGCTTGTGACGCTTGCAAAAATAGAAATTAAACCTACTTTACGCATTCAACGCCTCCATACATCCTACGCTTTTGTGCATGTAACTTGTTACATATAACTACACAGATTCTACTTTTTTGACAGCTGCGTAGACAGCGAGCGCGTGGTGTGGACCTCCAGCTTTATAATTGAGAGTTCTTCTGTAAACAACGTGCTCAGTACAACAAAAGTAAAACAAACGTGTGTAAAGTGGGGAACAGAATAGTCGCTGTAGTACAACGTTACGAATAGCGCTGCAAGCTGTCAAAAGTTAAAAACGTCAGTTTCAAAGTACTGTCAACAGAATACGTAGTTGTAGTAGTCGTTGCAGTTGAAGCAAAAAATTCGAAATTTTGAACTTTGTCGCGCTACAAAGCATTCGTCAGTTTCAGCTTCTAATACACTACCACTACAAACTCTCTTCTGTCCCAGGCCCAACGGTCAGGGATGTTAGATGTGACGATTTAATCCCGTCAATATATTTATTTTAAACTTTAATCTGGCATCAATTTTATAACACTTCAATCTGGCAAGTAAAGTTTTTTCTTAGTTTGTATATGTGTGTAGAGGCGAGTATATATTTATACTAGCGGACCTGACGAACTTCGCCTCGTCCCAATTTTTAGCCTTTAGACAAACTTTAGAGTTATAATACAACACAAATATTAAAATTTTTAATGTGATTTATTTGAATGGAATCAGTAGAGAGCGATTTGATGTACAATGTTTTTCGATTTGTTTTCCGGCGCAAAAACAAATAACGAAGACGGTTTCCCAACACGCGAACATGCAACGTACAGCTGACCGTGCGGCAAACAGGGAAATTCGAGATTAATCCCACAGACTTCTAGTGATTGGCTTTGCGATTTATTGATTGTCATTGCAAATGCCAATCGAACGGGGAACTGAATCCTTTTAAATTGGAATGGAAGGTAAGTTGAAATAATGGGAATTCGTGGGATATGGACTTCCTCTCCTTTGAATTTGCCCTTGATGATTGTCGCCTGAATCACATTGTTCGTTAGCTTTTTGACGGACAACCGCGTACCGTTCCACATTTTTTGGGGATTGAGATTCCGCAACATGATTATGATCGATACCACCTTCAGCTGTAAACTATGCGGCGGAGTTCCTGGTACATCAAGCGAGTTTAAAAATTCCGACTGGTAGCTGGCCGGTTCATTTTCGTCGGCCACGCAGTCAACAGATTTGTACGTATGCAGTTGTCCTGCGATTTGACTTTGAATAATTAAGTTTAAGCTATCGACGTCCTTATTCTTCGCGGCTAGTATTGCCCGTTCGCGAATCCAATCGAGATTTTTATAATTTTGTGCAATGCCAGGGAACACTTTGCTGATGAGTTCCTCCTTGGACGATGTGAATTCACAAAAATTTTCAGGGAATATTGATATCGATCCATTCGAAACATCAACAGGAATTTGGCCGTTGCCAAGCTCCAGCAGTTGTCCCGAGAATTTAGCAGCCGATGGGTCGTTCTGCAACGCAACTCTCATGTTTGTGGTCAATTGCAACTTCTGGACATGCGCCTCCACAAAGACGAGGATTACAGGCACGCGTAAATTTCATCCGGAGCAGAAGATTTGAGGATGACAGGAAGTGTTTGACGAGAATCTCCGGAGTGCAATATCAAAGCCCCACCAAATCGTCTTAAGTATTAAAAATTCTATATTTTTTGGTTTTGTATAATTTTATACTTAATTATTTTTTTATGTTTTAATAGAGTAATAAATCCGTGTTGATAAAAAAAAAACGATTTTTTATATGACGATTTTTGACGGGGTTTTTCAGAACTAATGACGATTATGACGATTTTTTTTTCAAATTATGACGATAATTCGAAAAAAACATGTAACATCACTGCCAACGGTGTAAGTAAATAATAAAATTCTCTCTCATTAGAAAAACAAGCGGACAGGTGTCTGTCTGGTATTTTTTTTTTAGAAATACGGCTCTTTTGTGGAGTAAACGAAAATTACTGAATTTAATAAAATAACTAAATATTCCGTTGTTTTTACGGAATATTTCTTCAGTAAATTTTTTGATAGTTATTTTATATAAAATAACTGAAATTCATTTCTTTTAACGGAACATGAAGTTGAATTTTTGACAATAAAAATTAAATGAACTTTTCGTTAAAAATATATGAAAAATAAGTAACTGAATTTTTGTTTATTTTATATTACAATTTCAGTTAATTTTACGTGAGTGTGGAAACATACAAACTTTTCAGCTTTATAATATTGGTATAGATTTTTATTATACTCTCCACCACAATTAGTTGTGAAGAGGGTATATTAAGTTTGTCATTCCGTGTGAAACTTTTTTATTATTCATCTCAGACCCTATAAAGTATATATATTCTGGGTCCATGAGTAATTTTAAGTCGATTTAGCCATGTCCGTCTGTCTGTCCGTCTGTTGAAAACACGCTCACTTTCGAAAAACTCAAAAGAAATAAACAAACTTGGTGTCAAATTGCTTGTAGTTATCCTAAGCAGTTTGGGATTGAAATCCAGCAAAATCGGTTTAATAGGATCTGAGCTATGAATCAAAATGTAGAACCACCACCTAAAAAAAATTAATAATTTTGTTACAAAAACTAACATAAATGGTGGAAAAATGCACAGAATGATGTAAGATTTCGCAATAGTTCGTTTTATTTAACTGGAAATCACGCTGTAAAATTTCTTGAAGATACGTCCATGATTTACCCTAGGCCCCATATAAGCCCTACTCCCGGGAAACAGTATAGTAAGCCTAAAACCCTAACTAACAATGCTATCATAACAAATTTTGGCACGTCACAGTTAAATAGGAAGAGATATGAAACTAATAAGTTTCGTGAAGATCGGTCCATAATTTACAATAGACCCCATATAAAACCTACTTCCAGAAAACAGTTTAGTACGCCTAAATCCGTAAACAATAATGCTATCATAACAAAATTTGGTACATCAAAATTTTTTAGAACTAAAAATAGGACTGTGAAATTTCGTGAAGATCGGTCCATAATTTACCATAGGCCCCATATAAACCTTACGCCCGGAAAAGAGCTTAGTACGCCTAAATACGTAAAAAATAATGCTATCATAACAATATTTGGAACATATAAGTTTTACAGGACTAGAAATAAGACTGTGAAATTTCGTGAAGATCAGTTCATAATTTACCCTAGGCCCCATATAAACCTTACTCCCGGAAAACAGCTTAGTAAGCCTAAAAACGTAAAAACTAACGCTATCATAACAAAATTTGATACATCACAGTTTTATAGAACTAGAAATGACACTGTGAAATTTGGTGAAGATCGGTGCATAACTTACCATAGGCCTCATATAAAGCCCACTCTGGTAAAATAATTAAATACGCGGTAAACTTTCTTCCAGTTTAGCTTCATATGGCCAGAAAATGCAATTTTGTGATATACGGTCCATAATTTTCCTTAGATTCCATTTTAGCAGCCTTCTGAAATTTACTGCAAACGCTTAAACTAATTGCACCGCTGTATTGAAATTTATGTTTTTTAATACCAGCATTTGGAATGATTGGTTCATAGCTTACCATTGCTTTTATATAATTTGTTCTCCTGAAAATCATTTAAGTTCATCTTAAACTGATATTCTACTCAAACTTTTTAAAATTGATTCTGATTGTCGATCAATAATTTTATATAGGTCTAAACCGCAACAAATTTTAATGCAGATGTCTGTTTTTACAAAGATTATAATAATAAATAGACATCATACAGATATTAGTCCTAAAACATTCGAAGTGTCGGTGGAGGGTATCAAAGATTCGGCGCAGCCGAATTTAGCACTCTAACTTGTTTTATAAATAATTTTTATTTTTCGAATGTGTTTAATGAATCAAATTTCTTGAAATAGTCCTCTTCCTTCCATATTTCACATACTTTTTGCTTAAGCCAAGCTTGATTAACATTGAAGCTATAGATATGTACATCTAATTAGGAATGAAGTAAAGTAAAGTTGCTTGGTGTCTTATTAATTATGTATACATAAAATTGACTTCAGAGCCGTGGAGCCATAAACGGCACATGTCTACTTTACAATACAATAAAAAAATCACAACTATTTAAAAAAATACTTGCTTTCTTACTGAACCGAGACACACTTTACTACCAAATTTTAAATTCCCAGTAAAAGGTTTACTCTCAATTAAAACTTTGTATATCAAAAAATTGTATTCACAAACTTAAAGAGCATTTAATATTCGGCTCAATCCTTAACACTTAATACCTGCTATTACATTGAACTCGATTGTTTTTAAGCAAAAAGCACTTTTTGTAAGTTTCCATTTGATTCCATTTCTATTTGCAAAAAAAAAAAAAACAAGAACTCATTTTTAATTGATGTTAATTGGAGAAAATTGAATTTTATTATTGAAACTAAATAGTAAAATGTACAAATTCACCACTTGTTGTTGCTAAAAGTTGTTTAGATTTCGCAAAAAAAAAAAAGCAAAAAAACACAAAAGCGGAAACAGAAAATTCTAAAAACATCGTTAGCGAATTCAATTAATTTACCAAAAATATTTTGTTCATGTTCTTTTGAAGTTCTTTAATTAAATAACAAATGAAATCAAATCAATAGTTTCAGGTTTTTTTTTCTCGTTTTTCCTCTTAAAAAAAAAAAAAAAAAAAAAAAAAAATTAATGGCATTAATGTGCATAAATGACTTTAATGGAAGTTTATATAGAAATTCTCGTTTGGTTTTGTATTTATTTATTTAGTTTGGAAAGTTATAATGGAGGCGTTTCGAATACTGAGTTTTTAATCAAAAGAAAATTAGGAAAGAGTTTTTCTGGTTAATTAAGCACATTAAATTGGGAGAGCTACAATTTTTTACTTTCATTTAGATATAATTAAAATGAAATGTTCTGAGATTCATTTTCATTTTTTTAATTTAACTTTCGAAAGCATAAAATTTTAATAATTTTCACTTTAAATAATGAAAATGTATTACCTTCTTTAAAAGAGTTCTTGCCAATTTACTTAATAGTTATTTTAGGTTAATTTTGCTGTTCCATATTTTCTTTTATATGTAACATAAATATGAAATGTAAAATACCTCAACATTTTTAGAGTGCTTTTTTTTCTTTCTACTATTTTGTCATACTTAAAATATTTTAAATTAGTAGTTGGCTTCTGATTCTGAAATTTGTGTGCTCCAAATCTCTTCATTGTTTCTTTTATAGTTTTACATCAAATCCATTTTCCATTTTAGTTAAAGGTTTTTTTCTTTAAACATTTTACAAAAAAAAAAAAAGCTTCGGAAAAGGAGGTACGACAGAATTTTAATAATAGATGGTGTCTACCATACATTTTACTCAAGTGAGAAATAATTAATGTTACATATGTTGCATAAACGACATAATCTTACAAAAAATTTGAATATAAAGGGTATATTTTTAGGTCTTACAATAAAATACGGATTATGCGAAATTTATTATCAGTTTTTAGTGTTCCATTTTTCAATTTATTTGACTTTTGAAATTTTTAATAATATTGTTCGTTAAAAAAAAACATAAAAATTATCAATTTTATAAAGTTTAAATTTTTAAGTCTAAAACGATATCTTGCAACACTATGACTTAAAAAATATTATCATCGATCTTGTTTTAGCATCGAATTATCAATACATAAATTTGACAGTCATACACCGTTTTCACGAGACATCGCTTTGTTCAAACTTGAGATGTAACAATAATTGTAGATAAACAAAAGGTTTCATGATTCTCTCAACCCAAAAAAATTCACTGCAGAGCTAAGTTATTCGAAAATTTTTGTGACTCTGAACTATGGTGCTCAATCTCCGTTCATTTATTATATTTTCTAATGTTTGAACACTATTAACTAGCGGGATACCGTCAGATAATGTAGCAATGGATTTTTTGCCTCTTCGAAGTAACCCAAAATTTTCTGCAAAATGATTTTTTCTCACAAATCTGAAGTATCGCTGATATATCAGCTTCGGTATCAGTTACATCCCTAGCTCAAACAACAATCAAATTCTGTCTAATATTACTGCAGTAATGCCATATATGTAAATAAAGGTCAACTTGATCGTTATTGTTGCTTTTTTATTGGTTGTCGTGCCATACATTGTCCCAGCATAAAGAAGGCGTAAATTATTCTGCCACCGTTTTATTCTTGTCACACATAACAATGCTCGTTAAGATGGGGTGTGAGTTACTGTCGAGCTACAAATATGTCTTGTATAACGTGGCTTAAGTCTTCTTTGCGAGTGAAAAGATCTTAATTTATAGAAAAATAAAAAAATTGCTAAACATTAAAGCACATCAAATGCTTTCCTTATTTTGCTTTCCTATGTTCTATCAAATTCAACGTACAAGAGATGGTATGTGTGGTGTTTTCGTCATCGAAACCAAATACTACGTAGGTCCAACAAAAAAGTTAGAGTACCATAAATTGGGGGCATTAATACATGAAGATTTTTGTCAAATTTAAAAGAACTTGCAAAATCATCGGGAGTCATTAAACAGCAATTTCTTTGCGTTCGAAAGCCGCAAGATTTATTAAGAAGCAATTTGATTACCACACAAGTTAAAACAGCAGCCGTATTCTACAATTCGCTTAGCTAAAGCTAATACCATGTTCACACGGATATCAATATTCGTGTTTCGCTCTCCCATTCCTGTTTCGCGCCCCAAACATTATTGGACCAACATGTTTTGCCATACAAAATTTCGAGAGCGAAACAAGTCGTCTCATTTTGAAACATTCTGCGAAACGGGAAAAATGTACTATCATCTCCAAATTGATAACAATTATCGATAGTTTATCTGAACTAGCTCTCAAAAAAATCAAAACAAAGAAAGAAACAAAATAAAAGTTAATGTTTAATAAAATAAAGTATTAAATAATATATTTTTAATTTTTTGTTGATCTATTTTAAATAAAATTACGCTAACACAAAAAAAAAATTCAAAATGAAACAAGAATGAATCGTATGAACAGCATCAAGGACTATTCAATAGGTCTGCGCAAGAAGCCAGGGTAATAATTACCGCATTCGATATCGAGTAAGCTATCGTATCGAGTAAACTATCGTATTTTTCTGCATACGATAGACACTGACGTTTCGAATGAAAACTAGAGAGATGTTATGTCTTTGGTTACTCGATATCGAATGCTATTATCTCAAATTACGTATCATTTCATTTGATATCGAGAGTCATAATACCAAAATAAAAAATTTCGATTAATTTTGCTCGATATCGTATGCGGTAATTATACCCCAGATGTTTACTTGGTTTATTCCTCAACGATGTCAAAAGTTGTTTACATTTTCCTTATACATGTGTATTTTTGTTTGCGTTTTCGGTTTTTTGCCACACATCCATGCACACAAATCACATTTTTCCTTTTGTTTTCCCTATGTAGTAGTACGATTTTGACAACGGCAGGGAATTTTACACAAACATAATGCCTGTTGTTTTTTGTATTGTTGTAGAAGAAAGCAGACGTATTGGATACGCCTTGAACAGCATGTTTGGCTCAGAAAGTGAAACGAATGGATTATATAGTCATATGAACATAGCATAGATCTCGATCGCTTAAATGCCTTAGAGAATCATTGTTGCCACTTTGTGGATAAATACCCGAATTTGGTATAATTTTTACTGTCGTGGGTAGAGCGTGGGTAATTTCTCTTAGGTGTAATTCAGGTTTTATTTGAAATTTTTACTTCAGATACCCAAATAAAATCAAGATTCGATTTCAGTGATGACATTTATTTCTTTTTAAATATTGTTGATAAAAAATGCACAGTCTTCTGAACCAAAGTCTCGGGTTCTTTAAAAAAAAACTTCAATCATTAAATATATAGTTTCAAAAGTTTGGTAATAAATGTCTTTCGTAGTGATTTAGAACTTGGAGTTTATTCAAGAAAGTTATTCAAACAACAAACTAGCCTGAGGGTAGAAATGTTTCTAATATTCCAACATATAATTAATTTTATTTGTGTCTGGAAACTTTCAAATGCTTTAGTTTGAAGAATATTTAACGTCCTAAACAGTTGTTAAACTGAATTACGAAAGGGCCAGTTGTACAAAACCCTGCAGGCATTTAGTTTACTAAATATGGTATAAATGGTATTTTTTAAGACCACGCAACTTAAAATTATAGAAAACACAAAAGAAATGAATTTTAATTGCAAATTTATATACGGCGCTACCATTTGAAACTGATTTAAACAAATAGGCATCAACGCGCCTGTCCTTGACGAAACGAATTGCAGACGTTCAATTTTGTTCCTCTTTTTCGAGCATTGCTGGCTGCATGTCACGAATAAATTAACAATGTTGGCTTCCAATATGTCAATTGTTGCTGGCTTATCAGCACCGAGGTTGCGCTATCGAATCCCGCCAGGGCCAAAAAAAAAAATAAAAAATAAAATAAGAAAAAATAATTAAAAGAAATAAAAAAAAATTTTTTTTTTTTACTTTATTGAAAGTATTCATCCAATGAATAATATTCATAGATCTAACGTAATGTTTCATTAAATCCTTTTAATGAAACAGGTTTCATTGATCCAACGAAGCGCTGCATAGGTTCCTTTTTAATGCAATTTTTCATTGGATTAATGTCAAAATTCATTGGTATTGCGAAGAAAATTCTTTCAGTGTAGCATTCGTAGCCAAAAATCGCTAAATCCACTTTATAGAGAAGTTTCAAAAAAATTCACATGTTCCAAATTCTGCTAGAAAGCCATAAAAGGAAGTCATTTTTGCATCGAACAATTAAAAGCTATGAAAAATAGATCCAATACGACAGTATATAAAATGCGGCCAACAAGCCGAATCAAAGCCAAAGTCGAATGCACATACATGGCGATAAGGTATTTCTGTATTTGGTCGAACCGGAAGGCTTGCATCTTTTATAGTTAACACAAATCCTTATCATTAAAGATTGAACCCCATATAAAGATTTCTTACAATGGGTAACGCTAATGCGCCTCCAAACCAGATAATATTTATATATGACTTCAATGATGCTCTCAAATTGGATCGGATGATTTTGACTGAAGAAAAAAATATCGTTCAAAGGAGATTTGTGTCGGTGAAAATGCCGTGGCGATCAGATCAGCATTCTGAATATTTTCAGGGTACCTCGAATTGCTTCTTTTATTTTTAAATTTGAAGAACGGTTCAGTTTAGTACTAAAGCAACACTTAACTTACTTAACTTAACACTCTACTTGATCTCATTTTCGTTGGAAATCTATCAAACGCTCTTTTCTATGACCAAATTGCTGCTCCATGTTTTTCTAAACATGGCCTGCTATTTCTAACTTATGATTTTCATTTTCGTCATGCAAATCAAGTGTTTCTATATCGTGATTTTGAAAACATCGACTTTAATATTCACTATGAAACACTTTATTCTCTGAACTGGGACCACTCCTATTTCTTGTCGTCCGCTAATGATCAACTGGCTTTTTTGGAATTAAACATATTTATCTAGAGTATACTCTTTTCGATAGCAGTTTAACTATTAAACAGAAGAAAATTATAGCAAATAAAAAACCATGGTTTACTGTGGAAGTTTTACAAGCGATTAAAAACAGAGATTTGGCTTACTCCCGTTGGAAACGTTTTAAGACGTTGAGTCTGAAAACTGCTTTTTGTATTTACAGAAGAGACGCAAATAAAAAAATACGTACGGCAAAGTCAAAATTCTACTCCGAAAAGTTCAGTGCTGCAGTAAGTTCCAAAAATACCTGGAAAACTATTAACAACAATGGCTGTACACTTGACCCGGATGAACTCAACAAGACTTTTACCAATTTCCTCAAATACTCTGCAGACGTCTCAGGAATACAGAACGACTACCATAATATAGATTCTTGTTTTAATCAAACTCAAACTCCATTCGAGTTCTCATGTGTCGATCAAACAGATAAGATTTATAGCTTCGTTTCCATCAAATCAAATGCAGTTGGCTTCGATAACATGCATCCGAAATTCATCAGAATTTTACTTCCGTTGATTCTACCCTTTATTACACATCTCTTCAACACCATTATAACAACAATTACGTTTCCTGAAAAATGGAAATATACAAAGATAATTCCAATATCTAAGTCAAACACTGAATATAGGCCAATCTCAATATTGAGTTTTCTTTCAAAAGCATTTGAAAAATTATTATGTGCCCAAATGCCCACATATATTAATGAAAATCACTTAATGACATGCAAGCAGTCTGGTTTCCGAAATCAACATAGTTGCGTAACATCTTTAGCTGAAGTGACTGAGAACATAAGACGTGATCTCGATAAAAGAAAAGTGAACTTTTTAGTACTTCTTGATCATTCTAAGGCGTTTGACACGGATAATCATCAAATACTTGCTTTGAAACTGAAGAATCTCTTCAACTTTTCAACAACGGCTACATCAATTTTATGTTCTTATCTCACTAACCGTCTTCAGTCTGTATGTGTCAGTAATAATATTTCCACGCCCATAGGGAGTTCTCCATCTACGCTAATGATTTGCCACAACAACTGCAATACTGCAATATACATATGGACATATCCATGAGAATGTCAACCACGACTCAAAAAATTAAAACGCTTGAAACTTTTTTCAAATATGGAAGAAAGGAAAAAAACACCCAAACTTTACTATGCCGAAAAAATAATAGTTTTAACTCACTTTCTCATTGATTCATTTTAAGTAACTGGAATTGACAATTTTTAATATTCTGCCGATTAGATACAGATACTGGCAACCCTGGAATTATGCTTTAAAATTAATGTTACAAGAACAATGAACAAGATCCATGACGAAAGAACAAATTTATAGTTCGATTAGCGGTATATTTTTGTGTTTGAAGTTTTTGATACTATTCTTATGTCACGTACGAAGTGCGAAAACATCACTTATCTTTGTTGTTTGAAATTGGTCAGTCTTAGATATTTCAAAATAAAAGTTCAAAGCAAGATATTTGCTGCAAAAAAATATTGATCGGATTTTTTTTTAAATTTTTATTATAAATTTTATAAGCTTTTAAAGCTCGTCACGTATGATATTGTAAGTACTAAAATGCAACTAAATGCATCATGTTATTATTTGGTCAAACCTTATTTTATTACAATCAAAATCATCTTACAACATTTTTTTGATATCTGTCCATATTTGACCATTGCTCCCATACAAGTGCTACTCCCGAAAATAGCTTTAAGTGCCATAACTTCCTTAAAAATTTTGGTATTTACATAAAAATTTCCGACAATGACTTTTACGATAGGTACTATGTCATGACAAAATGTTGTGCGGGTAGGTCCAAAATTAACCATAGGTCCCATATAAACCTTCTTCCTTAAGTCAGCTAGGGGCAAACAAATCTCATATTGACGGAGATAACTTAATAATATTTGGCACAAATAACTTTTATATAATTCTTATCCTCAAAGCATAATTCTGTTCCGGCGATCTTGATTGGCCACGGGCCCCAAGTAGGGTACACTCTCAAAAAACATTTTTTTAAATATTATAGTGTAGGGTATCATATGGTCGGGCTTGACCGAATATACTTTCTTACTTGTTTGTTTTAAGTTTTTATATACATATTTTTACAAAAAATATATTTCATGCCATGTAAATACCATAAGAGAAAAATCTGTCACGTACGGTATGTCACGAACGATATTAAATTTTGTTCATTACAGTATTTATCGGATATAAGAAACTTAAAGAATCCAGGAAAAAAGTTTCTTATAAGCGTTTCTTTCTTATATACAACTATTTTATATAAGAAACTTATTTCTTATATAAGTAGCTATGGCCATAAGACTTTCATATTTTGGTCTTATGTCTCTTTATTTGTTACAAAGGGTCCTGACAATTTTTTGTTATAATAAACGTCAAACTTCATACACAAAAAAAAAACGCTGACAAAAATTTTAAAGTTTTTTCTATATGGAGTTTTGACGTTTGGTATGACAAAAAATTGTCAGGTGAAGACCCCATGTTAACGTTTCTAACTTTTAAATTATTATTTTAGATAACGTTGAAAGTGCAATACATATTATATTTTTTGCAATTTCGCTTCTTTTTATACCGTTTTGTATTTCTTTTAAAATTTTAACTTTTGTTTTTATTGACAAAAAACACAAAGCTTTTCATGAGTACCAGCTCGCTCATCTAAAACTTAAGCTGGAGGTCCATAACACGCGTTTTCGCCTCCACGCAGCGCATGCTTTTATAACCTTACTTGCGTTCTACGTTTCAAGTTGCATGCAATGCATTTTATGCAGCAGCAGCACAAGTAAAAATAAAATTTAATTTGTCAAAATCAGCTGATTTGTTCGAACGCTGCTTGTGACGCTTACAAAAGTGGAAAGTAAACCTACTTTTCGCCTCAAGGCATCTACGCTTTTGTGCATGTAACTTACTACGTATAACTACACAGATTCTACTTTTTTGACAGCCGCGTATGCGGCGAAAAAGCGAGTAACGCGTGGTGTGGACCTCCAGCTTAAAAGTAAAAAAAAAAACTTTGTTCTTGTTGTAAAACTTTCAGAAAACAGAGTTGTCCATGCAAACTACATAAATTCTGTGTTGCCGTTGGAAGTTTCTTATATAAATTCTTTTTCTATACATTTTGTGATTTTGGTGTTTAAGAAAAATGTTCTTTTATCAGTTTTTTTCTTATAAGCGTTTTTCTTATATGAAGCCTTTTTTGTTAGAAAAATCGCAAAAAAGACATGGTGTTTTTGAAAATGTTTCTTATAAGCGTTTTGTTCTTATATGAGATGTTCTTATATCCGAATAATACTGTATAAAACTATCCAAAAAAAAATTTTTTTTCCAATTACGGATTATAAAGTAAAAATATGTGGTTTAATGTAAAAAATTAAAAAAAAGAAGAAAAACCTCCCACAATTCGCAGATTTTCGTTTTTTTTTACATTCGCCACAAACTCCCTTCCGTTTTGTGTCCCGTACGATATGCACTTATTTTGCTCGATATTTTGGACAACAAGGTTCCAAATTTAATAATAATTATAATATCTAATGAAAAATAATGATAAAAAAAATTTTCCAGTTAATACTATTTTTGCAAAATGTCTATCTCTTTGAAGGCGTACAAATGTCACGTACGATGACATGGAAATGCCCATATGCCCGTAGCAGAGAATGTTGAAAAACTCAACCATTAGCTGAACAGAATTTTACGCTGGGAAGGCCGTTTCTGTCTTAATGATTATACATAGGAGATCCCAACATATCACCGGCATTAACGTATTGATTAACAACCAGCCTATTAAGATTTTTCAAAAAGTGAAAAACTTAGCGATAGTATTTAATAACAACTTGACTTGGTCAAGTCATATCGATGCACTAGTGGCAGAGACTCACCAGAAGTTAAGATCACTTTGGGCTACACAATATTTTACACCGCTCAACGTAAGGAAGCTCCTGGCTAAATCGTATTTAATTCCAGGGCTTTTGTATGTCTGGGAACTATTCGGCAAGTGTGACTCTACTAGTAAGAGGAAACTTTATGAACTTAACAATAACATTATAAGATACCTTTAAAGACTGCAAAGGTTCTCAAAATGTCTTTATGGGGTTTTTTCCATGCCTTTCTATATTTTACTGTAATCGTTGAGGTAATATTAAGTATATTGCTTCAAATACACATAAATGTGCTAAAACTAACTACACCTAATACCGGTAAATGTACCGTATAACGGTATGAACGATAGTCAACTAACGAACGAAGCAAAAAATACACACACAGACAAATACAAATTCGGTAACAAAAGCAAAATCGTAGCAGGTGTTTCATATTTTTTAATGTTTAAACAAAAAGATAAAAATTTATGTATATTTTTCATTAAAATTAAAAACAGAAAAAAGTAGGTAAGTGAGTGTGCTGTGCTGTACCAGGAAGCAAATGAGAGCGTATATGAAAATGTAAAAAGAGTGTTGGTTGCATTTATGAGGAGTTCAGCTGGACCGAACATTTTATAAAGAACATTTATGTCTTAAGCTTATTGCTATTTGTATAATGAAAAAGTGACAATATACTGGAATATAATAGTTTTCTTTTGTAGATTAGGGAGGGCTTGAAAAAAAGTTACTCTAAATCTTGCTTAAAAAATTTTTTTTTCGGAAACTTTACTCTTATTCTGTTTTTGCCAAAATTCACAAGGCAAACGTCTAATTATACAAGATGAAAACCATTTTTATAACTATTATTAAAAAAAATACCAGTTGCTTTTCCATTAGTTTAATAACTAAATATTTTAACTATCAAAAATAGAAAAAAACTTAAATTTTAAAGTAAATTAAAAATGGAAAACATAAAACGGGCTTTACCGTTTTTTGTAAATTTGTTATCTTTTTGTTTTTTTTTTTTTTATTTTAAGATTCTTCAACAAAATAACAGAAAAAGATATTTTTCTTTTTGTGACAGCGACATTAAATAGAAGTGAGAGCCACTGTTGGGATCTGACAATTCTTAAATTGTACTGTCTCAATGGAAAAATTGTACCAAATTGACATAAATTGTACCAAAACTTCGATGTAAAATAAAAAAGCATACAAAGTAATTCAAAACACTTTTGATTCAATCAAATTAAAAACAAAACAAGTAAAAAACTATAATCGGTCAAGCCCGACCATTTAATACCCCACAGCATAGTATTTAAAAACTATTTTTCGAACCCATGGGCTATCATGGACCAGCCACAGCAAAATTATGTTAGGAGCTTAAGATTCTTGTGAAAGTTCTTTGTTTAAATATTATTTAAATATCTTCTTCTATATGAGATATGTTTGCCCTTACGGATTTTAGGAAGGCACTTATATGGGACCTTCCGAGAGTAGTAGCGTCAAATATGGACCGATTTCAATAAAATTTTGTAAGATGATTTGGATTGCAATAAAATAAGTTTTGCCCAAATTACATCTAAATACCAACATAATAATAGAGTTTAAATTATGAACCGATTTTCACCATTTTCAATAGGCTTCGTACTTATATGTAAATTGAAAGCAATGTACAAAATTTCAACAAATTACCTTCAAAATTGCGACCTTTACTTTGCACACAAGGTTAAATGGTCAAAAAAAAAACCAGCCAGTCTGCAGCCAGACTGAGGGACATCGTTAAATCGACTCAGACAATGGTATTGAGTCGATCGGTATACCTAGGGGTGGGTCTAGAACCACTATTTTTTAGTGTTCACCCTACTGATACGCTAAATACCCTATCCACTATAATATAAAAAGGAATAAAAAATGTATCTTTTCTTGTCTAAGCCAGACAAAAGTGTAGACAGTGTCACAAAAACAAAAGTGGAATTTGGATACACTTGATCTTAATATGCTTAATATGTTTGTATAACATCATAAGCACAAATTAACAATGATGCAATTTTTGTAATTCTGGTCAGGGCTGGAGGTATGTTAATAAACATTTTATTATTGAAAAGAAAAGTGTACCAATTAAGTTTCGATTGTACCAAATTTGGTACAATTGTACCACAAATCCCATCAGTGGCGAGAGCAAGGAAAAAAGAAAACAGGCACAAAAGGAAAAATATTATCTATAAACTTATAAAACATTTTAAGAATTTGATTTGCCAAATGACTGTATTAAATATTTATTTATGATAAAAATAAACGCAAAAAAGTTTAGATGCATTCTTTTTTTTTTCTTATATGAAAAGAGAAAAATAAGAAATTTAATTTAATAAATACGTATGTATATTGAAAGTTATTTTTTTTTTATTAAATTTCTTTCAAAAGATTATTTTTCCGTCTTAAGGCCAGAAACTAGTAAAGCCATACCAACACGTTTGATCTGGATAATTTTATAGCATTTAGTTTTAATACGATTTTCGGCATATGTCCGCCGCGGCTACGCGTTACATGTTCCATTTTATCTGTCCAATTTTTGACTACTTTTTCCAAAAAATCTGGCAGTATGGCGTCAATGGCGGCTTGAATATTGGCAAGAGTTGCTGGTATGTCAACATAAACCACAAAAAGTTATCCAGAGCTGAGAGATGGAAAAAGTGACGTAAGAAAGATGAAAAACACAATATTTTCTACAATTATTTGTTATTACCGGAGGGCGGCATGAAATAACCCCCCACGAAATATGTCCCCAAAAAAATTATGAAATAATTCCCCAATTTTTGGGGTCTTATTTCATATGAAATAAACTCCCAATTTTAAAATGACATGGAACCCCAACGAAATGAAATAACTCCCCAAATCAAAATGAAACAAATCCCCAAAAAGTATTCAAAACATCCAATCAATTCAAAATATAGATTTATTTGGATGCAGTGTTATAAAGCTATATGGCCTTATTTCCTAATGGAATGAGAAATGAAATCATATGGCATAATTGCCTACACCCAAGTGCAATATCACCATAATCGTTAAGTAACCAAAGTGGAAATAACGCCATAACAGTGCAATTGTTATGGTTACAAATTGCCAAAAGAATGAGTTGCCATTGCCAAGTGTTGAAAAAATATGGTACAGGAGGTGGAAGGGGGGGAGCGCGTCAGTGGGCGTCCCCAATATTAAAATTAAATAAGTCCCCAAAAAACTAAAATAAATCCCCAAAACACGTTGTTGTTGCCTCTCATATATTTTTTTGGGGAGTTATTTCATTTCCGTTTCGGGGACTTATTTCGTGGGGGTTTATTACATGCCGCCTTAGCGGAGTGTTCCGCAAATATTTTCTAGTTTTTAATAATTTACTTTCTTAGATAAGGTGGCAATCAGTCTTAATATACACATTAAGGAACATTATTACAACTTGGCCTTCGTTTAAAATAGGATTTCATTGGTTATAACCTAAAGTTAGCTTTTAGCTAGAGCCAAGTTCCTTCTACCTGGAAGGTGAAATTAAACTTGATAAAAGGAAAAACTTTTTTAACATTTCGATCTTTTAATTTTTTTTCTTTTCGTAAATCGTCACTTTATTTTATTTAAATTTTCCAATTTCAAATATTTTTACACGCTTTGGCATTTCATTACTGTAAATCCGCGCCATCTTTAATTTTTATTGCAAAAGTGATAGAGAGTACCAAGTTGGCATTAAGCTTTCGCATCGAAATTGTTTTCGCATCGCAACAGAGAGTAGACCCCCAGTAGTCTAGTTTTATTTCACACTGCTATTATTACTATTAATCCTCTTTTTTTTTGTTGCACAGTTTAATAAGTGCATGCAATTTCCGCTCCTTTTCTTACGTTTTATGCAGATTATACAAATTCTGTCAACTGAAATCGATGGTTGCTTAACTAAATAATAAAAGTATGAACTCATTTGGTTTTTTTTTTTAAATTTGACATATTTATCCACATTTTATTCGTATTTTTTTATTCGGAATTTATTTCTTTTGAAATATTATCCAAGATAAAGTTTTTTTGTGTACATTTTATTTTTAAGTTGGTTTAACAACTTTTTATAGTTTAACAAAATTATTCTGACTACTTGGTCAACTACTAGTGACTACTTGTACTGGAACAAGTGCAACCAACAACTTTAGTAGTGTAACCATTAAAAATACAGAATTTGTATAAATATTTACACCAAAGAGAGAATAGTTTTTCCTCTTTTGAGAAGCTTTTTTTTTTTTTTTGAAAAAAAGTTGATTTTCTTGTTGACTACTTTTTGTTTCTTTCTGCAGCATTTTTGGGTACTTTTATCCAGTTTTTGTTGTATTTTGTTGGTGGATTGTAGTGCGGTGGTTCCCAATATTTTATTCTAGGGATACTCTAAAAAAATTACGCTTGTTTAAGATTTATGTCGAAACAATTGTTGATTGTTGGGGACTTAATCATGAAGCGAATCGAAGTTCAGCCTCAGACAGGATATTAGAAGAAAGAGAGAGGGAGAGTGTAAAACTTCCCATTCAGGTTACTTATGTCACATTAGGCGATTTATCGCTTAATTTTATTGAAAACGGGGATAAAAAATTTAATTTGGGGATTGAGGATTTTGTAACCTTTAAGGGTCTTTAAGTCTTAGGTGTTTTGAGGAAAATACAACCCTGTTATGTAAGTTGTTATTGTTTTTTGAAAACTTTCAAACAATCATAAGATTAGGGAAGTATTGTCGTCAAAATACGTAAGACTTGTTTGATAGTGTAAAACGGCCTTCAGTGGTGATTTTTGGTGACGCAAAAAATATGTTCTTGCGACTGTTTGGGGATAAAATGTTACAACACAATTACATATTTTTTTCGTATATTTTTGATTCAATTCATTCCTTCATTTCAGGTATTATATTATTTCTCGTATGGACATACAAATCGATGACATAATTTAAAAAAGGCGTAACTTAATTTTGTGTTTGTTTACAATCTTAACCTTCTCTTTCCCAAAAAAATCATTTTGCGGCTACTTAGAATGCCTGTTACGCACTCCCGTTTGGAAACTGATGCTATCAAGTATTTAAGGTTTCGTTTGTTTGAAGAGCTCCATAATGAAACAAGAACTACTTGTCAATGGCGGTGGTCAAAAAATAGAGAAAAAAAGTTTTTGAGAAACAGTAGTAATTTTCAAAGTTGCTTAAGCGTTTATTTTACTTAGTTTCTGTTTCTGTTTTAATTTAACATTTTATTATTTTGTTTTTTAAATTAAGAGACTTTCCACATTTCTCTTTTAGTTGAAAATTTTGTGTTAATTTACAAAGTGAATCTTGTACAGGATAGTTACAAATGAAATAGGTCAATTGTATGCATTAAAAAAAGAATTGCCAAAAGAGTAGAGAATAAACTAAAAGGACTAACTGCCATTTTAGGAACCGTTTGTTTTGTCAAGAGTTTTGCAACAGAAAGAATATTTACTCACTTGTTCAAATTACACTACGTGACAAAATTTCAACAAAGTCGTGACGAAATGAATCTGACAGCTAAACTTTATGTAAAATTTTCCGCTGAATCCGAATATGAAGTCAGAATTGTCAAAAGTAGAACAGTTTTTGAGATATAATAACCGTTATTTGTGTTTTTAAAAAAGATGATGTGACTGAAATGCAAATATCTTCAAGAATTTTAAACGGGGTATGTAATATTTTCTTTCTAGTGAAAGGTTATAAAATTTCTAAAATAACCATGGATTGCTAGTGAAGATTGGAGAGTTACAGGGGACAAAAGTTTCAGCTTCATTGAAAATTTTATGATTTTGTTCAATTTTGGTCTTTTCAAGTTATTTTTTTTAAAGCAATGATTTAAAAATCCTAAAGTTTTATTGAATGCGACATTATATTATTTTAATATGAACATTTTGCGCCCAACAAGACATAGATTGGTACAAAAATGACAAAGCTACAGAAGATTTAGTAAATTAACCCACATAGAAATTCAATAGTTTTAAGTAATTTTCAATATTTATTTTTACTAAAAATTTAGCTTTTTATATTTATTTGTTGTGGGTTTATTCAATAAATCTTCTGTAACTTTGTCATTTTTGCACCGATCAGGATCCTATTGGGCACAAAATGTTCGTATTGAAATAGCCTAAAATTTTATTTTTGGATATTTGCATTTCAGTCACAGCATCTTTTTTAAAAACACAAATAACGGTTAATTTGGAATATATCAAAAACTGTTATACTTTTGACAATTCTGTCTTCATATTCGGATTCAGCGGAAAATTTGACATAAAGATTAGGTGTCAAATTTATTTGGTCAAAAAATTGTAACGTAGTGTTATTTTTCTATAGGGTGATTGTTTAAGAGCTATAGGAAAGTTAAAATAAAAACACATAAAATTCAGAAAAATGTATGAAATCTTTATTTGAATCGATAGTACGGTCCATATAATTTAATGTTTGAAGATTATTTCATGCAAATGGTCCATCCGCTCAGTCCAATTTTGGCATACTCTTTCCAACATTTCGGCCGGTATCTCATGAATAAATGCTTCAATGTTGTCTTCCAATGCGTCAATTGAAGCGGGCATGTGTGTTTAGACATGCGCTTTAACATAGCCCCACAAAAAATAGTCTAAAGGCGTTAAATCGCACGATCTAGGCGGCAAATTGACCGGACCCGAACGTGAAATAAAATATTCACCGAACTCGCCTCTCAATAAGTCCATTGTTTAGCGTGCTGAGTGGCATGTGGCACCGTCTTGTTGAAACCACATGCCATGCAAGTCAAGCTCTTGCATTTTGGGCAAAAAAAGTTGGATATCATCTCACGGTAGCACTCACCATTCACAGTTCCGTTACGATTCGCATCATCTTTGAAGAAGTACGGTCCAGTGATGCCACCAGCCCATAAACCGCACCAAACTGTGACTTTTTCTGGATGCATTGGTAGCTCTTGCAATGCTTCTGGCTGATCTTGGCTCCAAAATCGTTTGATAAAAAAATTCAATAATTTGCAAGCGTTGTTTGTTTGTAAGACGATTCATGGTTAAATTATAGACCAAACTGAAGTTGTTTGACAGTGAAACAAAACACGAAACGTGCGTCAGCTGTTTAAACCAGTGTTGCCAAAAAGATAATAGCCAAAAAATCACCCTTTATTATTAATTTTTTAAGCAAACTTTTTTCACATAACCCTCTTTAAAATAAGAAGCCAAATTAAATTATTTCTATAATAAAAGAAAACTTGAATATTCTTTATGAATTACAAGTAAAAGAATAAAACGATATTAGATTTCAGTTTAAGGAATTTAAAATTTTTTATCTTTATAGTTTTCATTTTTTTCACCTGTTTCCACTTCTTCATTTCCTCTTTAGCATTTTGAAATTGCAGCAGCTTCTGTTAAGAACACAACAATATATTCAATTAGCAGTTTCGTACGTTTTACAAAAACTTAACACGTAAAAATGTAATTTAAACTTTTTTCCACTTAATTCTGTTCAGTTGTTGTTTGAACTGAACAAAAACGGATGCTTTTTTTTTGTATTACAAAGATGATGAATAAGGAAGCGAGTTATGATGCTGCTGCAGCAGCAACCAGGGTTGTCAGATCGATTTTGACCTTTTTCGCCAAATTCAATGTCAAAAATCGCCAAAATCGCCAAAGCCTTTATTTTTAATTTTTTGACAATAAAATATAGATGATTTAAATTATTAAAAATATTTTTTATAAGTCTTAAAAAATAAATTTGTTCCAAGTCACTAAAATACGCCAAAAATTTACAAAAAGTCGCCATAATATATATTCTGTTTAGTTTTTATTTAGAACCAAGTAAAAATGATTAGTGAAGACAAAATAGTAGTCTACTAAAAGCAGCAAAGAAAGAATTTTTGTGGTTAGTATTAAACAAATATTGGATATGTGTATGTATGTAGTGGAGTTCTATTATATATCTAAAACGCTATACACTTCAGCGCCAAAACTCCCTTTTGTCTTCTTTTTTGAAATACATTGTAAGTGGATTAATTTTTTTCAACGAAGGTAAAAGAGAAGTGCATCATGTAGTATTAACTGCACAAGAACTGCATTCTATTTAGAAGGAGAGTTTTAGTGAAGTTCGTTATTTAAAATACATTTTCAACACAGTCATTACTAGTTGAATTTAGCATTATATAATGAACAGCCAAACCAAGTACTTAAAAATGGTACGTACCTGAAGTGTCCAAATAGCTATAGACTTTTGGCCAAAACTGATTAAAATAAGATGGAATATCATCCAATTACAAACGGTTATTCTGTCCATTGTGTATCATAAACATCCAAAAGTACGTAACGATTCATTAATATCTTAAATAACAATGAATTTTGTTTGTGATAATAATTTGCCAAATTTTATAATGGAGAAATGTTCGTAAACTTGAAATAGGTATATTCATGCTTTATTAATTTTTTTTTTAATATGAAAAATAATTTCAATATATTCGTCAGACATTTCAACATAACATAAAAATTATTAAAAATTATGTTTTATATATGTGTGATCCTGAGTACATCAAAAACTTTTTAATGTTATTAAATTTCATATTGTAAGTCTTTATTGTTTATGTGTTACATTATTGTACTTATTTTATTGTTTTATAATTTTTAAATAGACAATCCCTTGAAAAAGTCGACAAACAGTCGACGAAACGTCGGGAACAAAATATTGAATTTAAAAATTTTATTTTATTTACATTGAAGAAATTAAGGCCCTATTAGCTTGACAAAAATAACATTCATAAATTCATCACTCTGACAAAAGAAACATAATTTAGTTTCAAATACTTACTGACTATAAAAGCCTAAATTTTCATACATAAAAATACTAGAATAAAAATAATATAATTTTTCGTATTGAATTTACCGAGTTTCAAAACAAATGCATGGCTCACCAAAAATAGCCAACAAAATCGCCAACTATTTTAAAATATCGCCAAAAAATCGCCATGTCGCCAAATCGAATATTAGGTCGCCAATCAAGTTTGAAAATCGCCACGTTTGGCGAGAAATCGCCACATCTGACAACCCTGGCAGCAACTTATGATGGTGATGACAATGAAAGGCATGCCTTTGGTGTAGACCAGTGTTGCCAAGTTAGGGATTTTCACCCTAAATTTGGGGTTTTCTTTTGCGTTTAGGGCCAGTTTTAGGGACTAAAAAGTAGTTAGGGGGAAATTTAGTGTGTAAAAATAGCAATTGGGGATATTTTAGGGTTACAATTATTTAGTAGTATATTTATTGCCTTATTATTGCTACTGTTAATTTTTTTTAATATTATTTAAAATTTTCTCAGTAACAGCAAAAATTCTAGGGAAAGTAAAAAAAGCGTAGAAAATGTCTAACCCTGCGACCACACGTTCAAGTTGTTCTTGATAGTCTTTTACATATACTGTGCCCATGTTCTGTAACTCTCGCGACGAGAAAGTTTTCGATTGAAATGTGTGAAATGAAACAAAAATGCCATAAATGGAAACAAACAGCTGTTTTTCTCACTTAACTGTGTCTGTAACTTTTTTTGGCGAGTACAAGCTGTCACGTAAGGAAATTACTTGCCAATTTACAGAAAAAGTGTGTCTGTAACATTTTGGTGAGAACAGTTCCCGCTTTGAACTGTCAAATAAACTCACGAATAAAATTGGGGCGAGAAAAAATTTGAACACTAAAAAACAATTAAAAATGCAAAATGCAAAGAATAATAATAATAATATTTTGTTCTTGGCACATTTTTCATTGATTTATTATTTTGGTTTTAACATTTTTATAAAATATACGAATGCCTTCAAAGCTCGTTTGCAAACAACAAACATTAAAGTCGCTCTTTACACAATTTGGTATAGCCGACGGTTGTATTTTCGCCGCCGTCGTTGAAAAATTTTCAATTTTAGTAAATTTTAGTCGCCGTCAACGCTATGTGTTACTGGCCTTCTGAACATCTGCAATGTCACATCGGCTTCGAGTGCAATATTATGACATTTATAACGTAACGACGTAATCTCTTTTGTTAGTTTTCGACATGAGTTACAGATACACATTTTTCTCACTTTTCGAGAAACGATGAAATATTTTGTTTTACATCTTTTCGATGCAAGAATTTCTCACTAAAGTTACAGAACATGGGTACTGCTTGTCAAAATTTACATAAATTGAAAGCTGTGACGTATGCTGCACTCAATTTGTAAGCAATTTACTTCCAAGATGTCAACAACAACAGAGACAAACTTGTACTCAGCTGATAAATTGAAAGTAAATTGCCAAACAAATGGAAAGGTGAAATTGAAAGCCATCTCGTGGTCAATTTAAAAAGTGTGAGTGTGTTAGTAAAAAACTGACCCCCATATTCATAAAAAATATTTTTATTTTATTGGAGGTTTATTGAACACATTTTAATAGGAAATTCGTTCAATAAACCTCCAATAAAACAAAAATATTTTTTATGAATATGGGGGTGAGAGTGTATTGCAAATTGAAAGGAATTTAAAGGTAAAACTTGATCGTGTGGCCACCAAGTAAGGAAAAGAAATATTTTCAAAAATACAAAAAAGAATGGGAAAAACAAAATGAATTTAAAGGTAATTATTTTATATAAGTTTCATTACAAGTTTATGTTAAAATATTATTATTTTTATAAGGTTGGCTTGCTCCATGCTTAGACGACGA
Organism: Pollenia angustigena; assembly: GCA_930367215.1. NCBI lineage: Eukaryota > Metazoa > Arthropoda > Insecta > Diptera > Polleniidae > Pollenia > Pollenia angustigena. Next base: position 185,701,267 of record OV884058.1, on the reverse strand, counting down.
AGAAAAAGACGTGTGTAAGTATTGTAAATGTATTCTTGTTGCACACAGAAAAGGTTTAAGCGCCCATAAGAATACAAAAAAGCATATGTATTGCACATCTTTAAATAATGATCCTCATATGTCAGTAAATAACTTCTTTAAACCTACGTATACAGATGCAAGAAAAATTGCTGAAATAAAACTTGCAGCGTTCGTTGCAGAACACTGTGCCTTTGATCATCTTGGGGAATTGATCAAAAAATTAGGGGAAGATTCAGACTCTTTGCGGGAAATTCGGCTTCATAGAACTAAATGCACAGCGATTATAAAAAATGTTATGGCTCCCTTTTTTTAACCATCTTTGAACGAAATTGGCGACAGCCAATTAATAATTGACGAGAGTATTTCTATTGATATTAAAAAAATGTTATGCATGAAGATCAAATATTTTAGTACGACTAGCGGTAAGGTTAAACAACATTATATAAGTTATTGGAGATTCCAAGTGGGTCTTCCGAAATTGATTATTAGCTCATTGAAATCGGATAGCCTAGATATTAAAACTTTGCTAGGAATAGGTGTAGATGGAGCAAATGCAATGATAGGAAAAAATAATTCCGTTAGTAGCAGATTAAAAGAACTTGTCCCACATTTAGTAACAGTAAAATGCATTTGTCATTCATTGCACTTAGCTGCAGAAAAAGCTATGAAAGTTTTGCCATCTGAAATTGAATTCATAATACGGGAAAATAGTGGTTGGTTTTCGCATAGTAGTAAGCGGCAAATTGAGTATGCTACCATACACAACCTAATAATGGAAACAAGCCCAAATAAAATTGATAAATTGAGCGGAACTCGTTGGCTTGCAAGATACGGAGCCGTTGGAAAAAATTTCTGAACAGTGGGAAGCGCTACATTTTAAAAATATTATTAAAGATATCGATTCAACTTTAGAGGAGTGGAAAATTATACACAATGTAAGCTGGAGTAATACATGTTCTCCTGAAAAGTTTTGGTACGAAGTGAGTAGGAAAAAGGATGCGTGCGACCTACAAAAATTCCCAAATATTAGTAGGCTAGCATCTGCGTCACTGGCACTTCCATTTTCGAACGCAACTGTCGAGCGAGCATTCTCAATGTTTAGTTTAAAAAAAAATTAAATAAGAAACCAACTGGCAACTTTAACAGTTAAATCATTCTTTAAGCAATGGATGCCAAATTTTATTCCGTCTTCTGAAATGCTCAAATTTTTTAATTATGAACACATGTACGTGGACGAGAGGGATGAAAATGTACTAGACATTTTTAATGATTTATAATAATATATTCCGTTTTTCTAAAAGCTTTTTTTATGTAAGTTTATGTTAAAATATAGTTACATACATACATATCGCTCATTTGCTGCAAGACCGGCATAACTCTAAAAATTAAATTTTGGAGTTAGAGATGCAGAATTGTTCGCTTTGTTTTTCTTTATATTGTGTATTAAATTAATCTTAATATCTTTTATACTTTCCCAGTTTGAAGGAATGTGTCTTCTTTTTTTCTTAGTAGTTAAAGCAAATCAAAAACTTTAAATGCGTTTATCTCGAAATGGATTTTTTTGAGTTATGCCGGTCTTGCTGCAAATGAGCGATATGTAAAAAATTAAATGAAATAAAATGGTATGTATGTTTAAAAAAATATTTAAAAATTATTCTTTTTGTTTTGGGGTTTTTTTATTTTTTCTCAGTGCAAATTTAGGGGGTATTTTTTTGATTTGGGATAATTTCTTAAAATTTACTTGGTAACACTGGTGTAGACGCAAGTATGTAATTTAATTATATTGAAAACAACAATAAAAAACGAAAATTTGTTTTTGTTTTCAATATAATTTCTCACTCACTTGTTTACGTTTTCTAAAAACAGGCAGTTAATCGGCCTCAGTAATGCCAAATGTTGGGAATTTTCCATTTTTTTTTTAGGGATTTTTCGAAAAATTTAAAGCGTAGGGGAAAAAGGACAGATTTTTTATTTTAAGGCAAATGTAGGGAATTTTCAATATATTATCTAAAAATACGTAAAAATTCATCTAATTTTCATTTAAAAATGAAAATTTTTCATATACAATAGCATTTTAGTAATTACAAATGCAGCATTTTTTAAAAGAAACCATATTGTATGAGTCCTCACAGCCTGGCAACCCATATATTAAAACCATGTACCCGAATATTCTTCGAACCCCCTAATATCTAATTAATTAAAACAAAACAAACAAATGGCTTGGCAAACATGTCAAAATTTTACGTTTGTACAAATATTTTGTGTTGTTAATTGGGGTAATTGCTGTTTGTACACACATTTGAAGCAATGTTTGTAGAAATATTAACGCTGGGTCTCCACGTAGCAATTTTTATTGCTAAGTACAAGCAATAACGTCGGCAGAACAATGGAGCAATAATTGCTGATTATATTGCTGGAGAACACTTGTTATTGCTTTGTCATAAATTTGCAATTTTCACCTCGAGTAGTTGTATAAAGTTTTGTGGCTGTATTTATAACAAATGTTTTATGTTGTATTTTAAAGTGATTGTTAAATTTTCTTTTTTAAATTAATTAATTAACTTAATAAAATAAAATAATTAATTGTAAAACTTGTATTGTTCTATTGAAAAAATAAAAATATAAGAAAAAAAAAAAAAACACAAATGTGTCGTTTGTTTTTGTTAATATTGACGTTTATTTAAAAATATAATATATAAACACTTTTTCTGTATTTTGTTGAAGTATTTTTTCACTTGGCGGCTTTTTCTTAATTGATTTTTTAATAAATAAACACACTAACAAATAAACAACCGTACAGAGAAATGAAATGTCAGATAAATTACAACTGATTTGACAGCAGATTGCTAAGCAATAATTGCTCAAGCAATAAGAAGAGCAATCATTGCGCAATGGATTGCCACTCATAGCAATATGCGGTCTATACGTCGCAAATTTTATGGAGCAATCAAATTTGACGTTTGCCGCAATAAATATTGCTACGTGGAGACCCGGGGTAAAACTTTTTAATATTTGGCAGGCATGTTGAATATTTGTCAAACTTTTTGTGGCAGTTTTGCAGAGTGAAGACGTTGAAAAAGAAGCATTAAAATAATTTTAAATAGAACTGAAGAAAACATTTTTTTTTAAATTTCACAGAGCCCCCATGTATTTGTTGCTAATAATTATTATTAGATTCTTATGTTAAAAAAAAATTATTAAAAATAAGTATTCTTGAAAACTATAAAGCTCTTTAAAAATGAACAAAAGATGGGGAAATGAAAAATCAAATACGAAGTTTGACTCTGTTTTGTTCTAGATTATAGGATTTATAGAGGCGTTTCTGTCAAAAAGAAAAAAATTAAATTTGTCACAATGTTTTTTTTGAAATTAATAAATATGTACAAAATGTTAACAAAATAAATATGTATTTGTTTACTTGTCGCCAAAAACAATACATTTTTAACGTAGGGAAAAGTGCAGGGAAATTTGTTTTTGATTGTAGGGAAAAAAGGGATTTTTTTGGACACAAGTAGGGTTTTTTTAAATTTTTCCTGGCATCACTGATCGGCCTTATTACGAGAGTCGTTGTCCTTTGAAATTTTTTTCAATATAAATTAAAATTTGCGACAATGACGATGTATTACACATATAAAGTTTGTCGTATTTGTATCGTTTACGACAATCATAATCAGACCAATCTCGAATAAAAATTCCGTGAAAAATTTTTCTCTTCCTCCCTCCTATTACACATAAAAAAATAAAAATTTATTGCAATTAAAGAATTTGTGATATTAATTAAAAAATTAATTAAATTTGCACCAGTAAACAAAATAATAGTATCAATTAAACGTTTCATTCACTTGACTTAACGTTTAATTCCCTTGATTAAACATTTAATTTATTTGATTAAGGTTTTAATTAAAACTGATTTTATTTTTGATTAATGCTTTAATTAATGCAAAATTTTGGAAAATTTTTTCTGTGTACATACATTAAAAATTCCGCATTGAATTGAATTGAATTTCTCAAAAAAAAAAAAAAATCCCTTGCAAAACAGAAGGGAGTTTATAAAAAACTTTAAGTAGGATTTTTGGAAAGATGTTGAAGACGAGAAAACATGGTGCCACCAAATAATTTTGTTACTGAATGGAAAAATGTTTTTTATTGAAAGGCTGCAGCACAAAACAAAAACAAAAAAAAAATACACTTGAGCAATAAAATCATAAGCCGAAGTTGTGCCGGTAAAGCCCGTTGTTGTTAGCCCTGTCACAAAAAAAATTTTTAATAAATAACTTGCAAGGTTTTGATATTCTTTTTACTATTTTTATATTGAAATCAATTAATTTTATCTTAATTTGCACAATCAAAACAAAAAAAAAAAAAAATAAATAATTCTATTTAAATAACACTGCAGTTACACGCTCAAGATTTTCTGATAGCCTTTTACATATACTGTTTGTCAAAAATTAAGCAATTTACTTTCAAGATGCCATCAAGACAACAATTTGTAAAGACAAACGAAAAATTTGATCACTTACCTTGAAATCAGCTGTTTTCTTGAACGTAAATTGAAACACTTACTGCCCTGCAGATAACGAGACTAGTCCATACATGCATGTAAAGAGTAGTCCATAAAGAAGTAGGAGTACTCCAAAAGTACTTCAAATATACGAGTAAAAGGTGGTCCATTTAACATTGCGATGTCCTAGGAGGGGACCATATAACCCACCGAAGTAGTCCCTAAACTACTCCATGGAGTACTAAAGTGGATTAGTTTTAAAAGTACTCCATGTTACTACAGTATGGAGTACACTTAAGGGGTAGTTTAAGCATTTTTCTTTTTCATTTTTTACTAATCGCCTTTTAAGGGGTGTACTGTAGTCTATTAGTGCTATTATTTATTATATTTACTTGGTATTTTTAATTTTTTTACCTTTTTTCCACAAATTTCACAAACTTTCACTTTTAAATAAACAATTAATAATGGACACCATCAGGGCTACCAATGTGTAATACTGTAAACTATAAAAAAGTATACATCATGCAGTTGTCGGCAGCACTGCATGTTAGTTTCTTATAACATGGTGCATATTACAGTACATTGGACCATGTTGTAAGTAGTCCATTTAAGCCACAATCAGTGTTGCCAAAACTTGGTGACCAAAAATGGCTAAATTTACGGAAAAAAATGGCTAAAAAATGGCTAAAAGCTTTTTTAAATAAAAACACATTAAAATTCAATAACAAAACAGAAGTAATTAATTTAAAGTTGTTTTCGATGAAATTGTGAGTTAAGATCAATTTTTTAAATAAGAATAAACGTAAATTAATATTAAAATAAATTAATATTAAAAAATTAAATCATCGAAATATTCGATGTCGTTATTGTTCATCTCATAGGAATCACTCAATCATGAGTTTCAAATAATTATAAGTTTTAAATCATAATCACGACAACATTTACCCAGCCTTTTGAGTTCAGATCTACAATAAAAAACAAATAAGAAAGAATAGTCTATTAAACCCGACTTTATGATACCCTACACCACATTAGAACCTTTGTACCAAATTTGATCAAATAATCTCTAAATTGCGACCTGTACTTTGCGCACAAGGTTTACATGGACAGCCAGCCAGCCAGCCGGACAAACATCGTTAATTCGACTCAGAAAGTGATTCTGAGTCAATCGGTATACGTAAAGGTGGGCTAAGGACCAATATTTTAAGGTGTTACAGACATCAGCACAAACGCATAGTACCTTCTCCACTATTGTGGTGGTGGCATTAATATTGTATTTTTATGGTAAAAATATTTACCTAATTGAAAAAATCGAGTTAACGGTTGCTTAATGTTACCTATTTCTCAAATTACTTTTAACGATGTTTACTTGGCTAAACACCCTCTCTACTTCAGCATTAGACCATGGAAGTGAGAGTAACTTTATAGGCAATTCTGAAATTTCTAAAACAATTTTGTTACCGCCTAATTGCCTTTATTGAAATACTTGCAACCAGAAAGAAACAGTGATGTTTTTGTTGATCGATTTTATAAATTTAATAGTGGAATACTGTTCCTTTATTTTGAAAGATGTTTCAGCGTCATAGTTTATAGCGATTTTCAACATTTGTAAAAGTTGTGATTTAAATTAAAGGCGTTTTAGTTGTACAAAATGTTTATTTTACTTTTATAATTTTTAGTAAATTATAATCTTTTTTCTTCGACCTTTTTTATTAAATTTTATACTTTATTAAATTATTTAAGCTTCAGGTCACTTTTTTAAAAAATTAATTAAATAATTTAATAAAGTATAAAATTTTATAATTTTTATAATTAAATAAAAATTATTCTTTTAAAAGAAAAACGGCAAAAAAAATTTATGGCTAAGCAAGTTTAAAAATGGCTAAAAAAATGGCTAATGGCTAAACTCAATTTTTAATGGCTAAACCGGATGAAAAATGGCTAAATCTAGCCACTAAATGGCTAAATTGGCAACACTGGCCACAATGGACCACGTAGTCCAATATTATCTGTAGGGTGGATAGAGAATTTTAAAGGCAAGTTCCCTGTAGTACATTTGGCTGCCTACGAGCTGGTTATAATACTAGCCCCTTTATGAAACAACCAGTCCGAATGCTACCCATATGGCTGTCCACTTTAACAAGGGGATGTCCTACGAGGGGGTAAATTGTCACTAAGAGGCCACAAAAAGACAGTTCATAAGCCGGTTCTTCTTGGCTTACCCTTTCCTCCTTATACCAACCATAAATCTGCTTTTCTGATTATGTTGTCAAAGGATCTGTTTCGCTCTCTCTCTCTCTCTCTCTCTCTCTCTCTCATAAAATGAACAAAATGCTTAATGACATACATTTTTTACTATCCACCATCTGCGCCACAAAAAGACAGCTAAGTGCCAGCACAAAGTGACTGTAAAATTTTCCAGAGTTTTAGAACCAGTCTTCCGAGTATAGGATCAATGTGGATTGTTTTATAACCAGTCTACAGTGTATAGTTGCCACTTTTGGGGTAAATTGTCACGAAAAAACTCCAGGGTTCGTATCAATTTTTAGAAGTATGAATGTATTAGTAAAAAAATGTGAGTGTATTGAAACTTGATAGGCAAAACTTGATCGTGTAACCCTCAAGTAAGTGCTGGTTCACACATGTCAAGTTTTACGTGTGTGAACCGGCACTAAGCAAAAAAAACTTCGGTGATACCAATTTTTTTTTATATACATATATATTTTATTATTGTACATAAATAGTATGAAATCATTTTAAATATGGCCCCAGCTCCCATAAGCATTATTGGAGCTAGCTGGCAAGATATATAACTTGTAAATATACATACATATATAAAAATAAACTACCCTGCAAACAACAAGAAGATATCCCCTAAGGCCGAGGCCACGCAATGAGCGGCTAAGCGTCAAGCGGCTGAGCGATTAGCGTCAAAAAATTAAGACATATGAAATACTATTGAAGTGGCCATGAAATGAGCGGCTAAGCGGCGTCGCTCAGAAATAAAACTTGTTCTAGTTTTTAGTTGTTTTCTGAGCGTCAAAAAATAAACATGGCCAAAGTTAATATGGAGCTTATGATTTCATCCGTACAAAGCCGACCGAATTATGGCAAGACAGATTATCAAATTTTAAAAATAAAAATATGACCGAGAAATTATTTTTTTGTTTTGTCAATTTGGTGCTAACTTTTAGCAACAGCAAATCAAAGCATTTCACAAACATACGGCAGTATTGTATTGGGTAGATTTGTATATAAATGGTTTAATTCCCCTTGCTTGATAAATATGGTCACATTAGCATGATGTGTTTATTAATACTGTGTTGTAGGGTGCCATATGGTCGGGCTTGACCGACTTTACTTTCTTACTTGTTTATAATTTGTTTTTGTTTTAAATGTAAGTTAAGCGAACGAAGTCTTCGCTCGAAATCGACGAACAGGCGCAATTTTTTATACCCACACCACAATAGTGGAGAGGGTATTATGCATTTGTGCTGATGTGTGTAACGCCTTAAAATATTGGTCCTAGACCCACCTTAAAGTATACCGATCGACTCAGAATCACTTTCTGAGTCGAACTAACGATGTCCGTCCGGCTGGCTGGCAGGCTGGCTGGCTGTCCATGTAACCTTGTGCGCAAAGTACAGGTCGCAATTTTGGAGATAATTTGATCAAATTTGGGACATAGGTTTTTATTGGCACAAGGACCAAGCCTATTGAAAATATGCCAAATCGTAGGACCGCGAGGAAAGATAGGGGGACATTTATTCCTCTCAGAAACTATTAAACCGATTTCAATGAAATTTAAAATATAGATAGAACCATATCTTTATGGACACAAAAGGGATGCATTTAAGAAAAAAAATAGAACCACGAGTTTTTCAAAAATAGGATCACAAGGGAAGGAAGGGGGCAATTTCTGCCTCTCACAAACTTTCAAACCGATTTTAATGAAGTTTGTAAACATAGATAAATCCATATTTATATGGACTTATAAGCATGATGTGTTTTTTAATACTGTGGTGTAGGGTATCATATGGTCGGGCTTGACCGACTATGCTCTCTTACTTGTTTTTCTTAAAAAACGCATTACATTTTTATGAATTCGATTTTCGCGTAATAACATTGAACAAGCCACTCTTTACAATGACATTTTAACAACTAACCGCTCAGAAGTGACGCTCAGTAATAAGCCACTTGCCGCTCAAACTTGACGCTTTGACGCTCATCGCTCAGCCGCTTGACGCTTAGCCGCTCATTGCGTGGCCACGGCCTAAGGCAATAGTTTAGCAATACCCCCAAATTTTCGTCTAAAAGAAAATAATCAAAGTAGTTTTTTATTTTCTTCTTTTTATATTTTTTGAGAAAATAACGCAATAAAGTCAGAAAAAAATTATATGATAAAAAATATTTATGTATGTACGTCATAAACAAAAATATATGTAAAAATTACTAAAATTTTTGATTTAAGAAATTATTTCTACAAAATATTCTGCAAAAGGTTAATATTTAAATTAAATAAATATGTAAAATATTAATAAGTTTGCTTGAAATAGTTTATATAGTTTCCTATATCAGGCGCGGATCCAGCTTAAGCCTTAGGGGGGGGGGGGGGGGGTAAATATTTTGTATGATACAAAAAAGGAAAAAATTTGTTTTTAAAAGTTTATTAAAAACAACCCAGCAAAAACTTACATTGCAAAGTAATGAGTTAAAAAGCTAATATAACAACTCTTCATTACTTATACATTGGCATTTTAACTCATTATTTTAACACGGTGATGTCATTGGAGGCAAGTACTTACCACCCTCGCTTACAAATAGAGAGTTAAATAAGTCATTACCACATTCGCTTACAAATAGGGACATAAATAAGTTATTACTCCGATGTCAGCAAAATTACAACTAACATGTCATGACTTTAAAAAAATTTTTTTTTTATTATTTTTTTTAATTATTTTTTTTCTATTTTTTCTTATTTTATTTTACTTTACTTTTTGTTTTTTTTTCTATTTTTTCTTATTTTATTTAAACTTTGTTTTATTTTTTATTTTTTTTCTGTCTCTGGCGGGATTCGATCGCGCAACCTCGGTGCTGATAGACTAGCGTACTACCAGCTAGTCTACCGGGGCAGTGTAGTTTTTGTATAAAAAAAACGATGTTTTTACTTAATTAAGAGCGTAAATATGAGATTAAATTATTGGAGGCAACTACTTACCACCCTCGCTTACAAATAGGGAGTTAAATAAGTCATTACCACATTCGCTTACAAATAGGGACTTAAATAACTTATTACTCCGATGTCACCAAAATTACAACTAACATGTCATGACTATAAAATTTCAGTACAGCATAATTTTTCATATTCAAATTTATTACAAATTGTTTTTTATTTATAATAAAAAAAAAACAAATTGTAAGAACAAATATTTTAAATCAATTTGTATTAGATTTGAAAAAACTTCAACCGTAGATGCATTTTATTACGAATGAATTATAAATTTCGTTAATCAACTCATACACAAATACACATGTCAGCCATTACCAAACTACTTCTATGTAATGCAGATGGTATGAAGTAGTCATTGAAAAGTAAGTTGTTCAGTAATGGCAAGTCATTACCAAGTTTTTGCTGGGAATATGTGTATTAGGGTAAGTACTTTTTGCAATTTTTGCGAATATCAAATTCTTCATCGCATAGCCGTATAGACCGTTAAAAAATATTAAGAAATTATGTACTACTTTTTCGCGATCGTGAAAAAAGTTTCCGCACCTAACGCGATAAAGTTTTGAATTTAAATTTTTTTATTTAGTATAAAAAATTAACATTTAATAACAAAATTGTATGTATTTTCAATAATTTCATGAATATAACAACATCTTACCATTTGTACGGAAGAAGGGCGCAAAAAAAATCGCGTCTCTATTTCGCGGTTTTTTTATTAAACTAAATTTTAATGGCAAATGATAGATGTTGTGATAGATGAGTTGTTTGGCGGATATATGAAATAGTGACAATTTCCAGCAGCGTAGTAAAATATGCGCGGAACGAGCTTTTAAAGCTGCACAAGATATTTTTCCATTATGTAAATCAACTCGCACTTTAAACTTAAAAATAACATAACATCAAAATATTTTAAATTTAATAAAGGCTTGAAAACCAAATTTTCTATGAAAATTTTCCTTAAGAAACGTTTATTAAATTTTATAATCATTTATGAATATGGGGGCTAAAATATATGAGGGGCTTAAAGCACAAGGGGCTTAAGTGCCTTTTTCTAAAATTGAGTTTACATATGGAATTATAGGTATAGTTCGGAGAAGTTGTTAAGAGCACAAGAGGGGAATGTAGGATTCTCACCCGGACGCTAGAACAATTCAAGCACTTGACATTAAAATACCTGCTTCGCTTGGAGCACAAGCGAAACAACCGCTTTTGTCTCATTATTTAAAATAAGTCACTTGAACCCCTTGTGCTTTAAGCCCCTCATATAGCATATATAAACAATAAACAATAAACGCTTTATGTGTCAAAAATGTATTGCTTCAAAGTGGGAACTCGCCATATAAAATTCATGTCTTTCGTAAGCGCAATGGTAAGCGAAACCCTTATGTTTCTCCCTTACAAACCTGCTTCGTTGGAAGCTCCAATTTTTATTGGGTTCTGTCATTGTTGATCTGAGCCATGTTTTTATTCGACGAAGGGTAGGAAATGACCTCCCGCTCGTAGCTTCAATGTCGAGCATTGAAACGAAAATTTAAAATATTTTTCTTAGATTTGGGTATTTATCTTCATCACAGTTTATTAAAGCATCTACAACGTTATCTGATAGAACAGGCTCAAGTTTAGATCTTAGTTGGTGTTTATCTCTTTTATCAAATACAATCAGCTCATCCGCTAGTTGTGGTTTTAACAGTTTTGTATCTGTATATGACTTGATTACACTTTGAGGTAGAAGTTTTGGTATGTTCAATACATTTGGGATATCTATTAGGAAAGTTGTTATGAGATCTTCTAAAATAAGGAATGTAACCTACAACTCGGTAATAATCTTTAACATTTTGGAAGTGATTATTTCGTTCAAATCTGGTATTTTCAATTGGAACCTCGATTTTAACGCAAATAACTTTAACTTTTTCAAAAATCGCTTTAAATTGTTCTTCGGCTTTATTTCATTTCTCTTCAAGGCACATGATTAAAGTTTTGATAAGGCTTGATCCTTTTTGAAGATTTATATCGTGCTTTTGTAAAATGATACTAAGCGGCTCTGTTACAATAAGTATCACACTTAATAAGGAGTTCCTTAATATAAAGGTAGATATACTACCTTTCCACTCAGATATTTTTTCCAAAGCTTCTACTATATGATGTTGCAAAGACGCATAAAGAAGAAAGTTTGGCTCCCAAATACTTTGCTAAAACTGTTTTTCGCTTGGGATGATTATATTTAATAAATGATACAACTTTTTGTATTAATGGCACTTTATTGCTTTTAGAAATTGAGTTGTTCGATTTATGGGAATAGCAAGGCGTTTGTTTCGCATTTGTCGCTTTTCCAGAAATTTTGAACAGCTCCATTTTCTGCTGACTTCAGAGGACACCCATCTGTTCCATCTCCTACACAATTTTTTAGGAATTTCCTTATTTCCCCCCCTGAATCAAGGTCATTATTGCTTTTAAATTTAATCAAGATACTACTCAACCCCGAATGCATTTTTAAGGGAGTTTGATCTTTTTTTACAAACTATGGTGGAAACTACATACATACATATGTATGTATGAAGGTACATATTTATATTATTATTTATATTTTTTATATTATATATTAATTATAAACTATATTATTTATAAATATGATTTGCTGAGCTTGTTTGTAAATAAATGAAAGTTTTTTAAAATGCAAAATCTTCTTTTTGTCATCCCAATAATAATTCGGCGATATCTTCCTATTTTCTTATAAGTGGTTATCTGGCGATTTTGCTAGTTTATCACCTAGAGGTATCGCTTTCGTGATGCTTAGGAGTATTGACATCGAGACATATTTCATCCCGAAGGAAGTATCTTCCGCAATACGAAATCGATTATTGCCGCAATAATATTTTTCATCTAGGCAATACGTTTGGCAAAACATAAGGTGTATTTCTGAGTTTACTGGGTAAATATAAAATTAATATAAAAAAAAAACAAAAACAAAAATGCTTTTCATTATAAGTTTTAAAACTTAATTAAAATTACAACAGTATTTAAATTACAACAGAAATTAAATTACAACAGAAGCGTTTCTATTTTATTAAACAAAAAATCTTCACAATTGGGGGATTCACAAGGTGTCATAAAATCATAAGTCTTAAAATAATAAAATGAAAAAATACGACTGTTGTGAACAACCCCTCATAATTTAGTGTGTTATTTTGAATTTATATCAGCTGATTTAAAACAAATATAAAAAATAAATATTAACCTAACATCAAAGTATTTTTTAATTCTTAACCATGAATTAATAAATTAGGTTAGATCTTACTTGACTATTTTCCATAAATGTGATAGTATGTGTGTGCCCTTCATTGTTTTAGACGCAAATCACAAATAAATTTTATTTTGTTTGTTTACCAAACATCCGAGTACTAAGCCGATATAATTTGACGCCGCAAGTGGTTTGTTGCAAAAATTGCTAGCCGCAGGTTAAATTCGGGTATAAACCGGAAAAAACTGTACCATCAACGGCGGCGGCTACAAAAACTAATGCGGATCGGCTCATCCTCTCAGCGCAGGTTTCTTCTGATTAATTACGACAACGCAATAAACATAGCAAGCAAAGTTCTATTTATTTAAGACACTTTTTGTTTACAAAGCAACAACAATATTTTTAAACCATTGTAAAATGTTAGAACATTATGACAATATAACATGATAGCACACCTTGTGAATACCCCAAATATGATTTAAATGTTGATAATATTATAATTGACTTTAAATCTGAAGGCAACCTATTGTATTTAATACTTTCAACGTAATCTACACGCTGTTTGGTCTTCTCCAATCTACACTTTGGAATTCTTAAATTTACCCCATTCCGTGTGTAAAAATGTGATTGATTTTGATAAAATGATATGGTATGGTGCCCAATATTATGAATACATTTAAAGACGTACCTTAAAACTTGGAACTCATGCAAACCATAAATTGGTAAAACCGTTTTACAAATATCTTTATACAATGAAAAGGTCGAATAAGTTATTGGTAAATTATATATAATTTTCAATGCCTTATTTTGCATGCATTGGAGCGATTTTAAATTATTGCTTCTTTTGTTCTTTTGTTTGTTTGTAATTTTTGCAATATTGATCTTAGACCTATAAAAGTAAATATACACACACATTCTAAGTCCTTATGAATAGCGAAGTTGATTTAACGCTGTCCGTCTGTCCGTTGAAATACGATTTCCGAAGATCCCAGACATGGTGGAAACAAGGTTTATTTATATTAATGTCACATACAGTCTGCAATTTTTTGCTTTAATAGAGGACTGTGTATTAAACAAACAGAATTACTGAATATACATATTTCATTTCAATGCTTGTTTTGGCAACGTGCCTCATGGCTGAGATGTCTAAAGTGTTTCGATGGTAAAGTACCAATTTTCTGTAACTTTGATGAGAACTTCTCGCCGCGAAACAGTGTTGCCAAAACTTGGTGACCAAAAATGGCTAAACTAACGGGAAAAAATTGCTAAAAATTGGTTAAAAAAATGGCTAAAACTTTTTTAACTAAAAATACATTAAAATTCCTTAAGCTGTTATGATACTTGCTATTTTTTGTATTTTTTTCCATATTGGAGAACAGTGCAAATATATTTGCATAGGAAAACTGACTAAGTGTAGAGAGTATGATTATATCATAAAAAATCTTGAAATGTCAAACAAATAAACATGTGTTATCGATAAATAATCTAAGACTGTCAAAAAAAATATAAAATTTTTTAAATTAAAATTGACATTTCCAGATTAATTGTTAGCACTGTTGCCAATTTTTTTTAGTTTTTGGTCGAAAGAAACGGTTTTTAACTTTTTTTTTGCGATTTTTAGCTTTTATGACGGTTTTTTGTTTACATTTTATCAAATTGTATTTCTTGTTCTTTCTCGCATTTGTTGTTTCATTCAGTCAATCCAATCCAATACAAAAAATAGCAAGTATCATAACACCTTTAACAAAACAGAAATAATTCATAAAAATTCAAAATGTGTAGCGAAAGTTCTTTAATTCTGGACATAACGGTATATATATCGCGAAAGTCGGGCTGATAGAAAAAAAAACCAAGTGCAGATTTGGATTCAGCGTCCCAAATAATCTTAAAAACTACATTCAGTTCACGATCAACAAAAACCTTGTTCCCTTGTGTTATCGATCTGTCATCAAATCCTAATGCCGCAAAAAGGCAATAATCATATGCCTTAGCAACTTTTATTGTTAAATGTATGTATTTTTATGTGTATCCTTTTCATCACTCTTATTTTTTTATATTTTAATTTTATCTCATCAATTTATGGTTAACAATCTAACATTTACCCTGAGCTAATTCACTTATTAAAATTATACCTAATTACCTTTCTAATATAACAAAAGTCTAATGAAAATCTTAAAATAGTTTTTGAAGAATTTTTATAGCTCTATTACAATAAATTTTATATGTATGTGTAGTAATAAAAATTCAAAGTATTTCTAACACTTTTCTATTATTACCTAAACAATATACCTCAATAAAAACAGGATGAGATTAGTATTTTGTTAACTTTAATTAAAATTCCAATAAAAACCACCCACTCTGGTGTTTTGTTTTTCATGTCCCATGACGCAAGTGTTCAATAACAGTTTTACAGACAAATACTACCAGGAAATGGCGCAACATTATAAAACAACAATAATTACAAACTTACATGACAGGCAGTATGTTAATTACAAAAGTTTTTCATGTTTCTCCTCAGACCACAAAACATTTTCAGGGTACTCTGATAAAAGGACTTAGTGTGTATTTACTTCAGTGCATATGAATTGTGTTAACAATGGTTTAGGGGTTTTTAAGTTTTGACGCTTGTTGTTTATATTTCAATAAGGTTTAAAAATGAACCTGTTGAAGTTTAAACAAAATTTGATAAGTTTATTAGCCTTAAATATTTTCACAACTTTAGAATTGTGTTTTTTAGTTACTGCTGTAAATAGTTTTCAAACAAACTTATAGGTTTTGTTACACTGTTTCGTTTACGAATCCCTCGTAAACTGGGCTTAAGAACTCTTCTCTTTTCTATCTGAAATAGGCAAAAACGGATTTTTAGGGCAAACATCGATTTTCTGACAAAAAATCGATTTTTTGTTAGAAAAATCGCATTTATTTCGTAAATATATAATCACTTCTATTTTGAGCTTTCACATGCAAACATTTTTTTTGGTTTTAAAAAAGTAAAGTAAAGTAAAAAAAATTATGCCTTAAGCTACGGTCACGCTTATTAAATATTTGACCAAATAAACGCAACCCCTACTTTTGTTTACAGTTAGTGAGATTTAACATGGTCTTAGCATCACAAAATAAACTAATTATACTACTAAACATACCGAAGAACTGTTTTTTGGAAATAAAGGAAATGATTATTTAGTTTGCTTGTTGGTCCGGTTTTTTTCGTCAAATATTTAACAAGTGTGACCGTAGCTTTTTAAATGCGTGATATTCATAGGTTAGGTTCGTTGGGAAGCCATTAAAACACAGCTTACTTGGGTCGTTCAGTTGTCCCTTTATTATACCCAGCGCCAATGCCCATCCTATGGAGCAGCTACACAATAGACGTCACTGCAAAATTCAACCAATTCGTCTTCCTTATTAAACAGAAGAAGCAACCTTAGTTTTTTTTTAGTTAGATCATCCAGCAGACAAACACTGGTTTTCCCCGGTATCTCTCTAATGTCCCGAATGACCGTATATTGACACACACAGTTTCCTCTTCCTCCTCGTCATGACAACTTCTTCAGTATACTGTGTATACATTTAAATCTATAGTTTTCCGACTATTTCTCCTTGCATGAGTCCCTACAGGCCAGATCCCAGTCATTAATGAGATCACTGTTTTAGCCTATTCTCTACTGAGCCTTAGTAGAAAGCATAACCTCTGTTAATTTTTAACATCAAAGCATAAAAAACTTTTTTATACAAAAACCCGATTTAATTTTTTTGATGTTACAAATACCATTGTACACTACCTAGTGGTTTTATAAGTTCTGGTCCATTGTTGGCTTTAAAACACAGAATTTTTTATCGGCTTTACAACATTCTCCAAAACACCAGAATGGCACACAGCTGCAGAGGTTTTCACGACTCTTTCGCAAAAATGGAGTTCTTTTACCCCATTATATACCACTGCCCACCATACCATCACTGAAGCGATAAAAATTTCAAGGTTTCTGGAACCAAGAAAGCTACGCAAGCGGTGATATATGTGCTGGCTATTACAAACTACCAAGAAGCAGCAGAGAAGCGAATACCATTAACGTGAATTTATAGTTAAGGTAAATAAAAATGATCGAATAACTTCGCATTTCCCTTATAATTAAGTAAGTGAATAATTAAAATCATTATTTTAAAGAAAAAATTTATGAAAAATGTTCCAAGTGCTTCAGTTATTCTCCCACCGAACATAAAAATTAAATTTTTTATTAACTCAATTTGGCTTCAAATTGTTTTTTTTTTAACCAGAGAGGAAAACAATTGTGTGCTTTCAGATTTGTAAAACAGGTTTACAAAACTGCTTGTCAGAAAGCTTCGTTATTTACTGGGATGCTGCTTGTCTAGATTATTGGGTATATACCCCGTAATTTTATTCCTTCTAAATGTGGAATCTCTAAAGCGTGCCCTTATCCGTGCCCTTATAAATGTAATGCGTACTATCATAGACGAATGGCCTGTTAGACCTCGGCCATGCTGGAAGGCAAATTATGGTGGCAATTTTCAACATTATATTTTGCAATACTAGTTGTTATAACAAAAGCTTTCAATAATAATAAGTTTTCAAACAAACTTATAGGTTTTGTTACACTGTTTCGTTTACGAATACCTCGTAAACTGGGCTTAATAACTCTTCTCTTTTCTATCTGAAATAGGCAAAAACGGATTTTTAGGGCAAACATCGATTTTCTGGCAAAAAATCGATTTTTTGTTAGAAAAATCGCATTTATTTCGTAAATATATAATCACTTCTATTTTGAGCTTTCACATGCAAACATTTTTTTTGGTTTTAAAAAAGTAAAGTGAAGTAAAAAAAATTATGCCTTAAGCTACGGTCACGCTTATTAAATATTTGACCAAATAAACGCAACCCCTACTTTTGTTTACAGTTAGTGAGATTTAACATGGTCTTAGCATCACAAAATAAACTAATTATACTACTAAACATAGCGAAGAACTGTTTTTTGGAAATAAAGGAAATGATTATTTAGTTTGCTTGTTGGTCCCGTTTTTTTCGTAAAATATTTAACAAGTGTGACCGTAGCTTTTTAAATGTGTGATATTCATAGGTTAGGTTCATTGGGAAGCCATTAAAACACAGCTTACTTGGGTCGTTCAGTTGTCCCTTTATTATACCCAGCGCCAATGCCCATCCTATGGAGCAGCTACACAATAGACGTCACTGCAAAATTCAACCAATTCGTCTTTTTTATTAAACAGAATAAGCAACCTTAGTTTTTTTTTAGTTAGATCATCCAGCAGACAAACACTGGTTTTCCCCGGTATCTCTCTAATGTCCCGAATGACCATACATTAACACACACAGTTTCCTCTTCCTCCTCGTCATGACAACTTCTTCAGTACACAGAAAAAAATTTTTGCGCCAGTAAAAGAATCAATCAAAAATAAAATCAGTTTTAATTAAATATTTAATCAGGTGAATTAAAGTTTTAGTCAAGTGTATTAAATGTTTAATTGACAATATTTCAATTAAAAGTTTAATGCACTTGATTAAATGTTTAATTAACCTGATTAAATATTTGATAAAAACTGATCTTATTATTGATTAATTCTTTTACTGGCTCAAAAAATTTTTCTGTGTAGTTTTCCGACTATTTCTCCTTGCATGAGTCCCTACAGGCCAGATCCCAGTCATAAATGAGATCATTGTTTTAGCCTATTCTCTACTGAGCCTTAGTAGAAAGCATAACCTCTGTTAATTTTTAACATCAAAGCATAAAAAACTTTTTTATACAAAAACCCGATTTAATTTTTTTGATGTTACAAATAATATTGTACACTACCTAGTGGTTTTATAAGTTCTTGTCCATTGTTGGCTTTAAAACACAGAATTTTTTATCGGCTTTACAACATTCTCCAAAACACCAGATTGGCACACAGCTGCAGAGGTTTTCACGACTTTTTCGCCAAAATGGAGTTCTTTTACCCCATTATATACCACTGCCCACCATACCATCACTGAAGCGATAAAAATTTCAAGGTTTCTGGAAGCAAGAAAGCTACGCAAGTGGTGATATATGTATGTGCTGGCTATTACAAACTACCAAGAAGCAGCAGAGAAGCGAATACCATTAACGTGAATTTTTAGTTAAGATAAATAAAAATGATCGAATAACTTCGCATTTCCCTTATAATTAAGCAGGTTGTAAGTGAATAATTAAAATCATTATTTTAAAGAAAAAATGTATGAAAAATGTTCCAAGTGCTTCAGTTATTCTCCTACCGAACATAAAAATTAAATTTTTTATTAACTCAATTTGGCTTCAAATTGTTTTTTTTTTTTACCAGAGAGGAAAACAATTGTGTGCTTTCAGATTTGTAAAACAGGTTTACAAAACTGCTTGTCAGAAAGCTTCGTTATTTACTGGGATGCTGCTTGTCTAGATTATTGGGTATATACCCCGTCATTTTATTCCTTCTAAATGTGGAATCTCTAAAGCGTGCCCTTATCCGTGCCCTTATAAATCTAATGCGTACTATCATAGACGAATGGCCTGTTAGACCTCGGTCATGCTGGAAGGCAAATGATGGTGGCAATTTTCAACATTATATTTTGCAATACTAGTTGTTACAACAAAAGCTTTTAATAATGTTTTTTTTTCTATTTGTCTCTTTTAAACTTAATTTACCGAGCCTTCCATTTCTTTCCTTTATACTGCTCAGGGAATAATCCGGAACGGCTAAATTAACGCCAACTTGATTAGTTAAAAAGATATGATGGCCAAACATCTGTACTTCGCTTGCTATCTTTCAGGCCAGCAGAACTATAACGCTTGCTTAAAAATTGTACTCTGAATAAAGAGAAAACATTAGCGTGTGATGAATCACTCAAAGTATAAATAATTGAAAAAACAGCTAATACATTTAGCACAAAATTTTGTATTAGCAACAGTGTAATTTAACAAACTTTTACCTGAAACATTATAACTATGTTGAGGTTAAATAACATCTACAACACAGGTCTTAAATTACACAACAACTGAGGAGTTCAGCAACAAAAAGATATAATTATATTCTTTAAGTGTTTTTGTCTTTTGATCGATTTCAATGATGAGAATACTTTAATGTGTTTTATTTTACTTAAAAAACCACAAAGTCTCTTGTGTGCGGTTCCGCACATTATTGTTCGTTCGTTTTGTTAAAAAATTTGTACACAAACAAAACATGTACGCAATACACACACACAGCCTGTTGGTGCTGTGGTCTTAAAACAAGCGAGAAACGTTCCTAAAATTTTTGTTTTCTCTTTCCTTCATGAATGTAAAAAAAATACACTAGAACATTAAAATGTATGTCGACAGAACCACTACGATTGTACTGTTGTATAACGAAGAACAGAACACTACATAATGTTCGTCACCTTATTGTAAAAAGTTATGAACGGTATTAAGGGTTGTCTAATAATACACAAACCCTAAAAAAAAAACATCTTTTCACAAGTAGCACTTTATTTTCCCCATCAAAATACTTTTCCTGCTGCCGTTCTTAGGCAATACAGAAATTTATATTGTTTTTGTATGAAAAGTGAATGCCTCACCCACTTTTCCAATCCACCTCGCTTATGGTATTTGTTTTGTATTGATAACTTTTTATACAATTCTTGAAACGTTAGGAAGCCTATAGGGAATAAATACGCATTTTAATTTTATATTATAAATTAGTTTTACCCGTTACGCTTTGCTACCACCATTGAAATAACATTAGCAAAATTTATTAAGGATGCCCTGTTAGATAGTTGGTAGTGAGCTGGTCTATCAGTGCGATAGTTACGGTTTAATTCCCACCAGAGACTCTGGTAAGTTTCACTACGACGAGCTGAAATGCTAAGTTAATACTTCTCCATTAAATAGATAATAATATTATTTAAAATTGTATAAATTTCAAACTTCTACTGTTCATGTATTTATTCCATGTATTAAAATCAACAATTAAAAGAAAAAGAATCTGAGAATTCTAAGCAAACTAAGCTAGAGAACTCTAAGCTAATTCCACAATTTCATAAAACAAAACTGTCATATTTTGTTTCTTTCAAATATGTAGTATTTTAAAAATAAATATATGTACATATAATAAATAAATAAATATATACAGTATTTTAAAATATGAATTATATTTATATTGTATAGGTATTTAGTACGTCTGTAGCTACATTTCATTTAAACTTTATATTGTTAATTTCAACCATATTTGTAGTTGCAAAGGAGGTAAATATTTTGTGGTTAAATACAAATAAAATTTATTAATCGTAATAATAATAGTTTTTAAAACAAATAAAATTATTAATCGTAATAATAATAATTTTTAAAACAACAATGGTTGGTTTGTGGCTCAAGTCGAATTAAATGCAGTGTTTTGTTATGGAAGTCCTCAACTATCATAATAAATAAGTTACGTTAAATCTGCTGGTGTCAGCAAATCGCGTCATGTTAATTAATTTGATAAAGAACAATCCTAAATTTTAATAATAATGTTCAATAAAAATAAATACATACATACTACTTATATATAAACAGAACTAAAAATGGATAGATGAATACAAAACGGATTTAAAGGGATATTGCCAAGCACTGACGCAAAAATATTACGTACTGCATTTAGACAGTAAGAATCACGAATGATAAAAATAAGGTCGTAGCAACTTGAAATAAGTTGTCTATGAGGTCATTTGCTAAAGCTTTTTTTGAAATCTAAAATAAAAACTATTGAACGATTTAATTTCTAACATTTAAATGTGTATACATATTCTATTTGGGTTTTAATTAAAAATAATAATGTAAGATTTCAAATTATACATATCGCACCGTTTCCTCTAAAGGAAGAGTAGATGCAAACAAATGTTTTATTTTTAAACAACTGTACTTTTTGTTTTGCCGAAAGGGTAGTGAAAATGGTGCAAGCTTTTTTTACTAAAAAGTGAACGTTTATGAATTACGAGTTGAGCATTTTAGATTTTATTTTAAAAACGGGTGCAACCGTTTTTTGTTAATTATTTTAGGCGTATGAATTTATTTTTAAAATTCTTTATTGTTTTATTTTACCCACACCACAATAGCGCAGTAGGTATAATGTGTTTGTATAATGTATGTAACTTAGGCCTGCCATACGTCCTGGTTTTCCAGGATTGTCCTGGTTTTAGACTACTTGTCCTGGTCTACTATTAAATTGTCCTGGTTTTTTGTACAGGTCAAGACAAAAAATTTGTTTTTTGTTGGTTTTAGTTGTTAACAAAGTTTAAGATTTTAGTTATAACCCTGCTAACATAAGGCAATTGTGTTAACAACTTTAATTTAATTAAACTGTTATGTGGTGTAAACGTCGGTTAACTAAAACTTTCAATAATATTAGATGAGACTCAAAGGTCTTTCAAATTTTGTTTCAGCTAGTTGTTGTAAAAAGTTATACCGTGTAAACAACTTTTATAGGTAATCGAAAACCGATAACAAATTGCTTTCTCTAAAGCAGCCCATACACGTTTGTTGTCGGCCTAAAGAAAGAAACTCGTTAAAGAATGAAACACTGGAGAGTATTATTCAATGTAAGTTTAATTTTAATATGACATGCTGCCTGTTTTATAACTATATCAAAGACCGACACTCGTAAAACTGCTCTAAGTGGAGAAGCAGCTCGCGCTTTTTGTCATTATTTCTTAAGGGCAAACAGGTCGTTTTTGTTTGTCTGCTTTTGTTTGCGTTTTGCGGTGTCACCCCGCATTGGTTAGTGTTTCGGCTTCGTATAACTGTACCGAATTACAGTTTTTGCGGTATCTGCATTAACTATATGCAATCGTTTTTAACCTCAATTTGAGGTTTTGTCTGGTGGATAACCATTTATAACCCAATGTGACTGGTGGAGAACCAAAATAACTCAGACGTTTTACTGGTGGAGTACCAAGGAAATAACTCGGAAGATTACTGGTGGAGACCAATATACTCTGGAGCGGATTCTGGAAGCTCTCGCCTTCCTATACGAAAGTTTAGGTCGAACGAGAATTTTGCGGTTGAGGCTCCTAAAATTTGTGTGATACCCTGGCAATATAACTATAATTAGTTCGCCGAAAAATTTTTAGTTTTAAGAAAGCAAAAAAAAAAAAAAAAACATCAAAGACCGAAATTAAGTTCTAGAAAAAGTGCAATCTTCTGAAAAGTATTAAAGTTTAAAACATTTTAAGCTCAACTTTTTATTATTTTTCATCATTTTTATGTACATGAAGTACACGTTAATTTTTTTTTATATATGGGGCTATCAGCGCAGAAGTGGTGTAACCCCAGACTACTTATTATGAGATAATGAGGAGTTAACACTACGCTTGCACTAAAGTACTTGGTTTGCAAAACAATGTTTCTAGCGCCATCTGTTTTGGATACAAACAGTTGGCTAACTCGACTATTGCACTGTAAAGAACAGTGCAAAGAACATTTCTTACACCAGAACCGTAACCAAATTAAATTGTGGGTTACACCACTTCTGCGCTAATAGCCTCATATATTGTTGGATTAAAAAACTGATGTTTTTAACATATTACATATACATACATATGTATTAAAACAACTTTTTTGTTGGTGTAATTATTTATCCATTTTTTCTATGTGTTCTGGTTGATAGGTTCAAACTTCTGGCAGCCCTAAGTGTAACTCTAAAAAAATTGATTGGAGGCCTTTTAGTATACCGATCGTTTCAGTATCACTTTTTCATGCGATTTAACAATGTTCGTCCGTCCGGCTGGCAAGCTGTCAATGTTAACCATATGGGCAAAGTACAGGTCGCAATTTTGGAGATATGTAACTTAATGAAATTGGGTACATATAAAATTGCCTCAAGGACCAAGACTATTGAGAATGTTGATAACACAGTGCAACAAAATTCGGGTCATCGCCGCCAGCCTCAAAACTTTTTGAAAAAGCGTTTGGTTTAACCCATTTACGCATGCTGTGCCAATTTGAAACACTTCATTATTCAATATATGTTTGCATAATCGATAAATTAAAAGTTCAGACATTTCTATAACATCAAACGTTTTTTTTTTTTAAGGGACTACTGTGCCAATTTTGATACACCTCTTTCATTTTTATTTTTTTGTCCGGTAGTTTTTGTTTGGGCTTAAATGGGTTAAGTAAAAAAAAAAAAAAAATATACTAAATGTACTTCTGAGCTAAAATACTATTTCAGATGACTTCAGTAGAATTGTATGGCGACTCTTTTCTTAGAATGTATTAACCCTCTAACACCCATTTTAAGGGTTCATTTTTGTCCTTTTTTTTAACTTCCCCCAAAAGTATACTAAAACGGCACTTTAGAGGGTTAAAATGATCCATGAATATTTCCTGCATCAAATTTTATTAGGGGTCTTGTCTTCTAAGACTAAAAGTTCGTGTAATGTATGTAAAACGGATTATCGAAATTTCGGGCATTGAATTTTTTTAATTTATTGATCCAAACTTATTTTATTACAATATAAACCATCTTACCAAATTTTATTGT
The DNA here is from genome assembly GCA_930367215.1 of Pollenia angustigena. Classification (NCBI taxonomy): domain Eukaryota; kingdom Metazoa; phylum Arthropoda; class Insecta; order Diptera; family Polleniidae; genus Pollenia; species Pollenia angustigena. The sequence continues at coordinate 185,676,757 of OV884058.1, read as the reverse complement.
AAAAAGTCCATATTACTACCGAAAATTTGGCGACAGTGGCTTAAAGACAAAAAATCTCATATTTTCGATATTTTCGGAATTTCGGTTTTAAGTATTTTCAGTACACTAAACCGTTTTTGAGTTACGCGAATATATGTTGTGCAGCCTCCTTCATTTTCAAAATTACGGTGAATCTCGAAAACAAGAGCTACCCTAAAAAACGGTGGGCACCATTGGATTCAGCGTACCCGAATTATGCTAAAGTGCCAAGTGCCCGGCTTGTCTAATTTTGCAACAAGCACAGTGTATTCAGCACAATGAAACTTAACCTCAAGACACTGTTAAATGATGTTTGATCTAGTCTAACGTTTTGCAAAAGCAAAAAAGTTTTTAATAAAAGTAGTGGTTACGTATAGGACGTAAAATACATTTTAAAGGTGGCTCAAAATCACCAAGGTGCAGAATTGGTTTTGCTAGCAATTTAATGTATTAAATCTTGACTTAAATTAAATTACTACAACTAACCTGTTTTATGTGTACATCAAACACTAATTTTAATTTAAGAAGTAATTTTTAAACTAAATCGATATAAATACATGCAGATAAAGTCATTTCGGGAACGCGTCCTAATTACAATCTTCAACAACAAGTCCAAGATATTAATGAAAAATTTAAGGTATTTAACACTAGTCATTACTAAATACTAGGGTATTCATTCGGTTAACCGTCAACCGGTTAACCGATTAATTACTACCCGATTAACTGATCGGTTAATTTCAAATTGGCTTTTTTCGATTAACGATTAAACCGGTTAATTTCAGTCGATTAACCGATTAACCGATTAACCGAAGTAACAAAATTTTCAATATTTTGTGGTATTATAACATATTTTTTTTGTGTTTTTAATTATTTGTTTCGTCTCATATACAAAATGTATTGGTTTAGAAAATATTTTTTCATACAAACAAAGAAGGTGTTCAGTGATCTTCATTTTAACCCATTTTCCGTCGACCGATGACTAAAATTACATTGTTTTTCAATGTTTATTTATCTTCATCATCGATCAACAGGAATGTGGCGAAAAATGGGTTTCACGTACTTTTTATATGTATGTGTTTAGTTATTTGTTTCTTCTCATATATTCTCACATCAGTCTTTTAACAGAATTAACCGAAACAATGAGAAGTGTTAAAAATTTTAAAAAACTCTAATGGCATAATGGAGTATTTTATATGTTGAGAGAAATCCTGGAAAAGGACTGAGAAATTAGATATTCATCTACGATAAGTGAAAGAACTAAACATTTAAACCAAATTACTTTTCTAAAAGATTATTTTATAAGATGTCCTTTTACTATTGAAATAACTAATAAAATTATCTCAGTTTATTTTTGAATAAATATGTAAATATTTTGTGGATTCACAAGGTAGTCATAAAGTCTTATGTCTTAAAATAATTACAGGAAATATATATCGTCGGCTTAATATGCAAACCGGCTAAATCCACTTTTTATGTAAATTGAGATTTTGATGCCGTGTGGTAGAGAAAGATACGCCTCGTCGACCAGCATGTAGTTTTTCTTCTATTTAAGTCTTGAAGTGTGTAAAACTGACTGTAATTTTAATTTTCTATCAAGCTGCAAATAGGAAAAATAAAAAAAGTGTTGTGTCTCTTCTGTAAAATGTGCTGAAAGTGAGTTAGGAGGTTTGCATATTAAGCCAACGATATGACTGTTGTAAGCTACCGCTTATAATTTAGATTTCTACTATACAGTTATGACTAATCAATGAACACAGCATTACAATTTTTATTTTGTTTGAAAGACAACAATATTTATTTTAAACAATTTAAAATATTATTTAGGATATTATGACGATATGACTTGATACTAGAGTTGTCAATTATTCGCCTTTCAACTTTATTCGAATAATTCAAATAATTGTTTTTGTTCGTTCGATCAAACGATTAAATCTAAAAAACTATTCGATTAATCGATGAGAATAACGAATAAAAAAATTATTTTAACAAAAAAATTACTATGGAAAATCTTCCATTCCATCCGCTTTGACTTTTTTTTGATGCATAAAATTTTTCATCTTAACTCCACATAATTGTATTACTTTAAGGCATCGTAAAACCCTTAATTCTTTAATAATTCGATATTACTCTGGATTTTCGAAGTCGTTGGAAGACAAACCATCTTCAGCCAAACTTCTGTCTACAATTTCTTCTATCGACAGCCACTGTCTTAATGTATTTTTCCATTGGACCAAGTTCGGCATTTCTTGATGTCGTTGGATTATCTTCCACTACATTGTTTTCAATGGTAGTATTGTGGCACTTACAAATTGTAAAGATATACATATATAATTTAAAAAAAATTGTATTATAATACAATAACAACAATTTTTACTTTTAATATATGATTTATATAAATCAATTCCTTACTTTTAAGCTTTTTGTTTATTTCTAAATTTTTCACCCGAAATTGAAAAGTTTCCTTTCTTCAAAATTTTTTAACGTTTGACTTAAAAACAAAACAGCTGATACAATTGAGAAGACGAGATACAAAACTCGTTCGTTGCAGAATTAAAAAAACGAGATGGCAAATGATTCTTACAGTTCTTTTGGCGCTTTATTAGACGAAATATTCTGATTGTATGTCCGTGCTAAAAATATGGAAGAGGACATGCATTGATACAATTAGTATATCATTTCATTTCGTATTTTAAGTTTTGTAGCGAACGAGTTTTGCAGCTCACCTACCAGAGAACGGCTTTGTGCAATTGTAAAAAAATCGCATTAAATCAACAGCAACAAATACACTCACTTGCGGTCATACAATTAAACTTGCGCAACTGCAAATATTCGCTGCTGGTTTGCAGTCATTCAAATAATGCACATCGTGCTTTGTTATTTATACAATCGTTAGCTTCGTTTTTTAATAACGATGTTTGTATGTTCGGTGCGACAATGATTGTTTTGGTAAAGAAAAAAAATACAGACAAAAAAGCCAGAAATGAAGCAATTATTACTCATGTATTCATTCAGCATTAACTATGTAGTACAAGAAAAAATAATTGAAATGAAACTAAACGCACATATGAAGGTACATACATACATACAAACAATTTCCATAGAAACAGACTTTTTTTTTACTTTTAAAAAGTACAGTAGTTCTGTATGTAGGTCAGGGATGTCAGCGCCTTGCACAATTGTGCAAATAAATTCACATGTACGCTTACGCTCTTTTATTTTGCGAGCGTAAAATATAATTGTTTACTGAGAAACTCTCATTCAGCGGGAAATATCGCAAATATTGCAAGGCCTGTTTTGAGGCCTCTAAATATATTTATGTATATTAAAAAATATACAATAACTGTATGTAGGTACATCTTTTTTTTTGTTTTATTATCTTTTTTATTTTATTTATTATCTATGTTTTTGTTTTGTTTTATTTCTGTTTTTGACATTGTACAATGATTTTAAAACAGGGATTTCCATTTCTTTGCACAATTGTGCAATTGTGGTTATTTTTTAAGATAGAATTTTAAAATTTTATAAAAATATATATGTAAAGTGAATCCTAATCAACAAAAATTTAAAATTTTCAAAATAATTGTTTTACATTTAAGCTAACGATATGTGTTTTGTTCGTGAAAAAAATTCGTTGATGCCTGTAACAGGGTCCCTTTTTCTTTCGTTAAAAAGACGTACCTAAATGCAGAAATTATTAAGAAAAGAAAAAGCCACAAGAATTTGTTGGTATTTTGTGATTGTAAAAATATTTTTGTTTCTGTACCAATCGCGTCGGTGGGTTTTTTTTTTTGAAAACTCTTTTCTTACGTAGGTAAAAATATTTAAAAAACAAGTTAAAAAAGTCTTGTTTTGCTACAATTTATGTGTAAACCTATACACATAAAAGCAAATGTGACAGTAGGTAAAATTTTTGGGTAAGAAGATGTGTTTTATTGATGTATTAATGAAACTTTATTGTTTCGCACTATTTTTATTGCTTACTTTTTTATGCTACAATTATATGACCGAGTCTAAAGAGTAAACCTTACTACTTTATGGTATTTATTTAACGTAACTTTGACCTGTTATAATGACTTTATACATTTTTGCAGGCAAACTCAGGTGCGCATTCGGTATTTTGTAAAAAGTTATGATATACCATTAGCTAGAATAAAAATGTATGCACAGATGTTTGAAAAAAGGTTTATTTGGATAGCTTGAAAAGTTGGGTATCACAAAAAGAAGAGCATGAAGATAGGATAGAAGAGTTAAAAATAGAAATATCAAATTTACTAACTTTGGAAATAGTAAAACAGGTAAGACCATTTTCCGATGGGGCATTTATAAAAAAGCTTTTCAATGCAGTTTTGGAAAAACTGAAAATCGATTGCAGCGTAATAAAAACGCTTCCCATGAAATAGTGTCGTCAAGCGCACATCAATTTTAGCTGCACATATACAATCTGTGATTAGGGAAAAGTTAAAAAATTGTGAATATCTATGTGAATAACTATGTACTCACTTGAAACGTTTTACGGTAATGTAACAGGTAAGGTATTATACGACGTAGTCTTTGAAAACCTGATATCTGTTACACAAGCTTCAAAATTAGCAGGAGTTTGCACGGATGGTGCAAACGTTATGGCCGGGTAGTATGAAGGTTTCGTAGGACAGCTTAAGCAAAATGAAATTGATGTACATGCTTTCCATTGCATAATTCATCAGTCCATGCTTGCCTCAAAACGTATAAGTGATCATGCCGCTATTAAGACTGCAGAGCGGATAATCAATAGAATACGGGGGGGGGGGGTCATCATTCATTAACGCACAGAAAATTTGTAAGTTTTCTTAAAAACCTAAACGCCAATCACCACGACTTAAAAATGTTTACGGAAGTTCGTTGGCTTAGTCGGGGTGATTGTCTAAACAGGTTATTCGATCTTAGAAAAGAGGTGTTGCGTTTTGGGGAAACTGAAAATTTAGACGAATGTAAATTAAAACAGTTGAATGATTATGAGTTCATTTTAGACCTTGCGTTTCTGGCGGATACAAGCAGTATTTTAAATGAGCTAAATTTGGAACTACAAGGAAAGGGAAACAATTTAAGTGACATATATACGATTATTTTTAATTTTAAAACCAAATTATTTTTATTAACAAATGAAATAAATAATGAAGATTTTTCCAACTTTCCTAAAACTTTGCTTATTTATGACAAGGAGAAATATTTGAAAAAATCTGAGTATTTGGCAATTTTTGAAAACCTTTTTTACAACTTTCAAGATCGTTTTCAAGATTTTGAGGATATAAAACCACTACTTAACATATTCCAAAATCCCTTTAAGTGCGACATTGCGAGTTATGAATTCAGCATCCAGTCGGAACTAATCATACTTAGGAGCGAAATTAATCCTCCAGACAGGGAAATATTATTGAGTTCTGGAAAAATTTAGACGGGCGCTATATCCTATATTAAAAAAAAATCCTTCAAATGTTTGTCGCTTTTCTCCTCAACATATCTTTGCGAACAAATATTTTCCGATTTGAAATACATTTGCTCAAAACAACGCAATAAATTAACATCCGCAAACCTAAAAAATGTTTTGTTGTTACGAAACTGCAATATAAATTTAGAAGATATTATTGGTAAATAAAAGTATTTATTATAGGCTAGTAAAATCTTCTCTTTTTATAATGGTGGTAAATACTTACAGAATATTTTTAAACTTAATATTTGCATTAGTATGAGCAAATGAATTTTCATTGTTAGAATTCGCAAAGGTATGTTTAGCAAAAAACGAAAAATATTGGAAAGAATTGTATTAGGTTGTAAAAAGACTTCAAATATTGTAAACTGCGCAATTTTTCCAAAAAATAAGCAAAGTTTCTGAGGTTCCAAATTAAATTTATTTAAATAATAACTGATTGTGTCTGTCCATAACTCAACATTTTTCGATAATTGTATTATTATTTATTGCTTTTAAGTCTTCATAGCAATAAATGTAAGTTAACTTTAAATGGTCTGATGAAAAATGAATGGAAAGCATGAACTATATTTCCTCGCATAATGCTGGCCCTGGTGTTTGCATCGCCCTTTCATGAAAATGTTTTGTAAGTTTTAATACCTTACCTGATTCCCAACAATTTAATCGAACATAGATGACCCTTAGAAAAGGTCTTTAATAAGGCCTCGCAACCGCATATTTCGCCCGCTGGGCATGTAAGAGATAAGAGTAATCTCACCAACACAATCATAATTGACATCACTGATGTAGGTACAATTTATTCTTGTTATTGTTGTTTTGTGGTTTATTGTTGTTATTGTTGTTTACCATTAACAACCACCACCGAGTGTACAATGACTACTTGAATGCAAAAGTATAAGAATGTGTTCCTCTGAATTTACACATTTGTGTTATATTGCATACGCAACAAAAATGCAAATAAAGCACTTTCAATAAAAAATGAATAAATGCGAAAATCAAATGTGAACGAAACGATGTAAAAATTACCAACGTGGAACTTTGTTTTGCAAGCAAAGATTGAATGTAAATTTTAGCGTATGAATAAATCAAGAAAAATAGTGATTTTGCAGTTCTCTGTCACCTACTCAATTGTTTGATAAGATTTGTTAAATAAAAACATATAATACATTTTTGATACACAATGTGTACTCAACACGGTTTTTGCTTACTAAAAATTGAGATTAGTTACAACCAGGGCTATAGCAACAATATTTTTTAACTTTCCTATATTTTGTATAAAATCACTTAAAACTTGTTCGATTAATCGACATTAATTAATCGATTTATTCATTATTCGAAAATCGGCGTTTTGAAATTATTCGAACAATAGTTTGGTTTTGTTTGATCGATTAATCGAATTATTCTTAATCGGTTGACAACTCTACTTGATACACACCCTTGTGCATTAATTGAAAAATGCATATTACATATTTCTGTGGTTTTCATGGGCAACCGCGTATGTCTTAAAACAAATTTTTCAGGAGAGCAGAAAACCCATTCTAGATCAAACTATGGGCTAGGTATTGCACTTTTTAAAACTTTGTCATTACGTTAAAAAAAATCGTAAGAGCGTTTAAAATTAGGCAATATGGCATGAACATCTCAAAATCGGAAAAATTTACATACGCGGTTGCCCATGAAAACCACAGATTTATGAATTGTTTTTTTTTTGCTTGCTCTTTTTAGTTCAAGAATTGTTATGTTTGGTATGTTATTTTTTTTTTTTACTTATAAACTCCAAATAATAAGCAGTTAATGCATTTTTATATATTGAAATTACTTCATTTATAAAAAAAACTTTATTAATCGGTTAACCGATCAAAAACAAAATTAACCGATTATTAACCGATTAAACCAAAACCTCGATTAATTAATCTAGCGATTAACCGATTAAAGGAAAAGGTCGATTAAATGAATACCCTACTAAATACACCGTAATTATTAAACAAAATTTAGTTTTGAAAAGGATACTAAAACATTATTTATTTCTTATTATAAAAATGCAAAAATAGTTTGTCCGATAGTGCACGAGTCATTTCAGTGAACGCATAGATAATCAAAAAATAATTGTTTTAAGTGAACATAGCCATCAGGTGTTAAACGGCAGTAGAAGAAGCAAACAATAAAAAAGCCAAATGTCAATGGATTTTTCGTCAAATAAGTTATATTAAAGTGGTAAGTAACTTTCAATTCATTATTCCTATAGCGTACATCAATAGTCCGTCATTTCGTGAACGTGTTTATTAAATGTAATTATTGATGAAATTCTTTTTTACGACAAGAAATAATAAAGCCCCAAATATTTTACTATTGATAAGGTCAGGTCGCATTTAAACTGGCCGCTGTATAAGCAAGTCGCGCTTTTATTTGAAATCGTCATTTCGTGGACGGTCATTTCGAGAACGTTTCCGTATATTATGACACGTTCCCGAAATGACTGTTGCGTTCTCGGAATGATAATTATTGGTTCCTAGGGCGACTCACTTACAATTTTTTAAGAATAAAATGACTGAACAACAGAAAGGGATTAAATGGCAACATCTCTTCGTCAGCAGAATAAACCATTGCTTAAAAAAAAAAAAAATGGAAAATATTATTATTTTGATGATTTTTTTTGTTTTGTATTTTTTTTAATATTTTTTTGCTAACTTAACGTCTAAATAAATAACTTTTATATTTAAACCGTTGCTTACAGTTCAAATCGTTCCTTACTTATACCTTCCCAACAAACACGGAGGTTTGATTTCAAATTGAAAATGATTTGAAATCAAACGTTTTCTCAATCGACAAACGTTTGATAATGATTTGAAAATCATAGCGTTCTCAACAAAAAGGGGAAATTATTTTCAAATTGAAAAATGCCTTTATTTTCAACTTGCTTTCAAACGTAATTCTCAAATGTTTTTCAAATGTGGATTATAATACAATGTGGAATATAAATAAAAATATTTTATTTTTTTTACTTTAAATTTAGTATTTATTTAAATAAACTGTGAGATAAACATTCGGCACCATAGCTAAAAGATGAAATAATGTTCTTTCCGTCCTCTTATTCTTGGAAAGACAAACTACTTGGCTCTCTTTTATTTGGAGGATTGTAGCACCGCGATCGTTCAACAAACTTTCTTCACTTTCCCGTTTTATTTTCCTTTTTTCGTTTTTTTAATCATTGTAATTACTCACAAATAATTTTTATTTTCCACAAGAAATAAGCTGTTCACTTTATATTAAAATTTATTTTTAATATTAAAACACATGTAACCACAAAGAAAACAATTTAACTTTAATCGCCATTTTTAATGATTACATTTTTTTTCGCTTCAGTATTGCCAAGTTTATTTTTGATTTGAATTTAACATTTGACAAACATTTGACATCAAATTGATAAAACATTTGATATCAAATGTTTATTTTCAAATCATTATCAATTTGAATTCAAATGTTACATCAAACAATTGAAAAACGTTTGAGAATTGTGTTTGATGTCAAATGATAAAGTCATTTCATATCAAAGGTTTGACTTCGTGTTTGTTGGGTTATGATATCAATATCATCATTTCGGTAACAGTTTTGTCATTCCGGGAACGAATGATCATTTCCGGGAACATTAATATTTTTTAATAAAATACGCATAAATTGAGCTTTTTTTTTTAGAAAATACATAGTTTATTTTATAACAGAACTTTAAGTCTTTTCATGTAACGTTAATTCGATCATAAGAGTTTTGAATATCTTGATTTTTCTAAAATTTTATGCACGATAATAGCAACTTCTTTAATTTGTTGACGTATTTTGCTTGAAAAGGATTTTGTATGTATTGTTTTTGCTAATGTTTATATAATATAGATTCATAATAAGCCCGTGTTATTAAACGATGCTTAAATTTTGTACTTTGTTTTGTTTTTGTTAATTTAATCATACTTAGAAAAACGTTCCCGAAATGATTATTTTCTGAAAGATATTCACTAAAAAGCAGTTTTATAAAAAAAGTTTAGAATTGTGTGCGCTGACCTGTCAAAGTTTATTAATATACAAATTTTGCAATAGTATAAACTAGGAGCCATCATTATAGCTTAAGATTTTTTCAGCCTTAAAATCAACATTGAAATTTACAACCTTGGTGATTTTGAGGCAGGTGTGAAAAAAATTTTACTAATTAAAATTTTTGTTTGTTTAAATAAATAAGTACTGTTTTATTAAAAGTAAAACTTTGTCGTGTACTTGAAAAATGCCAATGCAGTTTAAAAAAATTTGTTGTCAGATCCTACTTTGATTCAGATCAGATTACAAATATTTGAAATTAATTTTTGGAAATCCTTAATTTTTTTGCAAAACGTTTTGGATTTTTTTTATTTGTTTGGCTTTTCTTCCTTCAACATTGTTAATTTTACATTCTGCAATATTAATTTGTTTCACTTGAGCATTAAGGAACTAAATTCCCTCCTAATTAGTTATTGTATGGTATACCATATAATAACACTATCTTTGATACCCTCCACCGACACTTCGAATGTTTTAGGAGTAATATCTGTATGATGTCTATTTATTATTATAATCTTTGTAAAAACAGACATCTGCATTAAAATTTGTTGCGGTTTAGACCTATATAAAATATTTGAGTAGAATATCAGTTTAAGATGAACTTAAATGATTTTCAAGAGAACAAATTACATATATAAAAGCCATGGTAAGCAATGAACCAATCATCCCAAATTCTGCAGAACGATTTCTGGTATTAAAAAACATAAATTTCAATACAGCGGTATTAGTTTAATTTGTTTCTAAATACTATGGTCGGGTTTGACGCACTATACTTTCGTACTTGCTGTAGTTTTTATTAAACTTTGGCAAACATTTAAAATCTTAAAACATTAAAAACATATTTAAAGATTTATTTGTTTAAACATGATAATTTGGTGCTTTAAAAAATATATGTACATTAGGGCTATAACCAAATTTTTGGCATAGTACCACGGAGTGGCCAATAATGTTTTAGTAGTGAAAACGCTTGTCTCTCGTCGTTTTGCGAAAAAACCCTCACGCAGCGAAGCAAATTTCTAAAACCTTCCAAGAAATTTTGAACCGCGATGAATTGTAAACCGTAGGATAATTTGCAAATCTAAAGCAGTAGATAAATTCCAAAAAAGCATTAAAGTGATACGTATGGGAATATATACAAATATCACGTGTATATTTTTTAAAATTTCCGTGAGATAAAAATTGTTGCTTTCAAAATTCAACCCGAACCCTGCTAGAACTTTTTTAACAATCCGAAAAAAATATCCTATGTTTTATTAATAACTTTTAATGTTCTACACGACTATACTATGCCGTTTTTGATATTCGCAAAAAGTGTGAAAAAGTTATAGCCCTAATGTACATACATACAAATGTTTGTTTCTTTCTTTTTGCCAGCCACTCATAATGTTGTAATTAATTATTTTCTTATCTCTTATAAACCAGAGAAAATCACTTGCTTATTGCTGTGGCTTAAAACTGTCTTAAGTCATTTGGTACAAAGTGATTTTTCATCAAGAACATTTGGAAAATAAAAATTAAAAAAAAACGAACAACTTTAAAACCAAACAAACTAATTTTGAAAATATGTAAATATAAAAAATTACGCCACTTAAGGAAAATGCAAAGCAATTTCAAATTAAATTAGGAAAGTTTAAAAAATGTGGACTAGGATGAAAAATATATTAGGTGGGAGAAAAATTTTAATTCTTTAAGTAGAAGTGAGCTATTTCGTTGCTTTTTATTTAAGAATTTCGAAATTCGGAATTATATGTTTCGGTATTTTGAGATTCAGAATTCTGAAATTCGGTACTTAAAAAGTTCCAGATTTTTAAACTATTCCAAATTATTAATTTGTTATTTTTTTAAATTTTTCGTCCCAGATATTGGCAAAAATCGAACCAACAAGTAATTGAATAACAAACTAAAAGTGTCATAATGACCATGGACCATATGACACTCCGTTGATGGACATAATGACACTTTTTGGTGTGTCCTTACGTCCATGGAGGTTATGACATTGGACATTATGACATGCCAATTTTAAGTATCAGTATTAAAATATGTATAAATGATTGTCCCAGGAAGTCCATCAACACCACACACAGAAAAAAATCAAGTTAAAAACGTCAAAAACAAGGTTGATTTAAATTTTTTCGGTGGTGATTTTGCTTCATACGGGTTTCATGTTAATTCAACCTGATTTTACAATAACTGCGAACAACATTTTTTTCTTTTGATATAACTATATTTCATGTTAATTTAACATTGCAGTAAAGTTAGAGCAAAATGTAATTTATATTGAAATAACAATCGGAATCACGTTGAATGAAAGTTATTTCCAGTTGAAACAACGTGAATTTCATGTAGAATCAAATGGGTTTGAGTGTATTTTAACAGTGTGAAGAAGCTTCAGACAACATTTGCATTTATGTAAGAATAATTCAAAACCCTGTAACACATGTTTCACTTATTTTGTATTATCCTTTGTTAACAGAAGCATCAGCAGAATCGCCCGATATGGTCATCATTCTACTTTGAAAACTTGATGTACTATTTAAATAAACAATTTTAATTAAAAGAATACGGGAATTGTCTTCTTTTTATAACATATTTTAATAGTGAAAATAAAAAATGTACATAATTAAGTAGGTATGCATGTTAATTTAACATGATAAACTTTTGATTTTAATACAAAATAGGTTTTTATGGGTTCAATATTGAATCCAGATTTATTTATATTTTAATATTTTTATTTTTTTAACAGTGAATAATATTAAATAAACGTAATTTAAGGTTATTTTGATATTTTTTATTAAAAATTAATATGAAATAATGATAAATTTAAGTAAAGGGCATAATTTTTCTGAAATTTAACATGATTCTCAATCAACATTTTTCCATGTTAATTTTACATGGGTATTTTTTTCTGTGTGCAAGGCATTCATCCATTATCGTTCTCATAAGCTCCCCACTAACGTTCGACTTTTCGGTCGTCAGGTTTTACGTTTCTTACATAATCTATTTAATCATTGTTAAATCAAAATTAAATTATGACATAAAAATACAGCTCTGTGCTACACACTCATAATATTCTGTATGTAAAATTAACTGAAATTTTAATATAAAATAAATAAAAATTCAGTTAAAACCCGGTCTACTTATTATTAATTTTTTTTTAACGAAAAGTTCATTTAATTTTTACTGTCAAAAATTTAACATCATGCGTAAAAACAAAAGAATTTAACGTTATTTTATATAAATTAACTATCAAAAAATGAACTACATATTCCGTAAAATACAAAGGAATATTCAGTTATTTTATGTAAAATAACTATCAACAAATTAACTGAATATTCCGTAAAAACAAAAAAATATTCAGTTATCTTATTAAATTCAGTAATTTTCATTTACTCCCCAAGAGCAGAATTTCTAAAAAATACCACACAGGCACCTGTCCGCTTGTTTTTCTAATGAGCGAGAGAGGGAGAATATTATTATTTACTTACCCTACCCTGTTACGCACGTTTGTTTTACTTTTGTTGTACTGACCACGTTGTTTACAGAAGAGCTCTCAACTAAAGGACACCAGCAGCATGACCGATATGGCTTCGCAATTATTTTACTTTTAAAATTTGATGTATTTAAGTAAATTATTTTAACAAATAGAATATAGGAATTGCTTTCCCAAAACAAGCAATTCAGTTTTTAGAGAATTTTATTTTTGGTAGCTAAATTATATAAAATAACTGAATGTTCATTTGTCTTAACGGAATATGTAGTTAATTTTTTGACAGTTAATTTATATAAAATAACTGAATATTCATTTGTTTTTACGGAATTCGCCGTTAAATTTTTGACAGTAAAAATTAAATGAACTTTTCGTTACTTTAAATTACATTTTCATTTAATTTTACATAAAGTAGAATTTAACTCAATCAACGGACAATTTTAACTGCAACTGAAAATCCGTATAAATATGCACTTAGTTTTTTGAATAACTGTTAGAATCAGTTAAAAATAAATTGGCTTGGGATTTTAAATGTTTATTTATTTAAAAATGACTGAACGGAATATTTCTTAAATAAACTACAGTCCGTTACTGTAATAATATTGTGAGTGCATGATTTGCTACAAATGGCAACAAAGCAGTAAACAAAAACAGCTCTTTTCAACAATAGAATTGTGTGGAAAATCTAAATGTTAGGGTATTCAAACGATTAACCGTTGTTCGATTAATCGATTAGTTTTATGCGATTAACTGTTCGAATAATTTAAAATTGCTTATTTTCGATTAACGAATAATTCGAATAATTTATGTCTATTAATCGATTAATCGAAAATTTGTTTTTTCACAGTATTAGTTTTTTTTCTTTTATTACATAAAGTACCTTTTGTTAATTTGTTGTTACTTTTTTAATAAAATTTAAATGTTAAAAAACATAATTTTTGGTGTTATTTTTAAACTTCTTAACTAGACAAATAAAAATTATTCGATTAACCGAATAATATTACATTGTTTAATTATTATTCGATTAAATTTTTACTTTCAAAAGATTTTGTTATTCGTGCTAATTCCCAGTTTTTATTCTTGATAAAAACACTTGAAATTTATTGTTGATGGGATAAGCTATTCCTAAGCGCATTTGACTGGTTGCTTAGGCCAGATCATCAGGAAACTTCATCCATAAAGATTTTAGAAAAACTAAAGATATTAAACCAAATAAAACTGTTAAACGTATAAGACTTATGTATAAGCAACAGTTCTACTTGTAACAATATCAAAGTTTAAACAAAAAACATCAACAATAAACAGTGAGTTTATTTCATCTTACCTTCCCTCGAATAGTTATTTGCGCGATTAATCGATTAAAACAAAAATCGATTAATTGAATACCCTACTATATGTATAAATGTTTGTTTCGGGCACGTGTTACTAAAACTCAAGAACCGCTGCACCGATTTGCACCAAACGTGGACAAAAAATCTGTTTAGTCTGGAACAAGGGATTTCTTAATTTAATCCTGAAAGGTGGCGCTGATGTCGTGAAATATTTTTGTTAAACAAAAAAAGCCAATCTGAAAAGCGTTTGTATTGCCATTTTGTAAAACAACTAGCTTTACCTGGTGCGCTTTACCACCCCTCGAAATAAAATTAGTAACTTTTATTTATAATAAAACATCTTGTACTAATTTTAAATACTTTTACAGTACCCTTTCCACAGATATACAGAAAATTCAAGTGTATTCGTATGGGAGATGTCATGCCTACTTTTCCCATTGAACCTTCTTTTTGAAAGATGTTGTGTATTATTGTAATTAGATAATAATCTAAGCTACTTGTACAAAACTAGAATACTTTCACTGTGACAGTACTTAAAATATGTAGAAATCTTTATTGTGTGGGATGTGCCACGCTCACTTGAGTTGGTCTTACAAAGCTTTATTAATAGCCTATGTTAAGCGCCGGGCAATCAGAAAATTTCAGTGAAAATTTCCGGAAAATCGGTCCAGTAGTTTAGGACTCTAAAGGTCTATAGTCTATATATCATTAATTGCCCCCCCCCCCCTGCACCTACCCGCTTAATTTTTATTTTGAAATGTGTAGTTTACCATAAGAGTTGGCCTTACAAAGCTTTAAGACTTTTGTCTTCAGATATTCTATGGGGGTACTAATGTTCCTCCATCTAACCTGCCCATTTTAATTTTAAAACTTATAGTTTACCATAATAGTGCCATAAACCACGTTTGAAGACTCTAGCTATAATGGTTCTTCAGTTATGCGATGTAAAATATATGCATCCTATGGGAGTATTTCTCCCCTGCGCTTACCCCCTCAATTTAATTTTCAAAGGTGTAGCTTACTATAAGCGTGACTTCTACCATGTTCACTATAATAGTTTTTAGATATGCGATATTTAACATATTCCTTCTATGGGTGGTACCACTTCCCTTGTTGATATATTATTTCAATTTCGGATCCTAGAAGATCCTACTTAAAGAAGTTAAAAACATGGGTGCAGCGGCTCTTAAGATATGCGATACGTTTTGTTTGGCGAGTACCACTTCCCCTTAACCCTTTCGAAAAAATAAGTTGCCCTTTTTTATTTTTAGGGCTCACGTGATGTAACTGTAAACATTTCAGGAAGATATGTTAGGTAGTTTAGGAGTCTATAAGCCAACAAACAATTCATAATGGGATGCAAATTTGTATGAAACCTAATACGTTATCTCTCTCTTTCTTTTTCGACCGACTTGTCGTACTGAAAATTTTAAGTACGAGCGAAAGCGGTCGACATCGTGAACCAGGCTGTAAAACAAACTCAACCAAATGCTGTACTCATCGTTCTCATACCCAACGAACACGGAAGAGTTTGATTTAAAATTGAGAATGATTTGAAACCAAACTCTTGTTCAAACGTTAAACGTTTGAAAATGATTTGAATATAACTTTTTAATAAGATTTGACTTTAATCATCATCTTAAAATGTTTATTTATTTTTGGCTTGATCAAATTTTGTTCGTCCAATATTTTTGTTCAAATCATTGTAAATTTTTAAATCCAAATGGTAAAATCACACTAAAAAAAGGTTTGAGAATTGTGCTCGATATCAAATGATAAAGTTATTTTGGTACTTAGTTCAGTACAAGGAAGTATGAGCTAAGTGCTTTATGTTTTTAGATAGTTTTATTTATGGCGTTTTGTGGTGTATATGCCTCTTGTACAAACACATGAATAAATTGTCAAATTTTTTTACCCAAACCCAATATAATGTTTAAACTTTAGTTCAAAGAGAATTTGTAGCCTTAGCGGTAAATTAAATAATTAACGTTATTTTTCAAGTTTCTCTTCAAAAAAGTACAAAAAAAAAAAAACAACAACAAATGAGAATACTCAAAGCAACAGGACAATTTTATAATAATGTTAGAGTAGAGTTCCTAAATTTTTAATTCGCGAAAACCCATTAAATGTTGTTCTTTATTTCCGAAAATTCCCGAAAATCTTTGTTAAAGAATAATATAAGATTTACGTTACAACTAAATGTCTCTTAACCCTTCATTAGAATCAAATTTATTGCCTTTCTAACTGCTTTGCATTGCACCAATGTCACCTTTTCCCAAAAACAACCGTGTAAACTTTGAAAAAGCCGTGCATCCCTTAAGTCATCTGTTTCGCATTTGGTATGCAAATAAACGCAGCTCCTGAATTATATTAATTGACAATACTTTTGTAACGCATTTAAATTGCAGTGTTGTCAAGTAAAATTGCTTTCACATCCCATACAGACGTTCAATAAGTCAGCCATATTATGCAGATACATTTTCCAAATATCCCGAAATATTTGTTTTGTGGCCATTTTTTTTTGGAAATTTTTGCAGAATTGAACCGCTATGCTAGAGATTTTTTTCGTTTTCCTTATCTTTTCATTTAAATTTTGTGTGTTTGAGTTTGAATGTCTATCAGCCCAAGTTAATGGTTTACGTGAGACAATCACTTGTTTTACAAGCTGCCAAAATTATTTTACTTTAACTTTAACAAAAACTGCGGTCTAGTTACTTTCTTAAGAATTTTCTATTCCTTTGCTTTTTTAACTAACACTGTGTTTAGTTAGCCCTGCACGAATGCATTCGTTTCTTTTTCACATTTCTCCACACCAACTCATTGTTGTGTCAAATACTGAGTTCTTTTTTTAAAATCAATTCGAATGATACACAATGAAAAACCGAATCAACTTTTAACAGTAGCTCGTTTCAAACAACTCGTTGTTAAGCAGTAGTTTGATTTTAAAAAACAAATCAACTCAATGTATGATTCGATGTGAAACAAAACATAACACACAACAATTGTGAGTCTATAGACTCTATAACAGGGAATTCCATTTCTTTGCCCAGTTGTGCGTACCACTACTAACACATATTTTTATGATCATCAATTCAGTCGTCGATGTGACTTCGACAAGTTACATGTCTAGCGGATGCTATGTTATTTTGCTTCATCTTGACAGAAAAAAACTTTATGATGACAAAAAAAAAATTCTTTGATACCTGTAAAAGGGTTCCTTTTTCCTACGATAAAAAGACGTACCTAAATACAGAAATTATTAAGAAAAAAATAGCCACAAGAATTTGTTGGTATTTTGTGCTTGTAAAAATATTTTGGTTTCTGTACCAATCGCGTCGGTTCGGCTATTTTTTCTTAGAAAACACTTTTCTTAAGTAAGTAAAAAAAAACAAGTTAAAAAAAGGATTGTTTTGCTACAATTTAAGTGTAAATAACCTATATACATAATAGCAAATGTGACAGTAGGTAACATGTTTGGGTAGAAAGATGTGTTTCATTGATGTATTAATGAAACTTTATTGTTTCGCACTATTTTTACTGCATACTTTTTATGCTACAATTATATGACCGAGCCCAAAGAGTTAACCTTACCTATTTATGGTAACTATTTAACGAAACTTTGACCTGTTATAATGACTTTATACATTTTTGCAGGCAAACTCAGGTGCGCATTTGGTATTTTGTAAAATGTTATGATATAATTAAAATGTATGCATAGATGTTTGAAGTATAAGTAACCCAACACCGTGAATACCATTACTATTTTACTTATCACTATGAATATCCTAACTGTTTACTAAAATAACTTTTTCACGTTATAATTCTCATTTAGATTATTTTTTTTTTGAATAAATAGACCAGGGAAATGCATTTCTATGCACAAAAGTGGAAAAAGAAATTAGGAAAAGGTAATTTAATATACATCCATACCTCCATACGTAATACTTTTTTAGTGTTAAAAATATTTGGCTTATTTAAATTTAATTTTTTTAAATTTTTTGTCTACATTTATCTACCTAGTTTTATTAATTCGTTTATTTTTCTTTATATTTATGTACATACATACATATGTATACAAACATATTTAAAATAGATGTCAGCAAACGATTCATTTAATTCAAATCCTTCCCCAAGTATCTCAAATACTTCATTAAGTACGCCTGTTATTAGAAATTCAATTGTAAGAGGCGAGTTAAAAATAAGCTCAAAAAGAGGAAGAAGTAAGGTGTGGGAAGTATTCGGAAAAGTTGAAAATATGTCAGAGGAAGAAATAAAGGACGTTGTTGCTTGCAGAAAATGTTTAAATGTTTATAAATATAATGGAGCAACTACATCTAATTTAGTTCGACATAAATGTTATTTGACATCTAATAATAAGAACATCAAAAAAGTAGAAGTAAATGCAGGGACAAAACAAAATGGAACTCTGATATTTACAGAATGGATTGTGGAGAACTGTAGACCATTCCAACTAGTAGAAGATACTGGCTTTCACAAAGTTGCAAAGTTTCTTCTATCGGTTGGCGCAAATTTCGGCGAACATGTAGATGTTCGAAGTCTTTTGCCACATTCAACAACAATTTCCCGAAATATAATGAATGTTTACAATAAACATTTTGAAAAAATAAAGACTGACATTAATTCTGTGAAGAGTGTTGGTTTTGGTCTTACATCAGACCTTTGGACCGATAACTTTATTAGAAGAACATATATAGCTGTGACCATTCACTACATAAAAGATGGACATATGTTTAGTAGACTTCTTGGCATTAATTCTATGGATGGTGAACAATGTACAAGTAATATTTATTTATTTGATAATATATATTTATAAATAGGTTTATTATAAACTTTGATATATATATATGTTTAGATGATAATATCAGTCGAAAGGTAATAAAAATACTTAATGAGTTCGATTTAGATCTGGATGACAAAGCCATTATTGTCACAGATCGAGGAGCAAACATGGTCGCTGCCTTTCGGAACAATAACCACATATTTTGCATTGACCATTTACTGCACAATACTATTCAAAAAGCTATGAAAGAAGTAGCTGCTGTTTCAGAATTATGTAGTTTATGTACTAAACTCGTAAAATATTTTAAAATTTCTGGTCTTAATGTAAATTTACAAACAACCCTTAAAAGCTTTTCACCCACCCGCTGGAATTCAATTTACTATTTATTTGTTTCTGTTGAAAAAAATTGGTCCGAAATAGTTAAACTTTTGCAACAAAAAAACGAGCTCAATAGAATGAATAATATTCATTTGAACCATATAACAGCTTTGATTAAAGTTTTGGAACCTTTCGAAGAAACTTTAAAAAAGTTAGAAGGGGAAAAGTATCCGACAATACACCTTGTTTATATTTATATCCATCGCTTAAAGAAAAAATGCAATGCTGATATCAACGACTTAGAAATTACTAAAGAGTTTAAAGAAAAATTAGCAATTTTGATAGATTCCATAGTAATTCGGAATCTAACTATTTACCATAAAATTGCTGTTTTTCTTTTCCCTCCATTAAACAAATTAGTTCAATTTAGTGAAGAAGAAAAATTCACGATTAAAGACAAATGCATGCACATTATGAGAAAACACTTTCAAGAGCAACATGAATCAGAAAATCGATTTGAAAGTGAAACAGCAATATCTAGCCATCTCATAGAATTATATTCTGATTTTTTACCACCGACTGAAAATACTACACAACTTGATGCAGTATCCAATGAATTGCTAATGTATGAAAGCTTAAATGTTAGTATTAATGAAGATTTCAACATTTTGCAATGGTGGAACTTACATCAAAATGAATTTCCACTTCTCTACAAAGTGAGCTGTAAAATATTAGCAACACCTGCTAGTAGTGCAGCTTCAGAGAGAGTTTTTTCAGTAGCTCGGAATTTGATTTCTGAAAAAAGATGCAGCATTGCTTCAAACGGTGATTCTATAAATGCCATAATGTTTCTTCATTCAAATATAGAAGCAACTGAAATACAAAATGAACTTTTAAACTGTACAAATTAATATATATTTTAAACCATTTTGCTCATTATATTATTTTTATCTTAATTTTGCAATTAATTGAATTTAGCTTTTCATTTCTTTTTTACTTTTAATAAAATATTTCAAAATATATTTTTGTAACTTTTGAATAAAATAATTTAAAATAAAAACTTAAACATTGTATAAAAATATCTTGCATCTTCATTTGTTTTTTTTTTGCTCAATACAAATTTACTAGTCATACCTAATAATAAAAAAAAGATAATTCTTATCATCT
This sequence comes from Pollenia angustigena, assembly GCA_930367215.1. Classification (NCBI taxonomy): domain Eukaryota; kingdom Metazoa; phylum Arthropoda; class Insecta; order Diptera; family Polleniidae; genus Pollenia; species Pollenia angustigena. The sequence continues at coordinate 185,656,091 of OV884058.1, read as the reverse complement.
ATTTTGTAACTGTTGTTTGGTTTGAATCGTTTGATTCGTTTGATTCGTGCGATTCGTTTGAGTTGGTGTAGTTTGTGTTATTCGTTTGATTCGTTGTTTCATGGAGTAAATTTCGTGCTCTTTACACTTCGTATTTGGTCGTTTATAACACACAAATTTAAATTCATTTGCATTTGTGTGTTTATATTCTTTTCGTGCTTTATGTGTTTTTCACAATACAGAGTTTGATTCGTTAGCAAAATGCAATCGACAATCACGAGTTGAAAAACAAACGAATGATTCGAAACGGCTTTCAAATGCATTCGTGCAGGGCTTTAGTGTTTACATTAGGATACAATTCTAACTTTTCTTTTCTATTCATTTTCTTTAGTTAACAACAAAATTAAATACGAAATCCTGCAATAAAATCTTTTTGAACAATTCAAAGCAAATTAAAAAAAAAAATACGTTAGTAAACTAACTAATTACAAAAAGGAACATTGTTGTTCTGATTATCATAAACATAAGCTGAAGTGTGACAAATTCTTAAAAAAGCATCAATATTTTAGGATCTAGTTGTTAAGCAAAACGTACTTCAATTTGGATATACACATACTTTTTCCACTATTTCTTATTGTCTCTCAGTATCACTAATTTGCCATACTCTGACGTGTAAAAATGTCACTTGTGGTAAATCTCTTATTGGATTAATGAAAATAAAATACAAATAGACATACTAAGAGGGTAAAGAAGAATTTGCCGACCCTCATGGGGAAACATACATACATACTATGTAAGAATTTGCCAGTATCAACACATAAAACACGTGACTTCAGGAAAACAACACAACACAATACACACAAATAAAAAAATAAGTTAAATAGCCAGGAAATTCTTTAATGGGTCGATTACGAATGACGACTGAACTGAAGTTGAGTTGCCAGCAGCGAAATCAGGCAATCCCGCTCATGTTAAAATGAAATTTTTTTCTATATTTTAACACGAGCGGCGCTGCCTAATTTCGCTTTACTTTGAAATTCCAGATTTTTTTAGTTCTCAAAAAGTTTTTAAATTTTTGCATTACTGATCTTTAACCATAAAAAGTTTATATATATTTCGGATCCTTATGAGTAGCGGAGTTGATAAAACGATGTCCATATGTGACAGCGCATAGAGAATGGGACCAGTAAGGTATAGGGAACAGTAAAAACCACCTACACAAAACAAGAGTTAGGCTGAGTTATGGCACCTCAAAGTTCAAAGTTATCTAAAAAACGGTATTTAGGAAAAAAAAAATTACAGCGTTTTTCGTGTTCAGGAGGTCCCAATTAACTTATCTAGGCATGTGGCGTTCTTTGTATTTTTTGGCTGTTAACCAGTGTTATGCATATCTTTTATATAATTTTCGAATTTTTTATTTAAACAATCAATCGATTGCCGTAGAAAATAAAAGTTATCACAATTTCTCATTCTTTTTTATACCCACACCACAATAGTGGAGAGGGTATTATGCATTTGTGCTGATGTGTGTAACACCTTAAAATATTGGTCCTAGATCCACCTTAAAGTATACCGATGTATACTTTAGGGTCCGGCTGGCTGACTGGCTGTCCATGTAACCTTGTGCGCAAAGTACAGGTCGCAATTTTTGAGATAATTTTATAAAATTTGGGTCAAAGGTTCTTATTGGCACAAGGACCAAGCCTACTGAAAATGGTCTGAATTCAAGTATCACGAGGGAAGATAGGGGGAAATTTTTCCTCTCAGAAACTATCAAACCGTTTTTAATGAAATTTAAAACATAGATAGGATCATATCTATATGGACACAAAAGGTATGCATGTTTTAAAAAATAGGACCACGAGGGGAGATAGGGTAAATGTCTGCCTCTCAAACCGATTTTAATGAAATTTAAAACATAGATAGATCCATATCTATATGAACACATAAGCTATACAGTTTTTCAAAAATAAGACCAGAAATGGTGGTAGGAGGCAATTTCTGCCTCTCATAAACTTTGAAACAAATTTTAATGAAGTTTATAAACATAGGTAAATCAATATTTATATGGACATTAGGGTGGTCGTTAACTGTATGGATCAAATTTTTTTTCTATTTTTCCATGCTCTCACCCCCCAATTCGGTGGGTATTGATAAAAAACAACTCACAAAAACTTTTAGGACGATCGGCGAAGGCTAAGCCGTCCCTCAAGCCCGGCAAAGTTTGACAAAAATCTTAAAGTCCGACTTGTATGACTGATATTTAGGAAAATATTAATTTTACATAAAAATCGTTTTCTAAGAAGTTGTTGTTAGTAAAGTTTGCAACAACTTTTGCCTTAACAAGTTTTCTCTAAAACTCATATTGAACAAAACCTAATTAAAATAAAAAGTAAACAGCAGCATTGATGCGAATTTTTTCTTTAGAACTGTTTTTTCTTACACACGTCAATTCAGCTTTAATATTTGTGTTTGTGCGCGTTTTCTTAAAAAAAATAGTCAAACGCATATCATTTGTTTCTAACGTACCACGGTTGGTAAAGTTGGTGCAATTGTACTTTTTTGATACAATTCAAAGCCAAAAAGTACGGTGGTACCCTAGGGTGATCGTTAAAATCAAAAGTTGGATTTATTTAGGTCTCACTCGCCAATTTGGTGGGTATTGATAAAATAAAAACAACTCAAAAAAATTTTTAGGACGATCGGCGAAGGCTAAGCCACATGAAATCTGACTTTTATGTTTAATAACTTAGAACATATTAATTTTGTAGAAAATTTGTTAAAAAGTTTTTCTTTATCTCTTATTAAACAAAATAAACTGAAAATATCGAATAAGCCACTTAAAAATCTACTTTTTAATTCATTAAAGAAACGCATTTTCTATGAATTAGTTTTGTTGAAAAACATTTTTATTATGTATTTAAAAAAAAACCGATCAGCCGGGCACCTGCCGTTTTACGCTAATTCGGGTACGCTGAATTCAGTGGTGCAAACCGTTTTTTAGGTTAGCTCTTGTTTTCAAAATTTCGAAAACGGAGGAGGTTGCACAGCGTAACTCAAAAACGAAATGCCACAATAATATTACCTTTAACAATTGTTATAGGTTTTTCTAATATGCGTTGTCGTTTTAGAAACCAAATTTTTTTTGGCAATGGGGTTAAAACAAATTAGGTGAGGTTGGTCATACATTTGACCCAACTAAGGGCAATCTTGGCGCTGCAGTGGCCAAATTTAAGAATTATATTAAACCGGCATATTTGTATAGGAGCCCCCCTAAAGGGTGGAGATTTAAGGCAAGTATGTTTTAAGAAAATGTTAAGCACAAAAAACGAATGAAGGTCCGTCATATATTTAATCCTCCTTGGGGCGATTCCTTGGCAGTTCTGGGGCGTTTTCTTCAATATATTTATAGTCTGTGTTGACAATTTTATATTAGAGCCCCCTTAAAGAATAAAGAAAGCGTGCAGGTATGTTACAGGGATGATAAATGAGAAAACCAATATCGTACTTACGAACTTCTACAATCGTATTTTTTCGACCACAATAGTAATAAATACTTTTGTTTCGGTTACACTTGAAACCATTGGTACATACGGTCTATTTCGTTCCTTTGTTTTGATAATATTTTGGCTTGAAGGCTTATATGCTGATGCTGATACTTGATTTAGAATGTGGCATATGCAATCGTCCAATGATCAAGTGCAAAAATCTATTCACAATAGCGAAGTTTAGTGTTTGGTGCAAATGGTCTTGCAAAGAGCAAATGCAAAATATCATAGCTGTTTTGTTAAATCCAACAACAAAATACACAGAGTTTCCTTAAGATTTCATAAAAACGCTACGAAATTTTGCATTTGCACGTTGGCAAAACCATTTGCAGCAAACACTGAAATCCGTGTATATTCATTGGACAGTAAATACGAGTTGCCATTTTATATCAATTATAAATATTTAGGTTTGAAAAATTTGGAAATAGTACCAAATGAGCCACGGGAGTACCACCGTACTTTTTGGCTTTGAATTGTATCAAAAAAGTACAATTTATCAACCGTGGTACGTTAGAAACAAATGATATGCGTTTGACTGTTTTTTTTTAAGCAAACGCACACAAACACAAATATTAAAGCTGAATTGACGTGTGTAAGAAAAAACAGTTCTAAAGAAAAAATTCGCATCAATGCTGATGTTTACTCATTATTTTAATTAGGTTTTGTTCAATATGAGTTTTAGAGAAAACTTGTTAAGGCAAAAGTTGTTGGAAACTTTACTAACAACAACTTCTTAGAAAACGATTTTTATGTAAAATTAATATTTTCCTAAATATAAGTCATACAAGTCGGACTTTAAGATTTTTCTCAAACTTTGGCGGGCTTGAGGGACGGCTTAGGCTTTGCCGATCGTCCTAAAAATTTTTGTGAGTTGTTTTTTTATCAATACCCACCAAATTGAAAAGTGAGACCTAAATAAATCCAACTTTTGATTTTAACGGTCACCCTAATGGACATATAAGCATGATGTGTTTTTAAATACTGTGGTGTAGGGTATCATATGGTCGGGCTTGACCGACAATACCTTCTTACTTGTTTTTCACTTTAAAAAAGTCTTTTCTTCTTTAAAATTTCATCACATCGTATTTTTTGTGGTAGGCCAAAATGTCTCCAGTCTTGTGGGATTTTTTTATATCCTTTTCGTTTATAATAAACATTAGCACCTTCTTAATGTTACAAACTAAAAAGTTTTCGCTAACCTCAATATAAAAATCTTCAATCAAAAATATAACAAGTAAGCAGTATAGTCGGTCAAGTGCGACCATAAGATACACCGTATATGCAAACCATTTTTGCTAGTGTACCCAATTTGGGACTCGCTTAAACAAAATTATGTATTGAGGTTAAGATTCATGTAAAAGTTCTTTGTTCCGGACACTATTTAGATATCTTCATCTTTATGAGATTTTAGAATGGGAGCTTATATGGGATTTGTATGTTAATACAATTTGTATGGGAGCTTTTTTAAATATAGACCGATTTCAATAAAATTTTGTAAGAAGATTTTGATGCAATAATATATTTTAGGACCAAATTTAATCCAAATACCAACATAATGGCTTATGGGCACAAATATCCTATTCCGGAAAGTAGCTTGTTTGAGAGCTATGTGAAATAATAGACCGATTTTCCTATTTTCAATAAGCTTGGTCCTTGTGCCAATTAGAACTTATGTTCATTAAAATATCTCCAAAATTGCGAACTGTAAATTGCGCACAAGGTTTACGGTGATAGCCAGCAAACTGGACGGACATCGTTTATTCGAGAAAATGATTCTGAGCCAATTGGTATACTTAATGGTGGGGCTATGACCAATATATTAATGTGTTACAAACATCATCACAAATGAATAATTACCTCTGCACTATTAGGGTGTGGGTATAAAAACAAGTTCCAGTCAGACCTACCGTATGATACCCAACACCACTTGTAAGCAAAGATAAAATAAAAGAAGGAATTTTGAATGGGGCCAATAGTAATTTGTGGACCTATTACAAAAAAGTTTGGCTTAGATTTAAGTAAAGGTTATTTAAACTCCAGTACCCATGTTCTGTAACTTTAGTGAGAACTTCTTGCATCGAAAAGATGTGAAACAAAATATTCCATCGTTTCTCGAAAAGTGAGAAAAATGTGTGTCTGTAACCCATGTCGAAAACTATCAAAAGAGATTACGTCGTTACGTTATAAATGTCATAATATTGCACTCGAAGCCGATGTGACATTGCAGACGTTCAGAACGCCAGTAACACATATCGTTGACGGCGACCAAAATTTACTAAAATTGAACATTTTTCAACGACGGCGGCGAAAATACAACCGTCGGCTATACCAAATTGTGTAAAGAGCGACTGTAGTGTTTGTTATTTGCAAACGAGCTTTGAAGACATTCGTATATTTTGTAAAAATGTTAAAAGAAAAATAATAAAACAATGAAAAATGTGCCAAGAACAAAATATTATTATTATAATTCTTTGTAATGTTATTATTCTTTGCATTATGCATTTTTAGTGGTTTTTTAGTGTTAAAATTTTTTCTCGCCCCATTTTTATTCGTGAGTTTATTTGACAGTTCAAAGCGGGAACTTTTCTCACCAAAATGTTACAGACACACTTTCTGTAAATTGGCGAGTAATTTCCTTACGTGACAGCTTGTACTCGCCAAAAAAAGTTACAGACACAGTTAAGTGAGAAAAACAGCTGTTTGTTTCAATTTATGGCATTTTTGTTTCATTTCACACATTTCAATCGAAAACTTTCTCGACGCGAGAGTTACAGAACATGGGCACAGGTACATTTGTTCGAAATTTGTTTCTGTAAAAGTGATTTTCAGAAAAGTTTCTTAATAACACTTATGGGCAATTCTAAACCTTTCGCTACGTGCTTTGGCAGTGAGATTGTTAAAAGTCTTTTTATGGAAGCTATGTTCAAATATTCAGATCGATTTCAAAACAATCGTTTTTTTTAAGGTGTGATGAATTTCGAGCGATTTTGATATCCTTTTCTTGATTATATTCTTAATTTTTTTTAATATACAGTTCAATTAACATAATTGAAAAAAAACCGTGGGCTTTTCGAACAAAATGCTACTACACAGAAAAAATTATTTTTCCAATTCAAACAAAAAATTTGTAGAATCAAACAAATTTTTGTCTGAAATCGGTCCTATTAACAAATTTGCATATTTAAACAATTTATTTGCATTTTGTTTATTGAAAAAAAAACACTGATTTTTTCAAACAAATAACTTAACTGAATCAAAAAAAAAGTTTACTGAAATTAATATACTAAATTTCAAAATAAAAAAAAAAAGTTTTTGCACAAGCAATAACGCGCACACAAGTAAGCACTGCATGAGGCGATGACGGCTGAGCAGAGCCGCCGGCTGGCTTTGAGACACATTTTTTTTTTTTGTTGGAATAATTTTTGAACGAAGTCTTATTTATACACATCACAATGTTTTTCTTTATCACTCTCTGTTCCGGTATTCTTTCCTTTGCTAAAGAAGAAATGTAACCAAAAACTGCAGCAGACCGACTCGATATGTTTTTCGTCATCATTCTATTTTTGTATTTGATGTATTTAACCAAACAGTTTTAAAAAATTGAATACGGGATTTTGTTTTTTGTAATGTTGTTTCTGCTATTATTTTTCTTATAGTTGCACTTTTATAAAGCGTCCAAAAATAGACTTTGTGTGTTTTTTGTTGTTGTTCTTACAATAAAGAAGTGTTGCTTACGATCAAATAAAAAATGCAAAAAGACGACAACATTAAAGAGCGTTAAATATTTCATACAAAATTATGAAAACTTGACAGCAATAACGCGTTTATTATATTTTTGAAGAGTTGTCCACATTTTTGTTGGTTAAATAAAAATCAAACAAAAATATTGTTTGAATCAGTAAAAAAATTTATAGAAATTAAAAAAATTTTCAAACAAGCGTTTGTTTGAAAATAATTCGGCAATAATTTTTTCTGTGTACTTTATCAATTGCCTGTCATTTGGGAACAACACATAAGGCTGTAACCCAACCGGCCCGTTGTATTGAAGCTGAAAGGTGAAATCATGCACCACTTGGACCAATTTAATATTATGGGCCAAATTTTATTCTCTCCTAAATTGCGACCTGTATTTTGTCCACAAAGTTTATATGGACACACCAGCCGATTAGACGAAAATATATGTGTGTTCCAATGGCCTCTGATTATAAGCCAATAGGTATATTAAAAAGTGGGTCTAGGACTAATATTTTTGCGCATTAAACATATCAGCACGAACACCTAATACTCTCCCCAGTTATGGTGGTTGGTGTAGGGTATAAAAAGATACAATCTGAGGTAACAACAACCGTAAGTATCTTGTTATTTTTATATGTTTAGACATTAACAAACAAATATGTCAATATTACTTTACATCCATATGTGTGAGTATGTACGGAGGTGAGTGTATCTACGCGTTGTTCTATATTGCTTAGCATTGCCAAGCAACACACAAGAAAATCACATTAACTTTGACACTTTTATGATGGCATTAAAGTCTTTTAAGTAAAGCTTTTTTTATCCTTTTGAGGCAATAAAGAAAAAATGTCCTTATTCCGCTGTTGTTATTTTGGTTGTTGTTTCTTATAAATTTTAGCACAAAAAGCCAGTTTATGCATCCATTAAGAATTTATAAATAAAATATACATAAGAAAATACATACAAAAGTACATATCTGTAAACTACAATAGCACACTAGATATCGTTATCTAAAATTAATTTCTTTTTTTTCAATATTGAGATTTTATCTAAAACTAATATTTAATGTAGACCTTCAACTCCAGCTTTAAAATCATATCATGTTTTTTCCTTCTCTTAATATCCAATCAGTAGTAAACTATGTTTGAAAACAACACAGCGGTTTTGGGCGATTCTATTCTAGACAACTTTTAACATCAATTTTCAAATCACACTATTTGATACTTTTTGATGCCAATTTAAAGTAAAATATCTATATTTTATAATAATATGATTTTTTTAGGCGTAAGCTTAAATATAAATTTGTTGTGCGCTTCGAAGCATTAAGATTCATAGATTTGGCGCAAGCAGAAAATTCATTGCATGTTGCACTCATGGCTTAAAGAGCAAATTTCTTATTATTGGATTATATTTCTCTACACGCAGAGAAAAAATATTGTTGGGCATGGTTACGGCAACAAGACTATGTTTAATGTAACAATATATTGTTGTCGTACACAAATAATTGTTATTTTTATTTAATATCAACAATATTATAGTTATTGTAAACATATCAATGTTTATCGCAATTATGAATTTGAGTATTGTTGACCGAAAAATAATTATTTTTCTAACAACTTAATTATGATAACTTTCTAAACATATTATATTTCTCACAACCATATCATGATATTTAATAGCCATAACATGATAACCTTCTCAACATTTATCATATTATGTTAAAGATGCAATCAAACTATTTTTACTCTAATCATATTATTTTAGCGCCATTTGTAAAATAATTTTGAAGCAGTTGTGTCGTTTTTTTTTATTTGTGAGCGGTTAAACAATTAAAAGATAAAATTCCATAAAAAAAAAGTTTAAAGAAATTAAAAAATTTAAATATTAGCGGAGTTCATTCAAGTATTAGTGATGTAATAGTGCAAATGCAAAATATCAAAGTTTTTTTGTAAAATCCAACAACAAAACATACAGAGATTTCGTTATATTTTATAAAAGTGCTACGATATTTCATCAACATCTTAAAATCGAAAAAATGGACACACGCAGTTGCCCATGAAAACCAAAAATTTTTCATTTGCTCTTTTGCAAGCCTTATATTGAACTCCGCTATTTGATTAACATTAAGAAAAATTATAAAAAGCCACAAAATAAAAAATCGATGCAAAAATATTTTAATTTATTTTGTATTTTTATGACAGCTATGAAAGGTGCTGTATCACAATATGATTGCTTCTAAATTTACTATGATTACCATGATGATAATATGATTACTTCTTAGCTTATTATGATTAACATGACAATAATATGATTAATTTCTTAGCTTATTATGATTAACATGACAATAATTTGATTACTTCTTAACTAAGTATGATTAACAGAATAATAATATGATTAAGGGAAAAATATTATGATGACATATTACGAGTATATTTAGTCATAATATGATTCAATAATAATCTTAATATGGTGACTACAATCATAATTCTTATCATAATATGTTGCTCTTAGAATATGTTAACCACAACCATGTTTTTTCTTGGCGTGTACGATGTTTGATTTTATAATCATCGTCTAATATCTCATCTTTCACAATAAAAAAGAATAATACAATAAAAGTTTAAAAATTAACAGAGTTTTGTGTTTTTGTGATATGATCTTATGAAAGATGCCCAATTTGTTTGCACCCGTCGTGCACTTTAAAGCTCTCTCGTGGCTATTTTATCGTTTCATATAAATTCTTGTAAATAGATAACAATAGTATATAAAAAAATGTTACCCCTTCTAGAAATAACTTAATTGCAAATGTGTTTCTTTCTATAAGTAAAATACGTTTAAAGCGTCTAAAGGCCGCTTTAGCCGACCGTAAATGTAATTAAATGCAATGTAAAGTACCGTAACGTACTGTAAGCTCGTTTGTGCACTTATAGAACATGTAAGAACGTGTCAGCTGTTTTTCACAACCAAAAACAAAAAAGTATTACTATACATAAAACAACACACACAGTGATGAGAATTAAAAATGTGGAAATGGTGACCGCTTTGCAGAAAAAGTACCAAGTGATTTAAATAGTATAAAAACTGTATTTCTTGCATGTATAAATAAATTAATAATTTAATATTTGATATTAATATTACAGATTTACAAAAACCAAATATTTATTATATCATATTCGTACACATGTTCTTACATTAATTTCAAAATGTGGATACACCTAAACAAGGTTTTAATACTATTAAAAACCAGACTTTGTTTGTTTGTAGATATGTCTTCATTTGTTAATTTTTTACATCTAAACATATATTTGTATAAATGAAAATATGTATGAATTGTAACTTATTCTGTCAAAAGTCCACAGATATTATAACTGAAAAAGTACCAAACAAAAAGAATGATTTTACCCGCATTGCATTTAAAATATAAGCAGCCCATCACTATCAACAACTGTCACGTAACCTCGTAATGAAATTCTATTTTCTACAGGTTGGCACGTTACGATTAAGTGACATTACAGTCAGTTAAGCATTTGCATTGCTTTCCATATAACAGAAACGATCAGCTGTTTACATTACATTTACATTTCTACATTTACGGTCGGCTAATGGGACCTTAAATGTTGCACCCGTCAGAATAGAATCGCTCTATTTTACTATTATCCTAAATTATGATATCAGAATAATATTCTTAGGTTCGATTTAGTCATAATACTGTGAATATAATCATTTAAATCATTATATCATGTGAATTTCTGTAATCTGCTATAAATATGCTCCTGACTGTATTAGTGCCTTTAAATTTTATGTTAAAATAATGTACTTTGCTTCCAGGCAGCTTGTTGTCTACTTCTCTTGTAACATTCTCTTTCTCGCAGCTAAAATAAACAATGTAATTAATTATAAAATACATTTTAAATTCAAAATCAGTGTACTTAACAAACACATACATACATACAGTTATACAAGCACGCATGCAATTATATATGTACTTGTTTAAGTTTCTAGCGAGGAAAAAATAAGTCCTTCCAGCAGGCCTTAAATAGGTTAGAATCAAAATGGAACTAACCTAGAATTGGGCTTGAACTGAACTAGAATTAAGCTGAACTGGAAGGATTTTTGGAAATTGGAATGTTAAGGGATAAAAACGTAAAAATTCGCTAGCCTCAAAAACTAATATACTAATACTTACCTCTTCCTTAAAAAAATAAGCAGGCAGGTGTTTAGTACTTTTATGAAATTCTGCCTCTTTGGGGAGTAAACGGGCAAAACCTATGTTTTTGAACTTTTTTGTTACCCCATATAAGTATCTTTTAAACCAATAAACATAGACATTAAAAATATATTACATTAGATAAGTAACTATGAAATAAAAAAATATGGTACTTTTTCGAAATTCGAACGTTTAAGGGGTGAAAATCGAACCTATTTTTGGTACCTTCTTTGTCAAACATTGTTCTTCATTCATTGACATCTACGTATTAAATTATGGGCTCTCTACAACAATGTTGACATTTTTGATACTTCAATGAGAAGAGGAAAAGTATCAAAATGGGAAATTAAATTTCTTTTTAACTTTTGTCTTCAACATGTAGTACTTTTTGATATTTTATATGTAATATTGAATTTAAAAACATAAAATTATAGGTGCAGGGGTCCAGACTTAATAAGAACCTTTAAGATGAATAATGTTGGTACTTTTTTTTTGTTAAAACCTTGAAACAGAAACCTCGGCATATAAATATGTATGCCTACGAAAGAAAGGGAGACGCTAATGAAGTAGCGGGTTGAATGCTAGCTGGTATTACATATTTTACTAGTGTTAGTGTATAAAGTACATGAATTCTCCTGACAAAGTGAGTTTAATTTAAATAACGAAATTAACGTTTCTTATAAAAGTTAAAGCCTTTCAGCTTCTACCGCTAATGTGTAATAAAATTACACGTAATCACATAAGTAAACACGTTTAAACTTGCAAATAGACAAAGGCACATGTGCATACATACGTTTACAAAAAAGTACGGTATTACAAAACACAAACAAACTGTAAAACAAAAGCAAATATTGTATGTGCCTCATTTGTTGCCTTTGGTGTTGTAATTAAAAACAAATGATTATAATTTTTTTTTTGTTTTTGTAATTTATTTTGGAAATTTTCTTATCATACAAACACATGTTTAAAGTTGATAAAAAAATTGTTTAAAGGGGAATTTATAACTGTTCCACAATGTAACTTGTAAGAGTGCGATAAAAAAATTTCGTTCATGATTTCGGAAATCATAGAGGAGATTTCTAGCCCCTGTTGAATGTTGATTATAATGAACCCTGTTTAAGTTTTTTTTTTTTTTATTAAAATTCATCATCAGCTTATAGCGTTCCAGTTCGGGCTGAGCTTTAGCTTGATCGATTATACTTCTCAATTTTCGGCTTTCTGTTGATAGTTTGGAATTCCTATTTGCCTTAAGTAGTCTTCTACGCAGTCTCCCTATCTTATTCGCGGACGTCCTCGAGGCCTTGCGTATCTACATTCGTAGATTCACATTAGGGCTTCCAATCGGGATTGGTTTTTCTGAATCCCGGGATTCGGGATTGAAAAAAATATTTCGGGATTTCGATTTCGGGATCCGGGGATTTTCGGGATTTTTTGAATCCCGGGATTCACGGGATTTTAAAAAAAATTTCGGGATATTTCGGGTTTTTTAAATTTTTTTTATACCCAATATAAAAAAAATAATTTTTAAGTGTATAAAAAACAACTTAATTTTCGAGTTAAAATACACATTTCATGAACGTATATTATTTATTTCTGAGTTCATACGGCTCATGTCTTATTGACAAGATTCTTCCTTTTACTTCTTTGAACATGAATTGGCGTTCAAATAACTCATGTCATGTTGACGACATGTTTTTTATTTTGTATAGTCGTGCGTATGCATGTGTGCTTTTTTGATATTGAAAACAATAACAAAATTAAACAACGAACGAAAAAGCAAACGTAAAGACAGTACATTAGGATGTCAGTTATTTTTCAAAGTTGGAATTTGTTTCACGCCAAGTCTCAGATTGGTTCGAATTGCTAAAAAAAATAGTCCCTTGAAAATTTGAGCTCAATCGGATGAGGGGATAGGGTGCCCATAGCCCCCCCCCAATTTGCAAAATACCTGATTTTTGAATTTGATTGTCAATAACATTGTTAATATTTATTTTACAAAAAAAAATTGTTGGTAAAACTTATAAATCAAACTCAGAGGAGCAACTTTTGCTCACAAATTTTTTTTGTATCTCTAATATAATAAAAATATAATAAAAATAAACGAAAAATCATGGATTTATTCATATATTTATATGGGTGATTTCATTTACTTAAGTATACATGAAAAAAAAAATTGATACGTGGATATTTTAATTTTATTTGTGGCAAGTATTTTTTTTCTTTTTTGGTTATGGCTTTGGTTTTTGTTTAAATTTGTATAGTTAAAAAAGAGTTTCCTTATTGCAATTTGGAAAACGTAAACGGTAATCCTTAACGATTTGTAAAATATATTGTTTTTGTTGGCTGTAGGAAATATCGCCCAAAGAAAAATGGCAAAAAAAAAAATGAAAAATCGCCCAAGCGAACATGAAAAATGACCCAAAAAGGTAAATATAAAATTTTGCCCAAAAAAAACGAAAAAAGGCCCGAAAAGAAAATGAAAAATGACCCAAAAAGCAAAATCGAATTTTTTCCCAAAAAAAAAAAAAAAAAAATTACTCAATTTGCAAAAAAGTGTTTATTATTCATATAAATTTAGGTGACATGTCATAACGCCCAGTGTGGTAGTGTCCTTGGACTTTATGATATAACGTCCGCAACCACGCGCGGATTCAGGGGGGGTGAAATTAGGAAATTTCCCCCCCGTAAATTATAAAAATATGTTTTGTTTATTTCGATAATACAAGAGTTCCCATTAATATTATCTTTTTTTAATGTACAAAATTTTTGGAAATCCCAGCAAGTTTTTTTTTTGTTTTTTTATTGAATCTCTAACGAAATTTTTAATAAATATCCAAATCTTCATCCTAATAGTTATTTATTAGATATTTTCAATGAAACATCTAGTTTACTGTATTCAAATACTTATTATTCTACATTCAATCCCAGCAGGTGCCATCTATGTATAACCAAAGAGTAAACGTTTGACTTGAAAATGCGTGCGGTTGAATTATTAAAAAGCCTTGGTATTTGCAATATTTATGTTTTTATTAATGTGTTATATGAATCAAAATTCTATTCGATAATTTTTGACGAAAGCACGGATTTGTCGGGGAAAGCCAGATATCCTTACATTTAAGATATTTCACCATACAACAAAATGTTGTTAGGCAAGAATTGTTTTGGCTTTGTTGTAAAAGCATTTGAAGAGCCTTCACAGGATATTGATAATGACGCTGATGTGTCAATTGATGCGATGGCACTATCATCAACAGTTCTTAAAACTTTGACAAATTTTAGTCTTGACCTTAAAAAATTGTATAGGAGTTGGAACTGATGGGTGTCGTTTGATGTCAGCAGAAAATGGAGCTGTAAAAAAATTCTGGAAACCGCGGCAAATGCGAAACAAACGCCTTGCTATTTCCCGTAAATCAGGCAAAACACGTTCTTAGTAAAGTATTTGGGAGCCAAACTCTCTACATTATGCGAGACAAGATGGGTGGACCGTCACGACTCAGCTTTACACTTTGCAACAAGTGTACATCATATAGTAGAAGCTTTGGAAAACATATCTGAGTGGAAAGGATATCTGAGGAAAGGAGATACTTCATCAAGAGCCTTATATTAAGGAACTCACTTAGAACTTTTGCATTTATTTGCGGAATAAACATAATAAGTGTGATACTTATTGTAACACAGCCGCTTAGTATCATTTTACAAAAGCACGATACAGATCTTCAAAAAGGATCATGCCTTATCAAAACTTTGATCATGTGCCTTGAAGAAAAAAGAAATATAGCCGAAGAACAATTTAAAGTGATTTTTAAAAAAGTTAAAGTTATTTGCGTTCAAATCGAGGTTCCAACCTAGAAAACAAGATTTGAACGAAATAATCACATCCAAAATGTTGAAGATTTCTACCGAGTTGTAGGTTTCATTCTCTTATTGAATTTATTTTAGAAGATCGCAAAACACCTTTCCAAAAGATATCTTTAATGTATTGAACATACCAAAACTTCTACTCAAAGTGTAATCAAGTCATATACAGATATAAAACTTTTAAAACCACAACTCGAGATAAACACCTACTAACATCTAAACTTGAGCCTGAACTGTAGCATTGGCAACAAACATGGAAATTATCTAAAATCTATCAGATAACGTTGTAGATGCTTTAATAAACTGTGATGAAGATATCTACCCAAATCTAAGAAAAATATTTTAAATTTTCGTTTCAATGCTCGTAAGTAATGCTACGAGCGAGAGGTCATTTCCTACCCTTCGTCGAATAAAAACATGGCTCAGATCAACAATGACAAACTGAAAATAGACTGTACTATCTAAATTTGCCTCACAAGGAAATCATAAATTGCTTATTTAAAAAGATTAGTTTATTTTAATTTATATTGAATATTTTATTTAACCTTATTGTTGAGTTTTTTTTAATATAATATACACAAATTGCTTTTAATAAACTTTTAAAAACAAATTTTTTTTTGTATCATAAAAAATTTCCCCCCCCTAAGGCTCAAGCTGGATCCGCGCCTGTCCGCAACTTAACTTATAATCAAAAATGTGTACATTTTTTTTTAAAATACCGTTAAAATTTCAAGTAATTTTTTTAAAGATACTAATTTAACCATAATATGGTTGTCGGTGACAATGATTTGGTTAAATTAAACATAATATGGATAAAATATTTTTATAGCTTTTACTCCGGGTATATACATTAAATATATACATATATCCAAAATAAGGATTTTATCTTCTATGGTATAACAAATACTGGCTTCGCTAACTAAAGCTTCTCTGTATAGCCGGCCTTTGGCCGGGCGCAAGGATTTTCTCCTCTATGGTATAACAATGGCCGGCTTCTCTAACTAAAGCTTCTCTGTATAGCCGGCCTAACAAAAACCGGTTTCGCTAAGTAAAGCTTCGAAAAACCGCCTTGTTGCCGAACAAGGCCGACTACGCAGAGAAGCTTTAGTTAGCGAAGCCGGTGTTTGTTATACCATAGAGGAGAAAATCCTTGCGCCCGGCCGAAGGCCGGCTATACAGAGAAGCTTTAGTTAGCGAAGCCGGTCTTTGTTATACCATAGAGGAGAAAATCCTTGCGCCCGGCCGAAGGCCGGCTATACAGAGAAGCTTTAGATAGCGAAGCCAGTATTTGTTATACCATAGAAGAGAAAATCCTTATTTTCGATACATACATATATATTTAGTATATACACCCAGAGAAAAAGCTACAAAACCATTTTTAAAAAAATTCTACCCATATTATGTTTAATTTAACCAAATCTTTGTCGCCGGCAACCATATTATGGTTAAATTAGTTTCTTGAAAAATAGTTTTGTTGTTTGCAACCATAATAAAACATGCTATGTAAGATTATGGTAGAATTTTAAAAATGAAAAATGGCCCAAAAAATGGGCTATTTTTCATACAACATTATGAAAAATCACCCAAATTTAAAAAACGAAAAATCACCCAACTATAACGAAAAATAGCCCAAAAATTTTGAGCCATTTTTCATATGAAATCAGGCCCAATTTTACATGCAAATTTTTTTGGGCGATTTTTCATTTTTTTTTTGGGCGATATTTCCTACAGCCGTTTTTGTTCTTCGCTTCTTGATAAAATATTATTATAATCCTGCATTAATTTGACTCCCCTCTCAGCAGTATCGTTCACTACTTTTAAACCTGAAAGAGTTTTTTTTTTAGCTTCGATAAACTTTTTGTTTTAAGGGCTTAATAAACGTCACAAATGGCATGGCAAACATGTCAAAATTTAACGTTTGTACAAACATTTTGTGTTGTTAATTGGGATGTTTGCTGTTTGGACAAACATTTGAAGCAATGTTTGCAGAAATATTAAAAATTTTTAATATTTTGCAGACATGTTGGATAATTGTCAAACTTTTTGTGGCGTCTAATGCTAAATGTATTCAATTCAAGTCATTTTTAATATAAAATGAAATGTTTTTAGTAGTATTGCTTGTCACAAGACATCTCGTTGTTTAAATCATTTTTTACTTTAAATTTTTTGCATTTTTTATAATTTTTTCTCCGTTTTAAGCAAAAAGCAACAAAATTGCCGCAGCACTATTGGCATCTGCATTCATTGAAAACAAAACAAAAATGAAAATTAATGTTTGTACGGAGAATATTTGTGTTGTTTATTGTCAAACCGAAAACGGAAACAATGTGTGTGTTTGCCAAGCATTTTGTGTGGTTTATTATTCCCTTTACTCTGCCACTTTGGGGGGTTGTTTTTAAAAACTCCTCACACAAATCAAAACGCTTAAAAAATGTTTTAGTTTTTGTATTCACAAGCTGCGCAATATCTTTTTGATAACATCAGCTACGTTCAGAGTGTCTATTAAGGCCTTTTTGCTGTTTATATCAGATTCATTCTTCAAAGCTTTTACCATTTTTTTTGTTTCGATTGGTACATTTTCATCAAAAAATGCCAAAGCAACATTTTCTGTGCCTAAATACAACAGGTGACTGCAAAATTTTTCCAAAGCTACGGTAGCAATTTAACTTTCAACACTTCGATATTGACTGCATACTGAGAAGAATCGTGATACGGAGGTGTTATAGGTGATGGAGCGCAAAACCAGGCTTCAGCGTACACTTTGACAATAAAAATAGAAATATAACCTCTGTTAAATCGAACTCGTCTCTAAATAAAAATATTTTTAAGGTGTATATTGCCTTTGACATCCATCTTGCGTGATGCATAGCGCCAGGAGCTCGAAATTTTATACCGGATCGGGCTGGTGTTTTTCCGAGAAATATTAGAGCAAGTTCGATAAATTCCCTATAGTCATCTCGCGGTTGTTTTCCTGAAGAACTTTATTAAGAAAATTTGTAATTCTCTCTACATCACATAACCTAATAGCATTTTTAACTTTCTAATTTTCGATACCGATCCTGAAGTTTTCAATGTTTAATGATGGCCAACACTTCTGAAATCTTTGAAATATTTGAACATTAGGACCATCTGACTTGCAAAATTTAATATCAAAAACGCTTTTAAGAATAAGTTCAAAGATGTGACGCTTACAAGCAAAATACAACAGATCCCTCTCTAGTATATTTTCAAATATGGAACAAGTTCCATTGAATCGTCCAGTATTAACTGCTGTCGTATCGAAAACCAAAGCTTTTACATAATCGTGTAGACTCCATTCAAAAAGCGATTTACAAATAGCCAGTGCTTGTGCTCTTTCAGTACCACTCTTCAAAGCAGGTACTTCCAGCAGCTGCTCAACGTTTCCGTTTGATATAAGAATTGGAAGGCGGTCTACTTTTTCCTTTCCTTCTAAGGCAGGCAGTAATTTTCCGTCCCAATGGCGACAAACTGCATCTAAATCTTTGGCATTAAATTTATTTTTCAATATAGCTACTCTTTTGAACGTAGTTTTTGTCTAGCAGCACCTACGGATTCTTTGTTCAAAATAATATTTGCAATATCATGACCTAACGATTCAGCTGTTGCCGCAATGATATTAACTGCGTTTCGATCACTTATTTTGCAAGCATCTAGGGCAGCTGCAAGTTTTTCTGTTATTACTACGACTTTTCCTCTAGTTTTCATTTGAACTTCTCGCTATTCACATACGCGCATATGTACATTTATTCGAAAAATAAAAACAAAAGTTTCATGTGCTTAAAAATAAAACAAATTCTTAACTATTCATTTTACACTGCGAGAATAAAACAAAAAATTATATAAACATATTAATAGATCCATGGTTTTTCGTTTATTTTTTTTTTTAAATCAGTAGATATTAGAGATACAAAAAAAATTTGTGAGCAAAAGTTGTTCCTCTGAGTTTGATCTATAACTTTTACTAACAATTTTTTTTGTAAAATAAACTTTAACAAAGTTATTGACAATCAAAGTAAAAAATCAGGTATTTTGCAAATTTTGGGGGGGCTCACCCTATCCCCTCATCCGATTGAGCTCAAATTTTCAAGGGACTATTTTTTTTCGCAATTCAAACCAATCTGACACTTGGCGTGAATCAGATTACTTCAAAAAAGATTTCCCATATAGATAATTGGCACCCTACAGTACATGCATCTGTGTACTCGTTTCTTTTCCCTTCGTCCCTCTCGCCTATAAAGTAGCAATTATGTCAATAAGACATGAGCCGTATGAACACAGACTAAAAATATAATAAAAAAAAAAATGAAATTATTAATGGATCAAAATTCATAAAGACAATGTAAAGCGGCTCATAGACTTGCAACAAAATTGTTCAATTTTACGTCTTGTACTACGTATAATATCGCCAATGTGTATGTGCTATTCGAAGGTGGCACAATATATTGGCAACAATCAAAAGACTCTTGATTTTTATTGCACAACAATAAAAGTGAAATGTGTCGGCAACATTGTACAATGCTGTTTATGTTATTCCTATAGGTTAGTTCACCTTTTTATTGAATGAATGAAACCATTGTGCGACTTATTGCATAAAGCCTGGTACTCTGTTCAACATTTCACGTGAAATGCTGTCAAAACGCGTTGAGAAATAACTTGTGCGGAATATCTATGAAATAATGTCTTTGTTAACCGCACTAACACAGAGTTGTAAATCATAATACAAAACTGCAGAATTTCAACTGAACTAGAGTTGAGTTGTATTAAAGACCAACATTTTAAGCAAAACTAAGCTGTTCCGTCAAAATTATGTATACAAACTTTGTTATGGCGGCACAAATATGCTTTCAGATTAACTAAACCTAGCTAAACTGACATCTCAAAAACCTAAATTTATTTTGAAATTATCGAAATATTTTAAATTTGTCAAATATATTTTAAAATTGTCCGAATATACCTATTAAAAATTTTCAAATACAATTTAAAATTGTCAATATGTATTTCAAATCTATCCAAATGTATTTTAAACTTTTTTTTGTCAACAAATACACGTATCTTTATACAAGTTATTAAAAAAAATGTACAAATAATAAAGAATATAAAAAATCGGGATCCCGAAAATCAAGGGATTAGAAATCAGTAATCCCGAGTATCGGGATTCGCCTAATCCCGAAAATCCCGGGATCGGGATTTCCCTATTGAAAGCCCGTTTTTAAACTAATTTGGATGTAAAGATTTTCTTTTGGGCGAAATACGCTTTAAGTTATTTTGTCTTGCATATGGTTATCCTTTTTTAAGCAGAGCGCTAAGGTATACAAAGCACATTACACCTTCAAAGTTGTAGGTTCCGATTTGAATATATTGTCCTTGTAGTCTTTTTCCATTCGCTGGCACTATCATGTTTTTGGTTTTGCGTTAATTTTTATGGAGGGCCACCTCCTTTGCTGATTTTCCGGTAATTTTTTCCATGTAAGGGACATTCCTTATAGTTCGCATGGAAATTAATAACATTATTAGCACAAATTCATTATTGTTCATAACTGAATGTACGGCACAGTGTGACATACAGGTGTATGATCTCCTCTCACTTCAGCCTGGCTATTAATCTATTGAGAGTGACTTTGGCAAGAAATATTTTTGTTCCTTAGAAGCTAAATGCCTTAAACAATTATCCTTTTTATGTATATAAATTAAATCCTGGATAGAATTTTTTAATAAAAAAATTAATTGTTGTGCGCGGATGGCGACACAACAATGTTCTTTATTTGGTATAAAAACTAAAAGTAACAATATTCTTAAAAACTACCCTACTTATTAACAGGTTTTGTTGATCACGCCATTCGAGTATTTGGTATCAGCAGACGGCGCGTGCGATGTTGTTGCTATCGTTGTGCAATGTTGTTGATGGGAATTTGTTGAGTTGCAGTATTCCTGGCTGTTGGCAGTCACCCCATGTGGGTATCGGATATCAACCATTGGCATGTGCAATGGAATTATTGTGAAATAAGCTGCGTTGTTGTATTGCAAAATACGCAACGTCAGCTTGTGAACTTATTTTGTGTCTTATTTAGTTATTTCCAAAAAAATAGATTTTAAACATAATTTGTGTTAACTCCTCCCTCCTTAAATGCGATCGTCCCGATTGCTTAAAATGTATGGATGTCGTAAATGGTGGAGTTCTTTTTCCCAGTTTTCCTTTCTGTGGGTTTTATAGTAATTGGAGATTCCGGTTGAGTTACTTCCATTTCTATTGTTTCGTTTTTTGGTTTTGTTTTCTTCTTCTTAGCGATCCAAATGATAGTGGCACAAACGGAGATAACGATAATGATGCTTGATGTCATTAGAAATTTATTTTTGTTTTCTAATACTTCCAATCTTCTGATGTTTCCCACATTAAGTTTTTGTAGTCTCTGTAATGAGAGAATTTCTTCAGTTTTGCTATTCCATGCTTTTGGTTGTAGAGAGGCTGGAAGAGGTTTATTGCCGCTTATTTCTTTCGAGCAATATTCTCGACCATCGATGTTGACTGTTGTGTTAAAGTATTTCACTAAATAAGTTCCATTCAATTTTATCTCTTCTTTGTTCACTGTAATTTTCCCAATATATTGATTCAGTAGTAGTAAGTCGCTTCCAATTTCCTCTATGGCGGGTACGTGTTCGTTGTTAACCTGTGTGCAGCTTCCTATTTTATTTCTAAATAAACTAGTTATACAAAAGTTATCATTTAATTGTACGAGCTTATCTCTATTACATATAGTTAATTCATTGTAGCTTTTGCAGCTATCCTTGATAGCGAATAAATTATTATTACAATCCAAAATTTTTTCATATTCTATTTTATCAATTGTATTTCCAATCTTTACTGGCTTTGCTAAGAAAATTTTACAAATATCATTTTGGGCAATGGGAATACTTAAAATATATAAAATTTCTTTATTATTTGTTACAATTTTTACACTTCCAAAAGATAACAATTCATCTACATTAAAAATGGGAATATTGTAATTTTCTAAAACATGATTTAAATTTTCAATTTCAGTTTTTGACAAAATAAATGAATTTACGATGCTTACTTTAGCCCATTGGATTGCATATTCAATGTTTTGTAATTCTTTTTCAATTAACGTTAATTTGTGTTCTAATGTATTTGCCAGTTCATTATTAAAATCTTCCCGTTTTACTTTTAATATTTCATTTGTAATATTTGAAATGTCTTGTATTCTGCTAGTTGTCAGTTCGTTTATAATCATTTGTCTATTGTTATTCTCCAATAAATTTTTAATTTTCTGATTTAAGATTTCAAAATCGTGGCTGTCTGGAGTTCCAGCAACCCATTTCCATGCACTACCAATAATATCGATAGATCTTTTCCTCATTTTCGGGCTTAATCGTTTGAGGAGTCCATTAATATCGGACACTTGTTGTCTTAAAAATGGACGGAGCGGATGACTATATGTAATATTACTGTTCAATGTGGATTCGATATCTTGTGACAAAACTCGATATTGTTCTAGGTCAATGGAATGTATAACTTTAAAGGTGCCGTTCTGTTTTCTTGCGATTCCGTTCTGGAGGGTTATCAGTCTCGCATTAGAGTAGTCAAGAATGTTAAAATCCGCAAGGACGCTAGTAATTAGTAAACTGAAAAAAAAGGAAAAAAAAAGGTGAGGAATAAGATGTAGAAATTTATCAATTTCTGATGTGACTCTTGTGGATAACTCGCCCACTTTCCGTAACTATAGTTGTATTACGGTTTTCCTTCACTATCTCCTCTTTAAACCGGCCAGAAAGTTTTGTCCCTAGTCTTTTATTTGTCTTAACGTAGACCAATTGACCCGGTACGTATTCCTTTACTGGTTTCCTATTTTTATTATGGAATGTCAAGTCATTTTCCTGTTTGCGCTTCAGTCGGTCAACGTTGGATAATCTGGTTATCTCCAAATCTTGAGGTGAGAAGTCTACTGTTCGACCAAAGTAGAGATCTACAGGTCTCTTCTTGATCGTCGAATGAATGGTATGGTTGTATTCATTCACAGATCTTTCCAACAGTTCCTCGAAGTTCCTAGATGTGCCATCACTCTTCAACCATCTCATTATCTCCGCTAAAGTGGAATGGAACCGTTCTATTTGTCCATTCGCTTCGCTTCTATAGGATGGGGTGGTAAAGACGTTTATTTTCAAATCGTCCCTCATCATGAATAGGATTGAGGCTGAATTTAAAGAAGGTTCGTTATCCATGACGATATTCTTTGGTACCCCGTAAAAAAATAAAATCTCTCTAAGAGGTCCCCTAACATCTTCTATCGATCGCCCTTTTAGTAATCTGGTCTGGGCATACTTTGAAAATTTGTCAATTGACGTTAGTATCAATTTTTTGTCTGTGGAAAAAATGTCAAGGTGGACCGTGTGACCAGGATGAGTTGGTATAGGTGTTTCTTTTAATTCAGGCGTATTGGGATGCATTTCATACTTATTTCTCTTACAAGTGGAACATAATTTTATGACCCTTTTAATCTTGTTTGCCATTCCCGGAAAGTAAAACTTTTCCATAATTTGTAACCTATTTTCTTTTTCATTACGATGGGCTCTATTGTGTGTCTCCACGATTATATTTTCCTGGTCGTTTTCTGACGTTATATCGTCGACCACCAGTTGTGTAAATCGACATTTGTAGCTTGAAAAATGATTCGGATAGATTGTCTGAATTTTCCCCATTATCGGTTCAGGAGTTTTTATGCCATTAATAACGGACGGATTCAAGTACCTTTTCAGAATTTCTGTCAGTTTTTGTTCGTCATAGTTAGGTTCGTTTATCAGATGTCGATGAAACCCTGGAAATATAATTTTAAATTGGTACGTGGATGGTTCGCCTATGGTGAGAAAGATTTGATTTTTGAACACGTTTATTGGTGTTTCTATGCTTGGAATAAGGTCCTGTGGAGAACTGTCACTACTGTGCACTGTACCTGACAGGGAATTTATGCCTGTCTCTGGAGGCCTAGAGAGTGCGTCTGCGAATAAGCTTCTATGGCGACTCACAATGTTCTCGAGAGAAATCCTTTGATTTTCTGACAGGTGTTTCATTCTAATTTCTATATTATTGACGTCTTGGGAAATATATTGGAATATCGGGATTTTTATCTCTCCTTTTACAGTAAAATAATTCTTTGATGTATAAATCACGGCTGATAATTCTTTCAAACTATCGTTGCCCAATATTCCATCAAAGGTTCGTAGCCCTGGTAATATGAAGAATTTTATGGGAACATCATTGATGCCAAACATTTTCAAAAGTGCATGATGTGTTATTTCCACATCTCCCGTAATCGATTTTGCGCTAAATTTCTCCTGGTTAGGTATATGATTAGTAACTAAACTTGGCTTTACATAATTCTTATTACTACCCGTATCTAAAAGGAATTTGAGAGTTTGGCCGTTCCTCGTTCTAACTCGAAAGTATGGGAGCGAGGAACTATTTAACCAAAAAAAATTCAGGTCATTGATTAAATCTTCCTGTGGATAGTCAGTTGTTCTGGGGTCATTCTCCCCAATTTCCGAATTTTCAGGCGGATACTCAGCCATCTCCAGCCCGCTATTGGCAAATTGCCTATAATATTCGTCAATTTCATTCATTCCACCAACTGCTCCCTCTTCCTGGTAGTAATTATTGACATCATGGGATGGTTGTTGAATTCTACTTTCGTTGTTCGTTACAACGTGGAAATTCCTTTGCATCTTTTTCTGAGGGGCCTGTATGGATGAAGTAGGTGCCCTCTTGAAGGCTGTATCGTGTGGTCTATTCATGTAATTAACCTGTCTGGATTGTATGGATCTATCTACCTCCATAGGTTCTACTTTAGGTGCCGGTGTAGGATAATTCGGGGTTGAATATTGGGGTCTGTTATAATGGTTCTGGAAACCATTTGGGTTTCCTTGATTAAACTGTGGTCTTGGGCCGAATTGTTGGTAACCGATTGGTCGAAAGTTCTGGTTGGGACTGTAATTTGGGTTATAGTTCGGTACAGGAGTATTACGGGGTGGCAATGGTGGTCTTCTATGTACCGTACCGCCAACATAAGCAAGCTCGGGAAAGAATTTTTGTCTATTTCCCGTGAACGGATTGGTAATTCCAATTCTGTCCCTCTGTATGTTCCCCTTTGATATTTGTCCATGTGCATAGTTCATGCGAAATGCCATGTTGTCTAACTTTAAGCAGATGTGTAGTGCCTCAGGCAAGGAAGCAGGTTCACGGACGCTTAACAACCGTGGAAGATCGCCGTTTAGACCCCTAACGAACGTGTCCAAGGCTTTATCCCTATATGTGTTCGTCATTGATCGAAGGCTTCCCTCATCTAGATTCAAACATGATACTTTGTCAAGTATCAGTGAAAGATGCTGATAAACAGCTTGATAAAACTCAGTTATAGGCCTATTGCCTTGGCACAGAACTGTCATTTGATACTCCAAAGTTCCGATATCTCTTTTATCGGAATAGTGCATCATCAGACATTTCTTCATCCTGGGCCAATCCAAAGGTGTTCTGTATGACTCTAATGCAGTATCTGCATCACCAGTTATCTTTGTTCTAATGGTGTGCAAAATTGCATAATATCGTCCTGTCCCCTGGAGGGACTTAAAGAGTTCCATTACCCTATCCACCGATTTACGCCAGGAGTTAAATTCCCCCGGTTGCCCAGAAAATTCACGTAGCGTCCGTACAATGTCCGGTACTTTGTCTAATTCCTCTAATTTCGTTACAGTTCCGATGGGTTGATCTATTTCCTCCTCCAAGTGAGGACTTTGTGATCCCAGAACTTCGTTCAGAATCTCCCTTATCTGTTCCCTCTGAATGTTATTAAGCCCCGAGGAGCCACTGTTATGGACGGATGATCCATTTAAACTCATATTTAATGTTCTATTTAATCTGTCTGTCAGTTGATCTATAGTCTCGTCTTCTGACATTGTTTTCGGAAATATTTTATGTTAACAGATGAAATAATAAAAGTTTCACTTTTTTTCTTTTAACAATCTGATTCTTGAATACTTAAATATGAAAAAAAAATAATAATAATAAAAAAAAGGAATAATCTTACATTAATCTAAGAACCATACTGCTCTCCTGGATGATTCTGAGGCACTTGATGACTGATGAGTAGCTGGTGTTGTTGATATTGTTTGTTATAGCTGACGTTATTTCCAAGTTCACAATTTAATCACAATACTAATAAT
Source organism: Pollenia angustigena (assembly GCA_930367215.1). Taxonomy (NCBI): domain Eukaryota; kingdom Metazoa; phylum Arthropoda; class Insecta; order Diptera; family Polleniidae; genus Pollenia; species Pollenia angustigena. Next base: position 185,629,517 of record OV884058.1, on the reverse strand, counting down.
TTTTATTTATTACAAATTTTCTAATGCTTTTGCTATTTGCACCTTTTTAGGAAGAGTTTTTTTTCGAAATTGCACTTATTTTTATGTATTCTTAATGGTTATTTCTTTTAATTTTCTATTTACTTCCTTAGTTTTCCCTCTAATTCTTGTGTCACTGTTTCCAAAAAAAATTTTCTATAATTTTATATAAAAAAAGAATTGTTTTTCCCTCGTTTCACTCTTCTTTTAATGTCACTGTTTTTTTTTCCAAAATTTTCGATATTAATTTTTATTTAAAATTTTTAAAATTTTGTTTTAATGTTACTATATTTTTTTTATAATTTTTTCTCATTTAAACATTTCCTTTTAAACTTTGTCGTCACTGTTTTTTTCAGCATTAATTTTTATTTAAAATTTGTCACTATTTTTTTATAATTTTTCCTATATTAATTTTCATTTAAAAATTTTCTTTTAAACTTTGTCGTCACTGTTTTTTTTCAGCATTAATTTTTATTTAAAATTTGTCACTATTTTTTTATAATTTTTCCTATATTAATTTTCATTTAAAAATTTTCTTTTAAACTTTGTTGTCACTGTTTTTTTTCAGAATTAATTTTTTATTTAAAATTTTTCCTTTAAAATTTTGTTTTAATGTTACTATTTTTTTATAATTTTTTCATTTAAAAATTTTCCTTTAAACTTTGTCATCACTGTTTTTTTCAGAATTAATTTTTTATTTAAAATTTTTCCTTTAAAATTTTGTTTTAATGTCACTATTTTTATTTTTATTAATTTTTTAAAATTTTTTTGTTTCACTTTTCCTTATTTATAATTTCTATTATCTAGTTAATCCGCGGGGCACGGGCTTACCAAGCTGTGACTTCACGTCACTCCTGTTTATCGTTTACGGATTACTGAGGGGCTTGGCAAGGCTTGACTTTTGTTTTTTTCGATACCGGGGGACCTTTTATCCTTGGGTCCCTGCTCGGGCGCCAATTAAATCCTGGATAGAATTTTTTAATAAAAAAATTAATTGTTGTGCGCGGATGGCGACACAACAATGTTCTTTATTTGGTATAAAAACTAAAAGTAACAATATTCTTAAAAACTACCCTACTTATTAACAGGTTTTGTTGATCACGCCATTCGAGTATTTGGTATCAGCAGACGGCGCGTGCGATGTTGTTGCTATCGTTGTGCAATGTTGTTGATGGGAATTTGTTGAGTTGCAGTATTCCTGGCTGTTGGCAGTCACCCCATGTGGGTATCGGATATCAACCATTGGCATGTGCAATGGAATTATTGTGAAATAAGCTGCGTTGTTGTATTGCAAAATACGCAACGTCAGCTTGTGAACTTATTTTGTGTCTTATTTAGTTATTTCCAAAAAAATAGATTTTAAACATAATTTGTGTTAACTTATATACTCGAATTTTCATGAGTTTGTTAAAGTGTTCAGTACAATAATAATTTTAGAATGAGTGCTAATTATATCGGGTGATTTTTTTAGAGCTGTAGGAAAGTTAAAAAAAAAAACACATACAATTAAGAAAAATTCATGAAATCTTTATTTGAAACGATAGTACGGTCCATATCGAGCCCTAACCGCGAAAATAACATAAGCGACATGATTTTCAATTTTCGTTTTTTTTAATAAATGACTTTATTCGCAACCCTTGCATCATCTCCTAAAATGTCATGGTCACAAGAGCTACCGTTACGATTTTATAGCAAAAACATTTTTATTGTAAGCGACAAATTTCATACAAAATGTATATGAAATGAAATAAAAAAGCTCTCTCCTGTAAAATTTGATTTTTGGCGCTTACATTATTTTCGTAGTTAGGGCTCGATATAATTTAATGTTTAAAGATTATTTCATGCAAATGTTGACCGTAACTGCGCCTCAAACGGTCCATCCGCTTAGTCCAATTTTAGCATACTCTTTCCAACATTTCGGCCTGTATCTCATGAATAATGCTTCAATGTTGTCTTCTAATGCGTCAATTGAAGCGGACATGTGTGTATAGACATGAGCTTTAACAAAGCCCCACAAAAAATAGTTTAAAGGCGTTAAATCGCACGATCTAGGCGGCCAATTGACCGGTCCCGAACGTGAAATAAAATGTTCACCGAACTCGCCTCTCAATAAGTCCATTGTTAAGCGTGCTGTGTGGCATGTGGCACCGTCTTGTTGAAACCACATGTATTGCAAGTCAAGCTCTTGCATTTTGGGCAAAAAAAGTTGGATATCATCTCACGGTAGCGCTCACCATTTACAGTTACGTTACGATTCGCATCATCTTTGAAGAAGTACGGTCCAATGATGCCACCAGCCCATAAACCGCACTAAACTGTGACTTTTCTGGATGCATTGGTAGCTCTTGTAATGCTTCTGGCTATTCTTCACTCCAAAATCGACAATTATGCTTATTAACGTACCCATTGAGCCAAAAATGAGCTTCGTCGCTGAACACAATTTTTCGATAAAAAAGTGGATGAACTTTCTTAACAGAGCACGCATTTTGATAATAAAATTCAATAATTTGCAAGCGTTGTTCGTTTGTAAGACGATTCATGGTTAAATTATAGACCAAACTGAAGTTGTTTGACAGTGAAACAAAACACGAAACGTGCGTCAGGTGTTTAAACCAGTGTTGCCAAAAAGATAATAGCTAAAAAATCACCCGATACAATTAACCTAAAAGTACAAAAATTTATACACCAGAAATGTGTGAAATGAATTTTAAGAAGTAATAGGCTTAAAATTAGTTTTACTTTTAAAAAACTTTAAAATAGCTAATCTAAAGGTATGTTCACACTTAACAACAATTTGACGTTAAACTGGTAAACTGATGAACGATTATTTATTTTTTTTTCACAATTTTGGTTGACTTAAAAAGCTGAATTTCTATAACATACTTTACACTATTACCCATGTCTTACGAATTCCATCATACTTTGTAAGATAGAAATCTAATGAATTGAATTGCGACTATCAAAAAATCTAGCTTATCATTACAGTTTGTATTTACACTTTTTATCGCACCATCACACATGAACATGTTTTGCTTAAATGCAATTCTGATCTCACGAAAAGTATTATTTTATTAATAAGATTTCGTTTGTTGAGCTAAATTCCCAATTTTCATTCTTGATAAATACATTGAAATTTATTGTTGGATGATAAGCAAGTTCCTATGCGCAGTTCACTAATTGCTTAGGTCAGATCATTGGAAAACCTTTTCCCAAGACTTTATAAATGCTAAATATGTTATGCAAACAAAATTGCAGAGTGAACGAGAATTACAAACACTCAAGTCTTATTGGCAACGATTTCAACGCTTTTAACAATATACCAATAATAAACATTGGGAATTTAGCACAACCAACAAAATCTTATTAATAAAAAATTATGTTTTCCCGAAAATAACTTTGATAAAAGTATTATTGTTAAGAAAAATTAAAAAAAAACAATGAAGTCGACTTGTCACATTGCATTAGCACTACGACACTTTTACATATTACTTTAGTTTTTGACATGTATTAATACAAAACAAAATAGTGTAAAGTAGCCTTAAACATTGTCGAATATATTGAATTGCAAACTGTTAAATGTTGTTTAATCTAGCAAACTTTATATTTATTAAATCAAACAAATAAAGCGTGCCAACATTTTACGTTATGAAGCAAATAGGCTGTCAAGTGATGAAATGCCAAAAATTGAGCAGTCATCCTTTGGCATTAATATACTGAAAACTTGGGAAATTTTAACCATGGTACGCTACACTCTTGAACGACGAATTTTAGTTGTGAAAATTTGCTACCAAAATAGGGCAAATTTTAAAGTACCACTTCCTCGTAGTCAGGCTCCTTCTGGGACCGATTTTTTGTGGTCGCAGTTGGGTAATGACAGTTATTGTATGTATGTATCGAAAATTCTCCATTTATGGAGCACTTGAATAATATTTATCAAAACAAAAACTATTTAATAAGGTACGCAAATTCCTGAAGTTGATGGTTACATTATAATTTTTTTGCTCTTAGAAGATTTAATATAAAACTAGATGACCCGTGCGAATATTTCGCACCGTAATTTTTATCAATGAAAATATTAATTTTTCAATTTCTAATTATTTTTCGTCATTAGTTTTAGAAATAAGCTTTAAAATGAGATATCATTCATTAAATTTTATGCGGTGGTATGGGAGATATTTGCAACCGACAAAAAAAAGTGCTTTAGAAATAATATATATGATGATGATTATGTGGAATAGCATTACAATTAAGCGACCCTGTTTATCGCACTTGATCTAACAACTACTGCAAAGTATTGCCAAAACAGCTTTTTTCAACTTAATATGCATATTATATATAACTGACTTAGTAATAAACGGCATTATAGTAAATAGCGGTATTGCCAGAATGGATTTTAATACATACTATATTATGTAGAACTGCATTACTATTAAGCGACCCTGTATTACCACATTTGAACAGTATTATCATGCAGTTCTGTTAAGCTACCCTGTGTTACCACGTATAAAATATAATTTTTATCAATGAAAATATTAATTTTTCAATATCTAATTACACACTGCTACAAAAAAACACTTTTTGTCAGAACTTGAAAACCGACCTAGTGGAGGTTGTAGGCCTAGGTGAGGACATACAAAAACCGTGTTCAAAAATTTTGAAACACCCTCAAAATTTTGAGTAATTTTAAAAAAACTGATTTAGGGTAGGTCGTAGCACTTAAGTTCATCTAACTCACACATTTTTTGTTCTATTTCAAAATTGTAAACTGTTTTGGAAAGGCAAACAATTAATCTTTTATGAAGTTTATTCATAAAAAATATATTCTAAGAAATTAGGTGAGTATTTTTCAAAAGTTTCAAATTTTTTTTAATTTTTTTCCTAATTTTTCAAGTTCAACAAGAGTTATTTTAATTTTTTTCTATGAAAACCTATTTTTGTTTGCACTGTATTTTAAAGATAATTTTATGTAGAAAAAAACGAGATATGATTTGTTAAAAGCGGTTTATATTTGCAAAAGTTACTAAACTTTTTCTAAAGTAAAAATTTTGCGATAGCTTAACCTAAGTTAACATGTGTAGTTAAAAATGATTACTAGCCCTCTTACGTTTGTTCAACAAACCATCTGTTTCTCGTTTGAGAGACCAGCAATAATTTGCCATCATTCTTATGTGGCTCTTTCCATCAAAACGCTTTTCCATTTGTAAAATTTCTTGGTGAAATCGTTCTCCCTGCTCGTCACTGAATTGACCAAGGTTTTCGGGAAAAAAAATCTAAGTGTGCATGCAGAAAATGAATTTTTATGGACATTCGACATCCCATTTCAGCGTAAGACTCAAGAAATTCATTTACCACTTCAACGTAGCTAGGACTTTTTTTGTTTTCCAAAAAGTTTTGACATAAGGAAATAAAACTATTCCATGCTCTGTTTTCTATATCAGTAAGCTTCTTAGAAAAATTTTTATCAAGCATAATTTTTCGAATTTGCGGTCCAATAGAAATACCTAAAAATCAAAATATACATCAAGTTAATATAACTGTATTTAAGAAAAAAAGTGTTAAGTACCTTCTTTTATTTTGCCTTCACTTATTTGTGGGAAAACAGCTTTTAAATACAAAAAAGCATCGCCTTCTACATCCAGCCGCTTTACAAACTGTTTCATATAGCCCAACTTAAGGTGCAGTGGCGGTAGAATGATTTTATCTGATTCCACAATAGGAATATTCTTAACGCTTTTCTGGCCTATTTTAAAAGATGTCCTTGCAGGCCAGTTTTTACGCCTGTATTGGTCATCGCTACAGCTGTCCCACTCGCAGAGATAGCAAGGAAACTTAGTATTACCTCCTTGCATTCCAAACAATATTGTCAGAACTTTTAAATCTGCAATAATTTGCCACTGATATTTTCTATAATTTATTAAATACAGTATTTTTTCCATTGTGGCATATGACTCTTTCATTTTTGTAGCGTAAGCTATTGGCACTGATGGTAATTCATTTTTATTGTGCAATAACACTGCCATAAGGCCTTCAAAATATGTTAGTTGATTGTTAATTAAAAAGGAATTATTAATACCTACTTTTACACGATCCGTCCATAAACGACCTCCAATCATTCGCTTCATGTTGGTGATTAAGGTAAAAAAACAACTCTTCTATATTTGAACAATACACAAGGTCATCACTACCATCACTGGTTTTAAAAATTTCCTCAAAACACGATTGGGGATTATCTCTTGGAAACGTAACTTTAAAGTCACTGTGTAATATTCCATTGTTTTAGTCGCGACCCTAAAACCTCTGTTTGTCTCCACGAAAGTTTTAAATCTCGCACAAGATCGCAAAAATCTGCATTTGTCACAAAATGTGGCTCAGCCGATTTTGGTAAATATTCCATATCACATTCCTCGTTTTCATCTTCATCATCATTTTGTTTATGTGAAGTTTCACTACATTTAATTGCACTTAATGCTATCACGATTTTTATATTGATAACCAGTGATGTTTGTTTGGCAAAAATAACAGTCCTGTGGTTTATGGAATATTTGATGATGCCAAATCATTGGGATAGATAATGGTAATGGCTGGCTTATAAACTTTTCGGACTTAGTTTTCTTAAGCACACTGGAACAGCTTGTACAAATACTTTCGGGTTCATACCATTTGCTAGAACTGTATGAGCAGTTAAAAACTGTATTGAAGGCATTAACCAAGGCTTTATTTTGCTTTAGATCCAAGCGATGTTTTTTGTCAGCGAATAAACCGCAAACATAACAAAAATTATTACGCTTATCACACACTGCAGAAAAAATTAATCACAATTTAAAATTTCTTAAAGGATTACAAAAATTACAAACTTACTTATTCTAATAAAATTAATATTAATATCACTTCACTTGTCACAAATTTTACACTTTTTTTTCTCTTATCTAAAAACAATATCCTCCACCAAAAGGTAGCATATAAACTTTGCCATTGTGTTGGTTTTAAATTCGATTAGTTTATGTATTTATCCAAATATATATAACTAAAAATTGCATATAAAAAAATTTTAAACTTTTTAAATGATTCAAAAAAATAGGACATAATAAACCCTATTCATCTGTATTATCTTCCAGTTCGATTTTTTTTAAATAAAGACAGATTAACAATAACGCAGGGTATATTTAATTCGGCATTATCCAATATAATAACTTCTCTTATTAAGTAAATACCAAAAACGTTACTGTAAAATTACAACAAACAAAACACTTTGCATTTTTAAGTTGATAAATTTGCTTGTATAATAGTTAATTGTTTTTTGTTTTTTATTCATATGTTTTGCGCGGGGGGAAAAAAATACTAAAAACAGGTGTTAATGAAAAGTTGAATAACTTATACAGTTTTCATCCGATTTGAAAAATTAAAACCATTTTTTGTTAAGAACTAAATTTTCTTCATATGTTGGTTTTAATTTTTATAAGCTTTCATATTAAAATAAGCAATGAAAAGCTACTAAAATCAAAAAAGTTTATAATTTTCGTTTTTTTTGTAGATATTCTTAACAAAAACAATGGTTAAAACATACAAATGCATCAATAAATGCACGTAATTTTAAAGCGTAATCAGTTTTCTTTCCAAACTTGTTAAAAAAATTAAAATCGGACAAAAACTGACCGAGTTACATGTCGATAAGTTGACGAACATCACTGAAAACGGGTTTTTTTTAAATAACTTCTGAATTTGAGGGTGTTTCTGAAATTTTTTGACACAATTTTTTATGTACTCAACAAGACCAATAACCCACGCTAGGTGGTTTTCCAAATTTTTTTACACTGTAGCACCGTGTTATTTTTCGTCATTAGTGTTAGAAATAAGCTTTAAAATGAGATATCATTCATTAAATTTGATGCGGTGGTATGGGAGATATTTGCAACCGACAAAAAAAAGTGCTTTAGAAATAATATATATGATGATACTAGCACTAGAAATATGTCAATTTTCAATTTTGAACACGGAACGCAAAATTTGAAGGAATTAGTAGACTTTGACCGTCCATTACTCAAAGTAGTTATTTGAGCGGTTCGTTATACTTTCACCCAATACTAGTATGAATTCCAATATTTCTACAATACACTAAATTCAAAATAAGCCAATTAACTTTCTTACCCTTTATTTAATAAAGAAAGTGGTTACGTAAGGGGCGGAAAATATGTGCTAAGTGTGACCATAGCTTTAGAAAACAAATTAAAGAACATACCCAATAAAAAATTTTATCATTTTGCGAAGCACTAATGGCACATTTAACAAAATAAGCGCACAATTATGCGCTACGCAATAAGCCATACAGAAATGCAGTAAAGTAAGTGAAAAAACTCTCAACAACTTGTATAAAAAAAAAAAAAAATAACATTTCAAGTGCTACGGCATTCCCTTACTACGAAGCAGGTTTGTAAGGGAGAAAACTAAAAAATAACTGTATCAAAACATTCAGTGTGTAAAGCTGATCGTTACAACCAAAAATTTTTTTATGAGCTGAATAATGCGCTTCATGTGTCAAAAATGTATTGCTTCAAAGTGGGAACTCGCCATATAAAATTCATGTCTTCCGTATGCGAAATGGTAAGCGCAACTCTTATGTTTCTCCCTTACAAACCTCCATTTTTTACTGGGTACTAACTTCAGCTATTATTTAAATATGGCGTTGCAAGGCATCTTAGACTGACAAATAGATGATATGAGCTAACTGAAAATTTGTTCAAATACACTTCAGACATTACTTGTTTCTTTCAAAAGCTTTTAATACAGCAAAAATTGTTTTCTTATTCTCCTTGCATTTGAGAATTACCTCTTGCGAGAATTTGTGATGTTTACTTGTTTATCGTACGTGGCATACGCATACAAAGAATTGTGTTTGCAGAGAACTTATTAAAAAAAAAATATCATATACAATATTTTGTTCTCACATATCCCAACCAAAATGTATTAATAAAGTGACCTCACTTCTACAACAATGCAACAATAGAAAAAACAACAGGCATTTTGTTGCTAGAATTGCGAAAATTAACGTTACAATGGGTTTTAAAAAAAATGTAAATAAGCAAAACGAAGATACCAAACGTCAGTACACGAAGAAAATAAATGTTTCTAGGTGTATGTTTTTGCACAGCTGGGGCCACTTTATAATAACATTCTGATCCCAACCTCATATTTAGGTTGGGATTTTCATTACCTTAAATAATTTTTGAGAGTATATTTTATACCCGCTTCTCATTTAACTTCCAAAATAGTGTAGTATTTGTTTCTATACTTTTACAAAGGACTAACATAAGAAGGTCATATAGGCTTCCTGACGACTGCAGTGTTTTTCAGGCGGCGGTTCTGGGGTCTGAAGGGCCGTGGCACTGATGAGGGACAACATTGATAGGGGCTCGGAGGTCACTATTTATGTGGACAGCTAGACGGCTCTTAGAGCCGTAATGGTTAATGTGTGTAGGAGGGCTCTGGAGGGAGTCTTAGGGGAGTATTTGCGAAGGTTGTGCTGGGTGCCGGGTCACTGCGACATAGGCGGCAATGAGGTTGCTGATGAGTTGGCAAGACAGGGCTCAGAGATGAAGGATCTTAACTGTGGAGGCGGTTAGGCCTCCAATGGGCTTCTATTTTGGTAGAATTAAGGAGTGGATACTGGGCGCGACCAATCGCGCCTTGGGGAGCCGAACGGACTGCCGGGTATCGCGGACGCTGTGGCCGGTGCTTAGAAAATCCGATTCGGTGTCGCTGCTGGGCAGGAGCAGGGTCTGCGTTAGGAACATGATAGGAATGATCAAGGGCCACTGTATGATAGGCAGGATGGCGGTGAGGATGAGATCCGACTTGTCGGATATATGCAGGTTGCGCAAGGACCCTGAGAAGTTGGAGACAGTTGAGCACTTTCTGTGCCACTGTCCCAGGTTGAAGGGTAGCAGGCTGAAGTGGCTGGGCAGTAGATTCCTGGGTGAATTAGGGGATGTCTCGGGTTGCGGACTCGAGAATCTGATAGGATTCGTAATGAGGATGGCCTGGCTGCGCGAGAGGAGACTGGTTGCTAACCGCACGTAGGGCGAATTTGGTTTGCGTAGGATTTCTCTCGGGGTTGGTCCGTAACCATCTTTTCTTTCCTTTCTTTTCTATCTATCTCTTGGATCTGTCTTGTGCTTTCGCTTTTTATTTCGCCTACTTTCTACCTTCTTATAGCTATCTCTAATTAAGGCGTCACAATGGACCATATTGGTCTCTGGGTGAAGGTGTGAAGGAGACTTCACACCGGCCTTTCTACCTACCTACCTTTACAAAGGACTATAACCAAATTTTTGGCATAGTACCATATTTTAGTAATAAAAACACCTGTCTCCCGTAGATTTGCAAAAAAAACCTCACGCAGCGAAGCAAATTTCTAAAACCTTCCAAGAAATTTTGAACCGCGGTGAATTGTAAGCCGTAGGAAAATTTTTAAATCTAAAGCAGTGGATAAATTGCAAAATAGCATTAAAGTGATACGTATGGGAATATATACAAATATCACGTGTATATTTTTTTAAAATTTCCGTGAGATAAAAATTGTTGTTTTCAAACTTCAAACCGATCCCTGCGTGAACTTTTTTAACCATCCGAAAAAATTATCGTATTTTTTATTAATAACTTTTAATGTTCTACACGAATATACTATGCCGTTTTTGATATTCGCAAAAAGTGTGAACAAGTTATTGCCCTATTGTACAATCGACACTACAGTTAGAGTTTGAAAAATGTTCAAAGACTTGAAGGCGTTTTCCAATGAAATTCTGCAGGACTCTAGAATACATGTACTTTCATTGCAATGTACACAAGTTTTAATTCATAATGCGGATGAACATAAATGAGTTTTTGAAAGCATTGTATGTGCATATAAACAAGATTTTATAAATGCTTTTCTTGTTGAAAAGCCTTAAAAACGTGGCATGTTAAGTCGACCGAACACGACATGTTTTTGTCATCTGACATGTCAAATTTTCCACTGCAAAATACATACATGTCGTGTGTTACCTTTTTAACTTTGCTTCTGTAAAAGTCAGATCCAAAGACATCTGACAAAATTTCAATTTGAGCGTGCTCTATTTTCTTCTGACAAACCATCTGACATCAGCAATCTATGCCGAGAAGAAACCGGCAGCGGCGTCCACTATTGACGGAATCATTAGCCGGCTGAAGTTAATATTTTACAATACCGAGATATGTATGATCCTCGCACCATTGAATAGAGTTTATGTTAATATATAAAAACCGTTTCATTATAATATCCTAAATTAGTATCTTTGAATTAAAAGAAAAATATGTAAAGATAGCTAAACTATTTTACGGCTTAAATAAAAATTTTCGTGGCGGCATTTTTTTTTTGGGTTTTGCAATAACTATGCGAAAAAAACAGAGACAATGTCAGAAGCAAATTACACGTACGTTTGTGCCCGAATATTATAAGCCTTCTGTAAAACAGCCATTTTGACAGATATGCACAATAACATTTGACTTGAGAAGTTGACAATTCAGATGTAAAAAAGCCTGGTACTCTGTTCAACATTTCACGTGAAATGCTGTCAAAACGCATATGAAAAAAACTTGTGCGGAATATCTATGAAATAATGTTGATAGAGTTGTACTTCATTCATTTTGTGAAAAAGTTCCGAAATGTTTCTGGCAACATTTTTTTACAACTGCGAAATAATGTTAGCTGCATTTATTTCGCGTGGAATTTTAAGCAAAAGCAAAAAAGTATGTACTGATTATTATATAAGAAATAAAAAATTAAAATAACACAACCAGTACCAGCTTCTTATCCATTTTTACTTTATTTTTTATAAAATTTTTTATTAAAAAAAAATAATTTTTAGTAAAATACATGTGGGGTTTGTTTACATACGCAAAACAATGTCGCATACTTTGTAGGAATAAAATCGTCAAATTATACAAACTCGCATGATAGGTAACATTGATACATGTCAAAATTTTCGTGTGAAATAATAAATGTTGCTCAACATTTTTCACAAATTTGAACAGAGTACTAGGCTTTAAGCGATAAATACATTTTTCATTTTTTCTTACTTAGTCATTGAACAAAACAGTGCAAACACTATTTTCTTTTTGCATCGATAATGTCGAATTTGTGCCAACAAAACCTCATTTGTGCAAGTTTTTCTTTCTTTCTTTATTTGGAAAAAGCACATCTAAAGCATATCGATTGTTCACCGAAGTTATGCCTGAATGTTTTCTATCGACTATCAATGTGCGAGAGATGATTTGGTTAAGAAGTGGCGCTTTTTACACGAAAAGTAAAAAAGGCAAAGAAAGTCACCCAAAAAAGTAAGAAAATTATTTAAACGATGAGTTTAAGCGAACTTAAAATAAATTAAAAAGCTTTGGATTTGCATATTCAATTTGATAAAGCCTTTTTCATAAAAATTATTTTTAAACACTGTCAACTTTGACCCCCTGTAGCTGCAAATTAAAAAATATTTTATTAATGTATATCTGCCCTATATTTATTTTTATATTTTACCCCATTATGCATTGCGATGTCTTCTCGAAACATGAAGTTTTGCAATATCGACTTTTCATACAAACTTTTTTCTTTCTTTAAAACTTTTAAGAAAATAATTCATAAAATTTTGCAACTTGTTAGTGTTAAAAACCTTAGTTTGTGTTTTGACTTAAATTTAGAGAAAAAATAGATTAAATAATTTTGCATATTTTTTTAATTTCAACTCCGTTTCTGTGTGGAAAACTTAGTACCACAATATACACACCGCAACTACAAACATTGGCTTAAAATAGTAAAAACTCAATAGAGAAAAACCTTCATTCCATTCCATTCAACAATTCAAGGCAGCAAATGTTAGTTAAAACTTTATTTACCGTAACCAGCATTGGTTGAGAAACATTAAAATTTTCATTACTATTGGTTAGGGGAAAAAGGAAATTCTTCTTATAAGTCTAGATAAATTTTAAAAATTTCAGAGAAGTTTAGGGCATTCACATTACACTGAAATCTTTTCTGACATTTAGCAAGATTTAATTTCAGAGAAGAGTATTAAAAAGTATTAAGGAGCCACTTTATCAGTACTCCACAGTTTTTTCTTTTTGTAGGTGATTTGGCATCCATTACTCTCTAAAAATTAAAGTATCATTTTTATGTCCAAAGTGCTGTATTTTTATGTCTTCGCAAATGCATCACTTAGTACTGAGTAGATTTGAAGAAATTTTGCCAAAATCTACTTACCATGTAGATTTAATTTTGTATATGAAATCTTGTCAAAAACAAGTGGATTTGGTTCGAAATCTCGTATGTGCTAGATTTCGCTTTGGTGTAAATGTACTATTAAGACGAATTCACCCATATGTTCGAAACAAAATGTTGTCTCTATGTGGGAGACATACAACTACAAAAAAGTGTCCGGAATTTATAAGCCACTGTAATACTGCAGTAGCTTAAATATAAAAATTATATGGCCTATCCATTGCACAGTGGGATAGCATACAAATATTTTGTAAATAAATATGGAATGCCTTTCAATAAAACTGAGCTTGGTTCGAACTTTTTAAAGTCGAATATCTTTTAAACTACATGTAATCAATATTATTTATCTACAACGTGGAGACAGAATCATTACACTGCTTTAAAAATGTCTAATTTGGAAATATACCAAGGACGCCACATGTCTAGATAAGTTAATTGGGACCTCCTGAACACGAAAAACGCTGTAATTTTTTTTCTAAGTAACGTTTTTTAGATAACGGTAGTTTTGTGTTTTTCCGTGTATGGTCACACTCAAACCCTTGTGGAGCCCAACCGAAAAGTCCGATCGAGATAAATGGCATATCGATGGAAAGGTAATGGAATGCCTTTTCCGTCGATATTCGTTCATTTCACAAAACCCTTATTAAAAACTTTTCATCCGATTTTTTTCAAATCAAGTTTTAAACGTTGGTAATTAAATAAACTACATATTTGGTAAAAAAATAAAACATTCCAGATCTTTACTATAACGTAGAAAAAAAAACCAAATAAAAATGAAAAATTTTGAAAAAAAAACGTAAAAAATAGGCAAATTTTTAACTTTAAGGTGCCATACTCAGCCGTGTCTTATCAGATAGAAATTTTCAGCGGTACTTAGAAAAAAAATTACAGCGCTTTTCGTGTTCAGTAGTGGGATTCTGTAACTTTTAACAATAACAGTTGTTATAATTGTCAACATGTTTTGTTGTTTGCACTAACGATTATGTTATTCTGTAAATTGTTGTTAACAACATAGATAAAAATTTACGTCAAGTGGCAGCACTGTCAAAAAAATGGCAAAATAACGAAAAACACAAAGAGGAATAAAAAAAAAACAAATAAAATTATTAAAACTAAACATAATTTTTTTTTAGTTTTTTGTTTTTTTAAGAAGATAACCCAAATATTTTACTATTAAATTAAATACAAATTATTTAATTACCATTTTCAAGTTATATTATTTCTTTTAACTAAATATTTTTTATTTTTTCAACATTTAACAATAAATAAACACCACTAAAAAAGTTGTAGCGTTTACTTAACACAAGCAGCTGACTTAACGATAACAAGTGCTGTTTAAAATGTTACAGAATATCAAAATCGTCAATTTGCTTGCTAATTTGTTTAACAATGACAACTATTGTTAAAATTAATTACAGAATCGCACTACAGGAGGTCCCAACTAACTTATCTAGGCGTGTGGCGTTATAGATGGAAAGAGGATACATAACTAATTGGTAAATACCCGTTAAATAGGGAAAATTGGGAAAGAATTGTTTAATTCTCTGGTATTTACCCAAATTTGATAAAAAATATTCGCTTCATTAATAAACACAATTTTTAATCAATATTCTCCGGTTTATTGAAGTTTTAGTGGAGTATTACCAGCTTTTTAGTATTTAACGACGCTTCACCCAGAAACCAGGTAAATACCCGGTAGAATCCCATCCAGTTTTTTTTTAACACAAACCTATTAAGATTTGTAAAATGAATGGCTTCAGATATCGAAAATAGGATTTGGATAGTTTAGCGGTACCATGCATTGGAGACCTTAATTTTCGTCCAATAGCTTGATAAATTGCTTGTTTATGTCTAATGATGAAATTTTGTGAATCAAATCCAGAAATACTCCATGAGAAGAAACTACATCTAACACGATCCCAACTTCAACCGTTTAGACCGCAATGAATAACTTTCTGATCAGGTGTCGCATGTGCGTTGATGAGCATGGAGGCCATTTACGGTCTATCATCTTCAAAAACAATTAGTTGTACATATAGAATTTATTTATATTTTTTATACAAAAAAAAAAAAAAAAAACCACAAGATTTTGTTTGTCATGCTTAATTCCCAATTTTTATTCTTTGATCATAAACTGGCAAGTGCACGGCTAAAAAAACTAAATTGGCAACATGCTTTATTTTTTTTTGCGAGAACAATAAAGCAAGTAGTTTTTGTTTTCATTTTGTTTTTTCCTAACCTTCTTACAACTACAATTAATGTTGGAAGAATTCCAACCAATTGTAGTGGGGAATGTAAGGAGAGATAAACTTACTGTTTATTGTTGATATTTTTGTTTAAACTTTAATATTGTTACAAGTAGAACTGTTGCTTAATATACTTATTCGCTTTACAGTTTTATTTGTTTAATATCTTTAGTTTTTCTAAAATCTTTGGATAAAGTTTCCTGATAATCTGGCCTAAGCAACCAGTGAAATGCGCATAGGAATAGCTTATCCCTTCAACAATAAATTACAGTGTTTTTATCAAGAATAAAAATTGGGAATTAAGCACAACAACCAAATCTTGTAAACTAAAATTTTGTATTTCCACAAAAATTACTTTGACAAAAAAAAAACAAAATTTATTTAATACATTGTATTAAAAAAAGTGATTCGAATTTCCTATTGTAGCACAATTGGTGAGCCACCCTGTATAAAGAATTTTCAAAGATCTTAACAATTAAAATATAATCTGTCAAATCGAATTTCTTGTTAGGTTTGTTGGTAGTGAGCCAGTCTACCAGTGCGAGAGTTTCCGATTTATCGAAATATTTTATTTTGGTATCATGACATGTAATCGTAATTTGAGATGATAACATCCGATATCGAGTAACCAAAGGCATTAAATTTTTCGAGTTTTCATTCCTAACTTCTGGGTCTATCGTATGCAGAAAAATACGATAGTTTACTCGATATTGAATGCGGTGATTGTAACCAAAGTCTGTTTGATAACAACGGGCTAAAGGTTATTATTGTTATTATACCCAGTAAAAACTTCGCTTACTTTTTCAAAATGAATAGCTTCTTTAACTCATTATTTAGTAGCTTTGTTCTATAACAACTTCTATAACTAAATTTTTCGAGTTTTCATTCCTAACTTCTGGGTCTATCGTATGCAGAAAAATACGATAGTTTACTCGATATTGAATGCGGTGATTGTAACCAAAGTCTGTTTGATAACAACGGGCTAAAGGTTATTATTGTTATTATACCCAGTGAAAACTTCGCTTACTTTTTTAAAATGAATAGCTTCTTTAACTCATTATTTAGTAGCTTTGTTCTATAACCACATCTATAACAACTTCTATAACTAAATTTTTCGAGTTTTCATTCCTAACTTCTAAGTCTATCGTATGCAGAAAAATACGATAGTTTACTCGATATTGAATGCGGTGATTGTAACCAAAGTCTGTTTGATAACAACGGGCTAAAGGTTATTATTGTTATTATACCCAGTAAAAACTTCGCTTACTTTTTCAAAATGAATAGCTTCTTTAACTCATTAATTAGTAGCTTTGTTCTATAACAACTTCTATAACTAAATTTTTCGAGTTTTCATTCCTAACTTCTGGGTCTATCGTATGCAGAAAAATACGATAGTTTACTCGATATTGAATGCGGTGATTGTAACCAAAGTCTGTTTGATAACAACGGGCTAAAGGTTATTATTGTTATTATACCCAGTAAAAACTTCGCTTACTTTTTCAAAATGAATAGCTTCTTTAACTCATTATTTAGTAGCTTTGTTCTATAACAACTTCTATAACTAAATTTTTCGAGTTTTCATTCCTAACTTCTGGGTCTATCGTATGCAGAAAAATACGATAGTTTACTCGATATTGAATGCGGTGATTGTAACCAAAGTCTGTTTGATAACAACGGGCTAAAGGTTATTATTGTTATTATACCCAGTGAAAACTTCGCTTACTTTTTTAAAATGAATAGCTTCTTTAACTCATTATTTAGTAGCTTTGTTCTATAACCACATCTATAACAACTTCTATAACTAAATTTTTTCGAGTTTTCATTCCTAACTTCTAAGTCTATCGTATGCAGAAAAATACGATAGTTTACTCGATATTGAATGCGGTGATTGTAACCAAAGTCTGTTTGATAACAACGGGCTAAAGGTTATTATTGTTATTATACCCAGTAAAAACTTCGCTTACTTTTTCAAAATGAATAGCTTCTTTAACTCATTATTTAGTAGCTTTGTTCTATAACCACATCTATAACAACTTCTATAACTACTTTTTTCTGGATGTATGTATGTAGGTAAAAAAAATAATGACTTACTTTTGAATGCGTTCATTTTGGGACCTTCCTTGTAAAATTCATTGGTTCCTTTAGTAGAATTGTAAGTAGTGCTCTTATGTTTTTCTGATTACTCAACACATTATTTTGTAGGCGAAGTTTTTACTGGGATAATAGCAAATAAGTTATAATATAATTCGTCTTTGTAACATTAAATGAATAAATAAAAAAAACCTAGACCAAGAGAAAGGAAAAGAAATCATTATGAGTTTTGATTATACCCGAGATACCCTAATTTGTTCCCTTCCATTATACACAAAGCGTTCGAATTCAAAACTTAAACTCGACTATACCACTTCTGTGAATGATAATAATTTAACATTTTCCCTACACTTTAATCTGGTTTGATAAAAGAAAACTTTAAGATGTTTGTAATTATGTACAAATTTAACAGAGCCTGCTTCTTTGAAAAAT
The DNA here is from genome assembly GCA_930367215.1 of Pollenia angustigena. NCBI lineage: Eukaryota > Metazoa > Arthropoda > Insecta > Diptera > Polleniidae > Pollenia > Pollenia angustigena. The sequence continues at coordinate 185,611,448 of OV884058.1, read as the reverse complement.
TAAGGGCTAGCCCAACGGGGTTTCTCGGTTGCCACGACTTAAACTGAAAAACATCTCTGCTTCCCAATTTTTATTTTCGTTGTTACTAGCTTGTCCTTTAGAAATTGACGGTACATTTCAAGATATTTGGATTTTTCCCTAGTGTAAATTGTGCAAATTTAAAAAACATACTGAGGGTTAAAAAATGTTTAGGTTTTGTTCAAAACGTTATAGTTTTTGCTTTAACCCAACAATTATTAAACTCTCTCTCTTTCACCAATTAACTTCTTACAACCAGTGCTGCCACCTCGATTGTGTAATTGTTTAATTTTTTTTACTTTCGTGGGTAATTTATTTTAGGTGCAGATCAGGTGAATGTTAAACTTATTATTCACACTAACAAGTATTACGGGGAAAGAAATGTTTCCAATATTACAAAAAGTAATAAATTTGATTCTTATTTTGCCATTTTCAAAAGCCATAAACGTTACAATATTTAGCATCCTCGTCTGAAACCATTACAGGAATTTTCTTTACTAAATAAAGTATAAAAAAAAACCAATGAACGTTAAAACCTTTCTTGGATATATGCAACGAATTGTGGATGTAGAACTAGATCATTTCTTTAGGTTTTACTGCCTGTTCAGCTATTTCCGAACGAAGACTTCTTTCGCCTAGCAAAAATTAAAAAAAAAAAACAAAAATTATAAAATATTGTTTTTAGATTAACATATGTTAATCTGTCTATACAATATATAATTTCTTAGTATGTCAGGATGTTTGCATGTATGTCCTATTCTTTCCGCAACTTTCCGAAGCCATCTGATGACATAGGAAGATGCAATTTGGCACACTTGAAGTACTTTATCTGCGGAAGATCGTAACGAAGCCATATTTTTGATTTTCGGCTTTTCAACTAGTATAACTATAAACATCTGATAGAAAACATGTTTTTTTTTATAATATGGTTAACTTTGGGCCCCACCCGGCACGGCTTTGCACCGTCGGATTGACCTGAAAAATTAGATCATGATTTCTTACACCAAACCTCATATTTTAAGCAGCACAAACAATTAAATTTAAAAAAAAAAAAAATTGCGACCAGTCTAATCATCATATATATTATTTCTAAAGCACTTTTTTTGTCGGTTGCAAATATCTCCCATACCACCGCATCAAATTTAATGAATGATATCTCATTTTAAAGCTTATTTCTAACACTAATGACGAAAAATAATTAGAAATTGAAAAATTAATATTTTCATTGATAAAAATTACGGTGCGAAATATTCGCACGGGTCATCTAGTCTATATATATTCTGGATGCTTATGAGTAGCGAAGTTGATTAAACGATGTCCGTCTTTCCGCTTGTCCGCTGAAATTGGTTTTCCGAGGACCCCAAAAAGTTTTCTATTGAAATCCCTTGTTTTTTTTTTTGGATATCAATAAAAAAACGAAAAGAACCAAAACTCTCTTAAAGAATATGGCCGGATTGAAGAAGTGGGCATGGCACTTCCCATACAAAGGCATTATAGATCTATGTATATCTGGAGAACGGCAAGAGCCAAAGTTTCAAAATTATGTACAAGTATCTTGGTAATCAATACAAGACATCCGACATGTGGGGGGGATTGGAGGAGTGGGCTTGACATTTATATCTAAAGAACGGTATTTATATAACTTTCTGTTCTTATCACACAATGGCAAGATTCGGCATAGCCGAGTTAATAAAGGTGTTATGATACTTGCTATTTTTTGTATTGGATTTTTTTAGGATTGACTGAATGAAACAACAAATGCGAGAAAGAACAAGAAATACAATTTGATAAAATGTAAACAAAACAAACAATACTGCCCACGTTTTTTCCCCACAAAAAACCGTCATAAAAGCTAAAAATCGCAACAAAAAAGTTAAAAACCGTTTCTTTCGATCAAAAACTAAAAAAATTGGCAACAGTGCTAACAATTAATCTGTAAATGTCAATTTTAAGTTTAAAAATTTTATATTTTTTTTGACAGTCTTAGATTATTTATCGATAACACATGTTTATTTGTTTGACTTTTCAAGATTTTTTATGATATAATCATACTCTTTACACTTAGTCAGTTTTCCTATGCAAATATATTTGCACTGTTCTCCAATATAGAAAAAATACAAAAAATAGCAAGTATCATAACAGCTTAACTCTTACTTATTTATTTTATATTAGATATACAGCCATGTCACAGAGTACAATTCCTTTCGGAACCGAAGAAAACATATTTGTAAATTGATTGAAAGTGTATTTTAAAAGTCTTTTGGCCTTTCAGATACAGAAAACTTCCATTCAGTTTATGAAAACGAAAATGGTTTCATTCCGAAAAATTGTTCCGTCATTTTTTGAAGCACCAAAAAAATATGCAATGAATTCCGTTTCCTAACGGAATTGTACTTTGTAACATTGCTGATTAAATCTAAATATGTTTTTTTTTTTTGTTAAAGTTTTAATTTGATATCAGCTATAATTTTATTTAAATCGGGTCATTTTTCTTCATTTCGAGTGTAATTCTTAGTTTTGCTGGTGGCAACACTGCTCACACCTCTAAAACACAAAAAAGCAAATGCAAATAAATGCCAAAAGTTCTTGTACTTTCTTTAGAAAGTTTTGACTATTCTTAAACAATTATTTTGTTTTATATTATATTTTTTTTTTTTTGTTGGTTTCAGTCTGATAAATTTTGGCACTTTTTGGTTGAGTTTGCATCAAGTTTTTTTCTTCTATGTTTTAAGAAAAAGTGTTGATTTTTCGTGGTCTAAATAACTAACAAGAATGGAAACTTTGCTTTAACAAATTCATACAACAAGTCTTTGTGTAAAATATTATAAAAATTTTCTACAATAACATAAAAAGCAACTTGAAGGAAATAAAGAATCTACAAATTCGTTTCCTTTTGAAGGAGGAATATTTATTCAGTTCTTTTTAATCATGCACAAACAGTTTTAAAGAAAATACATTTAAAATTGTTGTACAAGTACGCTGGAAATTAAGAGTTCTGTGTGTTACATACTCACGTTTTTAATTTATTAAGGGAAATCACGATGGGTAGTACAAAGTGTGCAAACGTTGCAAATGCGTGCAAAAAAAAAAACACACATTTGCTCAACACAACAACCAAATGTACGTATTTGCAATTTGCTCTTTTTTACATCGTTTGCACTAAAAAACCACGAGCAAAATTAGTAGTGCATATTTGCTCAGTTGCAAACAAATGTAAACAATAACATTTGACATATTAAGCGCCAGATTGGTTTTAAGAAAACTTATAAATTCAACATGTTCGTGGATTTAAACATAAAATATAGAATTAAATTTGAATAATTTAAAAAGAAAAAATTTATTTTAATATGCTTGTGTATAATTGTAAACAAATGCAGATTTATAACACTGCTGCCAAAAGTTTTTTGTGTTGCCAGAATAAATTTTTAGAAAAATAGCACATTTGCACAAAAAATAAAAGTGGTATGCTCACGATCAATCTTAATATGCACTGCAAATTTACAGATCGCAAATTTGCACAAAGAACATCGTGATTACTTTAGTTTGCAAAGTGCAACTTTTCAAAGTAAAAATTCAAAATGTTAAGTTATTTAATAATTAAAAAAACTTTTCATTTTAGATGCCAAAGGAATTCGTTATTTACTGTTGAAATGGAAATTTAAAGGAGATAAAGTTTAAGAAACAAAACAAAAATGTTAATAAATGTATATTTAGTGTAGGCCTGCCATACGTCCTGGTTTGTCCTGGTTTTAGACTACTTGTCCTGGTGTCCTGGTCCACTATTAAATTGTCCTGGTTTTTTTGGACAGGTCAAGACAAACAAATTTGTTTTTTGCTTTTGTTGTTAACAAATGTTAAGATTTCTGTTATAACACTGCTAACATTAGGTAATTATATAAAGAACTTTAATTAAATTCAACTGTAACTGTAACTGTTAGCTGGTAAAAGCTTTCAATAATATTAGATGATAGTCAATCCTCTTTCAAATTTTGTTTCAACTAGTTACTGTAAAAAGTAATACCTTGTAAACAACTTTTATAATTAATCGAAAACACGTTAAAATTCAATTGTCAACTGAGTCGGTTGTTGTCCAAATCAAAGCGTGTATGGCATAGCCAAATGATTAGTTTGACAGTTGTCCAGTTGGTTAAAGAAAAATCGAAAGAGTTTGATTTTTTTCAAGTTGAGTACTTAGTCTGCTCAATGGACAAAAGAAAGCAACTCGTTAAAGACTGAAACACTGGAGAGTATTATTCAATGTAAGTTTGATTTTAATATGACATGCTGCCTGTTTTATAACTATATCAAAGACCGAAATGCAGTTCTAGAAAAAGTGCAGTGTTCTGAAAATTATTTAAGTTTAGAACATTTTAAGCTCAACTTTTTATTTTGTTTCATCGTTTTTATGTACGTGAAGTACACGTTAATTTTTTTTCTATATATTGTTGGATTTAAAAATAAAAACTGGATGGTTTTTACATGTCGCACCCTAAATACTTAAAGGTAACAACTCAAAATTCTTAAATTTTCAGGAGAGCCAAAAAACTGTTTGTAAAAATTGTGATAATATTTAAAAAAAGAAATTAGTTCCCTTATTAAAAAAGTCCAATTTGAAGAAAGTTATGCTATGCCTTTTGATAATTAGTTTATGAAAAGTCATTTCTGAAAAATTTTGAGTTGTGACCCTTTAGTATTTAGGGTGCGATATACTACATACATATGTATTAAAAAAAAAAACTTTTCTGTTGGTATAATTTTTTATCCATTTTTTCCTGGTTGACAGGTTCAAACATCTGGCAGCCCTAATTTAGTGGCACTCTTTGTAGCACAAAATATTGTGTTGTTAAATGTGTTAAGGTCATTCTGTGACCATGTTCTGTAACTCCCGGAGAAAATCTTCGATTTAAAAGTGAGAATTGAAGCAAAAATGCCATAAATTGAAACAAACAACTTGACTGCGTGTGTCTGTAAAATTTTTGTGAGAAAGTTTTCGCTTTGAACTGTCAAATAAACTCACGAATAAAAATGCGGTGAGTAAAAAATTCAACACCAAAAAAATGTATTTAACATGCAAAATGCAATGAATAATAACCGGAAGAGGTTATTATTTTGTAGTTGGTTGATTTTTTTGTTTAATTATTTTGCTTTTCATATTAAAAAAAAAAACGAATGTTTTCAAAGCTGTTTTGCAAACAACAAACATTAAAGTCGAACTTTACATTATTTGGTTGTTGTATTATCACCGCCGTCGTTAAACAATTTTCAATTTTAGTAAATTTTGATCGCCGCACAGTGGCTGAAAATCGTTTTTCATTGGCCAAAAATCTGTAACATTTGAACCGAAGGAGATATTTAAGTGAAATTTTTTCTGCACTTTAAATTTCATTAAAATCGGTTGAGTAGTTATTGCGGAATTTAAGGGCAAAGTGGAACTTTAGATTTTTTTTAACTTTGGCGTGCAATATGTTTTTTTTTATTTCTTTTAATTATTTAAAAATGTAATTTTTAGATTTAAATAATAATCATTAACATTTTTTGTAATAATGGGACACTCAAAAAATTAAATGTTTACACTATAAAAAAAGTTTTAACATTAAAAGAAATAGTTAAATCCACTGGAAATTTTGGTACTATTGCTGAAAAATAAACAATTTTTTGCTTTCAAATTTGTTTACACTTATTTATTTATTAAAACATTTCATACATATTTGGATAAAAAAAAAACGTTTTGAAAATAATAGCAGCAATAGATTTTAATAGCTTTTGTAACAATGTGAGTTTCTGTTTATTATTTCGCAAATTTCGATCTACCAAATGTTAAAATACAATTTGGTTTAAGGATTGATGTTTGACTAGTGACGTCAGCAGTCGTCGATGGCTGCGAGTGTAAGACGGCAAATCCATCTGAGGAGATCGAGTGGTTGCGATCGAAACATGTCATGGTAACCTGCCGGCCAGGGTTCGAGCCCGAGCCACGTCAAGAATGAAAGATTATCAATAACAATTTTAATTGATTTTCATGTTGTAAAATTCCTTTCTTCATAAAAATAATTTAATATAAATTAAATTTCATGAACTTAAGCCTAATTAAAAATATTAAAAATTTGGATTATTTTTTTTTACTAATACAATGTCTGTCTTAGATCTAATGAATTATAATTATTGAACATTTAATTGAAAGATTGATTGCAAATATTCGATATTCTGTTCCATGTTATTTCTGTTCTTTAGTAGTTTTTTGACTTCTTCATCTAAATCCCGATGTTCCACTTTCCATTGATTTCGAATAGTGGAGATGAACGGATCTGACGTTGCCAATAACATATTAAATAGATCTTCATTAGTGGAATTTCGTGAAGTTTTTCTAGTATTGTGCTCTCTATAAAATCTGCAATTCTTATTCCTTTTTTCCTGAGCTTCCTCTGATAAATCTACAAGTGGCACCAACTGATATTTAATGACATTAGCAGACATATTTCTCCATGGGTACTTGGTTGTATATATTTTTGCAGTTTCCTTAGCAAAATCTCCAAATTTTCTAGAGTCAATTTCTTCATTGCACGCAAGTACTTCTAGGATTTAAATCTAAAAATGAGGTTAAAATCAACCCCTGTTATTTCAGATGCTGTTTCTGGATCTGAAAAGAATCTTCTTGCCGTATTGCCATCATTTGTATTGCCTGACCCTTGTTTCGGCTGATCTATAATCAACCAAAATTTGCGATATTCATCTTGAACATGTTTTCTTTTTGAACTTCCTAACTCTTTGTTGGTTTCGTTGTTTCTTATTGATCCTGAAGATCCGAAATCCAAATCATAACTGATTTATATAGCTATAGGGTCATGAAATATTATTAGAGTCATAAAAACAGATAAAATAAAAAGACCAAACAAAATTTAAAAACCCTTCTAAGGTGGGATTCACAATATACCTGTTTGGCGTAAACGCGCGTCTAAGCTCTTTATTCTACTATAGAATACGCTAGTGTGAACGTAGTGTAACGGATAAGGATGAATCAGGGTAGCTATACGTTATTCTGATTGTGTAACATTAATAAAATTTTGAATATGTACTAGCTGTATTATGTTCGATCACAATCAATTTTTCCTAAATCATAAAATTTTTTTTGAAGACAATAGCACATGATTTTTGTTACTTCTGCAAACATTTTTGCGGAATAAAAAAAGAAATTGTTAAAAAACTATTTCAAAAATAAACAGACGGGTCCGAACGGGTACAAGAGTACATACAGGGGTAAAGAAAACACTTTCATCTTTCTATCAGTGGTTTCACCTTCTTAATCGCTTTTGATCCCCAAAAGTTCTATTCTACTACAGTTGAAATTTGACAAAAATATAGTAGTTTAGAAAATATGTCCTAACATCTCAAATATAAATGACACAACAGTCGCAACTTTTACCTTTTTAAAGATAACAAGACTACCAACCTAGCAAAAAAGCAAGCAGGTCATTATCGCTGATAGTTTTTGTGCAATGATAATTTCTTTCGGATTAAATATTTAAAAAAAAACACTTTTTTCTGAATTAAAAACAAATTGTGTTTAACAACATGGCACAACCACAATTACCAATTTTTTGACCTAATTTTTTGGCTACCTTAGTTTTAATATGTTTACTATTAAAGAAAACTAAAATTTTTGAAAAATTGGACTTTTGGCCAATGAAATACAATTTTCAGCCACTGTGCGCCGTTAACGATATGTTTTACTGGCGTTCTCAATGTCTGCAATTTCACATCGGCTTCGAGTGGAATTTTATGAAATGTATGACGTCACCACGCAATCTATTTTGCTGGTTTTGGGCATGAGACATTACAGACACATTTTTTTTCTCACTTTTCGAAAAAAAAAGATGGAAATTTTGTTTCACATCTTTTCGAAGCTAGAAGTTCTCGCTACAGTTACAGAACACGGGTACTGGGTTGCTGTAACATTTTTGTTAGAAAGTTCCCGCTTGAACTGTCAGATAAACTCACAAATAAAAATGTGGTGAGTAAAAAATTTAACAACATGCTAAATGCAATGGATAATAACCGGAAGAGGTAATTATTTTGTTGTCTGTTGATTTTTTTGTTTAATTATTTTGCTTTTCATATTTTTTAAAAATATACGAATGTTTTCAAAACCATTTTGTAAACAAAAAACATTAAATTCGCACTTTATGTTATTTGGTATAGCCGACGGATGTATATCGACGCCGTCGTTAAAAATTTTTCAATTTGAGTAAATTTTGGTCGCCAACAACGATGTGTGTGACTGGCGTTCTCAACGTCTGAAATTTCACATCGGCTTCGAGTGGAATATTATTATGATATTTATAATGTTAACACGTGATCTATTTTGATGGATTCCGAAATGAGTCACAGACACATTTTTTTTCTCACTTTTCGAGAAACGATGGAATATTTAGTTTCACATCTATTTGATGCAAGAAGTTCTCATCAAAGTTACTGATAAGATTTCAAATAACTCAATTTTGACTATGTGATTGCAAAACGGATATGAAAGCGAAGTAGAATTCATTAAGAGCAGCTGCTTGGCTCAGAGTGAATGTTATTAAAAATATAAAAACTTACGCATAAATTCTGTTATACCACGAATATTTAGAATTCGAGATACTGTCATTAAAGACGCGGATTTCTTTTTCTACCTGATTGACAAAATCCTGTGGATCGGACGCAGACATCGCAAACAGAATAAAAAGAAGCAAACCAAGCTTCGGTAGACTTAGAAACCTGCCTGTTCAAAAATTTAGAACGTAAACGTTAAACGAAATCGTTGAACAGACAGTTAATCTTACCTGATTCTTCGTTCTGCATTAAAGATAAGTTTTCGAATAATTTGTTTTATAATTTTAAGAAGCGCTACTTTGTGTTTTTAAGAATTTATTTATTAAAGTATTTAATACCACATAAAATGGCAATAAAAACGCAAAAGCTGAGCTTTAAAAAGAAAAAAAAACCGACAAAAGTTAAAGAAAACAAAATTTATGTTGCCGCATAACAAAACGTTAGGATTTTTAAGTTGTACCAAGTAAGCCGCGTTAGTACCACGGTACCAACAAAGTCCAAAATGAACAAAAAATAGTACAATTTACCATTATTAGCATCTGCGGTGTGTAAGCTGCCTAATGGTTATTCAAGGAAAAAACATTTTATGGTTTTGTCGGCAACCATAACTTATTTTTTACACTGTACGACACGATTTTTCCCCCATGATCAAACTGACTAGATTCTGAAAATATAGCTTTAAAAAATATACGTATATCTCACTTTTTCTACACAGAAAAAATATCTTCAAAAAATTGTTAAAAACCCAGTTTGTTAAAAATAAAATTTTAGTCAACAAACTTTTTATTTGATTCAATGAAACAATTTATCAAAATTACAAACTGCAAAATAGCACTCAATAAAACATATTTCATAATGAAATAATTAAACATTTTTCATATTCAATAAAAAAAATATTTGAATCAAAGTAAAGACAGTATTTTCACAACTCTTGTCCATTTTTTAATAGCTCAAAATTCTCATTTGCTTTACAGTTTTATTTGCTTAATATCTTTAGTTGTTTTCCAAGTCTTTGGAAAAAGGTTTCTGAATGATGATCTGACCAACGATAAATTTTATTGTATTTTTCAAAGAATAGAAATTGGGAATAACAAACATCATAATTAATGAATAAAAAAATATTCGATAAACATTTTGTTTGGTTTATTCAAAATTTCCAACAATTTATTTTAACAAATCACGTATACATTTTGTTGAAAAAAAAAATTATTTTGGGCAACAACTTTTTTTATTGCCTCAATAAACTTGGTTGTTGACTAAAAATTCAAAAGCTACACCACGAACATTTTTATCAATACCGCAAAAATTCCATTTCTTTTTTAATCAAATATGCCATTTATTAATCAAATATGAAAATTATTTTTTCTCTGTGTTCACAGAAAAAATTATTTTTCCAATTCAAACAAAAAATTTGTAGAATCAAACAATTTTTTGTCTAAAATCGGTCCTACAAACAAATTCGCATATTCAAACAATTTATTTGCATTTTGTTTATTGAAAAAAACGCCGATTTTTTCAAACAAATAATTTTACGGAATCAAACAAAAAGTTTACTGAAATTCATATAAATTTCAAACAAATATTTTTGCTGAATCAAACAAAAAAGTTTTGGAACAAGCAATGACGCGCACACAAGCAAGCACTGTTGGCAGAGCGGCCCGGCTGGCTTTGAGACACATTTTTTTGTTGGAATAATTTTTGAACGAAGTCATATTTATACTCACAGTGTTTTTCTTTATCACTCACTGTTGCTTTATCCTTTCCTTTGCTAATGAAGAAGAAATGTAACCAAAAAAGGCGGCAGACCGACACGATATGTTTTCCGCCATCATTCTATTTTTGTATTTGATGTATTTAAACAAACTTTTTGAAAAAATTGAAAACGGGATTTTGTTTTTTTTTTACCAACTTTGAAACCAACCAAAAATTTATTTTGTTTCTCATAATGTTGTCATTTCTGTTGTTTAAAAAAAATGAAACGTTTTTTTTTACCTGCTATTGCTTTTGTTGTTTTTTTACTACTGCTGTACTTTTTTAAAGCGTCCAAAAATAGACTGCATGTGTTTTTTGTTGTAGTTCTTATATTTCACATAAAGAAGTGTTGCTTACAATCAATAAAAAAATGCAAAAAGACGACAACATTAAAGAGCGTTAAATATTTCATACAAAATTATGAAAACTTGACACCAATAACGCGTTTATTAAATTTTTGAATAGTTGTCCACATTTTTGTTGGTTAAATAAAAATCAAACAAAAATATTGATTGAATCAGTAAAAAAATTTGTAGAAATCAAAAAAATTTTCAAACAAGCGTTTGTTTGAAAATAATTCGGCAATAATTTTTTCTGTGTAGATCAATTCATTTCTCGTTTTTACGCGCAATTCAATTTTTAATGTGAATCCACCTAACACTTGAAAAAGTTTCGATTACACCTACACCAGTTGATCGAGCTGTCAGATTTTTTGCTTAAATACTTCGTACTGTTCTCAGATGTCTTGTGTAAAAATGAGCAAAATCGGTCTACGGGTTCAAAGATTTTGATCACATTTCTAAAATTCTAATACAATTTCATATATTATTATTATTTAAGAGCAACAATATATGAATTTGTATTGTAATTGTATTGAAAAAATTTAATTGCGCTAGAAAACCTGAGAGATACGTATATTTTTTTTAAGCTATATTTTCAGACTCTGGTCAGTTTGATCATGGGTGAGGCCAAAAGTTGAAATTTGTAGTACAGGTTTATTGTATATGGTTGCCGGTAACAATAAATTGTTTCTGTAACCATTAGATTTGAACTAAAGAACCCGGTTTTTTCCAGATCTTTAAGCATCTTTTGCTGATAAATGACATGCGAGCTTTGATGTTTATAGACTTACACTCAGTTTAGATGAGGGCTTTTACGACGTCGCTTTGTCGACGTCTCTTTTGCTTTGTTGGTGAGCGGTGTAGAAAAGAAAGAGGGGTTAACAAAATGACTCGTTTTGTATTTTGCATGTCGTTTTTTACATTTCTCTTTTAACTTTTTCTGTTTACGTTTTATTCTTTTTCTTACTTTGAAGTGTGTGGTTGAAAATACAGTGAGACCTCGATTATCGATAATAGACGGGATCGGCAGAATTCTTGATTATTTATTTTTTTTGGTGTGTTTCTTATTTTATGTAAATATATAACGTTTTATTATGTAAACATGAGGAAAAAAGTAAATTTGGCAGAACATGCTTCCACACCGTTAAGATATTCTCTTTCTTCGTTTATTTAAATTTCTTTTGATTGTTCAAAATTTAACGAAAAAAAGATAATTTGTTTATAATTTCGGATAATAGAGGCAATTTAAATCAGTGCAAAAAAATGTTTGTTTTCCATTTTATTGAAGCTGCCGGTTAATCGAATGACGGGTAATCAAGGCCATACTGTAAATAAAAAAAAGACATGCAACCAAAAATCATCGTATGAACGCAAAGAGATTTTGGAAGTTGCTTTAAAAGGGAATCAAGATAAAACGACGTCGTAAAAGCCCTCATGTGAATTGAGTGTTAGAAAAAATTTGGTTGGGATGTTGATTGTTAATTTTCAAATGCCGTTAATTGCTCTAAAATTTTGAACAAAAACATATTTAAAAAATATCTACACATATCAAGAAGGTTTTATCTTTTTAATTACCATAAAGTGATTTTGATTTGGCTTAAAACAAAAACTCCTCAAATAGACTTTCTTTGAAAACTTGACTAAATATTACACGATCTTACGAAACCGTATTCTTGCCCATTAGACAGGAATATGAGAGCATGTGGGGTGTGTGTGCGTGTTCTTGGCAGTCAGTTATTCATACAACAATTATAATCTTGAAAACTTCATGCGAATACTTGCAATTTAACAATATTAGGGTGGTACAGAGTTGTAAGATGCTTGGAGATAAATTTAAAAGCTCAAAAAAATTTGTTTTAATAAAAAACGACTTTAAAGCAGTGTTTAAAATTCAGTCGCCAGTTTTTTTTTTTAACAGGCAACTATGCTGAAAATAGTTCGACACATCAATTTTCATCCACACTCATACTTAAATCAGTTGAACTGTGTGCGCACAGTTACTGAAAAAACAGTAACACAATTTACTTTTTGTTCAGCAGTCAAAAGAATCAGCAGCCGACTCACTCCATTTTTAACACACAGACTGCTGAACTGGCTACTGAAACACAGAAGCTGATGTGTTTACAGTTGACGTAAACATTTTTTTTTAGTTTACTAAACGACGTAGCTAGAAACTGGCAGTTCGACTGTATAGTCGCGTAACACAAACTGGCTGGTGACTATATTGAGTTCTGTTCACTTAAAAATACATTTGTTTTGTTGTTGAAAAAGAAAAGAGAAATACAATTACATACGTACATATATATGTATGTATGTATGTATTAATAGAATGAAGAAACTTATTTGTAATGTTTGGAATGTCAATTATAATACTTTTTATTTAAAAATATGTATTTGTGCTTTATATAGGTACATAGGAATTTAATAAAAAATTGTTTTTAAGATAAAATGAAAATAAGATTTTCTATAGAAAAAATAACAAACATACAAATTTTTTCTGTTAGTTTAAAATATTATAAGTTTCCACTAAAATTATTTATTAACTATTTTATTTTTAAATCAAGCTCTAGGTCTTTTTAATATTAAATTATTTATTTTCGATAATAATAAAAAGACCTAGAGCTTGATTTAAAAATAAAACAGTTATTAAATTAAAAAAGGTCAAATAAAAGCTAAATATAAAATTATTTATAATAATCTAAGTTTTTTTTTGTTTTGTTTATACATAGGTATTTTAATTATTATATACCTTTTTATATTTATTTATTTATTTACATATGTCTATAGAACATTGTCCCTTGCAGACTATTTAAAGAACTTAAATTAGTTAATTCAAAATAATATATACAATTTGTTAACTATTATTTACAAGATTTAAATACTATTTACAAAATATTATTATAAAAATTATATTTAAATGTGATTATTTCTCATATTATAAAAAAGAAAAGAATTATAGTTATGTTTTGATGAGCTAAATTCCATTATAAAATGATGCGACAATTTATTAACCCAGCAAAAACTTTACTTACAATCCTACTTCTAATGACTTCAAGAATTCATTACTTTGTAGCTTTATTCGCCACTTTTTGGATTATTAGTTATATATTAAATAATAACTTTATTATTATATCTTAAATATACAGACAAATTTAAATTTTCATTATGACAATAAAAATGTCATTATAGTCATTATAGTAAAAAAAACATAGTTTTTTAATACAAAAACTACACTGCCCCGCTAGACTAGCTGGTAGAGAGCTAGTCTATCAGCACCGAGGTTGCGCGATCGAATCCCGCCAGAGACAGAAAAAAAATAAAAAATAAAATAAAGTAAAATAAAATAAAATAAGAAAAAATAAAAAAAAAATAACTAAAAAAAATAAAAATAAAAAAAAAATAAAAATAAAAAAAAAATAAAAAAAATTTTACTTTATTGACTTTGTGTAACTATATATTTTTATAAAAATTTTAAGTATAAAAAAAACCTATTATTTTTTGGATTATAATAGGCTAAATTATAAAGGATTACTTTTGGGACATCTCGAACAAAAATAAGTACTTTTTCTAGTAGAAAAGTAAGTAGTTGGCTCGTCAAATTCTTATTATTTTTCTGCTTATTTTGTAAGCAAAGTTTTTGCTGGGAAATAGAGCTCAAGCTCTAACAAATGGACTATTAAGTACAAAATTAGAACGTTGCAGTTGAATAAAAAATTTATTATGGACACGAAGATTCCTTCAGGGAACGTTAAAAGCAATTTTAGCCAATGTAAATATTATGTTTTATAAACGCATATGCATCGCGTTTTATAAGCAAAAAAATTACCTAAAAATATAAATATTTGGGCTAAATATTTAAAAAATATGCACTTGAAATTTTTTTTTAATATTTATTAGTGGAAAAAACATAAATAGAACAAGAAAATTACATAAAAACGTAAAAATTCAGTCTTATAAACGTAAGTAAGGCAAAATACCTTCAAAAGTAAAAGTTAAAATGAAGAAAAACACAAAAATATAAAGAAAAACCAAAAATTAAACAATCATGTTAACAAGTTTAAATATTTGAACCTGCATATAAATTGAATTAAGAACATATTTTTAATTATTTTCAAAACTAAAGTTCACTGCCTGTTTTTCAAAAGAAAATAAAACGGAAGTTTTTAAGCTATTTTCGTAAAAATTTAAAAAAAACCAGCCAGCAGTTTGTTTAATTGTTTTAAGACCTTCAGTTTTTTAAGTTTTATCCAGCTTTTTATTGTCATAATGAAAATTTAAATTTGTCTGTATATTTAAGATACAATAATAAAGTTATTATTTAATATATAACTAATAATCCAAAAAGTGGCGAATAAAGCTACAAAGTAATGAATTCTTGAAGTCATTAAAAGTAGGATTGTAAGTAAAGTTTTTGCTGGGTTAATAAATTGTCGCATCATTTTATAATGGAATTTAGCTCATCAAAACATAACTATAATTCTTTTCTTTTTTATAATATGAGAAATAATCACATTTAAATATAATTTTTATAATAATATTTTGTAAATAGTATTTAAATCTTGTAAATAATAGTTAACAAATTGTATATATTATTTTGAATTAACTAATTTAAGTTCTTTAAATAGTCTGCAAGGGACAATGTTCTATAGACATATGTAAATAAATAAATAAATATAAAAAGGTATATAATAATTAAAATACCTATGTATAAACAAAACAAAAAAAAACTTAGATTATTATAAATAATTTTATATTTAGCTTTTATTTGACCTTTTTTAATTTAATAACTGTTTTATTTTTAAATCAAGCTCTAGGTCTTTTTATTATTATCGAAAATAAATAATTTAATATTAAAAAGACCTAGAGCTTGATTTAAAAATAAAATAGTTAATAAATAATTTTAGTGGAAACTTATAATATTTTAAACTAACAGAAAAAATTTGTATGTTTGTTATTTTTTCTATAGAAAATCTTATTTTCATTTTATCTTAAAAACAATTTTTTATTAAATTCCTATGTACCTATATAAAGCACAAATAAATATTTTTAAATAAAAAGTATTATAATTGACATTCCAAACATTACAAATAAGTTTCTTCATTCTATTAATACATACATACATACATATATATGTACGTATGTAATTGTATTTCTCTTTTCTTTTTCAACAACAAAACAAATGTATTTTTAAGTGAACAGAACTCAATATAGTCACCAGCCAGTTTGTGTTACGCGACTATACAGTCGAACTGCCAGTTTCTAGCTACGTCGTTTAGTAAACTAAAAAAAAATGTTTACGTCAACTGTAAACACATCAGCTTCTGTGTTTCAGTAGCCAGTTCAGCAGTCTGTGTGTTAAAAATGGAGTGAGTCGGCTGCTGATTCTCTTGACTGCTGAAAAAAAAGTAAATTGTGTTACTGTTTTTTCAGTAACTGTGCGCACACAGTTCAACTGATTTAAGTATGAGTGTGATGAAAATAGAATACAGTTCATTTTTTTCCAGCATGTTGCTGAAAATAAATGAAATTTTATGCAAATTTTGACTGCTTTTAGCAGTTGTTCGAAACCCTGCTTTAAAGCAATTCTTAAAGTTAACATAATCCAAAAGTTGAAAAGTTCGTTTTTAGCCAACTATTTCGTAATACATCGCCCTAATGAGAACAATTAAAGTGGTAAATAGACAAAAGATAAAGCGAGAGTTGTACTTAACAGAAATAGTCGTAGTCGTGGTAGTTGTGTGGTTGGTATTATTTGTACATTACAGTTATGTCTAAATATCACATCTATGTTCTTTCAAATAAAGCGAGTGTGTGTTTGTGTGTGTCAGAAAGCTAAAAAGAGTATTCGGTATTTGCAATTAAAAATGCTAAATTGCTTAGAAACGTACATGCATTTGCATGTTAGTACAAACAAATAAATACATGGTGCACTATCTTAAATAACAAACGGCAAGAATGAAATGAATTGAAATGTTTTATACCGAAACATATTTGCAGCATAATCATACTCGATAAAAACGGAAGCGGAAGCTAGAAGACAGTATAGTTTGCTGTTGCGTTTAAAAAAAAGTACTCATGAAATAAATGCCATGGTAACAATGAACATAAACAGACACACAAACACACACATATACCATATGTATGCATATTGCATATAAATGTGTTTTCAAACATACACTGAAATAATTTTTTCTATTCGTATTTATGATTATCGCTTCAAGTTGTAATAGAACATCATCATACGTTTTTAAGTTGGTGCTTAAAGGGTAAAATAAACCACACAAATTGCTTGGCAAACAGAAACTTTGTTTTATATATCCCAGTGGTATAAAAAGTAGCAATCGCCATCAATGAGAGGCGAAATAGTTAGCACTTTCACTCAATTTGTACCAGGCTCTACTGATGTGGCATTCAAATTTCCCTAGACACCAATATCTAGTGTTAACACTTTAAAATAGCTACCCACTTTTCGCTAGCTAATTCTATAGCTCCAAGTAATGCAGAAAACCATTTTTTTTCAACGAAAACACAGAAAAATGTGTATCCGAAATAGATCCCGTTATTAGAACAACAACAAAATCGCTTGCTTTTTGCTAGCACGCTTTGAAGATATAAGTAGCTAACCCTTATGGTAGGTAGAGATTATGCAGAGAGGGATCCATCGCCACCTCGTAGGACATCCCCGTGTCAAATACGCCACTCAAAAGCATGTGAGGTAGATTGTAGTGGGACTAGCGGTAGTTTTTAATGAGCTAGCGAATATACACGTTCGGAGCTAGTACGCCATACCACTGGGATATATAAATATATAATACTACCTAACCCGGCAAACGTTGTTTTGCAATATACTTAATTCTAGAGAAAGAAAGAGGCAGAAAGCGCTTTTTACTATAATCGGCGATGATAAAAAAACAATAGTTAAACACAAAAAAAAGATGCATTTTTTATCCTGAAGTATGAAAATCAAACAGAGATAATCAATTTTCATTACGAAGAGCAATTTCGTGTACGATATGTTTTTTCAGTCCGTCTTTGGCCAACACAAAAAAGCACGATGGCTTGCTGATGCGAGAACATGCCACGCATAATTGACCGTGTGAAAACATGGTGTGCCCAAATCTAAGCCGCTAACAGACATTGTTTGGCTTTGCGACTAATTGACTGTCATTGAAAATGTTAATCGAATAGACAATTAAACGCGTTTGAATTCAATTTTTTTTTTTTTTTTTTTTTTTTTTTTTTTTTAAATTCCCTATTCTAATCCCCGCGAAGCTTTACGCTTGTCTGCAGGAAAGAAACCAGAGTCTTTGGCGGGAATCGAACCCGCAACCCCGGAGTTGATAGACTAGCTCACTACTAGCTAGCCTACCGGGGCACTCCAAATTGGGTCGTCTGTGGCAATCATCGGAGTTCGTAGCAGCAAAACATTTTCGTCCAGGAATTTACCGTTCAAAATAATAGCTTCGATACATTTTTCATCAATTATTTCACAATCAATCGTGTACTATTGCGTAGCCGTGGAGGGTTCATATTCCGAAGTAGAATAACCGGAGAAAAAATTAAAAAAAATACTTTTATTAATACTAACTATTAATTAAGAAGGTATAAGAGGGGGGTTCCTTTACCCTTTTTCTTTATATTTCGCCGTAAATGTTAAAATTCTTAGCCGTTAGTCCCTTCAAGACTTGAAACTGTCATCGGTTTGTTAATTAAGAAGACATGGGTAGAGGGTGGTTGTAACCTTTTCGCCCTATTTTACGCTTTAATTGTTGGAATTTCCAAAAAATTTATATCTTAAAGTTCCTTAAAAAATTACGGTTATTGCATGCCAAATTTTAAGAAAACATGTTTATTAGCTTTAGAAAAAAGAGGAAAGAGGAGCTCTTAATAATAAAAATTATAGGCTGCCAAATTTCAAAAAAATCGGTTGATTATTTAAGAAGATATTGGAAGGGGGAGCTTTTACCTGTTTTGCCCTATTTTATGCCCATTAGCAATATGAAATATACATAAAGATTAATTCCGAATGTCATTGTAGACATAAGACAGTACGATACATGGTTTTAAGTGACAATAAAAAATCATATTATGGAAAATGGAGGACATTTTGTTGATATTTGTATGGGAATAATTTATAGGAAAATTTAAATGCCTTATCTCCGGAATCACTGGGCCGATGTTGTGCAAACTTCACATAAACCATCTACAGACTATCCCTAACGTACCCTTATACTTTTAGTTGGTGACATCAAAGTGTACACTAGGGTAAGTACTTTTTGCAATTTTTGCGAATATCAAATTCGTCATCGCATTAAGAAATTATGCAATACTTTTTCGCGATCGTGAACAAGTTTCCGCACCAAACGCGATAAAGTTTTGAATTTAAATTTTTCTCCTTAGTATAAAAACTCAACATTTAATTAGCAATATGCCAAAATCGAAAAAGAACTTTTTATTGTTGAAAATGGTTCTTTAGGGTATCAGAAGCAACTTTTGTTCCGCGGCTTTTATATAATTCCGTTATTTACAAAATTACCGTTATTTTTAGGTGCTTGAAGAAAATCAAAATTTTGACCGTTAAATTTCCAGAATTCGACCAAATGTTGTTTGTATAAAATCGTATGGCGAGTAGTTTTGTGGAACATATAATTTCTAAATATTTGCAAATACAGGGTGTATTGATGCATTTTTCCAAAAAAAAATTACCTTTACTCCATCTAGCGGCAATAATTTTTACTAACTATATTCTACATTTAGAAAGGTAATTTGAATACCTTTCCAACAAAAAAAACCAACAAACTTGAAAATCGGATGACAAATAACCGAATGAGAAAGAAAAGATCTATAAGAAAATGAAATAGTATCAAATTTATATTAAAATATGTATGTATGCAACTTTTATTAAATCGATCATTAAAGTTTACATTTTTAGTTTTTCGAAAAAAATTTTAGTTATTTTACTAGAAATGTATTTAACAGAAATCTTTATTATTTATACTTTTAAAAACATCAAGTTATTTTATTTTTTAAATTTTAAGAGATCTACATACATAATAGAGCAAATTCTTTAGCTTTTCTTTGAGTTGGGACTCTAAATCCATATTTGTTGTTTGCCAAACTTTTTCACCGTGATATTTATAATTTAAACCTCTCAACATGTTTATTTGCATTATTATAATTTTTATCCGATTACTCTGTACATCGACATCATATAGTTTATTTCATAAATTAAATAATTCCATAGCCTCATTCACATAAAGCAAATTTAGAAATAGGACTTTACTCTCCGTACTTCGTATTTTTACTTGTTGTTTGCTCCATCTCTTCCAATCTCTTTATTCGTTCCTTAGCATTCCATTTTTTATTTTCCTGGAAAACCTTTTTCATTATTTTCACACCATTTTCCATATCTTGCTTCGTTAGATAGAACTGCAAAATATCGAAAAGGAAGTGAATGCATTTGTTTTGCCGGGCCTTTATTTGCTGACACATGGTGTATATTTCTTTATGAGGTTCCATATCCTCGTTCCTCTTCGCCATCGCAAACACTCTCTCCACATTGATATTACTGTGGAATGAGTATACATCATCCACAGGTCTATCGATATATCTTTTTAACATTGAATCTTTCGCATCCGCCAAAACCGTTTGGAAAATGTTAACATCTTTTTCAAATTTGCAGTAAGCAAATTAAGCTTGTCTGTGCTAAAAGCAAATTGAAATTTGTGGGGAATTGAATTCAAGAACGATCTTTTATTTATTTCTTCGAACTCTAAATATTCAAATATTTGATACAGCACGTCCTTGAAAGTAAGATGATCACAAGCAACAATTGATTTACAAGTGCTAATTTGTTTTTGTGGTTCAATGCAAGCTGCTACAGAAAATTTGATACAGAAAATTTGTGTCTGTAATATAATCATGAATCATTTTCGCATCCGTGTACGCTTCAGGATATTTTTGCACAAACTGAAATAGCAAATCGGTTTCTTTGTAAATTTGACTTATTGTTAGTTAAAATTTTTTAAATGTAATGTAAGATCAAATATGTCAAAAATTTTAAAAGTTACATGCATTTAAACAAACACTTTTTAACATGGTCAAATTTACAAATTAGGTAAGGTCACTTTGCGGACTTTCCTTGTAAATAACATGAAAACCCAACGATAGAATTCAATTCTTATGGCGGCATTGCATTCAGGAGGTCATAATACATAAGGATTGGTGGGTCTGGTTTCTGGGTCAGAACATTTTTATATTTTTGTGAGGCTGTGTAATTAATAAGAACGCAAAGGTGACGGCTAAAATATGTACTGCCACTTTATCACAATAGTAAATGAAATATAAGTATATTTACTTATCACATGGAAAGAAATTTTGTTTCCCAAAGTGAAAACAGTGTCTATGTTCTTAATAACTAATGTAAAACTAATTTTAGTAGCATAAATTTACGTTTTTTTAAAAATTCACCCTGTTTTTTTAATCAATTAATAAAATTTGTCGAAAATAGGCTGTACTGTTTGTACTACGGTACAAATTCGGCTGAATATTATGCCTTGGGAGACAACAGAGTTGTTGATGACTAAAATATCTAAAATTCTTCGGTGGTGCTTAAAGATAACACTCCTACTTCAAAAGTTGTAAGTGAATGAAGGTCAAAAAACCCAATTTTTTTCGCCTTTTTTTTACATTTTCCTAATTTTCTTGTAAACGAAAAATGCGATCGCCACGCACCACCACAGAATTTTAGATTTTGATGTCATTAACAGCTGTGTTGCATGGCAGCCCAATTTGTGCCGTGCTAAATGTTAGAATTCGTATTTTCTTACTTTCAAGTTTTGTTTTTGCCACTTTGTTTTTTTTCAGTGTATTATTCCAACAAAACCCAAAAATGAAATATTGCTACCCAAACTAACTATTCAATACATAAAAACATTGATTTTGTAGCTAACAACATAAATAATGCGTTAAATTCATAAAAAGTCAAAAAATCCAAGTTTTAAGGGCCACCCTAAATATCCGTTTTAGGACAAGTGAGGGGCACTCTAATAAGCAAGTGGGGTACTTGACTCTACCCCCGAAGTATTAAAAATCATTCGCCATTTATAGCTTGAAAACGAAAAAGTTCATTTTTTGGCATATTGCTACATTTAATAACAAAACTTTAAGTATTTTCTGTTAATTTCATGAATATACAAGATCTTACCATTTGCACGGAAGAAGGTCGCAAAAAAATCGCGATATCATGACTCTTTTTCGCTTTTTTTTTTTAATAAACTAAATTTTTATGGCAAATGATAGATGTTGTGATAGATGAGTTGTTTGGCGGATATATGAAACAGTGATAATATCGGCAGCGTAGGAAAATATGCGCGGAACGAGCTATTAAAGTTGATATTTTTCCATTAATGATAATTAATCTGGATTTCGGAAAAAACACAGTTGTATAACTGCACTTGCAGATGTTGCGGAAGATATCAGAAAAGGTAAAGATGAACGGAAAACAAATGTCTAAGTACTTTAAGATCATTCCAAAGCCTTCGATACAGTCGATCATAACGTCCTATGTTACAAACAGCAACACATGTTTATGTTTTCTACAGCGGCTACACGTCTGATATCAACATATCTTACCAACAGGCATCAGTATGTTTAAAGTGGTAACAATAAATCAAAACTTCTTCCTGTAACGAGGGGTGTACCGCAGGGGTCAATTATTGGACCCCTTCTATTTTCGCTTTATGCTGATGACCTTCCGAGTCAACTTACACACTGCAAAGTCAGAATGTATGCTGACGATGTTCAGATTTACATCAGCTGTGATACATCTGAAATTAAAGAATTTGTCTTAACTCTGAATACTGAGTTAAAACATATATATGAACTAGCAAACCCGGCGAACTCCGTTTCGCCACCAGATGGCTTCGTTTTATGTAACATTTCGTTTGGTGATTAAAAGATGAAGAAACATTTTCTTTGTTTTATATTTGAAAAGGAAAAATTTTATTTCATTTCACAACAAAAATGAATTCATTTCGATTACAAAAATGAAGTGTTATTTAGTTGAACTTCTCTAAGTAAATGGCGTTAAAATTGAATGCCATGTCGGTTGGAATCATTGGGATCCGAGGTATCAAAACATTTTCTCCCTTGTACTTTCCTTTAAGCATTGTTGCTTCGATGACGTTATTCATCAGTTTTTTTTTACCGTAAGTCGGGTTTATATTTCGTAACATTATGGTTACCGATCCAACTTTTAGTTTGAATTTATGAGGAGGTAATCCGGGTAATCCCAGGGAGTTCGATTGGATAGTTGACGACATCGTTCTTAGAAGTAATGGAATCTACCGATTTGTACGTCTCCAATTTGCCAGCGATTTCACTTTGAATCTTAAAATTCAGTTCGTCGACATCAACGTAGCTAATATAGCACGTTCGCTCAACAAATCATGATTTCTGTAATTTTGTGTAATGTTTGAAAACACCTTTCGGATGAGTTCGGACTTTGATTCGGTGAACCGACAGAAATTGAAATATCCACCGGGATTTTGTCGTTTCCTATGTCCAGCAATTGTTTGGAAAATATTTCTCGAGATTGATTGTTTTGCAGCTCGACCCACACTTTCAGAGTCAATTTGAGCTTCCTAACGTGTTTCCACAAAGCAGACGACTTCAAACATGCATTTAATTCATCGGCGGGCGTTGATCGTGGGATCACTGTAAGTGTTTGGCAAAAATCAGCTGCCAACAAATCATCGTACCTCCAAATCGGCTTTGATTGTTTCGTAGTAGGCGTAAAAGTAGGCGTGGTAAATTTTTCTTTCGATAAAAACTTAAAATGGAATAATACGAACATTTGAAAGAAAAATTTCTGAAAAAAGTGGGCGTAAAAGTGGGCGCGGAACAATTTTCTTTCCGTATAAACCTAAGTTGGACCATGGCGATCACTTTAAAGAATAAATCGTCCAAATCGGTCAAGCCATCCTCAAGTTATGTGCTTAATAGAAAAAGTGGGCGTAAAAGTAGGCGTGGTAAATTTTTCTTTCGATGGAAACTTAGAATGCATTGATACGAACATTTGAAAGAAAAATAAGTCAAATCGATGGAGCCGTTTTCTGATTTTAGGTAAATCGAAAAAAGTGGGCGGGGAACAATTTTCTTTCCGTATAAACCTAAGTTGGACCATGGCGATCACTTTTAAGAAAAAATCGTCCAAATTGGTCAAGCCATCCTCAAGTTATGTGCTTAATAGAAAAAGTGGGCGTAAAAGTAGGCGTGGTAAATTTTTCTTTCGATGGAAACTTAGAATGCATTGATACGAACATTTGAAAGAAAAATTAGTCAAATCGATGGAGCCGTTTTCTGATTTTAGGTAAATCGAAAAAAGTGGGCGGGGAACAATTTTCTTTCCGTATAAACCTAAGTTGGACCATGGCGATCACTTTAAAGAAAAAATCGTCCAAATCGGTCAAGCCGTCCTCAAGTTATGTGCTTAATAGAAAAAGTGGGCGTAAAAGTGGGCGGGGAACAATTTTATATGCTATAAACCTCACGGAGCCCGAGACCTTTCCAACGAATGAAAAACCGTGGAAATCGGTTCGTGCGTTCTGGAGTTATAGCGTCAGGAAGGAAAACCCGACTTATTTTTATATAATAAAGGGTGGTTAAATTTCAAGGGCCGATGTTGATTTTGAATAAAACACAAACTATTTAGGAAATTATTGTAATTTTATTTTATTATGATATATTGGTATTATTCAGTTATGTATGGAACAAAATATCGGCCAAATGGGCGCCGCGACCACGGCGGCACTCTCCATCCGATGGTCCAAATTTTCGATGACCCTGAGGCATAATGGAGGTTCTATGTCGTTAATGTGCCGAATTATCTCATCCTTTAGCTCTTGAATTGTTGCTGGCTTATCGACGTACACCTTTTCTTTCAAATAACCCCAAAGAAAAAAGTCCAACGGTGTCAAATCACATGATCTTGGCGGCCAATTGACATCGCCATTACGTGAGATAACACGGCCATTGAATTTGTTGCGCAAAAGAGCCATTGTTTCGTTAGCTGTGTGGCAAGTGGCACCGTCCTGCTGAAACCACATATCGTCCACATCCATATCTTCCAATTCGGGCCATAAAAAGTTCGTTATCATCTCACGATAGCGAACACCATTCACAGTAACTGCCTGACCGGCCTCATTTTGGAAAAAATACGGCCCGATGATGCCGCCAGCCCATAAACCGCACCAAACAGTCACTCTTTGTGGGTGCATTGGTTTTTCGACAATCACTCTTGGATTCTCATTCGCCCAAATGCGGCAATTCTGTTTATTGACGAATCCACTGAAGATGATTTTCTTCGAAAATTGATCATCCACTGTTGCCATTTCTTGCCACCATTCTGCCCATTCACGACGTTTGGAATGGTCAAGAGGCTTTTGCACCTTGTAAGCGTGTAAATGCAAGTCTTTATGCATAATGTTCATCAACGACGAGCGTGAGAGGTGCAATTGTTGGGCACGACGACGAGTTGAGGTGGACGGCTCTTCAGCCACACTATCGCGAACAGCAGCAATATTTCCTGCTGTACGAGCATGCACTGGTGTTCTCACATCTTCTACAGACCCGGTTTGCTCGAATTTTTCCACGATTTTTGCGATTGTACGCACATTTGGACGATCAAATTGACCAAAAAAATCACGAAGTGCACGATATGCATTTTGATTTGAACGCCCATTTTCATAATAAGTCTGGATAACTTTAACACGTTGTTGGATTGTGTATCTCTCCATGGTTCAAATTAAGTAAGTCTGAAATAGGGAAATGTCAAATAAAATTCGGAAAAAACTTGGCGTTTAGGTGTGGTTCACATTCAACATCGGCCCTTACAATTTAACCACCCTTTAGAAGATGGGCTACTGCTAATGGTCTTAGTATCAACTAGAGTTGTCAATTATTCGCCTTTCAACTTTGTTCGAATAATTCAAATATGTAATTGTTTTTTGTTCGTTCGATCAAACGATTTAATCTAAAAATTATTCGATTAATCGATGAGAATAACGAATAAAAAAATTATTTTTACAAAAAAAATAACTATGGAAAATCTTCCATTCCATTCGCTATGACTTCTTCTTTTTTTGATGCATAAAATTTTTCATCTTAACTCCATATCGTTGTATTGTATCCGATATTATTCTGGATTTTCGGAAGGCGTTGGCAGACCTACCATCTTCAGCCAAACTTCTGTCTACAATTTCTGCTGTCTCTCTTAATGTATGTTTTCATTGGACCAAGTCTTGCACTACATCGTTTTCAATGGTAGTATTGTGACACTTACGCAAATGGTAAAGATATACATATTTCTATGTATAATATAAAAAAAATATAATAAAATAAAAAAATTTTCTACTTTCAAGACATGATTTATACAGGGAGGCCCAGAAAGACCGAAGTGGTGTGAATTCCTTATATCTTTTTGTTTAAGACATATTTTTTTAATTTTTTGTTTTTTAAATACAGTAAATTTATAGGAAATATTTTTAGATTAGTTATGAAAAATGATATCCCGCAGGTGGTGGCCAGTTTCTGCTTCGCACAAATGTGCTCTTTCCAACACATTTTCCATGACCTTTCGCAAAACTTCCGGTGTTATGTTGTTAATTTCGTCTCGAATATTGGTTTTTAATTCCTCAATAGTCCTAGGCTTATTAACATAAACTTTCCCTTTTAAATAACCCCAAAGGAAACAGTCTGGTGCGGTTAACTCCGGGGAACGCAGAGGCCAATTAAAATTGCTTCAACGCGAAATTATTCTTTCACCAAAGATGTCTCGTAAAAGAGCCATTGTGGCCCTCGCAGTGTGCGCTGTTTCTCCATCCTGTTGGAACCATATTTGCGGATGGGTTTCCACGGCTGGCCTTACAAAATTTTCCAACATGGCCCGATATCGATCACCATTTATGGAAATGGCGACTCCTCGTTCATTTTCAAAAAAATATGGGCCAATGATCCTTTCTGAAGAAACACCGCACCAAACAGTACACTTAACTGGGTGTAATTGTCGTTGATGAAGTGTTCTCGGGTTTTCCGTAGCCCATATCCTACAGTTTTGCTTGTTAGCGAACCCATTTAATTGGAAATGGGCTTCGTCACTCATAACTAAGTTATGAATTTGATTTGAAAAGTAAATTTCAACGATTTGGGCACGTTGTTCAGTTGTGTATTGCTCCATTATAAATTGTCCAAGTCTTCTTTACAAAATACTGAAAAGAAAAGAAAAAAAAAAAAAAATTATAATAAAAAAGTTATAAGGAATTCACACCACTTCAGTCTTTCTGGGCCAACCTATATAAATCAATTCTTTATTTTAAAGCTTTTTATTTATTTCTAAATTTTTCACCCGAAATTGAAAAATTCCCTTTCTTGAAATTTTTTTAACGTTTGATTTAAAAATAAAAAAGCTGATACAATTGAGATGGTGAGTTGCAAAACTCGTTTGTTGCAAAACTAAAAATACGAGATGGAAAATGATTCTTACAGTTCTTTTGGCGCTTTAAAAGACGAAATATTCTGATTGCATCAATGCATGTCCGTGCTAAAATCATGGAAGAGGACATTGATACAATTAGTATATTTCTTCTCATAAAGCGCCAAAAGCAATGTAAGAATCAATTGTCATATCGTATCGTAACGAACGAGTATTGCAACTCACCTACTCAATTGCTTGTTAAGATTTGTTAATAAGAACATAAAATACAATGAGTACTCAACACGTTTTTTGCTTACTAAACATTGAGATTAATTACAACCAGGGCTATGGCAACAATATTTTTAAACTTTCCTACATTTTGTATAAAATCACAAAAAACGTATGAAAATAAATAAAATTCTGAGCTTTTATTTAGTTAATTTATTAATTAAAAAAATTGTTCGATTTATCGTCGTTTTGAAATTATTCGAACATGAGTTTGGTTTTATTTGATCGATTAATCGAATTATTCTTAATCGGTTGACAACTCTAGTATCATGAATGTGGCCGTACATATTCCATGCTTAGAACTCTCTGGCAAACGCAGTATTGTACACCTATCAAAATAAGAATACTTCTTGCCAAAACCTATTTATTGCCAATTCTGATGTATGGATGCGAATTTTTTAGCAAATGTGATGCCGCAAGTGCGAGAAAATTAAACTCAGTCTTTAAAAGTATTGTAAGATACGTATATGGCGTGAAAAGGTTTAATTCTGTTTCTCCTTTTACGGTAAAATTATATGGTATTCAGTTTGATGGCCTTCTCAAAACAAGAGTACTGATATTAGTGCATAAAATCGTGTTTACTCAACAACCACAACATCTTTATAACCGCTTAACCATATCAAGCTCTAATAGAGGTAAAAAAATTTTATTGTTTAGACACCAAAGCTTAACTTTCGATTGTCAATTCTTCCTTAATGCAATCCGTCTTTGGAATCTACAAACGCATAATATACAAATAATTAGTAACACACTAAGTTTTAAAAAAAGCATTTTTAATTTTTTAGCATGTTAATTTTTTTTTTTAATTTCAAAAGGTTTTGTTATTCGTGCTTAATTCCCAGTTTTTATTCTTGATAAAAACACTTGAAATTTATTGTTGATGGGATAATCTATTCCTATGCGCATTTCACTGGTTGCTTAGGCCAGATCATCAGGAAAC
Organism: Pollenia angustigena; assembly: GCA_930367215.1. NCBI lineage: Eukaryota > Metazoa > Arthropoda > Insecta > Diptera > Polleniidae > Pollenia > Pollenia angustigena. Next base: position 185,583,046 of record OV884058.1, on the reverse strand, counting down.
TTCATCCATAAAGATTTTAGAAAAACTAAAGAAGAACAAATAAAACTGTTAAACGTATAAGACTTATAAGCAACATTTCTACTTGTAACAATATCAAAGTTTAAACAAAACACATCAACAATAAACAGTGGGTTTATCTCATCTTACATTCCCTACTACAATTAGTTGAAATTCTCTCAACATTAATTGTGCTCAACCCAAAAAGTGGGTCAAAATGTCGTTGGAAAAAATAGTGTATAATTTCTTCTTCAAAATTTTCCTTCAATAAGTGTGTAAGCTCATATGCGCTATTTTACTTGAAATTTCCACTCCAAAGTTGTTAAAAGAATAATAGTGTATACGCATTATATTCCATTTTAGCCTGTAGAAAAAAATACAATTTATAAAAACTTTAACTCATAAAATAGCTTATAATTACATATATACACTATTGTTTGAGAAATAGTTTCATTCCGACCATCGAAAGCTGCATGATCTCCAAAATTTGTGCAAGAAGAAGAATGTTATTCCTCGTGGGTCGCAGTCATTTTTCATTAACTTACAAGGTGGAAAGAAGCGAAATTGTTTAGATGAGCCAGATGTAGCAGAGGAAGAGAAAGCATACGAATGAATTTCTAGTTATTTTTGATTTACGCAATGTATTCCTTAATTTGTCATAATTTTTTGTTTATAATAACCCAAATTGGAAAGTAATGAGTATGTGCCACTGAATCAACAAAACTTTGAATTAATCACTGTTTTATAATGTAACAAATTGATATTTTTGAGATCAAATATTTTAATAAAAATACCGTAAAATTATTGAATAAAACAGCGTATACCATACAAAATAAAATAGTGTATCAGATACATCATACGAATTCCTTAAAAAATAAAATAGCCTATATGGAGGACATGCACTTTCAATGACATAATTATGGGCTTAAAGGATGCGTAGAACAAAAAAAATTGGTAAATTTAAAGACAAGAAACGGTATTATGTATTCGTCGAAAAATCCAAAATGAAGAATTTTTATTTACTTGCGATATTGAGGTTTTAATAGACATCCGATTTGAAAAAAACTTAAAACACGATTTTCTCAAAACCCCAAAAAATTATACGCTATTGTTATATTGAGGGGACGATATAATGTGTATATATGTAAATGTGTGTATGGAAATTAAAAAAAATGCCAAAATGGCCTAAAAAAATTATTTTCATTAAATTGGCCATCGCGTGATGGGATGAAGAAATTTTGTCCAAAAAAAGTCATTACCCTAGTGTACACTTCTTTTTATATATAAGTATATAGATTGGCTCCTTTGGATTCTCTACGGGGCATAAGGCCTCATGCCTGAGACGCCATGATATATTTTGACCATACAGGCTACATGATTTCCTTCTCACTAAAGCTAGCATTCAGCGAAAGCCGAAAACATTGAGCTGCTTGTTTAGTCTGCTGAGGAATAATTTCTGTTCACCTCCAAGTGAATGACAATTATGAACTTTTCGCACTGCGTGCACCTCTGAAAAAGTCCCAGTTTCCAAATTTAGCACTAAACAAACACCACGAATAATTTGCCATGCATCTAATATGTCTGAAAAAATTTTCAATGCAAGTTGAAGAAATTAAGAAAATAAGCCCTTTAATGAAATTAAAGTAACAAAAAAAAAAAAAAAAACAAGAGGTCTGTTCCCGTACTAAAAATTGGGACCCCTCGAGAAAAGTTATTAGTTATATTTTTATATGATTATTTAACTTTTTTCTCAATTCCACACCCGATTTAACCTAATTTACCAACCATTTTCGGTTTAGTGTACATAAATATGAACATAAAACATACTACGCTCTTATAAATTTTACTTAAACATGCTTAAAAACACAAATAAATGTTTTATAAAACAACCAAATAACTGCGTCTTAAGAAGTACATATGTACATATCGAGAGCTTAACTTCAAAAGATGCTAAGTCGGTTAACATGTTTTTAATGTTTCATGTTTTCGAATTAAGTTTGGTCAACTTAATACAAAGTTATGCACACAAAAGTTCTTATTATACAACTGAATGTTATTTCGCCCGTAAACTTTAAGAGCTTCTCTGGCAAAACTCAAATTTTCGACTTGGCATGTTTTGGAGTCGAGCTGTTTATATGTAAGTATGCATTCCTTTACATACATATGTATGTAATTGTTTATACCCAGTTGGCAAAATGGTCATAGACGCAAATGTCGTCAACGATGTCTTTAGGACATTTTTGAATTTGTCGCCTATATAACATATTTGGAGACATTTTTTAAATTTGTCTTGAATAATACTTCATTGAGGACAAAAATTCTAAAAAAAATTGTCCTAAACGTAGAAAACGTTATTTTGCTCTCCTGAACAATTAGTTTGTAACTTACAACGTTATTCGCGACTGTGCTTTAATTGTGAAATTGGACATACTTATGTGAATTGATGGGTTAAGAAGCACAAAGAAATTAATGTTCCTGCTGACTACATTGCCATATGTAGAACTGTCAACATATAAAATATTAAATATTAAAATGTCGCTAATCGGGCATTAACGACTTTATGACAAAAAAGTCGTTTGTATACCCTTATGATCATTAACGACAATGTACATGATAATGTCGCTCATATTGTCGTGTACGACTTGAGTGCCCTTTGTTCGAAAAAGTCGTGGATGATTTGCATGGGCTGTCGCCAACATGTCGTCAGGGATTTACTACGGGTCTTGTACGCGTCGTCGACGTTGTCTTGAAGACATGGCCAAATGGGTAGTTCACGAATCCCTATACTGATGTTTAAATGTTTGTTTTTGTATATATTCATAAGTGCACGTGTGTGAGTGTTGTGTGTATGAGAAACCATATTGTTTTAATCATCACACATACTTAAAGCTATTTTTAGTTTCCACTTCTTCATCTTTTCCATGAGCATGTTTTTATGTTGCCTTTAAAAAGAAATGAAGGAAAATGCTGTTGAAATTTAAAAGTATTTTTCCATTTAAATAAATTTATAAATTTTTGCTTTAGTTGGAAAATAATTTAAATAAACGTTAATAAATTTTTGGAGTAATGATGTTAAAGAAATGAAGACAGGATGTGAAAAATTACAAATTTTTTTTGTATTTTTTTATGAATATTAAACTTATATAGAGTTAATGGTTTTCTTCACTTTCTTCTGTCGCTTTATTAGTTTCTATTCTGATATGTATATTGATTAAAAAGCAGTAGAGTGCTATATTCGGCTGTGCCGAATCTTTGATACCCTCCACCGACAGTTCAATTATTTCAGGAGTGATATCAACATGAAATCTATGAATTATTAATTGATGTTTATAAAAACAGAAATCTGCATTAAAATTGGTTGCGGCTTAGACATATACATATTAAATTTATGACCGACAGTCAGAAAGTTTGATGCTATTTTTTTTTTAGCAATTTTAACTAGCTTGAATAAAATATCATGATTCGTAACAGTTTTTAAGGAGGGCAATATATATTGAATCCATGTTAAGTTATGAAGTATTGAAAACATAATTTTCAAAACATCGGTGAAATTAGTTTTAGCGTTAACAGTGAATATCAAAAGGCTGCTAAATATGGTATCGAAGGTAAATTATAGACCGTATATCACCAAATTCATAAGATTTTTTCTGGCCATATGAAACTAAGTTGGAAAAATTTTAAGCAAAATAAATATATCTGCTACGGTTTCAGGCGTATTTAATTAATTCACCAGAGTGGGCTTTATATGGGGCCTATAGTAAATTATGGACCGATCATCACGAAATTTTTTAGTGATATTTCTAGTCCTGTAAAACTGCGAAGTATTAAATTTTTTTTCTGAAAGCATTATTTATTACGGTCTTAGGCGTACTAAACTGTTTTCCGGTAGTAGGGTTTATATCGGGCCTAGGGTAAATTATGCAACAATCTTCACGAAATTTCACAGTGTCATTGCTAGTCTTATAAAACTGTGACGTACCAAATTATGTTATGGTAGCATTATTTACTACGGTTTTAATCGTACTAAACTGTTTTCCGGGAGAAGAGCTTAAAAGGGGCCTAGGTTAAATTATGGACCGATCTTCATGAAATTTTACAGTGTAATTTTTTGTACTAAAAAACTGTGACGTGCCAAATTTTGTTACGAAAGCGTTATTGATTATGGTTTTAGGCGTACTCAACTCTTTTCCAGGAGTAGGGTTTATATGGGGCCTAGGGTAAATTATAGACCGATCTTTCCGAAGAAATTTTACTGCGTGATTTTCAGTCGAATAAAACGAACTTTTGCAAAATCTTATATCATTCCGTGCATTGTTCCACCATTTATGTTAGTTTTTGTAACAAAATTATCAATTTTTTTTAGGTGGTGGTTCCACATTTTGATTCATAACTCTGATCCTACAGAACTGATTTTGCTGGATTTCAATCCCAACCTGCTTAGGATAACTACAAGTAATTTGACGCCAAGTTTGTTTATTTCTTTTGAGTTTCTCTAAAGTGAGCGTGATTTCAACAGACATACAGACAGACGGACATGGCTGAATCGACTCAGAATTACTTAAGGACCTAGAATATATATATATCGGGTGATTTTTTAAGAGCTATAGGAAATTAAAAAAAAAAACACATAAAATTCAGAAAAATGCATTGAAATCTTTATTTGAATCGATAGTACGGTCCATTTAATTTAATGTTTGAAAATTATTTCATGCAAATGTTGACCGTGACTGCGCCTCAAATGGTCCATCCGCTTAGTCCAATTTTGGCATATTCTTTCCAACATTTTGGCCGGTATCTCATGAATAAATGCTTCAATGTTGTCTTCCAATGCGCCAATTGAAGCGGGCATGTGTGTATGGACATAAGTCTAAAGGCGTTAAATCGCACGATCTAGGCGGCCAATTGACCGTTCCCGAACGTGAAATAAAATGTTCACCGAACTCGCCTCTCAATTAGTCCATTGTTAAGCGTGCTGTGTGGCTTGTGGCACCGTCTTGTTGAAACCACATGTCATGCAAGTCAAGCTCTTGCATTTTGGGCAAACAAAAGTTGGATATCATCTCACGGTAGCGCTCACCATTCACAATTACGTTACGATTCGCATCATCTTTGAAGAAGTACGGGCCAATGATGCAACCAGTCCATAAACCGCACAAAACTGTGACTTTTTCTGAATGCATTGGTAGATTTGCAATGCTTCTGGCTGATCTACACTCCAAAATCGACAATTCTGCTTATTAACGTACCCATTGAGCCAAAAATGAGCTTCGTCGCTGAAAACAAGAAGCGCGCGATGAACTTTCTTAACAGAGCACGCATATTGATAATAAAATTCAATAGTTTGTTCGTTTGTAAAACGATTCATGGTTAAATTATAGACCAAACTAAAGATGTTTGACAGTGAAACAAAACACGAAACGTGCGTCAGCTGTTTAAACAAGTGTTGCCAAACAGATAATAGCTAAAAAGTCACCCTTTACTTTATGGGGTCTGAGATGAATAGTAAAAAGTTTCACACGGATTGACAAACTTAGTATACCCTCTTCACAACTAATTGAGGTGGTGGGTATATAAACTACTATTAAGTGCCAATTCACACGTTGCAAGTCTTATTGATCAGCTTGCTACCTTATAGGCGAGAGAGAGTGAGAGAGAAACGTTTATTTTCCTCTCTTCACTCTTGTTATAAAGTAGCAAGCTGATCAATAAGACTTGCAACGTGTGAATTGGGACTAAGCATAAACCGAGGCGTATGCGTATTTCTATTATTTCTTTAATCAATCATACACTCAATTATATGATGAATTTTATGACGTCCAATTTTGGGCGTCATTTTTTTGTTTGGTAGCAAGCGGTGTAGAGAAGAAAGAGGGGTAGAAAAATAGACATGATTTCTGTTTTCTCTTCATCTTTCTTCTCCACACCGCTTGCTACCAAACAAAAAATGACGTCTAAAATTGGACGTCATAAAATTCATCATGTAAATTGAGTGATACACTTCTAGATAAAAAAAAAAAAATTAGCCTTTCTTGAGTTGGTTTTTCAGAGCCGTGGTTGCGGGTTCGATTCCCGCCAAAGACTCAGGTCTGCTGCAGACAAGCGTATGGCTTTGCGGGATTAGTTTAGGCAGAAAAAAAAAATAACTTTAATATTATTAAAATCACGTGCTTTTAGCAGAGATTTAGTCCGGTTCAAATTATACATTGAAGAAACAAAATAAAAAAATGTGTTAAATACGAAAATTCTAAACTACCCAGTAAAAACTTCGCCTACTTTTTTAAATTGAATTGCTTCTTTCACTCATTATTTAGTAGCTGTCTTCTATAACTACATCTATAAAAACTTCTATAACTACTTTTTTCTGGATGCATGCAGGTAAAAAAATAATGACCTTTGAATTTGCCTTTGAATGCCCTCATTTTGGGACATCCCTTGTAAAATTCATTGGTTCTTTTAGTAGAATTGAAAGTAGTGCTTTTATGTTTTTCTGAGTACTCAACACATTTTTTTGTGGGCGAAGTTTTGCTGGGTACTTAATCGATTTACATTAGTCTTATTCACAAGCTCTGTGGTATGGCTAAATATTATAAGTTTGGAGCTCAATCACGCAAAGACCGATTAATAAATTTGTTTGAAATTTGGTAGACGGATAGTATATGGTCCAGATTTCAATATAGGGTACTTTTTAAGAGGTTAAAGCGGTGAAAAATTGGTACTTCAGCAGTGTTTCTCTTTTTGATAAATTACGTATACAATTTGCATATAATTCAGATTAAAGAATAGGGAACTTTTAACGGGATAAAATTGATACTTTTTGAGGAAAAAGCGGGATAAAATTAGTGCTCTCTCTGACAGCTTTATTCAAGTTAAGAATTCGTGTTTATAACCAAACAAAAGTGTGAAAAAGAGTGGGTTTTTAAAATAAAATACTTAATTGATCTAGAGTTATGCAAAACTTTTTCAAAACCTGCACAAGAGCTGTTATTCTCCACCAACCATTGCAGACAAACATTAAAGGTTTAACATCTAAAACAATATTTTAATGCATGTTAAAAGAAATAAAAACAAAAAAAGCCTGTTGTTTTTGTGTTGTGAAATGTATTTGTGATTATATCGGAGCCACCTTGCGAAGAAAATAAATAAATTAAAAAACAAACAAAAATTAAAAAAGTTGCGTAAGTTTAATTTTTTGAAAAGTTCGTTAACGTCACCAATGCTAAACATTTCGGTGTTGCGATTATCAAGGAGTTGCGTTTATCGAGGGTTGTGCAATATTTTTGAAAGTAACTTTTTTTTGCCCAATGCTTATTGAGAGGCGAGTTCGAAGACAACATTGAAGCACTTATTCATGAGATACCGGCCGAAATGTTGGAAAAAGTATGCCAAAATTGGACTATTGCTCTATGCAGTAGTTGAATCCTCTTTAATCACTTGCTTGGTTGGGTTAGTTAAAATTCCCACATTCTTTTCTTTCTTAAGGGCAACCTAACCATAAAGCACCATGTGTAATTGTGGGTCACAACTTAACGTCCAGTTGTTTGCCCAACTTAATTCGACATTTGTTTCTTTCAATGTTTGACAAATTCAACCATGAAGAGGTACACAACTGAGAAGCGCGTTATGATTGTTGCAGCCGTTTACAAAAATAAGCGTTCAAATCAAAAAGCATTTCGTGAACTTCGTAATTTTTAAGCTCAGCATATTCGATCAAATGTGTCCACAATCGGGAGAATTGTGCGCAAATTTCAGCAAACTGGGTCTGTAGTAAATGTTGCTGTTGTTCTATGTAGTGTGGAAAAAGAGCAGTCAACCTCGACTCGCAGTCGTGCTACACAATTGAATATCTTTAAAACATTACTGATGCAAAGTCTGAATAAATATTTGAATTTAAACGCTTATTTGATTCAAGCGTCGTCAATACTCAATATTCAACGGCCGTGTCATCTCACGTCGAGGCGATGTTAATTCACTATCATGTGATTTGGCAACGTTGGACTTCTTTCTTTGGGGATATTTAAAAGATAAAATTTACGTCAATTAGCCAAAAAAAATTGAAGAGCTAAAGGACGAGATTATTCGCAACATTAACGATATTGAACCTCAACTATGTCTCAGATTCATTAAAATTATGGACTATCGGGTAGAGTTATGCCACCGAAGCCGTGGCGAGTATTTGGCCAATCATTTGTTTCGCACATAATTGTCATATATCCTTCTATCACAATAAAAAAATTTAAGATAATTCTTTTAACATTTTTTGTTTTATTATAATGGGTGATTTTTTAGCCATTATCTTTTTGGCAACACTGGTTTAAACAGCTGTTTCACTGTCAAACATCTTCAGTTTGGTTTATAATTTAACCATGAATTGTCTTATCAAAATGCGTGCTCTGTTAAGAAAGTTCATCGCACGCTTCTTGTGTTCAGCGACGAAGCTAATTTTTGGCTCAATGGGTACGTTAATAAGCAGAATTGTCGATTTTGGAGTGAAAATCAACCAGAAGCATTGCAAGAGCTACCAATGCATTCAGAAAAAGTCACAGTTTGGTGCGGTTTATGGGCTGGTGGCATCATTGGACCGTACTTCTTCAAAGATGATGCGAATCTTAACGTAGCTTTGAATGGCGAGCGCTACCGTAAGATGATATCCAACTTTTTTTTGCCCAATGCTTATTGAGAGGCGAGTTCGAAGACAACATTGAAGCACTTATTCATGAGATACCGGCCGAAATGTTGGAAAAAGTATGCCAAAATTGGACTAAGCGGATGGACCATTTGAGGCGCAGTCACGGTGAACATTTGCATGAAATAATTTTTAAACATTATTTTCAAAAAGAGATTTTATTAATTTTTCTGAATTTTATGTGTTTTTTTTTAAACTTTCCTATAGCTCTTAAAAAATCACCCTATAGTTATTGATTAAAAGAAATATGTCTGTATTCATAAAAATATTTTAAATTTAAAAAAGGTTTGAAAAAAAAAATTTCCTATGAAAAATTGCCCTTAATAAACGTTTGTTAAATTTAATAATCGTTTATGAATACGGAGGATAAAATTTACGAAGTAGCACAATTTAAAATTAACATGTAAAAAAACCAAATAAAAAAAAATCAATAGCTGGACTCAAAAACGCAGGCACATTGAACAAATGTTCTAAATAAAGAACCATTGTACGGTGGATATTGACTATATTATTATTATATTTTTAATCCAAATTTTTAATATTTTTAATTAGGCTTAAGTTCATGAAATTTAATTTTTTATTAAATTATTTTTATGAAGAAAGGAATTTTACAACATGAAAATTAATTAAAATTGTTATTGATAATCTTTCATTCTTGACGTGGCTGGGGCTCGAACCCCGGCCGGCAGGTTACCATGACATGTTTCGATTGCAACCACTCAATCTCCTCACATGGATTTGCCGTCTTACACTCGCAGCCATCGACGGCTGCTGACGTCAATAGTCAAACATCAATCCTTAAACCAAATTGTATTCTAACATTTGGTAGATCGAAATTTGCTTTCCTGAATGATTATCCATTTTAATTGATTTTACATGTTTTTTCCTTACTTCTGTTTTTTCGTACTTTTGTCAAGAATTTTTCTTGAAGTCCAAGTACATTTTTTTTTTGTTTTTTCATTTTTTCTTTCTCTTTTCTGTTGACCTTTTTCAGCACAACTTTAAGGACAAATGTACACATAGAGCTCGTGCCTTAGCTTTAACAATAATTAGTATTGTGGTTATTTTGTTGAACTATTTATAGTTTTTAATCCAAATTTTTAATATTTTTAATTAGGCTTAAGTTCATGAAATTTAATTTTTCATTAAATTTTTTTTATGAAGAAAGGAATTGTACAACATGAAAATTAATTAAAATTGTTATTGATAATCTTTCATTCTTGACGTGGCTGGGGCTCGAACCCCCAAAATGTACTTGGACTTCAAGAAAAATTCTTGACAAAAGTACGAAAAAACAGAAGTAAGGAAAAAACATGTAAAATCAATTAAAATGGAGAATCATTCAGGAAAAGCAAAATTCCGGGTCACTCAGAGTGCCCGGGTAATCTAGTGGCAAATGGGCTGGCCAAACAAGGTGTTCGCATGGATGACATATTCATCGATCAGTTTGTTGGTCTTCAAATGGCTCACTGTAAATTACTTATCAGGCGCGAGTCTTATAGAGTTGCGCAGATGCGGTGACTAGTGAGTCCACCTGCTTGATATCCAGGCTACTATGGCCTGGTTATGATGAACGGAGGACAAGCTCTCTACTTAGGTTCAAAAGGGACCATATTAGGACAGTTGTATCGGTTGTTACTGGGCACTGGCCGGTAGGGACTCATGCTGAAAGAATGGGTCTGGAATTTAATGACTACTGTAGAAGTTGTCAGGATGAGGAGGAGAAGGAGACTGTGCTTCACTTTCTCTGTCAATGCCCTGGGTTGCGGGGTATTAGGGAGGAGTGCCTGGGGAAACCGGCATTTGCCTGCCTAGAGGATCTATCCAAGATAGAACTGAGATCGCTGATTCTCTTCATTAGGAGGACGAAGTGGCTGGATTCTGCAGTGACGCCATCTGAGTAACTGCTCTATAGGATGGGCATTGGCGTTGGGTATTATAAAGGGACCAATAAAGGATACAAGTGAGCTGTCTGTTGATAGCTGCCCATGGAACCTAACCTAAGATATGCATTTTGATTTGAACACCCATTTTCATAATAAGCCAGAATAACTTTAACACGTTGCTCGATGGTTCGAATTGAGTTAGTCTAAAATTGAGAAATGTCAAATGAAATGCAGAAAAAACTTGACGTTAAGATGTGGTTCACATTCAACATCGGCCCTTAAAATTTAATCACCCTTTACTTTCAAACCTAAAACTTATGCTGTTCTTCTGGAAAATCACAGATATAAAGCCCTCATAATCTAAGCAAATGTTAATTTGCAAATTCTACTTTTAAAGTTTATTTAATATTTATTAAGTTTAATTGCCATGCTATTTATTTAAACAACTTTTTGCCGTTCAAAAAAATCCTGGTTTTCTTTATTTTTTCAACCGTCGAGACTGATTTTAATCAGTAAAGTGTGTCTACTACAACTACGAAAGTCGCTACCAATGTACAAACATAAAGAGAGATAAAGTTTTATTTTTAGCTTTGTAAATATTAATTTTTAATTCAAGTGTATCTCTCTTTGCGTTGCAAACAGGCTGTTGCAAGGCAAGGTCAGTTCCAATGTTTCCAATGGCATGAGTTGTAATTAACATTTTTTACTATTTACATTCGTTTATACATTTTTTTTCAAAATTAGTTTTCTTTTTTTTCTTTGCAAGCAGCAACTTTTATCAGGACTGGCAGGAGGGGTATGGAAAAAAGTAAGAAAAACATTTCGTTATTTTCTAAATAAACTAACGAGTAAATGGAACTTTTATTTGCTTTCAAATAGTTAATGATTTTTGTATAAAGACATTTGAAGAGGTATAGATTAAGTAGACTTTGAGAAATACACTTAGCTAAAGAAGGACTCAATTAGTAGTTTTGCAGAAAACAAAAAAGAAACAAAAAGTTCAGAAAAACTTGTTTTAATGACTTCAATAAAAGCTTTTACATGCATTTACTTATTTAGGCTTTAAATAAGAAAAGCAATTAGTGAAAGCAATTTATTTTTTTTGTTTGAAAATTACAAAACCTTTGTTTTTTGTTCTCTTTAATTCTTATGCTTTTTTTGTTTAGAATTATAAAAAATTTACAAATAAACTGCATAATTTTCTTAGTGCAAAATTTTTTATTATAGCCGCTACTCCTAAATACATGCTACAATTAATAAAAAAAAAATTATCCTTAAAGGCCGCTTTATAATGTTAAATATTATTTTAATACTTGAAATATGCAACTAATTGTTTTTATTTAACCATTACGGTTGTTGTGTTTATTTATTCTAAAACCCGCATTGTTTCATCCTCTTGAAAAAGGAATCGTTTTTATTGCATGTTGTTTTATATTTATTATTATTTGCACAAATATTTGCATTGTGGCTTATTTCCTAGATTTATTTAATTTTTTTTCTCCATTATTTATATTTATTTTCATTTTTTATTTCTCAACCACAAAAACAACATTTGTGCATTCCTCTAAACTCGACTACAAATCGCCTCAACCAACAAAAGCCGCTTTATATGCTTGTTTATTTAAGTTTTGTTTTTACTCCTTTGCTGCTGCTGTCGTTGTTGTTATTTTTTTTATTCGTTTTTATTTTGCATTCTTCTACACATTCAAACAAATTTCCTGCATATCTTTAGGCTTAAAAGCTTTTAATAAAATAAAAATCACCAACGGTACTTTCTGATATTGGGTAGGGGTAATCTAGCTACTAAGATTTTTTTATTTAGATGTTTCAGGAAATTCTCTGATTTTATAAAGAATAAGGAAATGCTCTTTTTATTTTCTTAAAAAAAAAAAAAAAAATTAAGCATATCTTGCGGATCTGTACTCAAAAATTATGAACCTTTTTTTTGTGGCGATTAACTCGAAAATGTTCCCTAAGATCTAGGGCAGTGATAGCGACTCCATAGCCTCGCGAGGCAGTCAATAATCGTATTTTTCACACAGACACGGTCGGCAATTCACATGTATCCCTGCAAATAAAATTGGACCACCTGATCCATTTTTATAAAATGGACTACTCCATGGACTGGTCCGATGTAATGCAAGCATGGACCATGTCATTGTTAAAAAATGTTTGTAGTGAGACGACATGTCTTCGTTTTTTAACGACATGCTTTCGTTTTTAAACGACTTCAAAACTAATCCTCTTGAGTATACCATGGAGTAGTTTTAAAACTACTCCTTAGTGGTCCAAAGGTGGGTTATATGGTCCTCTCCTAGGACATCGTAATGTTAAATAGACCAGGTTTTTTCCATACGTTTGGGTTAGTTTTGGAGTAGTCCTGGTCCCTTGTGGACTACTACAACAACTTGGTTCGTATCAAAACATCGGACTATCATCAGCCTCTGCGACCGCACACAAGCACATAATATCTTTGTGTGCGTGCGTTCGGGGCTTGGTTAGTTCGGGGCTTGGGTATCACTGATCTAGAGTTATTTCACCTGATATATAAATTCTCGTGAGTTTTTAGCAACGTTCTTATGAGCGCACGAAGAGCTTGTGGTTTCTGTACGTATCGTACACCAAATCGGAATCCGTCACAACTCAACATGCATAAATGTTCGGGAGAGCAAACCAAAAAAAAAAAAAAAATGTTTTTAACAACATGGTCGTAATATTATAATCAAACTAAGTTTCACAGTTAAGTTATTTTTCTAGGTTAAGAAGACCAGCGATGCAAAAAAAATTTTCGTTGTCGTTAGAGATTTGATTTGTGAACTGTGCCCATGTTCTGTTACTCTCGCGACGAGAATCTTTTCGATTGAAATGTGCGAAATGAAACAAAAAGGCCATAAATTGAAACTTTTTTTGGCGAGTACTAGCTGCCACGTTAGAAAATTACTTGCTAATTTACAGAAAAAGTGTGTCTGCAATAAATTTGTGAGAAAAGTTCCCGCAATGAAAACTCACTATTAAAAAAGGGGCGAGAAAAAATTTTAACACTAAAAAACAATAATACAAAGAATAATAGTAACAATATTTTGTTCTTGGGACATTTTTTTATTGTTTAATTATTTTGCTTTTAACATTTTTATAAAATATACGAATGTTTTCAAAGCTCTTTTGCAAACAAAAAACTTTAAAGTCGCACTTTACATTATTTGATATAGCGACGGTTGTATTTTCGCCGCCGTCTTGAAAATTTTTAAATCTGGCCCCAATCGAATTTTATCGGTTGAATGTACGATCAAACAATTCGGTTACAATTACTAAAAATTTCGTTTCTTAATATAATATTTTTGATAGCAACATTTGAACTGTCACACTATCGCTATCAGTTATAACCACAGATATTATTAGTTTCTAGTATGACTATTAGAAAACAAAAACATGCTTATACCCGAATATATGATAGATGGAACTGAATTAACACGTAATTGGTGTTCATAACAAAAGATTTGATTGACATAACAAATATATTTTTCCCAAAGGTTGCATTAACCATTTTCGCGATTTATTAGAAAGAAAATCAAAATAATTCCAATAACCTCCATTTTTTGTGAGTATATTTATTAAAATAGTTTATTTATGTGCCGTATATTTATTCCCCCTTATCGTGTTTGGCGAATTTTTGGTAATAGATCAAAGAGAACGTGAACTTAAATCTATTACAATTCACAGGCGTATTTTAAACTCGCCAACCATTTAATGTTATAAAATATCGGGTGATTTTTTAGCTATTATCTTTTTGGCAACACTGGTTTAAACAGCTGACGCACGTTTCGTGTTTTGTGTCAATGTCAAACATCTTCAGTTTGGTCTGTAATTTAACCATGAATCGTCTTACAAGCGAACAACGCTTGCAAATTATTGAATTTTATTATCAAAATGCGTGCTCTGTTAAGAAAGTTCATCGCGAGCTTCTTCCATTTTATGGTCAGTTTAATCGACCCGCTGAAGCGGCTATTCGGCCTATTGTGACTAAATTTTACATTGTTGGACATTAAACCACCAACACGCTTATGAGAGTGCGAAGTGAAGAAAATATCGCAGCTGTATCGGCCAGTGTTAATAATGACCATCAATTATCGATTCGTCGCCGTTCGCAGCAATTGGGCCTCTGTTACTCAACAACGTGAGATGATATCCAACTTTTTTTTGCCCAAAATGCAAGAGCTTGACTTGCATGACATGTGGTTTCAACAAGACGATGCCAAATGCCACACAGCACGCTAAACAATGGACTTATTGAGAGGCGAGTTCGGTGACCATTTTATTTCACGTTCGGGACCGGTCAATTGGCCGCCTAGATCGTGCGATTTAACGCCTTTAGACTATTTTTTGTGGGGCTTTGTTAAAGCTCATGTCTATACACACATGCCCGCTTCAATTGACGCATTGGAAGACAACATTGAAGCATTTATTCATGAGATACAGGCCGAAATGTTGGAAAGAGTATGCTAAAATTGGACTAAGCGGATGGACCATTTGAGGCGCAGTCACGGTCAACACTTGCATGAAATAATCTTCAAACATTAAATTATATGGACCGTGCTATCGATTCAAATAAAGATTTCATGAATTTTTCTGAATTTTATGTGTTTTTTTTTAAACTTTCCTATAGCTTTTTAATATTTTTAATTAGGCTAAAGTTCATCAAATTTAATTTTCATTAAATTATTTTTATGAAGAAAGGTACTTTACAACATGAAATTAATTAAAATTTTTTGATAATTTTTCATTCTTGACTCAATCTGGGCTCGAACCCAGGCGTTTTTACGGACAGGTTACCCTTACATGTTTCGATTGCAACCACTCAATCTCTTCAGAGGGCTTGCCGTTTAACACTCGTAAGAACGCCTGGGTTCGAGCCCAGCTGCAGTCAAGAATGAAAAATTATCAATAAATTTTAATTAATTTTACGTTGTAAAATTCCTTTCTTCATAAAAATAATTTAATGAAAATTAAATTTGATGAACTTTAGCCTAATTAAAAATATTAAAAAATTTGGATGAAAAACCATAAATAGTTCAACAAAATAACCACAATACTGTTTACTTTCCTATAGCTCTTAAAAAATCACCCGATACATACATACATTATTTATCCGACCAACACAGACAATGTTGAGAACATCGTGGGCCTACTTCCTTAAACGGAAAGAATTGTTATCGCCGCTAAAAGAGTTGCAATTAGACCACGCGGGCAGTGTTGAGGAACTGAGAAAGCAGTGGGCTAAATTCATAAGTGGCGAACATGACGAGCTTGAAACACAGCGCCTTTAAGAAATCCAAATGATGCAGGAAGCAATAGGTGGCCTATCCTCGCCCAAATTCCTAGTGACCCCGGAGCTGAATATTGTGGTAAAATCACCGGCAGAGGAGTACTAAGATGACTCACCCCTCGATAGCATCTACAGCCGCCCAGTCCAAAATGGATTTGATGGTTGAGCTCAGAAGGTAAAATATAGTGTTTCACTGGACAAGTGATCAATTGGAGTCTATAGAGCGTGCCGAAAAGTTAGCCCACATGTACGATGTTGATCGGACCAAATGTTTTTTAAATATGATATTAAAACTTATTTTATTAAATAACACTACGTGACAATTTTTTGACCAAATGAATTTGACACCTAATCTAAAATTGTCCGCTGAATCCGAATATGAAGTCAGAATTGTCAAAAGTAGAACAGTTTTCGAGATATAACCGCTATTTGTGTTTTTTAAAAAGATGCTGTGACTGAAATGCAACTATCCAAAATACAAAATTTTAGCCTATTTCAATACGAACATTTTGAAAAGTTACAGAAGATTAATTGGACTAACCCACAACAAATTAATATACAAAGCTAAATTTTTAGTAACAATAAATATTAAAAATTGCTTGAAACTATTGAATTTCTATGTGGGTTAACTAACTAAATCTTCTGTACCTTTGTCATTTTTGTACCAGTCTATGTCTTGTTGGGCTCAAAATATTCATATTAAAATAATCTAATCTCGCATGCAATAAAACATTAGGATTTTTAAATCATTGGTTTAAAAAAAATAACTTGAAAAGAACAATATTTAACAAAATCATAAAATGTTAAATGAAGCTTGAACTTTTGTCCCCTGTAACTCTGTCACTTCTTGACCAATCTTCACAAGCAATCCATGGTTACTTTAGAAATTTTATAACCTTTCACTAAAAAGAAAGAATAACATAATCCGTTTACAATTTTTGAAGATACTTTCATTTCAGTCACATCATCTTTTTTAAAAACACAAATAACGGTTATTTTGGAATATCTCAAAAACTGTTCTACTTTTTACATAAAGATTAGCTGCCAGATTCATTTGGTCACGACTTTGTTGAAATTTTGTCACGTAGTGTAATTTGTTTTTTTCTTTTGACAGAAAATTTAGTTTAGTACTCACAATAAACAATTGGAACTTATAACTTTTTTTTGGTTGTGAATACCATTTTCATTTGTTGTACACGAATTCAAACCATACTAATGGTGTTTTCTTTTCTAAAAAATAATGATGCATTATAGTTGTGTAATATACTTATTAGGTTACACGAACCCTTACAAAGTGATACATTTTTCAAAATTACAATGGAACAAAATAATAGCTACGTTTTACACTCAACACTAATGAGTATTTAGCGTGTTAAATATTGAATGCAAACTTAATAAAAAAAATACTTGCTTGCATAAAAAAGTACTTTACGCAGATGCAAAAAAGGGTATTATCTCAGTTATAACTGCGGGTAAGAAATGGAACAAATTTGCCATTTATTGTTGCAACATGTTTAGAAAGGAAAACGGCAACTTCTCACATTGTTGCATATATTTTTAGACTGGAACAAAAACCCGCACGAATGGTAGCATATATGGAACATTATTGTCAGAAAAGAAAACACCATAACAATCGATAATTAGCTGCAATATATGAATAAGCAATTATATTATAAAATTTATTGACAAACGCAAATTACACTATTCGTACTAATTTTTAATATCAAATGAAATAAGTTATCAGAACTAATAAAAGAATTGAAGGAATCATATTTCAGTTAGAATTACGTTTTAATAATCATTAGTAATAAAAGTCAGTTAGGTTACACATTTTTAATAATTGCAATATAATTTATTATTTCCTGATCAATATTTTATTACTGCAACCGTTTTCCAACCAATTTGTTTTCTGTGTGCACTAAATCAGGTGACTTATAAAGCGATATAGTGTTCTGTGCGAGATTTCACACAGAATCGCTAAAGAAGCATTTGGTAATAATTACAGAATCTCTTGCGTATTACCTACTTGCAAAAACCTATTATTTCAGTTGTGCATCAGCTTCGTGTTTGGCAACATTGTTAAATTCACAGGAAATGTGGCATATTTTGTTTTGCTTTAAAATTATTTAAAATAATTCAAAAGAGTTATATAAATTTAAAAGCTTAAAAAACGTCTAACGAAAAATCAAATTTTTTGCGTTATGATGACGTTGCAGCAAAATCGCAATTTCCAACATGTAAAAAAATGTTTGCTTTCTTTTTTTTCACTTTTGAATAGCTAACCAAGGCGAATTTATTACAGGTGGTCTTAAAAGCCCTGCTGTTATTAGCTAAAATCACTGTTGGATGTCAAAATTTTGTTTTTTCTCATTTATTATCTTTGTTTCTGTTTTGTTTTATATCTGTTTTTGACATTGTACAATGATTTTACAAAAACAATTTGCTTGTGGTTTTTGTACGAGTTGTACTTGTTGTAGTACCGAGATTACCTGGGATGAATTCGCCTTGTAGCTAACTCATAATATTTCCAACATATGTCATCCTACATAACCAGTGTTGCCAAAACTTGGTGACCAAAAATAGTTAAATTTACGGAAAAAATGGCTAAAAATGGGCTAAAAAGTGGCTAAAAGCTTTTTTAAATAAAAACACATTAAAATTCAATAATAAAACAGAAATAATTAATTTAAAGTTGTTTACGATGAAATTGTGAGTTAAGATCAATTTGTTTGATAAGAATAAACGTAAATTAATATTAAAAATAAATCATCGAAAAACTCGATGTCGTTATTGTTCATCTCATAGGAATCACTCATTAGTTTCAAATAATCATAAGCTTTAAATAATTTTAAGGTAAATCATAATCACGACAACATTAACCCAACCTTTAAGGTCCAGATCTACAATAAAAAACAAGTAAGAAAGTATAGTCGGTTAAACCCGAATTTATGATACCCTACACCACATTAGAACCTTTGCACCAAATTTTATCAAATAATCTCTTAACTACGACCTGTATTTGGCGCACAAGGTTTACATGGACAGCCAACCAGCCGGACAAACATCGTTCCTTTAAATTTTATGGCTAAACAAGTTGAAAAATGGCTAAAAAAATGGCTAATGGCTAAACTCATTTTTTAATGGCTAAATAGGGCGAAAAATGTCTAAATCTAGCCACTAGATGGCTAAATTAGCAACACTGTACATAACACACCCTCGTAATGTGTTAAATGATCACCAGGTAAACCAAAAATATGCAATTGCATGTTTTTCCTTGTGTGACCAATGAAAGCAGAAACGCTATATTTATCAATTTTAAAGCTTTTTATGAATTTTTGCATCGATTTGTTAGTGCATATTTTTGCATATTTTACCGTTTGGAGCATTTTTTTTTGCATAATTTGGATGAAATAACCCTTTTGCAGCATTTTTTTAAGTTTTTAGCGCATATTTTGGTTTTTTGAGGCATATTTTGATACATGTTAAATTTTTTAGATGCCTTCAAGAACTTTCGCAACATATAAAAAAAAAGTTTTATTTGTTTTTGGACCAATATTTTTGTATATCGACTCAGAATCACTTTTTAAATCGATATAACGATGTCTTTCCGTCTGGCTAGCTGTCTGTCCATGTCCACCTTGTACGCAAAGAACAAGTTGCAATCTTGTAGATAATTTGATCAAATTCGAAAAAATTAACGTGGGAGTTATTTCAATTTATTATGGTTTTCGGTGGTATTTCATTTGCTGTGGGAGTTATTTCATTTTCAATTATTTGCAATTTCTTAAAATTGTTTAACATTTTAAACGGTAGCTAGCTTTCCCTCAACAATAAATTTCAGTGGATTTATCATGTATGAAAAATTGGGAATTTAGCACGTGATACGGATATCGTATTAATAATAAACAATGTATTCCTGAAAATAACTTTAATTTTATAACGGGATAGTTTAAACAGTTGCTGCTTATACATTTGCAATATTTGGAAAAGGTAAACGTGAAAAGAGGGAGAGTGAAGAAGAAAATCCTTGCAACCGGCTGAAGAATGGATATACAAAGAAGCTTTAGTCAGCGAAGCCGGTTATACGATAGAGGAAATAATCCTTGTACAAACGATTGTGGCTAATGTATGGTTAGTGAATCAAATACTCTCTTTTTGCCATGCAAGCACCTAAAAACTTGCAATAGCTGCAGCTGCTAGTACAAGAGGTCAGTATACAATAAAGTGCCCCATTTGTTGTCAAAGTGTCGAGGACTCAATGTTAGCTTTTTGGTAACCTGATATGTAAATATTCAATTAAAACGAATATATCGGGTGATTTTTTAAGAGCTATAGGAAAGTTTAAAAAAACACATAAAATTCAGAAAAAAAAAATCTTTATTTGAATCGATAGCACGGTCCATATAATTTAATGTTTGAAGATTATTTCATGCAAATGTTGACCGAGACTGCGCCTCAAATGGTCCATGCGCTTAGTCCAATTTTGGCATACTCTTTCCAACATTTCGGCCGGTATCTCATAAATAAATGCTTCAATGTTGTCTTCTAATGCGTCAATTGAAGCGGGCATGTGTGTATAGACATGAGCTTTAACATAGCCCCACAAAAAATAGTCTAAAGGCGTTAAATCGCACGATCTAGGTGGCCAATTGACCGGTCCCGAACGTAAAATAAAATGTTCACGGAACTCGCCTCTCAATAAGTCCGTTGTTAAGCGTGCTGTGTGGCATGTGGCACCGTCTTGTTGAAACCACATGTCATGCAAGTCAAGCTTTTGCATTTTGGGCAAAAAAAAGTTGGATATCCTCTCACGGTAGCGCTCACCATTCACAGTTATGTTACGATTCGCATCATTCTTGAAGAAGTACGCTCAATGATGCCACCAGCCCATAAACCGCACCAAACTGTGACTTTTTCTGAATGCATTGGTAGCTCTTGCAATTCTTCTGGCTGATCTTCATTGCAAAATCGACAGTTCTGCTTATTAACGTACCCATTGAGCCAAAAATGAGCTTCGTCGCTGAACACAAGAAGCGCGCGATGAACTTTCTTAAAAGAGCACGCATTTTGATAATAAAATTCAATAATTTGTAAGCGTTGTTCGATTGTAAGACGATTCATGGTTAAATCATAGACCAAACTGAAGATGTTTGACAGTGAAACAAAACACGAAACGTGCGTCAGCTGTTTAAACCAGTGTTGCCAAAAAGATAATAGCTAAAAAATCACCCGATATGATAAATTTCTTTGGGAGTTCTTTCATTTTTATGCCCTTATTTTATTTCTTTTCGATGGACTGTTTTTGGAAGTTATTTCATTAATGTCTTTAGGAGTTATTTCATAATGAAACAAATCCCAAAAGTTGGGTTTAATTTGATTTTAGACTTGGAAATTATTTCATTTTTTTGGGTTTTATATCTTTTTTCCAGTTTGGGACTTATTTCATTTATTTTGGGATTTCATTCATTGTGAGTTATTGCACTGGGACTTATTTCACCTGGGGTTTATTTCACAGAGCCATTTTTTGGATTTTTACACCCAATTCACACGTTCACACATAAAAAAACAATGATTTGATTAACCTTAAAAAGTATACTCGGAAAAACCTCATGTATTTATACGACGATTTTTAATCAAAAAAATTGTCATAATGTTTGGTTATGATTTGAAACCACTGTGTGAATTGGCTATCAAACAAAAAAAAAATTATTTTAGTAAAAACAGAAATTTATTGTTAAACATTACATGTTATTTAAAGATTTTCAGATTCATAATAAATTATTTAAAACAAAAAAATTAAGAATTTACTTTTCCCCCCAACTTCTATAACTACAATTTTATGATCTGGCTTAATGCATTGTAAATAGGTTTTGTATATTTGTTCTTAACTTCCTTAAAAACTATTTAGAATCGGGTATTAATGTGGTGCTGTGTGTGTGTGTGTTTGTGAAAGTATTTTTAGCATTGGGTTATAAAAATATCGCTCTAGCAGTAACAAAAAAAAAGTTGCCGTTAGGTCAGTGGCTTTTAGTTTTACTACGCTTTGTCATGCATGTTATCACAAACAAGGGTGAACCGAAAAAGGAGATTATTTTCAAAAAAATTCAATTTGGTTGAAATAAACATTATTATTATTTTTTTGAAGAAAAGCTTAAAAAAATTTCCGTCAAACCCGACTACTTGCCAAAAAAGAAAGCCACAAGTATTTTGTGTATTTTTCCATAAACTTCTTTTGGTTTTTTAGGTATACCCTTCTTTTTTATTCTTGTTATTTAGTTGGTGTTTTTTTTTTAATTTTTTTTAAAGTACCAAATACTTTAATGTATGTAAGAAGAACATTTGGTTGGCATGTTTAAATGTTTATTTTTGTCCCTCTATCTATTTTTTATAGTGACATTTTTTTATTTTTTGCTTTCCAAAACGCCTTATTTTACTGAATGCGCATGTACATTTCCGGGATATTTTAATGCATTTGCAAAATGTGTGTTTTTTTTTTGTAATTTTATTGCTCAAAATGTCTTGTTTTTGTTGTTCGTTAAAGCAAAAGTTTTATAAACTGAAAGTTTAAAGAAATGAAAGGACATTTCATTTTAAATTAACTGTAAAGTTATTGTATTTAAATGAAAGTTCTAAAGAAATCTGAATAAGAATTTTTAAATATGGAAAACTTTAAACAGGGTTAAAATATCGTTTGACACAAGATTATGAAAATGGAATATTAAAGAATTTTTTTTTTTTTATAATTTTAAATAAGCTGAATTTAAAGATTTTTGGAAATAAACATTTTAAAAAGTTAATTTTAAGGCTCATCTATAATATGCACGAGGTCGCTTAAGTCAACATAAGCAACTGTGCGAATACATAAAAAATATGTGAGGCCAACCTTAATGTACTTAATGAAACGTTTCGTCAAGATTCGTCAAATCGTCAGCTTATTATTGGATTGGCCTACCGACCATTTAAAAAAAAATTGATTTAAGAAAGGTGTATACACAGAAGGAAAAGCACTCGCGATAAATCAAGTTTTTTATGCTTACTTTAAGTACAAGTCGTACTCAAAAATTCAAGTACGAATAACACTAAAACGTACTCAAAACAATCCTAAATGGGATCACTTTCGAAAATCAATCCCGGAATTTCTTAAAATAAGTATAAAATTCTTAAATCAAGTAAAAAAAAAAAAGATTAAGCTTTTCGTTGTGTTTAACCCTCCGGCTTACGCATGTTTTAATTTTCTATAAACATTGAAAAAGGTCTGCTCAGACTCATGTGTACCACGAAGGGTTAAAAAGTAAATTTGAACTCTTGCTTCTCATTTAGTTTATGTTTTTGGTTAAATATGAACATTCGATTTCTAAAGCAAAAGCCATAATAATTTGTTCTTTCTAATTAGGGATAAAATCAACTTTATAATACTTGAATCAAGCGCATTTTGAGATTGATTCAGTCTTAGTTTCACTTAAATCATTCTCATTTTCGGATTATTTCAAGTACGAAATCGGGATTTAATATGGATAATTTAAGTATTTTGCGATTGAAAATCCGTACTTGAATCAATCTTTCTTTACTTGATTCAAGAAAATCCGTACTCACCGTACTATTAATTTGAGTACGGATTGATTTGAGTACGGATGGATTGATTTTTCTTGTGAGTGTATATATTTTGTATACCCCATTTCTGAATCCAAAATCTTGCTTTGCTTCATTGCCGTAAGAAAAAACAAAATAGTTAAAGCTTGCTTCGCTTTTTTCCCGTATGAAAAAAAGTAGTTTAAGTAAAACAAATGTCAATAAGACAATACACAGCAGTAAGTATACGTATGCAGCACAAATAGCTTCACAAAACAATTGTTTTCACTTTCAATAAAATGCTAATAACTTCTAACTTCGTTCATGACCCTAAACAAAAAATTAACATTTTTCTTCAAAGCATATGTCGGAAGCAGTGGTGAACATACACAAAATTGTAACATTGTCGTTTTTTTCCATTTCGACTTTTGGGCATATGCGCCAAACCAATAATGAGCTGACGAAGTGTCATTTGCTTAAGCAAAGTGCAAAGCTGAATGCACATTCCATACGGAATGAGCAGATTGCGTATTGTAAAAAACAAAAAAAAAAAAAAAAAATAAAGAAAATCAAGAATTTTAGATTTAAAATTTTGTATCCATTTTTTTGTTTATCAATTAGTACAACAACCACCCCCACATTTGTCTTTAAAAAACTAAAAGACTTTTTTCATTTGCTTATGCCTTTGACAGACTTTTCATTAATTTTTAAAAGCAGCTGAAGCTACCTTATGCACATTATGTCTTAAGGCTCAAACTTAATATCAAACCATCCGTACTCAAATCAATCCGAAGGGGCATTAATAGTACGGTGAGTACGGATTTTCTTGAATCAGGTACAGAAAGATTGATTCAAGTACGCGATTTACTTAGCTTATCCATATTCAATCCCGAATTCGTACTTGAAATTAATCGAAAATGAGGTTGATTTTATTAAAGCTAAGATTGAATCAATCTCACAATTCGCTTGATTCAAATATTATCAAGTTGATTCAATCCCGAATTCGTGCACTCACAATATTTTGAACGTAAAATTAACTGATATTGTAATCAAGGCGAATTCATACAAGGTGGTCTTATTTTGAAAATGGATACAACACTGTAAATTACTTTAACGTTGTGTCAAAATTATACAACACTGTAGTAAACAAATTAGCTGTGTGTCAAAAATATATGCTGTCATATTTCATTTTGTTTTTAATTTTAATTTTAAATCTTGTTTTGTGGAATGCAATAATTTAAAAATGTGTTCTTAGAAAGTCTGAGTTCATACGGCTCATGTCTTATTGACAAGATTCTTCCTTTTTCTTCTTTGAACATGAACTGGCGTTCAAATGAATCATGTCACGTTGACGACATGTTTTTTATTTTGTTTTAATTGATATTGAAAACAAAGTTAAACAACGAATAAGAAAGCTAAACGTAAAGACAGTACATGCATCTGTGTACTCGTTTCTTTTCCCCTCGTCCCTCTCGCCTATAAAGTAGCAATCTTGTCAATAAGACATGAGCCGTATAAACACAGACAAAACCTTATTTGCAAGAAGTTTTGCTTTTTTTATTTAAAAAAAAGTGCAGATGAAGCAGACCGATTGCTAATGGAATCTTTTTCTGATAAGGTTTCATTGTATTCACGATTAAAAGTTTTAAACCTACATAGTTTTAAGAACTCAATGGAAAAAGAGTATGTTTATACCCTCATCACAATAGTGGAGTTTTTAATTGTGTAAGAGTCTACTAGGAATCTCATGAAGAGCGTTTTTTATCGTCGAAGAGCTCATTTTTAAATCGTAAAAGATTCCTCGCACGGAAGAAACTGTTGCACAAGCTGATTCCTCTGTGAGATACTTCTACAACACAGAGAAAGACGCTTATATTAGGCGTTTGAGATGTGTGTTACGATTATCTCACGAGTCTTTCAGAAAGCATGTCAATATTCGCATGAGTTTCATGCAGGAAATATTTTACAACTCGTGAAATGCTCAGCCGTAAAAATTTCTCATGTTTTTTTTTCATGTCAGAAAATCTTATTTGAAAGATACTTTTGTTTTAGTGAAATTGTTTTGACAATGGAATTTGCATGTTTAAAAAAACGCTCTCATTAAGGAAGCTCAGTAATTGTTATATGACTCATACAGGGAGTCTCAAAAGATTAATTCGATGATGTTTTAACGAAGGATGAACTAAGTGTAACATTGTAGTTTTTGTACTCTTGAAATAATTATTGAATGATAGTTAGGACTTGCATGGTTACCATTCCAAGATTACTCGTCAAATAATCATCAGAAGATTATTTTAGGAGTTGTATATTAAATACCATCGCCTACTAAACAGCCTATGCTAGCTGGGATTCGTTTGTGCAGATGTTTGTAGCACCTTCAAATATTGTTCCTAGAGAATCCTTAAGTATAATCTCAGAATCACTTTCTGAGCCGATATAACGATGTTCGTCAAGCTGGAAGTACTCCACTTCCTTCTTTTTAGGTTTTAGGTTTTGCGTGCATGTGCGTGATTCATTTTAAATTTATAATTTAAAAAAAAAAAATCTTGAAATTTATTTTGAATTTCAATAAATATTTAAATAGAAATGTCAAAAAAAAGTAACGGCATATCATTTTGACACATAGTTAGTTATCAGCTGTTGCTTACGTAGCAAGCCAAGGTCACCTTGTACGAATTCGCCTTGATTGTAATATAAATAAATGAAAATTCAGTTAAAACCCGGTCTACTTATTTTTCATTTATTTTTAACGAAAAGTTCATTTAATTTTTACTGTCAAAGATTCAACTCCATGTTTCGTAAAAACCAGGGCTGTGGAGTCGTCCAGAAATAGTGATAACTCCGACTCCATACGCTGAAATTTTTTAAGCACGACTCCGGCTCTACTCGGACTCCTACTCTAACCCTGATACTAAATGTATATGAGACTGGTCCTTTTTTGACCTTAAACCTTTTTTCAATGCAGTACCTTTTAGGTGGTTAAATATAGCAAAAAAAGATTCTGTAAAAATTTTAAATCGATATTTTAATTCTACACGTGCCGCATTGACCTTAAGTATATGTAGTTATTTACATATGAGTAGGTGATATGCAAAACTCGTTCTATACACTTTATTCGAATTTTGGGAAAATGCAAAAAACATATAGCGCCCGATTTAATGGAGCAAATTAGTTGAATTTTTTGATTCTGAAGTGTTATGTCATTCTTGATTAATAACTCTACATTTGAAAAATGTAAACCAACTGAAATCTAGAAACATAATAGATTTAATTTTGAAACGAAAGAGTTTTGTAACGAATTTTCGAAAGAAACGAGTTTTGCTACAATCCATATGGAATCGAACTAGCTTTGCAACACACTATAGCCCACCAGGAAAATTAATCATTAAGCCTTAGTATGTTTTGAAAGTTATATTAATTAATTAAAATTATGCGAACAGTGCTAAAAAATTTAACAATAGTTCTGTAGGGGAAAGATAAACTACAGCCAATTACATCTTTTTCAAAATACGTCTTTTATACTGTTGGAACCAGAATTTTTCCTCTATCGATGTGTGAATTCCCATGGGTATTATCTAATGTAGTTTTCGATATAGGAAAGTTGAAAACAACAGCAAGTCCAACTTGCTTGGACGTTAAGGGCATCCGGTGTAGTTAGTGTTGTTTACCACTGAATGTGTAGAGGCAAAGAACATCAGGGGTCCTTTTTTGTAAATTGTGAAGTGAGGTCTTTTGTTTTTAATATAGACTAGCACACGGAATGTACAAGCCAATTGCTGTATTTACACCAACTCTTTACATACCAAATTTTTTCTTTACTGATTATTTTAGAAATTAGCGTTGTTTTACGAAAGGTTTTTTTTTTGAGAAACATACATAATCTACCATCTTCTAAAAAACGAAATGTAGTGGATTTGAAACTGAAAGAAATTTGTAATTGAATTATTTTAAAAATTAATGTAGTTTTCCTGGTCATAGAATTATGATGATATTTCGCTATTCTCCAGCTGGGGAGCAAACAGCCCATATAATTCACTTCCTACGAACTTTGTTGGGGGTCGTTCTTATGGCCTCGTTTCATGTTAAGCCTGCATCAGTAAGTTCCAGTATTTTGGTAGTACGCCGTGATGTTTTTGACGGCCTCGGCGATATATCGCTTTTGGATCTCTTTGTATGTCCAATCCATCCAAACATTCTTCTAAGAATGTCGTTCTTGTTGGTTGTGCAAAGCAGATTTACAGACATCGGTTGGTAAGAACGGCCCTTCTAAGAATGAAAGTCAAATCTCCGTTTTAGTAGTTTTAAGGAGGGTAGGAACAAATTCTACTCGTGACCACAATTCGAGTCAATTCTATTATTTTAAAATTTGTACTTGCGAGTTTTATATTTAAGCTAGCCAGCACAAATTTTAAAACGATAGAAATTGTGCTGAGGAGAATAATTTTTTTCCACCCTCCTAAAAACTACTAAAATGGTGATTTGGCTTTCTTTCTTAGGAGGGCAGTGTAGACGTCGCACGGTGCTTTGTCCCCATATAACGAAGGGACATAAATAGAAGCTAGCATAAAATAGCTTAGTTAAGAAAAATATGAATTTTTGGAGAAATCGGTCCAAGGACACGCCTACCTCCGATGTGTCCTGAAATGGAAAAATGTAATTTTATCTTCAATAATGCCCACAAAACTACGAGGAATAGTCCTGCTGATGCACGAACACAACAAGCAACGTGTGTGTTAATTTTCATTTAAGTCTGAACAAGGACTCAAGGTCCTGCCATATATCCTTTTTCTTAAAAACGCTATAACACTTACAAAAATTGTCTAATTGTTATAAAATTTGGTATGAAAATTGATATTTGTTGGATAAATATGTATGCCAAATTTTGGTAGAATCGGATTATTAATGTGAAAAATACAAAAACATGATTTAATGAAAAATGAGTTAAAAACGCTTAAAATGCTCTTGTAAAAATAACAAGTCAGAAAGTATAATCGGTCAAGCCCGACCATCTGATACCCTATAGCATAGTATATAAAAATAAATTTCGTAGAGTGTAATCAAATTTCCTAGAGTGTAATCTATTTGGGCAACCATGGACCCGCCAAAACAAAATTATGTTATGAGGTTAAGATTCATTTAAAAGTTCCTTCTGCCGAATATAAGCGAAGAAACTTTTTTTCTCGCGGAAGCTAAATACGTCACTACCCTCTAGACAGCTCTGGAAGAATATAAAAAGTTTAGGTGTCCACCCGCGAGGAAACTCGGATTGTCTACTGGATCCTAACACTCTTAATGATTTTTTTTCGTTGAACAATTCAAATGATCCGGACTTGTCTACTATTCAGCCCTCTTATGTTTGCCCAAATGGATTTGATTTTTCCACTATATCTGATGATGAAGTCTATAGTACCGTGATGAGCATTCGTTCTAATGCCGTTGGTGAAGATGGTGTGTGTTTACGATTTCTGAAAATAATATAACCCTATGTTGTTGGATTTATAACGCATATCCTTAATTATTGTATCACAACTTCCACTTTTCCAAAGGTATGGAAATTTGGTAGGATTATACCGGTTACAAAAACGAACTCTCCAAATCTCCCTAGTGACTTTAGGCCAATTAGTATACTTCCTGTGCTTGGTAAAGTATTTGAAACAATAATGTCACGGCAAATAATTGACTTCATCAATGCAAATTGCTTGCTGTCCCCGTTGCAATCTGGGTTTCGGTCAAACCATAGTTGTACTACTGCTGTATTGAAAGTTCTTGATGATATCAGGCCAGCATATGATGTGTGTGATCTGTCGCTGATGTGCTTATTGGACTTTTCAAAGGCCTTCCTTAGAGTAGCTCATTCACTTCTTTGTAGGAAATTGGAATGCTTCTTTGGATTTGGTGGAAGCGCAGTGTCCCTCATAAGAAGCTACTTATCTGATCGTGTACAAAAGGTTGTTATCGGCTTAAGAGAGTCAGGTTTCAAGGATGTACATTCTGGAGTTCCACAGGGCTCAGTTCTTGGACCATTACTTTTCAGTATTTTTATCAACGATATATTTAATGTCGTTAATTTTGTTAACTTTCACGCATATGCTGATGATATCCAATTATATATATATAGTCGTATTGGTCTTGTTGATGATATGTGTTATACACTTAATGAGGACCTAAAAGCTCTTAATGAGTGGGCTATAGCTAACAACCTTATGCTGAATCCCGTAAAATCAGTTTTATTACCCATCAGCAGGATGAAACTTGATTTTAAGCAGCGTCCAATTGTTAGCTTAAGCAACGCACCACTTACATATGTGGAAAAATAAAGTACCTTGGCTTTCACATCAACTCTGCCCTGTCATGCAGTGATCATATTAATAATGTAGTACGCAGCGTGTATATGACACTACGCAACCTGCGAATAACCTCTAGTTACACACCGACAGAGATTAAGAAACGTCTGATTTTACAGTTAATTCTGCCCCTTATTACTACTTCGGCGGTGGTGTATAGCAAATTGGACTCGTGCAGTCTTCATAAATTACAAGTATCTTTTAATAATGCAACTCGTTATGTATACGGTATTCACAGATTTAGTAGTGTCTCATCCTGGAGAACCATGATTCTTGGTTGTGACTTAGTTGACTACCTTCGCATGCGAAACCTACTATTTTTACACAAATTGTTAACTGATCGCTCACCGACATACCTCTTTGACAAAATTTCATTCGGTAGGTCGGCCAGGGGTGTGACCTTAATACCCCCTCG
The DNA here is from genome assembly GCA_930367215.1 of Pollenia angustigena. Classification (NCBI taxonomy): domain Eukaryota; kingdom Metazoa; phylum Arthropoda; class Insecta; order Diptera; family Polleniidae; genus Pollenia; species Pollenia angustigena. The sequence goes on along the minus strand of OV884058.1, from coordinate 185,552,829 downwards.
TTACAACTATTTAAATTCAAGCAGATTTTTCTTCATCAATGCCATAAAGCTTTGGAACTCGTTGCCCTCAAATATAAAACTAATTGTTGACAGATGGAGATTCAGGAAAGCTCTTATGGATTATGTCTTACAAAATGGCTAGCCTTTAACTTCATCTCTCTCTTTATTATTATTATTATTAATTTTTTCCCCCACTTTTTCTTTTTTCTTTTTTCTTTTTTAATAATATTATAATTGCCAATTTATTAGTATGTACCATTTATTTTTGCTCTAATTTTTTTTTTTTTTTTTTTTTTTTTTGGTTTAATTACTAATTGTTTTGTTCAAAACTTAATTTTATAATGATATTATTATTGAATTATATTGTTACTATTATTATTGTTATTATAATTATTATTATTACTATTGGTGTTCATTATGTTATCCTCTGGACTATAAAAGAATTTAATTCTTAAGGTCCTTATAACTGAAATAAATAAAATAAAATAAATAAAATATTATTTAGATATCTTCCTCTACATATATGAGTTTTTTGGATGAGGGTTTATATGGAACCTATGCTTTATTTTAAACCTACCTGAACAACATTTTGTCATGACATAGTAGCTATCGTAAAAGTCATTGTCGCCAATTTGTATGTAAATACTAATATTTTTAAGGAAGCTGGCATTAAAAGCAATTTTTGGGAGAATGATTTGTATGGGAGCTATGTTCAAAAATAGAAAGATTCCAATAAAATTTGAGAAGCTGATTTTGATTGCAATAAAATTAGTTTGGTTTGGACCAAATTTAATCTTGCCGATGTAATAAGATGGTTTTTGTAAAATTATGGACCGATTCGTTCCATTTGCAATAGGCTTGGTCTTTGTACCAGTCGGAGCCTCTGGGACAAATTTCATCAAATTGTCTCCGAATTTGCGATCTGTATGCACAAGGTTGCATGGACAGCCAACCGGCCGGACGGACATCGTTAGATCGACTCAGAAAGTGATTCTGAGCCGAACTAACGAATTATTTGGAATTATTTCTTATTATAATCCTAATTTATTTTCTTTAAACTAATTTATTTATTATTTACATATGTTCATATTTTTTAATTACAATAAATCATCTTCAGTACTGGATTCTTCCAAAATAATATTGCCGCTCAACGAAACATTTGTTTCGTCATCTTTAACTGTTTCATCAACATTTTCTCTCAGTACTCAATTTCTCAATTTCTTCAAAAAATATATTGTTTTTAGTCTTTGGATTCGTTTTTGAAGACAACAACGGATCTGAGGAAAGTGTTAAATTAGTCATTAAATCTTTACGAGTGTCCCATCGTGAGGTTTTTCTCGTATGGGACAGTCTTGTTTTTCTCACGATTTTGTGGTTAACTTCCAATGCTTCTTCGGACAAGCACCCTGAAATTTTTTTCAGTTATTAGTTACGTTTCATTATAATTACATAAAGCCACTTTAATACCTTAATATTTCTTATTATGTTCCTAGTTTATTTTTTTTTAAACTAATTCAATCTATAAAAATTTGAGCAAAAATCACGAAAATAGCATTTTTTTTAAATACATTTTTTTTCAAGTTGTGGTAAAATTTTTTTTATTGTTTTTCTTGCAGTTATTAGAAAACAGTAGCCCGTTTCTGTATTTTTCACATCGTAAAACTTTTCGCATGAAACGTGTGAATTGCAACAAAAATAGTGTGAAATGAAACAAAAAATGGTTTTTCTCACACAAGTGTTTCTGTATCTTTTCTTTGCGGGAATTATCTGTCATTGAGTGCCCCGGAAGGCTAGCTGGTAGTAAGCTAGTCTATCAGCACCGGGGTTGTGGGTTCGATTCCCACCAGAGACTCTGGTTTCTTTCCTGCAGACAAGCGAAAAGCTTCGCGGGATTAGCTTAGGATATTAAAAAAAAAAAAAAAAAAAAAAAAAAAATTTAAATAATATTCCAGCATTAATTGGAAGGATGTGAGAAAAAGTGTTTCTGTAACAATATTTTGCAAAAAGTTTCTTACAAGAACTGTCAAAATAAGTCACATTTGAAATTGGTGCGAGAAAAACAAAATGTAGGTATTTTAAATTTAAAATAAGTTTATATGTATATCTACTATTTTTTTAAAATAAATAAAAACTAGAAGGAATTTAAATGATGAATGCATAATTTATATGATGAAAATAAACAAAACACAATTGTTTTATTTTGTTATTGCTGCCAGATAAATTTGTGTAAAAATCGTCAAATTCCTGAAAAAAATAATAAGATCGTCTGTTTTGTTTAAAATAATTAAAATTAATTTTAATCGAATTTTGTTCGATTTGTTTTAAAACAGTTTAATTAACATGCCCAGCTAGCATTTTGTATCATAATCTAATCATTTAGGAATCAGCTACACGTGCAAAATACCCGCATATGAGCTCATATATCAATCATAAATGATACTCTCGTTGTGAGAAAATGGTACCCTACAGATGGATCACCTGAAAGAATCATATGTGATACAATTTTTTATACTTTTAATGTTTGTTTTTATAATCATTATTGAATCGTTTTCGTCTCATTTTTCAATCATAAATTATATAGTCAAAGTTATATTCGAGAATACAAAGTTTATTATTAAAGTATATTTTATTCATACATACATATAAATTGTTTATTGTTCGACCTTATTTTTTTTTTAAATTTCTATTTATTTTATTAAGTCTATTTTTTATAAAATTATTTATTTTCTTTAATCCGATAACAATTTTTAGTTGTTATTTTTCCCTGAAGAATTCACACAAAGGCGTGACAAAATATCATATTGAACAAAAAATAAAATAAATATTTTTATAAAAAAAAGCCAAGGTTCCTTCACCCGGTCCTCATACAAGCAAGTATACTCTCGAAATTAAGGTTTTGGTGCGATTTTTAATGCTATGGTGAAGGGTATATAAGATTTACCATAGCCGAATATAGCACTTGAAATTGTTTTATTTAAATCATCTTGACTCAAACTTTTTTCTATATTGACTGAAAAAAGGGGAAATGTTTTAATGTTTTGAACACAGACAATTGTATTAAATAATCACGGGAATAAAAAGTAAACACTTTTCCCTCGAAATTTTGCTTTTGCCAATATATTTTTTAGAAAAGAGACAAACAATTTCGAGGACAATTTTCACAATAGGGATAAATATAAAAATTAAGGCTGCCTTGTTTCTAAAGATAGCTTTTTTTGTAATGCATAGTAACCAAACATATAAAAAGATTTCATATTGTCTTATTTCAAAGACTAAATAATATCGTCCATTTTTTAGAAAAAATCAGCAAACAATTTGCTAATTTCTGAACAATAAAATCGTTAAATCTGGCAGCCCTGTTTTTATTATATTTATTTATTTTGTTGAAGTTTCGCTTTTATTTGACATTTGATTACTGGAAATACAGAAACGAGCTACAGTCTAAATGTTCGAAAACAGAAAAAAACCCATAGACGATATTTTTCTTTGTTTTTAATATTCCATCAAAGTTAAGAAATTTTTAGAGCTTAAGTAAATAATAAGCATTTTTCAAACCATTAAAAAATATGTATAGGAGCATAATTCCCCTATGCTTATGGTTTACAATATAGTTAGGTGTTACAGAAAATGAATTTTTTACAATTATTTTCTTGAAACAATAAAAAACCAGCGGCATTTGTGATTTCAGCGCCCCCTTATGCCGCAAAATGCAGACAAACATAAACAATTTTTTATACATATTTTGATTTTTGTTGTTTTTTATTGAACGGTATAAGTTTGAATTAATATTTCACAGTATTTGTAGTTAATTGTCTTTTAAACTCCTGAAAACTATCAAAATTTGAGCAAAAATCATGAAAATAGCCATTTAAAAAAAATTTTTTTTTTCAAGTTGTGGTAAAATTTGTTCAATTGTTTTTCTTGGAGTTATTAGAAAACAGTTTTAATATTCGAAATCGGAAAAAACCCCATAGACGGTATTTTTCTTTTTTTTTTTTTTAATATTCCATCAAAGTTAGAAAATTTTTAGAGCTTAAGTAAATAATAAGCATTTTTCAAACCAATAAAAAAACACTTATGAGAAAATAATTCAATGAATTTTTTTTACAGTTAGTTCTAAATATAGTAAACCACCACAGAAAAATTTCAATCTCGTGCTTTAAAAAACAACAGTTGTACAACAGTTTGTCTGAAGCATGTAAAACTCAAGTAGTTGTTTAGCCATTTTTACTTTAAATTCTCAAACTTTGGCGCCCTCTAAAATTCTTGAAAATTCATCTGATTTATTTTGTAATCTATCGATCTGTACAATATAAGACTTGTTTTTGTTTTTTTTATTTATGTCTATGGGCCACATCACTGTGCGTCGTACGTTGTTTTTCGATAAGCCCCAGCTTTCACAACTATATAGAGGTATAGGCTTTACACACATGTTGAAGACTTGTGTTTTTATTTGTCTTGATAAGTTAGAAGACCTGCACACATCCCTCAAAGAGTCTTTGAGATGACGACCCTAATTAATGTGTGAATCTACGTCTTTCTTGGCACCGCTCATTTTGACAACTGTGCAGAATAGGTAGCAGAATGTTTCCACTTCTTCTATATGTTGTTGTTGTTGAGTGTAAGTCTAGTAGTGTGAGTGGTTATTCTCTGATATCGTTTGCAACTCAACTCAGTTGAGTTGAACCCTAAGAACTTTAAACTGAAAGTAATGAGTTACAATACAGGCTTGCAAGCTGTAATACAAAATTTCGTGTTGAATAAAAGGTGATAGGGGCAATAATTATAATTATAAACAACATAACACATTTAGCGTTCGGCTTACACACCCAGGAACGATACCTATTTTTTTAGTGTTTGTGTAAACGAACACAACCCTTAATACCGTTCGTAACTATTTTCAAGAAAGAGCCGAACATAATATAGTGTTCTGCTCTTCATTAAAAAACAGAACAATTGTAGTGATACTGTAGACCAACAATATATTTAAATGTTCTATGACGTTTCCTTATTTTACATTGATAAAGAAATGAACAAACAAAAAATTTTAGCAACGACCGCAGAACGAACTGCTTGTGTGTGTATTGTTTATATATATTATGTTTGTGTAAAATTATTTTGCTGGGTTTTTGTTTTTTTTTCGTATGTGTATTTTGTTTTTGTAAAAAATGTTTGGTTTTTTCACCAGCCAAAAGGGCGCTACGAAAACAGAAACGAACGAACATTAATGAGCTGAATCAAACCCCACTAAAGTTTGTGGTTTTATAAAAAAAGCCGAACGGAATTTAATGTTCTCATCTTTTTGTTGAGTTGGATAAGAACAGTATTATTTTTGTGTTCGAAAGATGACAAACAGGGAAACGTTGTTTTTTGTAACGATTTGCTACACAAACACTATTATCGTTTGTGTTTTCCACAAATCTAAATTTATAAACCTTAATTATAAAACTATTTTCATAATATTTATAAGGTCAATTAGTTTATATTTCATTTATTACAATCTTCCAAAACTTGATAGAAAAATTTCTTAAAAATACCTCATAATTTCTTATATAAATATAAAACCATTTTTTTTTTGTTTTATAAAAAGAAAGAAATAAACAAATCCTTTTGTATATAAACTTAATCAATGGTCATTTCTCAGCTGCTTTATTTTTCTATTCTCAAGTTTTCTCACAAGCTCAACCAGAGTTTGGAAAAGAAAAAAAAAAAAAAAAAAAAATACAAGATAAATAAAATTAAATCGCTGCACATTTCCGGAGATTTTTCACATTCATACTTTCCTAGAATAGTAACGTCATTTCCGTTTCAATTGCCGCCAACGCCACCAACAACACCGCAGCCTCCCTAACATCACACTTCCTCTCTTTCCATCTCTCTCCTTAAAACTAACACGTCACGAATGTTGTGACACCAGTTGTGAATCTGCCATAACGAAATCAATGACAAATATTTACTAAAGTGATTTATATGAAATATGAGCATTCATGATGTTCGTTGCTGCAACGTGGCTAAAGCAAGTAGCACCAAATATTTTACAACAATACCAAGTGGAACTGAAAAAAAGGAAACAAAAATTTTATGGAGTTGGTATTTAAGAAACAAAAACTAGCTCTTACAAAATTCTTTTGCTCAGCAAAAGTAAAAACCTGGCGTAGAAACTATGGATAAGAACTTTTGTCAAAGTATATTGAGGTAAAAGTGCAATGAGCAAAATGTTGTAGAATAAATACGGAGCAGAAAGGATTACGGTCGACTTTGAATTGCTTTAAATAAATAAAATAATATTAAATAATTTTAATTATTAAAATTAGTCCGATACTTTGCCTGTTCAATAACTGAAAATTATTGCTAATTGAAGCACAGCCGCGAATAGCGTTTTAAGTTACAAAATAATAATTTTTCAGGAGAGCAAAAAAACGTTTTTTGACAGGCATCATTATTTGTTTTAAACATTTTTTTTTTATTATTAAAAATAATGATAATAAAAACTTTAATGCAAAAGGATTTTAAAACATTATTCCGCACTGCAAAACCATTTCGGTTTCATCATTTTGTTAGTAACTTGTAATGTTCTTCCACTGACTGACACTTTGTACGCCATTTTGAAGGCGTTAAGGTGCATAGTTTTGGTTGATTTGATGTTTAAACTGTGTAAGAGAGTAAGGTCAACGGTTATATGCAAAAAAAACACTTATTGCGAAATGTGGCGTTTACAACGTTATTCGCGGCTGTGCTTCAATTGTCAATTATTGGTACTAGTAAGTGTGCAAGTACTTGAAAAACTTGCAAGGAGAGATTGAAAAAAGCATAATAATTTCAGAGACGAAACATTTATGCAAGTAAAATTTTTACCTGCAAGAATTATTTAAACACCTGTGTTTTTAACTAAACAAATTTTTGAAAGTTAGTTTTTCCCTGCCGTTCCCTTGTCCATCTATTTGCTTGGTTAAAATGTAAGTTAAAATGTAAGGCACATTCATACGAAATATGCATCGGAGAGCTAACGGTATTTTTTTTAAGGAATTTTGAAATTTAGATAAGTTCTAATAAAAAACGACTAGCTGGGCTCTTTAGTGTACCGTAGTGTACATGTATCAATGCTTTGACGTTTTTATTCCTTCAAAGGATACGACTTGTTTTGCATATATAAAAAAAACCCACATGTATTTTACTAAAATGTAAAATTTTAGTCGTGCTTTATTTCCAATTTTTATTCTTGATAAAAACACTGAAATTTATTGTTGATGGGATAAGCTATTCTTATGCACATTTCACTGGTTGCCTAGGCCAGATCATCAGGAAACTTCGTCCAAAGATTTTAGAAAAACTAAAGATATTAAGCAAATAAAACTGTTAAGCAAATAAGAATTATAAGCAGCAACATTACTTGTAAAATTTTTAATAATAATGAAATAAAAAACTGTTCACTGTTGTGTAATTTAAATTTTTAATTTCTTATTTAATTTTATGTTACTAGTTTTTTCTATTGCGAAATAAATGCAGCTTACATTATTTCGCAGTTGTAAAAAATTTTTGCCAAATACGTTTTGTAATTTTTTTTAAGCATTTCACGTGAAATGATGAATAGTGTACCAGACTTATGTAAATGTAAAAGCAACGTACTGAACTTTGCAAGTTGAATTCATACATGCAACCTCACAAGAGAGAAAAAAGAGGTATAGGGAGCGATAGAGTTATGCTTGCTTCAGTGTTACCGTTCGCCCGACTAAAATCGCAATTTGACCCTTTTTCAGCGGTCTGCGACTTTTTGTGAGACTTTTTTTATCACCGACTTTTGCGACTATTTTAATTTTTCTGCTACTTTTTACCCTTTTTGTTAAGATTCTTACAAAACATTCAATTTTCTTATTATTTGTATCAAAAAAAAAAAATTCGTCAAAATAGCCTCGTCAAAATTTAAAAACAATTCATAAATTATTGTTCATTTGGCAACACTTTTATTACATTTTTGCAACCTTGTCATGTATACAACGTATTTGAGGCGAATTCAGTTCAAGGTGGTGGCAAGTTTTGACAGTTCGGACCAATGTGTTTTAATTTGTCAGTGTTTTGTTAGAAATTGTTGACATTTCGAATCGTAAACACCAGCAATGCAATGCAAAAAACCTCTGTTGTTTCTGTTGGTTTTGGATTGTTGTAGTCTTAGCACCACCTGTAGTTTTCGAATCGTAAACACTAGCAAAGCAATGTAAAAACATGCAATGCTGTCATCTTTAAATTTAATAGACAAAGATATAGAAGACTGGATTCCCTGTGATGAACTTATTTCTAAATATAGAAATAAAATTTAAAAAAAGTAGTATTTATGTAGGTATGTTAAGAAAAATAAATATTGCGCCAAGATCAAACGAACGGAATTAAAGTAAAATTTTCAAGGGGCTTTAATTGGACAAGTTTAAATTTTGTCAAAAATATATTAACCTTAACTTTTTTGGCTTGTTTTTAAACAGAAATTCTACTCCTTTGACCTTGGCAGCATACGACAAATTTATTAAACTTAAGTAAATGTTTTTACTATACATGAAAACATGGACAAACATGTACATTGTTATGACATATGATAAAAATGAATTCTGCAATAAGCTTTTTGTTTCAATTGTTTTGTTATGCTTTTTATTAATAAAAAACGTTAAAAAAAGATGTGCGACTTTTATTTTCTGAAACGACTTTTTTGTGCGACTTTATTTTTATAAAACAACCTTTTGTGCGACTTTTCAAAAATTCCTAACGGTAACCCTGGCTTGCTTTGCCATTTTTTGTATGTACGTAAATGTATTTTAAATGTCAACTCTCTTTGCAAAGCTCTCTCTACCGTTACCTATATGAATTCGCATTGGACACAAGAAGACGACTAGAACAGAAAAGGAGGAAAAAAGAAAGATAGAGAACGGAATAAAGAGAGAAATATAATTCAACGGTCAAAAAAGCAAGACCTAACATAACGATTCTGTTATAGCCGTACCTAAACAAAAGCGGAAAGCGGAACGGTTTCTTACCCTTAGCTTTTACGCTGATATGCCATACCTAAACAAGAGCGTCAACGTTGTGTCACCAACAGTAGCGCTTACTTTCTTGTTTAATAAAACCTACACATTAGAAAAGAAAAGAGAAAAACCTTTAGATTGACAAAAAAAACTAAATTACCATTACCTATTACCAATAGAGGCCAACTTCACTATTAAACGGGCTGTCAAATTTTTCAATTGCAAAGCGTTGACGCCGCTTTATTTAGGGATACTTCATACGAATTGCAGGGGGGTAGCTTTAAAACCATGGTAGATAAGGCCATGATGGCATTATTGCTCAACTGAATGGGAGATAAAGCCATAATGGCCTTATTGCCCAATCATTGAGAGGTAAGGTCATATTTAAAATTTTGTGAAATGAGAGATATAGCCATATTTTTTTTTTCGCAAATGAGAGATAAAGCCATATTTTTCAGAAAATTGATATGCATGGTGTTAACATTCTGTAAAAGGGAAAATCCTTAGTTATCATTGATAAACATTTTTTTTTATTCTTGTGACGCACGCAGGAACACTTTATTTAGCGAAGCCACCTGCCGCGTCCTACTGGAGGAAAAAACCCCTAAGCACGGCCGCAGGCCGTCACGCAGAAGCCAGATTTTAATACTTAACTTTAGTGTCTCCGGAACTGAAATGAGAGTTAAAGCCATTTTCTAATATTGATAATGTGAGCTTAGGCCATGATGGCTTTATCTCCCATTCAAATGAAAAAAAAACAAAAAGGCTTCATCTGCCTATTGAATGAGAGATAAAGCCATCATGGCCTTATCTACCATGGATGGTATTAAAGCAGCCCCCCAAATTGCATGGGCATGAGCATTTTGACAGCTAGAAAACTCTTCCCGCTATTGTAGGACGGCTGTTAGTTCAATATGTGTTTACCCTCTTGTTGAAACGATAAACATATCAAGTTTTTAGAAAGTGTTTGCTCTTTGAATGTTTTAGTCGTTTTCTGTGACGTAGACCAGGCTTCCCATTATTTAATTTTATTTCATACCTTATTTCTAGTCTGCGAAATCCTTAAAAAATAAAATAAAAATATATTTGCCAAAGGAAAAATATGCGTATATTCATTTATTTAACTGAATTTATGTGTGTAATATTATTAAAATAATTTTATTTTTACTTTAAGATCTACAAACACGCATTATTGATTTTTTTTTTTAAATCAGAATCAAAATCTTCTGATAAATCAGGCAATGCAATTTTGTTTCAGATGTTGTTTGTATTAAAAAGTAATGAAGAAGATGGAATGAATTGGTAACGGAAACCTGAATTATATTTAAAGTGTGTATTTATTCTAAGAAGAGCTTTTAATAACTCAAACTGCATTCTGTTGCGAATTTTGATTTTAGTTGTATTCATTATAAAAAAGACTCGTTGAACACAAGCGTTACTTGTTGGTTCAGAAAGCATATTTAGCTAACTACAAAAAAAGCGAACTTTTAGTTAGCTTGTATAGACTAACTTAAAGCCAACTACTAAGCAATGCAAAATTTACATTAACCAAAGTGTATACACACAATGTGAATTTTAAGTAGAGAGAGCCAAGTCGATTGGCAAACAAACGGCTCCAAGACCCACAAAAGATTTAATTATTTAGGGCCATTATTACAATATAAGGAGTAGAAATTGGTAATCGGTAATGGCCAGGTTATACTATAATAAAAAAATTAAATAAAATAACTAAATACAATTTTAATAAGATAGTTAATTTAAAAAAACCAACTTAAAGTAGTAAGTTTATAGCTAGCTACAAAAAGTTAACTTTAAGTTAACGGCTAGGTAGCTAACTTTAAAGTTAACTGCAAGTAATGCAGAGTCGGACAATTGACTACTTCTTAGGACATCGCAATGTTAAAATAGTTAGTTAATTCCATATTAAAGCAATACAAGTGTCAACCACCACTACTTGAGAAATAGTTAGCTTTCAGTTAATTTAAAGTTAACTGAATGTCCGACAGGGTATCTTTATTGAAAAGGTTTCATGTCACCTGTGTCTTAATATGAAAAAAAAAACTTTAGGCTAAAAAAATACCGGAATTTGTATCCACATCTTGACCAAATCGGTCTTGCCATTGCACAAATGGCATTTATAATAATCACAGTTATCGTGGTTGGCGAATTTTAAATACGCCTGCGACTGTTTCTTAATTGATTAAAGAGAACGTGAACTTATTTCCTTTAATTTATTACCAAAGAGTCGCACGCGTATTTTAATTTCGCCAACCACGATAAGGGTGAATATAATTATAAGGATAATTCCTTAAAAATGCAAAGCGAAAATAGTGCTTTTCCCAAAAAATTCACTCGAGATTTTCACGAAATTTTAGTCCCGAATTTTCACAAAACATTCCTATTTGGGGCGAAATTCCTAAAACTGAGAGCGATTACATAGAATCAAAGAAGAAAAACTAGATTAGAAAAATGGAGAAATACTTTAACTCAGCTGTCAAAAAAATTTCACTTCATGATTGTCTTAGTAGAAGATGTGTTTACTTTACTGTTCTTAGTGCTAGGTCACACTCTTTTTAACCGTCAAGTCTGGAGCTTTTAGGAGAGAAGGAAAAAGAGAATTCCATTTATTTTCCTCTCTCTCCAAAAACTCAAAAATTGACGGCTAAGACTTGAAGAGTGTGAACCAGCGTTACCGTTGTGATACTAAAGTATCAATTTGACCCTTTTTTGACGGTGTTGATACCTTTTATGACCCTTTTTTTAAATTATACTTTTGTATCATTATCACCTATTTTGTGACACTTTTTGACCCTTTTATGGAAATAGCTCTCACATTTTGTTTTTTGTCGACACTGCGGATCAGAAGTGCTAAACAAATGTTTTCGAAATAAGCATTGCTTGATATGGAACAGACTCAAAGTATAAACTTACAATTCCATGCTTTCTTCTCCTTGATTTTTTATAGTAAAGTACAATTTCCCTAAAAGCAAACATAACTCATATAAATATTTGTTATTTTTTAGAGTGGTTTCTTTTCAAAAAAAAAAATTTTACATTTTATTAAAAAAATGCAATTTGGTGTTTTGCTCTCTTAAAGAGTAGCATGTTTTATTCAAAAAAATTCGCCCTTAATAATGGCAAAAGGTATTGAACTTTTCGCCTTCTTTTGAATCGACAGTGTTGAGAGTGCCCTAACAGGAATGAGGTAAAAATTGTTAAATTAGCTGAAATGTCCATATATTTGGTAACAGCGGTATGATAGCAAAGTCTTATATTTATTAAAAATCGTAAAAGCTTTAAAAAATCTGACACTTACAGGAAAAAATCGCTTTAATCGAGAAAATGGTTACAATTTGCGAACGATTGCAAAATTTAAAACAAACACTAGAATTTTTTGACATCACTAAATCGGAAAATTACATAAAAAATATTTAAAAATTAGCTATGTATAATGACAAAGAATAAACATTTTGTCAGGTGTTTAACCCTTATGTGCGTGGAAAAAAACACCTTCTATGGGGTGGATAGGTACCTGGGTACCTTCATGCAAATTGGATGAGAAATCTAATTTTTTGTCTTGTATTGTATAAAAAATCGATGGTTAATGATATAATATTAGAATTTTACTCTGGTTTTCCCCTTTTCATATATTTTTTAAAATCCTACACCCAAAAAAAAAAAAAATTTTTAATATAAAACACCTTCTATAGGGTGGATAGGTACCTGGGTACCTTCATGCAAATTGTATGAGAAATCTAATTTTTTGTCTTGTATTGTACAAAAAATCGATGGTTAATGATATAATATTAGAATTTTACTCTGGTTTTCCCCTTTTCATATATTTTTTAAAATCCTACACCCAGGTACCTGTTCACCCTATTAAGGGTGCAAAAACCAAATTGATATGCCACGCCCCCCCCCCCCCCCCTCCCCCAACTGATATTGTATATAAACACCTATGAAAATATAATAATAACAAAAAGTTAGGAGTTGTCATGAAATTGTAGAATTGTAGACTAAAATCTTATATAAAAAATTTCGATTTGAAAAAGCAATAGGTACACAGGTACCTGTCCACACACATAAGGGTTAAAATAGGATAGAGCATTCCATAAAAAAATTAAATTTTTGAGCTCTTCCTACCTGAAATATTATTTTTTTGTTTGCTTATAAAAAAACTTGATCTTATTTTGTTCATTAAAATGGGAAATATGTACTGCAAATAAAAAACTTGACCCTTTTTTTATTGAAATACCCTTTATTTGACCCCTTTTTCTGGAAAATACCCTTTTTGTGACCCTTTTCGAAAATTTCCAACGGTAACCCTGGTGTGAACCAGCGCTAGCTTCACCAGGGTTGTCAGATTGATTTTGACCTTTTTCGCCAAATTCAATGTCAAAAATCGTCAAAATCGCCAAAGCCTTTATTTTCAAGTTTTTGGCAGTAAAATACATATTTTTTAATTTATTAAAAATATTCTTTATAAATTCTAAAAAAATTAATTTGTTCCGTATCGCTAAAATACGCCAAAAATTCAAAAAAGTCGCCATGGTATATATTTTGCTTAATTTTTATTTAGAAAAAAGTAGAAAGAGCTAGTGAACACAAAAATGGTACGATGTTTACTACAAAAAAAGTTTTTTTGCGGCTAGTATTAAACAAATATTGGATATATTTACATTTTTATATATGTATGTAGTTGCAGTTTTATTATATATCTAAAACGCTTCACCGGCAAAGCTACCTATTTGTCTTCTTTTTTGGAATACATTGTAAGGGTTTTTCATTTATTCAACGATGGTACAAAAGAAGTGCAACTTATAACTCGTAACAACGCGTCTAGAAGTTCGTATTGCATTCTACTTCAAAGGCGAGTTGTAGTGGAGTTCATAGCTTAAGCACAGGCATTACTTATGATAATATAAAGAACATATAAAGAACAGTCAAAGTAAGTTCCTCGAAATTGTACGTACCTGCCGTTTCTTTGCAGCTTTAAAGTTTTGGCATAAACTAATTTATCTTTGCAATTAACCAACGCTAATTTTTTCATTGGGTTTCAAAAATGTCCAAAGGTATGTAAGAGTTCATAAAAATCTTTAAAATATCACTGACAACAACGTATTGTATCTGGGATAAAAATTGCCACATACATATAATGAAAAATGTCCATAGACTTTAAATATATTTATGTTAATTTCTATTTATTGATTCTTTCAAGAGCACTTTTAAATATGAAAACCCCATTTCTCGAAGATATTCATTATCTTCATCAGCCATTTGAACTTTCAAATACTGACCATACATATGAATGCCTCAAACGTCATACATAAAAATAATATAAATATAATAATATTAATATTATTTCTCAGTATTGAATTTAACGATTTTCAAAACAAGTGCATAGCTCATCAAAAATAGCCAACTTTTTTGTTAAATCGCCAAAAAATCGCCATGTCGCCAAATCAAAAATTAGGTCGCCAAAAAGTTTTAAAATCGCCACGTTTGGCGAGAAATCGCCACATCTGACAACCCTGAGCTTCACACGTACACATTTTAATTTATTTAGATAGAGTTTCCGTTCTAGTCAGTCCTCTTTGGGCTATGGTTTGTTCTGACAAAATAAGAAGCTCCACCAAACAACCTGTACAATCCAACAAATTTTGTTGAGCAAATGTATTTTTCTGATGTCACATCAATCTAATTGGGCGTGTGAAAATTGGCGACGTTTACTTAAACTGCAGGGCTTAAAAAACACTGCTATTGAAGTATTAAATATTGTCGTAGAGTTCTTTACAAATGTGCAAAATATACAACTATTAACTATCTGTATGTGGTATGGGAGTATGTTCACAAGTCTTTCCAAGTATTTAGTATTTGCCAACAGTGGAAATTGAAAAATCAAACTCTGATGCTGCTATTGTTGTTGTTGCTTTTGGAAATGTAAGTACATCTTAAAATGATAAAATTGCAATTGTTAAAATGTAATGAAGAATATAAGAATGAAAAAAGGAAAGATGGAAAACACACTTACAAAAAGATCCAACCATCCATCCACTCTTCCAATTACATACAAAATAATATAGACAAATAATATTTGTCTGTTTAAATACGATTGTTGTTTGTTTGTTTGACTGAGTCTTTAAAGTGTGTCTGTGTGTGTATGTGTGTGTGTGTTTGTGTGCGAGTGTAATTTTTCACATCAAATATTTACATTGTTATATATTTAATACTTTGTAATTCTCAGTTTTTGCTGTTTCCGTTTTTAATAAAATGTCATTGATAAGATGTCGAGTGAGTGAGTGTGTAGATGTGTGAGTGAGTAAGTGTGAGTCTTGGTTTTATTTATTTGTGCAAGTATTTACAATTATAATTGAGTTGTATTTAATGCCATCATCTTGAAATTGAAATATTGTATTTATTTAGTGTTCTTTTATTGTTTGTTTTATTGAAAACGACAAGAACTGAATGATAGAGAAACACCCCAAGTGCTCTAGATGCTCTAAACAACTCTGATTAGGTTAGTCCAAGGCGAATTCAGTAAAAGGTGGTGTCACACTTTGACAGTTCGAACCAATATGTTTTGGTTTTATTAGCATTTGCTAGAAACGGTTAACATTTTGAACCGGAAACACTAACAATGCAATGCAAAACCCTCTGTTGCTTGTGTTGTTTTAGGATTGTTGTAGCAGTACTTTCACCTGTAGTTGAATTCGCCTTTGGTTAAGTAGAAATGTGTGTTACCTTTGTTGTTACTTCATACGGATTAAAGTTTTAGAGATAATTTTTTTTTTCTTGTTGAGTTTCTTCTCTAGTCGTTTCTCTATGGTTTTTGCTGTGAAGAAGAGAAAACACTGTGTAGCAGGGGTAAACAAAGTTTTTTTTTTACTTGAAGAAGCCTTAAAGAAAATTAAATTTAATTTTCTGGGCTTCCAAAACGTAACACATTCATAAAGTTGCAACCGAAATACTCATATGAATGCATCAATACATTCATGATAGAATAAAGGATTCTTATAAATCACAATTAAACAGAATGCAAATTTTTTTATGAAAAACATTTGAGTATGTTTACGACAAGGCGAATTCATTGAAGGTTACCCCGGCATTACAACAAGTACAACTCCTAAAAAAACCACAAGCAATTTGTTTTGTAAAATCATTGTACAATGTCAGGAACATAAAAAAACAATATAGAAATATTAATAAATGAAATTTCGGCATCCAATAATTGATAAAGCTAAAACAATAGTAAAAAGCAATACTGTTAATTTCACCTGTAATGAATTTGTCTTGGTTTAAGACAGCTGCTTAACTATCGAATAACGTTTCGAGAGAAGGTATTCGATTGACTATTTTTTTACACAAGCTATTCGATGTCGAGTACGACAATCTAAAAAAAAGTATACAACGTTCGCTTTTCTACTTAATAAACATCTACACACGTTAAAAAGAAAAAAAAAAAAAATATTATGGAGTGCCGCACAAATCTTGTTGTGATACTATTTAATTGTAATTTTTAAAAATGATCTGCCTGCTTTAAGATGCTAAGCGCAATTCGCCATCGATAGTTAAAATGCTATTTAAAATGTTCGATATTTTTTAACTCTCGATAGTGCGTTCGACAATTTCCCATCACTTCTACAGATATACTTATAATCACTAAATACACGCAAAGACAAAACATGGTTGTGGCAAACATATTCTAAGAGCATCATATTAAGATAAGATTCATGATTGTAGTCACCATATAACGATTATTATTGAATCATATTATGACCAAATATATTCGTAATATAACATCATAATATTTTCCCTTAATCATATTATTATCCTGTTAATCATACTAAGTTAAGAAGTAATTATACTATTGTCATGTTAATCATAATAAGAAGATATTAAGTCATATTATTATCATGTTAATTAGTATAAGTTAAGAAGTTCTCATATTATAGTCATGTTAATCATAACAAAATAAGAAGTAATCATATTATGATACAGTGGTGCTATCACAACTACAAAAAAATTTTTTTTTGCATCGATTTTTTTTTGGCATTTCACAATTTTTTTAATGTAATGCAATTCTTTATTTGTTTTAATTTGTATTTTTTTTAATTGTTGAACCACTCACTTACAAATTATTTTATATGCATATGTAAAACTTTTTTATCATGTTATGGCTATTAAATATCATGATATGGTTGTGAGTTATATCATATGTTTTGAAAGTTATCATTATTTAGTTGTTAGAAAAATAATTATTTTTCAGTCAACAATACTCAAATTTTTAATTGCGGAAAACATTTTAATGTTTACAGTAACTATAATATTGCTAATATTAAATAAAAATAACAATTACACAGTGAGACAAAAAAAATGAACTGAAAATACCTGGGATCTTATATCATTTTTCTGGTAGGTACTGTCGAGTACTACAACAGTCTGTTTTTGGAATTTTCAAAACACCCCCAAAATCTTGAGTTACGGGTAAAAAACCGGTTTTTCATACCCGTATGCACTTATTATCCTGTAACTTAGTTGAATACCAACCGATTTCAAATTTTTTGGCAGACCTAGAAAGAAGAAGCTTAGACCTTTCGAACGGTATATATACTCTTTAAGTAAATTTCAGATACATGTATGTATTTTTACACCAAATGTATTTTTTTACGGTTTTTTCCCCATTTTTCTATTTTCGGGACGTTTTTACACAAAATTTTTGTATAGGAACCGTGCTATTTATGGTTTTATTTAAAAAACATAATTGATTAAAAATAAAACGAGGGTTTGTGTTTAAAAATCGGTTGAAAATTTACTGATTTATTCAACTTTAAAAAAAACACATTTTTTACAAAAAAATAATTTCTTACGATTCCGATCAAAAATGTTTGCTTGACCTTTTTCTTTTTAAATTAACGTCTTCAGTATCTCGTTTAAGCGACCAGCAATACTCCGAAAGCATTTTTATTTTATTTTTTCCTTCAAAACGTTTTTCCATTGCAATTATTTCCTGGTGAAAATGTTCGCCTTGTTCATCGCTAAACTGGCCTAGGTTGTCTGGAAAAAAATCCAAATGCGAGTGCAGAAAATGAATTTTTATAGACATGTTGCAGCCCATTTCACCATAAGCTTTTAAAAATTCATTAACGACCATGACATAGTCGTCGCTTCTGTGACTCCCAAGAAAATTATCACAAAGCACAACAAAACTGTTCCACGCACGTTTTTCAACGGAACTCAACATTTTTAAAAAGGTCTCATCTCTCATAACTTTACGAATTTGAGGTCCAATGAAAATACCTAAAATTAATCAGAAGAGATAAAAATGTTTAAACTGAATGCTATTTCGAAGTAAATACACAAATACCTCCTTTTATTTTGGCTTCACTTAATCTCGGGAATATCGCTTTAAGATGCTTAAAAGCTTCGCCGTTAATATCAAGCTTTTTTACAAATTGTTTCATGTATCCTAATTTTAAATGCAATGGTGGAAGAATAACATTCTCAGCTTTAACTAATGGTATGTTTAGAACGTTTTTTCTACCAATTTGCTGCGACTCACGAGATGGCCATACTTTGCAATCATAGTGATTTTTTGCACGACTGTCCCATTCACAAAGAAAACACGGATATTTTGTGTAACCACCTTGCATGCCAAATAAAATTGTCAATACTTTTAAATCAGCTATGATTTTCCATTTATGCGTAGCATAGCTGACGAACAGGAGTATTTTTTGCATGACTTCGTAAGTTTCTTTTGTGGAAGTCGCATAGAAAATTGGAACTGATGGCAACCGATTTTCGTTATGTAATAACACTGCTTTCAAACCTAAATATGAGATTACAGATTATAGATAATCCACTATCTTGAAAATTACTTACTTTTACATGATCCATCAATGAAAAGTCGCCACTCGTCTGCATTATAATTGTAATTTAGTGCAGAAAATAACTTTGGAATATCACTGCAATACGTAAGATTACTGTCATTTTTATCAGTTTCAAAGCTTTCTTCAAATAACAAAGTCCTCTCTCTTTTTCTACAATATGTAATACGAAAGTCTGCTTTCACCAAATTTCGCTGTTTTAATCGCGATCCGAGAATTTCAGACTGTCGTTTTGACAATTTTAAGTCCCGTACGAGATCGATAAAATCTGCGTTAGAAATAAATTTCGGTTCCATTGCCGAAGACTTGAATGGAAGGTAATCTTCTTCCTCCATATATTTTTTATCATCAGCAGCAGATTTGCTTGTTGTTGGAAGTTCATCATTTGATATTATGGGTTTTGTTACAGTAACAACATTTGCGTACTTAATGTTTTTTCGCGTTTTAAAACTATGGCCTGAAATATTCGTTTGGCAAAAATAGCAATCAGCGGACTTGTGATATACCTGATGATGCCAAGTCATAGGCGCAGCAAAGGGCAAAGACACTGACGGTTGAACTTTAAATTTTTTTAAGGTTGTACAACAATTTATGCAAATGAACTCTGGCTCATACCAGCAACTGGTTTTATAGGATCGATTGAAGACTTCGTTGTAAACTTCTACCACTGCAATATTATTTTTAAAATTTCTCATATGACCAATATCCGCAAATAAGCCACAGATATAGCAAAATTTGTTACGTTTATCACACATTTTTTAATTTAAATTTTACACGATTTATTAAATTGCAAAATTTTTAATGTACACAGTTGGAAAATAATAAAGAAGTTATAAATAAAGGGTCACGTTAAATCTCTGACATTTTGACAAAAAATCCTAAGTCGAGATAATATAGCAAAAAAGTAAAAAAAAAAAATCGGTGAAAAAATAATTTTTATCAAATAATAAAATAAACCAAAATTAAAGAAAAACATCTTTTTTAATACAAAATTTTAAAAACGTAAACAAAAATGTTTTTCTAATGAAAATTCTTATGATTAACATAATTTTTTTCAATTTTTTAAATTTGACTTAAGGTATTTTGTCAAAATGCCACAGAAATAAAAAAACAGTACTTTTACATGAGTTGAGCTCTTGTTGCTCAGTTTTGTTTTTACTTTAAATTTTACAAGGTTAGTCTGCAAAGTTTCCGATCTCAGCGCTCGTTTATAAAAGCTAGTAAATGTAGTTTTGCATCTTTTACAATTACTCACCAAGGTTTCTTCTATTTTGGACGGGCAGTTTTAGTTGATTAAATCGATGAGAGTGTTTTCGTGTAAATGAAAAAACTGAGTAGATAGGATTTTTTTTAAGGCAGTACGCCTACGCAAGGAGATTATATAGAAAAATAAAAAAATAAGGCTAAATTTCTTATTTCATTGTTAGACCGGAAATTTTTCAGACCACCCTCGTATTTAGAATAACAGTGATTTGTAACGTGTGACTCGCAGTCTGCAAACATAGTTTTAATTATTTTAATAATTACTTAAAAGAGATACTGAAGACGTTAATTTAAAAAGAAAAAGGTCAAGCAAACATTTTTGATCGGAATCGTAAGAAATTATTTTTTTGTAAAAAATGTGTTTTTTTTTAAAGTTGAATAAATCAGTAAATTTTCAACCGATTTTTAAACACAAACCCTCGTTTTATTTTTAATCAATTATGTTTTTTAAATAAAACCATAAATAGCACGGTTCCTATACAAAAATTTTGTGTAAAAACGTCCCGAAAATAGAAAAATGGGGAAAAAACCGTAAAAAAATACATTTGGTGTAAAAATACATACATGTATCTGAAATTTACTTAAAGAGTATATATACCGTTCGAAAGGTCTAAGCTTCTTCTTTCTAGGTCTGCCAAAAAATTTGAAATCGGTTGGTATTCAACTAAGTTACAGGATAATAAGTGCATACGGGTATGAAAAACCGGTTTTTTACCCGTAACTCAAGATTTTGGGGGTGTTTTGAAAATTCCAAAAACAGACTGTTGTAGTACTCGACAGTACCTACCAGAAAAATGATATAAGATCCCAGGTATTTTCACTTAATTTTTTTTGTCTCACTGTGTTATTTGTGTACGACAACAATATTTTGTTATAATAAATATAGTTAAGTTGCCGTAACCATATTTTTTCTCTGCGTGTACGTATTGTTTGCAATTATTCTTTAACGCACAAACAAGAAGTAAAATGATTAGAAAATTTGTAGAATTTATAATGAAATAAATTTTAATCGATTAATCAATGTACCATGTTTAGGTTTTCCTACAAGAAAAATTTAATAAATCAAACGATAATTTATCGAGTGAATATTCTAATAAATATCCTGTTTTTTTAATGTTTAAGTTTTAACTTAGTTTAACGTAGTCTGAAACTCAGATTTTTTTAGGCGAAATGTGATTTATTTTTATTTTTTTTATTTAGATTTTAAGCAGAACTAAGCTGTTCTGTCAAAATTTTGTTTACAAGTTTGGTAATAGCGGCAAAAATCTATTATCAGATTAACTAAGATCTCGAAAACACAGCGCAAAAGCTAATTAATTAGTAAATGCTTAAACGCTGGCTTAGTTGAACTAAACTTAAATTTATATGTAGTTTAAACTCAACAACTGTAAATCAGTGTCCCATGTATTAAATAAAGTTAAAAAATAACATGTGACAGCACTATTATAAATCTTGTCAAATTCATATGGTCTTTATTGCAATTTTAAACACACAATTTTATGCGTTTAAAGATGGTTTCTATTTTTGCAGATATATAGATTTTCTGGTTTAAACACATTGTTCAAACTAGCATAACGTGTTCCTCCCTAACTTTATCTTATTCTTATACATATTTGATATTTAAATCATTTTGCATTTAAACTTGAATTTTAAATAACGTTTAATTTGTAACCCAATGAATTTAATAATTACAGTTTGAAAACCACTGTATCTGTTAGTTAAATCAATTAAAGCTAATGTCATTGCGCGGATAAGTTAACATTTGTTAATTGTCATCTTTCCCGCCATGTCATTGTAGCCATCTTTTTCTATCTACCTAGCCTTCGTGGTTGGTAATTAGATTAAACTTACTTACTTACTTTTGATTCTTTGAACTGTGAACTACTTAAAATTTAATCACTTACTTGCATTTGTTAAAACTCTACTTTAGTTACTTTAGTTATAAAACAAAAAATTAAACTATCAATAAAGAAATCATCTTTGTGAATTTAAACTGAAATTCCCCACTGCTCTTTTTATTGCACCTATTGGGTGTAACCGGAAGTTATCCTCCAGTTTTCAACAGCTAGCCAGCTCCCATCCAAGGAAATTTATTTGCTACTATCCTTTGCTTTCCATCAGGAATTTCTCTGCAGCTGCTCTCCCTTAGATTTATCCTTAAACTCGGGGAACGTCATCATCATCGTCTCATATTTGGAACACGCAAGTATAAACCCTCACCTCCTGATCATCCTCTCATTTTTCTCCACCTAATATACATTTACATACAATCATTAACACTTAATCTTACATTCCCATTATACATATTGCATTCATCCATCTCATTACATTCACACACATACATACATATATTACCCACTTCATTCCATTCCTACAAGGGTAAATATATTCATGGTCCTTCGCCGACGAGAAGCTGGTCACCTCATCAAAAATACATAAAAAAGCAAGCAAAGAGAGTAACAAAGCAGCAACTCAACAAGGAAAAAATCAATTTTCAACAGTTGAAAAGAGGATCGCGAGACGTGCGCATTAAATCGGAAGAATGGTAAAAGCAGTGAAAAAGTGAGTAAGGAATAAATAAAAGAAAAAAAAAAAAAAAAAAAAAAAAACCATAAACCGCTCAAAAAACAGAAAAAACAAAATTCCAAAGTTCTTTTTTTTTAATAATAATTATAAAAATTTAAAAACATAAAAAAATTGTTCTTGTGAAAAAAAAAAAAAAAGTTAGTTCGAAGTGTTAAATAAAATCAACAGGGAATACCTACATAACCACATACTTACATAGTGTGCATAATAGTTTGTTCTCGGTGTCAACCGTACGTTCCTAAGCACATACATATGTACATACATAAAAATGTATGTACGTTAGTTCCCTAAAAACATCAAAATTGTGAAATTTAAAAGTTCAAACGTTTAAAACATATGTACATACATACGTACATATGTACATAAATATATGTACGTAAATTCCCTCAACAACGCAAAAATTGCCAAAATTTAGCAAATCTAAGTGCTTAAAAAAAATACATGTTCATGAAAGCAAAAGTACAATAACAAACAGAGCAGAGTCAACCGTTACTTTTTGCCTTTTCGTATTCCCACATTTTTTGCAACAGTCAGGGTCATTTCAAGTGTAAAAAAAGTTAAATTGAAATCAAAATAATAAAGAATTGAAGAGAAAACAAAAATTAAAATAGTGGCAAAGCAAGTGTTACCGAAGAGAAACCGCAATAGTACCGACAATCAAAGGCGGCAAACTCCCTTCAAATACATGCGAATTATTCCACAAATAATACGAATATTCTTTTGCGAACTGCCCTCGTTAAAATAGAAAGTAGGGGAGAACTATTCACAGTTAGAGCTCTAATCGACCCAGGATCGGAAAGAACATTTCTATCAGAAAAAATAAGATCTCGTTTAAATCTACCATTTAGAAGATCTAAATTTCAAATTATTGGTATTGGTGGCCAAAGCCAAACCGCTGATAAAGAATGCGACATAACCCTTGTTTCAAAGCAGGGTAAATTCCGGCTGCAAATATCAGCTATAATACTTCCCAAGGTTACAAATAAAATACCTTCTACTTCTTTCCAGATCAGCTCTAGATCTGGACTCTCAGACATTGAGCTTGCTGATCCTTATTTCAATATTTCGTCTTCAATTGATCTTATTCTAGGCAATGATAGCGAACGCCATATCAATCTCGAGGGCAGAAAAAGAGATGTTTGTGGCTCTGCTTCAGCCTATAAGACAATTTTTGGCTGGGTTCTTAGCGGACCGATCCCAACGCAGCCAATATTTTCATTTTCCTCTCACGTAACCCCTCCAGAATCTTCAAATGTTGACGAATTGCTGCGAAAATTTTGGGAACAGGAAGAAATTCCAATATCCCAGCCGATTTCTTCCGAAAATCAATATTGTGAACAATTTTATGCTCAAACGACAAAACGTCTTCCGGACGGTCGGTATATGGTACGATTGCCATTTCAGAAAGAATTTCCCGATACAAAATATCTTGGCGCATCAAGATTTATAGCCCTTAGCCAATATGCTCGCATGGAACAAAGTCTCGTGAAAAATCCCTCTCTTAACTCGCAATACAATGAAGTTCTCAACGAATATATTACTTTAGACCATATGGAAGAAACTACTTCACGAGAATACTTCTCAGATACTAAGTGTAATTCTTTCTATCTTCCACATCACACATATTAAACCAAAAAGAGAGTTTAACTTGCTCTGATTTATTAGTCCTAAGTGATTGAAATCTCTGCATATATTACACATAAGGAAAATACAGCGAAAAAAATATATATAATTTCAATCTAAAATATAAATTGATTATTCGACCTTTACAAAATTTTATTAGTATTATTTTTAAGATTTAATAGGAATATACTTATTTTGAATGCAGATAAAGGTAATACGACAGTTGCAATGGACAGAACGGATTATAATTTAAGGATTAATGATATAATAAGGGATATCTCAGTTTATAAGAAACTGAGTAAAGATCCTACTAATAGATTACAAAGGATAAATAATGACTTTGTTCAGGAACTTTTTAGGAAGAATATAATAACAGTTATGGAGAAGAACAAACTTAAAACTAATACAGCAATTGCACCTCGATTGTATGGAGTCCCAAAAATTCATAAAATTGATTTTCCAATAAGACCAATATGTTAATGTATAAATTCTCCATCATATGAACTTTGTAAATATGTTACAACAATTCTGAAAAATATAACTGAAAATTCAAAATATAACGTTAGGGACTCTCTTCATTTTAAAGATAAAATTAGGCAAATCTAGTTAAATGACGATGAGAAATTAATATCTCTTGACGTAGTTTCATTATTTCCAAGTATACCTATAGATCTTGCTATAGATAAAATAGAGGAGCAATGGGATAAAATAGAAAAACACACTAATATAGAAAAGGACTTATTTTTACGAATTCTGAAATTTTTTATAATTGACAATAGATATTTTCAATTGGACAGTAATGTATATGTTCAACTAAGGCGACTTCTTATGGGATCACCAGCATCTCGAATTGTAGCAGATATGGTTATGGAGAGATTAATAGATAGATGTTTAGAACAGTTGACTATTAAACCTAAAATTATGACAAAATATGTGGATGATTTATTTTGCGTAATTAAGGAATCAGAGATAGTTAAAATTTTAGATACATTTAATTCCTTTCATGCGGATATAAAATTTACAATGGAAAAAGAGTTTGAATCTAAATTTTATAGATAGGGTATTGAAAATAAGTGATTCTTGTTTCCATAAGAATAATAAGGAGAACATTTCTAAAGCATTAAGAGAAAATAGTTTTCCAAAGGAAATTATATCTAATTTATTAATACAATTTAATATCCATAGAATAAATAACTCCAACGGTAGTACGGAGCCAAAAATTTATAAATCGCTAACTTATGTACCAAAATTTTCGGAGAGGTTAGAAAAATCTAATATTTATGATACGGAGAAGTATAAAATTGCGCATAAATCTTATAATACAATAGGTAGATTATTCACTAAAATGAAAGACAAAATGAATAAGTTTGAAATGTCGAATGTAGTATATAAAATACCTTGTGGGGGAAATGTTAATGGACAAAGCGGTAAAGTGTATGTTGGTACAACAAAAAATAAACTGAAAATTAGGTTAGCAGGACATAAGTCAGATCAAAAATATAGAAATATTTCATCACAAAAAACAGCTTTATCCAACTCATTGTGCTAATCTAAACCATTATCCAGATTTTGAAAATACAACAGTTTTAAATACGAAAAATAATTATAAACGTAGATTTATGTTAGAAATGTTGCAAATTATAAATGTACCGACAATATCGAGAATTAATTTTAAGTCAGATACTGAAAGTTTAGCACAAAATTATAGACATTTAATTTATAAAAATAGAAACGGAAGTTAAAAATTTATTTAAACTGTAATAGATTAGGTTTGAATTGGAAAATACTTTTTTGTATTTGAATTGGGAAACCTTTTTTGTATTTAAATGAAAATTGTTATCAGAATTTTTGTTAGATTTGTTTAATTTGTTAAATTTGTAAAAACTTTTTAATTTTTTGTCAAACATTAAAGAAAAAAACCCTGAAGAAGGCACACAACGGAGTGCCGAAATATTAGATTAAATAAATTTAATTTGTTTTATAAAAAAAAGAGACCTCAAGCTTAATTAAATAATAATACTAATTAAATCTAAAATCTTAAAAGAAATTATTCAGACCTCCATAATAGTAAGGCTGAGAGTTATTTTTTTTTTCACTCAGCCTTAATTAATATTCTGCATGCTAGCATATGTATTGTGTTGGACTTGGATTTTTACGCCCCTAATTTTTGTTAATTATTTTCACCACACTTGTATGGTAACGATTATTTGATTTCGATTCTTTGTAAAGATATCAGAAATTTATTTAATCAAAAAAATTTTCCCTTTTTTTTGAAGCAAAATATTTAAGTTTTATGTTAAAGAAAAACATCGCTGCGTTCCAAATACTGTTGATATCCAAAGTCGTAAGGTAATTTTCTCTGCTTACTCCAGTCATCATCTCAAACCCGTAAACCAATTATTCACCATCATTTTATTGGTACTGTACAAGTCCTTCTTTACAATTCAATTAAATTTATGGCTTTTGGTTCATTTGAGCTTTTCTTGAAGAGCCCCATAAAATTCAAAACTAAATTGATGAAATAACATGGAAAATATTGTATTCTTAAAATTGATGAAACAAAAATTATGTATAATTGTTAAATAGATTGGAAGATAAAAAGGAATCAATGAGAAAGAAATATGTAAAAAGGAACGCAGTTAGTTAAAGGAATTTGTTAGGAAAATAATTATGACAATAGATTTTTAATTTCTCTTTGAAAACAAATTTTCTCTTTGTTAATTTATTTTAGCATTTTGATTTACATTTCTTACTTCTTTATTAATTTGATGTCCCTTAATAATTTCTTACAGTTTTCTCAATAAAGAGAAATGTAAATTCTTGAAAAATTAACAGTTCATCAATAGGAAGTCATTAAATGCCCAAAAGTTAGCAACAATAATTAAGCCCAAAGATAGGCAACAAAAAAGAAAAAAGGAAAAAAATTGGGTTAAAAAAAAAAACAAACAAATAGTAAAATATTCATTTTAAAATTGGTGAAAAATTAAAGAGAACAACATTTACAAAATAACAAGTCAGAGCAGTGCCGGATCTTTGATACCCTCCAACGAGTGTTAGAATATTTATGGTGTGTGTTGTTTATGGGGCCTTGTGTAAATTACACTGGTTCACAAATATTAAACTGTTTGCCATAACCTGAAAAATACGATGTTTTCTAAGGTAAATCGGGGCAGCTGATCAAGAATATGACACTCAAGCTTTTGCGAGATATTCTGCTGTTTTAGTTATTTCGAAAAATCTCAAGAATTGTTCATCTGAATTGTACAAATTTTAAACTATCGAATAAATATGTTTTTACTCTTTCAGCTCATATTTATACTGTGTTCATCGGATAAAAATTTACAATTTGAAAGTATCTCGAAAACGCTTCTTGAGAGAAATAAAGGAGTGCCATATGCGTGTTCCAGGAACACAGGAACACCAGGAACACTGTTCCTGCGTAAAAATATATGATTTTTAAGGTTCTTTTATTGGTGGTGTAGTGTTATAAAAGTTGTGCTGAAAAAGGCCAACAGAAAAGAAAAAGACAAAATGAAAAAACAAACAAAAAATGTACTTGCATTTCAAGAAAAATTCTTGACAAAAGTACGAAAAAACAGAAGTAAGGGAAAAAAACATGTAAAATCAATTAAAATGGATAATCATTCAGGAAAGCAAATTTCGAGCTACCAAATGTTAGAATACAATTTGGTTTAAGGATTGATGTTTGACTATTGACGTCAGCAGTCGTCGATGGCTGCAAGTGTAAGACGGCGAATCCATCTGAGGAGATTGAGTGGTTGCAATCGAAACATGTCATGGTAGCCTGCCGGCCGGGGTTCGAGCCCCAGCCACGTCAAGAATGAAAGATTATCAATAACAATTTTAATTAATTTTCATGTTGTAAAATTCCTTTCTTCATAAAAATAATTTAATGAAAAATTAATGGTGTTTTCTTTTCTACAAAAAAATGTGACATTTTATTTAAAAAAATGCAATTTGGTGCCTATTTCTTAAAAATTTTGCTCCCGAAAAGGATGAGTATTTTAGAATAAAACAAGCCACCCTTTTCGGGAGCAAAATTTTTAAGAAACAGACACCAAATTGCATTTTTTTTAATAAAATGTCACATTTTTTTGTAGAAAAGAAAACACCATAAATTTCATGAACTTAAGCCTAATTAAAAATATTAAAAATTTGGATTAAAAACCATAAATAGTTCAACAAAATAACCACAATACTAATAATTGTTATTAAACAATCTTAATGAAATTTGACAGTGTGATTTCTAGTCCTATGAAACTATAAAATACCAATTACACTGTGCAAGAAATTGACAATTTTTTTTTGTGACAAGCCGGGCACTTGGCGATTTACCATAATTCGAGTACGCTGAATCCAGTGGTGCTCTCGGGTTTTTTTTAGATTGGCTCAGGTTTTCGAGATATACCGTTATTTCGAAAATGGAGGACGTTGCCCAACATATACTCGCGTAACTCAAAAACGGTTTAGTTTATTGAAAAACTAAAAAAAACCGAAATTCCGCAATAAAATTTCCTTTAAGAAAGGTAAAACTTCTTTCTAATATTCGCAGTCGTTTTAGAAACATAATTTTTTTTTTGTTTTTTTGGAAAAAAAAAGTTTTTATAAAATTCTTTTATACAATTCTTAAATTTGGCGCCTGCAGTGCCTAGGATGCCCTTAAATGGGTCAAATGTATGACCGACCCCACTTTATTTTTCATCTCAATCATTTATTTCTAACATACCTACCCGATATCTCCATTCGTCTAGGGGGCTTTCATACAAAATGTTCAATGCAGACTAAAAATATGTTTAAAAAAGTCCCATAAATGCCCAGGAGTCGCCCCTAGTAAGATAACATGTATGACCGACTTTAATTAGTGTTTTGTCCTTAACAGTTTCTCGAGACATACTTGCCCCTTACCACCACTTTTAAGGGGGGCTCCCATACAAATATTGCGTTTTATGAAATTCTTAAATTAATAAAAAATTTGTCAAAAGTTGCAAACAGATTTTAATCATTTATGGCTTGTTTTGTTTGGAATTTCGATTTTTTACGTCTGGAAAAAATTAGAAGCATAGCTGCATTTCGAATTTTTTATGAATTTAAAATAAACAAAACTTTCGACATTTGGATAAAAAAAAATATTTTTTTTCCCAAAAAAAAAAAAAAAAAAAAAAAAAATTATGTTTCTAAAACGACTGCTCATATTAAAAATAAGTTTCACTTTTCTTAAAGGAAATTTTATTGCGGAATTTCGGTTTTTTTTAGTAATTTCAATAAACTAAACCGTTTTTGAGTTACGCGAAAATATGTTGTGCAACCTCCTCCATTTTCGAAATAACGGTATATCTCGAAAACTAAAGCCAATATTAAAAAACTGCTGGAACCACTGGATTCAGCGTACCCGAATTATGATAAAACGCCGGGTGCCCAGCCAGCTTTTCACGAAAAAAAGTCTCTATTTCTTGCACAGTGTTATTAATACGATAGCCATTATTCGTTACAATTTTGACATACTATAGTACTTCCGAGTGTTTTTAAATTTTTCGGAAGGTTGTTCCATACTTGCATTCAAAACTCTTGTCATACACAGCCGATTGTGCTGGATTTCAATCCCAAACTGCTAAGGAGAACTAGAAAGAGTTTGACTCTAATACTGTTCTTTTTTTAAGAGAGTAAGCGTGATTTCAACAGGGGGACATGGCTTAATCGACTAAGAATTACTCAAAAACACAGCATATATATACTTTCTGCGGTCTTGGATGATTATTAAAAATGTTTCGCTCAAAATGACAAACTTAATATACCGTCTTCACAACTAGTTGTGGAAAGTATAAAAACAATTGTCATAATTTTTACAAATACATATGTACATAAAAAGCAATGACTTGCTCACAGGCTTTTTTCGAATTAAATGATGGAAAACAAAAGTCAGTCAGTAAACAACGTGTGCGTAGCAAAAATAATGAAATTTCAGTTTTTATTCCCTCCACCACAATTAGTTGTGAAGAGGGTATATTAAGTTTATCATTCCGTGTGATACTTTTTTATTATTCATCTCAGACCCCATAAAGTATATATATTCTGGGTCCTTGAGTAATTCTAAGTCGATTTAGCCATGTCCGTCTGTCTGTCCGTCTCACAGAGGAGTATTTGGCCTGAAAAGCTGGCCAAAAAGGCAAAACTGAATTTTAAGAAATCTTAAGAACTAAGTACGCAGCTCGACAGACAACAATATTTTACATTATATTGTAAATTTTTAAGACTGTTAGTTGCGATTTGTAGCTCTGAGACCCTGCTGAAGTCAGGAAAGTGAAGAAAATTATATGAGATTTAAATTTTTTTTTTCGGTTTCTGGATGTTTATATGATATTTTTTTGCGGCTAAACGCATAAAGGTTTAACAAAGATTTTTTTTTCGCTGAAAGGTTTGATCAAAAGTTTAAAATAAAATAAAAAAAAAATTTAAAATATGTTGAATATTCATGTTGAAACAATTCGATCAAAAGCTAAAAAAAAACAAATTATACAATTTTTTTTTGCAAAAAAAGGAAAAGAAGAGGTTTTTAAAGGTGAGGTTAGCATGTCTACGAATTATGTTTGATACCACAATAAAATTTACAATCTCTAATTTTAGAATCCAAAAAAAAAGTGTGCGCAAGTTTCCGCCATTATTTTTGACGATTTTCTTAAATTTTCACATTTCTCCTATTTTGCTCTTATACCTTTATATCGTCATAAACTTTTATGAATTTTGAATTATTAATTTCAACTGTTATTCACATCACTTTTAACACTTCACAATACATATTAATACCTGCCTATATGTATTTATAAATTGCAAAAATTCTTAATTATCCAAAATAGTTTTAAGGGAATGTCCCACACATCCCCATAAAAGATATTTTTATATACCTGCTCTAAAAAACAAAAATAAGTTTACAAAAAATAAATATAGGTATATAAAAAATACATGGGCACCCAGGTATCAGGCTACCATCCAATTAAGGCATAAAAGCATGCGCTTGAAAAAACTTATAAAGGGTTATTGGACCCATTTTTTATCAAAACCGTTTTGTAACTTCGAGAGTCAACATGGAACAAATTTACACAAGATTACAGCTATTCCAAATAGTGAACAAATCTAATGCTGGAACCATGGACGAGAAATTGGATTTTTTGGTCAGAAAATTGAGTGAAATTTCAAAATGTCAAGGGGATGGGGACATATTAGCACTGAAGCAGTGTTTGAAAAATGGTTTCAAAAGATATTGGCTTTCGGCACAACGAAAAGAGGACCGCTTTTTAAGCACAAACGCTAAATGGCTGGAAGGAACTGTAACAATACCAGTATTTGGCAGTTCGTCTTCAGGGCGACCACGAAAAGAATTTAATGAAGCTAGTGATAGAACAAAGCGGAGAAAAACTGAAGAAGTTCGTCACCAATTAACAACAGAGGAGATCACATTTGCTGCATCCATGAGTCAAAGAGCAGCGGGACATAATGATGCGGCTAAATTAATAATGGATATAACGAGATCCCCAAGAAAAGCAAGAATTTGCAAGCGATCATTAACAACTTTTGAAGTCAACCCTGTGAATAAACTTTCAGCGGAAGGAGCTTTAGCTCGCTTTGTAAATGCAGAGCTCACGAAAAAGCAATATGAAATTTTATACAATGCCAATAAAAATGTGTATCCATGTTACTCGTTACTAAAAAATGCAAAAAAAAATTGTTATCCCAA
Source organism: Pollenia angustigena (assembly GCA_930367215.1). Taxonomy (NCBI): domain Eukaryota; kingdom Metazoa; phylum Arthropoda; class Insecta; order Diptera; family Polleniidae; genus Pollenia; species Pollenia angustigena. Next base: position 185,520,715 of record OV884058.1, on the reverse strand, counting down.
TGAAGATGCCATAACCGTTACTGAAACATTAGCGGAAGTGAAGCTCCAAGCTCTCCTCGACCATACAGCAACACGTTTATGTATATACCTTGAATAGGTTTTGCAGCAGTTAGACTATGAAGAGCTAAATTTTTTGGAATTTATAACCAAATGGCGCTGTGACGGATCGCACCAATCATGTTATAAGCAGAAATTCGAAAACGAAGATGTTAGTGACGCTAATATATTCCAAAGCAGTTGTGTACCAATTAAACTAATCACAAATACTAATGGAAAAATTAAAACGATATGGCGAAATCAAACACCATCCTCAACTAGGCTGTGTAGACCAATCCGCATCCGTTTTGTGCAGGAAACAACTGACATCACGAAGCAAGAAATAGGACACATAAATAATCAAATTAAATTTTTAAAGAAAAGCGAAGTACCGCGTAGTGGAAAAATAGCACAAATTAAACACACGATGGTAATGACAATGGTCAACGGAAAAGTATGCAATGCTGCAACGGACACAAAATCGACAATGAGGTGTTACATTTGCGGTCAAACTTCGAAAGATTTTAACACGTTGCAGAAGAATGTTCGTCTGAACTGTGATGCCTTGAGTTTTGGACTATCAACTTTACATGCACGCATACGCTTTTTAGAATCGATACTTCATCTCTCATATAAACTGCCAATTAAAAAGTGGCAAGCAAGGAGCGATGAAGATAAAGCAATTGTTAAAGAGAGGAGGATATTCATCCAAAAAAGACTTAAAGACGAGATAGGAATACTTGTAGATGTTCCAAAACCAGGATACGGTAGCACTAATGATGGCAACACATCAAGAAGATTTTTTTCGGACCCAGCAACTGCATCGAAAATCACTGGAATAAATAAAGAATTAATCAACCGCCTGAAAATAATATTGGAAGCAATAACTAGCGGACACCGAATTATTATTGAGAAATTTGAGGAATATGTACATAAAACTGCCGAAATAAATGTGCAACTTTACAACTGGCACCCCATGAGTCCTACGATGCACAAGATTCTTATTAATGGCGTTAGTGTTATAAAGCAAGCAAACTTGTCAATTGGACAATTGTCAGAAGAAGCTGCCGAGGCCAGAAATAAGCACTTACGATTATATCGCACGAATGATTCGAGGAAATTCAGCAGAAGCGATACAAATCGAGATGTCTTGAATAGGTTATTTCTGAGCAGTGACCCTTTTATAAGCTGCAGTACGCAAAGAGAACGGAATAATAAAAAAGCTTTTTCATCAGAAACCATCACACTTCTTCTTCCTGACACCGATGATGCAGCTAATGATGATACACATATGACATAATAATTAGTAAGGAATTTTTATTAGTTTAACTTTTCGTTTATAAAGTATTAAATAATATAAAATAAATATAATAAAGCCTTTTTTCATAAAAAAAATACTGTTTTATAAGAGCCTTACAATTTTCAAATTTTTTCTTTAATTAGACTGTAAATCATATGTATGTATGTACTTACAGTCTGTCAAGAATGAGTTTAAACCTTTAAAATCAACATTTGTTAATTGAGTTTTGCGATTTATACCAACTTTTATTCCTTAGGAATGTGGCTTTTAGAAAAATCGTAAAAATTTAAACTTTTTGGTTCTTAAATTTTTTTTATTGCATTTTGAAAACATTAAATTTTTAATAACTCCAAAATAGTAATAGATATAAAATATGGTTAGTTTAAGCAGAATTTTCCGGTGCATCTTCTGATCCTCCTACTTTTAAAATCGGAGAACACGTTTTCAAGTTATGGCAAAATATATAAGGCAACCCAACGATTTAGGGGGTGAAGTATGCCACGCCTTTAAAAGAAAATCCTTACGTACTAGAGAAAAACGGAAAACAGATTTGAATTAAGGGCATCAAAATCCATATAGTCCACATTCTTTTATTTCTAGGGAAGAGAAAATTTTTTTTGTTGCGCAGTGTAATTTTTTCAAAATCTGCCACTAGACTTTTTATATCATACTACACCTAAAACTTTTAATTCAAAAAACACGTTTTCAGGCCAAATACTCCTCTGTGCGTCTGTCCGTCTGTTGAAAACACGCTCACTTTCGAACAACTCAAAAGGAATGAACAAACTTGGTGCCAAAATGCTTGTAGTTATCCTAAGCAGTTTTGGATTGAAATCCAGCAAAATCGGTGCAGTAGGACCAGAGCTATGAATCAAAATGTGGAACCACCACCTAAAAAAATTGATAATTATGTTACAAAAAATAACATTAATGCTGGAACAAGGCACGGAATGAGATAAGATTTTGCAAAAATTTGTTTTATTTGACTGGAAATCACGCTGTTAAATTTCGTGATGATCCTTCCATAATTTACCCTAAGCCCCATATAAACAATACTCCTGGAAAACAGTTTAGTACGCCTTAAACCGTAAAAAATAACGCTAGCCTAACAAAATTTTGCTCGTCACAGTTTTATAGGACAACAAATGACACTGGGAAATTTCGTGAAGATCGGTACATAATTTACCCTAGACCCCATAGAAACCCTACTCACGGAAAACAGTTTAGTACACGTAAAACCATAATTAATAGTGCTAGCATAACAGAAATTGGTACGTCACAGTTTTAAAGAACTAGAAATGACGGTGTGAAATTTCGTGATGATCGGTCCATAATTTACCCTAGGCCCCATATAAACCCTACTACCGGAAAACAGTTTAGTCGCCTAAAACCATAATTAATAACAAATCGTCACAGTTTAAGATAATAATAACATCATACATATATTACTCCTTAAACATTCGAACTGTCGGTGGAGGGTATCAGAGATTCGGCACAGCCGAATATAGCACTCTAACTTGTTATTAAAAATATTTGTTATGGCCTTTTGATCCTCCTTCCCTCCTCCACAATCAATAAAGTAATAAAAATGGCATGAAAATATTAAAATTTTTCTTTAACTTTTGTTATGTTTTTTGTTGCCAATTTTTTATTTATTTATGTATATTTCAACCGTATTATTGGCATTTACTTCAGTCCTCTGCAGCTGGTTGGCTGCTTCTGATGATGGGGATGATGATGATGACGATAGTCATGACGATGATTTTGATAATATTGAGTATCGAAATGAAACAGCTGAATTATAGATATTTGTGAATGTTTAAAGAAAACAATCACAATTGCCTGCATATTTCATTACAATTCTGAACGCTGTCGAAATAAGACTGTGGGATACAGAAGTTAAACCAAAATTAGGTTCATAAAATAGAAAATAAAAAAATGCGTTTATAAGCAGCTTACAATATTCTTTTTAACTTAATTTAAAATAACTTTTTTTTTATAAAATTGTTTTATTGATAAAAATTCTTCAATATATAGAATGGCGTTTTATTAATTTAACGTATTTTTTTTAATATTTAATAACTAGTTCTTCTGTTTTTAAATAAATAAAAATTCTTAATCGTTTTATTAATTTTTTCTGTAGATTTAAAATAAAACTCTCCAAATCCCAGTACATTGAAACCAAAAATATCGGTAAAATTTGTATACAATTCTTAGAAGAATTGAAGAATATAAATCGTTATTTTTTAGAGTGTCACAACTTTTGAGTTGACATCACTGCTTTATTTGAATACCCATTGAACAGCTGATATTTGCTTTTTGTTAAGTTTGCTTTGAAATTTCATTATTAATCGACTTACACCAGAGCAACGGTTGCATATTTATAATCAAATTAATTCGGCAAATGGGCTGAAGCACATACTGATATTGATTTTGAATTTTCTATTTTCTAAAGAAGCCCAGTTCTGGTTGAATAAGTACGTAAATAAGCAGAACTGTCGCATTTTAAGTAAGCTTTTGTCGAAACGCCATTACATCCACAGAAAATTACTGTTTGGTGTGCTTTATGGGCTGACGGAGTCATTGGCCCATATATCTTAAAAACGATGATGGTTAGAATGTTACTGTCAGTGGTGAACGGTATAGAAACATGATTTGAAATGTTTTCATACCTCAATTACGTGGCATCATATATAATATTGCTGATATGTGGTTCCAACAGGACGGAGCCACATGCCACAAAGGGGACGCTATCATATATTTACTCAAAGAAACTTTTGATGCAAATACAATTTAATGTAATAGCTCAATTAATTGGCCATTTTCTTTGGGGTTATGTTGAGTCACTTGTCTAAGTTGATTATTCACAAACAATTGAATACCTGGAAATCAACATTCAAAGAGTTATCGGAGAAATAAGGTCGCAAATGCTCCGAAAAGTTGTTGAACATTGGTGTTCCAGATTGGGCTTTGAACGCGTCAGCCGTGACGGCCACATAAAAAAAATAATATTTGAATATTAATTTCATAAAATTTTCTTCCAATAAAGCCAATTTCATTGATTTTAAAAATACATTTCCTTTTTTTATTATGCTTTAAACTTGTATCACTCTATAAAAACACCCTTTTTAATTAGTTAACTAGTAAACAATTTAAAAAATTTGTATTTAAACTAAAATGTCTATTCATTTTATACTTTATAAATAAAGTAGCATTTAACCCGCTACTTCTTTTTATGCCAAAGTTTATTTTTCAAAAGTAAACGTAAAGAACAAAAACTTCCCTCTTATAGATTCTTATCCAGTTAGGGCATTGCATATTGAATTTTTTGTTTCTAAGTCCAATAACAACGGATATTCCAAAAGTACCAGATAAAGAACAAAAAATAACCAAAAAGCGCTTTTACATATTCTCATTCACTCAGGACCTGGCATGTGTAATTTTATGTTTCTACGTTCAATACTAACGGAAATTCAAAAAGTACCGGTTAAATAGCAAAAAAGTACCAAAAAGTTCCCTCATAGATTCTTATCCACTCAGGATATTACATGTCGAATTGTATGTTTTAAGTTCCAATATTAACGATAATTAAAAAAAAATACCAGTTGTAGAACCAAAAAGATGCTAAAGAAAGATATTAAATTTCCCGGATGTCCCCTTTTTGGTACTATTAAAAATTAATTTATCAAAAGTTTCAATTTTGTAGTGGGAGCCCATAGGTACTTGTTCTTAGGATATCTTGTATCTTTATGTTTCCTGTTTTATTTTAGCTATCGTTTGGTTAACAATGACGTTAATTTTATATGTACAGAAAATTTAACAATTAAAGACACTAGCAGAATATGCATTTTCACACCGGGGAGTGGCACTTTTTTTATAAATTTTATGTTTATAACTCAACAATTTTAAGAAATAGAATTTGGGAATTATTTCTTTTTCATAAATTATTTTTAAATTCTGTTAAGCATTTAAATATAACAAAATTTGGTACAACTAACATAACATTTTCAAGAGAAACTTATCTTGATCTGACTAGTTTAATTTTCGGTCTCATGAAATCAAATGCTTATTAATTTTGAATGAATCTCATAGTTATAAAGTTCGGTATATATGTATATAAGAATCACCCCACTGTGCACTATAACGTTCGCTGCCATTAATGAATCGATAACTATAAAAAAGAAAAAACGGTCATAAAATAGAACAAACGAAAAATAAAAAAATGCTGAATTAATACAGACGTTCATACCGAATCGCATTCAACATTTTAACAACTATAGAAAATTATATAGCAATACAATTTCCCTCTCGCACATTCGCTCCATTTACGTGGGATGCAAGCAACATTTTGTTATTTTGTTCGATATGCTCGCAAGTCTGAAATTAATACGTACTTGTACGCAATTTTATACTTCAGTACACCATTAATGCTCATATAGAAATATGTACAGCACAACATGAATACACATCCGAAATTACATTTGTACTACATTTATTCTGATGTATCATTTGGTTAAATCTTTACCAAAGAAAGAAAAAAAAAAATTATGTAGGTATAAAATATATTATGAGGTACTTTTTTCAGTAGCGGTTGAATTAAGCTTTTACGCTTTTTGAGAGAAGTTTAGTATGTCATTTAATTGTGCGAAAACAAAACAACGGCACGAAAATCTGCAAAAAATTTACGGCAATTGTGTTGTAGGGATTTATTTATTTGGAAACCGCACATACACTTAATCTGGGTTCACACTATGAAAGTTTTGGTGAGGGGGGAAGAGAATATGCTGTTCCTTTTTCCCCTCTCACCCATAAACTCAGACTTTCTGAAATACAACTTTCATAGTGTGATCCCAGACTTACTTAAGCAGTTAACAGAGTAAATTACTCTCTTTATTTATTAAATATCACCTAAATACTGGGGTTTTTATTCGAAAAACCACTTTTCGAAATTCATAATAAAATATTTTTAAATTATCAGAAATCTTAAAGCTGAAAGCTATAAAAACTATTTTTGGAAGATAAAATGATTATGACTTCTTGTTTGAAAAAATTATAGTTTTATTTTTTAAATTTTAGGAAAAGTATTATCCCTCTATTTCAGTAAATATTTGAAGATGAGAGTTAAAAATTCTTTTAAAATAATTTTGTTGACACGCAGAAAAACATATTTTTCTAAATGGTCACCTCCAACAAAACTTTTATTTTTCCGTAAAATTTTAAATCATATAATGGTTACTTACTTTAACCATTTTATAATCACCGGCAACAGTATTAGTCCTCCACTAAGAAGCCAAAACTATATTATTATTGCCTACGAATAAGTTCTGGTTAAAAAAGTTGTTTGTCAACCATAACCTGTTGCTCTTGGAAAAGAGGAAAATGTTATTGTCAATTAACAACCATACAATTATTAGTGGTAAATATATTATTGTCAATAGCAACCATAAGATGATTGAAGGCGACCCTTATATGGTTGTGGCTTCTTGATGGATGACTTAGTTAACCATTATATAGTTGCCGGCGACAATAATATGGTGAAAGTAACAATAATATGTATGTTTAAAAATTTTCTTAAAAATGTGTTTTCTGTACATGCAATTCTGTCAAAATGTACCGAAAGTGCCAGGAACAGGTTCAGGTGGGTTTGAATATTTACAAACAGGTTCCAAATAATACACATTACGCAGTTTTTCTGGTTAAGCTTATTTAATTAAATAAAACGGTCAATAATTATAAATATATCAAATATCAGAAATCTTCTTTTTTTTGGGGAATATAGCAAAATACAAGTATTATTCTTCAAGTTCTCGGGACTACAACAATACTGCAAATTAGAGAAATCTACCAAATACTCAACTTTAAAATGAGTCTTGCTAGAACCAATAGCAGATGGAAATATTGTTGATCGATAAGATAAGAAGATAAGATCCGGTAAATTTAAATATAAACCTCGAAATTAATCACCCATTATGCTGTTCAAATAAACAATTTTCAGGAAAATTTATAGTCGGTCTGCAAAACTTGTTTCTAGTTTAAGCGCTATAAACTTTTCACTAGTCGAAATTGATATCTTCTATATATATATACATATACATTTATCAAATAGGATGTGTGTATGTTTGTAACGTATGGACTCCAAAACGGCTGGGCCGATTTTGATGAAATTTTCAGGGAATCTTCAGAATATTCAGACGGGTGACACTGATTTTTGACTTTCGGTCTGCGGGCGGAGGGGCGTGGCAAAATCCAATTTTCATATTGCACCACCAATGACTTCTTAATAATTTGGACGATTAAAATGATCACCATGGTCCAACTTAGATATATACGAAAAATAAAATTTTGCACCGCCCACTTTTTTCGAATTACCTAAAATTAAAAACGGATCCATCGATTTGACTAATTTTTCTTTTAAATGTTCGTATTAATCCATTTTACGTTTTCATCGAAAGAAAAATGTACCACGCCTACTTTTACGCCCACTTTTTCTATTAAGCGCATAACTTGAGAACGGCTTGAACGATTTTGACGATTTTTTCTTTAAAATCATCGCCATGGTCCAACTTAGGTTTTAACGGAAAGAAAATTTTGCCCCGCCTACTTTTTTCGATTTACCTAAAATCAGAAAACGGCTTCATCGATTTGACTAATTTTTCTTTCAAATGTTCGTATCTTTTTAACGGATTTTAAAAATCGAACGCAAACATTTTGCCTAATTTGGACAGGACAACGTCTGTCAGGTCAGCTAGTATACATATAAAACAGTGTGTATGTATGTAACGTATGGACTCCAAAACGGCTGGGCCGACTTTGATGAAATTTTTAGGGAATCTTAGAATATTTAGGCGGGTGACACAGTGAAGTCTGATTTTTGATTTTCGGTCTGCGGGCGGAGGGGCGTGGCAAAATCCAATTTTCATATTGCACCACCAATGACATATACATATATTTATTTTTTTTGGTTTTTTTTATGTTATTTTTTTTTGAAAGCCATTGTCATGTTTTTCAAAACGAGATATCAAACTCTTAAATCGGTTATGTAGTTCCGAAGATATTAAAAAAAACCCCATGTTAATAATGATCCAATATATTTAAATTTTTAAACTTTCGAAATCCACTAATTCCGATGCTTTCCTACGATTTACCATTCCAATTCAAGCGGCTCCAATTCCCTTTGCGTCGTGCCTTTGCTTTTACCATCAGCAAAACACAAGGCCAATCATTGAATATTTATACGTTTTTACACCAAATAAAAAAACAAAAAACATTGTTTATCGGCTGGCCTTAAGATGAAGTAATAAATAAATTCCAATATGGGTAATTCCAAAGTGTTGAACGTGACAGTCGTACGCATTAAAAATGCGATAACATTTTAAGCAAAAAATATTTTACTGTTTTCTTAACCCTTAAATTCTAGCACTAGGAAAGCCCTGTTATCTATGCTAAAGTTTATGGAGGGCTCGATTCTAGGTCAAAGATAATGGCAAAAGAAGTAGCGGTTCGAACGTGAAAAAAACAGAAGTAGTTTTTTAGCCATGTATAAAAAGGCGTAACTCAGCGAAACCTGGCACAATTTTTTAGTCAAACTACTTTCAGAATTTTACGTTGTTAAAATGTCTTGGTTTGATTCCAGAATCTTCTGTATTTTCTTTTTTTTAAGCCAAAATCTGGGTCGATACGTGACATTTCGAACGTGAAATTTTTTCCATAATAATTGAACTGAATAATGATTAAAACAAAATAAAAATTTACCGTTAATTCGAATAACATATTGCTCTTTGAACTCTTCCTTAGATTACAGACCATGTAAGAAAATTTTTTTGGAATAATTTTTATCAAATATCACCCATTTTCAGGAAGAAAATATTAAAGAAATCATACAATAAAACATTCTCAAAAATAAGAAATAACGTTTGCACAACTTTGCAGTCTGATTGTTCATCTAAGTGAACAAATTTATGAGTAAATTTATAAAATTAGTAAAATCTAAATATTTGTCTATAACAATATCGTAAAATAATCAGCTTTTTATAACTTTAAAATTTTCGGTCACGGTGGACCTTTTGACGGAAATGCCCATATGCCTTATCCCATATCTACACCATATGTAAGATATTCTGTAACAAAAACTTGTAATCCATGGATTTTTATTTAAAGGCCGTAAATTTCGTTAAAAGCTCAATTTAAATCGTGTGGTTGTTAGTACAACACTAATGTTTGCTTAGGGCCAGCAACGCGGACCGGGTCAGCTAGTCAGAAATAAAACAAAAAAACTGCAACTATGATTTTTTAGCTATTATCTTTTTGGCAACACTGGTTTAAACAGCTGACGCACGTTTCGTGTTTTGTTTCACTGTCAAACAACTTCAGTTTGGTCTATAATTTAACCATGAATCGTCTTACAAACGAACAACGCTTGCAAATTACTAAATTTTATTATCAAAATGCGTACTCTGTTAAGAAAGTTCATCGCGCGCTTCTTGTGTTCAGCGACGAAGCTCATTTTTGGCTCAATGGGTACGTTAATAAGCAGAATTGTCGATTTTGCAGTGAAGATCAGTCAGAAGAATTGCAAGAGCTACCAATGCATCCAGAAAAAGTTACAGTTTGGTGCGGTTTATGGGCTGGTGGCATCATTGGACCGTACTTCTTCAAAGATGATACGAATCGTAACGTAACTGTGAATGGTGAGCGCTACCGCGAGATGATATCCAACTTTTTGTTTGCCCAAAATGCAAGAGCTTGACTTGCATGACATGTGGTTTCAACAAGCCGGTGCCACATGCCACACAGCACGCTTAACTGATTGAGAGGCGAGTTCGGTGAACATTTTATTTCATTTTCGGGACCGGTCAATTGGCCGCCTGGATCGTGCGATTTAACGCCTTTAGACTATTTTTTGTGGGGCTATGTTAAAGAGTATGCCAAAATTGAACTAAGTGGATTGACCATTTAAGACGCAGTCACATTTGCATGAAATAATCTTCAACATAAAATTATATGGACCGTACTATTGATTCAAATAAAGATTTCATGAATTTTTCTGAATTTTATGTGTATTTTTTAAACTTTCCTATAGCTCTTAAAAATCACCCATTACTTGACTTGATCACCAATCACCCACTCTAGAAGTAATAGAAAACGTTATCGAACAACTAAAAATAACCAAATTCGCAGGTTACGATCGTATTTCACCCGGTATTTTGAAATGCTGCCCATAGAAAATTACAAAGCCATTCTTTCCCTCACTTCGGGAAATATGGCGACGGGACAATATACCAAATAATTGGATTCAAGGAATTCTAATAAAACTGTACAAAATCACAATGTAAAAATTACAGGGGAATTACACTCTTATCTATACCATCAGAGATATTGACTAGAATCTTGTATAGTCGAGAAAAAGCACAATAGAGATAAATCTCACGAGCAACAAGAAGGTTTTCGGGGCAATAGGTTTAGCCACAAAGCTTTGCTAACCGCTACGTGCGATATACATATTGAAAATTTGGTGATAACACAAAAATAGGTCGACCAAAAACTATTTGGCTGAACAATCTGCAGAAAGATATAATAAAGAAAAGTGGAGTTTCATGGAACGAAATTAAAATAAAAGCATCCGGCAGAACAACTTGGAGATACTTTGTAGATGCCTTATGTTCCGAATGCAAGTTCTGGCAACAGAATGCAAGTGAAATTCGAATTGAAAAAATTTTAAAAACGATTTTAGTTAAAAAAATGCATATAAAAACTTTGTTTTAGTGCACACTTCATACTTAAGCTAACTCTGATCTTTACCAGAACTACTCTTAAAATCAGGAAATGCTAAGGAAATTTGAACAAAATATTAAGCTGAAAATCTCCATTAATTTCACTCGATTTAAATTTGCAGAACATGGTCGAATAGTTTATTTTGTAGGAACTAAGAATACATTTTTTTAAATGGTATAATGAATATTTAATTTGCATGCAAGTCCTTGAACTTGATTTAAGTTTTACATCCCTTAATCAAATCTTTTAATTAGTTAAGATAAGGCTTGCTAATTTTTTTTTTGAAGAGGTAAATTTGTCACAAATGTCTAGCTTTATCAATAACTTCCTATAAATTCCATGTAGGGAATTTGGTTATGGTCTTCTTTTGAATTCATTTCATCGAAAATATTTCATTTAATACAAAAGAGTAATAATGATTTCAATACGAGTCACTGAACAAATTGTATTGGCAACAGCTATAACAACTTTTGTTGCTGTTGTTGTTGTAATCAATGCACAGTGACTGGTTTGTTAAGCCAAAATATACAATTGTAGAAACTTAATTTTTTTTCTGTTTATACACTTTTTACTTATGCCCTGAAAAGGCATAATCATAAAGGTTAAATTTATGTCGTTAAATTTGAAGGGCCGATGTTGAATGTGAACCACACCTTAACGTCAAGCTTTTTCTGCATTTCATTTGACACTTCTAAATTACAGAATTACTCAATTTGAACCATGGAAAGATACACAATCGAGCAACGCGTTAAAGTTATTCAGGCTTATTATTCAAATCGAAATGCATATCGTGCACTTCGTGATTTTTTCGGTCAATATAATCGTTCAAATGTGCGTACAATCGGTAAAATGGTGCAAAAATTTGAGCTAACCGGGTCTGTAGGAGAAGTGAAAACACAAGTGCATGCTCGTGCAGCTCGTACTGCAGAAAATATTGCTGCTGTTCAGTCTTAAGAGGCGTCCGCCCCAAATCGTCGTCGTGCCCAACAATTGCACCTCTCACGCTCGTCGTTGATGAACATTATGCATTTACACGCTTACAAGGTGACATTTGACTCAAGAACTAAAGCCTCTTGACTATTCCAAAAACGTCGTCAATGGTCAGAATGGTGGCAAGAAATGGCAACAGTGGATGATACATTTTCGAAGAAAATCATCTTCAGTGATGAGGCACATTTTCACCTCAGTGGATTCGTTTAAAAGGAGAATTGCTGCATTTGGGGGAATGATAATCCAAGAGTGATTGTCGAAAAACCTATGCACCCACAAAGAGTGACTCTTTGGTGCGGGTTATTCGCTGGCGGCATTATCAGGCCGTATTTTTTTCACAATGAGGCCGGTCAGACAGTAACTGTGAATGGTGTTCGCTAAAAGTAAAAGCAAAGAACTAACAGATAGCAAAAGAGGCAGCAATAGAGTAACAAGTGATGTATCAATAGAAGTGGCACTAAAATTGCACATAATCTAGCAATAAAGTAGCATTTGGTGTAGGAAAAAAGTGGCATATGGGCAAATCCCAGAAACAGTCCACCAACCAAAAATTTTCAAATGAATTTTTTTTAATGGAATATAAGACTAGATGTATAATTTCATTTTTATATTAAAAAAATATGTATTTCAATGATCATTAATGCAATAATTTTTACCAAATCGTACCCACTGCTGATTTCTTAATGTTACACGTGAATTTAGCATTATTTTAGGTGATTTTTGTGCTTAAAGTAGCACTTACAGCAGACTTATCAAAATATAAATTTCGTTAAAAAAAAGTTGACATTCATTAGTTAAGAAATTAGTTTAAGAAATGCAATTCATAAAAATATAATTTGTTTTGTTAAAATAAATAAAATATTATAATAAAATACTACTGGAAAAACTGTAGCGTGCGTCACAAAGGGTTAACGGCTTTTGTCAAAAAATCACAACATTTGTTGGCTGCGAATAAGTGCATTTATGGTCATCTTTCTTTTAGGAATTAGATTTTGTATACCTTATCATGCCAAATTCGCTAAAAATTAGGAAAACGTACTTTAACCTTTGAAGTTACTTTCACTTTTTGTAGCGTGCATCACAAAACTTTGTGATCAATTATTTCGCAACAAATGCTTGCTAAGAAATTAAGATATATGCCTTTCGTAAGTACATATTAATGTCACAAAATACTATATATACGTTGAAGCTATCTCTTTTGAAAGACCAAAAAATGTTTATATTTCAATCAGAAAACGCGTGCGAATGTAGCGTTCGCCACGCAGGATTTGCCCATATGACAAATTTTTTTTTTTAAATTTCTAAAGCGAAGTACTAGGCTTGCCTGCAGCAAAGAAACCAGAGTCTCTGGCAAGAATCGAACCCGGCGCTGATAGATCAGCTCGCTACCAGCTAGCCTACCGGGCAAAAATAATCTTCATCGCAGTTATATTTGAAAACATGATTATTTTACGAAAGTCTGATGTAAAACCACTTTTTTTTAATTTAAATGCCGAATCCAACAAGAACCATATTTTTATGTTGAATCAGCACTGTAAGCCCAGTAAGAAAAAGAAGGATGGATGTACAAGGCCTGCTTGCTCCATTCCATTCTCATATCTTATTTAAACACGTTATCATTGCGGGGTAGGCCTTCCACTCCCGCTTCTTTCCCAGTTAGAATGGTAACTGTATCAAAAAATTTTTAAGTATTTTTATAATCAGGCTGAAGTTCATTAAATTTAATTTTCATTAAATTATTTTTATGAAGAAAGGAATTTTACAACACGAAAATTAGTTAAAATTGTTATTGATAATTTTTCATTCTTGACGTGGCTGGGGCTCGAACCCCGGCCGGCAGGTTACCATGACATGTTTCGATTGCAACCACTCGATCTCCTCAGATGGATTTGCCGTCTTACACTCGCAGCCATCGACCACTGCTGACGTCAATAGTCAAACATCAATCCTTAAACCAAATTGTATTTTAAACTTTGGTAGATCGAAATTTGCTTTTCTGAATAATTATCCATTTTTAATTGATTTTACGTGTTTTTTCCTTACTTCTGCTTTCTCGTACTTTTGTCAAGAATTCTTCTTGAAGTCGAAAGACGGCAAATCCATCTGAGGAGATCGAGTGGTTGCGATCGAAACATGTCATGGTAACCTGCCGGCCGGGGTTCGAGCCCCAGCCACGTCAAGAATGAAAAATTATCAATAACAATTTTAACTAATTTTCGTGTTGTAAAATTCCTTTCTTCATAAAAATAATTAAATGAAAATTAAATTTAATGAACTTAAGCCTGATTAAAAAAATACTTAAAATTTGGATTAAAAACCATAAATAGTTCAACAAAATAACCACAATACTGATTATTTAAAAAAAAAAATTATTAAAAAACCTTTTGCTTTGGCAAAAAACACAACAAAAAAGCAACTGCTTCTCTTGTCGCATCTCATAGAAGGGATTGTGTATATTATCTTTTATACGAAAGAGCCGAGGCCTTCTATGGCATTCTTGAGAAGTTAAATAAGAATGTAATTGAATCAAAAAAATTGTAAAGCAAATGTTTAATAAGGCCTGAAGGAAGAAGGTCTTCTGAGTTTTCCCGGTGGATAATGATGATTTTGGTTTTTGGCTACATTGGAAACTATATCGCTACCTGAACTACTTAAAAAAGAAAAAAATTGTTAAAGAAGAAATAAAAAAACTTCAACTGACAAACTTGCGAGGGATTTGATTTTTAAACTACGCCTCTATTGGTTGTTTATGTTTTATTATTATTGCTCCAACACGAATTTAGTTTTTGAACATTTAGCAAAAGAAATAATATTTAAATGACTACAAAACATGTTAATGCTATTGTTACTACTACAGATTTTTCGAAAGCCATAGAAGAATTAAGAAAGAAATAGCAATTAAATTGGTAATAATTGTAGCATTTTAAAGTTTAAAACAATTTTCATTGTCTACAAAAGAAAAATTAACATTAATTACTATACCACTTAAGAAATTTTGACAAAAAGTGGTCATCCTGTTCTTATTTATTCGTCGTTCGTCTTTGTAAGAAATAAAAATAAACCTATCTCAGAGTTCGTTACGTACGTCAAATTTCAGTCTACGTAATGAGTGTGTGTATTTTTATATAAACAACAATGTGTTCTATTTGAGACGGCGCATATTCGTTGCGAATAATTTGTCGTTCGTCCCAATTGTGTTTCTAACATCAATCAAAATTTTTGATGGCACAATTTATTTATGTAGGTAAAGATTTTTTTTTAATATATTTTTATAAATTTTCATGAGCAATAAATTCAACTTTTTAAATCTATATGGAAGCGTACCACTGTGTGATGCTTTCAACCATGACTTGTGCACTCAATTTAATACAGCCGAATTATTATTTGTTTCCTTTTTGTTGAAACTTTTTTTCCACCGGCATCATTTTCTTGTTTAAAAAAGGTTTCAATTGTTTAATTGGCAAAGAATTTTTATGAGTCATTCGAGCACGAGTTAAATTCTGAAACGCAGCAAATTACTTTCATGTTCAAGTCATTTAAGTTAAAAAAAATTTAAATTTTCTTCCATAAAATAAAAAAAAAATTAACATATAAATGCAAGATTTTATTACTGCAAATAATTATCCTGGCAGCCATGTTCTTAAATTGGTTTTGATTTTTTTTTTTTGTTCTGCAGATTTGTTCTGGTCTCTCTTGCTTGAGTTAAATAGTTTTAATCTATTTTACAACCGGAGGCTCTTGGATAAATTATTAATATTATGTGGCCATTTTTTTTCTTGCAGAATGCTGTTGTATGAGTATTAGAAGTTTATATACATATTTTTTTATTAGTTGATGTTTTTTATTTGTTTATTTTTTTAAGGAAAGATTGAAATTTTCGAAAAAAATTTGATGTTTAACCTTTGGTCTCTAGTTTCATGCTGAACATTTCATATATTCGAAACTGTTTCAATCATTTTTCATATTTTGTACACATTTATTCCATTAGGACTGGTTGGACGGTTGGTTAGTTGGCCATTTGTATAGAAAAATATTAAAGTGTAGATCTTTTTTTTTTTTTTTTGATTAAAATTTTATATGGAACAAATTTATGTTTTGTGTGTATGTTTGGATTTTAATAAAAAGAAAAGGCGTAGCTGTGATTTTCTTAAAATATTAAAGGGGCATGTTAGAAAAATGTAAAAAAAACTTGAACATTTATCACTAAACTGAAACATCATTTTATACCCACACCAAAATAGTGGAGAGGATATTTATTATAAGTTGATGCTGGCTGATGTGTGTAATGCCTTAAAATATTGGTTCTAGAAACACTTTTAAGTAATTTTTGGCCATACGTCGTAAAAACGTTTGGTTTCTTTTGAAAATATTGAAAAAAAATTCATTACTATATATTCATTAAAATTATATTCAGTTTTCTCAGTAAGTCAAAAGTTGTGCACCGATTACTATGAATTTAACCAAAACAATAATTTTTGTCGAATTTTTATTTTTTATAAATTTTTAAAGATCAAAAAATTAGTTTTTTTTTTTCAACACTTTTCCTATTATTTATGTTCAATAAATATTTATTTATATACTAATTAGTACACTCAAAAGAAAAATCAATCCAAACGTACTCAAATCAATCCGAAGCGGTATTGATAGTTCGGTGAGTACGGATTTTCTTGAATCAAGTACAGAAAGATTGATTCAAGTACGGATTTTCAATCCCAAAATACTTAAATTATCCATATTCTATCCCGATTTCGTACTTAAAGTAATCCGAAAATTAGGTTGATTTAAGTAAAACTAAGATTGAATCAATCTCAAAATGCGCTTGATTCAAGAATTATAAAATTGTTTTAATCCGAACTCGTACTTAAAATAATCCGAAAATGAGATTGATCTAAGTAAAACTAAGATTGAATTAATTTCAAAATGCGCTTGATTCAAGTATTATAAAGTTGATTTTATCTCCAATTAGTTCTTGAAAAAAACCAAAAAAGAAATTAAAAAGAAAAAATTATTACTTACCCGTTTTACACCTTAAAGAATGATAAAACACCAACATCATGCCCGATATGGGTTTTACTTTAAAAATCTTATGTACATATTTAACCAGGGATGATAAATGAGAAAACCCATATCGTACCAACGAACTTTTAAAATAGCACTTTTTCGGCCCCAATAGTACTTAATCTGCCGTATAAACGTGACAACCATCTTGTTGCCGATTATTTGAATATATTATGAGTTCGTTCCAAAATAATCTTGAATTGAGACGTATTCGTTTCTTTTACTATGTAGAACTTTTTCACAAGTGGTTTCCTATATCTTTTAAAAACTTGTCAATATCATCCCTAGAGGGAAGCGAACTGACACCAAAGTAGTCCCGTGATAGGTCTTTGGTGGTAGAGACCGGTTCTAGTTTAAACACTTTCTATGAATTAGACCTATCACTTTTACATGGGGTTGACCAGTCACACATCTATTCTTAATTGACGTGTTTAGTGACAGTTACTACAATGTAGTATAATTTCAATACAATGTAGTATTATTTTAATAAAACAAGACGAAGAATTGAATTCAAGAAACAAATTTTAGAAAGACCAAAAAAATATGTCACACCTTTTTGTTCTGCATAAACTAGTTACATGATTGGTTCTCATTTCACTGGTCATGAGTTCTTTCTTTTTGTACCTGTTCTATTTTTACAACTCCCATGACCAGTCTGTTGGACCAATTGACACAAATTTCCCGCAGGAATCAAAAAATGCACACTTATATGTTGCCGCTGATACTAAATTTAGAACATGGCATAAGCAATTGTTCAATGAGCAAGTGCAAAAATCTATCCACAGTAGTGAAGTTCAGTGTTTGGTGTAAATGGTTTTGCAAAAGAGCAAATGCAAAATATCATAGCTATTTTGTTAAACCCAACAACAAAAAATAGACTTTCCCTTAGATTTAATAAAAACGCTAAGACATTTTGCATTTTCGCAAGACTATTTGCATCAAACACTAAACTCTGCTTATATTTTTATTTTATATCAATTATACATATGTATAGGTTTGAGAAATTTGGAAATAGTACCAAATGTACCAAAAAAAGTACAATTGTACCAACTTTATCCACCCTGTATTAATCTAAAAATATAAACTAAATGAGACGCAAATTTCAGATTTACTTTTTAACCCTACGTGGTACAGCTGAGTCTGGCCGGACCTTTGTTTAATGTGTATAGATAAGAAAACATGCGCTAGCCGGAGGGTTAAACAAGAAAATAATACATACATACATATATGTATATGTATATGTTTTTCTTCTTGTTCTGTTGTTTTTGTTGTTACTACAAACAAAAAGCAAATCGTTTTGTTCGAACTTGTGTTGTGTTGTTGTAATATTACAACATACAATATTGTACAACAAATTTTGAAAAACATACACGTACGCACGCATAAAAAAATGCAATGCTGAGAGATGAGACTAATAAGATTTATGATCTCGAGATAAAACCCTCATTTTGTAATTTTACTTTTAGAGTGGCACTTTCAACGAAAAGTTTAATCTTTTTTGTACTTGATTTAAGCATTTTATGCTTATTTCAAGAAATATCGGGATTGAGTTCTTAAAGTAATCTAAGTACGTTTTAGTGTTATTCGTACTTGAATTTTTAAGTACGATTCGCGATTGAAGTAAGTATAAAAGGATAAATTTATCCCGATTGTTTTTCTTTTTTTGTATTGTGGTTATTATGTTAAACTGTTGATGGTTTTTAATCCAAATTTTGATATTTTAATTAGGCTTAAGTTCATCAAATTTAATTTTCATTAAATTATTTTATTGAATAATTAATTGATTATTTTTCCTTCTTGACTGCCCCTGGAATCGAACCCAGGCTTTCACGGACATTTTACCCTTACATAATTCAATTGCAACCAATCAATTTCTTCAGATGATGTTGCCGCTTAACACTCACAGCCATTGACCACTGCTGGCAGTCGATAGCAAACATCAATCTTTAAATCAAATTGTATTTAACCTTTGGTAGATCGAAATTAGTTCATCCTAACTTCTGTTTTTTCGTACTATTTGTCAAGAATTCTTCCTAAATTTATTTATTTAATAAGAGTTACAAATACATTTACAAATTATATTGTTACGAATGCTAAATTATCTAAGAATTATTTATAGTTATAGTTAAAATTTTTCTTGTAAGTTATAGCATTATGCCATATTAGTAACTTAAAATTATTATAGATTATAACAGTTACTACATGAATTTCCCAATTATTTCTAGAAGTGGTTTTAGAACATAATAAATGGTTATTACAGGGAGGTTCGGGAAAAGTCTAGAAATAGTTTTAAAATATAAAAAAGGATGAGTCATGAATAATTAGTTTTTCTCGAGACATTAAACGGTTCTGTTCGTAACTAACTGTATTGAATAAATTTTGTTAAGTTGAATAAGTGTGTTTATTTTTTTTGATTTGCAATTAAAAGAACTCAACGGTTTTTTATAAATGGTTTAAGCCGAAACGCGTTTATTAAAGGAAAAACGTCACAATATTCTTACTTAATTAGCCGAACAAAAGTAATGTAGACCTTCAGCCCGTTATAGTGAAACAGACCAGAGTCTCTGGCGGGAATCGAACCCGCACTTCCCGCACTGATAATTTAGCTCACCATCAATTAGCCTACCGGAGCAGCCTGTTCAATAAATATATTTTGTGAATTTCAGCCAAATCGTACCAAAAATTATAAATAATTTAAATGTCACGACAACAGCACCAAATATCGGGATTAAACTTTAGAGAAACCTGGCTCCAGACTAAACTAATTTATTGTCCAAGCTTGATGTACAGCTGTTCTTGAGAGGAAAACAAAGGAAAAAAATATTCATTGTGTACGTCTCCTCCGTTGTTACGTAAATGTGAGTTAAAACGAACGACGTATAAATTACAACGAATTCTATGTGATCTGGCCTTTTTTTTCTTTTTTGAAAACACAAAAATAATTTCATTATGCACGATATGTTTTTGATTTTTCTTTGTCTATAACGGTCGCAAAGTGTTGCCGTAGACCAATCTAGCTGGAAAAAAGTTAATTTGTTAACTACCCGTCTCCACTATGCATCAACTTGGTAAGAACATAATGTCGCACATGAATTCTTCTCGTGTAGACTGTTCATGTTCGTGTTTCGTCCATGTGCTGCCATCGTTGCCTAAACATTCGTCTTAGCATCCATGTGCGCCATGATGTTGGCCATACAATGTATTTTGTGTATACAACCAAACGCCACAACAACAAAAATTGTGGTCAATCAGAACATGAACATCAACACGCATTCGCCACATATAAGAACATGAACAAATTAATACCGTTGCTCTGCCGACGTTATGTTCATGTCTTGTTCAAATCGATAGCTCTTGAAGACGTGGTGTTGTGATTCAAAATTCTGCTGACCGTAGGAGCACAGCTGCAGTATAAGTGCACGACGCAGATACGTTGTCAAATTAAAACCATAGTAGGTATACGTTTATAAAAAGTAACACAATAAATACACAATTCATATTCGAAAATAAACATTCTTTAATGTTCTTTATTGTTCGGAACGGTAAAAATTTAGAAAACACAAACGCTAATAATTTTTGTGTAGTAAAAAAGACGTTTTTTGTATTTGTATTAATCCACCTCAACATAAAGATGGGAATATTTCATTGCGTTCGGTTTTTCTTTAAAAACCACAAACTTGAGTTCGGTTCAGCACATTAATGTTCCTTCGTTTCAGTTGTATTCAGCGCCGTTTTGACTGGGAAACACAACAAAAAGTTTTTACAAAAACAAAATATGTACATATACAATACACACACAGTTTATTCGTGCTGTGGTCGTTCAAGTTGGCAAGCAACAGCAACAATACTAGTGAAAAGCGTTGCTAAAATTTTTTTGTTTGCTCATTCCTTCATCAATGTGAAAATAAAACTAAAAACATTTAAATATAATGTATATCTACAGAATCACTACAATTGTTCTGTTTTATAACGAACAACATAGCATCGCATAATGTTTGTTACTTTCGTGAAAATATGTAGTTATAAACGGTATTATGGATTGTGTATTTATACACAAACACTAATAAAAATAGATATCGGTCCCTGGTGTGTGTACCGTACGCTTAATAATGTTCGGGTTATTTTCGATCACTTAAAAAACGCACAAGAAATATTTGTAAATAAAACAATAAATAAAAAAACAAATTACCCAAATTCCGTCATAGATTTAAGTATTTAAAGTAGTTTAAGATTTCGTAAATAAAAGCTTTGTGAATGTTTATAAAAAACAATAGCGAACGTTAACGTAAAAGCGTATCTAGAAATAGAAAAAACAAAATTGTGAAATTAATTTATTTTTGTATTTTCAAATTGAATTTTTGAAAAGAAAATAAAAGGAAAAAAATTAAAGACAATTGGAATAATTTGGAATTTTCTAAGATTCCCAGCCAGCAAAATACTTCGATATTGTCGGAATCAGACATTTCGTGCAAATGTCTGACTTCATTCTTAGAGATTTCGTTCAGATTTCTGTCAGACATTGAATATTCTTACTGTCTGGCCGATTTCTGATCGATTTCGCATGGATATATCGGGGGAAATTTATGTACAGATATGTCCAATAGAATTCTGACGGAATTAATTCAGATTTGTCTAAAGAAACTTATTATTTTTTTTAAAATAATGTTCAAGATAAAAAGCATAAAAAAGGTACGTACGTGTAAAAATTATAATTATGTATTTATTTTGCAATAAAATTATTTCTTTCAGCTATAAGTTCGAAAGCTAAAAAATCTCGGCTAACACATCAGAACTTCCCATGCCTTTTTCATTAGATTTCTGTTAGATATCTATCAGAAATGCCGAGAAAAAACCAAAATTTCCCAGGACATGTCCCAGTAAAAAAAATTTGGGGTTTTTGAAGCACTACAGAGAAAAAGCGCATACTCAAGGGCTTTAATTAGAGGCTTTTATAAAGCAGTTAATGATAACGAATAAAACATACAAAAAAGCTGCTATTTTAGTGCAGACAACGAAGAGGGGGTTTAAGCGAAAAAAAATATATTATGGTTTACGAAAATGATTGAAAAAAAGCATTTAAACAAGTAAAAGCAAAACAGCAATAAATATGTTAATATAGTTAGCCCTTAAAAAAGTACTCTAGGAGCGCTTTGTTTGCATGTTAAAAGAAGCGCTTATTGTCAGCAGAAAATAGTCCTCCAAACCGGGAACACCCCATACAAAAATCAGGCATCCCATCAGCAGGTTTGAAGCGATTTGAGGTATGAATTCATACAAAAAACCTGCTCCTTTTGGAGCACGTCATTTGTTTGTTAATTGTTTTTGAACTAGAGACGTAATGAACACCGATAGTTCAAAATATGAATTTTATTTTTTGATTGAGTTTAAGTCAAAATGATTTTAGCTTCCCTTTCTATCTTCTTCCAATTTATCTCTTTTAGCGCCCAGTGTAGCATAGGGCCTCAACGTAACTTCGCCATTCTGCTCTATATCGAGCTGTGATTTTTACCCGGTTAAAATTGCATCCCATTTTTTTCATGACTTTGGTTTAATCGTTTCCTACTATATTTCGGAGGTCCATTCGAGAGCTTGTATGCATATTTCTGTTGGCGATTGCCATAGGGTGTTACCAATCCAATTCCATCGTCTCTTTTTTATTTCGTTTTATATTGCAATTTGGCTGCATTTTCAGGAAGTAGTTTGTTTGATATGGTATTTAGCCACCAGTGCCCATGTTCTGTAACTCTCGCGTCGAGAGAGTTTTCGATTGAAATGTGTGAAATGAAACAAAAATGCCATAAATTGAAACAAACAGCTGTTTTTCTCACTTAACTGTGTCTGTAACTTTTTTTTTGACGAGTACAAGCTGTCACGTAAGGAAATTACTCGCCAATTTACAGAAAAAGTGTGTCTGTAACGTTTTGGTGAGAAAAGTTCCCGCTTTGAACTGTCAAATAAACTCACGATTAAAAATGGGGCGAGAAAAAATTTTAACACTAAAAACCATTAAAAATGCAAAGAATAATAATAATATTTTGTTCTTGGCACATTTTTCATTGTTTTATTAATTTGCTTTTAACATTTTAAGAAAATATACGAATGTCTTCAAAGCTCGTTTGCAAACAACAAACATTAAAGTCGCTCTTTACAGAATTTGGCATAGCCGACGGTTGTGTTTTGGCCGCCGTCGTTGAAAATTGTTCAATTTAAGTAAATTTTGGTCGCCGTCAACGATATGTGTTACTGGCATTCTGAACGTCTGCAATGTCACATCGGCTTCGAGTGCAATATTTTGACCTTTATAACGTAACGACGTAATCTCTTTTGATAGTTTTCGACATGAGTTACAGACACACATTTTTCTCACTTTTCGAGAAACGACGGAATATTTTGTTTCACATCTTTTCGATGCAAGAAGTTCTCACTAAAGTTACAGAACATGGGTACAGATTTGGTATCCATAAAATAAGTCTAGCACTACTGCTTGCTTTTGTAATCATTTGATCTTTAGGAAAAATATCAATTTAATAAGGCAATTAGATAATTTTCAATTTTGCATTACGAATAACAACAAATTCTGACTCAATATCTTTATGCTCTTCTTCAGGGAATTTTTATTGCAATTTTAAATTAAAATGGAACATCACTAAATTTACGATTATTCGATGTGGCGTTTAAGAAAATTTTGTTCCAATCGTTACCGTGATTATAAAAAATTGCGCCTAAATGCAAACCAGTGATACCAGGAGAAATTCAATTTCAAAAATAACACTGGTTGACAAATTAAAATTTTTTTTTTTGGCAGAAACACCTCTATATATACTTTGAACTAGATATGAGACATAGTCAAACTTCGTATCTGATTTTTCATTTTTCATCTTTTGTTCTTTTTAAAGAGCTTAATATTTCTCAAGAATACTTATTTTAAATAATTTTTTTAATATAAGTATCTCATAATTTTTAGCAAACTTGGTAACCCTGAACTAAAATATAAAAAAATTCCTTTTACAAATATATCTTTCCTTATCCTTAAAGGGTTTTAAAATTTTTTAAAAACTTGAAATTGTATTGTTTTATATCTCTTAGTTTAGAAGGTGTGATTGTTTTTTTTTTTTTTTTTTAATTAATTTCTATGTAGAAATTTCAATCATTAGATATTCGCTTTAGACATTCGCATACATTTTAGCGAATGTTAGTGCGAATGTAAGTAGAAAAAAATAACAGAATAGAACGCAAATGCGAAAGCGAATATTCGTACATGGTTTCGGCAAGTCTTCTGGTCCGGATAGTATACCTGCAGTAGTATACCTAGTTCGTCCCTTAGCAGATCTTTTCAGCATTTTATACCGTGCCGCGGAATTTCCAGTCTGCTGGAAAGTTGCTTACGTAACGCCAATTCCTAAAAAAGGAATGGCTAATAACCCTGAAAATTACCGCCCAATTGCAATTTGTTCGGCACTTTCCAAAGTTATGGAGAGTATGGTAAATTACCATCTTGTCAAATATTTAGAGTCAAACTACCTACTAAGCGACCGCCAGTATGACTTTCGTAGACTTCGCTCTACTGGAGACTTACTAGCTCTGTTATCGGTGCCGTTCCATTCACTATTTTGGCGAAAGTAAGGTAATTGCTTTAGATATTTCCAAGGCATTTGACAGAGTCTGGCACTCTTGTCAAAATTTGCTGCATTTGGTGTCGGTGATAATTTCTCTCGATTTATATCGAGTTTTCTCAGAGATCGCACTATACGAGTTGTTATAGATGGGGTTTCGTCAAACGAGTTCAAGGTTCATTCAGGGGTGCCGCAAGGCTCCGTTATTTCACCGACTCTATTTCTTATCTTTCTAAATGACCTCCTTTGTCAAACTTCCAACCCTATCTACTCTTTTGCAGATGACAGCAACCTTTGCCACTCGTACTCATTCGAATGCAGACCAAGCGTATCCGATGTCGGTGCTATGAGGCAGAATATGAATGATACGCTTGGGCGAGACCTTGACATAGTCTCGGAATGGGGTCGTGCGAATAAGGTCGATTTTAATGCCCGAAAAACCCAATGTTGCGTGCTGACGCATAAACGCGCGACAAACCAAGGTGCCTCATTTGTATAAATGGGTGGTATAATAATTGAGGAATCAGAATCTCTCGATGTTCTGGGCATGAGGATACAATGTGATGTCCGATGGACAGAACATATATTCAAGGTGTCGAAAGAAGCATTCAAGTGCCTCGTTTTTCCAAGACGGTGTAAGATATACTTCACTCCATCTGATCTCCTTACTATTTAAACCACCTATATCCGACCGCGTATGGAATACAACTCTCATGTGTGGGCCGGTGCTTCAAAGCCTATTTTGGAGCTTCTCGACCGCGTGCAGGAGAGGGCGAAGGTTCTCATTGGTGACAGTAGGGTATCAAATTCAATTGACTCCCTTGAGCAACGTCGCAATGTGGGTTGTATTTGCCTGTTTTATCATTACTACAATGGGATGAGTTCTGACGAAATTAGGGATCTGGTTCCCGAAACCCGTACGTTTGTTCGTAATACACGATTTTCCTCAAAAGCCCATCCTTATGTGGTCGATTGGCAGGTGAATCGTACAACGCATTACAGACAGAATTAATTTTTTTTCGCGGACAGTTCGTATGTGGAAAAACCTTCCACCAGAAGTCTTCCCTCCCACTTACAACATGATTAAGTTCAAATTTAGTGTTTACAAACACCACTCCCTATATCTTCCTTCCCACAACCTATTTTCCTAGTTCCAACACAATGCAATGCATTAGTAGGGGGGATATCCCCTGAGTGCTGGTCCTAACAGAAAAAAAAATTGCTGAAGATTTCGGTGCTGTTAGGACTCATAGTATAGGGTTTCTGTTAAAAAATACTTCATTTGTACTTAAATATTTTTTATATAAAAAACTTTAAATTTTTATATAAAAATAAGACGAATAGTTACGTATTTTTAGACAATATATTGAAAATGAGATAATATTCTGAAAATTCCCTATATTTGCTTTAAAATAACAAATCTGTTATTTTTTGCCTACGTTTGAAATTTTCTGAAAAAATTTCTGCAAAAAGGGAAAATTCCCTACTATTGGCATCACTGTTTTTGGTAGAAAAGAGTGTTTTTAAATAAAATTGAAATTTTTTAAACCCTTCTTTAAATTTAAATTCAGCAATGTTACTGAAATTTACAAAATTTATACATTTGTAAGAACAAAAGCGAATGTTCCACTTGCCCATCGATGGTAATCCAGAGTGTATATTTTGCACTTTATTGCCGCTGCGGGCATTTCAATCTAAATGAAAATTTCACATACTCAATGTTGCATGTTTGACTACACACACACACATAAACATACATACTTCTACAATATTTATACAGAATATATGCACGGATATTCACTCATACTCACAAACGTAAATATAGAACTGAATAAAGTAACTATTATTACACAAATACGTGAATACATACATATTTGCAACATTTATTTTCTATGTACATATATGAAGTGTATGAGTTCATGTGTATATTTACATTTATGGGGCATACTTTTCGTAATACGTTCATAAACATAAATATTACACATGCATAGAGGCACTTTTATAACTCTACTCCAACTCATCCATACTTATGGTCATACATACAATCACCGGTTTCTGCCCTATTATTCTCTTTGTGGGTTCAGAGTTATAATAATATCAACAACAACAACGGCAAAAACAATAATAACGAAAACCTTAAACCTCTACAATAAAAAAGTGTATGTTTTTTTACTACTCCTTCTCTTTTTTGCGTAAAAATTAAACCACAAAACCATCAACTACAATGTTAAAAAAACAATAACTAATTTCTAAGGAGCAGTTTTAGAAAGCCCTTAAAATTTAAATAGTTTTCTTTTTACAAATTTTGATTGGTAAACATCATTAATTATCACAAGTTGTACCTATGCCCTAATTATGTAAAACGCAACGCCGAAGAATAACATTGAAAGCAAAAACAAAGTCATAAATATTTTGTAATTTTGTTGTTGCTTTTTACAGAAATACATGTGCCGTTTTAAGCTGGGATCACACGATTGCCGCAATGCACCAATTTTCACACTTTTTAATACCCCAATCGTGTGACTGCACAATCAAATGGCTCGTGTACCAATCGAGGACAATATTGTGCTTGCTTTTACCAATCAAATGCAACCCTGGCGCGGCAATCGTGTGACTGTTTGCTATGCAACCGCGCGTCAATAAAAATAACAAAAATGCACCAATATTTATTGTGTTCTTGTGCGGCAATCAAACAACACAATTCGCGCCAATATTTGCCATTTTTGTATTAAATTTACTTTTTAGTGTTTCTTTTTGTTATTAATAAAGATAAATATGAATTTATTTATTATGCGTTATAATTTTTTTTTAATTATTGCTATTAACGAAATATGTTCATACATATATAATATTTTTATTCAAGGTTTAAAAAAAAAATAAGAAATATTTCTTTTACAGATATTTGTCTTTAATATTTCATATATTTTTGTTAAAATATTTCAAATAAAAGTATTCAACAACAATTTGTTTATATATACTTATGATAAAATTTTCTCTTGTTTAATGAACAAACCAACTAGAATAAAAAAAGCTATCACAACAGCTGTTTTCGCAGTCTACACAAGTAGGAACAATCGTGTGACTGTGCTGCGGCAACTTTTGTACCCATTTCGCTTTGTACCAACTAGCGGCAATTAAATTTGTTTAAAACAGGGCAATCGTGTGATTTCATAATATTTGGTTGGTGCAATTTCATTATTGTGCGTCAATAAAGCACGATCAAAATTGTGTCATATTGGTGCATTTGCGGCAATCGTGTGATCCCAGCTTTAACGACACAAGATATACACAGAGACCGCCGGTTACAGTCATTTATTCTAATATTCCCTACAAGAAATGCATAACCAAAACTAAAAATAATTTTTTTTCTATTCTTTTTATCTTCTTCTATATATATATTATTTATTATATATATAAAAGAAAGTGGCGTTAGTTACTACGTTTATAATTAAAGAACAGCTGGACCGATTTCGATCATTCGTATCAATTCGGAATGGTCTCTGACCAACAGGCGCGGATCCAGCTTGAGCTTTACGGGGGGGAAATTTTGTATGATACAAAAAGTAAAAAAAATGTTTTTTTAAAGTTTATTAAAAACAATATGTGTATATTATATTAAAAAAAAACTCAACAAAAAGGTTAAAAAAAATATAAGATCAGTTCAATATACATTACTATTTTTAAATAAGCAATTTTTGATTTTCTTGTGAGGCAAATTTAGACAGTACAGGATGTCTTCTGTCATTGTTGATCTGAGTCTTATTTTTATTTGACGAAGGGTAGGAAATGACCTCCCGCTCGTAGCATTACTGACGAGCATTGAAACGAACATTTGAAATATTTTTCTTAGATTTGGGTAGATATCTTCATCACAGTTTATTAAAGCATCTTCAACGTTATCTGACAGATTAGGCTCAAGTTTAGATGTTAGTAGGTGTTTATCTCTTTTATCAAATATAATCAGCTCATCAGCTAGTTGTGGTTTTAACACTTTTATATCTGTATATGACTTGATACACTTTGAGGTAGAAGTTTAGGTATGTTCACTATTGTGAAAGGTGTTTTGAGATCTTCTTAAATAAATTCAATAAGAGTAATGTAACAACTCGGTAGTAATCTTCAACATTTTGGATGTGATTATTTCGTTCAAATCTTGTCTTTTCGATTGGAACCTCGATTTGAACGCAAATAACTTAAACTTTTTCAAAAATCGCTTTGAAATATTCTTTTGTTTTATTTCTGTTCCCTTCAAGGCTCGTGATTAAAGTTTTGATAAGGCTTGATCCTTTTTGAAGATCTATATCTTGCTTTTGTAAAATGATACTAAGTGGCTGTGTTACATCAAGTATCACACTTAATATGTATATTCCGCAAATAAATTCAAAAGTACTAAGTGAGTTCCTAAATATAAAGGTAGAGATACTACCTTTCCACTCAGATATTTTTCCAAAGCTTCCACTATATGATGTACACTTGATGCAAAGTGTTAAATTGAGTCGTGATCGCATAATGTAGAGAGTTTGGCTCCCAAATACTTTGCTAAAACTGGGTTTCGCTTGCGATGATTATATCTAAAAAATTTTGTCGTTTCTTTAACAAATGATACAAATTCTTGTATTAATGGCAATTTATTGCTTTTTGAAATTGAGTTTCTTGATTTATGGGAATAGCAAGGCGTTTGTTTCGCATTAGTCGCGGTTTCCAGAGTATTTTAACAGCTTCATTTTCTGCTGACATCAGAGGATACCCATCTGTTCCATCTCCTACACAATTTATTAGGTCAAGACCAAAATTTGTCAAAGCTTTAAGCACTATTAATGGGTGGCATGTCATAATATCCAGTATCATAGTGTCCATGGAAAAGTACCATAAACGATTTTCTCCTTTATGGTACAACAAGCACCGGTTTCGCTAAGTTAAGCTTCTATAATATGCATTGTTTCCGAACGAAGGCCGACTACGCAGAGAAGCTTAACTTAGCGAAGCCGGTTTTTGTTATACCATAGAGGAGAAAATCATAGTGCCCGGCCGAAGGCCGTCTATGCAGTGAAGCTTTAGTTAGCGAAGCCGGTTTTTGTTATACCATAGAGGAGAAAATCCTTGATTCCGGCCAATAATCATGTTTGTTATACCATAGAGGAGAAAATCCTTAATGGTACTTGTCCATGGACACTATGACACTGGACATTATGACATGCCACCTATTGATGATAGTGCCTTCGCTTCAATTGACACATCAACGTCAACAATATCATTTGAAGCCTCTTCAAATGCGATTACAATCAAGCCAATAAATTCTTCCCTATAAACTTTTTGTTACATGTTGAAATATCTTATAGATAAGGAAATCTGGCTTTTCCCTGACAAATTCGTGCTTTCTTTAAAAATTATCGAATAGAATTTTGATTCATATAACACATACATACATAAATATTGCATTTACTAGGGCTTATTAATAATTCAACCGCACGCATTATCAAGTCAAAAGTTTAGTCTTCGAATGTAGATGGCACCTGCTGGGATTGAATGTAGAATAGTAAGTATTTGAATACGGTAAACTAGATTTTTCATTTGAAATATCTATTAAATAACTATTAGGATTATTGAAAATTTCGTTAGAACTTCCATAAAAAAAAAAACAAAAAAACCTTGCTGGGATTTCCAAAAATTTTGTACATTAAAAAAAATATTATTATTGGGAATTCTTGTATTATCAAAATTAACAAAACATATTTTTATAATTTACGGGGGGGAAATTTCCTTATTTCCCCCCCCCCCCTGAATCCGCGCCTGCTGACCAAGTAAGAAGAATTCTCAGTATGAATTAAATCGTAAACTCTGCATTTGACGATGCTATGATCTTTAGCAAAGTTGTTGAGCATGAGCCGGCGAAGGTTTATAAGTTGATATGACCAATTTAAGACAGCTGGCGCCACTGAAAATGACTCGAAATGAGTTAAATCATAAACTGTGCATTTGATCATGCTATGATCTTTAGCACAACTGTTGAGCATTATCATACAAAGGTTTCTAGGTTTGTATGACCAATTTCCGGTAGGCACCACCATTGAAAATTACTCAAAATAAATTATATCATTTGATCATGCTATGGTCTTTAGTAAAGTTGTTGCGCATGAGCCGGCAAAGGTTTCTATGTTGGTATGAACAATTTCCGACAAGAAGTGCCATTGAAAATGAATCAAATCGTAAGCTATGCAATTGATCATGCTTTGATCTGTTAGCAAAAAAATGTCTAAAATATTCCAGAAAAAACAAATTATAAAGAAAATTCATTTTCTCATACATTTTGTATGGAGTGCTAAAAGGAAAGTTTAAAGGAGAGAAAGTTCTCATTCCGAGAATTCCAATGATCCTAACCAATATGCCATTCGAGTTTAAACGAATCCAATATCCAATTTGTCTCGCATTCGCCATGACAATCATCAAATCCCAAGGCCAATCATTGAGTGTTTGTGGCCTACATTTGGAGAACGACTGTTTTTCACACGGTCAACTCTATGTCGCATGTTCCCGTGTCGGAAAGCCATCCGCTTTGTTCATTTTCGCACCTGACAACAAAACGAAAAATATTGTTAATCACAAAGTGCTTCCTTCAATGACTTATGATTCACATTTTCACATTTTTTTTTTTTTTTTTGGTAAATAAAGATAAATTATCTTCACCGAATATTACCTGTACCTGATTCTGTATCTGTATTTTAAATATACACAAAAACAATACTTTTCTAGGCAAAACAACGTTTGCGTTAAAATGTTTATGATTAAGATATAGTCCTTGTATATTTTCAAAGGTTTTGCGGTAAAAATTTAAAATCTCATTTAGGAATAGATAATGGTCCACAAGCATTAAAATAAGTATATATGCAAATTAATTTTATTATTCAAACTAAAATATGAAAGTGGGTAAAAAAAAATTATTTTTAAATTGGCCTAAGTTTAGGTCGGCTTAAGCCGGCTTTGAGCCGCCGCCGGCAATATTTTTGCAAGCCGCCGCCGCCGACAAAACTTGACGGCGCAGGTCTCTGGATATACAGCGTTTGAAATGTTAAAACGCAATCACCCTTATCGTGGTTGGAAAATTTAAAATACGCCTGCGGCTGTTTGATAATAGATTAAAGAGAACGTGAATTTATTTTCTTTAATCTATTACCAAACAGTCGCAGGCATAGCTTGTGTCGTTGAAAATTTTAAAACGGCACATGAATTTCTGTAGAAAGCAACAATAAAATTACAAAATATTTATGACTTTGTTTTTGCTTTTAATGTTAATCTTTGGCGTTGCGTTGCGTTTTACATGATTAGGGCCTTAATTTAGGAACTAAAGATTGTATTGAGCAGCGTTTAAAAAACTGCAGTCAAAGCAGAAAAACTGCAATTTCTTCCTTCATCATTGGCAATAAAAAACTGTTGGTTTTACTTCGGATTCATTAAATGTCGCTGTCAAACCAACTCAAAAATCGAAACGTTGTAAACACATTTTCGTTTTTTTTCAACAGTTTTTGTTTTCGACTGCAGTTTTTTAAACCCAGGTATTGAGTAGAATTGTTAGTAATTACAAATCCAGATTAGTTTCCTTTAGAAGTTTTTTACTTTGGGGTCACGCGATAAAGTTTATCTTTAAACTTTGTTTCAACTTCAATACACTCACACGTTTTTACTGATGCATTTATACTTCTAAAAGTTGATGCGAGTTTGTTTAACATTTTCGTTACAATTGCGTGTTTGACTTTACGGGAAGAAAATAGATGATTGCAATTTAAATAAGCAAATTTTGCATTTGTGTTAATAAATATTCTTCCGCCTAAATTCTGGATGACATCTTGATATTAAATTGCGTGCAGGCTACGTCACAGCTTTTAATTTTTTTTTAATCTTGACCGTGTGTCTGTGTTAGGAGCCATATATGATTGTATGACGATGATTAAGTTGATCAATATACAAGCTTATATTCCACTTAAATGGATTTATTTCGGAACTATAAGTAATACTAGATTTGTATGTCTAACTAGCTTAACCCAGTGCGTTTCGCTGCCTCCATTGAAAAAAAAATTATAAGAGTGTTTTTATTACAGATCTCGTTTGTAAACGAAGTAACTTGTTCAAATTCGGCAAGTTATAATCTAACCGTTGTTAAGAGATATTGAAATTTATATTGTCTTTGCATGGGAATTACCACGAATGCAGCCCACTATTTAACAGATGTCGTGTTTTCTGTTTGTAGCAAATTCGGACTGTTTTAAACTTACCGTTCTTCAGGTATAACCAATAAAATTTTGTGCCACGCCCACTTCTTAAATCCCGCCCACTAACTAATACATGTTGTGCATTTATAACCAAGCTATTCTTACAAAATTTTAAAACTTTACCTATTGCCGTTTTCCATATATACAGAAATATATATTGTATACGAGATGCCACGCCCAAATAAAATTTCAAAACAATATATATAGCTTTAACCTTTCCGAAGTTTTTTTAAAAACACACAACAATATAATAATTTTTATATCCATATTAGATTTACAAAGTAGAAACTTAAAAAAAGAATGTTGTTTCCACATTTTTTCTGAATCCGCCTAAACTAAAACTTATTTAGATATGAATTCGAACTGAACCAAAAGTAAAAATAAGCTAGAACTGAACTAAAACTGAACTAGATCAAAATTAAAGCTAAACAAAAATTTAACTTGATACATGTAAATAAGATTTGAATTAGAACTGGACTAAAACTAAACAAGAGTACATCTTAGTTTGCCCTCGTGTTGGTATAAACATTATTGGCTTAATAATAAAACCATATATAGCATTTATAGTCATAAGTAATGTTTACATATACACAGAATCATACACACATTTGTTTACATATATTTTTTATATGTTTGTACTCTTTTGTATTAATTTGTACTCAGCAAGCATTTAGAAGTTTTTTGGAAGCTGGGAGTTGCCGAGCGTTACTTCTTCCACGCTTCTAGATGATTGAAGAAGATTTTACACATTCTGCAAGATTGAAATAAATTGCAAACGTATTTTCATCACGTGGCTAAGCCTACTTCCTTACTTCTGGAAGATAAGAAGAAGAGAACTGACATTTTTCATAGTAAGCAAAACGTTGCATTAGAGAGAGCGTTTATTAAATAAACGTTATTTTATAAAAACAAAGTATATTGTTCTGAAAAGAGCACATCCGAGTTTGAATTGCAGTTTTGCCGGAATCCAAATTTAAAACTGCACAGACGAAGCTTCAAAATAATCCAAAATTTTATAAATTTCATAAGAGCAAATTTTGTGTTTGTTAATGAGCAGGGAAACCAGAAAAGTTATCAACGACACAAGCTACGCAGCGTTTGAAATGTTAAAACACAATGTGAATTTCTGATAAAAGCAACAACAAAACTACAAAATATTTATGACTGTATTTTGCTTTCAATGTTATTATTTTGGAGTTGCGTTTTACATGATTGGGGCCTAAGTACTTTAGAGTAAAATTAAGCACAATGTTTAATTAACTTTTTTTTGTTTATGTTTTTGTTTCCAATTTGAAAATATTTTAAATTGATTATAAATATGTAATATTTTATTTTATTAGTTTTTTTAAGTTTTTAATAACAAAACCTGTAATTTTACAAAAGCTCAGTTCTGTACTGCAATATGAGACTCCAAGTCTTGTGTAGGGAACATCAAATAAATAATAAAATAATAATAATAAAAAATATGCAGTAAGAACTGCATAATATACCCGGACAACTTTTAAAAATATGCCCCAAAAAATTAAAAAAAAAAAAAAAAAAAAAAACAATTTAATAAAAACAATCTTAAAATTATAATCGGTAAAGCCAAAACACCAAAGTATTTACAGACGAATATTCTAGATTTTACCATATTTGGAAACAATGGGCAGTCATCGGCTCAGAAAAACAAAGTTATGTTAAGAGGTTAAAGTTCTTTTAAGAGTTATTTGTGCCAAATATTATCTAGATATTAACATCCATATGATAAAGGATTTTAGGGACGATCGCTAAATTGTTAATTAATGTTAACATTTAAAAGGAGGTTAAAGCTATTTGAGGATGGGAGCTTTGGGCAAATGTAAACCGATTCGAAAAAAAACGGTAAAATATGCAAAAATATGCACTAACAAATCGATTCCAAAATTCATTTAAAGCTCTAAAATGGATAAATATGTTGTTTCTGCCTTCATTGATCGTACAAGGAAAAACATTAAATTGCATTTTTTAGGTTTTCTTGGTCATAACGTTGAGGCGAAACTACACAATTTATTCAATCTGTAATTGAAGCACAGCCGCGAATAACGTTTTAAGTTACAAAATAATAATTTTTCAGGAGAGCAAAAAAACGTTTTTTGACACGCAGCATTATTTGTTTTAAACATTTTTTTTCTTTTATTAAAAATAATAATAATAATAATAAAAACTTTAATGCAAAAGGCTTTTAAAACATTATTCCGCACTGCAAAACCATTTCGGTTTCATCATTTTTTTAGTAACTTGCAATGCTCTTCCACTGGCTGACACTTTGTACGCCATTTTGAAAACGTTAAGGTGCACAATTTTGTTTGATTTTATGTTTAAACTGTGTAAGAGAGTAAGGTCAACAGTTATCTACAAAAAACAGTTTTTTTCAAAATGTGGCGTTTACAACGTTATTCGCGGCTGTGCTTCAATTGTCTTACAAAATTTAGTTTCGATCTGACCATGGAAGAATAGACACTTAAAAACAATATCAGGGTTCAAAAATGATTCAAAGATTTTAAAAAGGTACATCATCCATCTTTCTTCGCCTTTCTCTTAACAAAAAAAAAAAAAACTCACAAAAACAGCATGTACCTGAAACAAAGTTTTCATTCTTTTTACATATTTGTGTTTCCGTTTTCACCTTCAAACTCAAATGTTTTGCAGAAAATATTTCATTGTATGATCGATGTTATAAAAATCTGTTTAATAGAGTTTTATTTGTATAATATTCGTCATAAAATTCTTTTATTATAGAAATCTTATTGAAAAACGACGTTTTAAATGCTTGCGTTTTCGATTTCCAGAACATCCCTGATAATTTTTAATGTAAAATACAAAAAAAAAAATATATTTTTTATGATTTTAAAAGGTAATAATCTTCTGGAAGGTAAATTTTCGAATCTTCTAATCTTGAACATTTCATCACTTTACAGTGACACTTCTGGAAGTGTTTTCTTTAACTCGTATGTAAGAGTTTTCCAATGGTAGATTAAAATTATGACACTTTGTCGTTTATTTTATTGAAATGGCAACATTTTTTTTTAAACTTCCGCGAAAGCAAATGTTTGCAGGGTAATAACTATTAAAAAAGGAAAACATGGAATCTATGTACACATACATATATGGTTAATGAATTATATGTCTGTTTGCAAAAGGAGGAGGAGAGAAATAAGTTTTATTTAATGTATTTTTATGTTCATACGAATAAATGGAAATTTGTATTTAATTTTGTGTTGATAAATAAAAAACATAGAAATAAAACTAAATATTTTTCGTATAAACAATTTTCAAATAATATAAATACAATTTACACTTTTATACATGTAGTTTGTAATGGAAACTAAAGAGGAAGATGAACAGTGGGATCGAATAAATTTGTGATATAATTAAAAAAAAAAAAAATTTTTTTTTTTCAAAATTTGCTTCCGGAAATATCTAGAATTAGATAAGGATCTTATTGAGAATCCCTTTATTGTTTTGGAAAAAATTTCATTTTGCTATGTTTTGTATACACAGTATACACACAAAATATCTCAATAAAATTTTTAGCAACACATTTTGTTAAAAATAAAATTTTAGCTCAACAAACTTTTTATTTTATTCAATGAACAAACTTATCAAAATAACACTTTGCAAAATAGCACTCAATAAAACATATTTAATAATGAAATAATTAAATCTTTCTTCATATTCAATAAAAAAATATTTGAATCAAAGTAAATACAGTATTTTTCAACACTTTTCCATTTATAATTCTCATTCGCTTTACAGTTTTATTTGAATTATATCTTTAGTTTTTCCAAAAAACCTTTGAAAGATGGTTTCCTGATGATCTGGGCTATGCAACCAGCGAATAGAGCATAGGAACTAGCTTATCCCGCCAACAATACATTTTAGTGAAGTTTTTAAAGAATGGAAATTTTACGCATCATAATTAATAAATGAAAAAAAAGATTCGATAAACATTTTGTTTGATTTATTCAATATTTCCAACAATTTATTTTAACAAATCACGTAAACATTTTGTTGAAAAAAATTATTTCCACGTCAAGAATGAAAGATTATCAATAATAATTTTAATTAATTTTCATGTTGTAAAATTCCTTTCTTCATAAAAATAATTTATTGAAAAATTAAATTTCATGAACTTAAGCCTAATTAAAAATATTAAAAATTTGGATTAAAAACCATAAATAGTTCAACAAATTAACCACAATACTAATTATTGGACAACAATTTTTTAATTGACTCAAGAAACTTGGTTGTTGACTAAAAATCTAATAACTACACAGAAAAAATTATTTTTCCAATTCAAACAAAAAATTTGTAGAATCAAACAATTTTTTGTCTGAAATCGGTCCTATAAACAAATTCGCATATTCAAACAATTTATTTGCATTTTGTTTATTGAAAAAAAAAAACACTGATTTTTTCAAACAAATAATTTAACTGAATCAAACAAAAAGTTTACTGAAATTCATATACTAAATTTCAAATTAAAAAAAAAGTTTTTGCACAAGCAATGACGCGAACACAAGTAAGCACTGTATGAGAAGATGACGGCAGAGCAGAGCCGCCAGCTGGCTTTGAGACACATTTTTTTGTTGGAATAATTTTTGAACGAAGTCTTATTTATACACACAACATAATGTTTTTTCTTTATCACTCTCTGTTGCTGTATCCTTTCCTTTGCTAAAGAAGAAATGTAACCAAAAACGGCAGCAGACCGACTCGATATGTTTTTCGTCATCATTCTATTTTTGTATTTGATGTATTTAAGCAAACAGTTTTTAAATAATTGAATACGGGATTTTGTTTCTTGTAATGTTGTTTCTGCTATTGTTTTTCTTATAGTTGCACTTTTTTAAAGTGTCTAAAAATAGACTGTGTGTGTTTTTTGTTGTTGTTCTTACATTTCACATAAAGAAGTGTTGCTTACGATCAAATAAAAAAAATGCAAAAAGACGACAACACAAAATTATGAAAACTTGAAACCAATAACGCGGTTATTATATTTATGAAGAGTTGTCCACATTTTTGTTGGTTAAATAAAAATTAAACAAAAATATTGTTTGAATCAGTAAAAAAATTTATAGAAATTAAAAAAATTTTCAAACAAGCATTTGTTTGAAAATAATTCGGCAATAATTTTTTCTGTGTATACCTACAAACTTTTTATCAAAACCTCAAATATCTTCATCGCAGAAAGTTCAAAAATGTTTTAATCAAATGTGCGATTTTCGTATTCAAAAATGACGCATTAGCTGTCATTCTAACGAAGTGTTTTTGACTATTTTTCAGTATACTTTGGGCAAATCACCATGCAAAGAGTAACATCAAAACATGGAAATTTATGTTCAATATTCGCGCCCTGTCCGTCAAACTTATAGAGCATTTCGCAAAGTTTATAGTGCATCTGCGCAGCCGATACGCAATACTTTGGATAAATTCATGACCCCATTCAATTTTGTTGACACCATTTATTCAAATCGAGCTCGTACCGAGCGTACAGGAAAAGCCATCGCCGCTGTAGATGTGAGTGTGACAGAGGACGCGAATTTATCGACCCGACTCCTTTCTTAGAAACTCTGTCTCTGTGCGTACATTACTTAAAAATTTTGATGAAAGATCTTGGCCTACATCCATATAAGATCCAACTGGTGTTCGTTGAATAGGCTGAGATGTTGAGGCTAATTTTTATCGACAAATCATTTTCAGCGATGAGGCTTATTTCTGGCTCAACGGATATATGTAAAAGCAAGCAGAATTGTCGTTTAAAAAGACTGTTGAGAGACCATAACATGCCATACAAATCCCTGTTTGGTGCGGCTTACAAGCCGAAGGCAACATCGGCCCATTTTTTTTTTTTTTTTTTACTGTTAGGACCAGCACTCAGGGGATGACCCCTACTAATGCATTGCATTGTGTTGGAACTAGGAAAATAGTTTATGGGAAGGAGGATAGAGGGAGTAGTGTTTGTGAACATTCGATTTGAACTTAATCATGTTGTAAGTGAGAGGGAAGACTTCTGTAGGAAGGTTATTCCACATACGAACAGTCCGGGAAAAAACGAATTTCTCTGTAATGCGTTGTACGATTCACCTGCCAATCGACCACATAAGGATGGGCTCTTGAGGAAAAACGTGTATTACGAACAAATGTACGGGTTTCGGGAACCAGATCCCTGATTTCGTCAGAACACATCCCATTGTAGTAACGATAAAACAGGCAAATACAACCCACATTGCGACGGTGCTCAAGGGAGTCAATAGAATTGGTTACCCTACTGTCACCAATGAGAACCCTCGCCCTCCCCTGCACGCGGTCGAGAAACTCCAAAATAGACTTTGAAGCACCGGCCCACAGAACTGTAAATGGCGAATGGCTTATGTCAGTGAAAATCATTTGGAGGACGAACTTTTCCAACAAGACGGCACTACGTGCCACTAAGCGCTTTAAGCCAAACGTTTGGTGGCCGAATGATCTCAAAAAATGGACCTGTGAATTGCCCACCTAATTCTTGTGATTTGACACCTTTAGACTACACAGAATAAATTATTGCTAATTTTTTTTTAAATTAAACCATTATTCAAAATTAGATTTAGTTTCAATGAACAATCTAATCAAGTAAATTGAACGTCTACTTATATCAAGAACATTACTGCAGAAAATTTTGTTAATATCAAAAAATATTTAATTGATACTAATGAGGTGCAAATTTTATTAACTTTTCAATGAATATCACAAATTTTTTAATTGAAATCAATATTTTTCTGTGTACTTTTTGGGCGTTCATAAGATGCAGTCGCGAAGGCCATATGACAGAAATTGGTTTCAAACACATTTGCCATAAATTTGGAGAACTAATAAAGCGAACGTTTTAGTCGTTTCATTGAAAAAAAACACTCCTCATATAAAATCTACTTTTGTGCAAAGGCAATTATTTCTATCCATCACACTGTACTTTGGTTTGTTTATGTTTTTTTTTTTGGTTTCTAGCTTGTTTTTCTATTTTACTCTAGAGATTTGATCCAATCAAAAACAAATTCTGGACCATACAAGCGTAAACTGGTTTAGCCTTTGTTGCTGGAGTTGTTGCTGTTGCTACATCAAATGCAAAATTATTTTACCATAAAACTATTCATGACAAAACAATGTTGGGTTTGAATTAAAACAATGAACAAAATCAAAACATCACATACATAAACATCAACATCAACAACAAAAAAAACATACAAACCAACCAAATAAAGAAAAAATAACTGAATGAATCTTTATTCCAAGTGGATTTTGAAAGGCATTTACTGCGGTTTTACGTTTTTGTATTCAGAGAAATTAGCAAAACATTTTACATAGCCCCACAAAAGTGTAGACAAGGGATTCGAAATCTGTTTATTTAATGAGATTTTTTTTTTTTTTGATTTTCTGACTTAGAAGAATGTATTTCATTTGAGTGGCAGAAATCAAATAATGTTCTGGTTTAATAATTAAAATACATACTAAAAAAGTTTAATTTTTCTTGTAAAAGTTTTTTTTTTTTTAAATATATAAAAATTATACCTTGTGAATATTAATGTAATATTTCATGTTACACACATCCCTACAAACTGGCAAAATTTTTCTAAATTATGCATGTGTATTGTAATGAAACAAAACAAAATCGTAAATGGTTTTACACTTAACACCAATGTATATTTTGCGTTGCAAATATTGAATACAGAGTTGATACACTCATAGAAAAGGCGTCATAACGCTGATGTATTTTGACATCAGTTCTATGACAAGTATCTTCATTTTTGACCCCATGACACTTTTCATCATGGTGATGTCAACCTTAACCACACTTGGCTAAAGTGTCATCAAACTCAAAATGAAATTATGTCATCAAAGGGATGAAACATCGGCATCACAGAAATGACGAACATGGGGTTAATGAGGTTGCTGATGGTGAGGATGGAAATGGGAAAATTCAAGCTAACTTGGTTGAATATCTATTCGTAGAAGTGATCAGTGAGGGAG
Organism: Pollenia angustigena; assembly: GCA_930367215.1. Classification (NCBI taxonomy): domain Eukaryota; kingdom Metazoa; phylum Arthropoda; class Insecta; order Diptera; family Polleniidae; genus Pollenia; species Pollenia angustigena. The sequence continues at coordinate 185,479,658 of OV884058.1, read as the reverse complement.
GCAAGTTACTTGTGGGTAGCGTTTATAGACCAAACAGTAGAATATGTACTCAACGTTTTTTGAGAAGTCTTGAAACACTTACCGCTTCCTATGATAACATTATAATAGCAGGTGACTTTAATTCTAACCTTTTAACTGAATGTACTCTTTCCAATGATATGATATCTCTTGGGCTTTTTACACCAAATATTTGCACGCCTACACATTTTACTTCAACAAATAACTCGTTACTTGATCTGTTTTTTGTCAGTAATCTGTCGGATGTTTTGCTTTATGACCAACTTTCTGCATCTTGTTTTTCCAGGCACGATCTTATATTCATGGCATATGATTTTAGACTACAGGTACCTGAGCAATTGATAACTTACCGTGACTTTAAAAATTTGAACTATCAAATCCTTGAGAATGAATTCATCAAGATAAATTGGAATAGTTTACATAATATGGCTTCAGTTGATGATCAACTTTCATTTTTTGAATTAAACCTTAAAAGTCTTTTTAATCTATCTGTTCCACTAAAAACCAAAACTATTAGTAAACGGAGAAAACCATGGTTTTCTTCGGATATTAAACGAGCTATACATTATAGGAATCTGTCTTTTTCACGATGGAAACGTTTCAAAACTGATGAACTTTATGAAGAATATCGTATTGCCAGAAGAGTAACGAACAGGATGATTAAAAAAGCTAAATCCAATTTCTTTTTTTGCCAAATTCACTTCCGCCTTAGGTTCTAAAAGAATATGGCAAACTATTCGCGAAATTGGTATTGGTAAAGTTACTGCACAGGAGCCGATTACTGTGGATGTTGATTCAGTTAATAAGAATTTCTTGAACATACCCATGGTCGGGGCAGACTGTAACTACTACAATGACTATAATGTTGTTCATGAAAGTGACGAATTTGTATTTAAAACTGTGGATCAATGTGATGTACTTAATAGTTGTTTGTCTATTAATTCCAACGCTGTTGGCGATGATGGTATTCATCCAAGATTCATAAAAATCCTTCTTCCCAGTTTACTTCCTTTTATTACATTAATTTTCAACAACATTCTTACTTCCAGCTTATATCCTACAAAATGGAAAAATGCTAGGATAATTCCGATACCTAAAACGAAATCTGAATACCGCCCAATCGCGATTCTACCATACCTTTCTAAAGTTTTTGAAAGGCTTATTCATACACAAATAAGTAAATTTTTGGACAATAATAATTTTTTAACTAAGCGGCAATCCGGCTTTCGTAAAGGCCATAGTTGCACAACTGCTTTGGTAGATGTTGCTGAGGAAATTAGAAATGAGATTGAAAGCAATAATATTACTTTTTTGGTACTTTTGGATCATTCAAAAGCGTTCGATACAGTCGATCATAGCATTTTATGCTTTAAATTAAGAAAAATGTTTAATTTTTCTCGAACAGCTACGCATTTAATCTCAACGTATCTTGGGGGTAGATCACAATATGTTGAGTCATCTAATGCTAAATCAAGCTCCCTCCCGGTAAGTCGGGGTGTACCACAAGGGTCGATTCTTGGACCTCTTCTGTTCTCAGTCTATTCAAATGATCTCCCGGATACACTTGAGCTATGTAAATCTAGAATGTATGCGGATGATGTCCAACTTCATGTTAGTTGTAAAGTAAATTCAATTGATTTATGCGTAAAAAATCTAAATCGTGAACTGCACAGAATTTTTATATGGGCCTCGGCAAATGGTCTTAGTATAAACCCAAGGAAATCAAAATGCCTAGTAATTAGGAAGCGATTAACAGTCATCAATTTTGTACCTGTCATAACTCTTAATGATCAACAAATTGAAAAAGTAGACTCCGTGAAGAATCTTGGAGTATATTTCAACAACACTCTCACGTGGTCTGACCATATTAATTATGCTTGTGGTCGGACTTTTTCCATGTTGAGAACACTCTGGCAAACACAGCACTGCACGCCAATAAATATTAGAATACTTCTTGCTAAAACCTGGGGAATGGACTGTGACAAGTAAAGGTTGAAAGTTCTTGATTGCCACTCATGTGGGAGTGGCCAAGGATGATTCCTTTGCTTCACAGTCAAAGCAGCTCACTACCTCCGGGTTTTACCAGGTATTCCCCGGGCAATGGCTTTAGAACATCCGTTCAGAGGCTAGCTAGAGTGAGAAGGCGGCTAAGTAACCTGAATGGTTGGAAGACGTCTCAGGTCAGTAGGAAGAACTTCTGAAACTTAGTTTCTGTAAAGTATCCTGATGGCTCGTTAAGGGCGTCTCAGGAAGTAGAAGGAACGCGGATAATCTCTGCCTTTGAAAAACTTTACAAATTGCCTGCCTGGAGGTTGCTGGCAGCCCCAGCACCAGGATCGGATGCGGAAGTCTAATAAGCTACCGCATCTTAAATAACACGTATTAATGAAACCTCAACTATATTTGGGGCCCTATGCTCCTTATAGGATCGTCGGGAACATATATATATATTGCTAAAACCTATTTAATACTTACTCTCATATATGGGTGTGAAATTTTTGCTAGTTGTGACACACAAAGTAAAAGAAAACTTAACGTCGTTTTTAATAATATCGCCCGATATGTTTATGGTTTGAAACGATTTGATAGGGTTTTAGCGTTTTCGATAAATTTGTATGGCATAAGTTTTGATAGTCTTCTTAAAACTAGAATATTACTATTCCTACATAAGATTATTTACACTAAACAACCACAGTATTTATATGATCGATTGAATTTTTCAAGATCCAATAGGGGAAGAAGATTGATACTCTTTAGACATCATAGTTTGGTATCCGAATGGCAATTCTTTTTATACGCTACTCGTCTCTGGAATAAACTTCCATATGACTCTCAAGTTATAAGTAATGCACTTCAGTTCAAAAATAACATTATTTGCTTATTCAAATGAAGAAACTGTATTTTTGTTTTTCCTTTTTTTACTTGGTTATGTAAAATTAATTATTATATGATTTTATACTTAGTTTAATTTAATTTTTTTTGTTTATGTTTTTATGTTTTTTGTTTCCAATTTGAAAATATTTTAAATTGATAATAAATATGTAATAATTTTATGTTATTAGTTTTTAAGTTTTTAATAACAAAACCTGCAATTTTACAAAAGCTCAGTTCTGTACTGCAATATGAGACTCTAAGTCTTGTGTACGGAACATCAAATAAATAAATAAATACTAAATACTAAATGCCCTCAGCACGATGACGCAGTAACATCGGAGTAAGGACATTAAGTCAAAGTCATTGGAATTGACTTAAGTCAAAGTGAGAATATTATTATTTACTTACCCGTTACATATCTGTGGCATTTTGGCAAAACATCTTAAGTCAAATTTTAAAAATCGAAAAAACTGTTGTTAATCATACGAATTTTCATTCAAATAAAGTTTTTGTTTACGTTTTTAAAATTTTGTATTATAAACCCAATTTTTCTTTAATTTTGGTTTATTTCATTATTTAATAAAAATGATTTTTTCACCTCGTTTTTTAAAAAAACTTTTTTGCTATCTTATCTCGACAGATATATTTGTTGCACGTTTTTTGAATAACGACCTTTGTTTACAGCAGAATTCTCAATAATAAGACATCAACACCATGCCCCATATGGTTTTCGTAATCAATGTAATTTAAAAATTTGATGTATTTTACTAAACAAGTGTTTGCCTAATGGTCGAAATTCAGTCATAATTTTTTTTAATATGAGGAAAATATAGTAGTGTCTGTTTATATATAAGATTTATATTGTCGAAATATTCGAAAACCGGTTTCTTGAAAATGTCGAATGATTTGATAATTGGAAAAAACTAATTTTTTTATTTATGTGTTCTGCATATGGTCATTTCCCCAGAAAGGTCTACCAGGATGAAAAAATAAATTGTTGATTATCATCATCTTTTATTGTTTATTATTAGAAAAAAGGCTATGTTTTTATAAAAGAATGGTTTCCTAGCATATCTAAGCTGTTTTACTTGAGGAAATAGGGCTGGAAACTGGAAAATTTTATAATATTCTGTATTTTCTACTTCTAAAGACATTTTTGTATACTTATTTTACATGCAAAAAATATGTTATGTTTACAATCTTTCTTCATAATCTCTTCATTACAATCAATTGAAAAAGGAGTATTAAGTTTTTTTGTTAAAGAAAATTGAAGGCATCTATGGTAAAATGCATGGAGATAATATTAAAAAACATTTGGAAAAATCGTACGTTCGCGATCCGTACGTTCGTGACCGGTAAATAAGCCAATTAAATAAAAACGAAGATAGATATTTTATTTTGTAAATACTGGATGGAGACCTACATTAATACACTTTTAAAACAAGTAAGAAAGTACAGTCGGTCAAGCCCGACGATATGATACCCTACACCACAGTATTTAAAAACACATCATGCTTATGTGTCCATATAAATATGGATTTATCTACGTTTATAAACTTCATGAAAATTGGTTTGAAAGTTTGTGAGAGGCAGAAATTGCCCCCTACCTCCCCTTGTGGTCCTATTTTTGAAAAACTGTATAGCTAATGTGTCCCTATAGATATGGATCTATCTATGTTTTAAATTTCATTAAAATCGGTTTGAGAGGCAGAAATTGCCCCTATCTCCCTTCGTGGTCCTATTTTTAAAAAAAATGCATACATTCTGTGTCCATATAGATATGGTTCTATCTATGTTTTAAATTTCGTTGAAATGGGTTTGATAGTTTCTGAGAGGAAGAATTTTCCCCCTGTCTTCCCTCGTGGTCCTACGATTCGGCCCATTTTCAATAGGCTTGGTCCTTGTGCCAATAAAAACCTATGACCCAAATTTCATCAAATTATCTCCAAAATTGCGACCTGTACTTTGCGCACAAGGTTACATGGACAGCCAGCCAGCCAGCCTGCCAGCCAGCCGGACGGACATCGTTAGTTCGACTCAGAAAGTGATTCTAAGACGATCGGAGGAGGAGGGAGGGTCTAGGACCAATATTTTAAGGCGTTACATACATCAGCACAAATGCATAATACCCTCTCCACTATTGTGGTGTGGGTATAATAAATTAATCACTTTTGAAAATTCCGTTTCATTACGCAGATTTTTACATTTCACTACTGTCAGCCGAAGTTGACTTCTATTTTGCGTACGTTCGTGACCACACGTTTATAACTCTTATTATGAAAACTTAAACTCGATAAAATCCATCTTTTGTACTAAACATAAAGCTACCCAAATGCTATCGAATAGCAAAAAAAACGCTAGGAAAAGTTTTGTTTTCTATACATCAAAGGCGTACGAACGTACGTTCGAGACCCCAGGAAATGCCCATATGTGTTATTAGCACATTAGAACGCTTATAGCTCTGAAAGTATTGAACAGATTTTAATAAATATATATAAAATAATATCTTTCAAATGGTGTATATTTTGATCAAATCGGTTGACATATAAAGGAGGAAAGTGTTCTTAACTGTTTTGCCTTTGCCGATTTATATAAAAGTAGATAAAAACAATAGGATATAGAAATTTTTGCTTCTTATAATACATTGTAATCACGAAAATAATGTCAATAATGTACAAAATGTGCAATCGAATTGATGCCACTATAGTCATAAAGTAGATGACACGACAAAATTGTACGAAGGCGTTAGTCATTGGATTGATGTTACTTTTTGCATCATTGATGCCGTTTGTAGTAACATCGATATCACAACTCTGATGTTAAGGCATCATCAATAAGATGCATTTTTCTATCAGTGTAATAATAAGCGATATTCACCACGCTTAAAGCGATTTTCAACATTCAATTATGTGCTAATACAAAAAAATCGTTTAAAAAATAGAACAATATGTATATGGGGAATTCCACGCCAAATCGTATGGCTTAAAAATTTATTTTTTGGCTACCCTAATTTTCTGTTATTTTTTAGCACACTTCAAAGGGCCTTCCTGGTTAATTATGAATTTTTTTTTGTACAACTATAACTGCTTCAAAGGAATATTTTTTTTTTATAACTTTCCTAATAATGAAGCGAACATTCTATCGACATACATACACGACGTTTTTTTAAACTCTTTTAAAAAACGCACATCTAACAAAAGCTAAAAGACATTCTTGATATTCGCTTTTTAAAGTCCTTTGTTTGAAAGTCTTTCAGAATGGTTGCAGAATGAAAGGAATGTAAAGGCCTGCTCCCAATGACAACCTGTGTAAAAATAAATACGTATGGATTGCGGCAAGGAATGCTTGTGTCTGCTAAATAAGGCCTTTTGTTAGGCATCTTTACTCATTCTTTTTACCGTTATGTACACTTAAAAAAAAAATAAAACCAATTGTACGCAAACACAAGAATAAAGTAAATCAGCAAAATACTCGCTTGCATAGCAAAAGTACTTAATGCAGCTGCAAAAGGGATACTATATCCCCCATAAATATTACGGAAGTATATTTTGACTGGCATTACAAAACTGAATAAGACTGCGAATTGAGCAAGACGTTTTGTATAAAACCTTTTTTAGAAAGATTTGGACTTATATATGTAGATTTATTTTTCAAGCTATCAAATTTAAAAATCTTTGCTCGTTTAAAGGTACATATGGGCATTTTCAGCAAAAAGTCTACTTTTGTTTAATGTAACACCAGAATGCAAAAAGCTTGTATTTTAGAACCATGTTTTTCAAATGCTATCCCTTTTGTTACAAAATGTAGAGCTAGTTGCGCTTAACACCAACAAACAAAAAAGTAAACTATACATATAAAATTGTTTGAGAAACAATTAAAATTACTTCTGGCGTTACGTGACAAAAAGTAGACTTTTCGCTGGAACTGCCCATATATCGTTTACCAATACCCACCCGGGTTTTTAAGCGATGGGAATAAGTTTTCGTCTTAACTTTTTTTTTCAGTTTTTTAAAGAAAACAATTTGTCCAAATAGTAGAAATGTTCTTTCAACTGAAGCAAATTTTAGAAAGTTATTAAATAAAGAAAAACCAAAGTGGTCGAACTGGTGGATGGGAAAGGCGAAATTTGATATTATGTTCCTCTTACTTCAGGTTGCAAATGCATGAACTTAGAATAACTATATGAAAAAATTAATCTAGTCTTTTTTTAAGATTATCTATCGGTTTCGTTAAACTATTATGTCCAGTAGGTGTATTCTTGTGACTGTTGCGCTTCACATACCTCCATAAAACTGTTTTTATTTGTGTTTTTATTGAAAATATTTTTTTTTTCAATTTACGTTGATATTATGGGGTGTGATTGCTTTTTTTTGATGTGTCTGCATGATTCTATCTATTGTTTATTTGTCTAGCGTTGACTCCCTTAAAAAGTTTGCATGGCACTTCAAAGTTTTTGTTTGTATTTTCTAAAATTTTTTTTTAAGTTATTGCTAAAATCGGATACATGCCCATTTTTATGTTGTTAATTTTGTTCTTTAAAAGAGAAAATTTTTGGTTGGTGCTGGTATTGCCAAATTTTATTAGTTAAATCAAAACTATTTTAAAGGGAGTTTTGATTAAGAATTTGGAATGGAATAGTTTAAGTTATTGCTTAATTTTTGTTTCGTTCTTGTTAAGTTCAGCTCTAGTTCATTTTTAGCAAAGTTCAGTTCTAGTTCAGTTCTAGAGTAATTATGGATTAGTTCAGTTGTAGTTTAAACTAATTAGTATGAGCTAGAGTTGTCAACCGATTAAGAATAATTCGATTAATCGATCAAACAAAAACAAACTCTTGTTCGAATAATTTTAAAATGGCGATTTTCGAATAACGAATAAGTCGATTAAATTATGTCGATTAATCGAACAATTTTTTTTATTAAGAAATAAATTTATAATAAAACCCAAATAAGAAAAAGAAGCTTAGAATTTGATTTATTCTCATACGTTTTAAGCGATTTTATACAAAATGTAGGAAAGGTAAAAAATATTGTAGCTATAGCCCAGATTGTTATTAACCTCAAAAATTTGTAACAGCAGTTTTCTTTTTAAATCAAACGTTAACAATTTTCGAGAAATGGGATCTTTCACTCTCGGGCGAAAAACTTAGAAATAAACAAAAAAGCTAAAAAATAAAGAACTGATTTATAGAAATCATATCATGAAAGTAGAAAATATTGGAATTATAGATATTATATATATATTTTAAATTATATGTATCTTCCATTTGCGTAATGCTATGTTCACACTTTAAACGCGTTTAAGCAAAATGTTGATCAAGTTTATCATAGCCGTTCACATAGCATTGGAGATGATTAAGATGACAGTTGATTAAGAAAAAAACACAACAAACAAATTTATATTTCTTTAAAGTATTACAAATTGATAAAAAATACTTTAATAAAGTTATCAGAAGATTATTTGAAACATATTAATGATGGAATTGTGAAAATTTATGAATTATTTAAGTAAAAATAAAAATATTTAGAAGAAATCGTTGTTGGTTGTACACGTGAGGGGTACGTTCGTGGTGACCGATTCTCTTTATACTCAGTTTGTTCAGAGGATTCGATGTGATTGATGAAGTGATTTAGTTGTCATCATGTCAATTTGAAGTGAATAACAAATCACTTCAATATATGGTTAATCATCTCAATTTTGATGTGAGCTTAATAACGTTCGAGTTGCTTAAAAAACCCAAGTGTGAACATAGTATAAGTGTCACAATATTGCCATTAAAACGATATAGTAGAAGATAATCCAAAGACATAAACAAACCCGAGCTTGTTTTAATGAAAAAATACACAAAGAGGGACAGCGGTTGTTCTATAGACGAAATTGTACTCAGAAGTTTGGCTGAAGATGGAAGGTTTGCATACGCTTTTCGAAAATTCAAAGTTGTATCAGATTATTTAAGAGTTAGGGATTTTACGATTCCTTTAAGTAATACAAAGATATGGAGTTAAGATAAAAGTTGTACGCATCAAAAAAAGAAGAAGTCATAGTCGATTTAAGAAAAAATAAAGAAGATAATGGAAGATTTTCCATAGTTGTAAATTAATGGACGGATGTATCTTATTTTAAATTTGTATTTTTTTTAAATAATTTTTTTATTCGTTATTCTCATCGACTAATCGAATAATTTTACAGATTTAATCTTTTTATCGAACGAACAAAAACAATTATTTGAATTATTCGAACAAAGTTGAAAGGCGAATAATTGACAACTCTAGTATGAGCTCAGTTGTAATTAAGTTCTTATTTAGTTCTTCTTCGTAGCGTTATCATAAGAATATTTGTAACGAATTAGTTTTTAATAATAAATGTTGAAAAAAAGTTCTAGTTTAGCTTTATTTCAGTTCTAGTTCAGTTCTAGTTTAGTTCTGGCTAAGTTTTAGTTCACTTTAAGTTAAGTTCTAAGCTAATTCTATATCAGTTTTAGATTAGTTTTAATTGGTTCTACACTAAAAAAAAAAACAAACCAATTGTAGTCGGGATTGTAAGAAAAGATAAACTCACTGTTTTTTGTTGGTGTTTTGCTTAAGCTTTGATATAATTACGGCTAAGACTTTTGAGTACTAATAATTCCTATTTTATTTGAATAATATCTTTAGCGTTTCCAAAATCTTTGGATGGAGTTTCCTGATGATGCGCTTATCTCACCAACAATAAATTTCAGTTTATCAATAGAAAGAATTGGAAATTAAGCACATTAAAACTAAATCCATTCTTACTTAAGTCCAGTCAAAGCGGTGTCAAATCCGTATTACGATTTCCTTAAATCAAGTACAGAATGCTGGATTCAAGAACGGAACGTTTAAGTGCTCCCTTAAGTTAAGTTAAGTTAAGTTAAGTTAAGTTAAGTTAAGTTAAGTAAAAAGTAAAAGTGAGATAAAAATTAATGTCAAACTGTGCTTAGTTTAAGGATTTTCAAGTTAGTTTTTAATCCGATAGTAAGATTTTGGTTTTAACCTTAACTAAACACTTACCCTAGAGAATCATAGGGAGAGATAGCAGAATATTATTGTTTACTTATCCGTTTTTACACATATGTTTGTTTCACATGTCTTTTAATATCCCTTTGTTTACAGAAGAACTCACAACTATAAGATACTAGAAGCATACCGATATGGTTTTCGGAATCATTCTACTTTCAAAATTTAATGTATTTAACTAAATAATTTAAATAAATATAATTCCGGAATCTTTGCTTTTTAAACATTATAATAATTTAAGTTTTTATTCATGTAGTATTGTTTCTACGCAAAACAATCAAATCGTTTTTACCTACTTTTGTAGTGTTGTTGTTTCTATAACAAACTTTTACAAGCACACGCGTAAGCACTAGACTGGTCGCATCTTGTATGGGATTTTTTTTTTAAATTTAATTGTTTGCGCTGCTTAAAATATGAGGTTTGGTGTAAGAAATCATGATCTAATTTTTCAGGTCAATCCGACGGTGCCGCGCCGTGCCGATTGGGGCCCAAAGTTCCCCATATTATGAAAAAAAATCTTTTCTATCAGACCTTTATAGTTATACTAGTTGAAAAGCCGAAAATCAAAAATATGGCTTAGTTACGATCTTCCGCAGAGAACGTACTTCAAGTGTGCCAAATTTCCGCTTCCTATGTCATCAGATGGCTTCAGAAAGTTGCAGAAAGAATAGGACATACATGCAAACATCCTGCCATACTAAGAAATTATATATTGTATAGATAGATTAAAGTATTTGCTGTTTAATATTTTAGTATGATACGAACGAAAGATTTTTAACCTAATTCGGGGTCGCTGAATCCAGTGGTGCTAGCCGTTTTTTTTGATATACCGTTATTTCGAAAATAAAGGATGTTGCACAACATATGTTCGCGTAACTCAAAAACGCTTTAGCTTATTGAAAAACTAAAAAAAACCGAAATTCGGCAATAAATAATAATTTAATAAATCGGATATAAAAGGAACAGTTTCCTTGGCCAATCACAAATGAAGAATAGGAAAAAATTGCAGTTTTTCTACTTTGGAAAAGTATCTGCTTGTGAGAAGAGTTCTTTGTTTTCAAAGAAATATTTATATTTAAATAAAATTAGCAAATTAAATGGCAAATTAAAACTAAAATCATCTTGAAATGTTTTGTGTTATTCTGTTAGGTCGTAGTGCAAAAAATCTAAATTGCATAAAAATAGTTTAAGTACTCTATGGACTTAAAAAAAAACAAGCAAACATATTTTTGTATTTTATTTCTATTACGGGAGTTGTCACAAGACGTCACGGCAGTTGCCATAGTAAAACTTAAAAATAATATTTTCTCTATTATCAAACTGGGCGTACATCAATCTTTATGCATTTCATGTTTTCCATACACAGACACAGAGGAATAATGTCCTTTCAAAACAAAATAGAATAGCAAAAAAAAAAAAAAAAAAAAAATTATTTATGCCTCAGGATGTTAGAAGTTTTTTTTTCTTTGGTTGGATAGTAACCTGGCAAATAATTGGCTTCGAACTTTAAAGTAAAATACTTATTGTAAATTTAAAACAGTTTCAAAGATAAAAGGGAAAAGTTTATACGAGTATAATTCTTCTTTAGTAGAAAAAGGCACGCATTTAAAAGGTTAATTTCTATGGATTCTTTTAGAAACACGCTTTAACAAAAAAACACAACATGGAGCGAAAGGTAAATACAGTTTTCTTTATTCATATGCCTGCCCTAAATCGCCTAGAACATGAAAAAGGCATTAAATAGAGTACATAGTTTAAGCGTTAATGTTAATGTATTAGAAATCTGTAGATATCAGCTAAAAAGAAAAAACGAAAACCAATTTTTTTAATTTTCTCATTTTTTTTGCAGCCGGACTTAAATTTAGGCAAAATCTTTAATATAATGTATATGCTCCTTTTGGAGCCAAAGGACCCAATATGTATATATATGTGGTCACAGCACATAACAGGCTAACTCGAGTTAGGACACAATTGAGTTATTAGTACCATCGTATTCAACGTGTATAAATCTTTTTGCTATACATTTTTCATTTTTGTGTCTGTTATAGGAAGGCTTTAGGGTTAAAAAACCTTAAAGCTTAAATTATTTTTCTAAATGCCTTTTTTGGCATAACCGCCTAATAACACTCAATTTACATGATGAATTTTATGACGTCCAATTTTGGACGCAATGCACGAATTTTCACACTTTTTAATACACCAATCGTGCACAACCAATTGGCTCATGTACCAATCGAGGACTAAATTCAACCCTGGTGCGGCAATCGTGTGACTGTTTGCTAGGCAACCGCGCGTCAATAAAAATAACAAAAATGCCCCAATATTTATTGTTTTCTTGTTCGGCAATCAAATAACACAACACGTGCCAATACACAGAAAAAATTATTTTTCCATTTCAAACAAAAAATTTTTAGAATCAAAAAATTTTTTGTCTGAAATCGGTCCTACAAACAAATTCGCATATTCAAACAATTTATTTGCATTTTGTTTATTAAAAAAAAACACTGATTTTTTCAAACAAATAATTTAACTGAATCAAACAAAAAGTTTACTGAAATTCATATACTAAATTTCAAAATAAAAAAATAAACAGGTTTTTGCACAAGCAATGATGCGCACACAAGCAGGCACTGTATTAGAAGATGATGGCAGAGAGAGCAGAGCGGCCGGCTGGCTTTGAGACACATTTTTTTGTTGGAATAATTTTTGAACGAAGTTCTTTTTTTATACACACAATGTTTTTCGTCATCACTCACTGTTGCTGTATCCTTTCCTTTGCTAATGAAGAAGAAATGTAACCCAAAAACGGCGACAGACCGACTCGATATGTTTTTCATCATCATTATATTTTTGTATTTGATGTATTTAAGCAAACAGTTTGAAAAAATTTAATACGGGATTTTGGTTTTTTTTTTTAACCAACATTGAAACCAACCAAAAATTTATTTTGATTCTTATAATGTTGTTGTTTTTTCTGTTGTTTAAAAAGAGTGAAACGTTTTTTTGCCTGCTATTTTTTTTTTTTTTTTTTTTTTACTTTAAACCTCTTCATCTTTCTTACTGTTGTACTTTTTTAAAGTGTCCAAAAATAGACTGTATGTGTTTTTTGTTGTAGTTCTTATATTTCACATTAGGAAGTGTTGCTTACGATCAAATAAAAAAATGCAAAAAGACGACAACATTAAAAAGCGTTAAATATTGCATACAAAATTATGAAAACTTGAAACCAATAACGCGTGCATTATATTTTTGAATGGTTGTCAACATTTTTGTTGGTTAAATAAAAATCAAACAAAAATTTTAATTGAATCAGTAAAAAAATTTGTAGAAATTAAAAAAATTTTCAAACAACCGTTTGTTTGAAAATAATTCGGCAATAATTTTTTCTGTGTATTTGCCTTTTTTTAATAAATTTTACGTTTTTGAGTTTCCTTTAGCAAGTAATGGAGGTTAATATGTATATATTATGCATTTTAATTTTTTTTTTTAATTTTTGTTATTAACAAATATGTTCATATGTTCACAAGCATACTGTGTAGCTGTTAACCCTATGTCTACACCAGAGATCAGCAATGAATCGTACGATTAATATTAATTAATATTAATATTTACAATACTCACAATGATTCAAATCATTTAGCTCATCCATTTACCGTTTTAACACAACAGATAAAACACGCAACTTAATAATCAGCGCTGCCAGATAAATTTGCCGAAAAATCGTAATAAAGCACAATCAAAATTGTGTCATATTGGTCCATTTGCGGCAATCGTGTGATCCCAGCTTAAGTTAAAAAAACAACTGTGCAAGTCTAGATGTCGATGTGTGAACAACATAGTTTTAAGTTTTTGTGTTTATAAAAATTCACTGAAAAGAAATCCCTGATGATGATCTTCAAAACAAAAATTCCGAAATTTTAATAAAAAAATTATTTTTTTTTCCAGAAAAAAATTATGTTTCTAATACGACTGCGCATATAAGAAACTCGTTTTACCTTTCTTAAAGTAAATTTGATTGCGGAATTTCGGTTTTTTTTAGTTTTTCAATAAGCTAAAGCGTTTTTGAGTTACGTGAACATATGTTGTGCAACATCCTTAATTTTCGAAATAACGGTATATCTCGAAAACCAAAGCTAACCTAAAAAACGGCTAGCAAGATCGTAACGAAGCCATATTTTTGATTTTCGGCTTTTCAACTGGTATAGCTATAAAGATCTGATAGAAAAGATGTTTTTTTTTATAATATGGGGAACTTTGGGCCCCACCCGGCACGGCTAGGCACCGTCGGATTGACCTGAAAATTTAGATCATGATTTCTTACACAAAACCTCATATTTTAAGCAGCGCAAACAATGAAATTAAAAAAAAGAAAATTGCGACCAGTCTAGTGACTATTGTTGGTTCCTTGTGCGAGAGGCAGAAAATAATCACAGCTGGCAAAGTTATTCAACAATTTTAACCCATTTTTTATATATTGTTACCAAAATTTAGCCCATATAGTAACAAGTTTTTTTAAAAAAAAAAAAAAAATTGAAGAAATCTCCTGTTGTGCACGAAATGTTTGTTATCGTAAGTTATAAAACTTTAAAAAAAAGTTATTGTTTGGTTTTACAAAAATAAGCTGAAGAAAGCCAAATTGCAAAAAATCATTTAACATTTTGTAAAACTTGAAATTTGGTCCCCTGTAACTCAGTTACTAAAACAACAGTGATTGTTTTAGTAGCTTCATTATCCTTCACCGCAACAAAAAGAAATAAAAAAATACATTGAATATTTTCGACGATACTTTTTATTAAAGTGACATCATCTTTTTTAAAAACGCAAATAATGGCTATTTTGCAATGTCTCGTAAACTGTTCTTCTTTTGACCTTTCCGACGGATACATTTGGTGAAAGAACTGTCACGTAGTGTTATTGTTGTAACATAACCCATTTTAACAAATCTACGTTTTTAGTCCAAAACAAAAAAAAAAAAAAAATATGTTAACAATTAACAATTTTTTTTTGAAATAACCCCCAAAAACAAACAGCTTTAAAAATGAAATAACCCCCGAATAAAAAATGAAATAACACCCAAATTAAACACGCTATGAAAAAAGCCCCGAATTTTAAAAATTTGTTGGGTGTTATTTCATTGGAGATTATTTCATAATTTGAAAACCCCAAATGAGGAATGAAATAATTCCCAAAAAAAAAAAAAAAAAATTAAAAACGGCGCAAAAAAATTGGGAGTTATTTCATATGAAATCACACCCAAAAATGTATGAAAAAAAATTGGGGAATATTTCATTTCTCGTTTGGGCGTTTTTTCATTGGAACCGAAGAAACATACACATACATATTAGTGTCGCCACTTTCTAAGCCATAAACAACCCAGCAGCTGTATTCTATAATTCGCTAAAGCTAAATCTCTATCGCGAAAAATCTATAAAGTTGATTTAGCGGTTTAACGCAATGCCATACAAATTTAATTTGGCGCACTTTAAGCTTTAAATGTCTTCGCCAAAAATTTTTAAATTTTGTATTCTCTAAGACATTTAAGCGATCGATATTTAGCTTTACCTAAGCGAACTACAGAATACGGCTGCTGGAAATATATTTTTAAGCGATTTTAGTGAAAAGAAAAATGTTCAACTATTTTGGACAAGAAAATATCACAAAACTTTTTTTCTGTATTTATTTTATAAATAATGCGATATGACGACAAAACTCTACATTTTGGGGATAATAAAACATCTGTCCGATTTTCCGTACGCTTCTATTTAAGTGTCAAAAATACCTATATGAAGGGATTCTCCTTTACTTCTGGCAACACTGCTATACATACAAGTTGATCGAATATACTCTGTTTTTGTTGGCACGCTACAACAAAACCTGAGATCAAAAATAAAAATAAAAACTGTGAGTACTTTAAGAGCAGGCTCTTGGCTATCCACTTTTTATGGAAACATTTATGACTTTTGCCCAGCTAGATTCGGAATTCATACCAATGTGCGATTCTGCACTACATTTTTATGTACCTAATCTGTGTTTAAACAACAATTTTGAAAAGGGCACATCTCTGTGACGAATGCCAGGGATATTCACTTTTCAAGTATAGACGGAGCAGGGAAGCATTTGAAACTCATTGATTTAACGTATTTATCAAAATTTGCGAGATGTGCCCTTTTCGAAATTGCATATCAAATTCATGCTCTCTGCGTGTTAAAAGTACAAGTTTTTTTCATTTTGTTGACGTGTATTATTTGTTTGCGTTATTCTTTTTTATTAAAAGTTAACATTTGAAATTGTGTAAATCGAATATCATTAAAATTGTTCACTGGGCAATTTGCACAAAAAATAGACAAATTTTGTTTGTATGTCCCTAAAAAAAATATAATAGACCTTTTGTATGACTTTTACAAGATTTTCATATACATAGACGTTTGTTCCTGTAGAATTTATTTTCTATTTTTCAAATTGTTTGCTTGATGAAACGCCCTCCCTCAGTGTGACAAACTCTTGTCATGTTATGTTTTCTGTTTATCTAGTAGTCATTTAATATGGCTGTATGTCTAACTGACGTTTCTCTTGGGTGTGTGTGTGTTCATCTTTATTTGCCAGGACTATTGGCATCTAAAAGTTCTCTCGAACCGACAACTTCATATCACCTGTTATTTACTTGTTACAAGTAGTTTCTTTTATTTTTTAATATCTCTTCTCATACAGTTATCTCTTTTTTACTTTTATTTTGTTTGTACATTCTGTTTACTGTTTTTTTTTTTGTTTTGTTTTAAAAAAACAACTTTGTTAGTAACAGTTGCATAGGAAGGTCCTTTGTTCAGGATCAAACAGAAACAAAAAAAAAAAAAAAAACAAGTAAAGGAAAAGGAATAAAGTTAACTCAAGCATAATAAATATTTTTGCAACTTTGAAATTCACACATTTATAATCGTACATCAGGACGATGACTAATATAATAAATTGTATGCAATAACAAAATAAGACGACTTAGAGGTTAGGAGGTAGTCCTTTTTATGTCCTTTTTATGTATCATAACGATGATTAAATTTATTATATTTTACATACAAATAATAAACTGGTTAATTTTCAGTGTAATATTTTTGTCTATTTTTTTGTAGAACTATTTCTCTTAATAACGAAAAAAGTTTTTATTGATTTTACAGGATCAAACAATTTTAAATCCAAATGTATAATTTCGAAATTACTGGACCGAATAAAATGAAACTTAATATGGACACAGGAGGATGCCTTTCGGATAAAATTTTGACCCCACATGTAAGTACTATTTTAAAATTGTATTGAATGTTATCTCCGATTTTTCGTAGATTTTCCAAGATTATAAAGCATTGTTTTACCTTAAAGTATTTGTTTGAGTAACATTTGCTGTTAACGATATTAGATTTTGATTATTTTTCTTATAATTTTCAAATTTAAGGAAATTATAGGTAATCGTTAATAAGGCTTATTCTTCCCTTAAAGTTTTTGATTTAGAATGATGAAGATTTAAGCTTTTTATTGAACCGGAATTGAGCGAAAACTATACTAGAACTGAACTAGAATTGAACTGGAACAAATTACACCTTTTGAAGATAAAATTGAGAAAATACAAATTAGTATCGAGAAAAACTAATTGAGAAAATACAAACTGATATTAAGAAATTAAAATTTTTGTTGAGAAAATACAAACTGATATTAAGAAATCATAATTGATAATGAGAAAAAACAAATTGAAACTGAGAAAACCCAAGTTAATATTAAGAAAAGCCAAATTAATAATGAGATATAAATACATTGTGTTATTAATATTAGGCAAAGTAAATTATGAATTTAAAAAAAATAACGGAAAATATTTGAAAATCAAGTATATGGTGAAATGTTTAAAAAGTTATTCACCAACAGGCATATTCTCCAATTCTATAGCCCTTTGGTAAAATGGTAATTATTATAGGTAATCGTTAATAAGGCTTATTCTTCCCTTAAAGTTTTTGATTTAGAATGATGAAGATTTAAGCTTTTTATTGAACCGGAATTGAGCGAAAACTATACAAGAACTGAACAAGAATTGAACTGGAACAAATTACACCTTTTGAAGATAAAATTGAGAAAATACAAATTAGTATCGAGAAAAACTAATTGAGAAAATACAAACTGATATTAAGAAATCAAAATTTATGTTCAGAAAATACAAACTGATATTAAGAAATCATAATTGATAATGAGAAAAAACAAATTGAAACTGAGAAAACCCAAGTTAATATTAAGAAAAGCCAAATTAATAATGAGATATAAATACATTGTGTTATTAATATTAGGCAAAGTAAATTATGAATTTAAAAAAAATTACGGAAAATATTTGAAAATCAAGTATATGGTCAAATGTTTAAAAAGTTATTCACCAACAGGCATATTCTCCAATTCTATAGCCCTTTGGTAAAATGTTGTAGAATGTTGTACTGCTCTTGCACAGTCAACTGTGGTTATACCTTCTAAATATACGAGAAGTTATTCGAAAACACCAGGATGACACACATTTGGTATACTAAGGTGGGTTTTGTGTATGTTTTTATTTTACATATAAACTCAATCGGATTCAACATTGGGCTATAAGGAGCCAATCAGAGAACTACAACAAATAATTTAGATTCTGAATCAGAATCTTACTGTCATAGTGAAGTTTTTAATGTGGCAGAAAAAAGTGTAAAATATTACCAACAGTTGTTACAAAAAACCAATAAATTAAAGAAGTGTCTCACATTAAGACACTGTATGGAAGTGCAGAGTGTTGGCAATATTTTGGTCACCTCTTTGTTTCAAACAAAATGGTTTTAGAAAAGTACACGATTTGCAGCTTGTGCTTTTAGTCGAATATCGCAATTATGAAATTTAAAGCTTACATTTTTATTAATAATTTATTGCAGAAAGCTTTACTTTTACTTGTGGTCCTACAGATAACATAAGTTTAAAACAATTATGAGAAAAAAAGAAATTGCACTATCCTTTTATAATTATTAAATGTTTTGAACTTTAACATAAAAATAAATAGATAGAGAAATGATTAATAGTTTTCCGATTCACTGACGCAAACGCCGCCGAAGCCGATAGATTATACCCGCGCCACCGCCGGCGATCAAACGCCTTCGGCTTGGTTCACTGGAGCCAATCGAAGAAGAGTTGCTGATGAACAGCGTGGCCATTTTGGCACTTTTGCAGATAAATTTAGCATTTTTTTGTCTGATTAATGGTGTTTTCTTTTCTAAAAAATAATGATGCATTATGGTTGTGTAATATATTTATTAGGTTACACTAACCCTTACAAAGTGATACATTTTTCTGAATTACAATGGAACAAAATAATTGCTACGTTTTACACTCAACACGAATGTGTATTTGGCGAGTTAAATATTGAATGCAAAGTTTGTACTAAAAGCGATATTTACCACGCTTGTAGCAATTTTCAACATTAAATTTTCTTACAATTCCAATAAGCGTTAACAGCACTGATTTTCAATAATTAATGTCAGCTGTTGTTAAAAATTTTGCGACAAAATATAAATAAATATAATAAAAGTAAAACAAACGAAAAACAAAAAGTTTTTATATCCATCACAATAGAACTAAAAATCACAATATAAGGCAAATTGTCCGCAAACACAAGAAAAACAAATACTTGCTTGCATAAAAAAGTATTTTACGCAGATGCAAAAAAGGGTATTATCTCACACTCAGTTATAACTGCGGGTAATGCTATGTTCACATTTGGATTTTTAAACGCGTTTAAGCAAAATGTTGATTTAGCTAATCAAAGCCGTTCACATTACATTTGAGATGATTAAGATGACAGATGATTAAGAAAAAACACACACACAAGCACACAAAAAAACAACAAACAAATTTAAATTTCTTTCAAGTATTAAAAATGGATAAAAACACTTTTATAAAGTTGTCAGAAGATTATTTTAATAATTTTAATGATGTAATTGTGAAAATTTATGAATATTTAAGAAAAAAATAAATAAAACATTAAGCAGCCATCTTGGCCGGTTGTACACGATCATGTTGGCGATTCTCATTTGGGGTATGTTCAGTGGATTCTATGTGGTTTATGAAGTGTTTAGTTGTAATCATGTCGATTTGAAGTGATTAACAAATCACGTATGGTTAATCCTCTCGATTTTGAAGTGATTAGAGCTTAATCACGTTCGAGCTGCTTAAACGCGTTTAAGAAGCCAAATGTGAACATAGCATAAGAAATGGAACAAATTTGCCATTTATTGTTGCAACATTTTTAGAAAGGAAAACGACAACTTTACACATTTTTGCATATATTTTTAGAATGGAACAAAAACCCGCACGAATGGTAGCATACATGGAACATTATTGTCAGAAAAGAAAACACCATAAGCTGTTAATTTTCCATTTAGCAGTTAGCATTTTTCAACTACATATTTAACATTTTTCAGCATTATCTAATTTTAGAATATTCAAGTTATCTTTTTTTGAAAATCTACTGAAATTTTTTGTTCAATGCACATACAAATCCCCACTCTTTCGCTATATAAACTGTGCAGTCTTTTAAAAGACCTTTCGTATCAAATTGTTTTAATATTTGATCAGTTTGGTCCATTAAATTCACGTTAAGCTGATTTTTTCCACTCAATTACGATTTTGAAAATGTTTTTGAATCCTAAAGAGAGATGGACGTAATGACATGCCACCTTTTTGCAATATGTCCCGTTTTACAAATAACATTTAGGAATTCGACGTATAATGATAATGAATGATTTAGACAAATAGTATGTAAGATTTGGACGAAATTTTACAAATGAAAGATGACCCGAAAAAATGGGCTATTTTTTATACAATATTTTTGGGTGACTTTTCATAAAACGAAAAAACACCCAATAATAACGAAAAATAGCCCACAAATTTTGGGTCACTTTTCATATGAACTCAGGCCCAATTTTACATGGAATTTTTTTTGGGCCATTTTTCTTTGGGCGATTTTTCCTACAGCCTTTCATCTTTTGTTGAGTTGGATAAAAACAGTTTTATTTTTGTTTTGTAATTATTTAAAAAAAAAAAAAATAGAACTTAACTTCATAGAACTCCACTGAAGCTAAACTAGAAATGAACTAGTGCTAAATCAGAACTTAATTTAAGCTGAACTAGAACTATTTTTATCTGCGAAATTTGGCGGTCTCTTGTTAATTTAAATCTTAATTTATGTTATTTTTAATCTATATATATAAAATTGTAAAGTTACTGACTGACTGACTCACTGATTCATCATCGCACAACCTAAACGCCTGAAGCTAAACACTTGAAATTCGGACCAGAGATTGGTCACTCCCTAAATCGATCAACTAAGACGGGATTTTTGGAAATTCGAATGTTTAGGGGGTAAAAATAGTAAAAACGGGAAAATGCGGTAACCTTATATCTCCAAAACTAAAAGAGATACAAAAAAAATGTAATACTTATTGTTGTTCTTTAGAAAAATAAGCGGACAGGTGTCTGGTACTTTTTTTTGAAATTTGACCCTATTAGGGAGTAAACGGGTAAAACCTGAATTTTGGTACTTTTTTGACACCCCATCTATCTTTTGTCCAATAAATATAGAAACAAAGTTTGTACCACATTCGAAACCTATCTTTTTCGAAATTCGAACATTTAAGGGGTGAAAATCGTCGCTATTTTTGGTACTTTTTTTACAAAACATTTTTCTCCATTCATTAACATACTCGTACTTAATAATGGGCCCCCACTACAATACTGAAATTTTTGACACTTTAATGGGGGGAAAAATAGTACCAAAAAACGGAAATACGGGAAATTTTATATTTTTCTTTAACTTTTTGGTTCTAGAACTGGTATTTTTTAAATTATCGTTTATGTTGGACCTAAAAACATAAGATTCAAGATGCAATGTCCTGAGTGGATAAGAATCTATGACGGAACTTTTTTGTACTTTTTTGTTCATTAACTAGTACTTTTTGAATTTCTGTTAGTATTGGACCTAGAAACATAAAATGCAATGTCCTGGGTGGATGAGAATCTATAAGAGTGAACTTCTTGGTACTTTTTTAATCTTTGACTTTTTGAATTGCCGTTGGTATTGGACCTAGAAAGATAAAATTAAACATGCAAGTTTCTGAGTGGATAAGTATCTATAAGAGGGAAGTTTTTGGTAGTTTTTTGTTCATTTACTTGTACTTTTTGAATTTCTGTCAGTATTGGACCTAGAAACATAAAATTAAACATTCACGATCCTGTGTCAAAGACAATCTTTTAGTGGGATCTTATTGTTACTTTTTTATTCGTTACCTGGTACTTTTTGAATTTCCGTTAGTATTGGACCTAGAAACATACAATTAAACATGGAAGGTCTTGAGTGAAAGACAATCTGTTACGGAGATCTTTTTGGTACTTTTTCATTTTTTAACTGGTAATTTTTTTTAATTTTCTCTAATGTTGATCTAATGAACATAAAATTAAACCTGCATGGTCCTGAGTGAATAAGCATCTCTAAAAGCGCTTGTTGATGCTTTTTAGTTATTAAACTGGTTCTTTTTGAATATCCGTTATTATTGGACTTAGAAACATAAAATTCAAGATGCAATGCCCTAAGTGGATAAGAATCTATAAGAGGGAAGTTTTTGGTACTTCTTTGTTCTTTAACTGGTACTTTTTGAATTTCCGTTAGTATTGGACCTAGAAACATAAAACTAAACATGCAAGGTCCTGAGTGAATGAAAATCTGTAAGAGGGCTTTTTGGTACTATTTTGTTCTTTAACTGGTACCTTTTATATTTCCGTATTTATTGGATCTAGAAACATAAAATTAAACATGCAAGTTCCTGAGTGAATGAGAATCTGTAAGAGGGATTTTTTACTACTTTTTCGTTCTCTTACTTTTATTTTTTTTAAATAAACTGGTACTTTTTTTAATTTAATATTTATTTTTGCGCATTAAATAAAAAAGCAAATTGGTGTCTGGTACTTAAATGAAATTCGGTCGTTTTAGGATGTAAATCTAGCTTTTAAACCATATCGTATAGAAATAAAAATTATATAACATTTGTAACTTATCTAACATTTGTAACTTATCGAACGTTTCAGGGGTGAAAATTGTACCTATGTATATCGATCCCGCGAACCTCATACCTTCTAAACTAAAAGAGATAAAAAACATCAGCACTTATTGTTGTTCATTAGAAAAATTCGCTAACCTTATATCTCCTAAACAAAAAGAGATACAAAAAATTGAATACTAATTATTGTTCATTAAAAAAATAAACGGACAGGTATCTGGCACTTTTTTGAAGTACGGCCTTTTTGGGGTGTAAAAGGGTAAATAAATATTGTATCACATTTTCAGCTTATCTAAAAAATACAAAACAGATTTGGACCTTTTTTGAAATTCAAACGTTTAAGGTGTTAAAATCGTCCCTAATTTTGTTACTTTTTTCACAACATTTTTCTCCATCTCTATATAATATAAATTTGTAAAGGAACTGACTGATTCATCATCGCACATCCTAAAATCCTGAAGCTAAAAAGCTGACTTTTGGACCGGAGGTTGGCCTCTCGCCAAATCGATCCCGCTAACCTCAAAAATCCAAAATTAAAGAGATCCAAAAAATTTAACACTTATTGTTGTTCGTAAAAAAAAATAAGGCGACAGTTGGCTGGTACTTTTTTGAAATTTGGTCCTTTTGGGGAGCGAACGCGTACGACCTGAACATATTTTGGAACCTTTTTATCATGCCATCTACCTTTTAAACCAAAACATTTTCCTCATTCTATGATATAAATGTAATAAATTATGGGCTCCCACAATAACACTGAAATTTTTGATACATAAAAAAAGGATCAAAAAGGATAATACTGGAAATCAACTTTCTTTCATTTGCTTTTGTTTCCTACGAATGGTACCTTTTGAACTTTCTATAATATTGAACTTAAAAACACAATCACCCTTATCCTATTTGGCGTCGGCAATAACAACGGCAATTTTAAGGCAACAGCAATTCTTATCAAAGACAACATCAATTCTATGTTAAATTGGTATTTTGTAAGAGTATTATGACGCCATTGACTATTTATCGATAATGCTAATAAAATACAGCACACATATCTAATATTAAAATCAGCTGATTCATTTTGTTTACTGTTTTTTTATAAGAAAAAAAAAATCTGTGCTGTTTGTGCAAATTTTAAGTTAAATAAAAATTTGTTTGTATAAAAATAATGTTTAAATGAAAATTTTTTTTATTATATTAAATTTTCCCAAGTGCCTAATGGATTTTCTTTAACCTTTTTAAGATTTGAAAGTTATTTTCGGCTGAATAAACTTTCTTTTAAACATGTGTTGGAAATAATAGAGCCTCATTTAATAAAGGGAACGTTTGTTCCAAACACAATATATTTGTAGCAACATTGCGTTTTTTGGCCCAGGGATCGTACCAGCTCAGCGTTGGAAATTATTTCAACTTTTGACTGTCCCAGCCACAAGTTTAAAAATTTTATCTGAGACTATGGAAGTCATGAAGTCATGAAGTCATTGTCCACAATGGATAAATTAAAGTTGAATTTCTTTGAAAAGCAGCATTTCCAGGTGTAATTGGCTCTGTGGACGGAACCCACATCAAAATTTTAGCTCGAAAAAAAAACAAGACCACCATCTCTTCTTTAATAGCAAGGGATATTTAATTTATTAGGAAAAGAGACTCTGCATAATCCTCTGGCTAGTGATGGATTTTTAACAAGCTCTTCCACTAGCTTCTCGAACTGGCACTTAGTTGTTTTTTTAATTTTTTCAATTATATTCACAAAAAATATATCAAAAACAACACAAATGAAGAAAAATATCAAAACCGCCGTAGAAATCAAAATTGCAGCCAACCATAACGTAAAATTTTTAAAACAGGACACAAAGCTGCGCAAGACAGCACTAAAAATCAAGGGCAATTTAAGGCAACAGCAACGCCAATTTTTCTTAGGTAATACCAAACATATGTTAACAGTCATCGAAATATGGCAATATTGCCAACGGGAATACGAAATTGAAACAAAACATAAAAAACGGCGTTGTTTACGGTTGACGACGCCAAATAGAATAAGGCTGAATATTATAGGTACAAAGTCCTGTGTGAATATCAACCTATGAGAAAAAAAAAATTTGGAATTTTTTCGCTAAAACCTAGATACATATACTTTGGCATATAAATATGTTCATGCAAGGAAAGGCCCGATTACAAAGTAGTGAGTTAAATGCTAGAATTTAAGCAAGTTTAAACCTAGAAAAATAAGCTTTGGCATAAAAATATGTTCACGAAGAAAAAGGAGACGCTAACGAAGTAGCGGGTTAAATGCTAGTAATTTCATAAAAATTTACTTTTTAAATATAAAAATTGTATTTTTAATGACTTTAAAATTTTTATATTTTCATTTTATATTAAAACAAACGTAATTAAGCTGCTGTCAATCAATCTTTACGTTTTTACCTTATTTTTATTTTTAACTTTTTCTCGTTTTTATATATTTTTTCAGTTTTATCTCTTGTTTTCATATTTAGAACACTTTGACTATGAGAACGAAACATTATACGTGTTAAAACATTGTAGCAAAAAAAAAAAAAAAAAAAGTTTGTAATAAATTTAAAACCAAATTCCTGGCCGCGCATAAAATATACGAAATTCGTTTACCTTTTGATTTCACATATATTCTAGAACATGCCGCCATGAGCTTAAATATTTTTTATTATTTATTTAAATGTGTTTTAACAATTTTTTTTTTCGACTGGAAAAAATAAACAAGGGCTAAAAACTTAGTAGAGAATGGCGAACAAAAGCTGACTAAAAAAAGTCCCCAAATGCGATTTTTAAGGGTTTTTGGGTTTTCAATAAAATCTCATTTATGCGTAGTTGAAAAAAGGATGAGAAGTAAAAATTTCTAAGCATGTGGTTAGATAAAACATATCCACACAGATAAGCTAGACTGAAGCGAACCTTGTTGCACATATTTGCAGTGTTCGAAAATAAACACTACATATCGCTCCTTAGTGTTCGGTTCGGTAGATTTGTAGAAAACACAAACGTTAAAAGTGTTTGTGTAGTAAATAATTTAAGGTGCATGTAGACGACATGTTTTTTTACATCTGCTTTTTTTTACCATGTGAGATAAGGCCATGATGGCTTTATCTCTCATTCAATAGGGAGATAAAGTCTTTTTCTTCTTTTTTTTAACTTGAATGGGAGATAAAGCCATCACAGCCTTTAGCTCACATTAGCAATATTAGAAAATGGCTTTATCTCTCATTTCAGTTCCGGAGACACTAAAGTTAAGTATTTAAATCTGGCTTCGCATACTAAAGTTTTCTGCGTTTTGTGCTTAGGGGGTTTTTCCTCAAGAAGGACGTGGCAGGTGGCTTCGCTGAACAAAGTTTTCCTGTGTGCGTCACAAGAATAAAAAAAAAATGTTTTTCAATGATAACTATATTCTGGAAAAATATGGCTTTATCTCTCATTTGTGAAAAAATATGGCTATATCTCTCATATCGCAAAATTTTAAATATGACCATACCTCTCAATGATTGGGCAATAAAGCCATTATGACTTTATCTCCCATTAAATTGAGCAATAAAGCCATCATGGCCTTATCTCGCAAGGTTTTTAAGCACCCCCTTTTTCTTTTAATTCAAATATACCAATTTAAGATATTATAATGAAACGGTTTTTATATAAACATTTACATGAATTCTATTCAATGGTGGGATGAGATATGTATGCTCGGTATTGTAAAATATTAACATCAGCCGGCTAATGATTGCGTCAATAGTGGACGCCGCTGCCGGTTTCTTCTCGGCATGTCAGATGGTTTGTCAGAAGAATATAGAGCACGCTCTAATTGAAATTTTGTCAAATGACTTTGCATCTGACTTATACAGAAGCAAAGTTAAAAAGGTAACACACGACATGTTTGTCTTTTCAGTGGGAAATTTGACATGTCAGATGACAAAAACATGTCGTGTACGGTCGCCTTGACAAAATAACATTCCCTGTTTGACATCATTCGAACACAAACACAATATAGTTTTTATCCAACCCAACAAAATGATGAGAACATTTAATTCTGTTTGTTTTTTTTTAACTCATTGTGTTCGGTTCAGCTCCTAAATGTTCGTTCGTTTCTGTTGTATCTAGCGGCCTGGTAAAAAAAGAAACATTTTTTACAAAAACAAATATTTTTTACAAAAACAAATATTTTTTACAAAAACAAAATACACATACGAAAAACAACATTAAACCAGCTAAATAATTTTACACAATGCACACACAATCTCTTCGTGCTGCGGTCGTTGCAAAAATTTTTTATTTGTTCATTGCTTTATCAATGTAAAATAAGGAAACATCATAGAACATTAAAATATCCGGTGATTTTTTAGCTATTATCTTTTTGGCAACACTGGTTTAAACAGCTGACGCACGTTTCGTGTTTTGTTTCACTGTCAAACAGCTTCAGTTTGGTCATAATTTAACCATGAATCGTCTTACAAACGAACAAAGCTTGCAAATAATTGAATTTTATTATCAAAATGCGTGCTCTGTTGAGAAAGTTCATCGCGCGCTTCTTCCATTTTATGGTCAGTTTAATCGACCCACTGAAGCGGCTATTCCGGCTATTGTGACTAAATTTCGCACCAAATTTACATTGTTGGACATTAAACCACCAACGCGTAGAGTGCGAAGTGAAGAAAATATCGCAGCTGTCTCGGTCAGTGTTAATGATGACCATCAATTATCGATTCATCGCCGTTCGCAGCAATTAGGCCTCTGTTACTAAACAACGTGAAATGATATCCAACTTTTTTTGCCCAAAATGCAAGAGCTTGACTTGCATGACATGTGGTTTCAACAGGACGGTGCCACATGCGACACAGCACGCTTAACAATGGACTTATTGAGAGGCGAGTTCGGTGAACATTTAATTTCACGTTCGG
Source organism: Pollenia angustigena (assembly GCA_930367215.1). Classification (NCBI taxonomy): domain Eukaryota; kingdom Metazoa; phylum Arthropoda; class Insecta; order Diptera; family Polleniidae; genus Pollenia; species Pollenia angustigena. Next base: position 185,451,731 of record OV884058.1, on the reverse strand, counting down.
GACCGGTCAATTGGCCGCCTATATCGTGCGATTTAACGCCTTTAGACTATTTTTTGTGGGGCAATATTAAAGCTCATGTCTATACACACATGCCCGCTTCAATTGACGCATTGGAAGACAGCATGGAAGCATTTATTCATGAGAGACCGGCCAAAATGTTGAAAAGAGTATGCCAAAATTGGACTAAACGGATGGACCATTTGAAGCGCAGTCACGGTCAACATTTGCATGAAATAATCTTCAAACATTAAATAATATGGACCGTACTATCGATTCAAATAAAGATTTCATGCATTTTTCTGAATTTTATGTGTTTTTCTTATGAAACTTTCCTATAGCTCTTAAAAAATCACCCGATATAATGTTTGTCCACAGTATCACTACAATTGTTCTGTTTTTTTTTAACGAAGAACAGAACACTTTATAATGTTCGGCTCTTTCCTAAAAAAAGTTACCAACAGCATTAAGGGTTGTGTTCGTCTACACAAACACTTAAAACACAGGAACAATGGTGTGTTAAATAATGTTTGGTTAATTTTCGAAAACTGCATATTTCTTATGAGGTAACCCACAGCAAAAACCATTGTCGCATTGCTGCCTGATTACCGGTTATATTTTAAGACAAAAACTTGATAATAGGTTCTTTTTTTTAGCGTGGGTTTGCATCAAACAAGTATCTTTGACTTAAAAGAGAAAAGCGTTTTGTCTTTTGTTGGTGTGGGTTCAGGCTAAGTCTGCGTTGTTTTGATAGTGGGACTTTCTGACATCGTTGTAAAGAGGCTTCTTTATGAATACTTCGCTATGTAGAGGCTTTATAGCTCACAATTTCTGCGCTGTTAAAGAACATTTTCATATGAAACCCTCTGCAATAGACAGTTTATTTTAGGAGGCCCAGCAAATAATTCCTTAAACTGAGTTTTTCGTTATACCAAGGTTTCACTTAATTTACAAGTTGTTTATCATAAAAGATGGTTTGTGACCAGTTCTCCCTTTTTTCTCTGCATGTATATGTTTTTAACTGCCTATTTTTAAAACATCATAGAACTGATCCACTTTTTTTTTTTTGTAATTTTTATTTCATGTTTCTTTTAAAATTTGGTTTTTATTATTTTGTATTCTTTCCCCTTAACTCTTGAAACACTTTAGTAAATTTGAAGTTCATTTTGTTCAACATCAAACGTGACTTGTTTTTTAAATTTTTTTTTAGACTTTCAGTCGTCAGTTTTTGGCTTAAAACATGGTAGAAACTTAAATCTTTTAAGTTGATTTTTCGAAAGCGAATTTGTAAATTGTATTTCTCGAAAATATTCAAGTGTTTGAAGTTAACTTTTGATTGTTTTTAGTGGTTTGTTTTTATTTTTCTTTAAAAAACCTTGAAAAAACTCAATATTGATTAGCTTAAGAAAAATATTTAGAGAATGTAAGGTGAAAGTTTAGAGTGTTTTGAAGCATAGCAGCATATTCACATACAAATGTACGATGAGGGTGGCTCAACCAAAATGCACGATTGTAATTGTAAATTAATCAAAAAGATTTTAGAGAATTATCTTAATAATTTGTATTATAATAGAAGGATATATGACAATTATGTGTAAAACTTAATATCGGCCAAAAGCTCGCCACGGTTTAGGTGGCATACCTCTATCCGATAGTCCATATGTTCAAAGACTCTAAAAAATAATTGAAGTTCAATGTCGTAAATATGCCGAATTATCTCATCCTACGGCTGTTGAATTGTTCTTGGCTTATTGACATACACTTTTTCTTTTGAATATCCCCAAAGAAAAAAGTCCAACAGTGTCAAATCACATGAACGCGACGGCCAGTTGACATCGCCAAACGGCGTTTAAATTTGTCGTGCAAAAGAGCCATTGTTTTGTTGGAATCACATATCGTCCAGGTCAATTTCCTAAATTTCTGGTTACACGAAGTCCGTTATCATCTCGCGATAGCGAACATCATTTATGGTAACTGTTTGGCCGAACTTATTTTCGAAGAAATGAGGCCTGATGACACCGCCGGCCCGTACACCGTACCAAATAGTCACTCTTTGTGAATGCATCGGCTTTTTACCAATCACACGTGGATTATTATTTTCTCCTTTGCGGGAATTCTGTTTGTTAACAAATCCGATTATGTCGATTATGATGACCAAAAAAATTACGAAGAACACGAAATGCATTTTGATTTGAATGTTCATTTTCGTAAAAGGCTTCAACAATCTTAACGTGCTGCTCAATTGTGTACCTCAACATGGTGGAATTTGTCAAGCACTGAAACAAAAAAATGTCAAATTAAGTTGGACAAAAAACTTGACGTTAAGCTGTGACTCGTAATTAACATCGTGCGTTATGGTTGGAGCACCCTTTATTTGTGAAAGCTTAGATGGTTTTGGTTTGGTTTTGGCTTTAAGAATTTTTTTTAAGCGTGAACTGATGTTGAACATTTTATTTTTTTAAGATCTATAAAAAAAAAACATAGCAAATGTTTAACCAGTGGACCAGAGTATACTTTTGTAAAGGTTTGGGTTGCGCTGAATTGTACTTAGAATTTCACATCAGGTTTTCTCAATATCTTAAGGCTTAAAAACACTGCTTTTCGGCATATTCGTAATCATAATCTTTATTTATAAAACCTGATATGTCGTCTGAAAGTTACAAAATGTGTGATATTATTTAAAAAAATATTTTCACCAGTAAACAAATTAATGGTATCAATTAAACGTTTAATTTATTTGATTTAACGTTTAATTGACTTGATTAAACGTTTAATTTATTTGATTAAATGTTTAATTTATTTGATTAAATGTTTAATTTATTTGATTAAACATTTTATTGACTTGTTTAAACTTTTAATTCACTTAATTAAATTTTTAATTAAAACTGATTTTATTTTTGAATAATGCTTGAATTGGTGAACAATTTTGGAGAGTTTTTTCTGTGTACCAATTACCTTAAACATAAATGTAATTTTTGTAAAATCTTCTTGTTCCGTCTCTGCGATTACCTTAACCTTAAATTTTTAAAATCCGATTTTTCGCTAAATTCATGGAATTGTGGCCATTTTTAAAATTTTTTTTTGGAATTTTTTTATAATTTTAATTTAATATTTGTATTTTTTTTTAGAATATTTTTAATTTCCATGTAAAATTAGCGTTAAAATTTCCGCTGCCTTTTTTTACAATTTTGATTGTTGGAAAAGCCATTGAATTTAAAATTGTGGTCTGTCACTCATTGTTGGATTGTGTTTAGGACAATGATTTTCTTAAATTCAGTTAATGTTTTATTTTTATTATCAACTAGCTGACGCGACAGACGTTGTCCTGTCCAAATTATGAAAAATGTTTGCGTTCGATTTTTAAAATCCGTTGAAAAGATACGCTGGAGCCTTTTTCTGATTTTAGGTAAATCAAAAAAAGTGGGCGTGGCAAAATTTTCTTTCCGTAAAAACCTAAGTTGGACCATGGCGATGATTTTATAGAACAAATCGTCCAAATCAGTTATACGCTTAATATAAAAAGTGGGCGTAAAAGTAGGCGTGGTTCATTTTTCTTTCGATGAAAATGTAAAATCGATTAATACGATCATTTAAAAGAAAAATTAGTCAAATTTATTGAGCCGTTTCTTGGTTTTAGGTAAATTGAAAAAAGTAGGCGGGGCAAAATTTTCTTACCGTAAAAACCTAAGTTAGACGGACCATGGCAATCATTTTAAAGAAAAAATCGTCCAAATCGGTCAAGCTGTTCTCAAGTTATGCTCTTAATAGAAAAAGTGGGCGTAAAAGTAGGCGTGGTAATTTTTTCTTTCGATGAAAACTTTAAATGGATTAATACGAACATTTGAAAGAATAATTTGTCAAATCGATGGAGCCGTTTTCTGATTTTAGGTAATTCGAAAAAAGTGGGCGTAAAAGTGGGCTGGGCAAAATTTTCTTTTCTTATAAATCTAAGTTGGACCATGACGATTATTTTAAAGAAAAAATCGTCCAAATTATATAGATGTCATTGGTGTTGCAATATGAAAATTGGATTTTGCCACGGCCCTCCGCCCGCAGACCAAAAATCAGACTTCACAGTGTCACCCGCCTGAAGATTCTGAAGATTCCCTGAAAATTTCATCAAAATCGGACCTGCCGTTTTGGAGTCCATACGTTACATACATACATATAACATACATACATACATACACACATCTTTTTTTATATAAATAGATTTCGCAAGTCACCCTTTAAACAATCTGCCAAAAATAAAAATGTTTTTAAATAATATTGGGCCACCCTGTTATTACCTGCCATTCATTGATTCAATACGTATGTGAAGAGCGTGTGGCGTATGATTAATATTTTAGCACTTATACGCAGTTTTGCTTTTTATGTAGAAAATTGATTGTAAATTTTACGTAATCAATTTCATATAACTCTATTTCAAATCGTAAAAAGATATATTGCTTCATTAAAACATACACCATTTCCTAATAAAACTTTTATTATAAAAGCAAAATAAATTAAATGATTCCAATTCCTGACAGAAAGGCTTCATTTCTATCAACCATTAAATTTATAAATAATTGAAAAAACAGTTAAAAAAAACTCTACGCTATAAATTTCTTTAAGGTTGAAAGCAAAGATAAACCCTCAATCCTTAACGAAAAAAAAAAGAGTTTTCAACAAACAAAACCAAAAAAGAAATGGCTTAAGTAAAGAGAAAAATTATTCTATTGGCATACGTTTGGCATGTACACAACCAACTGCATTTGCCAATCGAACAAATGCTCGTAACATTTGTTACTCATTGCAGCTAAAGTTCTCCAGCTGCAGCTGCTTTTAAGAATATGACTCAATTAAATGTTCATGCCTTTAAGGTACAACAGGCAAGTGAAGTCAGCCAAGCCAAATAGTAAAATGGAATTGTAAAGCAATAGAAAAGAAAAAAGAGAATCAAAAAAACCTGATACTAAACTGATAGTAAATTACCTTGCAACGTGATCGAATGCAAGGTGTAGTTAGTAATGGACCTTTACTTGATGTACTAGATAAGTGTTGCGTTGTGTCTTTATATTCAATGTCTTTTTTAAGGGCGCGACAGTGGGCAGCATGTGAAAAAGTTATAATTACAAATACTGATATAAGCATACTATTTCGATGCTTACCATTTGCAAAGAAACATTTCGAAGGCTTTTTCCTAAAAAGGTTAAATAATTTTTTCAGTTTTTCTTTTAAAAATAGATAGTATTTGTTTTTCCCACTGTCATTTCTTAGCAAAACAAGAAGAAAAAACACTTATAAGGGAATATGCACCATGAGATGACATAAAACAGATAAATTTATTTTAACCTGGTTACAAGCAAAAATGTAACACCAACAACAATTACAACAACTTCAAAAAAGACGAACAAAATACAAAAGTTAAAACTTTTAAGTCACATTAAAAGATGCATTTCTCCTTCACACTCTAAACGAGTGTTTTGTTCTGCAGTAGATTACTAAATGACTTTTGCTTAAAATTGGCAAACGCAAAACTTTTTGCGAACATCATAAATTTTATGAAACGCCAAAGTAAATGTTAACTTATCATTCCAGTTACTCTTGACTTTTTGTGGATTGAAACTTATTTAAAATTTTGGTTTTAATTTATAATAAAATTGTTGCATTTGCAGAAACATGTGGATTAGAAAAAGGGGTTTTATGTTGGCAATATAATACATACATTTAAATTTTAAGAACTGAGTTTGAATGGAACTATAATAAAACTAAAACTGAACTAGTTCGGATCTTAAACTAATTAAGAGCTAAATTAGAAGACAAAAGCTGATCATAGGCGATTTTGAATATCGAAAATGATGCTTCACCGCAACAAAAATTTTAAATAACGACTGTACACTCTAAAACTGAAAATTACAATCTGGCCCTTCTATACCAGAACGAAAATTTTTTGTTAAAATAAGACTTGAAATTTTTTTCCAAAATGAAAATTTTTTGAGATTTTATTGTTTAACACCTTCTATTGTCACACGCCTTGCTTAAATTTATTAAATGTAGGATTTACCTATGTCAGCTTAATATTAGCTTAATACAATGTCAAAGTAAATTTTGGGAAATTTTTAATTAATAAGATTTTATTTGCCGTGTACTTAATTCCCAATTTTTATTCTTGGTAAAAATACTGAAATTTATTGTTGATGGGATAAGCTATTCCTATGCGCATTTCACTGGTTGCTTAGGCCGGATCATCAGGAAACCTTCTCCCAAAAAATTTTACAAAAGTGAAAGATATAAGCAAATAAAAAGAAAGTTGCCAGTTAAGTTTTTTAAGCCGTGCACTTGCTTATTTATTATCTAAATAATTTTTGGAAATACAAAAATAACGTATCATTGAGAATTGGCATTTGCTAATTTATAGTTTTCATAAAAATGGTGTACGATCTTTATTATCAAAATCTGCAAGGCAGATCATTATCGACTGGAGGCCATATTCTGACAGAACTATAATTGTAAGGCTGCTAAACAGGGCACGCAATCCAACATGTAAACAATGTTACACACCGACGAAAATATCTTAATTATCTTCAAAAAAATCATTTTAGACAAGACTAGCGTACACGCAAAGAAAAAACATGGTTGTGGTAAACATATTCTAAGAGCAACATATTATGATAAGAATTATGATTGTAGTCACCATATTAAGATTATTATTGAATCATATTATGACTAAATATACTCGTAATATGTCATCATAATATTTTTCCCTTAATCATATTATTATTCTTTTAATCATACTAAGTTAAGAAGTAATCAAATTATTGTCATGGTAATCATAATAAGCTAAGAAATTAATCATATTATTGTCATGTTAATCATAATAAGCTAAGAAGTAATCATATTATCATCATGTTAATCATAATAAATTTAGAAGCTATCATATTATGATGCAGCACCTTTCATAGCTGTCATAAAAATACAAACTAAATTAAAATATTTTTAGATCGATATTTTATTTTGTGGCTTTTTACAATTTTTCTTAATGTTAATCAAATAGCGGAGTTCAATATAAGGCTTGCAAAAGAGCAAATGAAAAATCTGTGCTTTTCATGGGCAACCGCGTGTGTCCATTTTTTCGATTTTAAGATGTTAATAAAATATCGTAGCACTTTTATAAAATATAACGAAATCCCTGAGTGTTTTGTTGTTGGATTTTACAAAAAAAACTATGATATTTTGCATTTGCACTATTACATCACTAAAACTTGAATGAACTCCGCTCATATTTTAATGTTTTAATTTCTTTAGACTTATTTTTTTTATGGAATTTTATCTTTTAATTGTTTAACCGCTCACAAATAAAAAAAACGACACAACTGCTTCAAAATTATTTTACAAATGGCGCTAACATAATATGATTAGAGTGAATATAGTTTGATTGCATCTTTAACATAATATGATAAATGTATAGAAAGTTATCATTTTATGGCTATTAAATATCATGATATGGTTGTGAGAAATATAATATGTTTAGAAAGTTATCATAATTAAGTTGTTAGAAAAATAATTATTTTTCGGTCAACAATACTCAAATTCATAATTGCGATAAACATTGATATGTTTACAGTAACTATAATATTGTTGATATTAAATAAAAATAACAATTATTTGTGTACGACAACAATATATTGTTACATTAAACATAGTGTTTTTGCCGTAACCATGCCCAACCATATTTTTTCTCTGCGTGTAGAGAGCACAATGAGAAAACATGGATAAACAAGTTCTGCAAAGAAGGTATGAGTGGAAAAACTCAAAGATCCAACAGTTGCAAACTCCTTCACGGGTTCATTAAAATCATCTCTTAAACTCAGTGTCAATAAATCAGACCTTAGCTGAAGGAGAAAAAAAATGATTACTTAAGTCACATACAATCAGCTGGGTTATAAGAAAAACTTCCGTAAAGAGTGAATTAGCAATGAAATTTTGGACTGTTATTGGAGAGAAAAGAAGCTAAGGCTGCAATCAACTCTAGCAGAACGCGCTCGACCCAAACGTTGTAACAGCTAATACTCAGCTATCGTTTTATTCGAACACTACTGCCATTCACTCAAACAACCGTCGAACCCTCAGATGACCATATTTTGTTGGGGTTTCGTTTCTATTTTATACTTAATGTTATGCCTTCTAGTAATAAAATAACTTCTATATGCTTAGACTCCGTTTTTATGCTGAGACTGCATTGTTATAAAAATACTTTTATATTATTTAAAAACCGTTGGTCGTGTGAAAAATTTTCTCAAACTAAATTTTTCGAAAATTGTATGCTCAACAATTTATATAAAAAATGTTTACATCATTGGAGCTTAAGAAACCGAAATAATGGCTAAAATTTGATTTTTGTGACCTTTGACCTTGAATAACTTTCGGCGCAGATACGAGATGGTGTAGACTTTTAAAACAACTTTCAGACCACCGAAATGTAGTTGTTTTCGGGCTTACAGTTTATTACCTCTAATTCAACAGTTGGCCCCTTTTTCTGCTTAAGTCAATTTGGAATTCAAAAAAATAAATTTATGACATTAAAAAAACTAAAAAGTCTTTGACTTTGCGTTAAACACCCTTCATTTGGGAGTTTTTTTTGCCTTTTTATTGACTGAAGCGCAAAATCCACGCCACTTCTTTTAAAAACTCGTTTGTCTTTACAAGTGAAGACAAGATTTAGAAAAAATTCAATGAGAAAAATAGCGATAATACTGGTTTTTTTTATTGTTTTTTCTCTTGTTACAAAACAAATACGGAAATATGGCAACTCATTACATCAAACCTAGCACAACAGGTTCGAAACTTGACAGTTAATGAAAACTTTTCATTATGGTTTTCTAGTTTTCTAGCTTCAACCTTCCTCCAAGTCGGGGCCCTATGCTCCTTATAGGATTGTCGGGAACATATATAACCTTCCTCCAAGCAAACCATCCAAGAATCGCCTTGACACCCACACTCCCACACTAGCAAAGAGCATAACATAATGGCAGAGGTCAGGCAGCCGCTAGCCCTGGAATTAAAGATAAGCAAGGTTCCCATCACCTCACCAAATAGGCGGAGGGCGTTGTTTCTGGGCAACGACAGATGGCAGCCCCATTATCCTAAGACCTGCTACAATAGACAAAGCATCTACAAGGCAAAATAACAAGAGAATGATCGATACTTCAAGTACAAGGACAGTGAAATCTTACATGAGAAGTCGCGAAAACAAACATATGCTCCCAAAGGGGGTAATGGAGAAAGAAGAAAACTAAAGATGTATTAAGTGACCGGTTCTTTGAATAATAAAAAAAAACAACTAAAAGGTACTAACATTTTATTTAAAATCAATTATATATAAATTCAAATCTTTTTTGACTACAACTTAATATTACCCAACTACACGCAGAGAAATAAGATGTTTAAATATGGTCACCTCCGAAAAAAACTATTTTTAAGGGTAATTTATAAAATATTATGTATAATAGAACCATATTATTGTCACCGACAACCACATTTTTGTCAAATTAGTCCATACTCAAGAAGCCACAACTATACACTGATAGAAAAATGAACTTCATATTGATGATGGCCCTAACATCGGAATTGTGACATCAATGTTACTACAAATGACATCAATGATGCAAAAAGTAACATCAATCCAATGACTAACGCCTTCGTTCAATTTTGTCATTTTTTTACGTGTCATCTATTTTATGACTCCAGTGACATCAATTCGATGCCAGATTTGTATATTATAAACAACATTTTCATGCTTACAATGTATTATAAGAAGCAAAAATTCCTATATACTATTTTTTTAAATTATTAAGTATTATAATTAAGTTAAATACATCAAATTTTTAGAGTAGAATGATAACGAAAACCATATGGGGCATGGTGCTGGCGTCTTATTATGTTCTGCTGTAAACAAAGGTCGTAAGTAAATAATAATATTCTCTCACTTTGACTTAAGTCAATTCCAATGACTTTGACTTAATGACAAACTGTCATTAAATTGATGCTAATGTGTCCTTTCTCCGATGTTACTGCGTCATCGTACTGAGGACATGTTCGGTGATCCCGATGTGTCATCTCATTGATGACATAATTTCATTTTTACCCTCATGACACTTTGGCCAAGAGATGTTAAGGTTGGCATCACCATGATGAAAGGTGTCATGGGGTCAAAAACGAAGACACTTGTCATAGTTCTGATGTCAAAATACATCATCGTTATGACGCCTTTTATATCAGTGTATTATTGCTGACTCTAAACATGTTGTGGTTAAATATGATAATAATTTGTTTTTAAACACAATAGTATTTTCCACGTTTCAAAGACAACATACAATGGTTGAAACCCAATCATGCTCTTATAAATTTTAAACATATTTTATTTATTATTAACCATAACATGTTCGAAGGCAACCATAATATGGTTGTGGCTTCTTTATGTAGGACTAATTTAACCATGAAATGGTTGTCGGAGACTATAATGTGGTTAATTTAATCATAATATGTCTAAAATATGCTTTAAAAATATTTTTTTTGGAGGTGACCATATTTAAACATGTAATTTCTCTGGGTGTTTTTGAAAAAATAACCAAAAAAACATCCAGAGATGTTTTCTGCCCAAAAGAAACCCTTAATCTTCTCTAGTGCCATTTTATAACGTTTAAGAAGAGAATATGATAAAGAAGAAAACAATAATGACATTCTATGTAAAGTGTTAAAACTACTTTCACATCATTAAAAGCATTCGTAGTAGTTTGAAAACCTGTTTATCGATTTCATTTAAACTTCAATTTGAGCATTTTCAGTAAAAAAAAAAACAAGTTATCAACGAAATAAAAACCAAAGCCAAAACCTTAAATTCTAGAAAATATGTTAGTAAACTTTTATTTCAAATAAAAAATATATGTATGTATGTATGTCTAACACAAAAATGTAATGATTATTATAAAGGGATAAGAGTTAAAAGTATTCTTTGGAAGAGCACGACATTTATCCGGAAATTTACATTTCAAAACTGCTTTCCTTTTTAAAATCATTCTGGCATGAAGTTAAAGCTTTTTGTTAGCAGACTTTAGGTTGAGTAGCAACTGCTTTTCCAGCCGGTGCTTTTTTATACCCACACCACTACAATAGTGAAGAGGTATTATGAGTTTGTGCTGATGTGTAAAACTAAACAAAAACTGGTACTGGACCAGCATATAAGTATACCAATCGACTTAGAATCACTTTTTGAATCGATGAAACTATGTCCTTCCGTCTGGCTGGTAGCCAATGTAAAGCTTGTGGGCAAAGTACGGGTCGCAGTTTTAAAGAGAATTTAATAAAATTTGGTATTAATTGTCATAATATGGCGATGAGTTTTTTTTTTGAAATAGAGTCTTTGTGCCCATAGACCAGCTTATTTTGTTGGTATTTAAATTAAATTTGGATTAAAAATATTTTATTGAATTTTAATTCATCTTGCTAAATTTTTCTGGGATCGGTCAATATTTGACCATAGCTCCCAATTATATATATATATCACTCCCGAAAATAGCTTCTAATGCCATAACTTCCTTAAGGCCTTTAATGCATTGTTAAAGTTTTGGTGATGTAAAAGAAAAGTTTACCCAGTGCAACGAGTTCAGCTGTTGACAATAAATAACAAATTGTCAAAATTTTTAAGGAAGTTATCGATAAAAAAAGCCATAATGGCTTTATGTCTCAATGCAAACGAACATAAAGCCATAATTTTGATATGGCCTTAAGTCTCATATCAATTTTAGTGGAATGGGACATAAGCCATTATGGTGTTATGTCCCATTTGATGTGTTGCGTTACAAATGCTTATATGGTATAACATATGCCCTTATGTCTCAATGGAATGGGACTTGACGCCATATGGCTTTATGTCCTATGGCTTTGTGACAACCCACCCATTACAGTGAAGTTCAGAAGGCTGCTAAAAATGGGATCGAAGGTAAATAATGGACCGAATATCACAAAATTGCATATCATTTTTTCTGGCCATATGAAGCTAAGTTGGAAGAAAGTTTACCGCAATATCTATATCTGCTAAGGTTTTAGGCTTTATATGAGGCCAATAGTAAATTAAGGACCGATCATCACGAATTTTATTAGTGTGATTTCTAGTCATTTAAATCTGTGAAGTATTAAAGTTTATTCTAATTATTTTGTACCATTTATATGGGGCCTATGGTAAATTATGGACCGATCTTCACGAAATTTTACAACGTCATTTCTAGTCCTATTGCAATGATAGCATTATTAATAAGGGTTTTGGCAAAGTCAGCGATTTACCGCTTTTTGTTTGTTTTTTTGTTTTTATGTTTCTCATAAAAAAAAGTTGACAACATTTAATAAAATAAACCAAATCATTAAAAAAGAAAAACTGAAAAAAATGTTTGTTTACATTTTTTATAGTTTGTTCTTTCCAACATTTCCCATTTCTTTCTATCTAATATATATCAACTCAATTAATAAAAGATATTTTATCATAAGAGCTTTACACAAGCTGGCGTTGAAATCGAAATTGACGGCAATACCTTCTACGATCCAGAACTGACCATATGTTCCATATGAACACCTTCTTTCAAATTACTTAAAGATGCAAAAATCTTATAATCATCACAAAAGATTCTTATATGAATCTTAAGTTCATAACATAATTTTGGTCTGTCATGTTCATGATTGCCAATGCGTTCTAAATAGGCTCCACTCTTAAATTTTTTTTTTTTAAATGTGGTGTTAAGCGTCGAATGGTTGGGCTTGACCGACTAAACTTTCTTACTTGTTATTTTTTTTGTATTTTACTTCAAACTAGAAATCAAAAACTAAAGTTTTTTTTCTCTTATTGAGCTACTGATGTGAAATGCGTGACAAGAATACGAAAAATTCAATTTCAACATTTTAAAGCAAAAAAAAAAAAAAAAAATAAAAAAAAAATACATGTGAAAAGAAACTTGATTGTAGAAAAAACGAAGTGCATAGTTAATGACAGAAAATTATTTAAAGTGACTTAGAAGGAGTAACAATCAAGGAACAATAATATAATTTGGTCTTCTTAAAAAATAGTTAAATGTTTTTGCATGAAAATGACTGTTATTAAGCAAAATGTTGCATTTGGTTTATTTTTACACATATTATAATTTCCGTTCCAAATTTAATCCTATTCTCAAATTTTTATCACGTACATTAACCAAATTTGTGTAGTCAAATTTCCATTTAATATTAGATTCTTATACTTTAATGGTTATTGGTAATTTCCACAAACTTTTATCTTTTAACTTTATCGACTTACTGACTTACATCGAAACTCGAATTGTCATCTTTACCTACTGTATTGTATTCAAACTTTCATCCTATACTTACATTACAAAATTTAGACAATGATTAATAAAATGGTTCTTGTACTCATAATTCTGTCTTATGCTCAGGCTTTTTTGACACTCTGACTGCAAAGTTTTATATACAGACAATTACATTATACATGGCTACCGTATAGCAGCCCATACACGATTCAATTCAGTTGTCAACTGAGTCGGTTGTTCTCCAAATCAAAGCGTGTATGGCTTTGTCAATTGATTAGTTTGACGGTTGTCGAGTTGGTTGAAGAAAAATCAAAAGATTTTGATTTTTTCAAGTGGACTGCTAAGTCTTTCAATTCGATTGTACTGTGTGTGCTCAAGTCTCTTGATCAGCTGTCAAAATTAATTTTTGTAGTTAAGTATTTTCAAAATTGTCTTTTATTTCATTAAATTTTAAATCGTTCAATTCAGTTTATGAAGTTGTCAACTGAGTTAAAAAACTCAGTTGACAACTGAATTGAACCGTGTATGGGGCGCATATGTTACAAATACTACTGGCATTCATTCAAACAACCGTCTTATACTCAGATGACCATATTTTTCATCTTATACCTTTTAATACTAAAATCATTTTTCTATTTAGCTATTATTTTCAGAAGGCCTTGATAAACTCAAGCCGTCTTATACGTAGACGAAAATCCAAGGCTACGACTACCGTATTATACTGTCTTATGCTCAGACTACAAGATTTCCCTTTTAAATCAGACTACTGTCGAATACTTTAACTACAGTCTGATGCTTAGATCACACCACCAGATATTACATAAAGACTACGGAAAAATATATCGAGTTCCCGCACATTTTTCTGGGAAAGAAATACCGGGAAATTTTGGCGGGAGTTCTCGCAATTTTTTTTTATTTAATTATGATTAGATTCGGAAGATGTAGTAAATATAATTATATAAGTCGATACTAAACAATCCCAAATAATTTGTTTTGTAATGTAAAAACTCAAATAAATGCTTTACAACACTAAAAAAATAAATTCGATTCGTTCAGTATAGATTGAAAGAGTAAAAAAATAAAATAGCTTTCGAATCGAAAAAGTATTCGATCACGATTGCCAAAATTAGCCACTGTACATTGCGCACAGGGTTTAAAGAATAATTTTTTAATATAACTTTTTTGGCTTTATATCAGCGCAGTTGGCCTTTTTTAATTGATCTCATGATTTTTTCCTGCTTTCCCGGGAACTAAAAAATCCGCACAGAAAAAAATATCTCAAGAAAATTTTTAAAAACACTGTTTGTTAAAAATAAAATTTTAATTATAAGTGTTGATCGACCTTTTTTGATTACTCTTAACAGTTTATATAGTTTCCTATATGCAGGCTTTTTAGGTAACTCATTTAATGTAAATAAAAGATTTTTTATTTCATTCTTAATAAAATCCGACGTTTCGTTGCTGTACTTTCCAACTTCTTCAGGGATTGAGCTTTTAATAAAATCTGGCAACATTGTAAAAATATGAAAAAAGAATAATTATAATCTTCAATTTTGAAGAATTAACTTACAATAATCTTTTTCGTCAGTTTACATCATTTATAAATTATATCACAGTATTTTGTTTAGGTGGACAACACAACACAAAACTTAAAATATTAAAATAAATGTATTTAAATTTAAAAATTATCACAGAGAATTTGTCCTTTTTTGCTCACAGTTGTTATTTTTACTGAAGTATTGCAATGGTGTAGTTTGCACTTGTATTGTCTTTGACTTCTTTTGTATTTATTGTACTTGTCGATTTTTGTTGTATTCTTAAGCTCTCCAACGTGTATCTCTTATTTTCCCTTTTCTCTTTATCTAAAATTCTCACTTTTTCAAAGTTTGGCTTGCGCCTGTTTTCAATGCAGTGTTGTGCAAGTGCAGTTGATTGTTTTCCTCTTTTTATATCAGCTTTATGTTCGTCTGTTCTCACAAACTTTTATTTGATTCAATGAAAATATTCATTTAAATTACACTTTGCGAAAAAGCACTTAATAAAACATATTTAATAATAAAATATTAAATATTTCTACGTACTCAATTAAAAATGTATTTTTATCAAAGAAAGTCAGAATTTATACCTTATACTTTTGGCCGTTTTTTAATACTTTTGTCCATTAATTTACAAAATTTTGGATAACAACTTTTTTATTGACTCAATTAACTTGTTTCTTGACAAAAAATTCAATAACTATACCTACAAACTTTTTGTTCAATACCACAAAAATCATCATCGCAGAAAATTCAAAAATTTTTTAAACAAATTTGGAATTTTCGTGTTCAAATATGAAAATTAGTTTTTTAGTGCGTGAAAAGAAAAACATTAATAGTTGGCTATCGGTACGGACTGACGTTAAGTACTAATACTACTGCCTTTCAACCGTAAACTTAAACTACTGTCTTATTTTTAAACAACTTGAACTCAGGATTCTGTTTTTAAGTCCAACTATTTTCCCTTATTTAGGTATTTTTGTACACGTCATACTGTCTTATACTAAAATGACTTTTAATTGGAGTACTGAGCTATTCTGCGGACATTTTGTTCTTCTTCGTATTCAAATATTATTTATGTTTAAGTTATGTTTTAATACCTAATTGAATTTTTCAATGCTTTTTTTAAAGAAACTTAAATAGCCTGCGTTCCTTATCGAAAGTCTGTTTAAGATTCGAATGTGTATTTAACTGGTGGCCTGAATATCATAACAATAAAAACACGATATTCGATGCAAAAAACAATAAGCTGTCCATCACCTTGACCACTTTGTCAATAAATAAACTCTACAAGTTTCTTTGTTTTCGTTTTGTTTTTTTTTTTTACTTATGCGCTCGTTTTTAAGTCGAAAATGGACATTATGACACTTTCAAAAGTGTCATTAGGTCCATAATTACTAAAGAAGTTAAATACAAAAAAATGATCTGCATACACGCAGAGAAAAACATGTTTCATTATGGCCCCAACAAACAAAACTATTTTTAAAGAAATTAATTTAACCATAATATGGTTGTCGGTGACAATGATTTGGTTAGATAAAACATAATATGGTAAAAAACTTTTTAAAAATGGTTTTGCTGCTTTTTCTCTGGGTGTATATATTAAATATATAACGAAAACACTTTTGGGCGCAAAGATTTTCTCCTCTATGGTATAACAAATACCGGCTTCGCTAACTAAAGCTTCTCTGCACAGCCGGCCTTTGGCCGGGCGCAAGGATTTTCTCCTCTATGGTATAACAAATACCGGCTTCGCTAACTAAAGCTTCTCTGCACAGCCGGCCTTTGGCCGGGCGCAAGGATTTTCTCCTCTATGATATAACAAACACTGGCTTCGTTAACTAAAGCTTCTCTGCACAGCCGGCATTTGGCCGGGCACAAGGATTTTCTTCTCTATGGTATAACAAATACGGGCTTCGCTAACTAAAGTTTCTCTGCACAGCCGGCCTTTGGCCGTTCGCAAGGATTTTCTTCTCTATGGTATAACAAATACCGGCTTCGCTAACAAAAGCTTTTCTGCATAGTTGGCTTTCGTTCGGAAACAAGGCAGATTTTAGAAGCTTTACTTAGCGAAGCCGGTGTTTGTTATATAATAGAGAAGAAAATCCGAAGGCCGGCTATGATCCCAAATTTGTTTACATTCTTGCTTGTAAGAATTTTTGGCATTGTACTTACTTATTTTGATATTTCAAAAAAAATTTTACACATTTTAATATTTTTCATTATAAGTTAAGTTGTGGACATTATGACACTTTGCAAAGTGTCATAACGTCCGCGGACGCTATGACATTTCTTTGATGGACGTTATGACACTATGACACTGGACGTTATGACATACCACCTGGGAAATGGTAGTGCTAGATTTAGCACATTTTTTCTGAATTGTTCATAAGAATTTCGAAAAAAGTGCTAAGTGCTAGTTTAGCACATTTTAATAATTATTTAGCATTTTTAGCACTTTTTTTAGATCCCAAAACTACTTAAAACTCACATAATCAATTCAAGTAAAGTATCAATACTTTAAGTGTATCAAGAAAAGTACGTACATATTAGGCATATAACGGTGGCATGTCATAACGTCCAGTGTAATAGTGTCCATGGACGTTATGACACTCCAAAAAGTGTCATTGTGTCCATGGACGTTATGACACTCCAAAAAGTGTCATTGTGTCCATGGACACTATTAACTCATATAGAGAACAGAAAGAAAGTGTGTCTATTTTGTTTGAAAACAATAGTCATTTATTTGAAGTAAAGGGTAAATTGCAAGAACGAATAACTGTTTTAGACCATATTTACATTATGCAATTAACGCCGCAACTTGCCGCAACTTTCGCTTGCAACTTTTTGTTTGTTAGCAAGAAGTGTAGGGAAGAAAACGGGGTTGAAAAAGTTGAAAAAATTCTTGAAAAAATGTAAATGTAAATGTGAAAAGAGTTTCGTAGAAACTACTTTTAAAGAAAATAGAAAAAAAAACTCGGCGTTAATTGCATAGATGTATGTAAATGCCGTCTTATGGTGTTTTATTTTCTAAAAAATAATGATGCATTATAGTTGTGCAATATATTTATTAGGTTACACGAACCCTTACAAAGTGATACATTTTTCTATATTACAATGGAACAAAATAATTGCTACGTTTTACACTCAACACTAATGTGTATTTAGCGTGTTTAATATTGAATGCAAAGTTTTTACTAAAAGCGATATTCACCACGATTGTAGCAATTTTCAACATCAAATTTTCTTATAATTCCAATAAGCGTTAACAACACTGATTTTCAATAATTAGTGTCTGTTAAAAATTTTGCGACAAAAAAATATAATAAAAGTAAAACAAACGAAAAACAAAAATTTTTTATATCCATCACAATATAACAAAAATCACAATATAACGCAAATTGTCCGCAAACACAAGGAAAAAAAAATACTTGCTTGCATAAAAAAGTACTTTACGCAGATGCAAAAAAGGGTATTATTATGTCACACTCATTTATAACTGCGGGTAAGAAATGGAACAAATTTGCCATTTATTGTTGCAACATGTTTAGAAAGGCAAACGACAACTTCTCACATTTTTGCATATATTTTTAGAATGGAACAAAAACCCGCACGAATGGTAGCATATATGGAACATTATTGTCAGAAAAGAAAACACCATTAGTCAATTATGATTTCAATGATGAACATAAAAATCATCACATTTTGCAAAGTATGTATACAAAACATATTTAATGTATGTATATATGAATGAATAAATTACATAATATTTAATAAATTAAATGATGTCAAAATCGATAAAGGCTTTTATTTTGTTGTTACACTCATATTACATTATTTATTCCGTTTTTAAACAAGTATATTTACATTTTTCAGTTGTCTTCTCGTAAAATATGTTTTTATTTTACATTCATCTGCCTAATTATTGAGAAATGTTATTATTATATATTTTTTTAAGTGCCACGCAGATTTTTTTTTCTGAATTAAAAATTTGTCAAAAACAGTTATATTATAAGTACACAAATACATTTTTTACAAAAACGGCTAAACGGATTTTTTTAATTTTTACGGCATTCTGCTTCTTAAGCACAAATATATGATATCCAGCAAAAAAATTCGATGTGCCCTTACCCCCCAATTAAGTTAGGTTCAAGGCCACCGTGTATATTCATAAATTAATACAAAATTATAGTTTCCTTAAAAAAATGTTTAATTGTTAATTAAAAAATGTAAGAAGAATGTAATTCCTCGTGGCTCGCAGTCATTTTTTTTTAACTTACAAGGTGGAAAGAAGCGAAATTGTTAAGATGAGCCAGAGGAAGAGAAAGAAGACGAATGAATTTCTAGTTATTTTTGATTTACGCAATGTATACCTTAATTTGTCATAATTTTTTGTTTATAATAACCCAAATTGGAAAGTAATGAATATGTGCCACTGAATTATTCACTGTTTTATAATGTTACAAATTGATATTTTTGAGATCAGATATTTTAATAAAAATATCGTAAAATTATTGAATAAAACAGCGTATACCATACAAAATAAAAAAGTGTATCACATACATCATACGAATTCCTTAAAAAATAAAATAGCTAATATGGAGGACTTGCACTTTGAATGACATAATTATGGTCTTAAAGGATGCGTAAAATAAAAAAAATTGGTCAATTTAAAAACAAGAAACAGTATTATGTATTCGTCGAAAAATCCAATAGGAAGAATTTTTATTTACCGCGATATGGAGGTTTTAATAGACTTAAAATACGATTTCCTCAAAACCCAAAAAAAAATTATACGCTATTGTTATATTGAGGGGACGTAATAATATCATACATTTAATGTAACATGTAGCCATTAAACTTATGAAATCAAAACATTTTTTTATAAAAGCAACATATTTCAATAATTGCCTTCATAAATTTAAATTTTCATTATGACAAAAAAAAAAAATGTCATTATAGTAATGAAACAAAAACTTTCAATCCACTTTCAATCAACGTTGTTATTGTTATTATGGACAATTTAATCTCATATTTACGATCTTAATTGAGTAAAAAACATAGTTTTTATATACAAAATTGCACTGCCCCGGTAAGCAGGAAGTAAGCTAGTCTATCAGCACCGAGGTTGCGCGATCTAATCCCGCCAGGGACAGAAAAAAAAATAAAAAATAAAATAAAGTAAAATAAGATAAGAAAAAATAAAAACAAATAAAAAATAATTAAAAAAAATAAAAATAAATTTTTTACTTTATTGAAAGTATTCATCCAATGAATAATATTCATAGATCTAATGTTAAAGGATTTAATGAAACAGGTCTCATTGATCCAACGAAGCGCTGCATAGGTTCCTTTTTAATGCAATTTTTCATGGGATTAATGTCAAAATTCATTGGTATTGAGAATAAAATTCTTTCAGTGAAGGAAGTCACATTCTAAGCATTTGTGGGAATCATCTCCGAGTCTTGTTTTAACCGCAGAAAAGATTAATCAGTTTTTGATCATCTAAGGTAGTCTTAAAAGACTCAATTTGGTGATTCGAACTTCCACATGCTGACTGTGTTATAGTCAGTTTGGGTTCTTAAATGTGGATTCATCCATGCGTTCGGAACAATATTTTTGTCCGGAGAATAATTTTTTTACTGAGAGTGTTCTGTAGAACGATACACCCATTTCGGAAAATTTGTTCGGAAAAACAAAACCACCATTTGGTTTACAGATGTAAACACCCAGGCAGAAATTACGACTCTTCTAAATATTATGTACCGCCACAACCCTATAAACACAAAATTGTGACTCTATTTAAAATATGGTACCATCACAACACTGTAGATACAAAATACCAACTTTAGTTTTTTAATACCGTTTTTAAATAAGATTCAACGCCGGTAGAACGCCCTAAAAACAAATATACGACTTTAGTTTTTTAGAGTCGCATTTACCATAAAACTATACCGCTACAACACTGTTTATACAAGAATTAAACCTTTAGTTCCTAATACCGCGTTTATAATAATTCTATACTGCTACAACGCTGTATATACAAAAATTTAGTCTTATAAATTTAATAGTATCGTTTTAAAATGAAAACACAAAAACTATTTTAGGTTAGAAATTATACAAATTTTTGCTTGCTTATTTAGTGAATTTATATTTGTAAAAATATTGAAAATAAAACTCGGAAGACGGTTTTGACTACGTTGTAAATTCGTGAATCCAACATTGTAAATTTAAATTTACAGTACTGTGACAACACTAAAAAGAAAAGTCAAAAGACGCACATTTGGCGTTATCATTTTAATATTGTGACAACATTGTAAATTTGGTACGTTGTATTGATGTTGATAGTACCCCCTTCAACGTCGGCACAGCGTCGTGGTGATTGTCTTTTTCTGCCTGGGCAATTATACAAAATGGCAGAGCAAGACTTATTTTGAATTGTTTTCTAAAAGTGTGTTCAAGAAAATGGACTAAAATAAAGTGATTTTATTATTTTTAATTATATTTTCTTTTTTATTTAGTCTTTCAACTTTTATGTACAAATTGAAAAAAGAGTGGCAGCTCAGTTCATTTTGTTCTGAGCAAAAATTAAAATTAAACCAATTCAAGAAAAATCTTGCCGAACAAAATAATTTCTCTCTCTCTCAAAAGTAAGACTTTAAAGTTTAAACGCATGTTTGAATCGAGCTTAGCTATAAACTTATACGCACGCAACCACATTCCAGTGTAATCAGACCAAATCAAAGTATAATATGGCTATTAAATAAGTGATTGTTTAAACGCTGGTTAAGTTTAACTAAACTTAAATTTATATGTTGTTTGAACTCATCAGCTGGAAATCAGTACCCCATACAGTGTAACCAGATTTAAAAATAATATAAACCTAAATTAAGTTTGAAATAGAGCTAAAAAGAGCTAAAGACAAATATTTAAAGCCAAAAAATAAAGCTTAATTTTTTTAAAGCTTTCTTATAGTAAGAGAAGAAGCTTCAGAGACAACATATGCATTTATTAAAGATTAATTCTGAACACTTACCAGCGGAACCAAAGA
The DNA here is from genome assembly GCA_930367215.1 of Pollenia angustigena. NCBI lineage: Eukaryota > Metazoa > Arthropoda > Insecta > Diptera > Polleniidae > Pollenia > Pollenia angustigena. Next base: position 185,429,817 of record OV884058.1, on the reverse strand, counting down.
GAGAGATAATTATTTATTTTCCTCTAATACAGAAGCACTAACAATCAAAACACACCAGCAAAATGTCCCAATATGGGTTTCGTCATCATTCTACTTTGAAAATTTGATGTACTATTTAGCTAAATCATTTTAACAAAAAGAAAACGGGAATTTTTCTTCTTTTATAAATTATATTAAACATTAAAATAAAGAAAATGCATGACTTCCATTTCATAGTGTTGAACAATGTTATTTTAACATTTTTCATTTAAAATTAGTATAAAACAATGACATTTTAAATAGAGGCCATACTTTTGTAGAAATTTGCTATGATTTTTAATCAACATTGTGCCATATTAATTTTAAATTGTTTTGAAAGTTATAACTGATAGTTAATTACAACTGAACTTAGGGAAATTTGCCGTTATTCTCTTAACTTAAACTCTATTAAAGTCTGATACTGATACTGCTGTTATGTACTAAATTGTATTTTTATATTTGCTGCGGTATTTTCGCGTATTAATTCTCAATTCAATTCCAATATTTTGACATTTATCCTTAATACTTCTACCAAGAACTGTTATTTCTTTCGCAACAGTTCATTAAATTTTCAACTCAGCCTCGTTTAAAAATTGTTTTATTTTTCTAAAAAAAAAAATTAATTTTTCGTTTTTTTTTTAACATCTGTTTCATCTGTATTGGAGCGAAACCATTTTTATGCCATTTATTTCCAGTTTATTCATTCATTTCTCTGGAAAAATAAGGAAAAATACACAAACCAAACAAATTAAACGTAACAACGAGTGAAAGAAGAAACCAACAAACAACTTCTTCCCTGAAGGTATTTTCATCTAGTAGTTATTTTTTTTGCAGTTGATTAAATCTGAGTGCGCTAAACTAAAGAAATGAAATCACATGAGAAGTTGTTAAGCACAAAATGAAAAAAACCCGGGGAAAAATGGATAAAAAACATGGTCTAGTAAAACCCACTCACACAAATTTCATTACACACATTCAAACGTATTATCTCAGCCATGTGTATGTTTGTGACAGGATTTGATCGTGAGCTTTTTTCTTTGTAATTTTCAAAAAAGAAAGGAAACTTTAAAGAAGTATCATAACTGTTACTGTCTCATACGTTTTGCTTTTCTCTATTAATTTTCATAAACTTTTCATTTGACATTTAAATTGCCTTTTTTAGTTTTAAGTAAAAGTTCCCAGTTTGTGCGTAATTTTTATGCTTTCCAGTGACATTGGCCATTTAACTATTCACCCTCTATTTGGTTGCTAGGCTAATATCTTATGCGAATAGAAACTTTATAGATATATTAAACGTTTTCTAACGTTTTTGCGAGCTATGTAGTGCCATGTTTTAATTTAAAATGTACGTCCGAAAGTATTTAACAAAAAGTTTGACCATTATCAGTTGTGGAAGTCTATTGTCTCATGTTAAGACCATTGTCTGCTAGTCAATTAAACCAACAACTGCAAGATAAGCATCTTAGACGGGTTGGCGCATAGCTAACGGCAGGATTTAATAAATTTTGCTTTACTTTGAAAAGCTTGAAAAATGTAAGATGGAAAGACTCAGCAAAGAATAAAGAACTAGAGTTGCTTAACTTTATTTTTAAAGTCAGCATTCGGTTACTCAGTCACAAAGATCATAATGAATAATGGGCGGTGAGGCCCATTTTCACCTCGTAGATAACCATTTTTGATCATATTTTCTCGAAAACGACGACTAAGTTGCGGTTGATGTGAATGGTAGCCAATACCGGGCATTGAATATTTGTTAAGGCCGAGAAACAATCCAGAATCTTGGGTTCAAAAAAATGGAGCCACAACTTACACAGCTCGTCCAATTTTGGCTCACCGGCTCGAAATTCTCGGCTATAGAATAATATTGCGTTTTTTTAATTTAAATTTAACACAGTTTTGACATCATTACAACTAAATCATTTCATTAATCACATAGAATCCTCTGAACATGCCTCAAACTGAGTATAATGTAGAATTGGCCACGCTAAACGTACCACTCACGTGTACAACCGACCACGATTTTTTCTTAATGTTTTTATTTCGCCTTTAAGTGATCCAAAAATGTTTACGAATTCATCATTAATGTGCTTAAAATAATATTCTGATAACTTCATTAAAGTATTTTTATCCAATTTTAATACTTTAACGAAATATAAATTTTTCTTAATCAACATCTCAAATTAAATGTGAACGTCCTTGATTAACTTAATCAACATTTTGCTTAAACGCGCTTAAAAACCCATGTGTGAACATAGCAATTAAGGTAATTTGTATGCCAATAAGCCAAGAACGATCCAACAGCTTGAGGCGAATACCCATGAAGAAATGAGGGCGATGGAACCTGTTTTAACACAATTCAAGACTTAAATAGAAGAAAAACTACATACTGGTCGACGAGGCATATCTTTCTCTACCACACGGCATAAAAATCTCAATTTACATAAAAAGTGGATTTAGGATTTTGTACATTAAGCCGACGAAATATCGTACTGGTTCCTCTAGATGGGGTTTACACAAAATTTAAAAACGGTTTTATTTTTATATGTTTGTTCTTTAATACTACTGTATTTTTTTGGCAAAATCCTATAGAAATTGATCGAAAAATTTTACAGTGCGTAAATATGACCACTGTACCGATTTTTTGCAAAGAGTGAAAATTGAAAAATTTTGATTTGACTCTCTTTAGAGGAACCAGTGTCATATGTAATAACATTTTCTCTCTCCCTCTCTGATTTCAGGGGAGTTTAGAATTATTTTTAAATAAATACATATTGTTGATGTCTCTGAAGCTTCTTCTCGCTGTTATTTAACACTTTAATCAAATTAATTTTATATGAAATTCACGTTGCTTCAACTTTAAATAACTACCATTCAATGTGCTTCGTAGTGTTAATACAGCTTGGAAATATATTTTTCTATTATGTTTTGAAGATAATATCTTTCATGGTTTGCTTTGACCTAACGTGCTCTTTTCAGAGCATTTATCATAACTTTTCTTAGAACTGCAGACAAAACAGTTGTTTTAACTTATACGACAATACAACATTAGTTCTTATAAGCAGAGAAGTCCAAAATGCTTTTTTTGCTTTTTTGGTTTTTTATAAAACCTGCTGTTTTTTGCTTCTTTTACAATGGTGTTGCTTTTTTTTGGATTATTTTGTTTAAACTTCCCATTTTTGTATTAAAAACTTCGTGTGTTACTACCAAGGCGAAATCCTCTATAAAAGTGAATTCGCCTTCGTTACTACCTTTTTCCAACTCTGTTTTCATTTTAAAGACAATCAACTGAAATCATAGTAGGCTGTTAAAAATAGAAAAATTCTTGACGAAAGTACGAAAAAACAGAAGTAAGGAAAAAACATGTAAAATCAATTAAAATTGATAATCATTCAGGAAAGCAAATTTCGATCTACCAAATGTTAGAATACAATTTGGTTTAAGGATTGATGTTTGACTATTGACGTCAGCAATCGTCGATGGCTGCGAGTGTAAGACGGCAAATCCATCTGAGGAGATTGAGTGGTTGCAATCGAAACATGTCATGGTAACCTGCCGGCCGGGGTTCGAGCCCCAGCCACGTCAAGAATGAAAGATTATCAATAACAATTTTAATTGATTTTCATGTTGTAAAATTCCTTTCTTCATAAAAATAATTTAATGAAAAATTAAATTTCATGAACTTGAGCCTAATTAAGAATATTAAAAATTTGGATTAAAATAAATAAAAAAGTTTAAAAAATGCCAAAAGAGAAAAGTAATAGAAATTTATTATTAAAAATGGTAAAAACATATGAAGGAGTCTTTAAAATTGAAGAAAATTGGCTCTTTTGCAATATATGCTGCTGCAAAATAAATTGTTCGAAAAAGTCTAATGTGGATCAACATAAAAGATGTGGGAAACACTAATTGGCGTTTCTAATTGGCGTTTCTAAGCAAGAAAACCATCCACAGAAACTAATTACGGAATATATAGAGACTCCAACTGCCACAACATTTCAAAATGATATTTGTAAAGCATTGTTAGAATCCAATATACCAATAAAAAAAAGTTAGTTCTCCCAGTTTCAAAAATTTCATTGAGAAATATTCTCAAATGTCGGTTCCGTCTGAAACTTGCATTCGCCAGAAATACATACCAGAATTGTATAGGGAATCTATAGAAAACATGCGTCAATCAGTGTGCTGTTTTCACAACACAAGTGATTGAACGTGTAGTAAAATTTATATAGAAAACACTCAAATAACTGAGTGCTTTTCGTATAAATTTTACTACACGTTCAGTCACTTGTGTTGTAAAAACAGCACATAAATCTTATTTATTGAACATGCAAGTACTTGAAACGGCGAATGGCGTATCTATTGCAGCATTTTGTAATGATTCGTAACAAATATTGTGGCCAGATGGTAAAGTAGAAAAGAAATCGAGTTTAGATTTGATATTAATTTTCTGTATTGAGGCATAAAATATAACAAAGTGTTGCTTGTAGTAACGGATGCAGCTGCATATATGCTAAGTGGAATATCTTCTCTAAAGGCAATGTATATGAAAATGCTTCATTTAACATGTTTTGCACATGGTATCCATCGATTAGCTGAATTCATTCGAACAAACTTTTAAAATGTCAATAAATTGATTTCAAATGCTAAAAATATTTTCTTAAAGGTAAATATAACTATTAATCAGAGGTGTTTAGGGGGTCGATTCTGGCTCTGTGAAACTGTGAAATGAAAAAAACTTCTCATTTTCGTTTTCATAAGCACTTTTCACATTATCACTTCACATTTGCACAAATTGCGATTCCCGTTCTTTTAATGAAAAAGTGTTTCATTCAATTGTAGCCGTGAAACTTTTGTATCTTTATTATTAAAATGTAAAAGTCAAATGAAGATATCGAAGCTTAGGACTTTTGAGCCGGTGCTTAGCCGCAATCGAGTTTTTTAACTGCTTGAGCCGCATGTATTTATTTTTGCTGAAAGGTTTTTAACTTTATATGTATTGTGCTTTGTGTTCTTCGAGCTTATTTGAAGAAAAAAACAAAACACATTTTTATGACTCCCCTTGTTTTATACAATATAAATTTTTTTAGTAAAAGAACTGTTTTTTTTTTATATATTTATACATACATGGTTAATATTTTTAACCTAAAAAAAATAATGAGTGAACCGAAAATTTCTTAATTTTCAACGAATTTGTTGTATTTGGGGGTTTTCATGAACTATATTGCATCTCAAAGAGGTTTGGCGCCAATGTCCTGTCCAAGTGCGCACAAAAAATAGTTAAAGGTGGAAGAAAGAACAGGAAATACAATATGTAAACAAACCCTTTTTTCTGATTGACATTTCTCATGTATATTTTTTTCTTTGACTAAAAAAAAAAAAAAAAAAAAAAAAAAAAAAAAAATGGCAAAAGCTTGGACAGATGAAACTATTTTGTTTTTGATAAATGAAATGAAGCAGGTGCCCTTCATATGGGATTTCAAATCATAAATTTTCAATTAAAGAATATACCACGATGTAATTCGTAATATTTTAATTTTTTGCATTAATTTTTGAATGTTTTTAAATAAAAATTATTTGTGATTCCAAAACAAAATGTAAACAAAACCAACAATATTGCCCACGTTTTGTTCCCACAAAAATCCGGCAAAAAAGCTAAAAATCGCAAAACAAAAGTTAAAAACCGCTACTTTCGATCAAAAACTAAAAAAATTTGCAATTGTGCTAATATTTAATCTGGAAATGTCAATTTTAAGTTACAAATTTTTATATATTTTTTGACCGTCTTAGATTACTTATCGATAACACATGTATATTTGTTTGACATTTCAAGATTTTTTATGATGTAATCATACTCTTTACACTTAGTCAGTTTTCCTATGCAAATATATTTGCACTGTTCTCCAATATAGAAAAAATACAAAAAATAGCAAGTATCATAACACCATAAAAGATTTTAAAGATTTTAAAGATTTATTTATTTATTTAATAGTAAGTTACACAATTTCTTACATTCTAAGGAAACAAATATTGCACAGAAATGGCTTTGCCTTATATCTTAAATATTAACAGGTTAATTACAAAAACACCATAACACCATAAGGAAAAAATTTTACATAAAATGTTTTAATATAGAAAAACAACAGCAATTCTTTAACTGAAAAAAATTTTCTTTAAAAAAACAAGAGCAGTCATAAAAATTTAAAATGGATCAATCAATGAGTGGCCAAATGAGTTTTGTGTGAAAACATCTTGCCCGCGTGATTTCCCCAAAATTTTTATTGCAGCAAACCTTAAGCAGGGCTGTCAGATATGGCGATTTCTCGCCAAACGTGGCGATTTTGAAACGTGTTTGGCGATGGGATTTCCCATTTGGCGACTGGCGACTTTTATGGCGATTTCTGATATAACTGGCGATTGACTTGGCTATTTTTAGCATTTATATTATTTCGGCGATTTTGTTTAACAACTTGTCATTTTTTGTTATCATTACTAATATAAAAAATCATATTCGTGGTTATTCCAAAATACGCGTCAAAGAAGTGAACATTTACATGATAACAAAAACAAAACAAAACCAAATTGACAAAAATTGTTTTTGTTTATCATAGAATATTTACAGTTTTTAAAAGAGAAAGAAACGCGTTATAACTCTCGCGTTAATTTTATTTTAGAATTGTATAGATAACAAAAACAATTTTCGTCACTTTGGTTTGGTTTTGTTTTTGTTTTCATGCAAATGTTCACTTCTTCGACGCGTATTTTGGAATAACCACGAATAAGTGAATTTTATATTCAGTAACTATTTAATTCTATAAGTATGTACATAGGTCAAAACTCCAGTAAGGAAATCGGTGAGGCTGAAGTGTACGATATTATAGACTTTTGTACTTAATTTAAGTTTTTAGCTGAATAGGGTAAGTGCACCTAAGTTCGGCATGTACCAGTAGTCGGCAGTTTTTGCATTTAAACGTTAATAAATAAGAAATGCGGGTTTTTTATTCATAAATAGCATCAAATTTGTCAAGAAAATTTACTCATCTTTCCATTTGTAATAATTAAATTGGAGGAAGATGAGTATTTTTGCCAAATTTTGAAGTCTTGAGTGACAAGCTCTTGAACTTTTGCGGTGACCCTTGCTTTTCAAAAATAAAATTAGTGTTAGAGCTAACTTAAAAAGACAAATAGGCATATTATTTATGGGAAGTTTATTACTTATAAAGTTTAAAAAGGTAAAAAGTCTATTAAATTTTGTCGTAAAAGTAAAAAAATTTACAAAAAGTAAATATTTTATTAATTTTGTTGGGTGCCGACATTAGGAACAAAAATTTTCAAAATTTCCTTTGGTCGGCATTGGGTGCCGACTACTGGCAAATCATTATTTTTCTCTGATTACACTCAAATTTGAGTAAATTGTTCATCAATCGTGCCTCTTGCCTCTGAGATAACAGAAAATGAGCTTAAAACGAGTTTACCCAGTAGTCGGCATGATTTCTTTTGAGTATCTCATGACCTGCCGACTATAGGATAAGTGTTGTCCTAAAGTCGGCAGCAATTTTTTTTTCTTGTTTAACTGCATATGGGGTCCCAAAACAGTATATTTTTTAAAATTTGTAAGGACTATTAAATATTTGCATTTCATTTACATACTTGTTTCAGTAAACATAAATATGAAAAGTAAGAAAACAATGTAAATGTTTAAATTTACTGAAGTGGCCCTACAAATAAAAGGTTTGATATCTATACTAAGTGCCAGCGAGAAATGAAGCTTTCCAAGCTCCACTTTACAGGACAGAATACAAGTTTAGTCAAATGCTAAAGAGGATAAGTTAGTAAAATTGTGACTCGTCCTCTCCAAATGCAAACTTCCGGTAAAAATTGATTAGTCTGGGTTCACACTATGAAAGTTTTCTTTCAGAAAGTCTGTGTTTATTGGTGAGAGGGGCAGAGAACATGCTATTCTTCTGTCCTCTCTCATCCATATACTCAGATTTTCTGAATGAAAACTTTCATAGTGTGAACCTGGACTTACATTCTGAACACAGTGCAAGCGATTATAAAGAAAGATGGACGCACCATACTATTTAAAAATGATCGTTCTTGAATCGGCATTTAAGCTTAGCTGTTAAGAAAGCAGAGACAATTAGTAAAGGACGAGCTAAAGTCCCTGAAGAAAAACCATCTCATCGAACAAAATGTTGTTGATATTTTGGATGATCCGTCCAGAAATGTAATGGCGATAAGATAAGTCCCAATGGTTGAATTTCCATATGTTAGATTTTAATTTGAAATCAAACAATCAATTTTCCGATGTTGAAAGTAAACATTTTATTTTATTCAATTTATATTTCAATTGATTCCAATAAAATATTACATTCAAATTCACTTATTGCAATAAAAATGAAATCAGAATAAAAATCTTCGTTTCCTTCAAATGAATCCTTACAAATTTAAAATCATTTCGAAATCAAAGAATGAAATTAGTTTGGTTGAAATCATTTTGATTTCAGATTTTATAGCTCTGCCTCCAACAAAACTTATTTAAAAGAAAAATCTTAATCATATGGTTAATTTAGCAATAATTTTGTCACCGGTGATTTTGGTTAAAATAGTCCTTTATCAAGAAGAAACAACCACATTATTGTTGCCTTCAAACATGTTTTGGGTAATAACAAAAATATATTTAACACTTATAAAAGCATGGTTACCCATAGCATGTTGCTCTTGGAAAAGAGGAAAATACTATTGTTAAATAGAACTATTAGTGGTAAACAAATTATTGTCATATTTAGCCATAACATCAAAATATGGTTGTGACTACAACAATATGGTTAAACTAACCATAATATGTATTAAATTTCTCGTTAAAAATAGTTTTGTTGGAGGTGTACACCCAGATAAAAACATGTAGAAAATTTTGAACTTATTATGTTTAATTTAACCATATTGTTGTCTCCGACAATCATATTATGGTTAAATAAGTCGTCCATCAAGAAGCCACAAATATATTATGGTTGCCTCCGAACATGTTATGGTTAATAATAACTAAAATATGTTTAACACTTTTATTAGCATGGCTGTTTTTCAACCATAGCATGTTGCTCTTGCAAAAGAGGAAAATACTATTGTTAATTTGAAAACAAATTATTGTCATATTTAACTACAACATGTTTTGAGGCAACCATAATATGGGTATGGCGTCTTGATGGAGGACTGATCTAACCATAATATGGTTGTCGGATACAATAATATGGGTAAACTAAACATAATACGTTCAAAATTATCTTTAAAAATGGTTTTCTTCGAGGTGACCATATTAAAACATGTTTTTTCTTTGCGTGTAATGCCTACTTAAACGTACAAATGTACATTTTAAGCATTTTAGAAAGTAAAAAGCTTACATTTTCAATAAATTATCAATTGAATTCGTGAACAAATTGGTTTTTTTCTTTAAAAAATGGCCATGCCGACAGTAGGATCATTACATGCCGAGGATTGGAAGATCGTATGCCGACTACTGGCAAATGCCGTGTATTTTAGAAAAAAGTAAAATTACTCAAATTTAATATAGAATGTGTCTAAAAACTCTTATATGAATCGAAAATATACATATTACTCATGAATCAAAAATAATAGATTACGCTTTGCGCATGTCCGTTATGTTGTTTACATCAGTCAGCTGTGTGTTTGACGTAGAAAGTTTCTTTGTATTTTATTTTAATAGAAAAAGCATATAAAGAAAGAACAAACTTTGGATAAAATTATTAAAAATTAAATAAATTAAAATGAAATGTGAAGTGAAAAATTGCAAAAATAATAAGAAAGACAAACGCTTCATGCATATTACTGAACTGTAGTGGCTAGTTGCCATCCCAGTATCACGTTTGAGTACGTAATGGCACCAGTTTAAAAATGAAAAAAAAGCTTAACTGCCGACTACTGGTGCACTTACCCTACATATGAATATAATCTCCATTTTATTTAATTAAAAAAAAAAATTTCAGAAACAAAACAAAATTTACTTCGGCGACTTTTTTGTATTTTTTCTTAGTTTTTGGCGATTTTTGACTGAAAAATTATACTAGCGTTTTTTGTAGGCAAAATTTAATTTAAAAAAAAAGAAAAGTTTACAAAAACTTAACAAAATCGACGTTTGTCGATTTTTGGCGATTTCTGACATCCGGTTTGGCGATGGAGCTCAAAAAAATCTGACAACCCTGACCTTAAGTAACATAATATAAATGAGATCTACCAAAATAATGTTGTTATTGAATTAACGTAAAATTTTCCATTTAAGGTATTAAAATAAAAGCTTGTTTTTTAAAAAGGTTTTTTACTTTTAATTTTTTTTTAATAGTAAAATAAATCACATCAAGTTATTTAATTTACTTGTTTTTTTACACAAGTAAATTTCACGACAAGTTTTTTCATCGTGCAAATTGTGTGATGTCAATTGTCAAGCTTTTATCTCATAGTGTCGGTCCGGACTTGCAATGTTTGTTGCAGCAATTCTAGAGTTAATTGGTGAGAGGGGTGAGGAAATTTGGGAGAGGTACTCATCTCACCAATAAAATCTAGAATTTCTGCAGCCAAAATTGCACATCTGGACAATGACTTAAAAATTAATTAATGACTCTATTAGTTGCTAGTTAAAGTTGTAAGTAAAAGTAAATTCCTTTCGTTTAAGCGCATTAAAATAAAACTTGTTTTGAAAAACAGATCTTTTACTCTTAATTTTTTTTTTTTTTTCTTTTTATCGCATTGAAATAAAACCTTTTTTTAAAGGCATTTTTTCTTCTAATTGATTTTAAACTCGCATTTGTATTCTCGGTAAGTCCTTTCATTTGAAACACTTATTGTAGGAAAGCATTAAAAACGATAAGTTTCCAGCTTCAGAAGTCCACCATATTGAATTTGGACAGCCTTTATTTTTCGAGTTATTCTTAGCAAGCCTTTTTATTTTATACCTTTATTAAAGTAGTGCATTTAAAATAGCTTGACTGTCATCTTGGCTGTGCCGCTATGTTGGATTTAGAATGACGGCACAAAGTAAACAATGCATTGTCATCCAAGCTGAGCGTTTGTACAAAATTTCAGCTCAATCAATTAAAGAAATCTGCTTCAAATTGAATTGCAAGCTTTAAAAAACGACCATAAGCCCAAAAAATGGTGAAATCATGAACCAACAAAAGGCCAAATAAAAAAAAATATTGTAGGCGGTTCTAAATTTACTTTAAGCCGTCGCTAAACCAAAATTATTCACCGCCGATAGTAATTAAATATCTACTATGTCATTAAATCAAGTGTAAAATTATACAAATACACAAAAAATATAATTAATTTAAAAAATGTTATGATTATTGGTTTTAATTGAATTATCGGAAGAAATTCGGAATGAGCCAATATAAGAAAACTTTGTTAACGCTCTTCTTCAGTAATGTTTTGTATTTTTGTCTAAAATTGGCATTTTATATGAATATATTAAGTTTAAAATCTGTCAATATGCATCTTTTTAGAAGATTATTATTTTTATTTCTTTAAATTACGATTTATCGTTGGCAATGTTCATATTCTCCTCTAAATAATTTTTTTAAAATTACTAATGTTTGAAATTCTTTAATTAGGCATCAGTTCATCAAATTTAATTTTTATTAAATTATTTTCACTGAGGGAAGGAATTTTACAACTTGGAATTTTTTATTAAAATTTATTGATAATTTTTCTTGGCTGAGCTGGGATTCGAACCCGGGTTGATCTTTACATGTTTCAAGAATCACCACATTCTATCCTCAGAAGATCTTTGAGTTCTACCCACTGCACCACTGCGGTGCCCGTTAGCCAACAGTCAAACATCAATCTTTAACCAGTAGTACTGGTGGTTCGTAATTTCCTGTTTTTTTATCACTTAAATTTTAAAGTACATGTTGCCTCCTTTCCTCTGTTTTTTCGTATTCTTTCTGTCAAGACTTTGTCTTGAAAACCTGAATACATTTTTATTTTGTTTTTTTGTCCACTTTCGTCGACATTTTATTTGTACAAATGTAAACATTAGAGCTTGTGCCATGTTCTTATTTAAAATTACTTTTCACAGTTAAAATAAAAGTGTAAAAATATGACGTAATGAAAAGTTTGTGACACTTCTTTGCACTTTTACACAGAACAAGAATCACATTACTGTGAAAATGTGGAACAATTTGTTTCATTCCATTTGTTCTTCTCATATGAAAACATTCGAATTTATTTATCATTTTTTCACTAAACGAGAATCAGAAACTCAATGAAAACGTGAAAAGAGTTTTAATTTCACAGTTTCACAGAACTAGAATCGACCCCCTGGAAATCGAAAACGCAGGAATTTAAAAGTCGTTTTTTTAATATGATTTTTGTAGTAAAAGAATTTTATGACAAATATTTCTCTATTAAACAATATTCTACAAGAAAATTATATAAAATGGATTAAGAGTGTATTAAAAAGAACTTGAAAGTTCTTGCGTTTTTAATATATACATACATATATATGTTAAAAATATATGTTACAAAAACAACATTTTTACAGGCACCGCGAAGAAAACAACTCTTTCTAAAAATAAATCCTAATGTTGTTCTTCCACCGTTTCCATGCTCAACTCGTTGGGTTACTTGGTTAGAAGCGGCAATGTACTACGTTGAACATCTTTGAGAAGTTAAAGCCGTTGTTGTAGAACTTGACAGTCAAGATGTCGACTCAATTGTGCAATCCAAAAAAATATTTGAAAACTCCAAACTAAGTTCTCAAGTGCTTTTATTTGTCTTTTCTGCTTACAAGACAAACCACACCAATCAAAACAGTCGCAAAAATGTCTTGTTGACTTACTACGACAAAACATTCATGTGGTTTAATGAAACAACATACCCACACGTCAAGTTTTACTTTTCAAGTCTTGAGCTTTTAGGATAGAAGGGAAAAGAGGATGCCATTACTTTTCCCCTCTCTCTTAAAAACTCAAGGCTTGAGGAGTCAAACTTGACGTGTGTCTAAGACAAAACCGACTGAAACCAACCTCGTTGCACATAATTGCATGCTTTCTTATGATGTTACCCACACCAATAGACTAGTCAAAAAAGACAAAAAAAAAAAAAAAACATTGTCGCATTGCTGTCTGATTACCGGTTGTCTTTAAAGGCAAAAACTTGCTAAGACGTTTTTTTTTGCCGTAGTTCAGCAACATTAATAAGATTTCTCTGTGACGTGCTAATTTTCCATATTTTTTGATAAATACATTGAAATTTATTTTTGAGTGAAAGCTAGTTTCTATGCGCATTTTACTGGTTGCTTTGACCAGATCATCAGGAAACCTTTTTTCAAAGATTAGAAAAGCTAAAAATATTATCTCTTTGTGTTTTATTTTTAAGTATCTTTTCGTCCACCGATATTAATGAAACATACATCGTTTTAAAGGAATTAGTAATTAAATATGCACAATAAATTTTTATTCTAAATTTTTTTGAATTAAAGTGTTTAAAAAAGTTTTTAATTTATCTTACAGACATTCGAACAAAGTTGGGTGAATAGTGCATTTTTGCCGTTCTCTCAAAATGTGCACGTTTTTGTTGTATCGAGTGGTCGAATTCGTTTGTTAAATTGAATAATCGTTAATGAATACGGGAGTGAGTGTTTATAATTCTTATTCGCTTTAAGGTTTTATTTGTACTAGGATCGCCTCCTAGTACAAATAAAACCTTAAAGCGAATAAGAATTATAAACACTCACTCCCGTATTCATTAACGATTATTCAATTTAACAAACGATTATTAAGGACAATTTTCATAATAAATTTGTTCTTTTAAACTTTTTTAAATTTAAAAAATATCTATGAATGCGGGCATCAAAGCTTTACTTGCAACAATATCAAAGCTTAAACAAAACACCAACAATAAACAGTGCGCTTATCTTTTCTTCTATTCTCCTTAAACTGGTTGGCTCATTCCGACTGGAATTTTATTTTATTGTTTTCGTAAGAAAACAAAAATAATTTGCCAATTCAGTTTCTTTGCACTTGCACATGCAAATTTATTATCAAAGTTATTTATGGGAATACAAAATTTATTATTAATAAGATTTCTCTATGACGTGCTAAATTTCCAATTTTCGTTTTTCAGCATCAAGCAATTGCTTTGACTAAAAAGACAAAAACGTTTTATCGTTTGTTCACACAGAAAAAAATCAAGTTAAAAACGTCGAAAACAAGGTGGATTTAAATTTTTTCGGTGGTGATTATGCTTCATACGGGTTTCATGTTAATTCAACCTGATTTTACAATAACTGCGAACAACATTTTTTTCTTTTGATATAACTATAATTCATGTTAATTTAACATTGCAGTAAAGTTAGAGCAAAATGTAATTTATATTGAAATAACAATCGGAATCACGTTGAATGAAAGTTATTTCCAGTTGAAACAACGTGAATTTCATGTAGAATCAAATGGGTTTGAGTGTATTTTAACAGTGTGAAGAAGCTTCAGACAACATTTGCATTTATGTAAGAATAATTCAAAACCCTGTAACACATGTTTCACTTATTTTGTATTCTCCTTTGTTAACAGAAGCATCAGCAGAATCGCACGATATGGTCATCATTCTACTTTGAAAACTTGATGTACTATTTAAATAAACAATTTTAATTAAAAGAATACGGGAATTGTCTTCTTTTTATAACATATTTTAAAAGTAAAAATAAAAAATGTACATAATTAAGTAGGTATGCATGTTAATTTAACATGATAAACTTTTGATTTTAATACAAAACAGGTTTTTATGGGTTCAATATTGAATCCAGATTTATTTATGTTTTAATATTTTTTTTTTTTTTATTTTTTTTACAGTGAATAATATTAAATAAACGTAATTTAAGGTTATTTTGATATTTTTTATTAAAAATTAATATGAAATAATGATAAATTTAAGTAAAGGGCATAATTTTTCTGAAATTTAACATGATTCTCAATCAACATTTTTCCATGTTAATTTAACATGGGTATTTTTTTCTGTGTGTTGGTGCGGGTTCAGCTTCACATTAACCTTCGTATACTGTTTTGAAATATGAATTTTAAATTATTTTAATTAAATTATTTAAATGCTTAATCTCACAGTCATACAAATCCATAATTTGAGCATAAAAACTCTATAAATCCAAATGATAAAAATGTGCATTTTCAAGCCGTAAAAATAATTTGTTTTTTATTACAACCATATTGGCTCAATAAAAAATAATAATAATAAAAATGAAAATTAAACAGAATAAAAATAAGACCAACTATAAAATGAAAACAATGTAAATAAAATTCTACAACATTCGTTAAACCAATTTAATTAATTATTTGTTGTAACTGCTGCCATATTATGCAATTTTATGATGTTCCTCCGAATGTGGCTGTGTATTAAGTTAATAAAATCATAAACAATTCTGCATATATATTGCATGATAAATACAAAAATATGTATTACAAAACTTGCACACATATACACATTTACATATGCATTTCAAATTTGCAATGTAAGAGTACATTTTGTACTAGATACTCAGATACATATTCAACAGTTTGTATGTATGAAACGCATTAAAATACATTAAATATTCAGCATAACTACACTGCAGTTGTAACAAACTATCTGCAACATTTTATGACAAAGGTGTCGAGTGGCAAAATGATTGTATTTTTCCAGCCCACACTCTTTTGGTGCGGTTGCAACGACACTTATGCATTGCAGCATGTACTTGTATAGGGTTTTTTGTGTGTGTGTGCATGAGCGTTGAACACTGATGAACTACAACAACATTTATCTATCCATCCACACTCTGTATTATAGTCGTACAACAAATGTCATAAAATTTAATAATGCAAATGTAATTAAGTTAAAATGACCAGGACATTTCAGCAAAAATATTATACGGAGCCAAAATTAAAAAAAAACGTAAGTGAATTTTTAAGTAACTAAAAGATTAGAATTATAAAAAATGTATAATTTAAAATCTCTAGTTTGGGAAACATGGGAAATTAAAATAGTTTCATAACATCTCCCTAAAAACATATCGCACACTTAATCATAAACAGTCACAACTCAAAATTCAAGAAGTGGCAAAAACATGATTTGAAAAAAATTATTGTTATTAAATAATCAAATTAAGTTCAACAGTAAAGAAACTCCTCTTAAAAGACAGTTTACCTTAATTTTTTTGTAATTTTGGAAATAAGGGGTTATTTTGAGTTATGACTCTTTTGGCTTTACATCAAGAAAATTTTTAACAACACCGTTTAAAAAAAAAATTTAATCAATCAATTTTTTATTTGATGCAATGAAAATATTTGTGCGGCCCCTCCGGACATTCAGGCAATTCAAGTATTTATAAACCGCTGTCTGAGAAGAATACTTCGGGTGTATTGGCCACAAACGTTATCCAATGAGAGGCTGTGGTTCGAAACGCAGCAATCTCCTATAACCGCTGAAGTACGAAGACGAAAATGGAACTGGATAGGTCAAACGATAAGAAAAACACACCCAGACATTGCTAAAATCACCATAGAGTGGAATCCACAAGGTAGTCGTAGAAGAGGACGGCCGGCCCATACATGGAGAAGGCAAGTCAAAGCTAAAGCAACAACTTCTAACACCAGTTGGAACGAAGTGAAAAGAATTGCGATGGATAGATCAAAGTGGAGAGATTTTGTTGGGGCCCTATGCTCCTTATAGGATCGTCGGGAACATATATATATTTAATGAAAATATTTATCAGAATTTGCACTTTGCAAAATAAAACTCCAAAAACCCATTTACTAATTAAATAATCAAATATTTCTATTACTACGTTAATACGTAGCCTATCCGAGAATAAAAATTATTTGCGATTAGCTAATTACCGGTTCACACACGTCATGTTTGACTCGTCAAGTGTTGAGCTTTTAGGCGAAAAAGGAAAAGATAATGCCATTTCTTTTCCCCTCTTTCCTAAAAACTCAAGACTTGACGAGTCAAATTTGACGTGTGGGAACCGGCACTAACTTACTGATTTTATGTCAATTTTCTTAATGAAAATTTTTATTTTAAAGTGATGCCAGATGGAAAATTTATTCATTTAGTAGCACTGTATATAAACATAATTTTCAAATGAAAAAGATCAAAAAATCATTGTGAATTTTTAAATTTATTTGCACATTTTTGTTTTAATTTTACTTTTGTTGTCATATGAATGTGTCACATCGAAATAAAAAAGTAAATGTGTGGCAATGCTTAAAATCTTATTTGCAAATAATGTCGTTAATTAGGAATTGTTTTCATGAGTTAGCTATTCGCAAATAAACATTTAATTCACTGTTTATGCGGCAATATTCTCTACTTGCAATATATTTATTTGCGAACAAGTAGTTTAAATAGTAGTAGTAGTATAAATCTGTGGCCGTATGGAAAAACTAGTTAACTCCACTTTTTGTGAAAATTGAGATAACACCAAAAATAGAAAGCGTTTTTTATTTGCTATCACTCTGTCAGATCGAAATTTTGATATTGTATCTCATTTAAAAGTTATTTGAAAAACAAAAATCAGAAAAATACCAAATTTTTTGAAAAAACTAGATAACTCCATGCATTTTTTGAAAAAACAAGTTAACTCCAAAATGTCTTAAAAAACAGAGAAATAAGAAGTTTAAAACGACGTTGTTTCGAAAACTAAGAGAAAAAGAGCGAAAAAGAACAAATTCGGGTCACAAGCTCTTTGGGTCAAAATGTTGAACCTAAAAATTGGAACTCCCGATAATATAAAGAATGCATTCTTTATATACATATTATATCAATTCTGAAGTTCTTGATTTATAGAATACGACTGCAAAACACCCGAAATCTTTTTGAGTAATAGTATTTAAACCACATGGATCTTACGTACCATATGTGGCACAGTAACTTTAAGAAAGGTTTCAACTTACCCATTAATATTTTTTTTTTCTGTTGCAAAGATAATATTAAGGTGTTTTTACGTACAAAAATAATAAAAACTTTTTTTTCCAGTTTTTTTTCTTGGAATAAATCTGGAAGGCAAGCAAATTTTATTGAAAAATGGAGTTACATAGTTGTTATATACGGCCATAGATTTCTTTAAAAAAAAACAAATTAACTGCCCGATCCACGATGTCGACAAGAACATTTCTTTTGTATATTTATATTGAAAACAAATAAATTTTAGTTTTTTATTATTGTTTTCACTAAAAATATGCGAAAGAAATGTTCTTGTCGACATTGTGGGCCTCGCAGTAAATTTATTTATTTTTAAACTAAACTAAGAACATATTCATATTCTCAACACAATACGATATTTAATACTAATATAATTTTAATATTATAAAATTATTTTTTCTGGAACCTTGACGATCTTCTCAATGTTAAATGCTCATCAACCGGAGACACATTTAGGCTTTTGCCGAATTCCTGATTAAAACTTGTATTGAGCTTCTTCCGGCTTGATTTGATTTTGTTTTTTTTTAAAGCATTTATTTCGAAATTTTCGAGGTCTTCATCCGATTGCTCGATGAAGTTTTGCTTCCTTTTATTTTGTTCCGTGCTGCCTTCTGGAATAATTTCCTCCAACTTAGTCTGCATTTGCATGAGGTGAAGGTCTGGACCAACGTTTATGTTAGTCGGATTGTAATTTGTTGGTAGGTTTTCATAAAAAGATCAAATCTTTCTTCTTTTCTTTCGTGATTGGAAGAGGGCTGTGATTGCACTGCACAAGGTAGTCACCTAATTTTGAAACCGTGTTTTGTCTCATGTCCAAATAAATAAAACGTTCCTCTTCAGAAAGTGTGTTTTTATACATAACAATGCCTTGTTTCTCTTTAGTGTACCGCAGCCACTTTACATTGCTGATTTGAAAGGGTGTATTATCATTAGAACGTTTCGGTATGACCAAAGTGCTTTTAAATAGTTCGTCGTAGCTGTAACATGATGATTGGTTCAAAACAATAACTTGAAAAGGATTTGACTTTTTTGCCTCTCTGACTAGTTGGTACTAGTGCTGGGAAACTATCGATAGACTATCGATATTATCGATAGTCTTAAAATATCAAAAATATCGATAGGAAAAATATAAATATCGATATTTTTATTATTTAAAATACAGCTATGAAGACATCTAATAGCAGATATACACACACAGTTTTTTGCCGCAAATTTTTACTTGCTATTATTAATTCGCGCTGAATTACAGCAATGAATACAAACAACAAGAATGACAAGTGGTATACATTGCTTAACAGTGCTTTTTACTGCTAATTAAAGGCTTTTAAGTCGAAATTTGTACATGTTTATATAGGAACTGAAATGTCACATAACTTTGTAATGTTGTAAAACAAAAAATGCAAATCCAAATGCAATTCAAGCATAGAACAAAACAATGAACGACCATTAGAGGATAAGTCCGCTAAATTGATTGCCTTTTTTGGTTTAGAGTTTAGAAAATTTGTAAAGTTGCAATGGAATATCTTATACTGTTACTTCGGTTCTTTCAGAAAGGTACTTATTAATTTTTAAAAAACTGCCATCTTAAATAACGTGCGTATATACAAAAGTCTCATACATTCAATAAAGTGATAAAAACAACGGACTGTAGCCTTATAAAAAAATAATTTAAGGTTTCCTGCGCAAGTACAAACATTCAGTCGATAGTAATATCGATATATCGATAGTGAAATCTGAACTATCGATAAATATCGATAGTAGAAAATATCGATAGTATCGCAGCACTAGTTGGTACCAATCTTCCGGACAATGAATTTCTTTGGACGTTACGAAGTTTATTATAAACATTTAACGGAACACCTTTTGTTTAAAATTTTAGTATATATTGAAATAAAATAAACCACAAACACAATAGCTGTTTTCAATTTCAACCTATGTTAAACCGAGTATAACGTTAATCCACGTCCCAAAAACTGGCCAATTAATTTCATAAAATCAAGAAGGGTAAACTTTTTAATTAAGTATTTGCATAAAAACAGACAAAAACTCGGCTTATATTTTGATATATAAGCATAAAAAGAAAAAAAATAATATTTGGAAAAACTGGATAACTCCATCTTTTCGTAAAAAAAAACGGTTAAATTAACGTGCTGAGCCAAATAGTTAATGTTTTTCCACAAATCATTACTAAGTTGCCTTAATTCCGTAAAATATTAATATAATTTGAGAAAAAAAAGTTTCTTCGAAAAAACTTGATAACTCCCATTTTTCGAAAAAACGGTTTTAATGTCCAAAAATTAGTTTAATGGAACCAGAAATCTTTAACGTTATTTAAAATTATGTTTTGTTAAGTGTGCATGCATAATAACATAAATTCATATAAAATAAATAGCGAACTATGTTTAAAACTTAAAATGTGTTTTTCTCGTGTTTTAAAAAAATGGAGTTATCTAGTTTTTCCATACGGCCACAGAAATATTCAATAACATTTGTCCGTTATTTAATTGTTTTGTAAATTAATTTAAAAATTTTGAGCAACAATTGTTTTTATTGACATAGTTAACTTGTTTGTTGACTAAGAATGCATTTACTGTACCTACAAACTTTTTTTATCAACACTACAAAACCGTCATCGCAGAAAATTCAAAAATTAAATATGGTATTTTCGTATTCAAATATGAATATTGTTTCTTTCCGTGTAGGCACACCAAAAAACTTAACACTTTTTTGCAGTAATAGCGTCACAACTCGAAATAATACTATTTAGGTAAAAAAAGAGAACTACTCAATTACTCATAAGCGCACTGTTACAACTGAAAATAGTACTCTGGGAATTAACTTCTCATGGTGAGTAACATTTATTATATAAATTTTCATATTAATTCGAATGTGTATTCCTGGAAAATATTAAAGGAATAAGACTTTTAAGTATGAAAGCTTTATAAATTGTAATTTGACTTAGAATACACAATCGAATCAATATGAAAATTTAAATAAAAATAGTATTCTTTACTTGATGACAAGTAATTAGAAAACGGACATAACGGCATTTTTTCAGTTAAAGAAGACTCTGACACAAACGAAGTTTTCGTGATATTTATGAAGAAAGGAATTTTACAATATGAAATTAATTAAAATTTATTGATAATTATCAAAAAGTAATTTAAATTTTTGGGAATACAAAATTTTAATTTAAAAAGATTTTGTTATTCGTGCTTAATTCCCAGTTTTTATTCTTGACAAAAACACTTGAAATTTATTGTTGATGGATTCTGTGCAGTTCTACCCTCTGCACCACTGTGGTGCCTGCCAGGCAACAGTCAAACACCAATCTTTAACCAATGGTATTGGTGGTTCGAAATTTGCTGTAATAAATTATAATTTTTCAATTTTATTTACATGTTTCGTCCTTTTCTTCTGTTTTTTCCTACTCTTTCTGTCAAGACTAAGTCTTGAATAACTGAGTACATTTGTTTTATTTATTTATTTATTTATTTAATTGAATTTGTTCATTTGTTCATTAGGTTTTTTGTCCACTTTCATCGACATTTTATTTGTACAACTTGAAAAATAAGTGTAAACATAAAGAGCTTGTGCCATAGCTATTTTCAGAAAAATTGTGATTTTACATTAAATTATTTTTACAGAAGGAGGGAATTTTACAACATGAAATTAATTACAATTTTTCTAATCACTTCAAAACCAACCTTCGTTTCCTAGTGAAACAATTTTATGTTCCAACATTGTACGATTTACAAATTTTTTTTTGTTTATTTGTTCATTTAACTTTTCTTATTGTTGTTATTGCTGTTTCCGTATTATTTTGTTTTATTATGTATTTTTTTTTTTCTTTGAAATGAGGTGCTGTTGTCAATATAATTCCTGTGTGTGTCATGCCAACAATTTCGTCAATTTGATGGAATGAAAATCAGCAAAAATCGAGTCTCTTTATTTCAGAACTAATTTAGTTTTGTGCATAACACATGTTGTTAAGTGTGTCATGTTTAAATGAATTATTTATATGGATGGCTTTAATTAAACACTACATGGATACAAAATAAATAGCCCAGCGAACACATAAGTAGTCAAACGTTTGAAACAGGGGTTTGTTTTACAAAAGAAAAAATTATTTTTAAACCTTTTCAAAGTCTAAACTACTGATGCAGCAAGTAAGTGAAAAAATACTAAAACGGTAAACGTCAAGGGCTAACTAAACTACACAAACGGCTTGACAAACAAAATGTTACGTTTGTACAAACCATTTGCGTTGCTAATAAGGGTGTTTGCATTTTTGACCAAACGTTTGAAACATGTTTCACTTAATACTGATTTGGGACAGACGCGTTTGACAACAGCTAATTAAGAAATAAAACAATATTGTAAATCTTTTTTTAATTCTAATATCAAAGAATTCTTCAACAAAGGTAAACAGATCTGGGATTTTGTTTTAATTTAAAAAATTTTATGTTAAAAGCTTTTCCAAAACAATCAAGATTTTAAAAATTTGATATCAAATATAGATCTCAAGCCGTTCTCAAACTTCGAAAAGGAAATATGCTAACTAAAAGAAATTAACGAAGTAAGTAATATGTGCTGTTTTTGGAACACAAGTGATTGATCGTGTAGTAAAATTTATATGAAAAACACTCAAAAAAACTGAGTGCTTCTAATATAAATTTTACTACACGTTCAATCACTTGTGTAATGAAAATAGCAAATTAATTTGACTTATGAATGAACCTCATTTGAAATAAAATTGAGAATAATTTTAATTTCCTAATTTGGAAAAACATATTGGGGTATTCACAAGGTGTCTTATCATGTTATATTGTCATAATGTTCTAACATTTTACAATGGTTTAAAAATATTGTTGTTGCTTTGTAAGCAAAAAGTGTCTTAAATTAATAAAACTTTGCTTGCTATGTTTATTGTGCTTTCGTAATTAACCAGAAGAGACCTGCGCTGAGCGGCTGAGCCAAGCGGCTATCATTTTGTAGCCGTCGCCTTTGATGTTATAGTTTTATCCGGCTTACATCCGAATTCAACCTGCGGCTAGCAATTTTTGCAACAAAACACTTGAGCGTCAAATTAGATCGGCTTAGGGCTTTGGTAAGCAAACAAAATAAAATTTATTTCTGGCTTGCGTCTGAAAAATGGAAAATAGCCAGTAAAGATCTAATTTAATTTATTTATTCATGGATTCGAATTTAAAAATATTTTTACTCTAGGTAAATATTTATTTTTGTATATTTGCTTTAAACCAGCTGATTTAAATTCAAAGTAGCACACTAAATTATGAGGGGTTGTTCACAACAGTCGTATTTCTCATTTTATTTTTTTAAGACAGACACCTTGTGAATCCCCCTTATGTGTTTGTATTCATAATGCTATTATTCTTAAAATTTTTTTCTTTCTCTTCCACTTGACATTTAAGAAAGTGCTCGCTTTCAAATAACTCAGCAGTTAAAATCAGCGTTACCGTTGTGATACTAAAGTATAAATTTGACCCTTTTTCGACTGTCTTGATACCATTTATGACCCTTTTTTTAAATTATACTTTTGTATCATTTTCACCTATTTTGTGACACATTTTGAACCTTTTTTGGAAAAAGCACTCACATTTTGTTTTTTGTCAACAATGCTGGACGTTAGTGCTAAAAAATGTTTTCGAAACAAGCGGAGATGGAGAAATGGACTTCAAGTGAAGATTTAATACCAAAATATAGAACGCAAATTTCTAAAAACCAGTTAGTATTCGTAAAAGGATTTGTGTTAAGAGATTTTGTACGACTTCTAAATTAGATTTTCGATAGTAAAGTACAAATTAAAGTACGATTTCCCTTATAGCAAAAGTAACTCATATACATATTTGTTATGTTTTATTTATTGAATAACTTATGGTGATTTCTTTTCAAAAACAATGTGACATTTTATTTAAAAAATGCAATTAGGTGTTCGTTTCTTATAAATGTTTTGCTCTCTTATAGAGTAGCAAGTTTTATGCAAAAAACTTCATCCTTAATAATGTCATAAGGCATTGAACTTTTTGCCCCCTTTAAAATCGACAATATTAAGAGTGCCCTGTAAAAATGGTGACATCAGTTTATGTATGGGACCATTTTTAAAACGGCGAGGATTGCCTCAAAGAGCAAGAAAGCTTCGCAAACATTTAGAAACTCGAAAAATTTTGTAAAAATATCGCCATCAAATTGATTAAAAGTCCCTAAAACTAACAGGAATGAAAAAAATTCAGTAAAAATTGCTGAAATTCACAAATATTTAGTAACAGCAGTAAGCTTTAAAGAATCACAAAACTTGCAGGAAAAAATTCGCCAACGATTGCAAAATTGGAAACAAAACCAAAAACTTATTTGAAATCGCTAAATAGGTAAAAAAAATTTCGGAATATAACATAAAAAGTATTAAAAAAAAATGAGCTATAATGATGAAGAACAAACTTTTAGTCAAGTGTTAAAAACAGGAAAGGGCATTCCATAAACAAATTAAGTTTTTTAAGCACTGCCTACCTGAAATAAATATTTTTTGTTTGTTTATAAAAAAACTTGGTCTTTTTATATATATTTAAATGGGAAATACTGCTTTTAAAAATGTTGACCCTTTTTTTTTTATTGAAATACCCTTTTTTTGACCCCTTTTTCTGGAAAATCCCCTTTTTGTGACCCTTTCCGAAAATTTCCAACGGTAACCCTGGTAAAAATGCTGGCTGGGTTATATAATAGCACATGTGTGTGTGTTTTTACAGGAGTAAAAGCAAGACACGTTTCTATCAAACTGGACACAGCGAAACAAAAGTTTTTTTTTGGATTTTATGATAGTGTTATATTATAGTTCTGCAAAATTTAGTTGATGGAAAGCATTTATATTTGTAATTTTAAATGGATTGATGTTACAATACAAACTAATGTTTTTTTTTAGAAAGATATACATATTTTTGTGTGTAAAGCGACTTACATATTTCAGTACAGCTAATATCATGTATTGTAATTATTTGCAAAAAAAATTGCGCGATTTCATGCAAGCTAAAGTAATTAAATGGTAAACTTAACTGAAACCAAACTATAAAAAAATTGCTAGATCTGACAACCATATGAGAATTGATTCATGTCGGCAAATGAAACATTTTTTTTAATCGGAACTTCAAGAGTTAGTTCTTTGATTTTAAGATGTTAATGCCATATTGTTTAAATATAAACGCTCAGTAAACATTGTTCATAAAATTTAAAAAAAATAATAAAAGTTAAATAAGTTCAATATCTAGTCTATAGATTTATCTAAAATGGTTTTTCGGCTGTTGACCATGAAACCCATAGATATCATACTTCAAGATCGAACTGTAAATGCCTAAGATATAACGAAAAATGTAAAAAGGTGACTCCTAAATTCGGCAAAATTTTTTTTTTTTTTTTTTTGAAACCTACTTATAAAAATACTTAATATTGAAAGGAGTACGGCGAAACTTTTTTTGAGGTACGGTCTAGTTACCACTTTAAAAATTTTTGAGAACAACAAAAATTCCTCTTCTTCGAGCAGCCTACTACATCCTCATCCTTTTCTATGTACCACCGATGATCGAGTTATGTTCAATTCGCGAATGCATATCGTATTAAGGTACTCGCCTGCTTTCTTCTTCAGTATCTTAACTTAAAATATGCAACAATTGAACATTGTCTTAATCTTAAATTTTCAAACAAACGAAGACAATGTTCAAAGTCCAGTAAAAAATAAACAATTTTTCGCATTGGCCTTCGTCATGAAATACGTATGAAATTGTATGTCGCGCCGAATTTCGTATTGTGAAGAGAGGGTAAATACTATAAAAGCAACTTGGTTTGTGGTTTGGTTCTAACTCAAAAGAAAAATCAATTTATCCGTACCTTAATCAGGCCGAAGCGGAGTCAAAGATTTTCTGAATTAATTACAGAATACTTAATTCAAGTGCAGATTATTCAAATGCGTCGAATTTGAAATAGCCTGAAAACGAGATAGTCTTAAGTAAAAGTGAGAGAAAAAAAAATCTCAAACTGTGCTTGATACAAGAATTTCTAAGTTAGTTTAATTCCGAATCGGTATTTAAAAAATAAACCGAAAGTGGATTGATTCTAACCTAAACACTTACCCCAGATAACCAGATAGGCAGAATATTTTATTTATTTGTTTTATTTACTTGATTAATGAATTTTATAGTTATTTTAAGAAATTCTGGGATTAATTTTCGAAAGTAAACCCATTTTGGATTGTTTTAAGTACTTTCGTACTAAAAGTACGACTCGTTCTAAAAGAAAGTGGAACAATTTAGTGCGAGTATTTTCTTTCTGTGTACTATCGTTCTTTGTACATTGCACTTTGTGTAGTGCATATGATCTTTGCAGCGCTTGTGTTCATATATATTTTTTTTTTCAAACATTTATAATTTCAAACTTCGAAAAACCTAAATGGCTGTGACTAAAATGCTTGAAAGTATTTGAAAAACAACGATTCGGTCCTCTTCATTGTTTGAGTGATGTGCGTAACTCGAAAGAAAGAAGAACTTCATGTGTTCAACAATAACGTATTCCATGCAGACCTCTGAATGCTGTACACTGCAGGATAAAACATTTGTAACTTTAAATGTTTTAAAACATTAGATAATACTAAAATTTAATGCTTAAATTTGATATACTATTTTTTTATGCGAAATTATGAATAAAATAGAATTATTCTGTAGACTTGATTGTATCGCTTTTTTTTAAGCTTTTAAATTAATTTGAATTGCAAATAAAAAATATGAAAAATTATGCATTTTTAAATGAGTGGATTCACATTTTCCTTTGCAATTTCAATTGGTTAAATAAAATAATTTATTTTTATTTTTTATAAACTTTTTTTATGTTGTGCTCTTTCTCATTTACTTACATAAATTAAAAATAATGATTGATTTTAAACTTTTTGCTATGTTAATAATTTATAATGAACTTATACAACAATTTGTTCTTTGTAAATTTAAAAAAAATTATTGAATTAATAAATTAAGAGGAAAAATGTATAATTTGTAAATTGCAATATTATTAATAACCTTGGTAGAGTAAGTACAAGGTAGGCTCATTAAGGAGAGTTGTCATTATTTCCTCATGTAATGTCAAATTATTTTTTTGATTTTTGATGCTTGTTTTAATTTATTTCCATATTTTCTTGTGTTTGAGGTTAGGTTAGAGTGGCCGGTCACAAAGACCCCGCATAGACCAAATAGGTCCTAAGCGTTACCACGCTGTACGATAGTCCACAGAAGAATACTAGAAAAAGGTCATTCCGATGTAATGGTACTGAGAGTACCCCAAACTCTCTTGACGAATGCCAGGAGTCTCATTAACCCAATTCCGGAGGCTTCCCCGAGACCTTGGAAGTAATGATCTCCCAGAAAATTCGCCCTGGAGCGCACGAGTGCCGGACAGTAGCAGACTAAATGCTCCACTGTCTCCTTTGCCCCTGGTACCCCACAGAATCTACAGTTGTCACTATTCAACCGCCCCGGCCTCCGGGCCTGTACCGCAACCCAACAATGACCCGTCAAAAAGCCTACTAGAAGTCTACAGTCCCTTCTCGGCAGCGACAGAAGAATTTTTGTCGACTCCGGATCATAGGATGCCCACATTACCCTGGAGACCCTGCACGTTCTGGTGTTTTCCCAAATCGCCTCTGAATCGGAGCCGGAATGGCCATCACCCTATCGTATGGTAAATGGACCCCCCTTTTCGCCAATTCGTCCGCCTCCTCGTTGCCTTCTATACCCTGGTGGCCACGAACCCAATAGATGTGAACTCTATTATTCGCACAGAGTCCATCCATCGAGTCCCTACACTCCTGGACGATCGAAGAGTATTAATAATCAGCGGTTATCGCCCTGATCGCCGCCTGACTATCGATGAAAAAATTTACGTGCGAGTTCCCAGTAATGAAATTACGTGCCAAATCAGCAGCCATTTTGGCCGGAAATATCTCCGCCTGGAATATGCTGCAGTAATCGGGAAGCTTATAAGATTCCCGAATGCCCAGTTCCCGGCAGAAGACTGCAGCTCCAACTCCGTCCTCCATTTTGGAACCGTCAGTGTAGAAACTGAAGGTCCCATGGTCAGATCGGAGCCCTGCCAGCCAGCCGTCCTCCTCCAAGGTAACTCGTGGTTTATTTTTTTATTTTTTTATTTTTATTTTATTTGCTTTCCAAAACAACAAGATTAAAAATCTTATAATTAAAGTAATGGATTTTTGTAACGTAAAATATAACAAAGTTTTAATAATCTGTTTGGTACAAATTACAAAAAATAAAAATTATTATACAATTATTGAATTAGTTCAAACATTATTGTCTAACACAAGTTTTGCTAGTATAAAACAATATATAAATAATTTTAATATGAAACATAAAAAATAAATGAAAATCAAAAATAGAATGAAAATACAATGAAAATCAAAAATTCAATTTGTAGCATACAATTTAAAAATTTCTTTTTAAATTGCCGAGCGTTGCTTATAAATTTAATATTCGTGGGTAGCGAATTCCAAAGACGGACTGAATGAATATAAAATTGCAATTTTGATACAGAGTTTATATAACGAACATGTACGATATTATTTGTTCTTTCAGAAAGTGTAAACAATAATCTCTCAAACAAGTAAGTTGGATGTCGGGAGTATATGATTTTATGTAAAAAAATCAATGTTCTGATATTTAGAAGATCTACAAAAGTAACTCCATATAGTTTTGTTGTGTAATGGGAAATATGGTCATACTTCCCCAGACTAAATACATATCTCAATATTGAGTTAAAGGTAGATGTAAGCTTTCTACGACTTGCAGAATCACAATTTGCGTATATCTCGCATCCATATAGCAAAGTTGGCATGAGGTATGTTTTCGCTAGAAGAATTCGAATTTTGAGTGGGGTAAAATACTGGGTATGCCATAACGCTCGTCACATTGAGTATGTTTTCCCTGTTGCGACGTTAATATGATTTGACCATGTAAGAAAACGATTAAATGTAATTCCAAGATTTTTTGCCGTTGGTACTATCTCGATTTTCTTATTATTAAGCAATATTGCCGGTTCTTCGTTTAAAATAGTTGTCTTCTTTGTAATAACTAAGCACTTGGATTTTTTAGGGTTAAGGCACAAACCATTAGCACTTGCCCATTCATATATTCGGCCAAGATCCATATTTAAGTTCCCAATGCATCGGCTCATATCATCAAGGCTACTACTAATATATAGTTGTACATCATCAGCATACATATGAACACTGCAATACTTTAGATGTTGGGGAAGGTCATTGGTATATATAGTAAAGAGTAATGGACCTAATATTGATCCCTGTGGCACTCCTTTCAGGACTGGTAGAGATTTTGAAGTATTGTTGTTGGCAAAGACGGACTGACGGCGTCCTGTTAAATACGATAACATTAATGTTGTTGATGACGTAGAGAAATTGAACATTTTTAGCAACTTAAAACAAAGTACATCATGATCTACCGTATCAAAGGCTTTAGAATGATCGAGAAGTACAAGGAAAGAAACATCACCAACATCAATACGCTGTCGCAGTTCTTCAGAAACATCTATTAAGGCCGTTATACAACTATGTTGCGGTCGAAACCCAGATTGTTTTCTAGTTAATAAACCCTTATTATTTACGTATTTGCTTATTTGGTGATGAAGTAAACGTTCAAATACTTTTGATAAATATGGTAAAATGGCAATAGGGCGATATTCATTTTTAGATTTTGGTATTGGTATTATTTTTGCAAATTTCCAGTTTTCTGGGTAAACACTTTTTGTAATTATAGTGTTAAATATATGTGTGATATAAGGCAGCATACGCAAAATGATTATTTTTAAAAACTTTGGATAAATCTCATCAAACCCAACAGCATTTGATTTAATTGCAAGGCAACTAGATAGTACATCTGATTCGCATACACAATCAAAGTAGAATGGATTATCCATAATATGTGAAGTTTGTTCATAAAAACCAAGATTTGATTGAACAGCAGGGAGATTTGTAAAAGACTTATTAGTTTCATCAACATCTATATCAATAACATCAGCAGAGGGTCTACCAACGCCTATCTCACGAATGGCTTTCCAAGTTTTCTTAGATCCCAATTCAGATGTAAAACGATTCGAATAAAACTGTGATTTTGCGGCTTTTATCAATCTATTTACAACTTTCCGTGCATCACGATATTCTGTTTGTAGATCGACAGTCTTAAAGAGCTTCCAACGTTTGTAAGCAAAGTCTCTACGGACAATTGCCGATTTAATTTCAGGAGTAAACCATGGTTTCTTCTTAAAATTTAGCTTGACAGTTTTTAGTGGAACAGTTTTTCTAAAAATATTTAAAAGGTTTTTTTCCAGAAAGTTAAGCTGATTATCTACCGAAGGCATATAATAAATTGTTGTCCAATCGATGCTATCCAGCTCGTAGGATAAAATATCATAATTTATATTTTTATAATCAAAAAAAGTAATATCCTCAGTTATGTGTTGTAATTGAAAATCATAGGTTAAAAATAATAAATCGTGTTTGGAAAAACATGGTGCCGATAACTGACTATATAGCAGGACTTTTTTCATGTTGCTGACAAAAAATATATCTAATAATGTACTATTCGTAGCAGTAAAATGAGTTGGAGTTGTGGTGTTTGTTGGATATAATCCAATAGATTTCATTTCATTGGTTAAATGACTTTCTATAAGAATATTTGAATTAAAATCACCACATAATATTACATCATCGTATTTGCAAGAGATAGTGTTCAGTGTTTTTAGGAAGTTGCTTGTGTCTACTCTGCAGTGAGGCCTGTAAACAGAACCTACGAGTAGCTTTTTACCAGATGCTACAATCTCGACGAACATGTACTCTATTTTATTAACAGAATTATTTGTTGAATTTATTTCCGAATAGTCATTTTCAACTGCGTTCGAATCGATGCACATTCTACTAATTATATTCTTTCTTACGTACATAGCCACACCACCGCAAGGAGTTTTCCTGTAACAACGGTATATCTTAAAATTGGTTAAGTTAACAATTTCATCATGGATAGAATTTTTAAACCACGTTTCAGAAACACAAATAATATCAACGCCAGAACTTTCAAAGATGTAGCGAAACTCATCAATTTTAGGTTTTAAACTCTGAGCATTGATGTGGCATATCTTAAGACCAGATTTTTGTTTGCTTAGTATACGTAGCATGTTAGTTGTCACATCTTTGGAGCTAATTAATTGGCTATCCATGATCATGATTTGTTAACCTGTTTATATAAGCAACGCTAGCAAGGCAAACATTATGTCGAAAATTTAATATTTGAATTAATGAATCAAATAACATAAAAAGATTTAATGCAAAACAATCAAACATAAAAAAATTAAATTTTATAAAAAAATTAACATAAGAACAATTTTTATAAATAATATTCAAATAAATAAATATATGGGTATAAGAGGGCAGTGTATACATATTTGGGTTTCCTTCCAAATGTCAGCCTCGGAATGGTGTAGCCACTGCTACAATCTATTCCCCTTATAATACTATCATGACCATAAGGTCCGTATGCAAACTGTCCCGTCGCCCTTAAGCGGATCGCAGACGTCCCCACTGTTCCCTCTGCCACTAGATGAATCGGTTGCAAGTCCAGGATCACATCCAGTGCCGCAGTCGGTGTACTACGCAAGGCACCGGTGATACTAAGTTCGGCGAGTTTCTGTACGCCCGTTAGCATATTCCGGTACGATTTCTTATTCAATGCCGTCCACCATACAAGTATCCCGTAGAGTAAGATTGGTCTCGCTACCGCTGTGTAGACCCAATGTGTAAGAGCAGGGGTTAGATCCCACGTCTTGCCCAGCATTCCCTTACATGCGTAGAGCGCATTCGTTGCCTTTTTTACCCTCTTCTCCACATTTAATCTCCACGACAGTTTGCTATCCAGTATTACTCCCAGGTACTTTGTGTGGTATTTAAGTTCTAGGCTAGTACCCCCTAGCTTAGGTTTCCTCCATGGACCAACTTTGTACCTTTTCGTAAATAGTACTAGGTCCGTCTTCTCGGGATTAACTCCCAGTCCTACTCCGGCTGTTTGATCATCGCCAGCGTAGCCTCCATTACAGAACTAATAGTGTTCAGGTCCTTGCCAGCAACTAACACCGTATGCGGTTATCTTTGCAGCCCCGTCCTGAAGTTCATTGAGAAGTTCGTTCACGACAAGCGTCCAAAGCATTGGTGAGAGCACCCCTCCCTGAGGAGTTCCACGGTGTGCCCTCCTCATTATCCTGGAATTGCCCCACGTCGCAGATATGGTTCTGCACCGTAGCAGGTTACCGATCCAGTTTTAAGCAAGTGAGTGTGCCCCCGTGCGAGACAAGCTGGCCAAAATTGCCTCCGTGGACACATTATTGAATGCGCCCGCGATGTCCAGGAACACACCGATAGCGAAGTCCTTATAGTTGAGGGTCTTCTCAATCAGTGAGTCGACTGAGTGGAGTGCCGTCTCAGTTGATTTACCCTTCGTGTAGGCGTGTTGATTAGCAGAGAGAATAGTCGGTCCCATGTTGCCCTTGACATGATAGTCCAAAATTCTCTCCAACGTTTTCAGCAGGAATGATGTGAGACTAATGGGTCTGAAATCTTTCGGGTACATATGATTGCTTTTACTCGCTTTCGGTAGAAACACAATCCTAGATAACCTCCAAGATTTAGGCACAAAGTTCATTCTCAGACATCCCTTAAAAATTTCCACTAGCCATGGTGCTATCCGTTGTCTGCCCCGCTGTAGCTCTGCAGGGATGATTCCGTCAAGACCAGGCGACTTGTACGGCTGGAACGAGTCAATGGCCCATTCCACCCCCTCATAGGAGATAATACCATCATCCCCATTCGCCATAAAAGAAGTTTCACCAGTTGGAATAGGAACATCAGAACAGCCCCGAAAGTGTGTATCAACGAGTACCTCTAGCGTTTCCGTACTGCTCCTTGTCCATTCTCCGTTTTCCCTACAAACTGTACTTTGCATAACCGGACTGCTCACTAGCATCCTCCGCAGTCTTGCCGTTTCGGTTGTCTTCTCTATATTATCACAGAAGCTTTTCCACGAAGTTCGTTTGGCCTTTCGCACGTCACGCTTATACACCCTAAGAGCGTCTCTGTACTCCCCCCAGCATTCAGACCGGTCGACGATTTTCGCCAGTTTGAATAGCTCACAGAGCTCGCGTCTTTCACAGTCCAGCTGTCTTTTCCACCAAGGTGGTCTGGACTTACGCCTAGCTCGTGTCGGAGGACACGACTACTCATAGGATCCAATTACGCCCGATACCAACGTGTCTATAGCAGAATCTATGTCCGCTGAACTAACCAGTGTTCGCGAGTGACCTAAGTCCCTATTTTATAAGTGAAGAGTATTTGGCCCAATCTGTATTCCTTGGGTTCCTAAACACTGTCTCGTCGGGTATAGTGTAATCTAACAAAAAGGATATATAGGAATGATCAGAGAAGGATGGCTGCTTTAGCACCTTCCAATCCTCTATCACTATTTTATAATCCGTATAAAGCGTCACATCAAGTACGTTTTCCGAAGTCGGACCCTTATACGTCGGGACCTCACCTCGATTCGCAATTTGTATATATTAGTCTGTAATATAATAGCAATAAGATCCTCACCTCTATTGTTGATGTCCTTACTGCCCCGTATTGTATGATGAGCGTTAGCATCCGTGACCACCACCGGATTTTGTTTCCTTCTACAAGCTTCCTCGACCAGTCTGTGGAGTTCTACTGGTGGGGCATCTCTGTCGTGTGGCATGTAGGATGATGCAAGGAGTATGATATCATCCCTGCCATCTTCCAAGGCCACTACCGTGAGATCGTCAGTGCTGGAATTATAGAGAATATATGAGTAAAAATTCTTCCTAACAAGTATTGCAGATCGTATTCAACCTACCACTTTTGAGAAGTACGTGTTAAAATAACGTGACTTCAATCCAGAAACCTGATTTCCTGTGGAGATCCACGGTGCCTGGATTAAAGCCACGTCGTAGCGACCCTTCTCTAACGTGAGGAGGAGTTCGACCGATGGCATCTTACAATGTTTGAGGTTGACTTGCAGGATCTTTAGCGTCATCGACTAAAATCACCCGCTCGGGGTCAGCTCTATCCTCCTTGGCCGTCTCACCCAGACTCAGTCCAGAAGTGGCCGCAAAGCCATTCCAGCGTCATTTCGTCCTTGCAACTGATGAGCTTCACTCCATTGAACCAACCAGCCCCATCAAATAAGGGCAGCGGTCTTCCAGGTTCAGCTTCCATCTTAGCAACGATTTCGTTGAAAATCTTCAACTCTACAATCTTCCACCGCTCTGTGGACATTTGACCAAAGGGGTTGCTCATGTCGAGAAGTGCCACGCTCAGAGGACGTTTGGCCACTTCACTGACTCTTGCACCCTTTGGCAACGGCTCAGTGGCAGATGTCGAGGGTCTGATCTCCTCAGGGTTTCTCTTGGATTTTTTTGTCTCCTTAGGATTTGCGGCAGATGAAGACTCACCAACTGACCGCTGTCTTTTTCCCTGCATGCTCTTAATCACGGCTTCTTCAAGGCAGTTGGGGAAACCATGGTTTTTGGCAGCATATTTGGGGTTATTAGAAAAGTGAACTCGGCCTTCTGCAATCGCCCCCTTGGCCCACTTAATCCTCTCTTTCTCATCATTGGAAATGTTGGATTGGGAGCCAAGCGGATGCTGTATCCGGACCGCAGCTTTGCATTCTGATAGAGCTCTAAGTCCTTCCTTGCTTCTCCTGGGCCTGTTCCTAATTATGGAATGGGCTCCCCGAGATGTGCTAGGCGAATTTAGCAGCTCACGTTCCTCTTTAGAGGTTATCGTTTTGACGCTATCGAGATCCGAGTCTGAATCGACAACGGCATCCGTACGTGTCATAATTAAGTTTTTGGCATCTTTAGTACCTCCATCGTAAGGCGCCTTAACCACGGCAGAGAATGTGTGACCGCTGGCGACACGCAGAGGAGATACTGGTTCTCCACCGTGCCCGTCGGTGGTCGCAGTCACTGCTAACACCGACGTTTGGGCGTATATTACCGCCCGCCTTTTATTTTCATCTTCTTCCATTTCATTTCGATCGGTTGCATTTTATACATACTGCCATGTCCGTAGTAACGCCGATCCACTGGATAACAGACGCGCACCAGGAAGCCGCCCAATATGGGAACAGGCGCGCCTGGATTTTAATTCCAAGAATTGTGGAGCCATAACCGACCCGCAAACCTCCCAATGTGGGAAACAGACGCCCGGACCGAATCAAACCCCACGATTACCTTCTACCTATGATCAAGACCCATCACAGTAATGTGGCAATAGGCATTGCATTGTGACACTATTCTCAAGGCCCTAATCTTAGCCGCGTACCCACCAGTACTCGTTTTTCAGCCAGCACCCCCGTGGAGGGTTCAGTAGAAGGATTTTCATGTGAGGTTATATTAGTTTTAAAATTCAGAACACAATTTCTAATGAATATACCTTGTACTTATTGTACCATGATTTATAACCAAAATTATGATCGGACATTTTTTTTAAGTTTTTTAAAAATATATTTACTTAAAGTCGAAAATATATTTAATTTTAAAACATCAATCTGATTAAAAAAAAAACAAGTTATTATAAAAATTTTGTTTTAAAACTTAGACATTTTTTTATAATATACTACATTTACATTAGGCCGAAATCTTGTAGATTTAAATTAAAATCTTCTTCGAAATCTAGTGCGTTTACATTATACTTTTTTGACATTAGCGAGATTTGTTTTTATAACAAAACAGCTGACTAAAAGTTTTTTCGTCACACATACAAACATAAAAAGAAAAATACATTTAAAAATTTGCATTACCTTTTATTAATAATCAACGATATTTATTTTATCAATATTATTTTATTCTTTTTTATTTTTTTACAATTTTTAAAAAACTTTTAATTTATTTTTTTACCATTTTTGTTTTTTTTTAATGTCAGTTTTTCTTGTGCAGGGAAGTATTTTTTAGTGCTTCATTAAAAAAAACCAAAGTTGCATCATTAAGTACTAATAGATTTCGTTGAAATCTAGTCACGAAGTAGATTTTGTTTTGTATGGGAACTCTAGTCAAAAACATCTAGATTTGGCTCGAAATCTCGTAAGTACTAGATTTTGCGAAGGTGTAAATGTAGTATTAACGAACTAGACTTTGGATGTTGAGGGCACAGAGCTGTTCCGAACCAAGTCATATATTGATTCCTATGGTTCCAATTTGGAACAAAGGGCCGCAACGAAATCCTTCCATCCGGATCTATCCTGTGCCATAAGTCAGATTTCAGACCAGGTGTTAGCGGGTGTACCTCTTCTCGTGCTGCCTTGGGGATTCCAGTCAATTGCCATCTTCGATATATCATCATGAGGTCTTCTTAGGATATGGCCAATCCAGCTCTATCTCCTTTTTGCAATTTCTCTACGGATTGGTGTTTCGTCTGTTCTTTGCCACAGGTCGCTATTGGAAACTACGTTCGGCCAAAAAATTCTCAATATTTTCCGCAAGCAACGGTTAATGAATACCTGTAGGTGTTGTGTTGTATGTCGTTTGCCGTGCAGTTCCAGGATTCACATCCATATAGCAGGGTAGAGCGAACATTTGAGGAGAAAAGACGCAGCTTAGTACCTGTATGTCGAGTCATAAAATATAATAAATATATGCATTTCAAAACTGATGCGAAAATATCCGCAAAGTGTAACATTATTGAGTTTTGCGACAGACTTAAGCAAAAAGTGTTTCGTTCTTAAGGTAACGATAATAAATCCAAGTCAATGGCTTCAGAAATTTATGGCATTTCACTTTCTCAAACTGAAAATATTTTCGAACATGTTTTTTCTCATTAATAAGATTTCTGTTAGACGTGCTAAGTTCCCATTTTTTGATATTTGATAAATACACTGAGATTTATTGTTGAGGGAAAGCTAGCTTCTTTGCGCATTTCACTGGTTGCTTAGGTCAGCTCATCAGGAAACCTTTTCCAAAGATTTTCGAAAAGCCAAAAATATTATACAAATAAAATCCTAAAAGCGAATAAGTCTTACTTGTATCAATATCAAAGCTTAAACAAAACACCAACAATAAACAGTAAGTTTATCTTTTCTTACATTCCCCTACAATTTGTTTTTGCACCTGATTCGTTTCAGTTTCGAGCAATTCATATATTTTGTCGGTTTCGTTGAATTTGAAGAGGCTAGTGTAAATTTTTTTTCGCAATAATAATGCAACTTTCGTATAAAAATAAAGTAGCTACGAAAATTTCTTTCGTAACTTTTTAGAAAAAAGTGTTGATTCTAAATATTTCTTTCAGGGTAACAGTTGTTTTTTTAAACAGAAAAAAATAACATTGAAAATTCCCTGCAATAATTATGTTTTACACCTAAACGTCTCTCTTTAACGAACAATAACACAGAAGCTTCACCTTTCAATTCCTTTTGCAAAAAACGATAGAAATAATTAGAAATAAATTTAACTTCCACATAAAATACACACATACATAGTATATTTTCGAGGAAAACCAAGTCATAATACCACAATTGAATTTTACCATACAACCGACATGCACAAACACTATTATGTATGACTCAACGTGATATTTGGCGGAGCGAAGAGAAAACCGGCAACAAAAACAAACACTTGTGCATTCACATAAATGATGAAGGATATTGGATTTACACGTATTCAATGTTATTGCATTACAAATGTTTATTAGTTTATAATGGAGATACATTTCGTAGTTATACTAAAATTTTATATTCCCAACAAACACGGAGGTCTGATTTCAAATTGAAAAGGATTTAAAATCAAACGTATTTTCAAACGACAAACGTTTGATGATGATTTGAAAATCATTAATAAATCATAGCATTCTCAACAAAAAGGGGAAATTATTTTCAGATTGAAAAATGCCTTTGTTTTCAAATCGCTTTCAAACGTAATTCTCAAATGTTTTTCAAATGTGGATTATAATACAATGTGAAACATAAATAAAAATATTTTATTTTTTCAAAGTAATTTTTGTGGAAATACAAAATTTTAATTTAAAAGTTTTGGTTTGTCGTGCTTAATTCCCAATTTTTATTCTTGATAAAAAAAAAACGCTTAACACTTTTTTAACCTACCTACAAATACAATTACATATTGTTGGAAGAATTGCAACCAATTGAAATGTAAGAAAAGATAAACTCACTGTTTATTGTTGTTGTTTTTGTTTAAGCTTTGATATTGTT
The DNA here is from genome assembly GCA_930367215.1 of Pollenia angustigena. NCBI lineage: Eukaryota > Metazoa > Arthropoda > Insecta > Diptera > Polleniidae > Pollenia > Pollenia angustigena. The sequence continues at coordinate 185,391,472 of OV884058.1, read as the reverse complement.
ACAAGTAAAACTGTTGCTTATAATTCTTATTTGCTTAACAGTTTTATTTGCTTAATATCTTTAGTTTTTCTAAAATCTTTGGATGAAGTTTCCTGGTGATCTGGCCTAAGTAACCACTGAAATGCGCATAGAAATAGCTTATCCCATCAAAAATAAATTTCAGTGTTTTTATCAAGAATAAAAATAGGGAATTAAGCACGTCAAACAAAATCTTTTAAATATTTTATTTTTTTAATTTTAATTCATTATTTATTTAAATAATCTGTTAAATAACCATTCGGCACCATATAGCTAAAAGACGAAATAATGTTCTTTCCGTCCTCTAATTCTTGCTTCTTGCTTTTGCCGTTTGGTGATGGCCGATTTTTTTTTTGGCGATTTTTGATATAACTGGCGATTTACTTGGCTATTTTTACCATTTCTATTATTTAAGCGATTTTTTTTGGAACAGTTTGTCATTTGTTTGTAATTCAAAAAAAAAACTTGCAACTTTTTTCACATGATTTTTGTTTTGCTATAATTTAAAGTGAATTTTATATTCAGTCACTATTTAATTCTAATAGTATGTATGTATACAAGTCAAAACCCCAGTAATCGATGAGGCTTAAGTGGGTTATAGACTTGTGTACTTAATTTTAATTTTTTTAACTGAATATATCGAGCCCTAATAGCAAAAATGATGTAACCAACATCATTTTAGATTTTTGTTTTTCGATGAAAATCGATCATTTTTGATCATTTGCATCATCTCTAAAAATCTCATATCTCTGGGAAGTACCGTTACGAAATAAGAGCAAAAGCAATTTCTAACGAAACCCTAGACTTGAAGCAAAAATATTTAAAAAAAAACCTTCTCCTGTAAAATTTTATTTTTGTTGGTTACATCATTTTTGCTATAAGTTATCAAGCCCTTTTATCCATTTTATGGTATTTAAAAAAAAAAAAAAAACAGAAACTAAACCAAATTTTCTTTCGGGGACTTTTGTGTATTTTTTTCCGTTTTTGGCGATTTTTGACTGAAATATTATACTAGCTTTTTTGTATGCAAAATTTAATTTGAAAAAAATTTTATTTTGCGGTTTCTGACATCCGATTTGGCGATGTAGCTTAAAAACAAACTGACAACCATGTTGCCAAGTTTAGTTTGATTTTAATTTAACATTTATTTTCAAATCATTATCAATTTCAATTTAAATGTTAAATTCAAACAATTAAAAACCGTTTGAGAATTGTGTTTGATGTCAAAAAAGTCGTTTTATATCAGTGGTTTGACTTCGTGTATGTTGGGTTGCTCAAACACACACACACTCCCACAAATACATATACACTTTTTTGATTACACATCCATTTAAACTGACTAAATGCGACAACATCAATAGAAGCGGAAACAGCTAATGGTCGAAAAAGGAAACGTAACAGGAAAAAAAACTAAATATAAAGTTACTGGAAATAAAATCATATTTCCCAGCTAAAATATTCGTACCCATAGATTATTTTATATGTGCACATAAATATTTGTAAATGTATGCATGCATAGACTGCAAAAGGTCCTTGTAAAGCCAATCATGTATCAGTTGAATCAGTTGGCATGGATGGTTGACTGTTTGGTCTATTACACTGCTATTCATTTTAAATTTAATATCCTTCTCTTAGTTCCTTTAATACAGTGATTCGCTGCAGTGATAACAGTAACGAAAATGTTAATTAGTGTAAATAATTTTGTTCAAAAGCCAAGATAAGATAGAAAAATAATAAAATTTTAATAAACTTTTAAGCCTAAGGTCTTTTTTATAAAAAACTTTTAACTTTTATTTAAAATCCAATATTTCGGCACTTCCTTGAGTGCCTTCTTCAGGGTTATTTTTTTCTTTCCTTATTTTATAAATTATTTAACACAAATGTAACAATAAATGACAAATTAAAAAATTTTTCTAATTCAAAAACAAAATAAAATATTTTTCAAATCAAACTTGATCTATTACAATATAAATAAACTTTTAACTTCCGTTTCTATTTTTATAAATTAAGTATAGACACTTTGTGCTACATTTTCAGTGTCTGACTTGAAATTAATTCTAGAAATTGACGGAACCTTTATAATTTGTAACATTTCTAACATAAATCTACGTTTATAATTATTTTCTGTATTTAAAAGAGTTGTATTTTCAAAATCTGGATAATGGTTTAGATTAGCACAATGTGTTGTAACTGAAGGAGAGGATTTAGTACAGACACTTAGGGAAAAAGAGGAACAGGAAATAGCAAGAACAAAACTGAATACAAATATAGACAACCACATTAATAAAATGAGACTAGCGAATAGGGATAAGTTTATATTGGACAAAGTAAAGGAAACAGATAGATTTTTGAGATCTAATAGGGACATTTTTATCTTAAATGCAGACAAAGGGAACACAACTGTTGCAATGAATAGAGTTGATTATGAGTTAAGAATTAATGATATTGTGAGGGATTAGAAAAGGGACTAGAAAAGATTAATAATAGTTTAGTTCAGGAACTTTTTAATAATGATACAATTACAAGCGCAGAAAGGAATAAACTCAAAACTAATACAGCAATAGCACCCACCTAGGCTATACGGTCTTCCAAAAATTCATAAAATGAATTTTCCATTAAGGCCAATATGTTCAATGATAAATTCTCCATCATATGAACTATGTAAATATATAACAGGAATTCTTAGTAAAATTACTGAAAATTCAATATATAATATTAAAGATTCTCTTAAATTTAAAGACAGAATTAGGAATATTACATTAGATAATAATGAGAGGTTAATTTCTCTTGATGTAGTTTCATTGTTTCCTAGCATTCCAATAGACTTAGCTATAAATATAGTAGAGGAAAAATGGAATATAATAAGGGAACATACGAATATGGAGAAGGACTTATTGTTACGTGTTCTTAAATTTTGGATAATAGATAGTAGATATTTTCAATTAAATAATCATATATATAATCAAATGAAAGGACTTCCTATGGGTTCGCCTGCTTCTCCAATTGTACCAGATATAGTTATGGAAAGGTTATTAGATATGTGTGTGGAAAAATTAATTATAAAACCGAAGATCTTAACAAAATATGTTGATGACTTATTTTGTATAATTTCTGAATCAGGAACAGAGCAAATGTTAGATTTTTTTAACTCTTTTCATTCAGACATTAAATTTACAATTGAAAGGGAATATAATAATATAGACACCTTGATAATTAGAAGAGGAAATAAGATATTAATAGATTGGTATCAAAAACCAACATCTTCTGGCAGAATTATTAATTATTTCTCGAAACATCCAAAGAGAATTATTATTAATACAGCTAAAAATTTTATAGAAAGAGTTCTAAAAATAAGTGATTCAGAATTTCATAGAGATAATAAAAGGAAGATTTCAGGTATTTTAACTGATAATAGCTTTCCTAAACAATTAATATCAGATTTATTTATACAACATAATAATTGTAGATTAAATAACCGAAATAGTATTACAGAACAGAGGATTTTTAAGTCGGTAACATACATATATACCAAAATTTTCAAAAAGATTAGAAAAATCAAATATATATGATAGCAAAATATACAAAATAGCTCATAAATCTTTTAACACATTAGGTAAACTATTTACTAAAATGAAAGACAAAGTAAAGAGGATGGATATGTCAAATATAGTTTATAAAATACCATGTAAGGGTAATGATAGTGGACAGTGTAATAAAGTTTATATAGGTACAACAAAAAATAAACTAAAAACTAGGATAGCAGGACATAAATCAGATCAAAAATATAGAAATATTTCATCACAAAAAACAGCTTTATCAACACATTGTGCTAATCTAAATCATTATCCAGATTTTGAAAATACAACTGTTTTAAATACAGAAAATAATTATATACGTAGATTTATGTTGGAAATGTTACAAATTATAAAGGTTCCGTCAATTTCTAGAATTAATTTCAAGTCAGACACTGAAAATGTAGCACAAAATTATAGACACTTAATTTATAAAAATAGAAACGGAAGTTAAATGTTTATTTATATTGTAATAGATCAAGTTTGATTAGAAAAATATTTTATTTTGTTTTTGAATTAGAAAAATTTTTTAATTTGTCATTTATTGTTACATTTGTGTTAAATAATTTATAAAATAAGGAAAGAAAAAAATAACCCTGAAGAAGGCACTCAAGGAAGTGCCGAAATATTGGATTTTAAATAAAAGTTAAAAGTTTTTTATAAAAAAGACCTTAGGCTCAAAAGTTTATTAACATTTTAAATAATAAAGGTCGAATCAAATACATAATTTCTGTGGCCGTATGGAAAAACTAGATAACTCCATTTTTTTAAAACACGAGAAAAACACATTTAAAGTTTCAAACATATTTCGCTAATTATTTCATATGAATTTATGTTATTATGCATGCGCATTAAACAAAACAATATTTTAGATTCAGTTAAAGATTTCTGGTTCCATTAAACTGATTTTTGGACATTAAAACCGAAAATCAATGTCACTTATCTTGTTTTTTCGAAAAATGGAGTTATCTAGTTTTTCCGAAAAAAAATTTTTTTCTTAAATTATATTAGTATTTTATGCAATTAAGGCAACTTAAGTAATGATTTGTAGAAAAACATTAACTTTTTGACTCAACACGTTAATTTACCCGTTTTTTGTACGAACAAATGGAGTTATCCACTTTTTCCAAAAAATATTTTTTTCTCTTTATGCTTATACATCATTATGCATTAACATAATTAAAAGGTTTACACTTCTTGATTTTATGAAATGAATTGGCCAGTTTTAAGGACGTTGATTAACGTTATAATCGGTTTAACATATGTTGGTGCATTTAAAAAAGAGCTATTGACTTTGTGGTTAATTTTATTTTAATACATATTAAAATTTTAAACAAAAGGTGTTCCGTTAAATTTTTATACTTAACTTGGTAATAAGATCGTTTTTTAGTTTAGCTGACCAAAAACAATGTCTTATATAATTGTTTAAGCATATTTTTTTTTTTAATTTGTGAAAAAAGTATGCCGTCAAAAAGTTGTGGATCATTTCCTTTTTTCTTTCTTTAGTCCTATCATATTAGAGTTACGACAAAATTGCATTTATATATATTCCAGAGAACCATGTAAAATGCATTTAATTTGCAAAAATCTAAATTATTTACATACAAAGATGATGTACTTGGCATAAGAAAAAATTTGATACCCATATTGCCCTATTTAACACGAAGGGCTACCACCCCATTGCATTTATGTCAAAACGTGAACTAACACGAATTTCAAAAAAAAACCTGTGACACGTATTTAATTAAATCGACTAAAGATTAAAATATGTTAATTTCGCATTTTAATTACAAACAACCCTGAACAAAAAGTACAAAAACCGTTCTTTTTTATAGAAAATCCTTAAAAAAAAGGACATGGGTAATCTTCCTTGGACAAATTGTGCATACACTTGGAAGCGTCTTAAAAAACCTTTCTTATGATATCCATATTGTATATGTTGGTAAGGAAACAGATCCTCAAAGGTTCATTTTTAGCAGGGTACATCGAGAATTTTTTTGGTGAGTCGCTCTAATATGTATATAAAGAATTCATATGAGGAGCCCCTCATATAATATTCTTTGAATTCTCTGGAGTTGCAATTTTTCAACATTTTGACCCAAAGAACTTGCGACCCGAACTTGTTCTATTTCGCTCTTTCTCTCTTAGTTTTCGAAACAACATCGTTTTAAACTTCTAATTTTTCAGTTTTATCTGGGAGTTATCTTGTTTTTTCAAAAAATGCATGGAGTTATCTAGTTTTTACATAAAAATTTATATTTTTCTGATTTTTGTTTTTCAAATAACTTTTAAATAAGACGCTATATCAAAATTTCGAACTGACAGAGTGATTGTAAATGAAACATGCTTTCTATTTTTGGTGCTATCTCAGTTTACAAAAAAAGTGGAGTTAACTAGTTTTTCCATACGGCCACAGATTTATACATAGAAAAATAATACAATATGGAGCTATCATTAATTTGTAATTTTCAAATTTTAAAAACAACATACACTCGTTCTGTAACCATGTGTAAAAGGTCTTTAATAGAGCGCTTTCCAAATTTAATATATACAAATACAAAAAATGTTTTTATATGTATGCCCGCTATAGACTCTGAAATCATCCAACCGATATGCTACACACCGGTTTTATTAGAAAGGCAATTTTGTGATTATATATGTAATCTGTTAATTCCCTGTGCAACATAGGGCCGTTAATTTTTGTGATTATGGTTTTAGGCTATAGTGTTTTTAAAACTAGTACAACGAGGGGAGTTTAGGTGCAATTTCTGCCTCTTCGAAACTATCTAAGAGATTTGTATGATATTAAAAACATAGATAGATCCCTATTTATATGGACACATTAGCTGTGCAACTCTTTAGAAATAGGACCGCGATGGGAGGTACGGGGAAATTACAGCCTCTCCAAAGCAATATAACCGATTTAATAAAATTTAAGACAAAGATATGTCCTTACTTTTATGGATTAGCTTTAAATTTAAAAAAAAAATAGGACCAATAAGGGAGGTACGGGGAAATATCTGCCTCTCCAAAGAAATTTAAAACATAGATAGATCCCTAATTATATGGAAATATTAGCTATCGATTTAAAAAAGGGAAGGTAGAGGCAATTTCTGCTCTTTAAAACAATTTAACAGCTTCTAATGAAACTTAAAATATGGACAGATCTCTATCTATATGGACACGTAAGCTCTGCATTTTTTAAAAATTAGGAACACGAGGGGATGTAGGTAGCAATTTCTGCATCTCCGAAACTACCTAACAGATTCTTATGAAATTTTAAACTTATATAGAACCCTATTGAAACAGAAACAAAAGCTATGAAGTTTTTAAAAATGGGACTACGAGTGGAAGGGATCTTAGCTGAACACGCCGGCTATCCGCAAGTTTATAATAAAATCTTAAAATCGTTTTTCAACAATAACTTCAGCTTTGAGGTTATATAAAGAAAGCAAAAAATTACAAAATGTTCGACTATTATCTACCAGATTATAGCGAACAAAATTTCATAGCAACAATATTTCTGTATTATATTATCATTATCAAGTTTTCATGCAGCTTAAAAACTTCCTTTACATAAATTTGGATAACTTTTGAGATAAAGGATATCCAATTTCGGTTTTAAAAAATAATCCAAAAATATTGGTAAATAAACTTAAAGTTATGCAAAAATGAAGATATTTCGGTAATCAATTTTTTTGTGGATTGTCCGCCTCACGAATAGTGCCTTATTTATTATGTATTGACAAATCTATGAAAACGAATCACTGTGCAGGGAGCACTGGAAATGAAACATTAGAGAATATTTTTTGGTAAAAAAATAGAAGAAAAAACTTTGAAAAAATAACAACATTGAAAAACGTTAGACAGACAAGAAAGAAAAAACATATTACATGAATAGCAAAAAAAAAAAAAAAAAATGTTGACTGGTAACCATTTGATGTATGCAGCTGATATCAATTTTAGCTGTATCAAACAGCCATTACGAAAACGTTTATCAAATGTCTGGCTAGATAGAATGTGTCACACAACAAAAACAACTATAGCAACAACAATAGCACCATAGCAGCAACTGTAGCAATAACAACTACTTCCTTGAAGGTTCACCTGGTTAAATGCTGCTTGAATTGCATGTCATGACTAAAGTTTAGCAAATACCATGATGAATAACGATAATGGTGCCACTGATGATGAGAGGAATAATGATGATGATGACTGTATGTATTAATGGTTTTTCTATACCCTACACAAAATATTTGTATTAAGTGGAAGACCTTTAATTACAACAATAAAAAGTTTATATATAAACATATATGTATGTTTATATTTGGGGGATTCACAAGATGTGCTAACAAGTCATATCGTTATAACGTCCTAAATAATATTTAAAAATAGTTTTAAAAAATATTGTTGTATTTTAAACAAAATAAAAATTTTAAAGCTGTGTTCATTGATTCGGCATAACTATACAGTAGAATTCTAATTTATAAGCGGTTGCCCACAGCTGTCATATGTATTTCTTGCAGTTATTTTAAAACATATGACTTTACAACTTTATGACAACCTTGTGAATGCCCCAATTACATATTAACAACCGTGTTATAACATGTTAGGTTAGGTTAGGTTAGGTTAGGTTAGGTTCCATGGGCAGCTATCAACAGACAGCTCACTTGGGTCCTTTATTGGTCCCTTTGTGATACCCAGCGCCAATGACCATCCTGTAGAGCAGTTACTCAGATGGCGTCACTGCAGAATCCAGCCACTTCGTCCTCCTAATGAAGAGAATCAGCGATCTCAGTTCTATCTTGGATAGATCCTCTAGGCAGGCAAATGCCGGTTTCCCCAGGCATTCCTCCCTAATACCCCGCAACCCAGGGCATTGACAGAGAAAGTGAAGCACAGTCTCCTCCTCCTCCTCATCCTGACAACTTCTACAGTAGTCATTGAATTCCAGACCCATTCTTTCAGCATGAGTCCCCACCGGCCAGTGCCCAGTAATAACCGATACAACTGTCCCAATCTGGTCCCTTCTGAACCTAAGTAGAGAGCTTGTCCTCCGTTCATCATGACCAGGCCATAATAGCCTGGATATCAAGCAGGTGGACTCACTAGTCCACCGCATCTGCGCGACTCTATAAGACTCGCGCCTGATAATTAATTTACAGTGAGCCATTGGAAGACCAACAAACTGATCGATGAATATATCATCCATGCGACCACCTTGTTTGGCCAGCCCATCTGCCACTAGATTACCCGGGCACTCTGAGTGACCCGGAATCCATATTAGCGTTACCCTTGAATGTTTCGCAATCTCATTCAAAGACATCCGACATTCTACAGTTAACCTAGATGTCGTATAGACACCCGCTAGGGAAGCAAGGGCAGCCTTGCTGTCAGTAAATATACGTATATCTCCCGATATGCGATGATACCTCAGCCAATTTACCGCCCGCCTTATAGCCGAGATCTCCGCATGCAGGACACTACATCCATCCGGCAGACGAAAGGAAACTCTCACATCCAGTTCCTCTATGTAGAAACCACCGCCAGCTCTTACACCCTTTATAACATGAGAAAACCACTAACATGATGAGTCTATAGGTAACAATCATATTAGTGTTAATGTTAAGCATTTTATGTCAGTTGTATATGATTTTTTTTTCTATAGTTGTATATGATTTTATTGTTCAAAGTATACGTCTTTATCTCATAAACCGATTGGGAAAGCTGCAACTGGTGTTTTAAAAATAACCATTTTTATGCTTTTTTGACAGTTTTTGGCTCAACTTTCCGAGCTTAAAACCCACGGCTTTGTATTAGTATTGATTACATAGTTTTTTCAGAAAATGAAGTCAAAATGGAGTGCACATTTTATGCGTTGCACTGTGTTTATAATCATATAACTGGGTTACGAAAATCCCAACCTGATATACATACAAACAGTGTTGCCAGAAGTAGGGGAAAATCCGTACATATAGGTATTTTTGATACTTAAATAGAAGCGTAGGGAAAATCGGACAGATTTTTCATAATCTAAAAAGTGTAGGGACTTTTCGTCATATCGTTTTATTTATAAAATAAATGCTGAAAAGCTCTTTTTTTAATGATATTTTATTGTCCAAAACGGTTGAAAAAATTGTTTTTCCCCTAAAATTTATTATTATTATTAAAATTTATCAAAATTTATTTCCAGAGTTGTTTGTATTTTTCAAAAGTTGGCGACACTAATATGTATGTATGTGTATGTTTTTCTAAGTTATCATTCAATAGGTGTGATCCCGTACTTTTTGGATAAAGTTCGGTAAAATGAAGGTAAACAAAAATTTCAAAAATGTACAAAAGTACGGGAGGAATAAAAACCAAATTTCTGATCAAAAAGAAAACGCTAATATGAAATATGTTTAAATAAATGCATTAATGACTCATTAACGTGCATACAATTAAAATTCAAGCGTTTATTTACATATTTCAACATTTTCTATTGTTTATTTTATAAACATTTCTTATATTAATTATTTTGGTTAGCATGCCGGCAGTTTTTTTTTATTTATTTTTGACACAGCTGATTGCTTAGCAATTTTATAAATTTGCCCAAAAAAAGGACGGGCTACTTCGTGCAAGAATTATCATTTTGTGCTCTTAAAGTTTTTAGTACGGGAACAGTATTCGGTAAGATTGGGATTCCGGGATCTTTAATATTCATATTCGAATAAAATTAATTTTTTATAACCACTTATGCCTTTTCTTCCATTTTAATAATAATAATGCGTAGGGAAAAATCAGATTTTTATTAGCATGTGTAGGTATTTTTTTCGAAAAATCCACTGTCAACGCTGCATACAAATAAGAAAAGGTTGTATAATTTCTATGCCTGGAATTAAAAATTTTTAGGTTAAACTCTAAATTTTCTTTGTTCCCCTCGATTTGAAACTTCAAAAATGTTGTTATTTTATTAAACTGTGTTTAATATTTTATTAAAATTTTTATATTTTAATTAAAAACAGAAATAAGGAAGAACATGTATATCAATAGAAATAGATAATCATTCACAACAACAAATTTCGATCCACCAAGTAAAAATACCATTTTGTTTAAAGATTGATGTTTGACTATTGACTGCCAGCCGTCTTTAGTAGCGGTAAGGATAAAACGGCAAAGTTTTCTAAGAAAATAGTGTGGCTGCTACCGAAACATGTCAAGTCGACCTGTCGCCGGTCAGTGAAGAATGAAAATCTATATATATAAAATAGGATGTGTGAATGTATGTATGTAACGTATGGACTCCATAACAGCTGGGCCGATTTTGCTGAAATTTTCATGGAATCTTGAGAATATTCAGGCGGGTGACACTGTGAAGTCTGATTTTTGATTTTCGGTCTGCGGGCGGAGGGGCGTGGCAAAATCCAATTTTCATATTGCACCACCAATGACATCTATATAATTTGGACGATTTTTTCTTTAAAATGATCGCCATGGTCCAACTTAGATTTATACGAAAAGAAAATTTTGCACCGCCCACTTTTTTCGAATTACCTAAAATCAGAAAACGGCTCCATCGATTTGACAAATTTTCTTTCAAATGTTTGTATTAATCCATTTTACGTTTTCATCGAAAGAAAAATGTACCACGCCTACTTTTACGCCCACTTTTTCTATCATCGCCATGGTCCAACTTAGGTTTTAACGGAAAGAAAATTTTGCCCCGCCCACTTTAACGCCCACTTTTTTCGATTTACCTAAAATCAGAAAACGGCTCCATCGATTTGACTAATTTTTCTTTCAAATGTTCGTATCTCTTTAACGGATTTTAAAAATCGAACGCAAACATTTTTCCTAATTTGAACAGGACAACGTCTGTCGGGTCAGCTAGTTATCCATAAATTTTAATTCATGTTGTAAAAGTCCATGCTTCATAAAAATAATTTAATGAAAATTAAATTTGATGAACTTTGGCCTGAAACTTCAAAAAATCTCAAAAACCTGTCTTCGGTATTTTTAGTTTTGTAAAAAATTTTTCGAATGTTCTATTAGGGTATTTTCAATTTATGATATTCCGTTAAATGTCTGTTGCACTATTACGACAAATTTTGCGTAACCATAACAATTTCCTGTTAATAAAAAACTATTGCAAGAATATAAAATTACAATATTCAAATTGTATTCGTTTATGGGACACAAAGAAGGCAAGAGGAAATAACGTATACTGGGAAAACTTGTATAGTTTAAAATGCACAATGGGGCAAATAATACTGGGTCCCTATTTAGCAATACGTTCGATTACCTTGAATAAAATATGACCAGGGTAGAGGAATATTTGTGTTAAGGTTTGGTCTATCTAGTACAAAGCATTCTTAGTTACGAACGGCTAGTTGTCTCCTTGTATCAAATAAAAATTATGAAAATGTCCTAAAAATGTATGTCCACAGCGTTAAAATAAGACAAGTAAAAGTACTTTATTCGGCTCTTATACCCTTCAGCGTGATGCGGTAAGAACTAAAAGTGATATGGATGCAAATTAATCTATTTTGTGCCACGTCCACTTCTCCGATTGCGCCCACATTTTATCAGTTGTGTGTTGATAACTAAGATGCTTGGACACAACCTGGAAAATTTGGCACTTGCCGTTCTACATATAAAGAGAAATCTATAACGTCTTTGTAGGGGAACTGCCACGCCTACTTCTATAATGCCCCCCCCCCCCTTTTATTATCGGATGTTGTTTATTGATAACCAAGACGCTTCTACTAAATTTAGATTCCTTGGCTCTTGCCGTTCTCTAGATATATATAGAAAAAAATATAGCAAAAAGGGATTTATGGATAAAACTAGTGGCAGTCGTTATATTTTGCTCATAATTCATGCATTTGTATATCGATCATGACGAATAAAAGTAGCAATATTTAGCGGAGCACATGTAACATGTGATATATAACAACCTGGGCCCATCATTTTTGGGGTCTGCAGAAAAGCCATAACGGACAGCCGGACAACGTTGCTCTAACTGCCCAGAATATACTTTATGGGATCAAACATCGATATTGTGTGCCACCTGTGTAAATATAATGATTAAACCAAACTCTTTAGTGGTTCGAGGATAATCCAAAACAAAACAGAAAATTTTGCTAAAAAAATTGTTAAATTCTTTATGTTATTCCTACATAAAATGAAAAAATTGCTTAAACAAGCCACTAAATTGGCAAAGCTGCCTCCCAACCCTCATTTTCCCAAGATTCTCTGGAACATATTTAAGCTCAATTAATTACAAGAAAAGACACATTTATTATTAAAATTATATTAAGGACCAAAAAAAAAAAACAAAAAAAAAAAAAAATTAAAGCCTGTCCAAAGGATTATTAAATGAAATAATAAAAATAACAACGCAAACAAAAGTTGCATTTTAAGATAAAAATTCTCATTTAACAAACTTAAGGCAAGAACTAAAAAGAAAAAATATTTATCATGTTTAGAAAGAATAAACTGGCAACAAAAGATTACAAAATGATAAAGACTTGCCAAAGTGATTGATAGATGGCAAAGACATGAGGAAGCAACAACAATTATAAAGCAAGCAATAACAAAGGAATTGATAACAACAACCCACCCCCTAAATCAAACTTTAAATGTATGAAAGAACCCAAACAAGTACCTAAACGAATTTCTCTTAGACAACATTTGGGAGCATTGACAGAGTGCGCCCGGAATAAATTGCTACATGTGTATTCTTGAACTTGATACAATGTTTTTAATGAATAATAAATAAAAATTGGAAACAAAAAAGTAAAAACCCCCGCAACATCAATAATAACGTGCAATGGATGAACATATGTTTTATTTATTGAATTTCATTAAACTTAAGTGACTTTTTCTATTATGGATCGATGGCAAAACGTTTCCAGCACAACAAAATGGACAAAAAAACTGATAAATTGTTTTAGAAGAATAATGCAGAGAGTACAAAAGATTATTATATTATTAAATTTAGGCAAAATTATATCACTTCTACAAAGATTTTCATATACACTGAAAATAATACTTGCGATAATTTAGAACAGAAACTTTCTTAAACTGTACTAATAAACTATTAACGAAATCTTATTTTTAAATACAAACCCATGTTTGAAATATTACAAAACATATACCAACGCTTTTAAGCCACCAGTTATCAATCGGAGTTTGCAGTTGCACTCCACCAAGTCAAATCGAGTTACATATATGTCGTTCTACACCAAAAAAAAGTTGAAAAAATTTGGTTAAAAAGTTTGGGTAAACTTAAAGTTTTTAATTTGCTTTAAGGCGAATTAAACTACAGGGGATGTCGGAACGACAACAATAAAAAAAAAAAACAGAAGTAACAAAGGGGTTTTTGCATTGCACTGTTAGTGTTTGCGGTTCGAAATGTCAACTACCCTACAGATAATATTGGCATACGTGGTTCATTGTGGCTTAAATTGACAACTTACAACATGGTCCAATGTACTATAGTATGGACCATGTTATAAGAAATTAACATGCAGTGCTGCCAACAACTGCATGATGTGTACTTTTCTACAGTTTACAGTATTACACATTGGTAGCCCTGATGGTGACCATTATTAATTGTTTATTTAAAACTGAAAGTTTGTGAAGTTTGTGAAAAAGGTAAAACAAATTAAAAATACCAAGTAAATATATTTAATAATAGCAATAATAGACTACAGTACACACCATAAAAGGCGATTAGTAAAAAATTAAAAAGAAAAATGCTTAAACTACTCCTTAATTGTACTTCACACTGTAGTGACATGGAGTACTTTTAAAACTAACCCACTTTAGTACTCCATGGAGTAGTTTAGGGACTACTTCGGTGGGTTATATGGTCCCCTCCTAGGACATCGTAATGTTAAATGGACCACCTTTTACCTATGTATATATTTGGAGTACTCCTACTCCTTTATGGACTACTCTTTATATGCATGTATGGACTAGTCTCGTTATCTGCAGGTTATTCCTAACCCCAGGTGTACACCAAAGATAAATATCTCAGCAACGAATAACAGAGCAATATTTCTTTTTGCTCAGCTTATGTTGAAGGCATTGGAAAACGTATTAATGTTAACTCATAATTTGAAAATAATCAAGGATTAAGGCGCAGTGAAAAACTGACGCTATCTTACAAAAAATATTTTTATTAATATACATAAATTCTTTCTTATTCGACTTTATAATTTAAATGTACATATGTGACAGCGCAAAGAGAAAGGGACCAGTAAGGCAAAGGGAACAGTAAAAACCAACTACACAAAACAAGAGGTAGGGACGACCTACGCGCGTTTTCAAGGTTGACCAACACGTTCCTGACGTCATGAAATGTGTCGCTTTCAAATGAGTCCAATACCAACACGCTCAGTGATGGTACACCAAAATACACGTATTTAAATCTTTAAAATGTTTCTCCTGAACAAAACCCTTAGGTCCCTCTTATTTATTATTAGTAAGATTTCTGTATGAATATAATTTTTGCAATTTCATGTCAGTGTTTATTTTTAAAAATAATAATTTTGGTGTTTATTTTTAACTATTTAATTCTTTTACTTCTGCTACCATTTCACAAACTTAATTTTTCCCCACTCAGTTTGCTTCTATTTTTTCCTTTTTGCTTCTTTTTTTAATATACAGCCAAATTTGAACTTTTATGTTATCAATAATTGTCAACGAAAATTGATTAACTGCAATACGTCGCAATATTTATCTCTGGTATAGACGGGCAGTAACGAAACACTAACAAATCAAAAGACAGTCTGAGTTCATACGGCTGATGTCTTACCCTGCGGCCACACGTTCAAGTTGTTATTGATAGTCTTTTACATATACTGCTTGTCAAAATTTACATAAATTGAAAGCTGTGACGTAGGCTGCACTCAATTTGTAAGCAATTTACTTCCAAGATGTCAACAACAACAGAGACAAACTTGTACTCAGCTGTTAAATTGAAAGTAAATTGCCAAACAAATGGAAAGGTGAAATTGAAAGCCATCACGTGGTCAATTTAAAAAGTGTGAATGTGTTAGTAAAAAACTGAGAGTGTATTGCAAATTGAAAGGAATTGAAAGACAAAACTTGATCGTGTGGCCACCAAGTTATTGATAAAATTCTTCCTTTTTCTTCTTTGAACAAGAATTGGCGTTCAAATGAATCTTGTCATGTTGACGACACATTTTTTATTTTGTTTTATTTGATATTGAAAACAAAAACAAAATTAAACAACGAATAAGAAAGCAAAACGTAAAGACAGTACCCAATAAAAAAATGGAGATTCCAACGAAGCAGGTTTGTAAGGGAGAAACATAAGGGTTTCGCTTACCATTGCGCTTACGGAAGACATGAATTTTATATGGCGAGTTCCCACTTTGAAGCAATACATTTTTGACACATAAAGCGCATTATTCAGCGCACATAAATATTGTCGGATGTAACGATCATCTTTACACACTGAATGTTTTGATACAGTTATTTTTTAGTTTTCTCCCTTACAAACCTGCTTCGTAGTAAGGGAATGCCGTAGCACTTGAAATGTTATTTTTTTTTTTTATAAAAGTTGTTGAGAGTTCTTTCACTTACTTAACCGCATTTCTGTATGTCTTATTGCGTAGCGCATAATTGTGCGCTTATTTTTTAAATGTACCTTTAGTGCTTCGCAAAATTATAAAAAATTTTATTGGGTACATGCATCTGTGTACTCGTTTCTTTTCCCCTCATAAGACATGAGCCGTATGAACACAGACAAATTGGGTTGAACTGTCAAAACAAGATGGAGTTTCGACACCACTTGTAGTTGAATTCGCCTTAATTTGCCTTACCCTGCGGCCACACGATCAAGTGTTTCTTGATAATCTTTTACACAAGATATACATATGTGTAGCAGTTAGTTTTGGAAAGCCTGCTGATTATTTTTTTATTTGCTTGTTTTGTGATACGAACTGTCAAATGTTGTTTATGTTTTTTTCAACACGTGTTTAATTTCTAGCTTAGAAACTAAACAAGTTTTTTTAATCACAGTAAAAAGTGATAAAATTAGAAAGAAAATCGAAGTGATTTAGTAAATGATAACATGATTTTCGTTAAATAACGTTTTTTCTTGTTTGTTTTTTATTTGTCTTTTATCAACCCTTTGATGTTTGACAGTTCATATCACATCACAACAATAAAAAGCCGTGATGTTTGTTTTATTGTACAATTATTGTAATCTCGCGGTTACCTGCTATAAATAAATCTTGCTTTTACGTATACTGCTTGTAAAAATTTACATAAATTGAAATCTGTGACGTAGGCTGCACTCAACTTGTTAGCAATTTACTTTCAAGATGTCATCAAGAAAAAATAATCAATTTCCATACAGTGAATTTTTCTTTACAATGAACAAATTTTTCAAATAAGCTTTACTCTCATGCATATAATGAATTATTATTTTTAGGGATTTCTCTGAGATGAAAATAAGAACAAAAGAAAATTGTCTTTACGATAACAATTTTGACAGCAATCGCCCGTGTTTTGTGAACAAAAATGTCGTTTGGATGTGGCATTTTTCTTAAAAAATATGTTACTAGCATTTAATTAAGTTGAAAAAGGATATATTGATAAAAAGTTTAAGACACTTCCCAGCACTTTATCAAGTTTTTAAAAAGGCAATGCAGTTATTCTTAAAATGTCAAAGACAAGCAGCTAAGCAATAAACGCAAAAGGCTTCATTTCTGCCATTCTAATGATGCAATGCTCGAATGGATAACCGCCGAGTGCAAAAGTTTAATCCAAACTAAAATATATTTTCATAATTTTTTAATAAAATAAAAATATATAAATTCTGTATAATGAAGTGATTTTATGGTCCCATGCAGATTCGTTCGACTGTAGAACGAAAGGCAGACAATAAAGGACGGTCTGATTTCTATTAAAATGGCAATGACATCTTCATTCCTGCTCAGAGCGGCTGTCGTAGTCTGGGTTCACACTACGAAAGTTTTCTTTCAGAAAGTCTGAGTTTATGGATGAGAGACGCGAGAATAAAAGCATGTTATCTTCCCCTCTCACCAATAAACTCAGACTTTCTGAAAGAAAACTTTCATAGTGTGATCCCAGACGTACGAAATATAGTTTGAAATCACGAAATTTTTGCTAACACGAAATAAAAATTTTTTTTCGTGAATTGTTAACTGTTAACTCTCTAAAAGTTCTAAAAAAATTTTAGGCTAAATATTATTATCATATTCTCATGTGGGAATTTCCCGAAAATGTAGAGGTTCTTTGCTCGATGTACGAAACTGCAGAGGCGGAGGGCGGTTATAGCAAGTGCTCATTATTTATTTGGCAATATGCGAATTATGCTTGCAGAAATAAACGAAAACAAATCCCAAATGAAAAGAAGAAGAATGTCAGCCGAATGAAATATTTCGCTGTTTCTACGCGAAGCCTTAAAAATCTGAACCCGAACTTCGGTATGCACAGTGGAACATAATCACAAATATTTTCATGGAACCTGGAATTAATATAATTGATTATGTTGAGCGTACCCGCAAAGAGTAGAACTTTGATGGTACGTGGAGTCTAATCCAATCCCGGAAGACGCTGAAAGCTGCTATAAATATGGCCCGGACTCAAATAAATACGAGCTAAATGAACTGCATATACAGCAAAAGATTAAAATTTGTTTCAATTAAAAAATTTGTAATATTAATGTAAAAAGTAATTAAATTTGCACCAGTAAACAAACTAATAGTTTAGTTGATTAAACATTTAAAAGCCCAACTATAATATGCTTAAGTTGGTTTAAGCAAATGGGCGAATACATGTGCATCATATGAGTCAAACCATTTTGAACTTAAGGAAACTTTTTGTTAAGTTTTATGAATCTGTCATTTGCTTAAGCAAGGTGTGAAACAGATCGCACTTTCCGTACGGAATCAAATCTTTTTTGGTTTTGTTTTTGTGTTGCATATTATAGTCGGGCCTTAATTCACTTGATTAAATTTTTAATTAAAACCAAATTTTATTTTTGATTGATGCTTTATTTGAAAAGAAATTCGCGAGAATTTTTTCGGTTTAATTTTTTAGATCTGCACTATCTGAGAACTGAACTAACGAAGTTGCATTGCCATTACCAATACTGCCCTCCTAAGAAAGTGACACTTTTTTTAGTAGTTTCGTGCAGGGTAGGAAAAAATTCTTCTCGTGAGCACAATTCGATCAATTCTTTAGTTTATATTTGATCGGATTTGTGCTCGTGAGAACCATTTTTTCCTTTTAAATACAAGTCAAGGTTTTCTCGCAGTGTAGTATAAATAAGAACTTTACCCAAGCTCCACATAAAAAAATCAACTTTATTGCAAACACCTCATTTATATTCCAACCCTCTTCAAGTCAATCAATTTAACCGCATGCAATAATTTCCTTTGCTTTTATTACACTTTTATTTAATCTCATTGTTAAAAACATTGTTGTTAATGTTGTTCGTGGTGTTGGAAAACATAATTCCTGCTTTTTTTGCCACTTTCATGTTTCTCAACAATCAATCAATATCTTTTATAAGATTAATCACCTGCAATCTAAACTAAACACACATTTAATTGTTTTTCTCGGAGCTTTTGTTGTAGTAACGTCTGGATGAGTGCGTGTGTTTATGTATCTTTTTGCTAGCCTCTTTTATTTCTTACGTTATTTACGCACTCGAAGTTTTAAACATAAACGAATGTGAATTAAATGTGCGTGCTTGTATGTGTTTATATCCTAAAATGGAAGTCTAAATGTTTTGTGTTTCGAATGACTGGGAGTGTTTTCATATTTTTATGATGTGTTTATTTTAACTTACTTTTGTACAATTTAAAGATCCTTTAGCAAAGATTATTTTAATCTCCTTCTTATGAAACTTTCAAAAGAATTCCGCCTAAAAGGATTTTTTCACAAAGCAAACAAATTAAAGTAAAGTCGGTAAATGCGGGAATATCTTACATCACATTTAATTTGTATTGAACCCATAGATCTTCTACTAACGCAAAAAGGAAACGTTGTATACATTAAGTCAATGCTAAAAATTATATTTAGCACTAAGCATGATTTTTGGATGTTTGCTACGGAAAACTTTTAACAAAGTATTAACCTAAGGACAGTTTTTGATTAGGGACTTAAGAACTTTGACAGTTGATAGAGGACATATTGTTAAAGCTTAATCTTTCGAATAAGCCACTGTCATGCAGGACAGAGAACAACTCTTAGCCTTAAACTGCGGTAACACTTGGCAAATATTTGACGAAAACGTGACCAACACGCGTCTAAAATATAATGCCAATATTAATTTTGATAATTGCACCATATCTTAGAAAAAATTATTAAAACAGTTTTTTCCTTTGTTTAGTAAGTTTTAGTTTAGTAAGTTTTGTTTTGTGACAATAAGATCATGTAAGATCACAGTAACTATTTCGAAAAGAAGTGGTAACGCTTATTTGGACAAGTATTTTATAAGTGTGACCATAACTGCATACAGAATGTTCCTCCGACTTGCCAGCTTTATTGCTACCCAGCAAACAAATCACCAATATCCTGATATACTCAACATTGTGACGCCACTTAAATTCCAAAGATTTTTGTGTAGATTTATAATGCAGAAAATATTTGAGGCTTGGAGGGCTGTTCGTGAAATATTAAGCATCTTTGGAACTAGAGCAGCACTCTCAATTTAACCAAAAACAGTGGACAGAAGTCTGGAAAATGTTTGTCTGTTGCTCTGTCATTTCGAAAGTAAAATGGAAGACCGTTTATGGTATACCGTTTCTTAACAGTTTTTATACGCTTCATCCATATGTTAATACAAACTAATGTTAAGAATTTTATTAAATTATATCCTAAATTGCAAATTCTTATTAACACATAAAGTTTACGCAGATAGGCATATATCTTCCGATTCGAAGGTAGTTCTAAGCCGTTCTATTTATGAAAAGGTTGGTCTATTACAACAAAGATCACGCTATGCCCCCAGGGGCCGAGCACTTATAGTGATTTTTCACACACACAACACGAAGGTTACCGCAACTCACTTCAAATCGCTTTTGTTGTTAAAAAACATAAACAAAACACACAGTCAATAACACAATGAGTAAATTTATTTTCTTTTCCACACGTAGAAAAAAAAATATAATTGCAGGTAACCATATTCTAAGAGCAACATACTATGGTTGGATTTAAACAATGTTTACGTTTGCAGGTTAGAATATTATGATTAAATATGAATCAACAAAAAGTTTCCCGAAATCAACCATAATATGGTCAAAACTAACCATATAAAATTCAAAATTAATCATAATATGACCAAAATTTCACAGAATTTTGACAAAAGTAACCATCAGAATTAACAAAAATACACTGAAAAAATTTTCTTCACAGATCCAATGAAATTTACATTAAAATTCAACCTATGTAACCTTTCATTGGATTAATAAAATCAATGACAAAATTTTCATTGATTTTATGAATCCTCATTGAAAAAATGGATAAAATAAACGTTTGTCATTAAACTAATGCAAAATTTTCATTGATTTAATCCAATGAAAGATTACATAGGTAGAATTTTAATGTAAATTTCATTGGATCTGTGAAGAAATTTTTTTCAGTGTATGGTCAATGTTGACCATATTATGGTTAATTTGTTTGTTAAGTGTCAAATTATAATTTAATTTAATAAAACATGTATAATCAATTAAAATGCATAATTATTCAGGAAAGCAAATTTCGATCTACCAAATGTTAAAAATACAATTTGGTTTAAGGATTGATGTTTGACTAGTGACGTCAGCAGTCGTCGATGGCTGCGAGTGTAAGACGGCAAATCCATCTGAGGAGATCGAATGGTAACCTGCCGGCCAGGGTTCGAGCCCGAGCCACGTCAGGAGTGAGGGATTATCAATAACAATTTTGATTAATTTTCATGTTGTAAAATTCCTTCCTTCATAAAAATAATTATATTAAAAATTTGGATTAAAAAACCATAAATAGTTCAACACAATAACCACAATACTAATTATTTTAATTTAATTTAATTTTTAATTTCTGATGTTATTTCCCACTTTTATAAAAAATCACCTCTGGTTCACATTTTTTTTGTCCTACTAGTTTATTATACGTAAATTTACGTATTTTAATAAATAACTTACATAAGAACATTAAAAAAAATTTTGCCCCCCCCCCCTAGAGTTTATCCTGGCTACGCCCATGTATTCGTGTGTCGTCATCGGGAATATGTATGCCTGCAAGGTTTCATCCATTTGCATTGAGTATAAGGCGGTTAAATTAACGTTACAAGATTTGATTTTCCGAAGTGAAGCTAAAGAAAAGGGTTTAAAAAAAATTTTGCCCCCCCCCCCCTAGAGTTTATCCTGGCTACGCCCATGTATTTGTGTATTGTCATCGGGTATATGTATGCCTGCAAAGTTTCATCCATTTGCATTGAGTAAAAGGCGATCAAAAAAGCATTTTACCAAAAAAAATTTTAGTACGCCTTAAACCATAATTAATAACGCTATCATAACAAATTTTGACTCGTCACAGTTTATTAGGGGTATAAATAACACTGTAAAGTTTCGTGAAGATCGGTCTATAATTTACCCTCGGCCCCATATAAACCCTACTTCCGGAAAACAGTTTTGTACGCCTAAAACCATAATTAATAATGCTATCATAACAAACTTTGGCTCGTACAGTTTAATAGGACTAGAAATAAAACTGTAAAGTTTCGTAAATATCGGTGTATAACTTACCCTAGGCCCTATATAAGCCATACTACTGGAAAACAGTTTAGTACGCCTAAAACCGTAAAAAATAATGCTATCATACCACGTCACAGTTTAATAGGACTTGAAATGACACTGACATTTCGTGAAGATCGGTCTATTTCTAACCCTAGGCCCCATATAAACCCTACTTCCGGAAAAGAGTTTAGTACGCCTAAAACCATTATTAATAATGCTATCATAACAAATTTTGGCTCGTAACAGTTTAATAGGACTAGAAATAACGCTGTGAAATTTCGTAAAGATCGCTAATTAACAATGCTATCATAACAGAAATTGGTTCTCACAGTTTTTTAGGCCTAGTAGTGTATGTACATTTACTCTAGGCCCCATATAAAGCCCACTCTGGTAAAATAACTAAATACGCCTAAAACCGTAGCAGATATAGATTTTGCGCTAAACTTTCTTCCAGCTTAACTTCATATGGCCAGAAGAAATGTTATGCATTTTTGTGATATGCGGTCCATAATTTACCTTAGATCCCAATTTAGCAGCCTTCTTAAATTCTCTGCAAACGCTAAAACTAATTGCACCGCTGTTACGAATCATGATACTTTACGAATCATGCTATTTTACTCAAGCTATATAAAATTGCTAAAAAAAAAAGCATTAAACTTTCTGATTGTCGGTCAATAATTTATTATAGGTCTAAACCGCAACCAATTTTAATGCAGATGTCTGTTTTTGTAAAGATTATACTAATAAATATACATCATACAGATATTAGTCCTAAATCATTCAAACTGTCGGTGGAGGTTATCAAAGATTCGGCACAGCCGAATATAGCACTAACTTGTTCTTATTTAATTTAAGCAGTTCGATTCCCAGGTCAGTCAAGAATTAAAAATTATTTCATTTAATTTCATGTTGTAAAATTGCCTTCTTCACGCAAAGAAAAAACATGGTTGTGGTAAACATATTCTAAGAGCAACATATTATGATAAGAATTATGATTGTAGTCACCATATTAAGATTATTATTGAATCATATTATGACTAAATATACTCGTATTATGTCATCATAATATTTTTCCCTTAATCATAATATTATTCTGTTTATCATACTAAGTTAAGAAGTAATCAAATTAGTGTCATGTTAATCATAATAAGCTAAGAAATTAATCATATTGTTGTCATATTAATCATAATAAATTTAGAAGCAATCATATTATGATACAGCACCTTTCATAGCTGTCATAAAAATACAAAATAAATTAAAATATTTTTGCATCGATTTTTTATTCTGTGGCTTTTTACAATTTTTCTTAATCAATGACTGCAAACCAGCAGTCATTCAATCTACATGCAATCTGTTTCAATGCAACCTCAAAATATCAAAGCGTTTTGATGTTAATGCAATCTGGAATGATGGAAAATGAATTTAATTCACTAGATTGCGTAAATGTGTTGCATAGTGTGTACCCAGCATAAGAAACAAATCAATTAGCAAACGTTTGCGAAAGCTTTTTCTCAAAGCTTTTCAATGTCGCCCCCTTCGTTTTCTTTTCTAGCTTTAAATGTTTTAAATACTGAACGAGTTAAGCTTAAAAAAATTATTTGGCAAAATTATTCTTATTGTTTTTGTTTTTTTTTTCTGCAAAGTAGGAAACGTTTCCTGTTTCTTATTTTCGTACTCTGTAAAAAGCCATTCTACCACTTAGAATAGTGTTAGTTTTAAAGGAATAACATCTGTCTTCACCCTGCATCCTATTCCTATCGAAAAAATTGATTTTCGGTTCTTCTTTAAGTTTCTAAAAGACTATTAACACGAAGACAGTAAACAAGTTCTCGGTAACATAAATAATTGATTAATTGAGAGCGAGGTAATGGATTGGTATTAACTTTGTAAAGCTTTTAATAACATGGAAAATGTGGTTAGATAAATTAAGCCGTTTCAATTTTACGCAAATTTATTTAAAGCAAAAAAAAAAAAACGTATTTTCTTACACGAACATGGATACTTTTTGTACACGTGGGCAAATTAAAAATGATACAAAAATTTTTAAAAAAAGGTTTAAGTTCGACAAGCTTTTAGAAGGTCTTGTAAATTTGTTCTAAATTTTTAAGCAAAAAACGGAATAATTTTAAAATTCTAATCTTTTTGATTTTTTTATTAATTTTTACCCTTCAATCTCTAAATAACTTTTCAATCTCTTAATTGTAGCACTTGAACAGTCAATTTCAATTCAAAATCTGCTTGTTTAAAAGCCAGCAGAGCATAAAATAAGTATTTTATAAAAACTCCCAATTTTCTTGAATATTCTCCCCAAGAAATTTAATTAACTTTTCATGCCCTTAAGATTTATAAGTTCATCTTGTAGATTCTGTTGTTTAAATTATTTACAAACGAATGAATTTTTAATCATTTATTTCTGCCATCATCATTATTATCAATTTTATTGAATATTTTTTTTTATTATTTGCCAGAGAAATAAATTGTTGGAAAATGTTTGGGTAAATATTGAAAACAAATATTTGGTTTGAAATTTTGTTTTTGTTGATTAAATTCGTAGTGAATGTTTGAAACTTTAATGAAACTGGTAATACTCGTACAAGTACGTACTGGGTACCCTGTATATCCCAATATCATTGCTAGTTAAGTTTTGGGACTGTTCTATAACTTGTTGTAACGACACGTGCTGCAATAGTACCAGATTCGCACTATTCAAATAAATTTTTATGAAAAAAATTAAACCTGGTAAAAAACGATTAACTACTTTGTTAAAGGCACCAACAACAATACATCAAGAAAATCGTAATCGTTAATCGTCATTAGAGTTGACAAAATGTGTTTTATGCAAATTTTTGTGTTTCGTATGTTTTCAATGTAAAATGTAAAGAAAAAGTAAACATTTTTGCATTATGGCAATTTTTTTTCATGTTTAGGAAGTTAAGTTTATGTATTAGATGACTAAAACCGTAGCGGGCCACAACGTGCATTCTGCTGAAGCCTGATAAGTAAAACCTGCAACTGGAATATACAAAATCTAAGGGTGTCTAGAGTTTTTCCAAATTATAAGAAACATTTTTGTTTTGAACTTTAAAACGCTCCTCTTTTCTCAGATGTGCAACAAGTCTAAAGTAAAGACCAACTAGTTTATTTCTAACTAAATACTAGATACTTTATCGGCAGGGTACATACAAATTGTAAGACACTTGTTCGTATCTGTATGAGTACGCGTTAGAAGTACATAAAACATCAAAATAAATTATTCTTTTATTATCGGTTCATTTACAAAGTTAATAATTTATTATATTTAATAAAAAAGTTTTTGAGTTTAATAGAACTTTCTTTTGTTTAATTAGATAGCAAATTAAGATAAATTCTCTTTAAACTTAATTATAAAAAATATGATATATAATTGTCGAATTTAAATAACTGTGCGCATCCCGTTTATTACCAAAAGTAAACCGAAAAGTTTTATGTGCGTTTGCGGGTTAAAAATGGCTAATATCCGTAGTTTTTTATCTTTTAGGTGCTTCGTATTTTTTTATCAACTATAAAATTAACTCTTGTTGAAATGTTAGCAGCGTATGTATTAGGAACTTTTCTTAAAATTCGATCGTTAAGCGGGTGAAGGGAGGGTCGGGGTAAGTGGAATATGGGTAAAACAGACACTTTAATTTAAGCCGTGTTTCCACTAGCAAGTCACTTGCGGAAGAACTTCTGCAAGTATTTGCTGAAGTGTTTCCACTCAAACCGAAACTTGCGGGAAGTCTGCTTCCAAAAGTAGTTTGCAGAAGTTATAGAATTTGTTGCAAGAAATTGCAAACGTGTTTCCACACAATGTGTGTACAGCTTGCAGTAGTTTGCTTTCTTTACGAATGACAGTATAAAAATATTTTTTAATTTTATTCTTATTTATTTATTTATTTAATTTATTCGTCTATGGAATTAATCCTTACAGACTATTTATACAACACAAATGTTAATAACTCACATAAAATAATTAATTATGAATTTAAAAAAATTATTATTTTACTTTTAGTTATATTAGTATTTAAAGAAAAATCTATAAATCTAAACAGTTCATTAAATTGAATACACATTCTCCTGAGAGGGTCAGCGTTTGCATAATTAGCTCTAAAAAACTGAACGGATAATGGTGAGAAGTAACGTGTTGGTCGTTGAGGAATGTTGAACGAAATATTGTTGATCAGAAAACCAGAGCAAACATCACCGTTAATAATATTCAATAGAAACGAGACATTTAACATAGATCGTCGGCTTTTTAAGGTTGGCAGCTTAACAAGGGCGAGCCTGCTGGTATATGATGGAAGACTTAATAGGTTGAAATTTAAACTTCGAAGACAGAACAACAGGAATTGCTTTTGAACAGATTCTATCCTGTCGATATAAGTTTGGTACATAGGGTCCCAAATTATGGAAGCATACTCCAAAATAGGTCTCACAAGTGATGTGTATAAGGTTTTAGTTACATAAGGGTCATTGAACTCTTTAGCCCACCGTTTTATAAAACCAAGTACTCCTCTGGCTTTGTTTACCATAATTGTTATATGATTAATGAAACTTAGTTTAGGATCCAATAAAACACCAAGATCTAAAAAGCTATCCACTTTTTCTAGTTGATAATTGCCCAGCATATAATTTACAGATATCGGTCGCTTTCGGACAAAACGCATATATTTGCACTTTTTTAGATTCAGCTCCATTAAATTTGAATTACACCATTTGTAAAACGAATCCAAGTCATTTTGAAGTAAAACATGGTTGGAGTATTCACTAATACTCAAGAAAATTTTCACATCATCAGCATACATTAAAATACTTGAAAACTGAATAACTTGTGGTAAATCGTTTATAAACAAGGAAAATAAAAGCGGTCCAAGGTGGCTGCCCTGTGGTACCCCGGATGATACGCTTATATTTTTTGAAGATTCATTGTTGAAAAGTACGCTTTGCTTTCTATTTGTTAAATATGAGTTAATCCACATTAAGCTAACATTAGCAAATCCCATCAAGTGTAATTTCTTTATAAGAAGTTTGTGATTGACTTTATCAAAAGCTTTGCTGAAGTCTGTATAAACTACATCTGTTTGTTTTCTTTGAAGAAACCCGCGATTGACTATTGTAGTAAGTTGTAATAAATTTGTTGAAGTTGAACATCTTTTTTGAAAACCGTGTTGGAAGGGAGAAATTAAAGTGTTGACTTGATGACATAGGTGATCCGTTATAAGTTTTTCAAAAAATTTTGGTATAATACTTAATTTGGCAATACCTCGATAATTTGTAATGTCGGACTTGTTTCCAGATTTAAATAGCGGAATAATGAAGAAATCTTTCCATTTATTTGGAAAATACCCATATTTTATTGATGTATTAAACATAAGTGTTAATGGAATAGCTAAAACGTCTGCATATTTAATTAAGATAAAACTAGGAATTTTATCAGGACCACTTTTGTAGGAAAATTTAAGCTTTCTTAATCCATGAGCAACTGTAGAAACATCCAGCAATGGAATATTAATTGTTTGATTAGCGGTAAGTGTATATGGATAACTGTTTGAATCATCAAAAATTGCATCCGAATATGTAGTTGAGAAAAAGTTTGCAAACAAATTACTTATAACAGCATCATCACTGGATTCATTATGCTGAAATTTCATTATAGCCGGAAAGCCAGTTGTTTTCCTCTTAGAGTTAACAAATTTTTAAAATGATGTTGGATTATGTTTAAAGCTATTTTTCATTTTGATTAAATAATTTGAGTAACATGATTTATTCAGAGTAATATATTCAGCGCGACTAATACAGTATTTCCTATGATCAAGAAGAGAACCAGATTGTTTGTACTTTTTGAAATCTTTATTTTTTTTATTTTTAACTTTAGCCAGTTGCTTGTTGTTCCAAGGAGGCCCGGATAGTACTTTGGTAATTCGTTTCGGAATACATAATTCCATAATTGAATACATCGTGTTGTAGAAGGCATCAGTCATATGATCAATAGCAGCAGTTGTGTTTGAGGGACAAGTTAATATGTTATCCCAGTTCGTACTATTTAGAAGTTCATTTAACATTAAGTAGTTTGATTGCGTGAAACAATAACATTTATCATTATTTGTATGAGATTTATTAACAAGTCCAGATGGAACGGATATATTAATTTCAATGGTAGGATGATATCGGTCTTCAGGAGTAGAAATTGGGTTTGTTCGGTTTATGTAACACTCCTCAGTTTCGTTGGCAAATATTAAATCTAATAATTTAAAATTATTATTAAGTATACCATTAATTTGAAAAAGACTCATATCATGTAAAATATTGAAAAGCTCATCACACTTATTATTTGATTTAGACGGAACAAAATATTTATCATCAGGTAAGAATTTCCAGGCTATTGAAGGTAAATTGAAATCACCAAGAACAATAACTAAGTCATCCGGATTAGCATCGCGAAGAACAAATTTAATAGCTTCGCCATGTGTATCATATAAAGACTGAGGGGATGATGGAGGGATATAAGAACAAGTGATAAATATTTTTTTGCATTTTAGTTTGATTAATACTGCGATAAATTCGATGTTGGGTGAAGAATCAATTAATAACAACTCAGATGGTAAAATACTGGAGACCGCAATAAGAACACCGCCACCATTCGTTAAGGTACCACCATCAAACAATTTTCCATATGCAGAAATACGCTCAGATAGTTTTGCAGCTTCCTCTTGCATATCCAAGAATTTATTTTTAGTATCCTGGAAAAAGCGGTAAAAACTAACACCAATTTTTCTACAGTCGTTGCAACACCAATGTAGCCCTTTATTATTGTTGATAGAATCAGCAACAAGCCCAGAAAGACCACTACATTTAAGATGACAAAACTCGTGACACAACCAACAAACAATTATTCTTTCCCCGTCACCTTTAATCGTACAATTTTTCATCAAACATGCCATTATTAATTTATTAATATTATTTGGTTTTTATTTATATTATTTATTAAAATTTAAATTTTTAAACTGAAACTTTATTTTTTTTTAAAAGTCTTTTAAGACGTGTCCCATAATTAAGGACAACTTACTTGTTTTTCAATTACCAAATGTCTTTTTTCACTACTCCAAACGAATTTATTTTTGTCAATTTTTATAAATTTTGAAAAAAACTAAAAAAAATAATTAAAACAAAACTGAAAACAGAAGAAAATACCACAAACTGTTTACTCACGCATACCCGACTTCTTCTGCAAGTCTTCAAAACACTTGTAGTTCACAGCAAGTCGTTCAAGTTACTTCCAGCAAGCAACAAACACGTGTTTCCACATAATTGCTGCAAGTTACTTCTGCAAGCCGTGGCTTCTAATACGTGTTTACACGACAAAAACTTCTGGAAGCAACTTCCGCAAGAAAACTTGGTAATGGACACACGGCTTTATATTCTGATAAATGTAGTATAGAGAAAAACCTGTTCCCTTCCAAAAACGATTCCTTATTAATGGGTACTAAGGAGTTTAAAAATAAATCAAAAGGAGTTTGGTTTTTCTCTATAAATTTTATATTTAAATATAAACCCTTTTAGGAATCAGCTTCAAGAGCAATAAAACCGCATATGAGCTCATTTTTCGATGATACCCTTGTTGTGGTATTCTACCGATATATATGTTCCCATCGATCCTATAAGGAGCATAGGGCCTCGCGCTAGTTTTATACGTACTTCTGCATATATAAGGTGGTGATCGGTTGCCTTATCGGCGCCATCCAAAAGGGACCATCGCCACTTGCTACTTATTGTTACGTGGTCGATGTGATTCTCCTTTCTTTGGTCAGGAAATACTCAGGTTACCTTGTGTATCCTTTTGTGCGGAAATACGGACCCCCTACAACTAAGTTGTTGGATGCACACATTTCCAAAAAGAGTTCGCCATTTTCAGTCTTACGTCCACGCTTATGAGTGCTCATGGATGATTTTAAGTTGATGTTTTCAGGCCCAATCTGGGCGTTGAAATCCCCCATCAGGACTAGTATGTCACCGCGATTGCTTTCGCTTATTGCCTTGTCAAGGATGTTGTAAAACTCTTCCTTGCTAGCGCGTTCAGCAGCATCTGTCGGGGCGTAGCACTAGATACAAGTAAGATTTCGTGCGCGGGTGCGGAACCTGACAGATATTACTCTGTCAGACAACGGTTTCGAAGTACTTGCCAAGCAGCATTAAAATTAGAATTGCTGAGTAAATTATGTCGCTTTAAACACATTTCGCTATATAAGCTGCAAATCATGTATGTAGGTTAGACCGTCTCACCTTTCATTTTTTTCTTCGAAATTTCTTCATGAACATCGATTTTTTTAATCTACTCTAAAAACCAAGAATTTTGGTGTATAACACTTAAATATTGATGAACGGGAAGTGGTCTCTCAAACCGTTTTTTCGTTTTTCTAGGCAAAATGCCTTTTTTCAAAAAATGAATAAATATTGCTTTAGTAATTTGCCTCTAACCAAGTAGTTCTTAACGATTTTGAACCTAATTACATGCTAATTGAAATTTATCTAAATGTTTCTTAAAGCAAGATTGCCATTTTGTTCGATGGTTTTTTATTCATAGCATTACAAATTCAGATTTTCCAATACGAACTTATATTTTTTTTTAATTTTTGCTTACCTTTTCTTATATAAAAATTGAACGAGGCAAAATTTATATATTCTGTGAATGCAGTATGGTAGAAAATGTTAAAATAAAGATTTTGGTGTACATAACAATAGCATTATGATAAGAATAACTGCAGTTTTAGTTGAATTGATGAAATGACTAAAGTTGTTTATTTGTAAATATGCTTCAATTTTATAAATATTTACATTAGAATAAAGTAAGAAGAGATTGATGTTGGTTTTTTATTTTTCAAATTTGCTAAAATTGTACTTTTGTTGGAGTTTGGATGCGCTTTGTGAAAATGCTCGATGACTTGAATCAAATCATTTTGCTCACTGTTTTCCATCACTAGTGTGTTGTTGTTTGAATAAAGTCATAATTGATTTCAATAATATCGAAACACATTTTTGTGTTCTCTGACACCAGTTCAACGATTTTGAGGTTGGCTTCTTTGAAAAAACACTTATAACGACACAAATTTTGCTGGTTCCTTGGACTATTTTTAAGCGGATGCCATTTCGCGTCTTTAGTGAATTTCTTGGATCAAAAAAAGATAAGCCAATCGCCATTTCACTTAAATACCATAAGTGGCGTGATATTATTTCCAAAGCAGCATCCGCCACAGAAAAAATTATTTTCCTATATTGCTGGATTTGGTGTATCAAAAAAAATATCGTTTGAAGCGTTAAATTTTGACGAGAAAAATATTGACCTCAGTGAGACCACGCAACTCATCAGCTAAATTAAAAAAAAAAAAAAATAAAAGCTTTAATTTTATTTTCAATGCTTTGATGCACCTTAAAAAATAATTAGTTTTATAATTTTCTGATTTCTTTTTGAGCAATAAATGGTTGTTTTTAAAATGATTGATGAGTATTTTTCATCCAATTTTTAAATCTTTATAAACATATGTATGCATGTATATAGTTTTTGATTCTATTTTAAGTAATTTTTTAATCGTCATGTTTTAATTTTTTCTCCGATTAAAGCAGCACCAAAGCCAAACAAAAGTAATCGGGTTTCGGAAAGCAAAGAAAAGATGAAACCATTCGCAATTTGATTTATTTTCAGTGATTGACTAAAATTTTTTGGGCTTCTATTTTAGCCAATCTTTTTATTTCTTTGGCAATGAAGTATATATCAATAGCTCAACTGATAAATCAGTTTTGAATCATCAAAAGTGATCTGCGAAGATACATTATCACCCAAATGCTAGCTTTGAACCACTTTAAATAAAATGTATATTAATTAATACAAATGGTTTTATTTTTATTGAAAATTGAAGGGGTTTTATAGAGACAACTATTGTATTACTATTTTATTTATTTTAGATATTTCTTTCGTGCAGTGAACAGGACCACTTCTAGAAATAAAGTTGTCACCAAATTCATTTTGCAATAAATCGATTGTTAAGCGCGCTTAATGGCAAGTTTCGCCGCGCCGCGCCGTCTTGTTGGATCCAAATGTGATTGATGTTTAGCTCATTGATTTTTGGAAACAAAAATTCAGTCAGTATGGCCATACACCGTAAAACACCACAAACAGTAAATTCTAATGGATGCAATGGTCGCCAACGGCTTGAGGATTGTCTTCGCTTCGATTACGGCAATTTTGCTAATTGATGTATCCATTTAACCAGAAATGAGCTTTGTAAAATGGACGAATTGCTCTTTGAACTTCGCGAACAGATTAATTTTTTCAAAGTAAATTCCCACAATTTGGAAGAGTTGTTCTAGCGTTAAACGATTCATGATGACTTGCCAAAACTTATTGAGCTGTGTCCACACTGTTGCACATTCTCAGCTGCCAAGCCATTATCGATATTGAAAGCTCCCATGCAGCTAAAAAAAAACCCGATTTATAACAACATAGTTTTCATCTTTTCTGGGGTCTTCGGAAAACCCATTTCAACAGACATATGGAGAGACTGAAAGACGAAGAACATCTTTAATTCAACTTCGCTTTTCATACAAACCTACAATATATATTCTTTAAAGGGTTTTAGATCAATTTTGAAGAAATTACAAAAGGAATGACAATCTCATATATACCCTTTCCACCGGTGGTGAAGGGTATAATAAGTGAATGGAATAATTTTGTAAATGTTAGCATTAATAATTTAAAAATCAAATAAAACAACAAATTCTTTTTTAATTTGTTGAAATATTTCGCAAAATTGTGGGCAAAAAGTCTAGAAATTGTATTAAAATCAAACCAGCTTTTTTATTACAAACTTTTTTCTTGAAAAATGTGGATAATTTATAATCTAATATTTTTTTTCCTTTGCTTACGATTAATTTCTATATCAAAACACACACGCACAATATCTATCTTAAGCTTGTTGAACTTAATCAACAATATTAAATGCATGTGTTAGTGCATTCTTTGGAATTTGTTTAAGTAAGTGGACGCAAAACATGTTGCATACATTTGAGGTTGTTTCCTTAGTTAATTATCAACACAATAAGAACTTAATTATACCTATACAATCTCAAATGAAAAGGTTTCAGCTTAACAGTACATTAAGGGACGAAATAATCGTAAACTATGTAATAAGAAAATTTTAGTTATAATGGAGTTTTCTTTTCTGACAATCAGTGTGGTTGAGAATCAGTGTGGTTAACACTGATTGGCAACCACACAAATTGAATGAAGAAAATTTCTTCGCTGTCGCTGATTACACTGTGACACTTTGAAACTTTTTTTAAGACAAGCGGGGCACCTGGCGTTTTAACCTAATTCGAGTACGCTGAATCCAGTGGTGCTAACCGTTTTTTCTAGGTTAGCTCTTGTTTTCGAGATATATTGTTATTTCGAAAATGGGGTAGGTTGCGCAACATATATTCGCGTTTATGGAATAAACTTAGTTTTTGTAAAAAGCCGCGGACCAAACGGCTACTATAAATGGCTAGCGCTATAGAGGCATGCTCAACGACTTTCTCCTACATCAACTGGACGAATTGGGACTAGAAAACATGTGGTTTCAGCAGGATGGAGAAACGGCGTATAAGTTTAGACCAGTTTATTTTTTATTATTTAACTCTCTTCTGTAGTAAAATTATCAAAACTGTCTATATCAGATGAAATAGTATCTAATAGATGTAGATGTTGTGAAACGCACAACAAAGATTCTTTGGAGCGTAATGCAGATCTCTAGCACCAAGAATGCATCTTCATCTTTTTTTGAGGACACCATTGGTTCTTTCAATGACATTGCGGCACTTCGAATCAATTTCATTAAATTTCATTTCGGTCAGGAGTTCTGTGAGGAGCCAGAATCCACGGTTCCAGGGGTATCCTGCGTCGCCTAGGTATAATAATATTGTTATATACTTACAACGTTTCCGGCAACTCAAGGGGGTTTGCGTTATCACGCAACTCTCTCCTAGAAACCCTTTGCTCGTTTTTTTAATGCTGCTGATTTTCTGCTTCTTCAGCTACCATCCGAAATCTACACTAAACATTATTTTTTTATTAAAAATTATTTTATTTTTATTTTTTTAAGTCATCACAACATATTTTTCACTTATTCGCTTGTTTTTTGCGAAATTTTTACAAGTTTTTAGTCAACACAACACAGCTGACAGCGAAAATTCGAAATTCCCTTTCCCATAATACTATTCTCCCCGTCTGTGTAGAAAAGGGGAATTTTATTCCCGGGAAAAACTAATTCCCCGGGAGCTCATTTCCACGGGAATGTTTATAATTGGGCTGTTAGTCATTTATTGATTTGTTTATTGTTTCCTAGTCTTTTGGGAAAATACTTTTTTGAACAGTTAAGACCCTCTTTATAACGTGTGAAATTTTTAACATTTCAGCTAAGGCGGTTTGAGAGTGCAGTTTTGGGGCGCTAAATTTTTTATCCATTACCCCCTTCAGGAGCATAAGGCTTCCACAAGGCATTGCTATCTTACACCATTTTTTGCAATTGTTTTCGCTCTTTCTACATCTTAGGGGCATCGATCCATTCATTATTGTTATTTTTGCCTTGTATCAGTTTCGTTAATCGGTTGTTGTGCTAGCGAAGTAGATGATTGGTCTTGTGTGAGGGTGGTCAGGGGGCTTCACATAATTCTGTAAAACTCGAAAACCATGATGAACAGTTTTCGAACTTTGCGGTGGTTGGTTTTGTAGGCAAGCGCTTTAACTATTGCGCCATGCCGCAAAAAAAAAATAATTTAACAAATATCCTGTTTCAAATTAATCTGAAAACTCAAGCCAATGTTAAGATTTCAAAAAGATTTTCTTTCGAATTTGAAATCTATTAATAAGACCATCGTACTTTAATCTTTGAACTTTATATTTGTTGGCATCATATTATTTAAATTTAACATATTAATTTACAAAATTATGCCACAGTTTTATCTGCCACTGTTTTTTGTTAATATTCACTCGTGATATTTAAAATTCTATGTATAAATTTTAGAAATGCTGAACGTAAATAAACTGAAACTGCAGATATTTTCAAGTAATTCACATGAAATTTTGGTTATAAACTATGAGAATTTCACCTACAAAATGTTTCGACAAACTTAACATTTAATGAAATTAAATCTATTTACCACTAAAATAATTTTGTATGCATTAAAGTTTAATGAATTACACTTAAATTATAAATTAATTTAATATTTACGCATATATTTTTTTTATTTATTTCGCATCCTTCTTTCTTTGTTAAGTAGGAAGGAGGCACTTAGAAATAAAGCCATTGAGAATGAATACGAAAAAGGAAACGGGCTTAGTATTCCATACACTTTCACCACTTTACACAGTTATTGACAGGAAGACTGCCTTACTGGATAACTAGCAGCAGGAGTATCAATTGCTTTTTAGACAAATGCTAAAAAATTCAGTTGGTAGCAGTTGCGTATTTGTATGTGTGTGTGTGTGTTTTTTAGGTAAAGTGTGTTGTTTGGTTGAAGGATAAAAGGAAGGCTCTATTGTAAATAGATTGTCTAGTGTCTATGAAAACATGTTGAGAATATAAATTGAAGTGATAATCTTTAAATAATTCCCCTAAAATGTAGCGTTTGCTTTGGCCAGCATCTATAAAAAAGAAAAAGCGTTTAAAATCAAAATCTCTTTTTTAAAAGAGAAAAAGCTTAAAATTTTTCTGAGAACAAAAATAAAAAAAACTTGAGAGTTGTTTTTTTTTTGGAAAGTAATAAAAAAATACGAAAATCTTGTATAGAGTATTGCAAAAACTGAAGTAAATTTTTCAAAATCCTAGACCAGAAAACGAAAGAGAGTTTTTAACAGCTGTAAAGTGGAGACTTTGCTCTCTCTCTCTTTCTCTCTACACGTTTGTTTTATTTTTCAGGTTACAAACAACGCATGACTTTTAAAACCCTTGTATAGAGCTAAACATGCTTTTTAAAGAGCGAAACTAACCCCTGATTTAAATGTTAGAGCTTTTTTTTTGGCTTGCTCGCAAAAAAATCTTACCGGAAGATACTATTTATGCTGGTCTTGTTGTAATAAAATTCATGGTCTATCTTGCACAGCCATGTTAGATTTCAAAATTCAGTTCATCTCGAACGTGCGACGCGTTAAGTTTATTAATTCAATTCGTAACGTATCAAAGTGTTGAAAGGAAAATCTGAAAAAATAAAAATTAAAAAAAAAATTCAAGTTACACAAAAAAAAAAATCAAATTAAATCAGAATTTAAATCTATGAAATTATTAAGAAATCTTTAAAATTTAAAATAAACTAAAAGAAAAAAAATTTTTAAACAAAAAAAAAAAAAAAAAAAAAAATAAATAAAAAAAATCTAAAAAAAAGAGAAAAATATTTTTGAGGCAAAACAAGTTAAAGTAATTGAATTCAAATTGTTATTTTGTGTATGTGTCTGTGACAATTTTTTAGGGTTTTTTTCTTCTTGATATCATTAAACCCTCTTCTCTAGAACAGAGTGTCTGTAATAAGATTTAACCGTTATATATACATACTTATGTATATCCACACTCATACATTTTGATAGAAAAATACATAGACATATATAAAATATACATTATTTTGTGTTTCTTTATACTCAAATAAATCGCAGGAGTAAGATAAAATATAGATTTAAGCTGTATCCAACAGCTGCGAAAATATTTAAACAAAAAAAAGAAGAAACCCAAAAAAAGTATTATTGCGGTTCATAAGAAATTTCTGAGGATAACAGCCACCAACATTAAATACAACAACCAAAAGGTATGTTTGTTTGGCTTGGTTTTAGATACTTTTTGGAATATTTTATGAATAAATATTTTTTTTTCTTTTTGGGTTTAATTTATTCTATCTAGCATTTTGCTTAAGTTTTTTTTTGACACCCTTGTGTGTTGACATTTTTTTAACGGAAAATATTATTAAATTAATTTTTTGTTATTAATCTAATCAATTTTTTTTGTTCATTTTTCTTGTTTCTACATGTTTTTTTTTTTTTTTTTTTTTTTTTTGTTGTTGTTTATCTTCTGACAATAAATATTTCCATGTAATCCCTTGAAAATGCTATTTATTTTGATTAATGGCATTGATGACATTTTACGTCGTAGATTGATTTGATTAAATTATTCTTTTAAACAACACACATGTAGGCAAGTTGAGATAAAAATGAGTAAATTTTGGAATTAATTTTATTGCGATTTGTAAAGAATTCTTATTTAACTGAAAAACAAATTATGGCTTATAAATACAGAAAATATTGTACGATGTACATTAAAAAGATGGTGTGAAATAACGACATTTTTTTCATACAATATAAGAAAATTTATAAAATGTTAGAATTTCAATTTAATATAGTAAACGAAAAATGTCGAATTACATATGGGGGATTTCATGTCAAGTGACCCAATTTTTAAATTGATATCTTCCGATTTGGATGAAAGTTGCGCCAAGGTTAGTCCTATTGGATACTTAGACACAAATTTTCAACAAGATCGGTCAAACAGTTTCTGAGTTAGAGGGGGTCAAAGTTTGACATTTTGGCAAGACAGTGCCCATGTGTTTTCGATTGAAATGTGTGAAATGAAACAAAAATGCCATAAATTGGAACAAACAGCTGTTTTTCTCACTTAACTGTGTCTGTAACTTTTTTTTTGGCGAGTACAAGCTGTCACGTAAGGAAATTACTAGCCAATTTACAGAAAAAGTGTGTCTGTAACATTTTGGTGAGAAAAGTTCCCGCTTTGAACTGTCAAATAAACTCACGAATAAAAATGGGGCGAGAAAAAATTTTAACACAAAAAAACCATTAAAAATGCAAAATGCAAAGAATAATAATATTTTATTCTTGGCACATTTTTCATTGTTTTATTATTTTGCTTTTAATATTTTTATAAAATATACGAATTTTTTCAAAACTCGTTTGCAAACAACAAACATTAAAGTCGCACTTTACACAATTTGGTATAGCCGACGGTTGTGTTTTCGCCGCCGTCGTTGAAAAATTTTCAATTTAAAGTAAATTTTGGTCGCCGTCAACGATATGTGTTACTGGCGTTCTGAACGTTTGCAATGTCACATCGACTTCGAGTGCAATATTATGACATTTATAACGTAACGACGTAATCTATTTTGATAGTTTTCGACATGAGTTACAGACACACATTTTTCTCACTTTTCGAGAAACGATGGAATATTTTGTTTCACATCTTTTCGATGCAAGAAGTTCTCACTAAAGTTACAGAACATGGGTACAGGTGTTCTTTCTCATCCATCCCAATAAAAAATTAAGCTTCCAACGAAGCAGGTTTGTAAGGGAGAAACATAAAAGTTTCGCTTACCATTGGGCTTACGGAAGACATGAATTTTATATGGCGAGTTCCCACTTTGAAGCAATACATTTTTGACACATAAAGCGCATTATTCAGCGCACATAAAAATTGTTGGATGTAACGATCAGCTTTACACACAAAATGTTTTGATACAGTAATTTTTTAGTATTCTCCCTAACAAACCTGCTTCGTGGTAAGGGAACGCCGTAGCACTTGAAATGTTATTTTTTTTTAATAAAAGTTGTTGAGAGTTCTTTCACTTACTTTACTGCATTCGCAAAATGATGGAATTTTTTATTGGGATGTTACTTATTACCTATTGGTGTCAGCAAAATTTGTCCCAAGTAGCTTCGATATTTGATCCATCTTTTGAAAAAAAATTTTTTTTTTAAATTTAATAGTTTTTTTTTATCCGGTTTTTTTTTTTTTTGTTTAAAAGAAAGCTTCCCAATAAAAAATGGAGCTTCCAACGAAGCAGGTTTGTAAGGGAGAAACATAAAAGTTTCGCTTACCATTGGGCTTACGGAAGACATGAATTTTATATGGCGAGTTCCCACTTTGAAGCAATACATTTTTGACACATAAAGCGCATTATTCAGCGCACATAAAAATTGTTGGATGTAACGATCAGCTTTACAAACAAAATGTTTTAATACAGTAATTTTTTAGTATTCTCCCTAACAAACCTGCTTCGTGGTAAGGGAACGCCGTAGCACTTGAAATGTTATTTTTTTTTAATAAAAGCTGTTGAGAGTTCTTTCACTTACTTTACTGCATTCGCAAAATGATGAAATTTTTTATTGGGATGTTACTTATTACCTATTGGTGTTAGCAAAATTTGTCCCAAGTAGCTTCGATATTTGATCCATCTTTTGAAAAAATTTTTTTTTTTTTTAAATGTAATAGTTTTTTTTTATCCGGTTTTTTTTTTTTGTTTAAAAGAAAGCTTCCCAATAAAAAATGGAGCTTCCAACGAAGCAGGTTTGTAAGGGAGAAACATAAAAGTTTCGCTTACCATTGGGCTTACGGAAGACATGAATTTTATATGGCGAGTTCCCACTTTGAAGCAATACATTTTTGACACAAAAAGCGCATTATTCTGCGCACATAAAAATTGCTAGATGTAACGATCAGCTTTACACACTGAATGTTTTGATACTGTTATTTTTAAGTATTCTCCCTTACAAACCTGCTTCGTGGTAAGGGAATGCCGTAGCACTTGAAATGTTATTTTTTTTTAATAAAAGTTGTGGAGAGTTCTTTCACTTACTTTACTGCATTTCTGTATGTCTTATTGCGTAGCGCATATTTGTGCGCTTATTTTTTTAAATGTACCTTTAGTGCTTCGCTACTGGGTTATGACTTCTTCTTAAAGCAGTTTTAGTCGCTTTTTGGGATGCAAATTTCATCCAAATCGGAAGATATCGATTAAAAAATTGGTTCACTTGACATGAAATCCCCCATATGTAGTTTACGAAACATTAGACTACGACGGATTTCGTTTGGCAGAATTTCAAAAGGTAAGAGTAAGATTTTTGTGAATTGTGCGAAACTTATGTAAATAACACTGGTCACAAAGTTTCAACAAAGTCGTGGCAAAATGAATCTGTTACTTAATTATGAAATGTAAAATTGTCCGCCGTATCCGAATATGACGTCAGAATGGTAGAACTGTTTTCGAGATATTCCAAAATAACCGTTATTTGCTTTTTTAAAAAAGATAATGTCACTTTAAAAAAAGTCTCTTCGATACTATTTAATGATTTTTTTTTTTTATTGAAAGATAGTCAAAGTAATTTTTGGTAATAGAAAATTTTCAATTAACAAGATTAAGTTTGTCGTAATTAATTCCCAATTTGTATTCTAGATAAAAACACTAAAATTTATTGTTGAAGGGATAAGCTATCCCTATGCGCATTTCATTGGTTAATTAGGCCAGGGGTCTAATCACCGAATTCGATACTATTGTGTCGAATAAACTATTGATTTTTTTTGCATACGATAGACACTGGCGTATCGAATGAAAACTCGATAAATGTAATGTCGAGTTAATCGATGTCGAACGCTATTATTTCAAATTCAATACATTTCATTCGATATCGCGTTTCAAGATACCAAAATAAATAATTTCGATGAATTTTGCTCGATATCGTATGCGGTGATTAGACCCCAGATCATCAGGAAACTTCAGCCAAAGATTCAAGAAAAACTAAAATATGAAGCTAATAAAACTGTTAAGCGAATAAGAATTATAAGCACCAGTTTTACTTGCTACAATATCAAAGCTAAAACCAAAACAACAACAATAGCAATAAACAGTGAGTTTATTTCTTCTTACATTCCCCACTTTTTTGGTTGGTTGGAATCAGAGATCAGCAATGAATCGCTTTTTCGCTACTCATACTGACTCATGCAATTGTAAGTATAAGTGCGTAGAAATCATTTAAACTAAACTACTCTGATTCACTCATACTCACAAGAGAAATATTTATGAGTGCGACGTCGACATT
The DNA here is from genome assembly GCA_930367215.1 of Pollenia angustigena. Classification (NCBI taxonomy): domain Eukaryota; kingdom Metazoa; phylum Arthropoda; class Insecta; order Diptera; family Polleniidae; genus Pollenia; species Pollenia angustigena. The sequence goes on along the minus strand of OV884058.1, from coordinate 185,350,202 downwards.
ATACGCATACTCATAAATGACCTCAGCTTGATTTATAATTTCAAAAAAATACTTATAATACTCACAATGATTCAAATCATTTAGCTCATCCATTTACCGTTTTAACACAACAGAGAAAACACACAACTTAATAATCAGCGCTGCCAGATAAATTTGCCGAAAAATCGTCTACTTCATACATGTTCTTTAGTAAACTGTAATTGCCAAATCGTCACTTTGCTATTTCGGGGACAAATCTGGCAGCCTCGCATTTTGCTTCGCCTATACACATTGACTTGAGTAGATTCTAAATCAAACACTACAAATGTTGGTAAATATGAGTACGATGAATAAAATGAAACTTTTGAGTGAATATGAGTTTGAATCACATTGGAATAAGTATGAGTGCGTATAAGTACAAGAATTTATGAGTCATGATTTAGCTCTACTCATTTTTTCACTACTCATTGCTGATCTCTGGTTGGAATTCTTCCAACAATAATTGTTGTTGCAGTTGTAAAGATAATAAAATTACTGAGTCAACCACGAGTCGTTTTTAAAAACTCTTCAAATTTCACAAAAATTTTAATGATATTTTGCAATTAACCGCGTTTCAACTTATGATTTTTTAAACCAAACAGTAAAATTTTTTAAAGTTTTATAATTTACGATAACTTATATTATTATAAACATTTTGTGCTCAATAGGAACCAGATCGGTACAAAATTGACAATGTTACAGAAGATTAATTGAATTAACCTACTTTTCAGTTTTTATCAAATCAATAAAAAAAAAGAAAAAAAAAAACAACAAGCAAATGTACAAAGGTAAATGTTAGTAACAATAAATATAAAAAATTTTACTTAAAACTGTTGAATTGCTTTGCCAGTTGTGATTACTTTCTGCCTCCCGCACAAGAAACCAGCAATAGTCGCCCAATATCGCCTTATCACACGCCCCTTGACACCGTTATTCCATTTCTTGTATTTGTTGGGGAAAACGCTCGCCATGCTCACTTGGGCTATAACTTTTTCACACTTTTTGCGAATAGAACATTAGAACATTAAAAGTTATCAATAAAAAATATGATAATTTTTTTGGATTGTTAAAAAAAGTTCACGCAGGGATCGGGTTGAAGTTTGAAAACAACCATTTTTATCTCACGGAAATTTTAAAAAATATACACGTGATATTTGTATATATTCCCATACGTATCACTTAAATGCTATTTTGGGATTTATTCACTGCTTTAGATTTAAAAATTATCTTTCGGTTTACAACTCATCGCGGTTCAAAATTTCTTGGAAGGTTTTAGAAATTTGCTTCCCTGCGTGATGGTTTTTTTTCGCAAAACGACGGAAGACAGGTGTTTTCATTACTAAAACATACTTGGCCAATGCTTGGTACTATGCCAAAAATTTGGTTGTAGACCTAATGCTCACTTTTATCGCCCAGGCTATTTTAAAAGAAATTTAAGAGCAGAAGTTGTATTATTAAAGAGATATTTACTCCTTTTTTAAGTTATATGTATATACCATGGTTAAATAAGCAGGTGGCATCGTTACGGCAACAAAAATGGAAATTATATCACCGTTTACGTCAAAAAAAAACTTTAAACAAAAATCAAAGCGTGCCGCTGAACGTGATGAAATAAATAAATTTTTAGCCAAATATGATCAATATCTTATTTATTTTAATTAAAAATTATCAAAATCATTAATATAATACAATAATCAAAGCACAAAACGTGGACTTTTTGTAAACATAAACAAAACTTTGACATAAACCTAGACAAACAATGCAAAAGCAAAAAATCGTCACCTGGCGTAGTGCTGCCACCTGTTTATTTCACCATGATATATACAAATTAATGTTAATCTAAAAAATAAAAAATAGTGTTAAAAACTGAACCAATTTGCTCATAGTTTTTTCACAAATCATGAATGATGCCTTCAAAATTTGGGCTCCTGAAATTATGCAGTAAGCTTGATACAACCAAACCAAATGACTTTGACTCATGTTCAGACAAAATCGAATTAAAATTTGGAATCTTTCAGTAGTTTTGTTATTCATGGTCCCACAAAAACACCTTCCTTAATTTTTACATCTGATACGTTGGCAAAAAAGTTTTTGAGGTATTAAAATGTGACACAGTTTTCTCTATTTAGCAAAGCTTTGACGAAATTTTTGTAATGTAATGGTGGCAAAATAATGTTTTCCTTTTTAACCAGAGCTTTCTATATAACATATCTTGGCCAAGCGTAAAGTTTACTCTATCCTGCCAATCTTTTCGGGCATAGAGTTTATGTCGCGCTCGGCTGTTCCATTTCCACAAAAAACAGCAATATTTTGTGAAGCCTTGTTGCAAACCAGTCACCATAGCAACAAAATTTAGATCGTCAAAGAGTTTCCAGTGATGCTGTTCGTACTCTATCAGACCCAATAATTTAGATATGGCCTCATACAATTAAATGTTTCTAAAATCCACAGGGTTCGTTTTTCAAATTCCTCGTATTACCTTTCCTTTGGGTTTTTGATTTGACAAAAAGCGAAAAGTAGATTAATTCAATAAATTTTCTGTAGCATTGCCATTTTTGCACCCATCTCGGTCTTATTTGTTCGTTTTGAAATAAACTAGTTTAAAAAATAACATCAAAATTTTTAATTGTTTGGTTTACAAAAAATAACTTGAAAAGTGCAAAATTGCAAAAATCATAAAATTTGTATGAAGTTTGAAATTTTGTCCACTGTAGCTCTGTCATTTCTTGGCTATTTTTTTCAAACCAGCCAGGGTTATTTTAATAATTTTATTATCTTTAATAAAAAAAAAAAGGAAATACATAATCCGTTTAATAATTAAGGGTGGTTAAATTTCAAGGGCCGATGTTGATTTTGAATAAAACACAAACTATTGAGGAAATTATTGTAATTTTATTTTATTATGATATATTGGTATTACTCAATTATGTATGGAACAAAATATCGGCCAAATGGGCGCCGCGACCACGGCGGCACACCTCCATCCGATGGTCCAAATTTTCGATGACCCTGAGGCATAATGGAGGTTCTATGCCGTTAATGTGCCGAATTATCTCATCCTTTAGCTCTTGAATTGTTGCTGGCTTATCGACGTACACCTTTTCTTTCAAATAACCCCAAAGAAAAAAGTCCAACGGTGTCAAATCACATGATCTTGGCGGCCAATTGACATCGCCATTACGTGAGATAACACGGCCATTGAATTTGTTGCGCAAAAGAGCCATTGTTTCGTTAGCTGTGTGGCAAGTGGCACCGTCCTGCTGAAACCACATATCGTCCACATCCATATCTTCCAATTCGGGCCATAAAAAGTTCGTTATCATCTCACGATAGCGAACACCATTCACAGTAACTGCCTGACCGGCCTCATTTTGGAAAAAATACGGCCCGATGATGCCGCCAGCCCATAAACCGCACCAAACAGTCACTCTTTGTGGGTGCATTGGTTTTTCGACAATCACTCTTGGATTCTCATTCGCCCAAATGCGGCAATTCTGTTTATTGACGAATCCACTGAGGTGAAAATGTGCCTCATCACTGAAGATGATTTTCTTCGAAAATTGATCATCCACTATTGCCATTTCTTGCCACCATTCTGCCCATTCACGACGTTTGGAATGGTCAAGAGGCTTTAGTTCTTGAGCCAATTGCACCTTGTAAGCGTGTAAATGCAAGTCTTTATGCATAATGTTCATCAACGACGAGCGTGAGAGGTGCAATTGTTGGGCACGACGACGAGTTGAGGTGGACGGCTCTTCAGCCACACTATCGCGAACAGCAGCAATATTTCCTGCAGTACGAGCTGTACGAGCATGCACTGGTGTTCTCACATCTTCTACAGACCCGGTTTGCTCGAATTTTTCCACGATTTTTGCGATTGTACGCACATTTGGACGATCAAATTGACCAAAAAAATCACGAAGTGCACGATATGCATTTTGATTTGAACGCCCATTTTCATAATAAGTCTGGATAACTTTAACACGTTGTTGGATTGTGTATCTCTCCATGGTTCAAATTGAGTAAGTCTGAAATAGAGAAATGTCAAATAAAATTCGGAAAAAAACTTGGCGTTTAGGTGTGGTTTACATTCAACATCGGCCCTTACAATTTAACCACCCTTTATTAAAGCTATTTGCATTTAAGTGACATTAAACATTCAATAAAAACACAAATAACGGTTATTTCGGAATATCTCGAAAACTGTTCTACTATTGATATTTAAAGGTACATTAATTTTTTAAACCTGATTTAAATAACTGGTTAACATTTTTGTTTGCCTTAACAGATAAATACATTTTTTATGTTATCAAATGCAAACATTTGTCTGTCCGGACGCAACAAAAACTTTTATACATGGAAAATGATCATTCAACGTCAACCGAAGTTGTAGGAGAATATACTTGAAGAATGCCAATTTATTAAGAGAATAATTAATATTATAATTCAGGGGTCTAATCACCGCATTCGATACTATCGTATCGAATAAACTATCGAAGGTTTTTTCATACAATAGTAACTGACATATCGAATGAAAACACAATAAATGTATTGTCGAGTTACCCGATATCGAATGCTTTTATTACAAATTCAATACATTTCATTCGATATCGAGTTTCGTGATACCAAAATAAATAATTTCGATCAATTTTGCTCGATATCGTATGCGGTTATTAGACCCCAGATCCCGCATTTGAATCCAGATCAAAAATAGTTGAAATTGGTTTAATTATTTGAAATCCTATTTTTTTTGCCAAACGGTTTGCATTTTTTTTTTAATTTTTGGAAAATTCATCCTTCACATTGTTAATTTTACTTTGTGCAATATCAACTAATTTGAGCCGACTATAAAGTGAACTAAATCATAACGATTTAAATAGTTATTGTTTCACCAAATATATCCGAAGTTGGCAAATGCAAATGCTAATTGACTTTTGATGTTTTTTAAATTTAATATTTACTTTACTGTTTTTAATTGCACTTTTCTTTTACTTTTTTTCAATTGCATCGGTAACAACAGAATCTTCAATAGCGTTATTAAATTGCTCAAATTTTTTTGAATTGTATTTTGCAGCGTCTAACCAGGTTCCCCAACTTGTTGATACTGGCTGCGGTGGGAAGGGTTCCAAGGGATACATTTCGTTAAAAATTGCATATCGTAAAGAAGCCCTTTTTCCCCCGTATGGAGCCAATCAATAAATATTATCGAATTGGCTATTACTATCCTCTGCAACTCGGTATAACCCTTGTGCCAAACAATTAACATGTAACAGTTTTGGATAAAATATTTGACAATTTCATTAATAAATTTTTTTATTTTTTTTTCTTATAATTTAAAAAAAAATATTTCACTAAAAAATTTTAAAATATGCATTTAAAATCAATTTTTGCAAAATGTGCATTTTCACAAAAATATTCAAAAGCAAATCTGTGCCATTTTAACGCCAATTTAATGATTCTTAAGAAAATCTTATGGTGTTTTCTTTTCTAAAAAATAATAATGCATTATAACAGTGCAATATATTTACCAGGTTCCACACTCCCTTACAAAGTTGTACATTCTTCTAAATTACAATGGAACAAAATAATAGCTGCGTTTTACACTCAACACTAATGTGTATTTAGCGTGTTAAATATTGAATGCAAAGTTTGTACTAATAAGCGATATTTACCGCTGTTGTAGCAATTTTCAACATACAATTTTTTTTAATTCCAATAAGCGTTAACAGCACCGATTTTCTATAATTTTAGACAGCTGTTGTTAAAAATTTTTCGCCAACAAAAAAAAATCGTTATTAAATAAAAGAAAAGCAAACGTATAACAAAAAGTTTTCATATTCATCACAATCTAACCAAAAATCACAATACAACACAAAATGTTCGCAAACACAAGAAAAATGATAATAAGAAGAATACTTGCTTGCATAAAAAAGTACTTAACGCAGATGCAAAAAAGGGTATTATCTCACACTCAATTATAACTGAGGGTAAAGGCTATGCCAGATAAAACTTCATCGCTTTGCGTGACGTTTCTAACTTTGACAGAAAAGCGTTACGCAAAAGGTGTTTGTCACAATAAACACACACGAATTGTTTGTTAAAAAAGATAAACAAAAAAAAATTATACTAGCAGATTGTCAAAGCGCGTAAAAAGATGAGTTGCCTAACTTTTCGCTTCGCTCTGCGTTAAAAGTACTTTATGGGACATGTTTCGTAGAAGTATGTATATTTTTATCTTAGATGTCAAAGCGAATCTCTAACGCAAGGCGAAGCAAAAGTTTTATCTGACATGGCCTTAAGAAATGGAACAAATTTGACATTTATTTTTGCAACATATTTAGAAAGGAAAACGACAACTGCTCACATTTTTGCATATTTTTTTTACAATAGAGCAAAAACCCGCGCCAATTTTTGCCAAGAAAAGAAACCACCATTAGACTTTCAAAAAACAAACATTCATTTGCATGGGAATCGCAACTCTATTTATTAGGAATACATTGGTTTATTTATAAGAAAACAAGTCAGAGTGCTATATTTTATTATCCTCAACCAAGAGTGTGAATATTTCAGCAGTAGGATCTATATGGTATCTATAAAATAAAAGCAAATTTTTATAAAATCTGATGTCACGGTACAATAATATTAAGCCTGATTTGAATAAAATATTATGATTTGTTTCAGAAATATTATAAGCGTATTATAGCGATGGGGGTTTATATGGGGCCAGTGGTAAATAAATTATTGACCGATTATTGACATAATATCATGACTCGTTACGTTTGTAGGGTTAGTAAAGTGTTTTCGGAGAGGGCTCTGGTGTAAATTATGAACCGTAATTTACATATATAATTTAATCGTTTGATTTCCATCATATCAAACGAATTTGTGCGAAATTAAATGAGAATGGTTGGATTCTGTCATCAATTTATGCTACTTTTTGTAGCAAAAATATCAATTTTTTAATGAAGTTGATCCAGATTCGGGTTCATACCTCTTTTCCAATTGAAACGATAATGCTGGATTTCAATATGAAACTGCTTAGGAGAACTAGAAAGAGTTTGACAACAAGTTTATTAGTTTCTGTTGAGTCTTTCGAAAGTTGGACAGACGGACAGATAGACGGGCATGGCTAAATCTACTTAGAATTACTCAAGGACCCAGAATTTTTATACTTTATGGGGTCTAAGATGAATACTAGTACAAACCAGTAAAATAACTGATGAAGTGCGCCACGCGCTGGAAAATGAATAATATCTTATTTACTTTACTGTCAATTAAAGGATAAATAACCATAATATCGTAGCGTTTACCATATAGTTGTGGATTCTGACAATAATATAGTTACCTTTTTAACAAACTTTTATAGTTTTTGATCATATTTTGGTTGATTTGACCATAATATGTTTAATTTAAACCAAGCTGTGGTCATATTTAACCACGAAATGGCAACCTGCAAGCATTTACATTGTTAAATCTAAACATACTATGTTGCTCCGAAACCACATGTATTTTTTCTGCGTATTTGCACGTCATGCAATTTATTTATTTATTCATTCATTAAAAGTAAAATGCCAATTTAAATTGACATTATAAATATCGTTTAATTAACGAACGGAAAAATAAAATTTACTAAAAGGCATTTTTAAGATACTGACTTAAATGACAAAAGCATGTACAGCCTAAAGCTTAATAAATTTGCTTTTATCTTCTGCATTAAATTGTAATGAAATTCTGTTTTAGCCCTAAAGCAAAATAAGCTAAAAATTTATTTCAACTTTACTAAAGACCCCCTAAAAGGCTTTTAAATAAATGTGAGAGCTTAAAAATATAAATGTAAGTTATCGTGAATGAATGAAAGAGACACATTCAATGTAATAATTTCTAAAAATAAATTGCTTGCAAGAAATCTGGTAATGTGTGTATCTATAAAATGTCCTGTGGTTCCTATTGGGAACAAAGGACCACAACGAATCAATTCCATTGCATTCGGTCCGGTTTTTTGCAATTTGTTTAAATTCTCTCCAGCTTAAATCAATAGAACTACTTTGATATTTAGACGATTCTGCCTACTCTCCGTGTTCCACCCAGTGGGTTCCAGTCAATGGCGGTTTTGACTATTCCATAGTAAAGGAAAGGTACCGATTGCTGAGTTTGCTTTTTAGTATCGGTAAGCTACATCCTTGCTAGAACCGTCTGTGTTTGTTTAGATGCTACCAAGAGGCTAGTTTTCACAATAATACTTTGTGTTATCCCAAAAAACACGAAGTTTTGATTTTAAATTGAAAATGATTTGAAATCAAACATTTTTTCAAGCTGCAAACGTTTGATACTGATTTGAAAATAGCATAGCATTCTAAACCAAAAAGGGGAAATTATTTTCAAAAAAGAAAAATGCTTTTTTTTTAACTTGCTTTCAAACGTTAATCTCAAATATTTTTCAAAGGTGGATTACACTACGGAGCAGTCGTTTTTGCGGTCGCTGATTTCAAATCTAATCTCCATTTTTCTCTATCAGCTCTACTTTTCGAGATATACCGCTATGTCCAAAATTAAGGCACTATTACTACAAGTATTGGAATTACTTTAAAACGGTTGGCCAAATACAGTCAACAACAAAATCCGAAACTCAGCAACAGCACTACCTTTAGGCCGTGCTATTAAAAATAAAAACTTGCATTGTTGCATTGTGTCAATTTGCCTTTTAGTTTCAGAGATACCGTTGAATTTTTGAAAAAAAGGAAAATTTTGAGAAAATAAAAATTTTTTGTTTTTTAAAACTTCATAAAAAATAAAAAGTCGACAAAAATCACAGTTTTTGTATAAAAACCTTAACATAATTGCGAAAGATATGGGATTTATTTCATTGTAATCGTAGCAACTTCTTTATTTTATTCACAATTTACGGAGAAAACTGAAGATCGATTTCCATACAAAAAGAAATAACGTTCATGACACATACATATCGAGCCCTTATAGCAAAAATGATGTAACCAACAAAAATAAAATTTTACAGGAGAAGTTTTTTTTTAAAAATTTTTGCTTCAAGTCTAGGGTTTCGTTTGAAATTGCTTTTGCTCTTATTTCGTAACTGTACTTCCCATAGATATGAGATTTTTAGAGATCGATTTTCATCAAAAAACTAAAATCCAAAATATTGTTGGTTACATCATTTTTGCTATTAGGACTCGATATTTAACATGTTATTTTTTTATTTCAAATCAGCATCAATTTGATTTTAAATGTTTTAATCAAACAATTGAATAACGCTTGAAAATTGTGTTGGATGTCAAATGATAAAGTCATTTCATATCAAAGGTGCGACTTCGTGTTTGTTGGGATAACCCAACCAAATAAACATTTGACATCAAATGTTTTATCAATTTAATAAAGAAACAGTGAAACCATTTTAGAAATTCAGCAGCCGTGAACATTGGTTAAAGTTCATAGAACGAGCGGCAAAAAATAGAAGAAGTTGCCGAAGGATAACGAAACTTGGCGCAAAGGCATTTTTGAATCAAGAAAAAGATGGAAAAATCAAAATGATCCGCCCACCTCCCCTACAAAGTGAAAATTACTATTTGTAATTATTTGTGTGACATTTGAAAAATATCCCCTCACTTCCCATACAACTTGTATTGAAAAAGTAGCAAACCTGCCTTAGTTTTTAATGCATCAACTCAATTTTCACAAAAAATAAATATTATAATTGTAGAATGGGCTCCTTAAAATATATACCTGATCCGCCCACTTTTACGCCCACCTCCCATAGAAAAAAACATAATTACGTAATTTTTATGATTATTATCGTGCTCCAATTTTTTTATTTCCAGCTTTGAGCGAAATCTATTTATTAATGGGTCTGAAGACAATAAAAGATTATGCGTCTTCATTAGTGGCTACACGTCCAATTCTTCACGAATGAAGTAATCTATATGCTCTATAGTCTTTATTCCTCGCTTCCTGAGCTTCCTCGGACAGCATACCTGATGCAAATAAATTTAAATTCAATTGAAGCTTATGTTTTTTTCAACAAAGAAATATATAACAATTAACACTATTTACTAGTATGTTTATTACATTATGTAATAATTTTAAACTGTTAAGAATTATGGCAACAACAACAAGTATGAACGAAAATTCATGTTTTGTTACTTTATCATTTCATAGTTCTTACTGTTTTTTTTTTTTTTTTTTTTTTTTGGAAAGGAGCAGGTCGGAGCAACTGAATATTTTTTTTACTTTTAGCTGAGACTCAAGTTGTAATCTGATATCTTTCGTTAAACAGCGCTCCACAGCGCTAAAAAGATGCAGTCCACTGAAGTTGATGAACATTGAAATTTTGATGTTGTTTATATTGTTCTACGAAACTTTTTATATGGCACATATTTCAACTTTTTTTAATGCGAATCTCATCTATGACAATTGTCATTTACGAAAATATACAACAAAGTCAATTGATAAGTTTAATGTGATTGTACCAAAAGATTGAATACACAATAAATTTGCATGCCATTTTAAACAAGCGAACATATATGAATTTTGGGCGTGTCTGTCCAAACAAATAATAAATATATCAGGCTTATATAACGGAATCATAATATTCAGATATCTGACAACAAAATACCAAAAAATTATCCAAATCGGCGAACATGAAAAAAATAAATTAATGCCGCTCTTCAACCACTGTAAAAGGTGGTGCAACAATCAAATGTTAAATTCAAATCAAAACTAAACTTGGCAATACTGAAGCGATAAATGTAAACATTAAAAATGGCGATTAAAGTTGAATTTTTACTTCGTGGTTAAATGTGTTTTACAAGTGAACGATTTATTTCTTGTGAAAAATAAAAATTATTTGTGAGTTACTACAATGATTATAAATACGATTAAAAAAAAAAATAAAACGGGAAAGTGAAGAAATCATAAGTTTGTTGTATGATCGCGGAGCTACAATCCTCAAAATAGAAGGGAGCCAATTACTTCGTCTTTGCAAGAACAAGAGGACGGAAAGAGCATTATTTCATCTTTTAGCTCTGGTTTCGAATGTTTATCTCACATTTTTTTAAAATAAATAATGAATTTTTATTAAAAAAATATAATATTTTTATTTATGGTTCACATTGTATTATAATCGACATTTGAAAAACATTTGAGAATTACGCTTAAAAGCAAGGCATTTTTCAAATTGAAAATAGTTTCGCCATTTTGTTTAGAATGCTATGATTTTCAAATCATTATCAAACGTTTGGTGTTTGAGAAAACGTTTGATTTCAAATCATTTTCAATTTGAAATCAAGCCACCGTATTTGTTGGGAACATGTCAGAAACTCAAGTATTTTGTAAGTGTTATTGCAATTTGTTATGAAAATGACAAGTATTACGAAACAAATTTTACATCCCAAACGACTTTATGGTTTTCAAACAGCTTTTTTTTACGAAAATACTTTTCATTGGATCAAGGTTGCATTTTAATAAAAGCATGTACATATATGTATGATAGTGTGAATACAAATGAAGCACAGCCGCGAATAACGTTTTAAGTTACAAAATAATAATTTTTCAGGAGAGCAAAAAATCGTTTTTTGACAGGCAGTATTATTTGTGTTAAAAAATTTTTTTTTTCTATTATTAAAAATAATGATAATAAAAACTTTAATGCAAAAGGCTTTTAAAACATTATTCCACACTGCAAAACCATTTCGGTTTCTTCATTTTGTTAGTAACTTGCAATGTTCTTCCACTGGCTGACACTTTGTACGCCATTTTGAAGGGGTTAAGGTGCATAGTTTTGGTTGATTTGATGTTTAAACTGTGTAAGAGAGTAAGGTTAACGGCTATCTGCAAAAAAACAGTTTTTGCAAAATGTGGCGTTTACAACGTTATTCGCGGCTGTGCTTCAAATGTTGAATTAGATTTTTTGACAGTCGAAACAAGACTAAGGATGAAACGATACCTTTAAGGTATCGATACTTTTACTCGATGTGGTATCGCTCGTAAAATGTATAGATACTTACTTGTATGGGTACTTGTATCGGTTTGTATCATAAAATAATAGAAAGCAGCATTAAAAAACGTTATTATTAGTGTTTTACTTGAGGGCTACACGATCAAGTTTTGCCTATCAAGTTTTAATACACTCACACTTTTTTACCAATACACTCATACTTTTAAAAATTGATACGAACTTGCCTCTAAAATTCTCTTGCCAGTGAGTGTATCAATTTTCGTTCAAGAAAACATCTTATTACAAATCTTTTGAAGTTGTTTTTGTTTTTTTTTTTTTCACAAATATTTTGCCGGCAAAAGCTGAAGTTCTTTTTTCTTTACAAATTGTTGCGGGAATTTTAAAATTTTAACTTAAAACCTAAAAAAATAGTGAAATATGTTTATTAATAAAATTGATTTATAAAATTAATAAGCAAAATGATGTTCTGCGATTCATAGAGCTGTACAGAAGCCATGAAATTTTATGAATCTTTCATCATATAGGCGAAATGATTTGAAAATAAAAGCCTACAAGGTATAGCTTCTGAAACAAAAATGCCAGTGGAAGAAGTAAAGGAAAAAATAAAGTCCCTTCGAACAGCCTATAGTGCAGAAAAATCAAAAGTGGAAAATAGCAAACATTTTGAGTTGTTTTCTCGGCGACGACATCTTGAAAAAGTAAATTGCTTTCAACTTGCGCGCATCCTAAGTCACAGCTGCCAATTTTTGCATATTTTGACAAACAGTATATGTAAAAGACTATAAAGAAAAGCTTGATCGTGTGGCTGCAATGTTAGTGCTATACAATACAATAAGAACTACGACTTGGGTTGCTAGATATCAAAAGTTAAATAACTGGACAATATAAAAAATTCACCTGGATTTAAAAAAAAATAACTGGACAATTTGAAAAAGTACTTAACTATAAGAAAAAATTTTACTTCAGATTTTATTTTGCAATAAAAAAAAAAAAAAATTTAAAAAGCAAAGAAACGTAACACTTTAAATTCAGTCTTATATCATATTACAAAATTATAATCAGAGCGAATTTGCTACAAGTGGCAGCGAAAAGTCTGCTGACTTTGACAGTTCGAACCACTTTGTTTTGGTTTCATAATATATTATTTATAAATAGTGGACATTTCGAGATGTTAACATCAGCTGTTTCTGTGGTTTTTGTTTTGTTGTAGTATTGCTGCCACCGTTTATATAAATTCAACTTGGTATATATTAAATTAAATTAAAAAAGTACATAAACAGCCATGTTACGTATCGAATGAAATTCAAATCAATAGAGATTTCCAGTTAAATTTTTGTTTAAATTACCGTCGTTTTTTTATTTTGAGGTAAGTTCTAATAATCATAAGATGTACTCATAGTATGAAGTATATAAAACAAAATTATTTAATGAACTTTAGGCCCCTATTACGGTTTACAACTCAACTCAGTTGAGTTGTAATAAATACAACTGGTTGTGATCAGTTGTAATTTTTGTTATGTTTTTGTTCACCGCAATTTAGCAAAGTTGTAAACCATAATACAAAAATTATGAAATTTCAACTCAACTGAGTTGAGTTGTAAACCGTAATAGGGGCCTTAAACACTGGATCGTTTTTAAAGTTTGTTCGATTTTGATTTCACTCGAATTCGAATTTGTTTTGTATTGTTATTTGAAGAATTTAATAACGCTATTACGTTAGTTGTAAGCAAAAATGTTTGAAACATTTTGCAACTTTCATCAAAATGTTTTACATATTATTTAAATTGTTGCCTTTATTCGGTCATATGAATGGATTCTTGTGAATAAAGATTATAAGAAATACCTCAAGTGCATGCACAAAAAGAATTGCTAGATGGCATGACTAACAAATTTGATCAATTTATATAAGTTTGTACGTTATTTTATCGCATTTTTGGACCTCTATCTTATTAATTAGAATGTTTGTGAGCAGCTCGTTAAGATTGTTAAAGCCTTTTTCAAAAATGGGCGTTCAATCAAAATGCATTTCGTGCACATCGTGATTTTTTTGGTCAGCATAATCGACCAAATGTTTCCACAATCAGGAGAATTGTGTGCAAATTTCAGCAAACCGGGTCTGTAGGTAATGGGAAAACATATGTGCATGCTCGCCCACTTAGTTCTGCGGCAGTGTTATCGGGCCGTACTTCTTCGCAAATGAGGTCGACCAAGCAATTACCGTGAATGGTGCTCGCTATTGCGACATGATAACGGACTTCCTATAGCCAGAAATTGAGGAAATGGACCTAGACGATATGTGGTCTATAGGTGTTTACTGGTCAAACGGTTTCTTGATACCGTTACTGGTGCTCCAGCTTTGGAAAATAATCAAAAATTTAAGATAATTTTTAATACCAAAGTAAAACGATTACTTTTGACCGATACCGAGTATTTTTTTACCGATACTACTTGGTAGTCGGTTGCTAAGTATCGATTACACAAATACTTGGTACTTATATAAAAGTATCGAATATGTACTTGTTTTTACTCGTATCGTTTCATCCCTAAACAAGACTCATTAGATTTCTATCTCACAAAGTATCATAGAATACGTAAGACATGTTGATAGTTTAAACTAGCCGTAAGTAGCAAAATAATGTAACTTCCTTATGTTTACTGTTCTCTATACGTAATCTGCTTGTGTTAACGGTATTGCAACACATTACTTAACTCTTGCCTACGATTAATTTTAAACCAGCCTTTGCAACCTCAGTTTCGCTGCAGTTCAGCTGCATATTCTAGACTCGCTAGTTACTGGTTAAGGACCCAGCTGATTCCTCTCTTTGTTTGAGTTGGATTGCAAACTATAACAACTTAAACTATGTCAAAGAGCAATAGAGACAGCACGCAGCCCTGGCAGGCACCAGCTACGTTCCGGCCAACGACAATCTCTAATATTGAGCTCCGGAAAAAGGCAAACCAAACACCCTTGAAATGTGAAATCCAAAAAAAAAAAAATTGAATTGGCTGGGTCATAATCTGAAAAGACCACCAGAAGATATTATACGAATGGCAATAGACTGAAACAAAGAAGGCAGTAGACGACCAGAAAGGCCAGCCCAAACGTGGAGAAGAATGGTTGAAATCGAAGTAAAATCGACAAGAAAAAGTTGGATTGAAATAAAAAATTTGCCAAAAGACAGATCAAAATGGAAGAAATTCGTTG
The DNA here is from genome assembly GCA_930367215.1 of Pollenia angustigena. Classification (NCBI taxonomy): domain Eukaryota; kingdom Metazoa; phylum Arthropoda; class Insecta; order Diptera; family Polleniidae; genus Pollenia; species Pollenia angustigena. The sequence goes on along the minus strand of OV884058.1, from coordinate 185,335,014 downwards.
TGGCCCTTTGTTCCACTATGGAACCCCAAGAAAATATATATTTTAAATTTTGCGTACCAATTAACTTTATAAGAACAACTCTTAAAACCAGGAACAACTATGGTCGTTTTGTAATTGAACTTTAAATCTCATTTGATTTCAATTTCATTTCATTTCGATTACTAGAATATGCCCGACTCTATAATTTTTTTTTTCTTTAGGATGTTTCCGTTCTAGTCAATCTTCTATGAATGAATCTTTCTTTATTTGTTAATCTTTTTTATAGTTTTCCCATTTAGTCAACTGAGCAATGCACATTTGCGAATTACAGTGTAAAATAAGAGAAAGTATTTTTTGAATTGCCTTTTGGAAGTTGATTAATGGGAACATAGTTGCTGTTGTAAAAATATAAGTAACATTTTTGCTGGGTAACAACATTTTCTAAAATTTGGAATCTTTAACAAAAAAAATTTATTTCTGTTAAATAAAATTGAAAATGTAAACACTTACACAGATACTTACACAGATTACTACTCATACCAATATACAAAATTATTCTCATTGTAATCATGGTCAACATCATTGAGGCAAAAAAGCCACAATGATGCACATAAGTGCACAATTAATTACAAAAAGCAATACAATTTCATTCGGCAAATGTCAGTTAGAAAACATCCCATACGTATGCAAACAGAATATAAATTAATGTATGGGGATACACACGTACACAAACAAAGGCTTTAAAATACACTGTAGGAACTGTCAGTGGTGAATCTGTAAGCTGAATCTGTATATATAAACTAGTCATCAATACCCTGCAAATAATATGGTACTATGTGATCCATTTTGATCAAATGGACTACTTCCTGGACTGGTCCAATGTTATGCAAGCATGGACCATGTCATTATTAAAATGGGATTGTAGTGAAACGAGTAGGAGTATGTATGAACATGGACTAGTTTTAAGACAACTCCGTTGTAATGCAAAACTGGGTTATATGGTCCACTCTTAGGACACCGTAATGATAAATCGACCACCTTTTAACTATATATTTGGAGTAGTTTTGGAGTACTCCTACTCCTTAATCGACTCCTCTTTACATGCATGTATGGACTAGTCTCGTTATCTGCAGGGTACTAGTGACTTATTACACCCCAAACAATGTTTTTTACCAGGGTATAGTTTATTTGCTACAGACATTTAATATGTGTGTGTCACTGTAAATCTACTACTGACGTTGGTAGTTATGTAGAATTTGGAACCAGAGAATCACTAGTATGTTTTAGTAAATCTAGTTTAAACTTTTTATATATCCATGTCTCCGAAGTACCTATAGGGTACGTAGGGCCCCAAACTACACTTTTGGTACTTTTCTAAAGTAGATTTCGATTTGAATTCATAACAAAACTTTTTTTTGTATTAAGGGCAAATACAGAAGTGACGCCAAAAGGTCACCAAAAAGTCGTCAAATTTGGTGACTTGGAGACACTTGCACCCAGATTTCCTTCAGTGTACTTTTCATATACTTATAGGTTTTTATTGAAACAAGGGTGTCCCCCTTTTGATTATACGAAAATTTTATAAGGTAAAATATTTTAGTGATCACATTAGATCAGCGGTCATCACAAAGAGAGACAGTTAAAAATGTGTATGTAGTTGTGAGTGCAAAGAGAGGAAAATACTCGTTTGAGACATTAACTATGTGTTTTGTTCTTGTTTTTTAAAATGATGGCTTTTTACAATTGTTTCGTTATCCTTCGTGTTGTGTGTGTGTGAAATTCACGAAAAGTGCTCGGCCCCCGGGGGCATAGCGTGATGATCGTTGCATTAGATCATTGGCTGTGCGTAGAGTTTAAATCGATTTTAACAAATAGCTTTAAAAAAAAATGTTGTTTGTCCAGGGAAAGCAAAAGTCGTTGAAACTAGACCTAAACGATTTGCACTACTTTTGCTTTACGATTAAATTAATTTTTTTGTGCAAAATTATTGCATTACTATTGACTTTAGCCATTTTAATGAACTACATTATTTTCTTTTGATAGTAGTGCATTAGTTTTTAAATACCATTAAATTGTATGCCAATTAATACACTACTTTTGCATTATTATCAAACCTCATAGTGAGTAGTGCATTAGTTATTGCATTATCTGTAGAATAGTGCACAAATAATAATAAAATAATAATGGAATTTCAATATAATTTTTGGCGTTGCGTTTTATACAATTATATATTACAATAAAAAATAAGAATTATTTCTTTTTGGAAAAGATTTTCGAGCTGATATCTTCCAGCATTTGCCTGAAACCCGAAAATTTTGCATTCCTTTTTCAATATTTTATGAAGCGTTTATCGGACAAAATCTACACTCTGAGGATTTGTTAAATTGTGTTAAACTAAATCCCTTATTGATAATCGAGTTCAAATCTCTGCTTCTAGGACTGGGCTTAGATGCATATCATTTGCCTTGGTTCTAAAATTTTCTTCTGTCAGTATTATTGGCATTGATAAACTGGTTGTTAAAACACAGAAACGAATAATGTTCATATTTGAATACGAAAATCGAAATGTTTGAATTTTTCTGCACTATTGTGGTGTGGGTGTAAAAACAAAGGCAATGTTGTTTACTAGTTTGCTTGCCATTTAGCTTTAGGTTTCTTTATGAAATTTTTTATATTTCTTAAGACTAATATGTTTCTAGTTTGTGTGAAAAGTGCGTCTTAAAACTTAATGGAAAACACCTTATTTTAATCATAAAAAATCATTAAATCAAAATCTTCTTAATTCGCAGTCGGTCCCTTTAATTACGAATTAGCGGGTTTCTACTGTAATTGAATATATGTTTACACACGGAGGACGTTTGTAGATACAATGTGCTTTTAAAGGGAACTCACTTTAATTCCGAAATCATCCTGAATAATTTCATGGAATATGTGAGGTCACTGCAATTTACCTATAAGTTTATTAAAGATTCTTAATTCACAAAAAGCATTTATAAGAATTAGCAGTCTTATTCAATAATCGCTTAGCTAAAGCTTAACCTCGATCGCTAAAATGCATTAGAGAATACAAAATTTGAAAATTTTAGCGATGACATTAAAAGCTTAAATTGCGGCGAATAAGATTTTTATGGCATTGCAAATTTTAGCAATGCACGTTACAGAATTGCGTTCGTAGCCAAAAATCGCTAAATAAACTTTATAGATTTTTAGCGATAGAGATTTAGCTTAAGCGAATTACAGAATACGGCTGCAGGAGACAATACAAATTAACTTCTTTTACGCACAAAACCCAAGCCCACACAAAACTACCGACTGAGAATCTAAAGAAAAATGTTTGCATAAAAAGTAATAAGCTTCTAAGGCTAATAATAAATAGTTCTCCTATATTTCCCATATGGAAAGAAAATATCAAAGCTATTTTAATACCACTAGGTTCGCTCTAGTTAATTGTGTTTACAATTACCTATGTATTGTAGCATTTAACCAATACATTGATGGCTTGATATAAAAAAGGCGTTACCCGATTTGTTGTAAAGGAAAACGAAAAAGCTTAACGATTTACGGCGCAAGAACGCCAATTTCGTTAGTTTTTGGTTAATAGGTGGTAAATTGGCTACTATTAATGGAAAAATTAATAAAAAAAATTTTATTCATATTTAAGATCTTATTTATTGAAAAAAATTATTTGTTGTAGAAATGCAACAATATGAAAATTTTTAAAGCAGTTGTTTTGCTTATTGTAGCACAGACTAACCCCGCATTTTCGCCCTTGCCCTTGCTTTCTGAAAATTTGCATCTCATGTTTCTATTGACCCAAACTGGTCAGTGCCCGTATTGGTCCAACCTGACATCTTTCGGTGGAACGTGTTGAGCCGGCCCTTTCTACATCGTTATCAGAAAAATCTAGGCCATCTTCACTATCTTCCCGTTGTGATAGAATCATTTCTAGGTCCTTGGGAGCTATTACGCAATTTACGGCTTATTTTGATACTAAAGAAAAGTCATTCACAATGTTGAAAAAATAGTAAAATAATACACCTAAATAGGCAATGTTGCATATATACAACAAACCAAAATCAGTATAAAAAGGCAATGTTGCATATATACTAAAACCCCTTAAAATTTTAAAGCAGACGCATCTGGCATTAATTTAACTGAATAAACAAAAAAGCTTCTTTTTAATATATAATTGAGTTTCGTCTTTATAAATTAAGCTTATTAAAAACATTCAACTAAAAAATTAAAAACTTAATCCAATTAAAGAAGTCATTTTTCATTACATAGAATACACCTTGAAACTTAATATTTATTTTCTTAATTGAATTTAATAAATTTCTCTTTAAGGGCCACCCTTAAAAATCAAAAATTAACACATACACACGCTAATGCATTTGTCTGTGGCGGGCTTTAAACAAACACTCACACCTTAAAATAAATCCAGAAACAAACACTGACGCAGCAGCATGTGGTTAAACGAACAAACAAGGAATATAAAATAAGCAATTCAAATGCACATGTGTGTAAGTAAGTAAACCATAAAAGCGTATTCCTGTGTAGGTGGGTTAACACTCCCAGCTCACCAAATGCATTAAGCATATGCTGGGTTTTAATACTCCACTATGTGGGACGTTAAAAGCTGTTATGTTGTGATGAATAGAATTGCAAAGAATTGTTGTGAGTGTGTGTGTGGGTGGTTTTTATTGGTGTGTCTCTCTTTTGTTTGTTGGTTAATTAACCACAAAATAATGGCATACGAACGAAAATGTCATACAATTTTGTTAACCTCAAATCAAAATACTGTCAACTTTTCTTGAATACACATATTTTTGTTTTGTTTTTGGAATTGGAAGAGAATTAGGCAAAATTTAATTTTAATATAATTTTAAAGACCTTCAAAATGTGATTTGCGATCAAAGATTAATGTGCGGTTTTTACAATACATGTTATTGAACGTGTAGTAAAATGAATTTTGAAACAAATTAATGTGCTGTTTCCAAGTGACAAACAATTGATTGTGTAGAAAAATTTATACGAAAGTCTCTCAGTTTTTTGTGTGCTTTTCATTTAAATTTTTCTGCAGTGGGCTTTTGTTATAAATATAAAAAGTAAAGCATACTTGTAGGTACAATCCATTTGAAATATATTACAGCATATTAAAGAAGAAATTTTAAAAATATTAGTTTTTAATTTAAAAGATTTTGTTATTCGTGATTAAATCCCAATTTTTATTCTTGTTAAAAACACTGAAATTTATTGTTGATGGGATAAGCTATTCCTATGCGCATTTCACTGGTTGCTTTGCCCAGATCTCAGGAAACTTCATCCAAAGATTTTAGAAAAACTAAAGATATTAAACCAAATAAAACTGTTAAGCGTTTAAGAATTAAATGCAACAGTTCTACTTGCAATAATATCAAAGTTTAAACAAAAACATCAACAATAAACAGCGAGTTTATCTTTTCTTACATTCCCCACTACAATTGGTTGAAATTCTTCTAACATTAATTGTAGTTGAAAGCAGGTTAAGGAAAAACAAAATAAAAACAAAAACAACCTGCTTTAAATAATAAAGTGTTGCCAGTTTCAGTTTTTTTAAGCCGTGCACTTGCCTGTTTATTATCAAAGTAATTTTTCTAAAATCTTTGGATGAAGTTTCCTGACGATCTGGCCTAAGCAACCAGTGAAATGCGCATAGGAGTAGCTTATCCCATCAACAATAAATTTCAGTGTTTTTATCAAGAATAAAAATTGGGAATTAATCACGAATAACAAAATCTTTTAAATTAAAATTTTATATTCCCAAAAATTACTTTGATAATATTAGTTTTTTATAAAAAAAATCTTCAAGTAAAAGTAGTCATTATAAAAATTTTCATTATTCCTTTTTGATTTGTCTGCTTACATGACTTTAAATTTTGTTTCCCCCAAATAAAACAACAAAAAACATAAACTCAAAAAAACTATATATATGTATGTATATAGTGCCAGTACAAAAAGATTTATCGTAAATCAGAGTCTTCAATTTTTTTTTATTGTTTTTAAATTCATTTTCAAGAATTATAAGCTCAAAAGACTAAATCGATTTTTTGTAAAGAGGTGACATTTTTTTAACAAGAAAAACTACTTTTTGTTGGAAAACCGGATTATCGCTGAAGAAAACGACTTTTTGTAAAAAAAAACAAGTTTGAGTAATATGTTCCTCTGTACCGAATCCCTCTCCACCCTCCACCAACAACAGTTAGCATATATTAGGACCGGGTTTAAATATGGTACCTATGCTAAATTATGGGCCGATCTTCACGAAATTTGTCAAAATCATTTAAAGTCATACTATGACTTACCAAATTTCATTTAAATAGTATTGTTTTTTATGTTTTAGGCATTCTAAACTGTTTTCGGAGAGTAGGCTTTATATGGGGTCTATGGTGACTTGAGCACCGTTGTTTTCAAAATTTAGCAATATGGTTTCTATATGACTTTAAGTCATAAATAGGTTAGGTTAGCTTCCATTGGCAGCCGTGATCAAGCACAACTTACGCGGGTCCATTAATTATTTCCCGTTGTGTTACCATGTTACGCCGTCTCCCATGGGTCCTTTGTTATCTGACTGCTAGTATTCCCACGCAGCCACCTGGTCGATTCAATAAAGCAGTGGATCCTGTTAAAATCAATATCAGAGAGATAAGTTTTGTCACCAAGGGCTTTTCGACCAAATATTTCAATTCGCCGGACAATAACGGAGAAGATGTTCCGTTGACTCATGCTCCTCCTCGTATCCGCAGCTTCTTCATTAGTCATTAAAACGGAGCTCGCGGCGTGCCTCCCAATGAGACAGTGGCAAGTAATAACCGCAATTAGGTTTCTTCGGTGATGTCTGGACAACTGTTATGCCCGCCGTGTCCTTTTTTCATCTAGGATGACAAGATTTTCCTGGTTTCTCCACAGGTAGTCATATATAAATCTGTTAGCAATCAGTGCATTGTGCCACCATTTATGTTAATTTTTATAACAAAATTTATTAGTTTTTTATGGTGGTGGTTCCACATTTGGATTCGTATTTGGCTGGATTTCAAGCCCAAGCTGATTAGGATAACTAATTCAGATGTTGAAGTTTGGTCTATGTATTTCTTATGGGAAGTTGTTAACATCTTCGCAAATTGATGGCAGATGTTAAATGTTGATCAGTGTAAACATAGCGTCTTCACCTGACAATTTTTTGTCATAACAAACGTCAAACTTCATATTAAAAAAACGCTGACAAAAATTTTCGAGTTTTTTTTATATAGACTTTGACGTTTGGTATGACAAAAAATTGTCGGGCGAAGACGCTATGTAAAGGCCTATTATTCACCACTAGCGGTTAAAGATATACAAATATAAATAAAATCGAAAGTCATAATGTAATGAAGCCTTTTACACACTTCTTCTACAAAAATTTTAATGCATGCTTTTTTCTTTCTCCATGCTTTTTTCTGGATTAAAATCCAATCTAATCGTTTGATTTTTAAGAGCTTTTATACTTCTTCAAGATATTAAATTAAACTTGTACGTATCCACCTTGTGTTTATACAGGATAACCCACTGCACATCATAATATTTAAAACATGGATCCATATAATACAAAAATGAATGAACGAAACGAATGAAAAATTTATGCTTTAACAAAAATAAATTTGTAGCTACAAATAGCTCATACTAGTAAATAACATTATTTACAAAGTCGTTACTTACAGCCTGGTCTACGATTTCGAATGCTTGCATTTTCAACGATAAACAGGGCCCCACTTAAAATTTTCAGCACGACAAGCCGATAGACGATGCAAGCGGGTTATAACGTAAAAGTTGTCATGCAAAGTTGGCTCTACTTTGAAATATTATGGAACCACAAATGTGAAAATCAGTCGCTTGTGTTGTGGGTGTCTTCAGAGGCATTTTGTTTGAATATTAAAAGAAATTATTTCTTGAAACTCCAACACTTATTTCTTTTAAGCCATACCACTTATACAATTTTATTATTATAAAATATTTTTCACAAAATTCCGCTGCTAAAAGCAGATGTTTTTGTTTACTGCTTTGTTGTTGAACAAGACTAGAATGTTCTCGGCTTAGATGGGCAGATTAGTTGGCTAAGTTAGGAGCGATGGGTAGGAATGACATGCGCAGGATGTAGGCACGATTCGCTTAGCTTGCTAATGCCCAGTTAATTTGATGTTAGATTCTAATCTGCTTTACGTGGCTTTATAATTTCTCGCCGCAAGGAGAAATTATAAAGGAATTAGAATTTAGAGTAATTTGGGGGTTAGAAAAAAAAATACAAATTTTAATTAGATTGGGTACCAATGAAGAACTTTTATTTAAGATGCTCACCGTTGGCTGGTTGTCCGACAAGTGACCATTTTTCTTTTTTACAAAATTTAGGTATTTCATATTCAAGTATATAATAATAGTAAATATTGGAAAGTTAAAGTTACAATTCACAATAATTTTTTAATAGTTACGTTATCGCACAATTCAATCACAAATTGAGTTAAGAAATTCAGTTAAATAAAAATTCAAATTGAAATATAATTTGTGTTTAAAATAATTGTATTTTAAACATGCCGGGCCCCTTGTACTTGTGCAACTATAGAATTTGGTTGGGTGCAAAGCACTTGAGCCAGGGAACGGATGGCTTCGGATATGATCTGATGATCAGGAGCCATTGGACTGGTTGCAGTGGTTGTGGGTTGTAAACCGTTGTTGGTTGAATTGGGTGTGCGGTTAGTGGTACCGTGGGTTCTTCTGGTGGTTCTAGGCCTGCCGCCTTCTTTTCGGTTGGTTCGTCTTGAAATTCTGGAACGTAAATCACGATGTCTTCCCTGGGTTGGGTGAAGAAGTGTGTGGTGGTAGCATCCACATTTACGGCACGTTTCTAACGACGCACAGGCCCTCAGGTCATGGCTCCTGGCTAAACAGTTTTCACAGTAGTGATATCGGCGAACCACACGGTCTCTATTTTTGACACTCATGTTGAGAAAACGACGACAAAATCGTAAGGCGTGAAACTTTTTGCAAACCATGCATTGGTGTATTGCTGGATCACGATTTCGTGGGTGCTGTCTGCTGGAGGGAATAAATAACATAAGGAAGAAAGAAACAAAATAGGAATAAAGACAAGAATTAATTTTTGTACGAGCAAGGTTTTGTGTTATCTATTTTAAAATTAAATTTTAGATATTAGGAGTCATTCTCATTAAGTAAAGGTAAGTAACAGAGTTTTCCTATTGGTCGTGTTATGACGCCAGTAGAAATGCGAACATCGGCTACTCTAACCTTACTGTCAGAACCTAAATATGTTTTGACTATTCGTCCCAACCGCCATTCGGAAGTAGGCATCATGTCGTCTATAACTACGACCAGGTCATCTGTCTTAATATTAGGCGCAGCATTTTTCCATTTATACCTCTTATGGAGGGTTTTTAAATAATCTTGCTTCCATCTTTTAGCAAATTGAAAATGAAGAGCTTTGAGTTTTTCCCACCTATTAATAAGAGAAATATTTTCGGTTGATGGAGTTGGAAACGCCATTATAGGTTTCCCAGTAAGAAAGTGTCCTGGTGTGAGGGCAGTAAGGTCAGAAGGATCTTCTGACATTGCAGAAATGGGACGTGAGTTTAAGACTCCTTCTATGCTAATGAGAATAGTTGAAAATTCTTCGAAATTAAACTTGTGTGTCCCAGCGATGCGTTTTAAGTGATACTTAAAACTTTTAACAGCAGCCTCCCATAGGCCGCCCATATGAGGAGCATGCGGTGGGATAAAACTCCATTCGAACCCCTGCGTTAAATATTTTTGAGTTATGTCTTCGGACGCTGAATTTATGAAAGAAGTGAATTCCCTGTTCAATTTTCTGCTGGCACCGAGAAAATTGCGTCCATTGTCTGATACCATCCTGTGAGGGAGCCCCCGCCTCCCAATAAAGCGAGAAAATGCCGCACGAAAAGCTGCAGTAGATAGATCAGAACACGCTTCGAGGTGTATGGCCTTTGTGCTAAAGCAAATAAACACAGAAACATATCCTTTTGTGTAGGAAGAGTTTCGCAAAGAGGACGCTTTAAGGTCAAACGGGCCGGCAAAATCAACACCGGTAGTTTGAAAGGGTATGGAGAGATTGCATCTATCTGGAGGTAATGGAGCCATTATCTGCGATAAGCTTCTTTGTTTGTAGATGATGCATGTCTTACATTGCCGAATGACTTTCTTAATGCGAGGTTTTAAGCGGGAAATGTAGAATTCCGTTTGAACCATTCTACACATTTGATTGCAATCAGCATGCATTAAAGTCATATGTAAATAAGCTAAATATAATTGGCAGAGTCGGGAGTTGCCTGGCAATATGACTGGGTAGCGTTCGCTGTAGGGAAGCGATGATTCTGATAAACGACCATTTACTCGCATAACTTTGTTAGAGTCGAGGAATGGATTTAATGTTTTCAGTGAACTATTGTTAGGGATTGATTGAGAACTAGATAACAATGCGTATTCGGATTCATAAAACCCTTTTTGAGCAAGTAAAATCAACCTATTTTTTACGAAATTTATTTCGCTTTGACCTAGATTTAGAGATAAATAACCATGATATGGTCGATTAATAGATTGACGATTGTTAACAAACCGAAACATGTAGCATAATATTCGCAAAGCTTTATGATAGGATGAAAATTTTTCCAAAATATCCCGACTTGGACTATCATTCAGTGAAGTTACTAGTGAATGCTGTAAAGGCGGAATATCTATGTTATCTGGCCATTCCGATGGAGGATTGACAAGCCACGAAGGTCCGTACCACCATAGGGGATTTACTGTAAGATCTTGTGGTCTGCAGCCGCGTGTACCGATATCCGCAGGGTTGTCATGAGTTGGAACATGCCGCCATGTTGCTTTAGGTACCGATCTGTGGATTTGAGCTATACGGTTAGCAACATAAGTTTCCCAAGTTGCTGGAGGCTTTGACAGCCAGCTTAGCACGATCGTAGAGTCAGTCCACAATATGACTTCTGAATTGTTTAAACTAAGGATCTTAAGTACGTGATTAACCAAATTAGCTAATAGAACCGCGCCGCTGAGCTCTAGTCGAGGTAAACAAACAGTTTGTAAGGGTGCTACTTTGCTTTTTGCCACGAACAGATTGGTGAATACGTTCCTACTAGTTTGGCATCTAATATAAATGGCTGCACAATACGCTTGCTTAGAGGCATCAGAGAAGCCGTGTATTTGAATTATATCAGAAGGCATGTATTGAATCCATCTGGGAATTAAAATTTTTTCTACGTGAGAGAGATCGGAAAGAAGATTGTTCCAGTTTGCGAGAGTATCTAAACCAACATTTTGATCCCATTCTAGACCTTCTAGCCAGAGTTGCTGCATCAGAATCTTGGCTCTGATAATTACAGGATTTATCCATCCTGCCGGATCGAATAGTTTTGCAACTGAAGAGAGAATAGAGCGCTTAGTAGCTTGAGGCATTTGAGCCATTGGGTTGAACGAGTAAGAAAAGGAGTCCGTAATCGCATTCCATTTGATTCCTAATGTTTTCGTTGTACTCGTTTCATCAAATTGCAGAAATTCTGAATCATATAAATCCTCGGGTGGGATATTGGAAAATAGTTTAGGATCGTTCGCAGTTAGTTTTTTCAAAGGAAATCCTGCAGACTTGAGGGTTTGAATGAGTTCCGATTGAGCCGTTAATGCTTCTTCTAAAGTGTGGCCACCAGATAGTATGTCATCGACGTAGGTTTCGTTTCGCAGGATTGAAGCTGCTCTCGGAAATTTTGTTTCGGAATCTTTCGCCAACTGCAGGAGTGTGCGTATGGCTAAAAACGGGGCACAGTTTACTCCGAAAGTAACTGTTTTGAGTTGGTAATCAGAAAAGGGCCCATTGTGCTCTTTTTGAACCAAAATTCTTTGGAATGGTCTGTCGTCCGGGTGTATGAGGATCTGCCGGTACATTTTTTGAATGTCACCGCTAAAGACATATTTATACTTTCGCCAATTAAGAATTACGTTCATGAGATCTTGCTGTAGAGTTGGGCCTGTGTGCAGAATATCGTTTAGGGAGAAACCAGATTTGCTTTTTCGCGAGGCATTAAAAACTACTCTGACCTTCGTTGTTTTATGCTCTGGGCGAACTACTGCGTGATGTGGCAAATAGAATGAGAAAAATTTTTCATTGCAAGACAATTCACGGAATGTGGTTTTTTCCACATGTTGGAGTGATACATATTCGTTTAAAACTTCATTGTATTGAGTTTGAAGTTCTGGGTTTTTTGCGAGTGATTGCTTCATCCGGGAATATTGACCAAGAGCTAGTATTCGGGAAGCACCAAGAAATATAGAACTTGGAAATTCTTTTTTGAAAGGTAATCGTACCATATATCTGCCATCTGCGTCGCGAGTAGTTGTTTGTACATAAAAATCTTCGCAATGTTGATCTTCGTTTGACATATGCTTAGTTAAGGGCAATTCCTCCTGTTCCCAGAATCTTCTTAAAAGATCAGTGAGAATAGCGTTTTCCGAGGGAACTATAGAAGTTGTAAAGGAGTGAACAGGTTGGCCATTTATTGGACCGCTAAGAACCCACCCAAATATGGTATTGTAAGCAGATGCAAGACCACATACATTCTTTTTTATTCCATCGAGATTAATAAATCGCTCGGAATCGTTGCCAAGAATAAGGTCAATTTGAGAAGTCTGGTTAAATGTTGGGTCAGCTAAATCAAGATTCTTAAAACTTGACTTAGAGATTTGAAACGAGGCTGATGGGATGAGCTTCGTAACTTTCGGCAAAATTATGGCACTTATTGAGAATTTAACATTCGCCTTTTTTGCAAAGATAATGAGATCGCATTCTTTTGTTGCGGTTTGTGTTTGGCCGCCAATGCCAACTACGTCCACGTGAGATTTTCGAGTGGGTAACTGCAATCTCTGTAGAATTCTCTCAGATACAAAAGTTCTTTGAGATCCGGGATCTATTAATGCTCTAACAGTGAAAAGTTCTCCCATGTGTTCAATATGAACTAAAGCAGTTCTGAGCAAGATATGTTCATTATTAGATGAAACGTTAGATTGAACTGGGGACTTTTTGGAAGTTGAAGCTAACTCATTATCTTGATTTAATCTTTCTTGGGAATTTGTTTGATTTTTAGGTGAGTTAGTGTTTCGCCATTCTACAGGGTTGGATAAATGAGACTTATTTTGAGAACAAGCAGGTTTAATAATGTGTAAAGAAGTATGGTGATTCATTTTACATATAAAACAAGTATTTTTGCTGGGGCAATTTGCTTTTAAATGGTTGGAAGATAGGCAATTGTTGCAGATTTTGTTAGCTGATACAAAATCAATTCTTTGCTGAACCGTAAATCTTTTAAATTTTTGACAAGCTCTTAGGTTGTGATTTTCGTCGCAAACTTTACACGCAGTGTTGAGTTTTTCCTGTGAAGAATAGGACTGGATTCCATTTTGGGACATGTTTGGTAGACTTAAACGATCCCTTGTAATTTTCATGTTAGATATTCTTTCCACGGCTTCGTATCTGTCAATTAGAAATTCCTCCAACTGAGACCATTTGAGTAACTCTCGATGGGATTTAAGTGATTGTTCCCAAAGAGCTAGGGTCGTGTTAGGAAGTTTGGAGCATACGAGATATACTATAAAAAAATCACAATTTTCCGTGTTTACGTTTAAAGTCTTAAGGGTCTGTAAAACATCAGAGACAGTGGAATGAATTTTCTGCAGTGTTTTACTATCTTCTGATGTAGCTACTGGAATATTAAAGAGAATTTGAAGCTGATGATCCACTAAGACCCTTTTATTTTCGTAACGTGACTTGAGTGCGTTCCACGCGAGACTAAAACTGTCATCGCACAATGGGTAGCGTTTCACAATTGCTCCAGCCTCGTTTATAGTTTTGTTCCGTAAGTGAAATAATTTTACTACTGGAGGACAATTTGTACCATTAATGTACACGGCCGTGAACATATCACGAAAGGATGGCCATTGCTCGTAGCTGCCTTCAAAAATCTCTGTATCACAAGGAGGTAGTTTGATTTGCATTTGAGAGTTTTGAATTGGGTAGTTTTGAAGAGGTAAACTCATACGGGAAGAGGTATTTTGAGAACTGTGTGTTATGCGAGTAATTTTTAGGAGATCCATCACATTTGCTCTGCATGTATGGAATGTTTCAGCACATGCCTGAAAGTTCTCTCTAGCCTTATCTTTCAATTCTTTGCTAACTGAGGAAACTGGCGAAAGCATGAGATTTTCATACGAAATTTCCAGTTTTTTCCACCTGTTTTCTAGATCATTTAACTTAGTTTCTAGCATCGAATCGGTTTGATCTTGAATATCCATATCGCCAAAGCGAGAGCAGAATGTGAGAAGGTGCTCTGAATCAAATAAAAATTTATCCTGGACAAAGGATTGGTACTGACTTTCAGATTCTTCACTAGGGTGAGACATTTTCTCTTTTTTTTTTTTTTTTTTTTTTTTTTAACTGCCTAATTGGGAGTAAACTTATGTAACTCGGAACGAATTATAAGTTATAAATTTCTTGAAATTTGAATTTCAGCTGACTATTATGAATTCTTTTTTTGAATTGACAAGATCTAACTTCCGCTTGATTGCAGAAAAGTAGTTGATTTTTGAAGTAAAACTAATTTTTGAAATAAGGAACTTATATTTTTAAATAGACTTTTGATATAAAAACTAATATTTATATATTAGAACTTTAAGGGTAGTTTCGTAAATTTTTTTTCATTAAGCAAATTTCCAGATAAGATTTTTCTCTTTTTTCGAAATTTTTAAAATAATTTTATAATGAGGAGAATCGTTTATCCCACAAGGGTAAGTTTTTCGAGTTCAAAACAAAAATTGTTCCTTCAAAATGATTGATTTTCATAAAAGAACCAAAATTACTTAAGCGTGTATATATATTTACCAAATAAATATGCTGAGCGTGCAAAAGTATTCTTCAATTGTTAAATTTAATTTTCCGTTGATTATTTAGTTTATAAAATAGCTTAAGCTTTGCAATCAATTAGTAGTGATATACTCTTATAGGTTATAAACAGGTTAATGCAAGCGTTGGAATTAGGTTAATGTACACTTATTTTATTCGCCTTTATTTATAACAGTTGAATATTAATTATTTGAACCGACAAAAAAACTTTCTTTAAATATGCAGATACGTTTCCTTTTATTTTTTAGTTTTCAAACGTATATTTTTACATTTATTATTATTAGGACGCGTTGTCTTATAAAATACAGAAGGATAAATTTATTGACTGTAATTCAAAACACTTTAAAAGTGTGATTTTATTCTTTACCGATTTATTATTTTTTAATGTTGCGCTTTAAACTTTTTTCCCGCACTAATAATTTTTTATGAAAAGAAACTTTGCAAATTTAGTTTTATTATTGTAGTACTGCTTGTTTTCGGTTTTAGTTTTCATAGAAGTTGGTATTTATTAACTTTGTGTTTTTTTTTTTTTAATTTAAACAAATAATTATGTGCATACATATAAATGATTCCGTTTTTAATTTAATATTTTTAATAAACCTTATTGTTTTTATTTATTAAGAAAAATTATTTTTCAAACTGAAACTCTTTCTTTTGATTCTTTTAAATACCTGGTTTTTCCTTTGCCTTTTTTTTCTTTTAATGTTGAAATCTCCGACCTCTGTTAAACGCTTAATTAAATGTAAGGTTTAAAGCTTTTTCCCTTTTTTGTTTCTCGTTATGTTACCACTGTTCTCAATTATGTAAAAGTTTAAAGTTGCAATGTTAACCTTTGACTGAATGTTACGATCAACTTTAATATAAAAGCTCTCTTGTTTACACTAACAGAGATAAATTTCACCACACTTTTTCTCTTTTTATTTGCAAAGAAAAGAAAACAAAAAGAAATTTGGATAACTAGTTGTATTTTTTTTTTTTTTTTAAATTTTTGCAACTTTTGGTACTTTACGAATAAGGGTTTTTTTCTATTTTTCACTTTTCTTTGTAGCTATTTATAAATGCATGTATACCGAAATTTTTATTTTTTGTGTGCTTAAGTACTCTTCTTTCCTAACGGATTTTTGTCCTTTTTTTCTACTTTTAAACGATTTTTTTTTTTTTAGTTCACTTTTAAGATTTGTATACTTTTTTCAATTGTATTTGTTGGTGGTTTTAACGGATTTTTTTCAACTTTTTCTTTTTGGTAATATTTGTTTTTAGTTATAACTGCATTTTTTTTACGAATTTTTATAAAATTGCATGTATGTATGTATGTTTTCTATGTGTAATTTTCTTGTAAGACAAAACGAACTTTTGGCAAATTTGAAAATGAATTTTAAGAAAAATAACCTTTAAAACTTTTACTTCAATTTATACAAATTATTTTTTGCTCTAACCGTTTTCGTTTTCTTTGGAGTATTAACTCGAACCGCACACACACACGTTTGTTTTAAAATTTTCCTTTTTTAATTTTGTATACAAATAATTGAGGCTTTTTATTTTTTCACATTTAGAATTTAATTTGCACGATTTTTGGTTTTAGTTTTCTTTTTTGTTCTATTCAATTTCGATTCTCTTTTACGCGTCGCTTATATTTGTTTTCCCTTTGATTGACCGGTTAAAACTGAGTGCAAAGTAATACATACGTATATAAATGTAAAAATGAGAATTTTACCTTACCTCATATTGTATGGTGAAGCTTCTTTTGATTTCAGGGATGGTATTAAGATCTTCAAAAGCTTAATATAGATGTTAATTTTTGTTGTAAATTTTAGAGTTTAACTTTGTTTTTTGATTTTGTTGACTTTAAATGGCAGAAGTAGGTTTTAACGTTTTCTCTTGTTGGTAAAAGTGTTTGGGTGGTTATTAATGTTAGATACTTTGTGCCAA
Organism: Pollenia angustigena; assembly: GCA_930367215.1. Classification (NCBI taxonomy): domain Eukaryota; kingdom Metazoa; phylum Arthropoda; class Insecta; order Diptera; family Polleniidae; genus Pollenia; species Pollenia angustigena. The sequence goes on along the minus strand of OV884058.1, from coordinate 185,318,111 downwards.
TCGACCAAGATTAGATTATTAGATTTTTAGTGGATGAGTTTCCGTAGGCTCGTTAATTTCTGACAATCGAAGGACCATGAACAAGACTAGAATGTTCTCGGCTTAGATGGGCAGATTAGTTGGCTAAGTTAGGAGCGATGGGTAGGAATGACATGCGCAGGATGTAGGCACGATTCGCTTAGCTTGCTAATGCCCAGTTAATTTGATGTTAGATTCTAATCTGCTTTACGTGGCTTTATAATTTCTCGCCGCAAGGAGAAATTATAAAGGAATTAGAATTTAGAGTAATTTGGGGGTTAGAAAAAAAAATACAAATTTTAATTAGATTGGGTACCAATGAAGAACTTTTATTTAAGATGCTCACCGTTGGCTGGTTGTCCGACAAGTGACCATTTTTCTTTTTTACAAAATTTAGGTATTTCATATTCAAGTATATAATAATAGTAAATATTGGAAAGTTAAAGTTACAATTCACAATAATTTTTTAATAGTTACGTTATCGCACAATTCAATCACAAATTGAGTTAAGAAATTCAGTTAAATAAAAATTCAAATTGAAATATAATTTGTGTTTAAAATAATTGTATTTTAAACAGTTGTAATACGTAGCAAATCAAGTAGCACCGACAAGTCGATAGCCGTACCTAAACAAGAGCGAAAAGAGCGTCTAGCTGTCAAAAATTCTCAGACACAAACAAGTTGTATGGATGCTCCATATAATGAATAGCAACTAAGCTATTTTTAGTTCAATCAACAGGTTTTATGTGCATTTTTAATTTTTTTCATATGGGTTTAATTTAACAAAAATATCAACACAAGCTAAAAAGCTAAGGAGAAGAAATATATTGATCTCTAACTACATCAAGCCCGAGACTTATACCAAATTAAAGCGTGAAGGCTCAGCTAACGATTTTCAAAAATTCAGCTGCCCATTTTTGAGCCTAAACAATTCCGGAAAAACTACAAAAAAGTCAGGGAAAGTTATTAAACTATTCCTATGTGCATTTCACTAGACTTTTAGGCCAGACTGTCAGTAAACTTAATCCAAAGATTTTAGAAAAACTAAAGATATTAAACAAAATAAAACTGTAAGGCGAATAAGAATTATAAGCCCCAGTTTTACTTGTAACAATAGCAAAGTTTTAACAAAAACAACAACAATAAGCAGTGAGTTAGTCTTTTCTTACAGTCCCGACTACAATTGGTTGATTTTTTTGCAACTCTAAATGTAGTTTTAAGCAAGAATGATAGAAATAAAGATTACGACATCAGGCAGATAGAAAAAGTTTTTACTGCGCATGTAGGAACTGTGACGTCACACAACCTTCGTTCTCATTGGCTATTAGTTTGTAACTTTCAAACTGTTATGTTTATGCGTAAACATGAAAGTGCAACAATTAATTATTTTTCTATTTAAATTATTTGAAAAGAAAGTATAGTAAGTCAAGCCTGACCAAAGAATTTAGTAAAAAAATTTCCGAATATTTACTCTATTAAGGACTCATGGCCAATCTTGTACCATTCATGTAAAAGTACTTTGAGCCCCATATTTTTGTTAGGTATCTTTTTTTTTATTGCCTAAGCGAATCGCGCGAAGCTCTATGCTTTTCTGCAGGAATGAAACCAGAGTATCTGACGGGATTAGAATCCGCAACCACGACTCTGAGAGACTAGCTCACTACCAGATAGCCTACCGGGTCACTCATCTTCATCTATATTGGATTTTTGGTCGTTAAGTGATTTTAGGATTCGGATTTATATAAGTTCAATTTTGGACCTACTGACATGATGTAGATAATGCTAATTTTATGTCAATATATACAAACATTTTTTAGGAGGTTATGGCATTAAATATATTAACGAGAGTAGTTTTTGTATGGGAGCTATGGTCAAATATGGACCGATTCCAATAAAATTTATTTAGCTGATTGAGATTGCAATCGAATATATTTCGACCAAATTTTATCTTAAAACCTAAAAAAATGGTTTATGGATACAAAGACTCTTTTCCGAAAAAAAAACAGAAGAAAAGAAGAAGATTTTGGACCGATTCTCGCCATTTTCAATAGACCTTGTGACAACTAGAACCTATGCGCCACATTTTATCCAATTATCTCCAAAGTTGCGACCTGTACTTTGCCTAACTAAAATGTTTAACCAATTTTTTATAAGAAACATTTTTTGTATTAAAATTTCAGAATCTTTTAAGTAGTATTTGAAATAACAAACATTAAAAACAAAAAAATGTTTTTGCTTAACATCAAAGAAAAAATATGAAATGTTGTAGCATCCAGCGTAATCAATTTACAGAAAATGAATAAAAACAAACACTTATATCCATACAGGTACATCGTCACTTACTAACACAAATGTACTTTTTGTACATGTACATAAATTTCTACATACATACTTATGTATAAATATGTAAGTATTTACATATGTACTATGCATGTGTATGTATAAAAAATTCGTATATGTTTTTTTTATAACAACTCATAAATATTCATATTTACCACCAAAACAACTCAGGCATTAGAAGAAGCTGAAATTTATATTTTCTGTTTTGAATAACAGCCATTTTTATTTTTTAGCAAAATCCCTGTTGTTTTTGCCTTTTGTCCTCACTAGTTGTTGTACAATTTTTTTCGTCTCTTTAATGGAATATTGTACAAAAACAACATAAACAGTATAATGAAATAAATATATGTAAATTTATATAAAAAAAATACTCAACCACTTGGGCGCCATAAAGGAACGATTTGAACACTTAACGTTGTTCGAAAGGAAAAACTTGTGTATACACTCTATTTTAGAATAAAATGTATAAAAGGTTTATTGCGGATTATCTCATGTAATATTTATAAAATTAGGGGGAAAACTTTATAAAATTATAAAGTTTATTTCTCCAAAAATTTCTTTATAACTTCTTTATTGAAACTAGATAATAGTGAATGCATTACCTGGCCGAAATGGTCATATAAATATGATTTGTCATGAAGGATGAAGATTGTTAAAAATTACTACTAAATGCGAAAAAATTACCTCGAAAAGGTATGTGTACTGTTGATAAATTTCGCATAAATTAAAGCTTAAGCTCAAATTATGAAAAAAAAGTTATGGGGATCAGAAGGCCAATTCTTGTTTTATGATAATGTGAAATGAAAAAATTTAATTTTGCTTTTTGTTTAAACTTATCACTATATCTTTCTGTTATTATTTTGGATTTCTCAATGTATGGCTTAGATAGATATCTATGTTCTAGAAACCGCATACGAAAGTGAAACCAAGCAAACTTTAAACAAAAAAAAAAAATTATCACGAAAAACTACGGTCAGTTTGAAAAAAAAAATAACTGCAAATCTTTATCAATTGTAATTTCACTTGATTTTGATTCTACATAAATATTTATAGTTCAAATCCAAAGAAAAATCAATTAAAATCATTATTTTTCAATATATTAAAATGAATTTATAAAATTAAGCCTTGAAGCGAATCATCGAAAATTCGAACATATATTCGAAAATTCGAAAATATTTTCGAAAATTTTATTTACGCCCGAAAACACATCTTTTAAATAGTAATTAAAAAAATATTTTTTTAATTCCCATTTAATCGAGATACGGGTCTATTTTTTATTATTTTATAAAAAGAGGTAATATTTATTTTTGTTTCGAATTTTCGTAACTCCTTTGTGTTACTTCTGCAGGATTGAAAAAGTGTTTAACAACAATTACATAAAAAGCCTTTTGTTGTTAAACATTTTTTCAATCCTGCAGACGTAACACAAAGGAGTTACGAAAATTCGAAACAAAAATAAATATTAATTCTTTTTATAAAATAATAAACTATAGACCACAAGCTTAAATAGGAATTAAAAATTATACAATTGATGGTCCAATAATCGATAATATGTAATATATATTGTACAAATGAATACGTTTTTACGTTGAAAAGATATTTTAATAAGCTGTAAGTGTAACACCGTATTTATTTTTCAAAATGTTTTTTCCAGCAAAATCAGTATATTCATTGTTTTATTGCAGTATTTAAACAAGGTGTAGTATATAAAAATATGTGGATGATATTGTTTTTTTTACAAACACTTTTTATTTTTTTTAATGTGGAAGGAGAAATGAATAGTCTGTTATGACTTTAGTATATACAATTTTGTTTTTTCTTTGTAACACAAGTTCAAAGTAAAACATCTCTTTTTTTTTGCTGTTCATTTCTACATTTTATGTATTATGATGAACTTGCAAATTTATTCTTATTTATATAATATTTTCAAAACAAACTCATGTTTTATACAGAATTTCCTTTCATAGACAAAAACATTTGCCACCACCATTTACCACCAAATATCTACATATAACCTAGGTAGCATTACTATATAGAGTTTAAAAGAATGTTTTTAAAATTTGGCAATAATAATATGTTTGACGGGATGTTTTCAATTTTACAAAAATAAAAATTAATCAGTATTGTGGTTATTTTGTTGAACTATTTATGGTTTTTAACCCAAATTTCTTTATATTTTTAATTAGGCTAAAGTTCATCAAATTTAATTTAGTTAGCTTAGATTTCAGTAGAGCTTTTGAATCGATATCTCACAAAGTCCTTTTGAACAAGCTTTTTCAAATATATAATTTTTCTACCACTTCCTGTCGCTTAATGGATACTTTTGTTAGAGGAAGATCACAATATGTGCAGTATGGTAATCAAAAGTCCCTTGTTAAAATTATAAGCCGTGGAGTCCCTCAGGGTTCTACTTTGGGTCCCTTATTATTTTTGTTATACATTAATGATTATCTGGTATAAGAGGTTAGTTGTATGCAGACGATTTGCAGTTAGTGGCCGTAGCTAATTCAACTGGCGAATTGGAAGGATCTCTAAATGCGAATTTGCGACACGTAGAGCCTTGGTGTGTAAATAATTTTATTGAATTAAATGCTCAAAAGTCCAAAGCTATATTATTTGGTGATGTGGATTTACAAAATTTACGTAGTATTATGGTGAGTGGGAACCCTTTGAGCTTTGTTTCACATTTAAAAGTCTTGGGAATATATGTTGACAACAAGCTGAGTTTTGATAATCATATTAGTATCATTTACCACCACCGTAGTATTTAACTTGAGAAGATTGTATTCAGTTAGTTACCATTTCCCAATAAAAGTTCGGAAGAGAATTGCCCATGCATTGCTCATGCCTATAATTTTATATGGAATTGAAGTTTATTATTTAACAAATGATAACAATTTTAACAGGATAAGGAAATGATTCAATAAAATAATTAGATATGTGTATCATCTTGGTTTTCGTGATCATGTTACATCGTATGCTATTAATTTTTTAAACTGCACCTTCGAAGACTTTGTAAATGTTAAGCTGCTAACATTTTTCTATAGAACTGTCAAATATGGCTCACCTTCTTATCTTTCTTCTAGATTTGAATTTTTGAACTCAGCAAGAACATGCTCACTTAAAATACAGTCAAATCCCGATAATTCGTACCCCGATAAATCGTAATTCCCGATAATTCGTAATAAACTGTCGGTCCCTTGAAAAAATCTCGTTAATTCGTAAAATTTTCATACATTTTGGTCCCCTCGCTAATTCGTAATTTTTTTTTCAAATAAAATCTTCTTTACCTCTTATAAATCGTAATTGTTTGCTAACTACCACTTATAATTCGTAATAAAAACAACAAAAACATGGAAAGAATGATTTTTTGTTTACCACTATTTTATTTTTGCATGGGTTTTTGCTTGTGTGTGGATTTATTTTCTTAAGATCAGTTTGTTACATGAATAATTTTTATGTTTAATTTTTATATATTTTATTTTTAACAATTATTGTTTATGTTTTTTGTATCGTTTTAGTAAATAAATTGAAAAACCCCTTTTATTCGTATTTATTTTATTTTAACCCCGTTAAATCGAAACCCTGCTAAATCGAAAACCCCTATAATTCGTAAGAAATGGCCGGTCCCTTGCGATTACGAATTATCGGGATTCTACTGTACCTGCTTTTAATGTGTAAGTCATGAAAATATCTTTTCAAGGTTGCTCGACTATGGAATTCTATTATCCCATACAATGAAAGAGATTTTTCAAAGTCAGTTGCGCAATTTACAAGTCATAATAAATTTCATTGTTAAGCCAAAAATCTTTAGAAATGCATTCCCATATTCGTGTAAAAAAGGAGAAATTAGGTTAGCATACTTAATTATAATTCACTATACCTACTTATATCTGTAAGAATCAAAATGTGCTTGAATTTAAGTTTATCTTGTAATCTGTTTTTGGCCTATAAAGCCTTCTGGATTACGTTCAGTTGAATAAATAAATAAATAAATAAAAATAAAGAAAGGAATTTTACAACATGAAATTAATTAAAATTTATTGATAATTTTTCATTCTTGACTGAAGCTGGGCTCGAATCCAGGCGTTTTTTACGGACAGGTTACCCTTACATGTTTCGATTGCAACTAAAAAATTGTTAAAATGTTCCTCTAAAAACATGTTCAAAAACGGAATACATAGTTTTAAAAAAATTTGGTGAAAATTTATGTAACATTCGTAAAATTTAGAGAAAAAAAAAACAAAATTTCTTAAACAACAGATGTCTAAAAGAGTAAGATGAAAATAGTGTTTTGAATTTAATTATGCCTTTTTGACTTAGAAGGAAGAGTCATGACTTTAGGGTAAAATCTTTTCTATCCGCATTTCTTTATTAGGAGCAAAAATTGTATAATGAAATGTCAGTCCAAGCAAAAAACAACATCATTTATAAACAAGTAAGAGTGCTATATTCGGCTGTGCCGAATCTTTGATACCCTCCACCGACAGTTCGAATGTTTGAGGAGTAATATCTGTATGATGTTATTATTATCTTAAACTGTGACGATTTGTTATTAATTATGGTTTTAGGCGACTAAAGTGTTTTCCAGTAGTAGGGTTTATATGGGGCCTAGGGTAAATTATGGACCGATCATCATGAAATTTCACAGCGTCATTTCTAGTTCTTTAAAACTGTGACGTACCAATTTCTGTTATGATAGCATTATTAATTATGGTGTTATTTGTACTAAAGTGTTTTCCGGGTCTAGGGTTTATATGGGGCCTAGGGTAAATTATGTACCGATCTTCACGAAATTTCACAGTATCATTTATAGTCCTACAAAACTGTGATGAGCCAAAATTTGTTATGATTGCATTATTTTTTACGGTTTTAGGCGTACTAAACTGTTTCCCGGTAGTAGGGTTTATATGGGGCCTAAGGCAAATTATGGACCGATCGTCACGAAATTTCACAATGTTATTTCTAGTTCTAAAAAAATGTGACGTACTAAATTTTGTTACGCTAGCGTTATTTTTACGGTTTTAGGCGTACTAAACTGTTTTCCGGGAGTAGTGTTTATATGGGGCTTAGGGTAAATTATGGACAGATCTTCACGAAATTTAACAGCGTGATTTCCAGTCAAATAAAACAAATTTTTGCAAAATCTTATCTCATTCCGTGCCTTGTTCCAGCATTTATGTTATTTTTTGTAACAAAATTATCAATTTTTTTAGGTGGTGGTCCCACATTTTGATTCATAGCTCTGGTCCTACTGAACCAATTTTGCTGCATTTCAATCCCAAACTGCTTAGGATAACTACAAGCAATTTGGCACCAAGTTTGTTTATTTCTTTTGAGTTGTTCGAAAGTGAGCGTGTTTTCAACAGACGGACAGACAGACGGACATGGCTAAATCGACTTAGAATTACTCAAGGACCCAGAATATATATACTTTATGGGGTCTGAGATGAATAATAAAAAAGTTTCACACGGAATGACAAACTTAATATACTCTCTTCACAACTAATTGTGTTGGAGGGTATAAAAATAATATTAAATTTGAAAAAAAGTGTAATAAATTAAGAGTTTTAAGTTGATACTTGAACATGTTTACATTTTATCAATTAGTTAAAAATACATTTTTTGCCATTTTTTTTTATATTTGGAGAAAAAACAAACTGCTTACCATTTTTTATGCAACTTTTTTTTCAATGTATGTTGAATAAGGTTATCATGTTTTATAACAATATTAAAATATATTTTTTGGTTTCCCTCTCAAATATGCTGACTTTGTTAGAGCACTTTGAAAAGAAGCAAACAGAATATATGCATATTTTAATGGTTAAATTAAATGCATATTTGCGAAACTTTTGTAGTTTATATGGGCACTTCCACAGAAAAGTCTACTTTTTGTAACGTAGCGGCAGCAAGCAATTAGAATTGTTTCTCTAAAAGTTTTAAATGCATTTAACGCTTTTTTGTAGTTTGGTGTAAAGCTCTACATTTGGTAAAAATTAAAGGGAAAACATTTGACAATATAATGGCTATATTCGGCTTTGCCGAATCTTATATACCATTCACACTGGTGGGAAGAGATTAGAAAGAAAAATCTGAGCTTAGCTTGTTTTGTAAAGAGCCCGCCAAAACCCTTAACTTGGTAGGACACTTGCATGGCGGCCAGGTGAAATAGTGGACCGATTTGGCTGTCTTTCAATAATTATTTAAAAAAATTGAGCTAAATTGAGTCCTCCTACTTCATAAGGTATTGGCGCTACTGTGCCAAAAACATTATTTCGGGGAAAGAGGTAGTTTTGCACGCAGTGTTGCCAATTTAGCCATTTAGTGGCTAGATTTTGCCATTTTTTACCATGTTTAGCCATTGAAACATGAGTTAGTTTAGCATTTAGCCATTTTTTATCTTGTTTATCCATAACACTTTTTTTGCCGTTCTTCTTCAAAAAGAATAATATTTATTTTATTATAAAAATTTATAAAAGTAAAATGAACATTTTTAGCAATTAACGCGCCTTTAATTTAAATCACAACTATTATAAATGTTGAAAATCGCTATAAACGATGATGATGAACATCTTTCAAAATAAAGGAAAAGTATTCCAATATTAAATTTATAAAATGGATCAACACAAACATCGGTGGTTGTTTCTGGTTACAAGTATTTCAATAAAGATATGCAGGCGGCCTCAAATTTTTTTTAGAAATTTCTAAAATTACTATTAAGTTGCTTTCACTTCCATGGTCTAATGCTGAAGTAGAGAGGGTAATTAGCCAAGTTAAAATCGTTTAAAGTAATTTGAGAAATAGGCTACATTTAGCCACCGTTAATTCGATTTTATTTTATTATAAGGTTAATATTTTTACCTTAACAATAAAATATTTATACCAACACCACAATAGCGGAGAGGGTACTGTGCGTTTGTGCTGATGTTTGTAACACCTTAAAATATTTTGAAATATACCGATCAGTCAGAATCTTTTTCTGAGTCGATTTTACGATGCCCGTCCGGCTGGCTGGATGTCCAGGTAAACCTTGTGCGCAAAGTACAGGTCGCAAATTTCCAGATAATTTAATCAAATTTGGTACAAAGGTTCTAATGTAGTGAAGGGTATCATAAAGTCGGGGTTAACTGACTATACATTCTTACTTGTTTTTATTGTAGATCTGGACTCAAAAGGTTGGGTAAATGTGGTCGTGATTACGATTTACCTTCAAATTATTTAAAACTAAAAGACACGCGTGAAGGATCAGTTCGGCGAACGTTGCTGTACCGTATCTGTACTGTATCCATCAGCTGTTCGCTTTTTGTTATATGAAAACCAATACAAAAGCTCACCGAAATGCAATGTACCGTACCAATCTGTATATAATAGAATTTCATGCCGTTGTTACGTGACATTTGTAAGACAGTGATGGGCGGCTTGTATGTTACATTGAATGCGGGTAATTTTGCTCTTTTTTTTTTTTGATACTTTCTTCAGTATATCTATGGAATTGCGACAAAACAACTTACAAAACAACATATTTCCAAATATACAAATATACATGTGTTTAGATGTTTAAAATAAACAAATGTATATACACATTAGACTGGTCGCACCTTGTATGGGATTTTTTTTTTTTTTTTTAATTTAATTGTTTGCGCTGCTTAAAATATGAGGTTTGTTGTAAGAAATCATGATCTAATTTTTCAGGTCAATCCGACGGTGCCTAGCCGTGCCGGGTGGGGCCCAAAGTTCCCCATATTATAAAAACAACATCTTTTCTATCAGATCTTTATAGTTATACTAGTTGAAAAGCCGAAAATCAAAAATATGGCTTCGGTACGATCTTCCGCAGAGAAAGTACTTCAAGTGTGCCAAATTTCAGCTTCCTATGTCATCAGATGGCTTCAGAAACTTGCGGAAAGAATAGGACATACATGCAAACATCCTGACATACTAAGAAATTATATATTGTACAGATAGATTAACATATGTTCGCGCAACTCAAAAACGCTTTAGCTTATTGAAAAACTAAAAAAAAACTTAAAGTAAATTTTATTGCGGAATTTCGTTTTTTTTTTAGTTTTTCAATAAACTAAAGCGTTTTTGAGTTGCGCGAACATATGTTAATCTATTTATACATAGTTATTATTATTGTATAGATAGATTATTGTGAATATGCCTTTTAATAAGGGCTGTAAAGTCTGAGTTAACGAGTCAGAATTGAGGTTTTTGTACCGGAGTCGAAGTCGAAGTACCCACAAAAACTCGCGACACCGACTCCAACATTTTTCAAAATAAAATATTTAAAAAATTTTCTAATATTTTCCAAAATGAAAATTCTTCGAAATTGGCGATTCAATATTTAAAATATCGATTTGAAATTTTTACAGAATAATTTTCTTTCTTTTTTACCCCATTTAAAAGGTACTGCCTTAAAAAAAGAGTTTCAAGTCAAATAAGTACCAGTCTCATACATTTAGCAACAATGTTAGAGTAGGAGTCGGAGTTGGAGTCGGACTTAAAAAATTTCAGCGGTTGGAGTCGGAGTTCAAACTATTTTATTACGACTCCACAGAACTGCTTTTATTGTTAAATTGACAATAAAAATCAATGATTTTTCTATGTTTCGTGATTTAAAAGGGTTGCTAAGATTTTTAAATTGTAAAATAATTTTTGAAATTGGCAAATGATACTGTGCTGCACAATAAATATGAAGTGGTTGCCACAAAGAACTTATACTCTCGCAGAGAAATATTTAATAAAACAGATGATTGGGACGAAGCTTGCACAAGTTTGAAACCCCAGCAATTAAGCCTTATACACGAAAGATCATCCCAACAGAAGATAGAGTTATTTGTAGGGCTAGTAAAAGAAATCCTTTTTTAACTTCGCGTGAAATAAAGGCTGAAATTGGACAGTATATTAATGCAGAAATATCTGTACGGACGATAACAGGTCGACTAAATGTATCGGGACTAGTGCTGTGAAACTATCGATACCATCAATAGTCTTAAAATATCAAAATATCGATATTATTATTTAAAATACATTTAAAATAAACATGTTAAATCACCCATAATCACAGTTTATCTGCGCAAGTTTAATTGCTAATAATTCGCGCTGAATAATACTAAGGGCTCATAAATCAGAGCAAGTTTAACTCTCTTTTTGCTTTAAAATGTGCTTAAATCAACAAATCTATAAATCAGTAAGCATATGAACCATCTTTATACGCATGAATTTGACAACATTTATCGTAGTGCTACCACATGTTTTTTTAAACTACATATAATACATGTGACACTTTAACCTCAAGTAGGACGAACCTATTGCTCACTTCAGGTTAAAGTAAAATTGTAACAATGGAACACCTTTTATAAGGCCGATAAAATCATGCACTTAGCTATCGCTAAATTGTGAAAACGGGCCTTAATATGTTTAACTAAGTATTAAATTATAGTAATACTAATAAACATATATTCTGCAAAGTCGTTTCTAATTATGTGGCCACCACATGTGTATGTTTTTTATTAAAAAACTTTTTTATTTTATTTTCTTAAATGTAAGTTATGAGAAAAATAAAAAACAAAAAATCGGTTAGTAAATGATTATGGGAGAATAAGTTTAAGAGAACGTACTTTTTTCTATGCAAATTTTCACATTTGTTTAGCACTAATTTTATTGCAAGGCAATAAAATATATTTCAACTAACTTGACGAACGAGTATTCTAACGCAGCTTTACAAAACTCTAAAATTCACAAAAATTGTTAAAGACTGAATACGTTTAAGTCAGTTTTGTGAAAACATGTATCCTTTTTTTTTGTGGTACTTGTTTAAAAAAAGTTCTTGTGTATTGTTTGTTTTTTATGCAACCCAATATGAGCGTAAATTTAATTTTCTGTTATCACAAAATTAGGAAAAACTCATTTCTTAATCGTGTTATATCTACAAAAGTCTTTTGTAACAGAATTCCTACTACGAGCCTCCGTTCGTTTCTTTCCATCATCTTTTTTATCGCTGTATAATTTGTTATAGTTATATATACATATGTGTAAGTAAATTCAACAACAACTAGGAATTTCTTTGATTAAAACTAAAAGTTTTTGTAACTTTATTTTAATAAGATTTTCTAAAAAATTTAGTCAATAGGGAAATAAAAATTTGCCTAAAAGAAAATTACAAGATATCGAAAATAAACAGCAAAATTTATTAAATGCAATTTTATTATGATATTTGTACAACAATGTGTGTTTATGAAAGTTTCGCAAGAACTGCATACATTAAGAAGGAAAAGATAAATACTCATACTAAACAAGCGACCTACCTAAAAAAAAAAATGTAAATTTAAAAATATAAACAACCATTTAAACTGCTGACGAGCAGGTTAAAAATAAAGAAAAAGTAAAAGAACAAAACCAGCAATAAAAAATTTAAAAAAAAACATAAAAACAAAAATTACAGCATGAAAGTATGCAGTAAAAGTCAACAGCCTACATACGACAACTAACAACAACAGAACACAACTAGAACGACAACAACAATAATAAACCCTAAACATAAAACTAACAACTATAGCTATAGCAAGACAACAAAGAACAAACAACATGAATGTAGAATGTGTGTGTGTGTTCGATTAAAGTAAAACAACAACAGCTAAACAAATAAAAGTTTATTGTAAAAAAACAAAACTTCTACTACACACGTATATAAGTTTTCATATACGTGAGAGAACAGGAGCACGAACGCACACATACAACCTGCATACTTCCACCACAGCTATGAAAGGAAGATAAAAGTTTTGCTTGAAATATTTTGAAAACTAAGCAAAAGTTTGATGTTTACTGCTTTCAGCAATACATTTTCAAACAAGCATTAATATTGCATGCATGTGCATGCACTCACATATACATATATATTTACCAAATAAATTTAGCTACACTTTTTTGCATATTGCATAAAATTCCAATTTACCACAAGGGAAACGGAAAATGCAACATAAGCATACACATGCACGCATAGATATAAATATATACGCATACATTTTAAACCCTAGGGGCCTTCCATATGCAGGGTTCAGAGCTGAACCGAACCGAACCAAGTCATAAAATAAAATGCATATATGTATTTCAAAATTTGTGCGAAATTCACGGTAAAGTTTAACTCTATCAAGATCTTGAATGGACTAAATCAAAAAGTGTTTCGTTCGTAAAGCTGACCACACACTAGAGATTTGTGCGTGTGACGAACAAATCACAATAACCTTAAACGTCAAAAAGAGAACATGAATTGTGAAGCGGATGATGCAACTACACTTTAATAATTTATTTGTGTGCACAACAAAAAAAAGAAAACAATCCGAGAAGAATCCAAAAAAGTTTTGTTTACTTAGTCTGGAATCACACTATGAAAGTTTTATTTCAGAAAATCTGAGTTTATGGGTGAGAGGTGAAAAAGGAACAGCATATTCTCTTCCCATCTCACCAATAAACTCAGACTTTCTGAAAGAAAACTTTCATAGTGTGAACCCAGACTAAACAACTCCTTAATAGACGAAAAACTAAAAAACAAACAAAAAAACACTAAAATGAAAACAAATTTAAAATGTACGCGCACAAGTCCACTAACACCGAACAAATTGCAAGAAATTGAAAATTTTCAATTACTTGTGATTTGTGCGCCCACAGCCCTTTAAAGAATAAATAAGACCTCGAGCACGCACAAATCACTAGTGTGCGGCCACCTTAAGGTAAACCCAAAGTAAATGGCTCCAGAAATTAATGGCAGTTCACTTACTCAACCTGAAAATATTTTCGAATTTTCTAAGTTTACTCGGTTCACTAAGGTCTGACGCCACCATATCATTCTTGTGCAATTTTTAACTTATTTTTTATCCATTTTAAATGGCGTGTTAATGAAGCAAGCAAGATCTTATCTGATTTCTTTTACTTTAAATACTATTAGAAGTTGTCACAAGGCTTTCATAATGTTTGAAAGACTTGCTTCTTATTGGAGAACCGCTTGCAAAATATTGTGGAGAAAAAATAAATGAATTGCATATATTTTAGAATGGAAGGGAATACCTTTCTTTAAAAAGCAAAATGATAGTTTAGGTTACCCCCGTCACGACGACGACTCACTTGGGTCCTTATAGCGGTCCCTTTGTGATACCCCTAGCCAGTGAAGAGTCAGCCAGTATCCACCAGACTATTCCCCAGAGATCACTGCAGTCTCGAACCACCCCGATTTCCTGCAGAACAAGGAGATCGATTTCAGTCCCGCATTGGACAAATCGTCCAACCTAATGCCCCCCAGACCGGGGCATTGGCAGAGAAAGTTAAACACCGTCTCCTCCTCCTCCTCATCATGACAACTCCTACAGTAGTCATTATACGCAAGACCCATCCTCCTAGCATGAGTCCCTATCACCCAGTGACCCGTGATGACCGATATCACTGTCCTTATTCGGTCCCTGCCGAGACCGAGTAGTACGCACGTTCTCGCCGCGTCATAGCCAGGCCATCAAGCAGGTATGCTCCTCCTTCCATCTCCCCTGCGCCTTCTGTACGACTCCTGTCTGATGAGAGTCTTGCAGCGGGCCACTGAAGTGCCAATCAGACCGTCGAAGAACATGTCATCCAAGAGACAGCCCCGTTTGGCCAGACTGTCCTGTTGTTCGGCCATGATGTCAATCGGCAACTAGTTCAGCATAGTAAACAGTGTCGAGCGGAGTGATCCCGTGAACATCAGCGCAGCCACCCTACATACTTTCTCAAGCATAGTGTGGCAGGCCATTACACTATGACCCCATGGAAGAGGATCGGTTTTACCACCGCCTCAAAGATCCATTAGACGCCCCTGGGGCCCAGGCCTCAGCTCCTGCCCAAGGATCTTTTGCAGGTGTATAAGGCCACAATGTCCCTATCAACCCTCGTCCGAACGTTGAGTTCCCATGATAGTTTGCTAACGAGAATTTCGCCCAAATATTTGGCACTGTTTGAGATCCTCAGCTCTGTGCCGTTTAGCAAAATGATATTAAAGATAAATATTTTAAGAACAACAGTGAGCGTCTTTAAAAAAAAATACAAATGTGAAATTCCTGGGTTTCTCCCCCGCTGATAATTTTTGCTCAGTTTTCATGTTTTGGTGCCAATAAATAAAATAAAGTAACTTTTTTTATATCTTGCACCAACATATATAGGGTGGGTATTTCTTCTGATGTATGTCACATATTAAAATATTGGCTGTGGCCCTAATTTATGGTAGACAGTAGACTTATTATCACGTAATCGATCTAACCATGTCCGTCCGTCCTCCTCTCTGACTGGTTGTATGTCGCCATTTGGAAGGACACTTAATGAAATTAGGAACAAATGTTCTAATTGTCACAAGAACAAAGCCTATTAAACTTGTGTGAATTAGTCAATAAGTTATCATAGCCCTCTACAAACTTTATTCCGGATAAAGGGCTTTGTGACCGTTACCCATCATTTCATTGTAACTTTGAACAACTTTCAGCATTTTATTGAATTTGATCAATATTTGACCATAGATAGATTTTCTTCAAATAACAATCCCGCAAATAGTTGCCATTATTTGTATTTATATTGGTATGGATATAAAATTTAGCGACGATATCTTTTATAATTGCTATTATTTTTGTGTTGGTAGGTTCAGAATTGATCGTAGGACCAAACGCCTCTCCGAAGTAATTTTAAGACGAAACAATTTTATTGAAAAAAATCAGTAAAAAAATAATAAAATTAACCCAAATTAAAGAAAAATTTCGTTTATAATACAAATTTTTAAAAACGTAAACAAAAATGTTTTTGAATGAGACTTCGTATGATTAACAACATTATTTTCAACTTTTTAAATTTGACTTAAGATGTTTTGTCAAAATGCCACAGAAATGCAAATAATGAAATGCTTATAAGCGATAAACACTGTATTTCAAATATTTTTCAACAATAAATAAATCTTTGGTTATTTAACACTGCTTTACAAATTTGTAATTTGGAAAATTACCAAGAACGCCACGTGCCTAGATAAGTTTATTTTGACCTCCTGAACACGAAAAACGCTGTAATTTTTTTTTCAATAGTTTAGTTTTTTAGATAACGGTACTTTTGTGTTTTTCGGTGTATGGTCCCACTCAAACCCTTGTGGAGCCCAACCGAAAAGTCCGATCGAAAAGGTAATTGAATGCCTTTTCCGTCGATATGCTAAGAATTTTTATCTGATAAGAATTGGCTGAGTTATGGCACCTCAAATTTCGAAATTTGCCTATTTTTTACGTTTTTTTTTCAAAATTTTTCATTTTTATTTCGTTTTTTTTTCTACGTTATAGTAAATATCTGGAATGTTTTATTTTTAAACCAAATGGTTTATTTTGTTACCAATATTTTAAGCGTAATTTGAAAAAAATCGGATGAAAAATAAAGGTTTTATTAAGGATTTTGTGGAACGACAATATTTTCATCCCATATAATATAATATTCTTAGCATATCGACGGAAAAGGCATTCAATTACCTTTCCAACGATATGCCATTTATCTCGATCGGACTTTTCGGTTGGGCTCCACAAGGGTTTGAGTGGGACCATACACCGAAAAACACAAAAGTACCGTTATCTAAAAAACTAAACTATTGAAAAAAAATTACAGCGTTTTTCGTGTTCAGGAGGTCAAAATTAACTTATCTAGGCACGTGGCGTTCTTGGTAATTTTTGGCTGTAAACCAGTGTAATTAAGAAAAAGTAGTAAAGTGTGTATAAATTTGAGGTATCATCGGTTAATGGAAATCGCTACAGGGAGATTGACCACCAAGATCGTGCGATTTGACTACTTGAGACTTTTTTTTGTGGGTTTTTTTAAACGATTCTGTACAGCAATAATCCCACTACAGCTCAAGAGCTAAATAACAACATTATCGTGCAGATATCAACCACTGAAAAAAGTGTTTTTAAAAACGTGATTGAGAATTTTGGTAATTTATTTTAATATCTCAAAAAAAAAAAACTCTGTTGTGTAATAAAACTATACCTAAATTTTGGACACCCTTTGTTTATAGAATTCACTGTGCTGGTATATCTGAATAAAAAAGTCTATTAATAAAACGTTATGATTGTTTTTGTGTGCTTGAGCTCCATCTTGTTGAAACTACTATTCTGGACTGTTCTCTACCTCGGGCCTTAAAAATTTTTCAATTTTTGCTATTTACTTTAATCACTACGTGTTCGTCGTTTTCGAAAAATATGGTCCATTGATCTTTTCTTAAGTTATTTCCCACACTCAAAGAATTTTCTTCACAGATCCAATGGATTTTGACATTAATCCAATGAAAAATAACATTAAAATTTAACCTATGTAACCCTTCATTGGATTAACGAAGAATGTTACATTAGCCCCCCGTTAATGAAATGTTTCATTAAATTAATGAAATTTGTGCATTATTTTAATGTCAAACGCTTAAAGACATTTTTTATTATTTTAATATAAATGTTTTTATATTCGAATGAAATTTGTAATTTATTTTATCCATTTTTTCAATGTGCGTTTTGAGTTGTTGTGATTTTTTTTATTCCTGCTTCAAATTATCAAGTTTTATTAATTTTTTTTCGTTTTTATATTTCGTTTACCATATGTTATGTTCTACTTTCATAAGCTTACCTTTAAGAAAATTGTACTAAATTCATTTTTCAGCCCGTGACGACCTTCATCTGCCTTCTTTTTATTTTTCTGGCTTGTACTACTGCGTAAATTTTGTGTATTTAAATTAACAAATAAAGGAAAAAGAATGTGGGCATTTTGTGCTCTTGTTTTTTCTTTCGCGTTGTTTGTTTTTGAACCTAAATATTTCTTACATTTAGCTTAAATTTCGTTATAGTAATGAATTTTTTCATTAATGTAATGAAACATTAAAATGTACAATTATTTTTACATATTTTCATGTCTACCGCTACAATAGTTATAGGAAGAAAATTTTTAGTTATAAGTACTTTGAAGTTAAAGAATTTGGTCTTGTTTTCATTGATTTAGTGACATTTATCATGGAAAATATGAAGTTAGAAAAGATTCCTTTTTTCATTAATTTAAAAATATTTAAAAATTTTAAATAATAGTTCATTTTAATTTAAAAAAACCTATTGAAATTATGTAAAACAATAAGTTGAATTTTTCTTTTGAAAGAGATATTAAGTTGTCATTAATTTAATGAAAAATGTTAACGACATTAAGAAACTTA
This sequence comes from Pollenia angustigena, assembly GCA_930367215.1. Taxonomy (NCBI): domain Eukaryota; kingdom Metazoa; phylum Arthropoda; class Insecta; order Diptera; family Polleniidae; genus Pollenia; species Pollenia angustigena. Next base: position 185,299,525 of record OV884058.1, on the reverse strand, counting down.
ATTTCGTAGTGTTAATGAAATTGTTTCATTATATTTGTAAAATTTCATTCTCGTAATGAAACTTTTCATTGGATTAATGAAAAAATTTAATGAAATTGATTCATTAAATTAATGAAGCATAATTCTTCGGTGCACCATACTTTGCATCTACATGGGTGCATTTGATGTTCAACAATTATTCCTAAACTTTAGGTGCCCCACATTCTGCAATTTTGTTAATTTATGTGATCATTGAGGTAAAAATTACCTGCATTTCTCATTACTCCATATGATCTTTGTTTCTGAGTAACCGAATGCTGACTTTCAAAATAAGATTGAACAACTTTGGTTTCTTTTTCTGTGCTGAGTCCCAAGTTTTTCAAAGTAGAACAAAAAAAAAGACTTAAACAAAAAATGTATTAATAACATTTTGTTTAATGTGCTAAATTCCCAATTTTTATTCTTGAAAAATACTCTGAAATTTATTGTTAAAGGATGACTAGCTTAGAAGCTTTTCCCAAAGACTAGAAAAGCTTTATATATTATGTAAATAAGACTGCAGTGTGAATGAGAATTACAAACAATCAATTCTTATTTGCAACGATTTCAAAAATGTATTCACTTATTAAATCATAACGTTCATTATGCGCCACCCGGTTTTCTTTATTTCCAAACCCTTTAAATATTAAATATAGTGAATACTTTTTAATTTTGTTCACTTTACATGACATGACTACATTTAACAGTTTTAAAAACAAGAACAATGTAAGTTTTTTTTACTTAAACTCTTGATGTTGTTTTTGTTTTCGTTGTTGTTGTCTCTCATGCCTGCCTTTAGGCAACAAATTATGAAAAAAAAACGTAAACAAAGATGAAAGCTACAAATACAAACAAAACTATTTACAAGAAATAAAACTGTATGAATTTAAAAAATAAAGTAAATTTATTTATGTCTGTATGTCTCGTGTGTCTCAATGACTATGAGTTGTTAAGCATAGTTGTTGATGTTGGTACGAGTGTTGCCTACAAGTAGAGTTAAAATAAAGCAACTTTGTCTGCAAAAAAAGTACTCAACATGTATTGATGTCAAACAAGAAGGCACAACAAATAAATGAAATTTAAATACAGTATGTGGTTTGAAAGGCTGATATTTTTAAAGGAATACAAAATATTTTTGCTTTAATTGTTTAGAAAAAATTATTTTTGTAAATACAGTCAAACCGCGATAGTTGGTACCCCGTTAATTCAAAATAAATGGCTGTTTCCTTGCGAAAAACTCTTTAATTCTCAAAAATCTTATATATTTTGGTCCCCTCGGTTATTCGTACTTTTTGGAATTCAAAGTCTGATGAGACCCATCTAAATTGTTCGTTCCTCTAGGCAACCTCTCATAATTCGTCATTGAAGCCCATATGTTTTGCTTTTTGGTTGGACCGCCCTTTACAAAGCAATGTTTTATTTTAAAATGACGTTATAATTTGATAGTAAAAGTTTTAAAGCAAAACATTATTTTTTTTATTTTTAGCGGATTCAAAAAAAGCTTGTTTTCTAAATATGTTTTTTACTTTATATTTACAGTAGAATCCCGATAATTCGTAATCGCAAGGGACTGGCCATTTCTTACGAATTATAGGGGGTTTCGATTTAGCGGGGTTTCGATTTAACGGGGTTAAAATAAAATAAATACGAACAAACGGGGTTTTTCCATTTATTTACTAAAACGATACAAAAAACATAAAAAGCAATTGGTAAAAATAAAATATATAAAAAAAGTTATTCATGTAACAAACTGATCTTAAGAAAATAAATCCACACACAAGCAAAAACCCACGCAAATATAAAATAGTGGTAAACAAAAAATCATTCTTTCCATGTTTTTGTTGTTTTTATTACGAATTACAAGTGGTAGTTAGCAAACAATTACGATTTATAAGAGGTAAAGAAGATTTTATTTGAAAAAAAAAAATTACGAATTAGCGAGGGGATCAAAATGTATGGAAATTTTACGAATAAACGAGATTTTTTCAAGGGACCGACAGTTTATTACGAATTATCGGGAATTACGATTTATCGGGGTACGCATTATCGGGATTTGACTGCATTATTATTAATAACATATTTTTATATATATTTTGATAAACATTCATAAGCATGGTAACGCTGCTTTTAAAGCCAATTCCGTTTTCTCAGTGCTGCCACAATAATAATAGAGTTTTATGTCACTTAAATAATCGCAAGATGTAGAATGGAACAAAATGAGAAAGAAACATCTTTTTTCGAAAGAAAACACCAGAATGTACTTTGAATTTATTTTATTAAAAAATATAAAATAAATTAAACAAAAACGGTAACAGCAAAAAAAAAAAAAGTAAATAGTTGACAAATGGTAACGCTGATTTCAAAACAAATGGTAGTTTGTCAGTGCTACGGTGAAAATAATACTTTAGCCAAAAATGGTGTTGCTAATAAAAATCGTTTTTTTATTAACAAGGCTCATTCCATTTGATACGTATGCAAACACAAATTGTGTTTTTGGGGTAGCAAAACAGCGTTAATATGTTAAGAATCCTTTATATCCCAGGAAAAACTTTTTGATTTTTAGTAATAGGTGGTAGTTATTTCATACATTACCTGGTAAGTCATTATTCTGAAAGCTTCAATAAGTACTTACTAGTAATGACCTCAGCAACTACTTACAACTACTTTTCTGAAAAATTACGACAGCACAATAAACATAGCAAGCAAAGTTTGAAAATGAAATGTTAGAACATTATGACAATACAACAAGATAGCACACCTTGTGAATACCCCATATATGTTACTAGTTATGACAGCCATACACTACACAAGGTTAGTGCTCAATTTTGGCACCTGTACAGTGCGTTGTTAAGCTTAGGGTGGTGTTTTTGCTATTTGCACAGTGAACTGCGTGAAAATCAAAACAATTTCGATATTTGCTCAAATTTGTAAAACTGTAGTGTATGTCGAAAACGTTCAAAAAGAATTTTTTTTAAAGGTGACAACAAGTAATGAGCTCGAAAAAAAATAAAATGAACAGATACCCTAGAAAAATGCAAAGAATTTCCAGAATTATTTTAGGCGTAATTATGCCTGCCGATACTACACATTAGAGTGGTTCGGTACCCATACAAAAAAAAAAAAAAAAACTGAGCCAGTCACCCCCTCGGTTTAAAGATTAGTTGAAAATAATTCCAAAAAAATATTCTTTAATTTTTTGCCACGCCTCTGGATACCGCCTATGGCTTCTTTTTTGCCTTGGGTGACATTTTAGTCCGACATCAAATTTTGGGCGCCACTTACGCCATCTCGAAAATTACCACCCTAATGTCCAATTTTTTGCACGTGGCAAGAAAGCCGTTCTAAAACTTTGTACATCTGGCTTTTAATGTACTCATTTTTATGCCACGCCCCAAAATTAGGCCCACTTTTTTTTACTTCTATATATGTATTACATTAAATTTTTGTTTTTTTAAAATAGTCTAATTTTATTGTATCGCATATCATTGTTAATGGCCTCACTATGGCTTCATTTTTGTGTTTGGTGAATTTTTAATCCGACATCGAATTCTGGGCACCACTTATAACATCTCGGATTCTTTCCCACTTAAGTCCAATTTCTGGCATGTAGCAAGAAAGCTCTTCTAATACTTTGTATGTCTAGGTTATAATTTGCTCACTTTTATGCCACGCCCAAAAAGGACGCCCCATTTTTACTTTTGCACATAAATATTATATTAAACCAGGTAGATCAACATACAAAAACAAGAAAATTGCATCAGTCACAATTAAATTTTATATTAATCTAGAATTGTTAAAATGAGTTTTTCCCACCACCCAAAATGCAGTTCTTTTTGTTTTTTATATAAGCCGTCTCTTAAGTCCGTATCGCATATTGTTGTTTATGGCTTGAATGTCACTTAATTCTTATTCTTCTGCAAGAATTCTGCTAATTTAGTGACATTTATCGTTAAAGTTTATGCACCTTTCTGGTATCTGGTAAGAAGCCAACTCCAGTCCATACACGGAAGCCGCTATGTTTTTAAATATGTACTTTCGATTCGACAATTACCATTGCATATTTTTATCCTTACTAATAACCACCAAGGTGATCATTTTAGTTTTATTTCTTTAATTACTTTCTTTAATTTGCTTCAGTTAAAAGGAAATACTTACTCACTGAACAAATTGTTTTCTTATATGACGAAATCTTCTTAAAACAAGTTAGAGTGCTATATTCGGCTGTGCCGAATCTTTGATACCCTCCACCGACAGTTCGAATGTTTGAGGAGTAATATCTGTATGATGTTATTATTATCTTAAACTGTGACGATTTGTTATTAATTATGGTTTTAGGCGACTAAACTGTTTTCCGGTAGTAGGGTTTATATGGGGCCTAGGGTAAATTATGGACCGATCATCACGAAATTTCACAGCGTAATTTCTAGTGCTTTAAAACTGTGACGTACCAATTTCTGTTATGCTAGCATTATTAATTATGGTGTTAGATGTACTAAAATGTTTTCCGGGAGTAGGGTTTCTATGGGCCCTAGGGTAAATTATGTACCGATCTTCACGAAATTTCCCAGTATCATTTGCAGTCATACAAAACTGTGACGAGGCAAAATTTGTTATGATTGCATTATTTTTTACGGTTTTAGGCGTACTAAACTGTTTTCCGGGAGTAGGGTTTCTATGGGGCCTAGGGTAAATTATGTACCGAACTTCACGAAATTTCACAGTGTCATTTGTAGTCCTATAAAACTGTGACGTACCAAATTTTGTTACGCTAGCGTTATTTTGTACGATTTTAGGCGTACTAAACTGTTTTTCCGGGGGTATTGTTTATATGGGGCTTAGGGTAAATTATGGCGGGATCATCACGAAATTTAACAGCGTGATTTCCAGTCAACTAAAACAAATTTTTGCAAAATCTTATCTCATTCCGTGCCTTGTTCCAGCATTTATGTTATTTTTTGTAACAAAATTATCAATTTTTTTAGGTGGTGGTTCCACATTTTGATTCATAGCTATGGTCCTACTGAACCGATTTTGCTGGATTTCAATCCCAAACTGCTTAGGATAACTACAAGCAATTTGGCACCAAGTTTGTTCATTTCTTTTGAGTTGTTCGAAAGTGAGCGTGTTTTCAACAGACGGACAGACGGACAGACAGACGGACATGGCTAAATCGACTTAGAATTACTCAAGGACCCAGAATATATATACTTTATGGGGTCTGAGATGAATAATAAAAAAGTTTCACACGGAATGACAAACTTAATATACCCTCTTCACAACTAATTGTGGTGGAGGGTATAAAAAAAAATTGAAAAAAATAATTTGTATGACGAAAACTTCTTCTCATTGCTTATAAACCTGCAGTAATACCCGGGCGGGTACTGGCAAATGATGAACATTGATATATTTTGTAAGGAAAAGGTTACTATTTGCACCCTTAAAATATACTACTGGCAATGATAATGGATCCTAATCCTTAAATACGATTTCACGGTTATCGAAATTATAAGAACTGTTCGGAAAGACCCAGCCGCAAAAATTGGAAAGTTTCGTACTCCAAAAACTCTTTTTTACAATTCTGGAATAATAATAAAATTTGTGCATATATATGAGCATTTCCATGAGAATGTCAACCACGACTCGAAAAATTAAAACGCTTGAAACTTTTTTTCAAATATGGTAGAAAGGAAAAAACACCTAAACTTTACTATACCGGGGTACTTATAGATTATTACAATTTTTAAAAAGCAAAAAATTAAAGTTTAAACTGACTTTCTCTTTGATTTATTTTAAGTAACTGCAATTAACTATTTTTAACTTTCTGCCGATTAAATACAGATATTGGCAACCCTGGAATTATGTTTTAAAATTACTGTTACAACAGCAATAAACAAGATCCATGAGGAAAGACAAAACTTTTGTTTTGGATGCTATTGGTGCACAGTAAATAGTTCACTTAAATTTTTTCCAATTCAGCCAGTTATCAAAAATTAAATCAGTTTTAATTAAAAATTTAATCAAGTCTTATTATATCAACATTTTTGCTTTTTTTATATAATTTTATATAAAAAAAAGATTTTATTAATACTATGAATTTGTTTGTCGGTGAAAATTTAAATAATTTTTTCATTAATATCACAATTTTTTTTTTAAACCAATTTTTATTTTCTGTGTGGAGGGTGGTGAAAATACCGTATAACAGGTACCTGATAACAACTTATATTAAGTTATACAAAAAGTACTTTTCCATAAAAATAATATTTTTTTAAAACAATACTTTTTTTTAATCTATGCCCCTATTAAAGTTTTTATTTCCAGTTTTAAGCTTTTATTTACGCTCTACTTCGCTTATATTTAACCCTATTAGCTAAAACAAAAACTATATTGTTTAGGCACATTTTTTATTTGTTTGTTTTAATAGTTTCTGCAGGTTTGCGTTCATTGTGCGTTCCTCTTTAAAATATGTATTATAAAAAAAAAAAAAAAAAATTAAATAACTAGAAAAACGAGTTCGAATTTTTGCTGAATTCATAACTTTTTTATCTCTGGTTTAAAGTAGTGTTTATTTTACACTAGTGTATTAAAATGAAAACAGAAAAAAACAAATATTTTCTTGTGTGTTTGTAAGCTTGCAAGAGTTTCAAAAATAGTTTTATCCATTTCCCCCGAGTATAATTCTTTCACACATCCACACACACACACACATACAAATAAGTAGAGAGGCAATGATGAAAAACACTAGAGAGAAATAAAAAAATATATGAGTATATGTATTAAAACCGGAAATATGTTGTTGTTGTTTTGTTTGTTTTTATTACTGTTGAGGTTCATCATAATTTTAAAACAATGCACTAACAACAGCATCGAAATCTACAAAAAAAAATACCACACACAAACTTTGTAAAAATGTTGTTCTTTTTTGTGTTTCTCTTTTTTTTTATCTCGCTGCTTAAAATTTGTATTCTTCACCATCCTGGTGGAAATAGTGGCAGTCGTAGTCCTTATTAAAGAATTTTATATTGTTATTTTTTGTTTAATTTATTTTTTTAAACTCTTTTTCTATTAACGCTTGTTTATTAAACTATTTTTCACTTTACAAGTTGTTGTTAAGCTGGTTTAAGCTTTTTGTTATTCGTTTGAGTTGAAATTAAAAACTGCCAAGAATCTTTTCTGTTATTTGGGCAATTTTAGTAATTTTAAATTAGTTTAAATAAACTTCAGAGAGAATAGTAAATAACAAAAATTTTATTATAAAAAATTAACAAAACAAAAATGTTTTTCTTGGAATTCTGATCGTATAAGTGTTGTTAAAAGTAAAATCAGAAAATTAATCATACGCCACCTTCTATCTGTTAGTAATGGTGTCGTGGAATATGGTGGAATCTCCGATGAACGGACACCGAAGGGGACATGTAAACTGTGTCTGTACAAGGGAAATGTTCTATCAAAACAACTCAATGATTTATTTTAGAGCGCTGCCAGGACCAGAAAAAGTTATTAGTCAATAGGTAATTTCCGCTTAACCTTTAACTGTTGAGGTGATGGTAAATTTGACCCCCTGCTTTCATTTTTTAAAATACTCTCCTCCATTGCGATCTAAAAATTTAATTCTCTTAGTATCTTATCATATCGTAATCATTGTTATTCACTTGTGATTTGGCTGATCTCGACTTAGCACGAGCGGAGCTACGGACTTGCTGGTGTAAAAATTACCACTGTTTATCATTTACGTAATTTTTTCTTTGAAAATATTTTACCACCACGTCAGCGTACCCCACTTCAAAATTAACGTAACATGTTCATGGAATTATTTTTACCACTCGTCCGTTTTCTTTTAAGTAAAAAATATTCTTAATGATACAAGCTTAACTCAGTGCGCTTTGTTACCCCTATTAAAATAATATAAGTAGCTTTTATTAAATACAGGTCTCGTGCATTGTTTAGGAAGCTGTTTGTACCAAGTTTGAATACTTTGCTATTACCAATCTTTAGTTATACAGAAATCTATAATCTCTTTGTATAGGAGGTATCACACTAGAGCTGCAAAACAAGCGATAGTCGGGATAATAGTTTCGATAGTTAGCTTAAAAACTATCGATAGTATCGAAAGTATTGAAAAGTTTCTATGTGCCACTTCTTAGGACACGGTAGTCAATAAATGGGGTAAAAAAAGAAAAAGATTAAACACACCATTTACTGAAAACGTTTTTGAGGTACAAAAGACCAGCATATTCACTTTAAATTTCGGTGTCATCTATAGTTAATAATAAGTATATACTTTTTATAGATTAAGAGCCGCTTAATTGGCTGCAGGTTTGTCAGTTTTTTACCTTCGACGTCAAAATATTTACCTTAAATCTAGAAATTTGAAAGGTTATCCCTTGCGTTGAAAATTTATTCATATAAAAATGTTTGAATTTTTATAAAAAAATTTTCAAGATAACTTCATTAATTTTATTAAGATTTTTCGTTAAGAAAAAAATCGACACAAGGAAATAAGCAATAAGAAAAAAGTGCTTAAGCCTTTCCTTTAAGTTTGAAAGTTGATTTTTGAAAACTTACTCCTATTTTAATAGGTATAATCGTCACTTATCTGGGGTTATATGTTTATCAAACATCGGGGTTTTCAACAAAAACTTTATTTTTTAATTGTGGCACCACCAACAACATGATAGTTTTGACATTTAATTTTTTGACGTATTCGTAGTAGATGCATTCTCAACAATTGTGTTTATCCAAAACCACCACATGGTGAATTTTGCGTAAACCTTAAAAGGTTTTTTGTGGGGCTATGTTAAGAACAGAGTCTATATGGAGCCAATCGAATCGATTACAACCTTAAAACTCAAAATCCGTGGTGTGATTAACAAAATAGAATCGCCATTTTGCCAAAAAGTAATTAATAACTTTGATGAAAGAATCGACATCTGTCAGCGAGCTCGTGGTGGACATTTGCCAAATATCATTTTTCATTCATAATTGCCGAACTTTTCTCTATGTAGTACAATAAAAATTTTAATCATCTTTATCAAAATTTTTCTTTTATTTTGTTTTAGAAAACATAGTTATTATTGAAAGACCCGATATTATTGCACATTAAAAAATGATAGCAGAGTAATTTTGCTATAACTTCCTGAAAAGTCGTACAAAATAATTGATCTCAAAGGTGTCATTGTTTCTAGTTATTGTTGCCATAAACTCAAATTTAGGTAAAGTCAACTTAAGTACTTTTTCCTTTTTGGCACAGAATTTGAAAAAAGGTTATGCATTGTTAAAAACTTGCGTCTAATGAGTTGTTAAAAATTTTTCGTTGACTACATCTAAGCAACTTTTTAGTTACTTTTAAAATTTTCCGATAGTATCGATAGTAAAAAAAACTATCGATAGTGTGCCAAAAATAAAACTATCGATACTACTATCGATTGTTCTGCAGCTCTATACCACACCCACTTCTCCAATCCCGCCCATTTTTGTAGAAGCATTGCTTATCGATTACCCAGCTGTGTGTAAGAAATTAGATTAAAAAAAATTTATTTTGTGCCACGCCCAGTTCTCTAATCCCACCTACATTTTGTCGAATGCTGTGTATTGCTAACCAAGATGCTTTTACCTAATTGCAAAATTTTTAATTTTATTTAGGTATATAGAAATCTACAAGGTCTTTGTATGAGAGTTGCCACGCCCAATTCTCCCGCCCAGATTTTATCAGATATTGCAATGGTATGGGATGCAGGTTTTAATTTGTAAAAACCTCCAAAAAGTTGACCTGTAGTTTCTACGCCTTATTATTTTTTTCATGATCTCTTTATAACTTTAAGTTTTATTTTTTTTTTTTTTAATATATATTGTTATTGTTTTTGATAAGTTTTTGATATATCGTTTTTTTTATATTAAACAAAGAAAAGGTTTGTGAAGTAAAGTACACGTTTGGTTTAAACAAATAAAAATCATTTTTGGTTTCTTTATTTTTTGCGATTAAAAATGTGCTACCTTATTTTTCAGAAACAAATACCCTGGCAGAAATTACGACTCTTCTAAATATTATGTACCGCCACAACCCTGTAAATACAAAAATGTGACTCTTCCAAAAATATGGTACCATCACAACACTGTAGATACAAAATTACAACCATAGTTTTTTAATATCGTTTTTAAATAAGATTCAACACCGGTACAACACCCTAAATACAAATATACGACTTTAGTTTTTTAAAGTCGTATTTACCATAAAACTATACCGCTACAACACTGTATAAACAAGAATTAAACCTTAATTTTCTAATACCGTGTTTAGTATTATTAATTTAATAGAATTTATGCATGTAACAATATTGAAAATAAGAGTCGGAAGATGGTTGTGACTACGTTGTAAATTCGTGAATCCAACATTGTAAATTTAAATTTACAGTACTGTGACAACACTAAAAAGAAGAGTTGGAAGACGCAAATTTGGCGTTATCATTTTAATATTGTGACAACATTGTAAATTTGGTAAACAGTGCGTTGTATTGATGTTGATAGTACCCCCTGCAACGTCGGCACAGCGTCGTGGTGATTGTCTTTTTCTGCTTGGGTAATTATAAAAAAATATTTTTTACAAAATTTTTTTTAGTAAAATTTATGGCCATTTTCTCAATGTATCGACAAACTGTCTGTTACTTAATGTCAACATAAATATATTGGATCGATAAACTGTCCGTTAACAATTTTGGATTTCTCAATACACCGACAAAAACATTGTTTTCAGCTGACAACGCCACTCAAAATACATCTAAAAGTTGGGAGTCAGCTGATTGAATTTATCTGTACGGCAAATAAAAGGAAAATAAATAAGTGGCAGATGAGTGCCGGTTAGCTTTGCGATAAAATCAAAGCAAATGAGACATTGAGAAAACCAAATTTCTTTAATGTGCAGTTTTTCGTTGGGAAAAAAGACCTGATGAGAAAATGGCCATTAGAGGGGTAAAATTAACCATCACGTCACAAAGTATGTCCCAAAATTTCACCTCAACAGTTAAAGATTAAGAAAGATGTCCGTTAAGGGACATTACACTGCACTTGTTTTCATTGCAAATTTTCATAATTGCACTGCGCTCGAAATTAACACTTTTTTTAGACAAGCTGGGCACTTGTCGTTTAAACCTAATTCGGGTAAGCTGAATCCAGGGGTTAAAATATGTTAGCAACTTTTGATTTTATTCACAAAAGTCGAACAATTTTAATTAATTTAAGAAGTTCATAAAACGTAATATTTGTATGAGAGCCCCCCTAAGAAGTGGGGATAAGGGGCAAGGAGGTCTCGAAAAAATGTTAAGGGCAAGAAATTAATTAAGGTATATTTTAATGGTCCTAGTTCAACATTGTAGAAATTAAAAACGAAATGACAAACTTATACATAAATATATGGTCCTCTTCATTCGGTGAAGGGTAAAATGGGGTCTTCGGAAACCCAATTTTAGCTGACACATAGACAGACTGTTAAATCAATTGCGCTTCTCATAGGGACCCAGAAGACATACACTTTAGAGGGTCTAACATCAATATAGTAGAAATTACAAGTGAAATAAACCTGTGGTAAAGTGTTTAATTAAGAGTTAACTTAAATTGGAGATCATTATCATTTCAATGACAACTGAAACTTAAAATAGCTCTGTTGTTGGTTTGGAGGGATTTTTTAATGAAATTATAAAAATTTTCTGCAAATACATATCAAGCATCTTTTATTTAAGAAGAATGTAGAATAATCTTATATTTTTTGTCAACAAATATAATTAACTCGTATTTGCGTTGTAATTTTGTACTTCAATTACAAAAAAAAGATTTTTGCTCTTCCTTTTTCATTCCTTTCAGTAAATATTGATATATCAACCCTTATGTATATTTTATATAATGACGTAACAAATATACAACTTGTCTTTCTTTTATTGATGCACTTCCTTTTTAATTTGTTCCTCCTTTTTGTGTGTTATTAATTTGAATTTCATTATAAATAATTGTATTCTCTATACCGCTTTTTATTTACACATTTTTTTTAATATTTCTTTGTGCTTGCAGGGTTCACTTAAAATACATACCATCAGTTTTGCTTGAAGCAGAATAATAGAAAAGAAGGAAAAAGGAAATCTGACACCCACACCACAATCACTTTGAAAACATTAACACAGTTATACACACATTCAGAATTTGCTTACTTTTGACAATTGTATAGCAAAAGCATTAACGTCACCAATACCACCACACTACGCCAACACCAGCATAGCCATCATCATCTGCAGCAGCACCGTCACCAACACCAACACCATCACCTCCAGCGGCAGCAACACAAACATCATCAGTAACCACGACAACGACCAGTCTAACTACCCCAACATCATCAATACTACCAACACAACTAGTACAACTACTACGGCGCCAACTGTAACAACATCCCAAATTGACAACCCCCAATAGACTCTATCAAGGAAAAAAAGAAGCAAGAGCAAATAGCTCAGCATAGAGACAAAATGAAACATTATCGCCACCATAATCAACTTGAAACATCATCATCAGTATGTACATTTATAGTGGTGGCATTGGCCTCATTGTCTATGTTGCCACATTTAGCATACGGCACAACAGAAGTACAAGAGACACCATTAGCTCTGCCAGTTGGTGAACAAACACAGCCGACAACATCGTCACAGGGTGAAATCTGGGAAGAAGATGATCATGAGATTCTAATACGCAATGAACGTGGCACAAAGAATGATGGTAAGTAAAGCTCAAGTTCTTGTTGAATCAACGAGTGAGTGGAACATCAACGTCAAGTTACGTAAACGAGTGAATAAATAATATTTTCTTTTTTTTCACTTAAACAAAGTTGTATTTGTATGTGTGTGTGTAACAAATGTTCACTCTAGTCTGTTAGTCAGTCAGTCCTCTTGAATTCCAAAAGACGACAAGAGTCAATGTCTGTGTAATTTTTTTTTTATTATTAAAATGTACAGAGTCTATTTGACTATAAATGGCAATTTATAAAAGTCGTGGCAAAACGGTTGAATTTTTTTTATAAAATAAAAGAATTGGATAAATATTTCATGCAGACATCAACTTGAAAATGTCAAATGGAAAATACGATTTATAATTTTTCTATTGCACAAAAGAATTATTTTAATTAGGGGAGAATGTGTAGTAAAATGTTAAACGGAAATGTAACCCGCACAATTTTTTATATTTTGTTAAATATGCAAAAGCTAGAGTAATTTAATAATTTATTTTAGCTTCAAATTATAAAAACAGCGATTTTTAATTATGTGGAGTCAATACTGACTATTTCAATGTGAAAAAGTACATTCCATTAGGGGATTTTTTTTTTTTTTTTGTAAAAAGTGTATTTTTGTTAAAAAATTTTGGGCGAATTTTTTTTTTTTCAATAAACCAAAACCAAATATTTAATTGATACTACTAATTTATATGCTGTTGCAAATTCAATTAATTTTTTAATTAAAATCAAACATTAATCAAAATCGAATATGTTTATTCCAGCGACTGGACGACCATATGGAATATCAATACAAAATTTATCAAAAATAGAAAAAGTACCACAAGCAGCATTTTTTCAGTTTTTACATCCAAAAAAATTTACCCTATATTGAAATCTGGGCCATATAACATCTCTATACCAAATTTTTCGAAAAGAGAAAAAGTACCAAAGGCAAAAGAGTACCAGCTTTTTCTCATTGTATGCCCCCAGGAAGAACACTGTATGTTAATGCAGGTTATAATCTGTATGCATATACAATTTATCGAAAAGAGAAAAAGTACCAATTTTATCCCGTCTTTATCCATTAAAAACCCCCAAATTTTATCCATTGAAAAGTACTCTATTTTTTAAACCTTATTATATGCAGTTTGCATACCACTTTTATAAAGAGAGAAAGAGTACCAAAAGTAAAGGCTCAGTTAGGCGAACGTTGCTGTACCCGTAGTGTGCCGCACCGTACTGTAAGCACGTTGGTGCACTTATTGCCGTTTAAAAACGTGTCATATGTTTTCCCATACATAAACAAAAAGCAATAGTATACATAAAACAAAACACGCAGTGCAGGGAATCAAAAATGTTCATTGGTGACTGTTGTGCAGAAAAGGTACCACGTGATTTTAATGGTATTAAAACATTATTTTGTGTATGTAAAAAATGTTAATATTTATATTATAGATTTCCAATAAATAAATTTGTATTTTATCATATGGGCACTTCCAAGATTGTAAACGGGACATTCGCACACGTTTATATTGACAAAACTGTAAAAAATAACCTGATTTTCATTTTTTAAATTAATGATTCTTTTAACTCTCAATTAGCTCTTTAATTTTCGCAAATAAAATTTTTCGCTTACTGTCGTGGTTTCCGATATAATTGCAAAAAACCAGTGATTGTAAACGGGACAAAAAACGGAAGTGGGTTTTAAGGGGTAACCGTTTAAACAGTGATTTCTGCGAAACCTGACACAATATTTTATTGGGATTAATTTTAAAATGTTGCGTACTAATGTGCCCTAAAAATGGTTTCGATTTCAAAATAAAATATGAATTACATTTTTTTAAATAAATTGTAAACGGGACATTGTAAACGGGACAATTTTTCACCATGATTTTATATAATCCTTTATATAAGAAACTTAATAAAAAATGTTTTTCAGATCATAAATATGCCTTAGATTAGAGTATTGTTGTTCCAAATGCATATTTTCTAATATACACAAGTATGTGCTAAACGTTGTAGTACTTCGTTTACCATTTATCTTTTTTTCGAATCAATTAATTTATACGCATATATTAAAAAAATATAAGCAATTCTCTAAATAAATCATGAAAAGAAAAAATTTTTTTTTCCATTTTTTGTGGTTGACGTTTTTTTTTTGGAAATAGCCATATATAAATTTTTACCATACATATATTGTAAATGTGCATACACCAAACCAGGTTTTGATACCATTTAAAGTCTTTTATATGTTTCCCTTTTTCATTGTATGTGTACCTATATGCATTTGTTTATTTGAAACATCTAAACATATGTATATTTGGAAATGTGTTGTATTGTAAGTTGTTTTGTCGCAATTCCATAGATATACTGAAAAAAGTACCAAAAAAAGAGAAAATTACCCGCATTCAATGAAACATACAAGCCGCCCATCACTGTCTTATAAATGTCACGTAACAACGGCATGATTTTCTATTTTATACAGATTGGTACGTTGCAACTACGGTACATTGCATTTCGGTAAGCTTTTGTATTGGTTTTCATATAACAAAAAGCGAACAGCTGATGAATACAGTACAGATACGGTACAGCAACGTTCGCCTAACTGAGCCTTAACATGTTTTCCGTTGTAACGTCATAAAAACTACCCTATATTTAAATCTGGGCCATATAATAACTCTATACCAAATTTTTCGCTAAGAGAAAAAGTACCAAAGGCTAAAGAGTACCAAGAGTACCAGCTTTTCCTCATTGTAGGCTCCCAGGAAAAACACTGTATGTCAATGCAGGTTATAATCTGTATGCATATAAAATTTATCGAAAAGTCAACATGTATTAATGTGATTCCGTTTTACCCCTTGAAAAGCACAAATTTCATCCATTAAAAAGTACTCTATTTTTTAAACCTGATTATATGCAATTTTCATACCACTTTTATAAAAAGAGAAAGAGTACCAAAAGTAATATTTTTTCGTTGTAACATCATAAAAACTACGCTATATTTAATCTGGGCCATATGCTTTCTCTATCCCAAATTTTTCGAAAATATAAAATGTACCAAAGGCTAATGAATACCAAGAGTACCAGCTTTTCATCATTGTAGGCCCACAGGTTATAATCTGTATGCAAATGAAATTTATCGAAAACACAAAAAGTACCAATTTTATCCCGTTTTTACCCCTTGAAAGGCACAAATTTCATCCATTAAAAAGTACTCTATTTTTTAACGTGATTATATGCAATTTGCATACCACTTTTATAAAAAGAGAAAGAGTACCAAAAGTAATATTTTTTCGTTGTAACATCATAAAAACTTCGCTATATTTTAATCTGGGCCATATGCTTTCTCTATCCCAAATTTTTCGAAAAGAGAAAAAGTACCAAACGTTAAATAGTACCAAAAGAACCATATTTACCTCATTTTAGACCCCTAGACGGAACGTCCACTGTATGTTAATGCGGGTTGTAATCTGTATGCATATGAAATTTATCGAAAAGAGAAAGAGTACAAATTTTATCCCGTTGTTACAGCTTGAAAAGCACCAATTATATCCATTAAAAAGTACTCTAAAAGTACCCTTTATTTGAGTCTAGGCAATATCACATCTCTATACGAGTTTTTTCGAAAAGAGAAAAATACCAAAGGCAAAAAAGTACCAGCCTAAATTTTTTATGCCTAAATTTATTGAAAAAAGTACAAGTTTTATCCCAATTTTACCCCTAAAATAGTACAATTTTATCCCTTAAAAAGTACCCTATGTTTTAATAGTAACCATATGCCATCTGAAAACTAAATTTATCACAAGAGAAAAAGTACCATTTTTTCACAATTTTCCTCTTAAAAAGTACCATGAATTTAAATCTGGGCAAATGCTATCCATCTACCAAATTTCATCCAAATGTATTTAGGAGTTTTGGCGTGATTAAGCCACAAGCTTACAAACATAAAAACTTTCACATTTATTAAATAAGTAGGATTTAAAGAATACTTACTATTAAATGTGTGATGCTCCCGCATCTTAAAGCAACACCGCAGCCGGCCATGTCTCCAGCCAACAACCGAGAGTAATGAATCACATGTTCAAAGAAAAGGTATTAAATAAAAGAGAAAAAAAAAAGAATAAAGCTCAACCATAAAACTGCCATGAAAAGCTGAATTAGTGACAGCAACACAATATAAAGAAAATCAAAGACAACAACAACATTAAACTAAAAAAAATGTCTTTAACGGAAATAGGAAATGGCCAACACATAAAAATTTCTTTTTAGTCTGCAGAGTAGAAATAAAAGATAAATTATATACAATAAACCTTAAATTGTAAAATTTATAGATGCTGCAAGGCCATAAAATATAAAAGAGAAATACATTTATATCAAAGTCTAAAGGATAATAGAAACTAAATTAAAAGAGTTAATTGAATAGGTGGCTACAAAATTTCTTTTACTGATTTAAATTAATTTTCGTTTGAAAACTAAAACCAAAAATTTTTGTCTTAATTTCTCATTACAGGGCTCTCTTGTCGTTATGGCAAAAATCCATGGACTGAATGCGACACCAAAACTAACACTCGCTCAAGAACGTTGACCCTTAAGAAGGGTGATCCAGCCTGCGATCAAACACGAACCATTCAAAAGAAATGCAAGAAAGGTGAGCAATAAAATCCAATTGAATTATATACATATAAACAAAAAAAAGGGAAGTTTTGATAGTTTTTCAAAGAAAAGTGTAAAAAGCGACTTTTTCGAGAAATGTGACTTTTTGTAAGAGAAGCGACCTTTAGTGAAGAATGTGACTTTTTTAAAAATTTGATTTATTTGTGAAAAATTTGAATTTTGTCCACTGTTTTTATATGGGATTTCCCGGTATTCCGCACATTTTCCAGAAAAGAAAATCAAGTGAAATGTGTGCGGGAATTCCCGGGATTTCTTATTTAATTATGACAACTTTACTGCTGATTTAATTGTAAATAAGTTTTATTAAGAAAAAGATGTAAAATTAAGTCCGATAAATAAGACTGTGCTAATGTTTGATGCTATAAAATGTTGAACTAGGAAACGCAGAGGAACAAATATGTACACCATTTTAAAGTTTTTAAAGGACTCAGTTTTATGGTATAAAAACGAAAAGCAGTTGTTACCACTTGCTTATGTTTTATCCAGAGCAGCAGTGTAAAAGATTTTTTAGATTAGATTTTAAAATGCAGTAAATACTTTTTATTTAAGGCCCGTTTTCACAACTTACCGATTGCTTAAAGTAGACTTTAACCGTCCTTATAAAAAGTGTTGCATTATTAAAACCTTACTTTAACCTAAGGTGAGCGATAAAGTAGATTAAGGTTCATACTACCTGGTAGGTAAAA
Organism: Pollenia angustigena; assembly: GCA_930367215.1. Classification (NCBI taxonomy): domain Eukaryota; kingdom Metazoa; phylum Arthropoda; class Insecta; order Diptera; family Polleniidae; genus Pollenia; species Pollenia angustigena. Next base: position 185,281,405 of record OV884058.1, on the reverse strand, counting down.
GTAAAGTTGTAATAATGGAACACTTTTTATACGGCCGATAAAATCCTACCTTTAGTTATCGTCGGTAAGTTGTTAAAACGGGCCTAAGAGATGCTAGCAAAAAGTTAACTTTAACTGCGTGGCCCACGATGTCGACAAGAACATTTCTTTCGTATATTTATATTGAATACAAAAAAAAAATTTAGGTTTTTATAATTGTTTTCAATATAAATATACGAAAGAATTATATGTTCTTGTCGACATTGTGGGTCAAGCAGTTAAGAAAGTTTTTAATGCAGCAATTTTTACAGAAAACGCTAACTCGATTCAAAGAAACACATTTTCTGTAGAGGTGTAGTGAAAAACCGGACAGTTTCCAGTCATTATGAATTGTTTTTTTTTTTTTTTTTTTACTATAAAGCAGTGATAGCCACTACATAGCCTCGCGAGGAAGTACAATAATCGTATTTTTCACACAGACACGGTCGGCAATTCACATGTATACAACAACTTTGTTCGTTTCAAAACATTAGACTATCATCAGTCTCTGTGACCGCAATCAAGCACATAATATCTTTGTGTGCGTGCGTTCGGGGTTGGTTAGTTCGGGGCTTGGTTATTACTGCTATAAAGGCGAACATCGGCAGAAAGGGAAAGTGTTTTCTCACTGTCAGGACTCATTTTTATTTAAAACTAAAGGGTGGTTAAATTGTAAGGGCCGATGTTGAATGTGAACCACACCTAAACGCCAAATTTTTTTTCGAATTTTATTTGACATTTCTCTATTTCAGACTTACTCAATTTGAAGCATGGAGAGATACATAGTCCAACAACGTGTTAAAGTTATCCAGACTTATTTTGAAAATGGGCGTTCAAATCAAAATGCATATCGTGCACTTCGTGATTTTTTTTGGTCAATTTGATCGTCCAAATGTGCGTACAATCGCAAAAATCGTGGAAAAATTCGAGCAAACCGGGTCTGTAGAAGATGTGAGAACACCAGTGCATGCTCGTACAGCTCGTACTGCAGAAAATATTGCTGCTGTTCGCGATAGTGTGGCTGATGAGCCGTCCACCTCAACTCGTCGTCGTGCCCAAAAATTGCACCTCTCACGCTCGTCGTTGATGAACATTATGCATAAAGACTTGCATTTACACGCTTACAAGGTGCAATTGGCTCAAGAACTAAAGCCTCTTGACCATTCCAAACGTCGTGAATGGGCAGAATGGTGGCAAGAAATGGCAACAGTGGATGATCAATTTTCGAAGAAAATCATCTTCAGTGATGAGGCACATTTTCACCTCAGTGGATTCGTCAATAAACAGAATTGCCGCATTTGGGCGAACGAGAATCCAAGAGTGATTGTCGAAAAACCAATGCACCCACAAAGAGTGACTGTTTGGTGCGGTTTATGGGCTGGCGGCATCATCGGGCCGTATACTTTCCAAAATGAGGCCGGTCAGGCAGTTACTGTGAATGGTGTTTGCTATCGTGAGATGATAACGAACTTTTTATGGCCCGAATTGGAAGATATGGATGTGAACGATATGTGGTTTCAGCAGGACGGTGCCACTTGCCACACAGCTAACGAAACAATGGCTCTTTTGCGCAACAAATTCAATGGCCGTGTTATCTCACGTAATGGCGATGTCAATTGGCCGCCAAGATCATGTGATTTGACACCGTTGGACTTTTTTCTTTGGGGTTATTTGAAAGAAAAGGTGTACGTCGATAAGCCAGCAACAATTCAAGAGCTAAAGGATGAGATAATTCGGCACATTAACGGCATAGAACCTCCATTATGCCTCAGGGTCATCGAAAATTTGGACCATCGGATGGAGGTGTGCCGCCGTGGTCGCGGCGCCCATTTGGCCGATATTTTGTTCCATACATAATTGAGTAATACCAATATATCATAATAAAATAAAACTACAATAATTTCCTAAATAGTTTGTGTTTTATTCAAAATCAACATCGGCCCTTGAAATTTAACCACCCTTTAGAAATATGAAAAACGATTCTAAAAATTCTTATTCTATTTTCAAAGACTTTTTTTCAACTTATTTAATGGACCTTATGAATTGTTATTTGCTTATTGTTGAAATAAATTGAATTAAATAATATTTGCACCGTTTTATATTAAGCAGGAATCCCGCGAAATTAAATAAATAATTCTCGCTTTCCTGGGAAATTAAAAGTCCGGGAAAAGAAAAACTGTATTTTTGTAAGAAAAAGTCCCTTTTTGTGAACAAAGTGCCTTTTTGTGAAAAAGTGACTTTTTTGTGAAAAAATAACCTTTTTGTGAAAAAGTGACTTTTTGTAAAAAACGTGCCTTTTTGTGCAAAAGTGACTTTTGTAAAAAAGGGCCTTTATGTGAAAAAGCCCTTTTGTAAAAAGGAGCTTTTTGTAAAAAAAAAACTTGTGAAGAAGTGACTTTTTGTGAAAAAAGTGCCTTTTTGTGCAAAAGTGCCTTATGTAAAAAGGAGCTTTTTATGAAAAAGTGCCTTTTTGTGAAAAAGTGACTTTTTGTAAAAAACGTGCCTTTTTGTGCAAAAGTGACTTTTTGTGCAAAAGTGACTTTTGTAAAAAAGGGCCTTTATGTGAAAAAGTCCTTTTGTAAAAAGGAGCTTTTTGTTAAAAAAAAGAAACTTGTGAAGAAGTGACTTTTTGTGAAAAAGTGTCTTTTTGTGCAAAAGTACCTTATGTAAAAAGGAGCTTTTTATAAAAAAAGAGACTTCTGAAGAAGTTCCTTTTTGTGAAAAAAGTGACTTTTTGTGAAAGAAGTAAATTTTTCTGAAGAAAGTGACTTTTTGTGAAAAATTTTTCATGTAGAACAAGTTATTTTGAAAGAACAGAACGATTTTAGAAAACATTTTGCTTGACTTACCTGGCGTTTACATTTGCCAGTACTAGCAAGACAGTAGCAATACATGCAAACCTTTTCACTAATACATGCACACTTTTCCAACTGTCTAGTCTACTGTCTAGCAAATTTTGCAGACAGTAAAATTGAATAGTGATTTGACATTTGCTTTAGTTTAGTTTTTAGCTGAACTTGCGCTGCAACATTCACTTTTGAAATATTTTAAAAAGCGAACTGTCTTAACTACTGTTTGGACGCCTACGTCACGAAGACAGTTAGCAGTGCTTTTGGTAACTAATATGTAATTTCTTACTGTCTTGCCAGTACTGTCAAACGTAAACGCTGTGTAACTCTTTGTGAGAAAACGAACGTGTTAAAAGAAAAGTGCCTAACTTTTGGAAAAAAGTTTAAAAATTTTTTTCGGCAAGTAAAGTTCGACAGATATGAGATATTCAAGAAGAAAACTTATAAATGATTTTGGAAAAAAATTTTTTTGTTAGGACGAGCATTCAGATTATAACCCCTACTAATGCATAGTACTGTGTTGGAACTAACAAAAAAAGTTTTGGAAGGAATTCTTGCCTGCCAGAGTATTTTGGCTTAAATTTAAAAAAGCGAACAAACTAAAAAACCAATTTTAGTACTTTTTGTATTAATAGAGAATAGAAATTTTGTGACTTATAAAAAAAAAAAAATTTAAATAACTTTTATTATCAAGATAAGTGTGTCACCGGTGATAAAATTTATCCAAATCAAATTTAACGACATTTGTAAATGTGTTCTTTGCTTTTTTTTTCTTTTTGAAGTAAAACATTATTTTTTGAATCCGTTTCAATAAAATTTATAGGCATAATATAAAAATATTTAATTATTTTATTTGTTCTGTGCCTTTTATTATAATTTCCCCCAATTTCGAATGCAGATGTTGTGCCAAAAGTCATGGCAAAATGCTATTCAAGATGATTGCTAAAGGTTTCCGGTCTATTTTCCTATTTGTATGCCGTAGTCAGAGCAGTCTTTTTTAGCTCGAATTCTCACACATTTTTTGTTGTGAAAACTTTTTAGAAGTCAAATGGTTTTTTTGATGTACTTCTTATAACTTCTTTTATTCCATTCTTGGGGACATTGTTTAATTTTAAATTTTTATAGAACAATTTTAATTAATTTTAGCCCACCTTGTGAACTAGTGATTCTCTTAACATTTTTTGTTTGTTAAATTTCGTTTCCGTCATTTTTTCCTGTTGACGTGTTAAATTGTAAAGCAGTCGTGACTACCATTTAAAAACTGTGAATAGAAATTAAAATGCTTAAAAAACTGAATTAACAGAATTCGTGTTTTTGAATGAAAAATTATTATGGGAACAGTTGTTGGAGAAATAAAACAAAAAACTACGTTGCATTTTTATGCTGCAATAACTACAACAAATGTAATCACTACGTGTGTTTTGATTGCATTTACAAACTGTTGAAAACAAAACCAAATCGTATTTTTTTCCAAACTTAAAAAGTAGGGAGACCCCTGCTTCTTCGTAACTTATTTTTTGTTAGAAAAAAAACTTTTTTTAAAAAAGTGATCTTTTTTTTCTTTTTTTTGTAAAAAAGTGATTTTTTTTGTAAAACAGTAATTTTTTATGTAAAACTAATTTTTGTGACGTTTTGTGGAAAAATAAGACCTTTTGTGGAAAAAGTTACTTTTTGTGGAAAACGTGAAATTTGTGTATAAAAAGTTGCTTTTTGTCGTAAAAGTGAGCCTTTTAGTGTAATAATTGGCTTTTTGTGTAAAGAATTAATTTTGTGTAAAATCTTTGTGCAAAAAGTGGATTTTTTGTGTAAAAAGAGAATTTTTTTGTGTAAAAAGTGAATCTTTTTTGTAAATAAGTGTCCTTTCATAGAAGAAAGTCAAGTTTAAAAAAAAATACTTTTAATATAAAAAAAATTCCCATATTTTTAGGTTTCTCCTAATAAAAATTTGAACTTAACTATAAATAAATTGCATTTTGCACAGAATTGTATTTACAAAGCTGTAAAACTAAATACGTTTGAATACGTGCTTTGATTTGTAATTTTTCCGTTCGTGTGAATAAAACGCTTTTTATAAATTAAAAAAAAAAATGTGTATGAACAATTTAATTACTTGTTATTCTTTTATAAACAACATTAAATTTCAAATTGATTAAAGATTTTGCAATAGTAAAATAAATTTCAAAATTAAAATATATATATTTTTTTTTAGTTTATAAAAAGCGTTTTATATCAGACAAATTTTGTTGTGACTTTTATAGATTTTTGAACTTAAAATTCAATTCTTTCTCTTTTATTATTTTGTCAATGATCAAATTTGTGGCAAGACAACTTGTTAAATGTAAACAGAGTCGGAACTGTTTAACAAAAATTTCTAGTGTGCGCTGACTTTCACTCTAAATTGTTTTCATAGAAAAACTCGTTATCCCTTTTTACAATCAGATTTAAAAAATTCTTTTTTATATATCTTCTAGGGTATTCATTCGGTTAACCGTTAATCGGCGAACCGATAAATTTCTAACCGATTAACTGATCGATTAATTTAATATTGGCTATTTTCGATTAACGATGTTAATCGCATTCGCAATTTATTTCAAATCGTGGCAACGCTGCTCAAAAACCGTCAGTGTCAACAAACGTCAAATTAAAAATAAATAAATTGTTTGTGTCTGGCTGTGAAAGTTGTTTATAAAACTTATTTAGGACATTCTGTAAGAAAAAAAAAAAAATAATAATAATGGATTCTGTGGCACTGTGGTTCGACGACGAAGAAAGGCATGAGATTGAAAGCAGTTGTTGCTCCAAAGGAAAGTGCGCCCGGTAATCCATTTACGGAATCTTTCATGTTTAACAATTTCACAACATGCTCCTCGTAGGGAGATGATGGGCCACCGCCAGTGTCGCCAATGTCGATTTTATGTTTGGTGTTTACTTTAAAATCAGCTCAAACCTATTAAAATTAAAGTTGAAGTCAAATATTTATTTCATACTTTTTTTTCCATCCTGCAGCCTCTCTAATAGGTTGTCCATTGATATTTAGTCCTTCAGTTAACGTTTGCCACAAAGTATTTGCCGACTGACGAGCATTTGGTGTTTTCAAATGACCTCTTGCCAATTGGCTGTGCTTATTCATAAATTCTATCATTATTTCAAATTGACGCGGTTTGGTGGTCTTATTGCTTGCTTCCCTGAATTAAATAATAAATATATTATGAATAAATAAATAAAATATTATCTCTCACTTACATGTTTGTACTTTGCGAATGCTATTTTGTTGTCGAATAAATTTTACGAATTTGAGATTTGTTTTCGCAATAAAGAATACCGACTTGCCACCTTTTCGCATTTTAAATGCGATTAAAAAAACTTTGCGAATATCGCAATATAGAATAGCAATTGTTCGAATTTATGTATTTTCGCAGCGCATTGATTTTCGCATCGCAATTCAGAAGAAAATCACGATAGTAACACAAACAATTTTTGAACACAATGAACAAATGAACAATTAGAAGTATTAAAAGTTTTAAAAAATTAAAACAGGACTCTATGGCATAATGGAATTATGATATGTTTGAAGAAATCCAGGAAGAGTACTGAGAAATTAGATATTCTGTATTATGGGTTGCTTTCGATGTCTCCAACATTTACGATAAGTGAAATAATTTTTTCCAAAACAAGTTTTGTCAAAACTTAAGAAAGGAATCGCTTAAATCCTTAACGTTTAAATCAAATTATTTTTCTAAAAGATTATTTTATAAGATCTCCTTAAGGAGCATATAGACGACATGTTTTTGTCATCTGACATGTCAAATTTCCCACTGCAAAACACATACATACATGTCGTGTGTTACCTTTTTAAAAGTCAGACGCAAAGTCATCTGACAAAATTTCAATTAGAGCGTGCTCTATTTTCTTCTGACAAACCATCTGACATCAGAAATCTATGCCGGGAAGAAACTGGCAGCGGCGTCAACTATTGACGGAATCATTAGCCGGCTGAAGTTAATATTTTACAATACCAAGATATGTATGCTCATCTCACCATTGAATAGAATTTATGTAAATATATACATAAAAACCGTTTCATTATAAAATTCTAAATTGGTATCTTTAAAATAAAAGAAAAAATGTTAAGATGGCTAAATTATTTTACGGCGCAAATAAATATTTTCGTGGCGGCAGCAAGCTATTTTGAAACCGAGAACTACTTTGGTTTCTGCAATAACAATGCGAAAAAAAACAAAGACAATGTCATAAGCAAATTACATGTACGTTTGTGACCGAATATTATAAACCTTATGTAAAACAGCAATTTTGATAGACTTGAACAATTACATGTAACTTGAAAATTTGACATGTCAGATGACAACTACATGTCGTGTACGGGCGCCTTTAAACTATTGAAATTATTAATAAAATTAATTCACAGTTTATTTTTTAATAAATACATATGTATGTATATTATTTCCTGTTGTTACTATAAGTAGCATAGGGCCGTATCATTAACTACTGTTTCATTAATTATATGAACTTCGGATGATTAGCAGATTAGGCTTAAGCATCCAAGTCTGGTGATATGACTGCTGGCTAAGCCTACCACACAGGCACTAAATACACAATTTTATAAATATTAATTAAAAAATCATTTTAGTTTAAGAACTGTTATGCTTGTTATGTTATTGTTTATTTTTTACAAATTAACTCTTAATAATAAATAATTTATGCATTTTTATTTTTTTAACTGACTTTATTTACAGTTTTGTAGGACTAGAAATGACACTGTGAAATTTCGTGAAGATCGGTCCTTAATTTACCCAAGGCCCTATATAAAGCCCACTCTGATAAAATAATTAAATACGCCTAAAACCGTAGCAGATATAGATATTGCGGTAAACTTTCTTCTTAGCTTAGCTTCATATGGCCAACAAAAAATGTTATGTAGTTTTGTGATATACGGTCCATAATTTATCTTAGATCCCATTTTAGCGGCTTTCTGAAATTCACTGCAAACGCTAAAACTAATTGCTCCGCTGTATTGAAATTATTGTTTTTTAATACCAGAAATCACTCTGCAGAGTTTTGGGATGATTGTTTCATAGCTTACCATGGCTCCAATATAAATTCCCCTCCTGAAAATCATTTAAGTTCGGCTTAAACTGTTACGAATCGTTATATTTTACTCAAGCTATTTAAAATTGCTACGTTGCTATAAAAACTCATTTTCAGATAGCACCATTTAAATATCAGCCCTAGATATATTACGTAGCATTATTTCTAACTTTTCCTGCAAAGCAATGAATATAGAAATTTAATGAAACACGCTTACATATGCATACCAAAGAAATAACCCTGCAGGGAATGTCACTAGTGAATCTGTACTGATTCACTATTAACACAGTCACCAGTACTAATGACTTATTATAACCCCGAGAATGTTATTTACTATAGACATTTAACATGTGCGTGTCATTGAAAATCTACTACTAACGTTGGTACTATTGACTAGGTAGTACTTTTGCGAACATATGTAGACATTGGATCCAGAAAATCACTAGTACATTTCAGTAAATCTAGTCCACACTTTTGGTACGAATTCCCAACAATCTTTTTTATTATTGATTCAACTTTTATATGAATAATACTTCTCAGTTGATATTGATTACATTTTTTCGTATTAAAGTCAAATATAGTGGCAAATGTAATATAGTGTAGACACTTCGTTGAAAATGTCACCAAAATAGTCGGCAACATTGGTGACTTGGAGACACTTGTACCCAGGTTTCCTTCAGGGAAATATTTCTTACACTTAATTTACATTATGAATTTTATGACGTCCAATTTAAGACGTCATTTTTTGTTTGGTAGCAAACGGTGTAGAGAAGAAAGAGGAAGAGAAGACAGAAATCATGTCTATTTTTCTACCACTCTTTCTTCTCTACACCGCTTGCTTCCAAACTAAAAATGACGTCCAAAATAGGACGTCATAAATTACATCATGTAAATTGAGTGTTACTAACATTGAAAAAAATTAAACAAAATTTTAAGACTCTTTATAAAATTCAAAGCCTTATCTTTCATATTTAAAACCAAAGTATAAAGCTTCGTACAGACGATGGTCAGATCTTACAATATTGTAAGCAGGCGTTGCCAACAGCAAAATTTTTCTGACAATGGTCCATTGTCAGATCCATTAATTTTGCACATCTGCAAATACAAATAAGCTTACAATGTTCACACAGTTGTAAGACATTTTAGCCAATTTTAATGCAATTTAAGCAACGCTGCTTACCAATATTGTAAGATCTGACCATCGTCTGTACGAAGCTTAATTTTAAATCGAAACAAAAATTTTTTACTTAAAATTCTTAACATACGGGTTTTTCTTAAACAAATCACAATTTAATACGGACAATAAAAAGAGAATACATATGCCACACTTGTACTTAAAACTAAAACCCATAAAGTATGCTAAATAAAACGGCCAAACGATATTCAAATTCTAACACATTTGTATGTATGTGTGTAACAGTGTTGCCAAAAGTAGGGAAAAATCCCTAAATGTAGGGTTTTTTGTTACTAAAATAGGAGCGTAGGGAAAATCGGACAGATTTTTTAAATTCGCAAAAATGTATGTATTTTTGTCTCCTATTGCATTGTATACGAAATAAATGCTAAATATGTATTTTTAATAATGATTTAACATTTAAACAAATGGAATTCTTAAGTCAAGAATATATTTTTGGACAAAAAAAGATGAGTACAAATTTCAACTATTGTCTTAACAGTTTAACTTAAGCCCCAATGACTTTTGTATGAGTGCAGAACAATCGCATTAAATTAATTTTCTGAAATTATGAAACTAATTTGCTTTGAAACATGGATTTGGAACACTTTTCGATAAAAATGGTAAAGGAAAAACTATAATGACAAGGTTTCCGATTTCCAAATTTATCAAAACTGGTTCGGATTATGTTCGCAATGCAAATGGTGATGCAGGGAGAACACCAGAAAACGAGATATATAAGATATTTTTTGCAAAACAATGGAAGAGGCTGCATTAATTTCGAATATACTAATCATCACTTAAGAAAATTCAGTTCAAAAAAATACATATATTCGGCCATGTCATGGAAAATGAAATCACGTGAAATTGAAATCGACGAAGATTTCCAAATGCATTATTGTAAAAATCAACGCAGCTTTTCCTGAATTCAAAAGTAGTTCAGGTATATAAAAGGAAATATTTTTTTTTTTGAACTTTGAATACGGGAGAGTTTTCAAAATTTGTTCGATTTCATTTGCACTGGACTTTGATTACCATGACATGGCCGATTTTTTATAAAATAGCCTGTTGCTTTTGTACCTGAATTAAAATAAAATTATCATATAAAGATTACCTGCCATATTCATAAAAATAATATTATTTTTATAAAGCTTTACAAAACAAAATTTCTATGAAAATTTTACTTAAAAACCGTTTATGGGTACATTCACCCTTATCGTGTATGGCGTATTTTAAAATTTATTTTTTTTTAAAAACCTCTTGTTTTTTGATTAAATTTAATTAGAATTACATAATTTTTTTAGTTTTACTACATATTTTTGTTGTAAGAGATTTACTAAACATATGCGAAAGAAATATGTTTTTAATAACTATTGTTTTTTCTAAGACTTAAATGACTAAAACGCGTAGGGATTTTTGTAGGGAAAATTTTTGCAACGTGTAGGGCAAAATCGGATTTTATTTAGTATGCGTAGGTATTTTTCAAAAAATCTTCTGGCAACACTGGTGTGTAACATAAAACTAACATTCTGAAAATGCAAATACGGGGGAATAATGTTTATCGCTTGAAAATAGAAAAAACCAACAAAACAGAATACTAAAGAGTATAAAGAGAACAAGAGCAGAACCGTTAAATTCTATGGCCGCTGCCTGACTTTAAACAAAAATGGTGGTCGGTCAGATTACAAATATAAAAAGTTTGCATTCCAAACAAGTAACTTTTTTTTTTTTCAAAATATGTGTCGCAGGAATAAAATAAAAAATAGAGAAGTTTTTTTTTTTTTTGTATTCGTTTTATTGGGAGCTGTCCTGTAACTGGCTGTGGATGGCTTATCGCGTCTGAATATATTAACATAACAATTTATAGCAGAAACATTTAGTATGACTTCTTTTATAGCCCAGATAGTTGACTGAATTTTTATTTCTTTTTTTTTATTGTTTTCTGCCTTTCTTTTCTATGGCAAAATGTTACTGACTATGACATGACATGGAGGAATTTAAAAAAAGAGAAAGAAAAAAATTAAGAAAAATCTGATAAAAATTATTTTCATGTGTCTGTTATGGCATTAAGTAATGTGCAACTATAAATGCATGTTTTTATTTGTTCGTTTGTATGTGTGACAGTAGACGACTGCTTGGTTTGTTTTCCAAAATGAAAGGAATGAAGAAAAAGAAAAAACTGCTTCATAAGGATAACTTTATCCTTATTTTTTTTTTAAGTTTGCAGTCAGTCGTATTGTTATTTCGATAAGTTTTTAAAATGTTGTAAAATGCAAATTGACTTAAACGAATTTATTTGAACAAATTTCAAGTTAAAAAAACAGCCATAAAAAACTGTGGAATATTTGCATAAAACATAGTTTTGAAATGTCATTATAATGACAAAATAATATTAACAATTTCGATTTCATAGAATAAATGGAAAAGTAATGATGGGTTTGTTACTTCCAAAATAAATTTATAAGATATTGAATATTTTTTTTAAACAAATATTTGTGTTTATTATTTAAACAAAGTTTTGAAAGAAGTGTGGACAAATATAAAATGTAATAGAAATATGTATTTAAGGACGTTTGAGGAAAAACTTAAATACTTCTTGTGCTACGTTCAGACTTGGGGTTTCAACGCGTTTTAGCAGCTCTTACGTGACAAAGCCTTATTCACATCATACATTTAAGTTATTTGTTAATGACTTCAAATTGACCTGATTAAAACTAAAGGCCCAACCATAATATGCATAGCCATTCTTCAGTTACTGTCAAAAATTAACAAAAAGTTCCTCAAATGTGTGATCAGTTTCGCACTTTGCTTAAGCAAATGACAGTTTCGTAAAACTTAACAAAAAGTTTCCTTAAGTACAATATGGTTTGCCTCATATGATTTATGTACATGTTTTCGCACATTTGCTTAAGCCAACTTATGCACATTATGGTTGGGCCTTAGGTAATGTATTGGTGATTAGAAAGAGAAAAATCGCCTCTCGCCAACTAACTCAGACTTTCTGGAAAAAAAACTTTTATAGGGTGAACTCCGACTCACGAAAACAATAATTTTAAGGTTTTTAACAACAACCAAATTATAAGTGACATAAACATAATACCACAGCCGTAACGGCGAATTTAGAAACAAAAATTGAATTGGTTTGTATGGTATGTTTATGTCGTTTTGGTAATAGAGTGGCTATGATAATACAGTTTTGGTATGGTTATGTCACGTCCAATTGGACCTTAAGAGAAATGAAAAAATTTCGCTTTTCCTTATTTATTCCGAAGTTTAACATATTTTTTTGTCTTTATATTCCGAACTATATTTCGGAGTATATTCGGCAGTACCGAATCTCATGAAAGCTTTATCGTTGTATTAACAAATTGTTTCAAAACCAGAGAACTGCAAAATCACTATTTTTCTTGATTTATTCATACGCTCAAATTTTCATTCACTCTTTGCCTGCAAAACAAAGTTCATCGTTGGTAAGTTTTGCATCGATTCGTACACATTTGATTTTTGCATGTGTGCGTTTTTATTGAAAGTGCTTTGTTTGCATTTTTTGTTGCGCACGCAATATAACACAATTGTGTAAATTTGAAAGGCACACATTCTTATTCTTTTGCATCCAAGTAGTCATTGTCCACTCGATGAGACGCTTTGTTAACATTAACAACAATAACAACAATAAACCACTCGATGAGACGCTTTGTTAAAATTTACAACAATAACAAGAATACATTGTACATACAGAACCACTGTACTTTTTAAGATGATAAAAAAAGTCTTCTGTTTCTATGGAAATTGTTTGTACCTACATATGTGCGTTTAGTTTCATTTCAATTTTTTTTCTTGTACTACATAGTAACTGCTGAATGCCTACATGATTGCTTGACTTCTGGCTTTTTTGTTTGCATTTTTTTTTTTCTTTGCCAAAACAATCATTGTCGGACCAAACACACAAACATCTTAATTGACAAACGAAGCTAAACGATGGAATAAATAACAAAGCATGATGTGCATTATTTGAATGACTGCAAACCAGCAGCGAATGTTTGCGGTTGCGCAAGTTTGATTGTATGACCGCAAGCGAGTGTATTTGTTGGTGTTCATTTACTGCGATTTTTTGCAATCGCACAAAGCCGTTCTCTGTTCAAAACCTTAAGGTCGGGAACAACCTTGTTTGGTGGCCAGGTGAAATAATGGAACGATGTGGTTCATTTCTAATATTTCTAATATCTGACTTAATTTGGTCCTCCTAACTCATACGGTTTACGCCAAGAACGACAGTAATAAACGAATACGCCGTAGCAAACTTCAGATAGTTGTTGTTTAATTGCCTGGTTGCCAGCTCAAATAAAGTTCATTAGACCTACTCAAAAAAAAAGTTGGTAATGAACCCCCCTCAAAAGTAACTTTGAAATGTTTTATAAAGATTCCCAAAATATTTTGGCTCTACCGATAATCGCCCGTTATCTAAACCGCGTCGAAAAGGATCCAACAATGGTATTTTACAAGAATAAAACGTTTGGTCAACTTTTTTGTCCAATGAGTGGCCAAATATAATAGATATTTAGGAATTCTTCGATTCTGCATTAAAACATTTCGAAAATCTAACCACAGACTCAAGATAGCAAGAAGTTTTTGTCTGTTTTTTAAATGTTTTTTAATTCGATTTTAATAACAATTTAAATTTTTTAATTTTGCAGAAATCGAAAAACCTGTTTTAACATAAAAAAAAAAAATAGTTAAAAACAAATCTTTGGACCATTTAGTAACAAATCCATACAGATTATGGTCTAAAAAGTTTTGTTTTAGTTATTTATGCACTAGATAATGAACTTTTTTTAGTTGTGTCATTTTTGATGATAAAATATTTGCACAAGTTACCGAATTATTTTGAGTTATGTCGCTTTAGCTCAATTCTTTTTAAATTTTAAACTGACACAAATCTAATTAATAGAAACTTCAACAAGATTTGTTTTATGAAAAGTGTCACAATTCTAATTAAGACTATTTTAACACTTTTATGACTTGCAACTTCATACCAATTAAAACATAAAGAAAAACATAACCGTTTTTTAATAACAGTCAACAAAAACAAAATACACTGATATTTTTTAATAGATAAACAAGTGTATTGTGCATAGGTTATGCATATAAACCCGAAAAATTAAAATTTTGAGTTGAGTCACTTTTGAACTAGGTAGGCGAAGTGTCTTTATGTGACAGAATAGAAAACCGTCCTCAAAATAAAATATATTTTATTTCAAGATGGCTTTCTAAGACAAATTTGTAGGGGAAATATGGCACGACGCAGTTCTGTTTGGAGTCGTTCGCTTTTATTTACTGCCTCAACTTTTGCCGAACGAAGTCTTCGGTCTAAATCGATGAACAGGAAATTAGTTTAATTGAAATTAATTCAGTAAAGCAGACCATTGATCTTTTTTAATCTTTATTTCAGATAAACTTCATATTTTTTATATGTATCGCTTAAAAAAATTTTTTCAATTCAAATTTTATCATGTTCAATCTGCAAACAATTAGCAAATTAATTTTTTTTAATTCATCTGACTGTTAAAGCAAACAATATTAATTAAGCACCAGTTAAATATTTAATAAAATTTTTATATTTTTTTCCAGCATGCCGTTATGAAAAGGGCTCCTGGTCTGAATGTGCTACTGGTCAAATGACACGGGCTGATAAATTGAAGGCAACCAGTGATCCATCGTGTGAAGCAACACGTGTCATTAAGAAAAACTGCAAACCAGGCAAATCCAAGGACAAGACTGCCAAGGAACAACGCAAAAATAAAGATAAAGGTGAGTAAGTAACTACGTGTGAGTCAGACAGTCAGCCAGTCTGTGAAACAGTGGATGAGGTGAAAACTAAATGAGATATACCAGGTTGCCCAATAAGCTGGTCTGGGATAATTAAGTGAATTTTTACAAATTACCAAAAGTAAAAAAAACGCTGTAAATGATAAAAGCTTATGGCGGCCGCTAGTTAATATTCACTGGCTTAAGGACAAGCATTTAATTGTGTGCAAAAATTAAAGAGAGCAAAGAAAATGAAATTAAAATTCTTGGAAATCTTCGTGTTTCTCCCAAAACTTTGTCTACCGTTTATCCTGTGCCTGCCAGTGAATGTTTTAAGTTGCTTAAGGAAAATATTAATTTAGATTGTCTATTAAATGTTCTACAGTTGTTAATGGCTTTGGGTTTTTTTTTTTTTTTTTTAATAGTTATATTAAGAAATTTGTACATTTTGCTGTGGGTAAACAAAGAAAAATAACACAGAATCGTGGGAGATTTACTTAAAGTGGCTTTAAAATTTTCAGTTAATTTAAATGGAAATTTGTTAAAATAATAGGAAATATAGAAACTCTATTTAAATTTTATTTATTGTTATTTTGTTTAGTAAACTGTTATTTAAAATAATTTTTGTTTTTAAAGTTTTTAAGCTAAAATTATCAATTTTCACGCAATCAAAAATAAATATGGAAGTCACTTCCCAGGAAAGCGGTAAAAAGTTTTGAATTTCTCTAAATCCCAAAATCTTTAAGCTCTTCAAAATATGTACATTAGGGGCATAACTTATTCCCATTTTTTGCAAATATCAAAATGGTGCTAGCATAGTCGAACAGTCCATTGCAAACTATTAAAAAAAATGATAATAATTTTTCACGGTTTTCAAAATTTTTTAAATAAAATTTGTAGGCGATGTTTTTATTTTCAAACGACCCAAACAAATTGTTTTCGTAAATAACACAATATTTGCTATCGCGTAGTGCTAGGGCCAAAATTTTGTTATACCCCTAATCTTCATATCGAACTTGTTCAACAATACTGTATTAACTCAAAATTTAAAGAGTTTCAGTAGAAGCAAAACAATTTTTAATTTTACATTAAAGGCATACGAAAAAGCATTTCGAAACCAACCGTTTCATTACCACAAAAAAGCACGATATTTGTGTAGCGATAAGATATGAATATTAAGCTTTGTTCACAATCAGAGCAACAGTTTCATTTTATACCCTCCACCGCAATTAGTTTTGAATCTCAGACCCCATAAAGTAATTCTAAGTCGATTTAGCCATGTCCGTATGTCCGTCTTTCACTTTCGAAAAACTCAAAATAAATAAACAAACTCGGTGTCAAATTGCTTGTTGTTGTCCTTAGCAGTTAGGGATTGAAATCCTTACTTCAGTTTTTTCGTACTTTTGTCAAGAATTCTTTTGAAGTCCAAAGTAAGTAAGGAAAAAACATGTAAAATAAATTAAAATAGATAATCATTCAAAGAAAATTTCGATCTACCAAAGGTTAAATATAATTTGGTCTAAGGATTGATGTTTGACTATTGACGTCAGCAGTCGTTGATGGCTGCGAGTGTAAGAAGGCAAATCCATCTGAAGAGATCGAGTGGTTGCGATCGAAACATGTCATGGTAACCTGCCGGCCAGGGTTCGAGCCCCGGCCACGGTCAAGAATGAGAGATTATCAATAACAATTTTAATTAATTTTCATGTTGTAAAATTCCTTTCTTTATGAAAATAATTTAATGAAAATTAAATTTAATGAACTTAAGCCTAATTAAAAATATTAAAAATTTGGATTAAAAACCATAATAGTTCAATAAAATAACCACATACTAATAATTGTTAAAGCTAAGGCACGAGCTCTATGTTTGCATTTGTCCTTCAAGTTGTGCTGAAAAGGTCAACAAGAATAAGAAAGACAAAAAATTAAAAAACAAAAAATATGTACTTTGAACTTCAAGAAGAATTCTTGACAAAAGTACGAAAAAACAGAAGTAAAGGAATCACATGTTAAAATAAATTAAAATAGATAATCATTCAAAGCAAATTTCGATCTACCAAAGGTTGAATACAATTTGGTTTAAGGATTGATGTTTGACTAATGACGTCAGCAGTCGTCGATGGCTGCGAGTGTTAAACGGCAAGCCCTCTGAGGAGATTGAGTGGTTGCAATCGAAACATGTCAGGGTAACCTGTCCGTAAACACCTGGGTTCGAGCCCAGATTGAGTCAAGAATTAAAAATTATCAATAAATTTTAATTAATTTTCATGTTGTAAAATTCCTTTCTTCATAAAAATAATTTAATGAAAATTAAATTTAATGAACTTAAGCCTAATTAAACATATTAAAAATTCTAATTAAAAATATTAAAAATTTGGATTAAAAACCACAAATAGCTCAACAAAATAACCACAATACTAATTATAATTTTATTTAGTTTTGAGTGAAAATTTTAACAAAATGTTCCAACAAATAATAAAAAAAATACGTAATATTGTTTTGAGCGAAATTTGCAAACGGGCTCTTTATTTAAAATGTGTGTGGTCGCGAAAAAAATTGTTGCTCTATTATGAACACCACTGAAAATACTGCTGCCTATTGTGAACGAAGCTTTACTTGTCAATTTTTCCCAAAAAATCAATAAATAAAAAATTTTAGTAACTACACTATTGTTGAACAAGTGCGATATGAATATATGAATAATTTTTACTTGTTAAAGATGGTTTGTTGGCCATTAAATTTTATTAGTAAAAATTTTAAATAATTTAAAAAATTGATTTAAAAAAGCCAGGAGTTTCATAGAAAACTTTCCAAAAAAAAAAAAAAAAAATTTACATTAAAAAATGTTTTTATAGGGTGATTTCAAAAACGTCAGTGCCAAAGCAACTGTTCAAAAGTTTCGCACTAAAATGCATCCGTGTATATTTTTACAATATTAACGTGCCAAAGTGCACCAAAAAACTTATCGATGCGTACACAATAAGCGTTAGATAGAAAGCTTTAGACTTCTGATGTTGAATGGGATTGGTCTCCGCTAATTTCTGACAGCGCATCATACCTGGGCATTTTCCTGGATATTACACAGACAAAATTCTCGCTAATTATTTATTTTCAATTAAACCATCAATCAAAAATAAAATTAGTTTTTATTAAAAGTTTAAGCAAGTGAATTAAACGTTTACTTATATCAACAACATTACTGCAGAAAATGTTGTTAATTTCACAAAATATTTAATTATCAATTAAATGTTTTAATCACTTGATTAATTAAAACTTGATTAAAATTTTAATTAAAACTGATTTTTATTTTTAATTAATGCTTTAATGAGTGCAAAATTTTAAACATTTTTTCTGTGTTTTTACCAAAATTTTTTTAATTAAATCAAGTAATACTGTTTCAAAACAATTTTTTTAATTGTTCCAATTAATTTGCATTAATTGAAAATAAAAATTGTAATGTTTGTGTGTATATTTGCAAATATGATACATACACACAAACTTCAAAATATTTTACAGTTTCAAACAATTTTTTAATTGTTTCAACCGTGTTGATTGAAAAAAATATTTTAATTTGTGTTTACGTTTTATTTAGCCTGGTGGTCACATTTCAATTAAACCTATTGATTAAAACTCAACAGCAAGAAAAGCTCAAACTTGCAAATATGTTTATTGATATGATCAATTTGATTGCTGGCGGAAAATCAGTACGGAATTTAATTAATATTACAATATTTCTAACTAATATGTTAATTGAAGTTGGTTTTCATTTTGTCTGTGCATGCAGGGTTTAAATTTTGAGGAATTGGGGAATGGGCGCGCAGAGTGTGTCTTGGGATTGTGGTTTGGTGGATTGCGTAGAGAAAAAATAATTGTGCCCTGCAATCTATTGTGCGATTTTTAAAACCAAAACTTTATAATTATTCGGAATTTTAAAATTTAGAATTTTGAAAGTCTGGATTTTTAAACATGGGATTTGGATATTCGGCATTTTAAATTTGGGATGTTAAGTTTCGGGCATATGAACTTGACCTAATTTTTTCATATAAACTTCTTTGTGGTTTTTTTAATTTTAACTTTTTTTGTGGTTAAACACTTTTTGTTTTTGGTGCCCTATTTAATTTGGCCATATTTCGCAAGGCCGCCTAACTAACGCAATAAGCAAATTGTACATCGTTTAAGTTGATAGTGCATTATTGACTATACTGAAAGAAAAATGCTTCATATATTTAAACGAAAATTTTCATAGTTATAATAAAGTATTTTCGTTAAAATCGCTTCATTGGATTTCGTAATTACGTTAAAAATTTTCATTGGATATATGAAAACTTAAGTTTGTCCAAGTTAAACAAAAACATAAAAAAACAATATACAAACATAACTATATTCATAAATTAATACAAAATTATAGTTTCCTTAAAAAAATGTTTAATTGTTAATTAAAAAATGTAAGATTTAATAATTTCATACACCTAATGTTATATGCCATTAAATTTATGAAATCAAAATTTTTTTTTATAAAAGTAACATATTTCAATAATGCTTTCATAAATTTTCATTATGACAATGAAAAATTTTATTATAGTAATGAAACAAAAACTTTCAATCAACATTGTTATTGTTGTAATGGACAATTTAATCTCATATTTACGCTCTTAATTGAGTAAAAAACTTAGTTTTTTTTTCCAAAAGCTACACTGCCCCGGTAGGCTAGCTGGTAGTGAGCTAGTCTATCAGCACCGAGGTTGCGCGATCGATCCCGCCAGAGACAGAAAAAAAAAATAAAATAAGAAAAAATAAAATAAAAAAAAAATTAAAAAAAAAATTTACTTTTTCGAAAGTATTCATCCAATGAATAATATTCATAGATCTTATGTAATGTTTCATTAACTACATTTTAATGAAACAGGTTTCATTGATCCAACGAAGCGCTGCATAGGTTCCATTTTAATGCAACTTTTCATGGGATTTACGTTCATTGGTTTTGCGAAGAAAATTCTTTCAGTGTAAGACTTTTGTTCGCTTTGTTTCGATAAGGTAGCACTACCGCATCGCTGCGTAGCGTTAGTGTTCAAGCAGAGAAAAAACTTCAGGCAAAATACCTAAAGTCCATAGCACTGTACAACAATTTCCAACAGTGGATTCTGGTAGAGGAGACAAAAATAAAATAAATGTACGTATATCGGCGTTTGGAAAGATCACATTTATTTTAGGGGAGGTTAAAATTTCACTCTTTTGGTCTGTTCATGCATCATATCGGTATATGAAACTGTGTGCTCTTTACATCTCGGGTATAAGGTTTGTTTAGCAGCATTGTTGCAAAGTTTACGACAAATATTTTTGAGAAACACATTAACCCTCAAACTCCACTTCTTTGCGGTAATTTTTTGTCCTATTATAACAAATCGTAAAAAATCCCCTCCCAAGGGCCGGGGCGGGGATGAAACGTTCCACAAATTTGTTAACCTTGAAACTCTGCTACATTTCTCAGTATACAACAAAGCACAGAACTTAACACAAACAGCAAAAAAAAATAAGTTAACAGTTTTGTTAAAAATCAAAACAATTCATTAATTTCCTGCTGAATTTAGAATAGATGGGAGCAGCCTTTGAATTTTTCTCATATCAGAGCAATTTATGTATCTTAATACTTAATGATATATTTTTGAATTTGACTTCAAAATATTATGACTTGAAACTCAGCCAATTTCAGGCCTGTCTCAGAAATCAATTTCAATCGAAACTTGAAATAGTTTCTCGTTTTCCTTGTTTAAAATCGAAATATTTGTTTAAAGAAGCTAAAAAAAATTTGATTGGAATTTAAGTGTTTGGCAGTCCTAATTATTTATATTTATAGACTGATTGCATAGGTCATGGGTTAACTGCCTATTTCCGATCTGCCAAATAATTCTTTCTTTCGCACAACTAGATTTTAAACAAAAACAAATAATTCTTTTGCACATCGGAAAAAGTCTATGTTAATAAGAATAAATAATAAAGGGATAAGAAATAAACAAAAAGTAACCACAAGGGGTGACAAATTAATTACACATGTGATAAAAGCGATTGATATAAATAAAATAATATCGTGTTTAAAAGGCGTGATAAATTTTGTTCAATTAACATATCGCTCTCGATCAACAAGAATGTATTACCTCGAAATTTAAGTATTTTTAATTTAATATTTAAGACCTATGAAAATGTCTGAACACAGAAAAAATGAAAAACCAACTTCAATTAACGTATTTGTTAGCAATTTGAACTATTAAATTCCGTATTGATTTTCCGCCAGCAAACAAATTGATCATAACAATTAACACATTTGTAAGTTTGAGATTTTTTTGCTGTTCAGTTTCAATCAATAGGTTTAATTGAAATTTGACCACCAGCAAAAGAGGCTAATAAAACGTAAACACAAATAACAAGTAAGAAAGTTTAGTCGGTCAAGCCCAACCATATGATACCCTACACCACAGTATTTTATAACACATCATGCTTATGTGTCCATATTAATATTTATTTATCTATGTTTATAAACTTCATTATAATCGGTTTGAAAGTTTGTGAGAGGCAGAAATTGCCCCCTACCTCCCCTTGTGGTCCTATTTTTGAAAAGCTGTATAGCTTATGTGTCCATATAGATAGGGATCTATCTATGCTTTGACTTTCATTAAAATCGGGTTGAGAGGCATTAATTGCCCCTATTTCCCCTCGTGGTCCTATTTACTTAAAAATGAATAGCTTATGTGTCCGTACAAATATGGATTTTATTAAAATCGGTTTGATGGTTTCTGAGAGGAAGAAATTTCCCCCTATCTTCTCTCGTGGTCCTACGATTCGGCCCATTTTCAATAGGCTTGGTCTTTGTGCCAATGAAAACCTATGACCCAAATTTTATCAACTTATCTTCAAAATTGCGACCTGTACTTTGCGCACAAGGTTACATGGACAGCCAGCCGGACGAGCATCGTTAAGGTGGGTCTAGGACCAATATTTTAAGGCGTTACACCCATCAGCACAAATGCATAATACCCTCTCCACTATTGTGGTGTGGGTATAAAAATAATTTTTTTAATTAACTGTGTTCGAAAATTTCAAATATTTTAAAGTTTGTGTGTATGTTTTCATATTTGCAAATAAACACACAAACATTATAATTTTTATTTTCAATTAAGGGAATTTAATTGGAACAATTAAAAAAATTGTTTGAAACAGTTTATTTAATTAATTAAAAAAAATTTGGTGAAAATTTTTTCTGTGTAGCGCGATGTTTTTGCAGTAGATATAAATATTACTTGTTGATCTAGTCCGCAATATGTACAAAATTGAACAAAATTACCATGAATTGTGATACGTTGAAATTTACGATAAATTATTTATTTTTACCGAACCATGACAATTTGACTGATTACTTTGATTATTTTGCCGTTGAAGCTTTTTTTTCTCAATATCATTTTATATTTATTTTTTGGCAATTCAAAACAACTTTTTATAACTGATAAATTTATATTTTGTTTTTTTAGGAAATGCTTTTTTACTCTAAGAAATAACAGCAAACTTTTCATTTCAAACTTTTTTCTTTTGTCCTCAATAGTTTTGTATGCTAAAAAAGAAAAACATCCTTAATCAGTTGACAGCAACTAAAAGACAAAAAACCAACAATGTTGTGTTTTTTGTTTAACTTTTTCTGAAAATAAACTTTCTATTTTTGTAAAAAAAAAACCTACAAACAAAAATAGGAATAAATAATTAAACCATGCCCCCACCGTAACAAGAAATTAATTAAAGTTGTTCTTTGTACATTGAGTGAGGTTTTTAAAAGAAATACTCTTAAAACTTCTGCCAACGACAATGCAATACATTTTCAATTAAATAGTTTTCTTTTGAAAATGGTCAAGCAAATAAACAAATACTCTAAGAAACTGGGTTCAATTATAACAGGAAATAAAATGGCATTGATGTTAAATCAAATAATCTTTGAAAGAAAACTTTTAGTGCTTCCTTTACAATTGACCACTACATTGCGCTGTAACCAAAATCTGAACATAAAAAGAAATTTATGTGCTGTTTTTAGAACTGAACTAAACTTTTTTCACTGAACTAGAACTACGCTAAAACTCAACTAGAACAGGCCAAGGTAAGATAATGTTCCTTTGGGCAGCCATCAAGAAAACAGCTCAGTTATGACCTTCAGTGGCCTGTTTGTGATACCCAGCTCCAATGCCCATCCAACACAGCATTTTCTCAATAGGCCTCGCTGCAGAATTAAACTAATTCGTCTTCCTAAAAAAAAGTTGTTTAGAGGCATAGAATTCATATGCATAGATTCAATGAAATGACCAACATTCTGGCTTGTTTGACCATAAATTTCATGGCAATGAATGTTTAAAAACAATTTCCAGCATATGGCCTCTGCGACTGCGCCTTAAGAACGTCGGTCGGTATGCATTACTTTTTCAAGCATACCCGGTCTTATTTCGTCAGTAGTCCGTCGAATGTTGTCTTCTAAATGATTAATAGTTGGCAGCATAGACCGGAAATTTGACATACCACTACAAAAGTGGTCCAAAGGTGTCAAACCCCACAAACGAATTGTCCAATTTACAGGTCCATTACTTGAGATATTGCGACAGAAACCTGTTGGCTCAACAAAGTGATGTTTTCACGCGCTGTATGGCATCTTGCATCGTCTAGTTGGTACGATCTCTCCTCCAAAAGATTTGCAATAAGTAATAAAACAAAAACACGCATAATTTTCCTGTAGCGTTCGCCACTCACGGTAATTGGCACCTGTTTCGTATTTTAATACAATAGGCCGATGAGGCCTTAGGCATGTAAACCACACCAAACACAAATGTTCTTAGGTTATAATAGAGTCTCAAGAGTTTTATGAGGATTGTTTTCTCTCCAAAAACGACAATTTGGCTTTATTACATACTAGTTAAGACAGAAATGAGTTTCGACTCTGAAGATTATTTGGCGATAACAAATTTAGTTCAACTTCTAAGTCTCAGCCAGTTCACCTAACAAAATCGCAATTGCAGAGTTGGATATAATTGGATATTTCCTCAAAACTTTCCAAGTAAAGAAGTCGGATCCATAAATTCGATTCCTTTGTTACACTCCCGTCCACAGCGGTGATCGCTTCTTTTGAACGCACGTCAGATGCTCGATTTGGAAGAATATTATCCAAAAAAGTAAATGTGGTCATGAATCGATCCATCGTTTTGCGTATTAGCTGCTCAGGGGCCTGATTCTGCCACTCGTGATCGAGTACTTTCTCGATTCGAAAGCAATTTAATATCTAATTATTTTAGTCAATACTGAATGAATGGGAATTTTTTTTTTTTTTTTTATTGTTATCAAGCATTAATTTGATTTTCACAATTTTCACATCGTTCAGTATCGACTGAAATAAAATTGCTTTCTAATCGAGAAAGTACTCGATCACGACTCCCAGAATTAGGCCGCAGGTCTATATGTTTGACAAATAGACCGCGAATTTTGAAGAACATTTCAACGATTTGTAAATGTTGTTTTGGTATGCGCCCTGAAACAGAATTAAGAAGTTGTAGTAGTAATTTTGAATTTTGCCCTTCAACATCAAATGGAACGACTACTACAACGACGTATTCTGTTGATACTACTTTAAATCTGCCGTTTTTACCTTGTGACAGCTTGCACCGCTATTCACAATGTTGTTCTACAGCGACTATACTTCTCCAGCTTAAGGCTTTGCCAAAGTTTATTGAAGAAAGTCAAGCTCACTTCATTAGCATGACAACTAGTTTTACAGTTATCCCTTCCCGAAGTTCTTTATCTTTACAAAACACACTTTATATAAAATAAATCATTTAAACAGACAATGGTATTGACCAAACAGAGCTGTGCTACTTTTTAGTTAGAGAGAGAAATGTTAAAAGTTGTTTCTGTTTTTTGAACGTATTGACCAGCGAAAGCATCAAATATAATACAATATTGTATTTTTGGTGTTGTACTTGTTGTAGTATCGCCACGACCGTTTACATGAATTCGTCTTAGCTAAAGCGAAAACAAGAACCTTAATCAGAACAAAGACAGATCTAAAGGACCAAATACACTTATCAAATGCTTGTTCAGGAGGCGAATTGTTAGATGTGACGATTTTTCGTAATTTTGAAGATTTTTTTGAGAAAACTCAGTAAAATCGTCAATTTTTTTTTTTAAGTAATAGTGTTATGACGATTTTCTGGCATCAATAAAACACTTACAAGAAATATTTACAATTATTTTGGGAACAGTCTAAAACGTAAAAATCGATTATTCGAAATACAAAAATTATTGGAATTAAAAAAAAAAAAAAAATTCTTCCCCAATCACAAACCAGGTGGCTTTCATTAGAAGCATTAGTAATTCAAATTCTACAATTATATGAATGCCATCGATACTGCAAAAATATACACTACACACAGAAAAAAATACCCATGTAAAAATAACATGGAAAAATGTTGATTGAGAATCATGTTAAATTTTAGAAAAATTATGCCCTTTACTTAAATTTATCATTATTTCATATTAATTTTTAATAAAAAATATCAAAATAACCTTAAATTACGTTTATTTAATATTATTCACTGTTAAAAAAATAACAAAAAAAAAATATTAAAATATAAATAAATCTGGATTCAATATTGAACCCATAAAAACCTGTTTTGTATTAAAATCAAAAGTTTATCTTGTTAAATTAACATGCATACCTACTAATTATGTACATTTTTTATTTTCACTTTTAAAATATGTTATAAAAAGAAGACAATTCCCGTATTCTTTTAATTAAAATTGTTTATTTAAATAGTACATCAAGTTTTCAAAGTAGAATGATGACCATATCGGGCGATTCTGCTGATGCTTCTGTTAACAAAGGAGAATACAAAATAAGTGAAACATGTGTTACAGGGTTTTGAATTATTCTTACATAAATGCAAATGTTGTCTGAAGCTTCTTCACACTGTTAAAATACACTCAAACCCATTTGATTCTACATGAAATTCACGTTGTTTCAACTGGAAATAACTTTCATTCAACGTGATTCCGATTGTTATTTCAATATAAATTACATTTTGCTCTAACTTTACTGCAATGTTAAATTAACATGAATTATAGTTATATCAAAAGAAAAAAATGTTGTTCGCAGTTATTGTAAAATCAGGTTGAATTAACATGAAACCCGTATGAAGCAAAATCACCACCGAAAAAATTTAAATCACCTTGTTTTCGACATTTTTAACTTGATTTTTTTTCTGTGTGTAGAACTCCGATTTGCGTTGGTCCTATTTGCGTCGCTTTTTAAAAATACTACATACGATTGGATTTTTTCACTGAAGTCATAATCACATGTGAAGAATTTTTCTATTTGCGTGTAAAAAGGCGAATTCCCAATTAATTCTGTTAGGTGAGTTATTCTCAGTATAGTTGCGTCTTAGGAAGTAAGAAGTTAGTTCTTAATAAGAAGTTGTGTTGAAAAATGAGTGAAAAGAGAAGAAACTGCATAAGTTTGGAACTAAAATTGGACATAATGAAACATTTCAAGTGGGGTGAAAAGGCTGTTGATATAGACAGAACCCTTGGTTTAGCACCTTCAACAGTAAATTTGTAATAGCGATAGAGCTAAAAAAGAACCATTTCAAGATAGCTCGAGTTAATTGCAAATAAGATTTTATTTTTTATTAAATGTTTTTATGAATATGGATAAATAAAATAAATATTTTTTTGTTATGTTTTTATGAAAATATATTTTTATGCCCACACCACAATAGTGGAGAGGGTATTATGCATTTGTGCTGATGTGTGTAACGCCTTAAAATAGTGGTCCTAGACCCACCTTAAAGTATACCGATCTACTCAGAATCACTTTCTGAGTCGAACTAACGATGTCCGTCCGGCTGGCTGGCAGGCTGGCTGGCTGGCTGTCCATGTAACCTTGTGCGCAAAGTACAGGTCGCAATTTGGAGATAATTTGATAAAATTTGGACAATAGGTTCTTATTGGCACAAGGACCAAGCGTATTGAAAATGGGCCGAATCGTAGGACCACGAGGGAAGATAGGGGGAAATTTCTTCCTCTCAGAAACTATCAAACCAATTTAAATGAAATTTAAAACATAGATAGAACCATATCTATATGGACACAAAATGTATAAATTTTTAAAAAAATCGGACCACGAGGGGAGATAGGGGCAATTTCAGCCTCTCAAACCGATTTTAATGAAATATAAAACATAGATAGATTCATATCTATAGGGACGCATTAGCTAAACAGTTTTTAAAAAATAGGACCACAAGGGGAGGCAGGGGGCAATTTCTGCCTCTCACAAACTTTCAAACCGTTTTTCATGAAGTTTATAAACATAGATAAATCCATATTTACATGGACACATAAGCATGACGTTTTTTTAAATACTGTGGTGTAGGGTATCATATGGTCGGGCTTGACCGACTATTCTTTCTTACTTGTTTCTTATGTATTTCTTTTCAAATGATAAATATGTTTCAGCCCACTTGCTGAAATAAATAGAATAAAACTTAGTTAAATTCAAACGAAAATTCATTTTAAACAAATTAAAATTCATTTAAAAAACGGATCATTTACATTTCATTTAAAA
Organism: Pollenia angustigena; assembly: GCA_930367215.1. Taxonomy (NCBI): domain Eukaryota; kingdom Metazoa; phylum Arthropoda; class Insecta; order Diptera; family Polleniidae; genus Pollenia; species Pollenia angustigena. The sequence goes on along the minus strand of OV884058.1, from coordinate 185,253,816 downwards.
CAAATGATTTTTACATTCATTTTTAAATTTTGTATTTATTGAACTTCATATTCCTTAAAATTGAATAGTTTTTACTTTAAAAAATTACATTTTAACCGACAAAAATAAAACTACATAACAAAATAAATACGAAAAAACATTATTTTGTGGTAGTTTGTTTTTTGAACAACAAACATAAATGTTAAAAAATAAAATTATTTGGAAAATAACTATATTTTTATTCAATTTTAACAGAACAGAAAACGAATTTAATAACCCACAATCAGTTACATTAAAAATTTTTTAAGTGCATCTATCTTTGTCCTTCTTTACTCCTCAATGGAGCATAGGGCTTCAACATGTTGATTTCTCCAACGTTATCTGTCTCTAGCTTCAACTGCGGCATCGTACCACGTAAAACTATATCGTTCAAGTTCGTTTTTCACTGATCGCCTCCATGTTTTGCTTGGACGGCAACGTTTTCTAGAACCTTGGGGATACCAGTTTAGTACCATTCCTGTTATATTTGTGGCATCTTTTCTCAGAGTGTGGCCTATCCACCTCCATTTTCTTCTTTTTATTTGTTTGCCAATTTCTTCTTCGTTCGTTAGTTGCCAAAGATCTTGGTTGCGTATAGTGGCTGGCCAAAATATTTTATGAATAATACGAAGACATTTATTTAAACGCACTTGAAGTTTCCTGGTCGTGCCTATGGATACCAACCTGGTTTCACAACCATAAAGCAAAATGGATTTGACACACGCTTTGAATATCCTCAGTTTGGTGTTCTTAGATATTTGTGTTGAGCGCCAGACCGCGTTTAGTCTACCGAATGCTGCTCTTGCTCGGTTGATTCGATTGGCTACGTCGTCTTTTGTTCCGCCTGAAGTTGTTATTATGCTACCTCGGTAACAGAATTTGTTGACATATTCGATGCGTTGGTTCTTCAATAAAATATGATGTGAGCTATTGTTATTTATTCTCATAGCCTTTGATTTCTAGGCCAACTTTCTTTGCTAGTTCTTGGATGTGGTCTAACTTTGATCGCATATCACTGATCTTATGTGATAACAAACATAAAACTTAACCATATCACTTTCATTACCATAAATAGAATTTCTTGCTAAAAATTTATAATGAGCCAATCAATATAATAAATTGTCCCTGATTTGTAAAATTTTAATATTTGATGATTTGTTGACGATTTTGTTAAATGTCCGTGACGATTTTGAAGAATTTTGTTAAAACTTTTGACGATTTTTTATGAAAAAAGCATAACAACCCTGCGTGTACGTGTGCTGGATGTAATATTCGCCGTCATATCTAAATTTTTTTGATTTTCCATCCAGTATTGTCGGCGTGACACATACCAACACATTTTCACTAATACTACCACAATGCTTGATGAGTATTTTGATCAGTGTATTTGGGCGTTAACTGCATACAGAAAAAAAAATAGTATTGTGGTTATTTTGTTGAACTGTTTATGGTTTTTAATCCAAATTTTGATATTTTAATTTGGCTAAAGTTCATCAAATTTAATTTTAATTAAATTATTTTTATGAAGAGGGAATTAACAACATGAAATTAATTAAAAATTGTCAAAAACTTGAAACTTATTTATCGTTTTTTTTTTGCTTCTCTTTTCAGGTGCCCGCAAAGGTCGTGCCTAAATTTCTTATTAAGTCTTAACAACAAGACACCCAGCGACATATTTCTGTTTAAAAAATAAGAAAAATTCAATTTTAACAAGAAAAGATCAATATGAATAATAAAAAAACAACCCTAAAATATTAAGTTAAAAAAAAAATTATTGATAAAAAACAAGCAACAAAACATTTATTAAGTAAAATTAAGAAAAACCAAAAATACAACTTATACAAAAATAAAACAAAAAAATCTTATAAAATTTTAAAACAAACAAGAAGAAAAAAAATTAAAACAAAAGAAATAGTTGATGTAATAATTATTACTCAAAAATAAATTATTAAATAAAAAGAAATGAAAACAAACCCCTTTCCAAACAAAAACAAAATAATAGTTTTAAAAATTATTTATATTTAACGCAAAAATACATATTTATACTTAACCTCCCTAATTGACAAAAAAAAAAAAAAAACAAAATACAACTCCTTTTTAAGCCCAAGCCATCCTTTAACCCAAATCAGTACTTAACTGGCTGATATCGTAAATTTCTTAACAGATCCTTAATCCTTTCAAACCGTAAAACAGTCGCAGACCTAAATGTTTTTGGTTTTTCTTTTTTTTTATAGACAAGAGTTGAGACACAATACGATACTACTAAATACTAATAAAACAAATAAATAAGAACAAAAATAAGACAAAACAAAAAAAGAAAAACATTTAATATACATAAATACTTGATTACATGAAATAATTCAAAAACATAAAAAATTAAATTATTATATACATTAAAAGTTGCTATAAAAAAAAAACAAAGAAAAAAGTGAATAAAAGAAAGACGAAAAGAAAGGAAAAGTAAAATAAAGAATTATTTCTCAAAAAATAAATAAAATATTAAATCTTTGGTACCCAAGAAAATTAAAAGAAAACTTCAAAACAGCCCCATTCTGGAAAAAAGGAACAAAAATGGCCAATTGAAATCACCCATCAATTTAAATCAATTCTACTTTTTTCAATATTTTTTTCTGCAAAAAGAAAATATTTTAAATAAAAACTTTTTTTAGCGAAAAGAACTAAGAAATTCTCTTAACACTCTTTAAATTTTTCTCCCAAATTTTTCCAGAATGGGCCTGTTTTATTTTACTTTAAAATTAACATGACATTTTATTACATCTACATACTTGGTAATTTATACAATTACAAAAAAAAAATATTTAAAAAAAATCAGTATAATTGAAAAAATATAAGACATGATCAAAAATTATTTAAAAAAAAAAATCCCCAAAATAAAAAAGATTAAATAAAAAACCAAACATTTTCTTATAAATTTATATGTTTTAAGGTATTAACAAAAATAAAAACAAAAACAAACAAAAAAAATTAAAACTTACAAAACAAATAATTATATGATTATTATTATTAGTTGTATCCTTAAACTGATCAATAAAAATTAAAAAGTTTAAAACAAAAACTAAAACCATTAAATTTCTATTGAAAAGAAGTTCAAAGTAAGTAAAATTAAATAAAACGGGCTTAAGCACAGAGACACAGATATCGTTAGTTTACAGTGCTCTTAACAACGGATTTAACATGAAGCCCGTTGGAACTTAAAATTGTAAAAAAACAACAGGAAAAATTGTTTTAATCGCAAATTTGTTTTTATTCGAAAGATGGCATAAATATCTGAAAATTATTTCGGGAGTACAAGCATTGCTGCTATTCTTGACGAAGCGCATTATGGACTTGCCACACACAGCACGAACGATGTTGGCCTCATACACTAAAAGAAAAAGCTTCGTAAATGTAATGTTTTTTTGCATTACAGAAACGATTTTGTCATCGATTTTGAACCAACGTAACGCGTCATTCCCGCTATGAAAATTGTTTCATTAGGTTAGAAATGTTCATTAATATAACGAAATTATGTCATTAATATTATAACACTCAAATATTTATATAATGAAACCTTACGTTACAATAATGTAAGTTTTCATAATTGCAATGAAAACATTTGGAATTTACAATGAAATTGTGTCCTTATTGGAATGTACGTTTGTCGTAGATAAAATGAAAAGCTGCATTCATTTAATGATATTGTTTCATTAATGTAATGATATTTAACATTAATATATTATTTTGAAATAACTATAATTCATGTTAATTTAACATTGCAGTAAAGTTAGAGCAAAATGTAATTTATTTTGAAATAACAATCGGAATCACGTTGAACGAAAGTTATTTCAAGTTGAAACAACGTGAATTTCATGTAGAATCAAATGGGTTTGAGTGTATTTTAACAGTGTGAAGAAGCTTCAGAGACAACATTTGCATTTATGTAAGAATAATTCAAAACACTTACCCTGTAACACATGTTTCACTTATTTTGTATTCTCCTTTGTTAACAGAAACATCAGCAGAATCGCCCGATATGGTCATCATTCTACTTTGAAAACTTGATGTACTATTTAACTAAACAATTTTAATTAAAAGTATACGGGAATTGTCTTCCTTTTTTATAACATATTTTAATAATGAAAATAAAAAATGTACATACTTACATGTGTATATATGTGAATAAGTGTATTGTTTCTGTATTAAGAATAACTGTATGAAAAGATACATTACTATAATGCAATTTTGTCATTAAAGTTTACTCATAGTTACGAAATTACAAGAACACTTCCATAGAAAGTTAACGTAAAATGACAAAAAGAATGACATTTGTCATACACTCATAAAACTATTACAGTAACTGATTGTAGGTTATTAAATTCGTTTTCGGTACTGTTAAAATTGAATAAAAATATAGTTATTTAACGAATAAATTTATTTTTCAACATTTATGTTTGTTATTAAAAAAACAAACTACCAAAAAATAATGTTTTCCGTATTTTTTTTTGTTAATTTGTTTGATTTTTATCGGTTAAAATATATTTTTTAAAAGTAAAAACTATTCAATTTTAACGAATATGATGTTCAATACATAAAAAACTTAGAAATTACTGAAAAAATCATTTGTTTTAAATGAAATGTAAATGATCCGTTTTTTAAATGAATTTTAATTTGTTTCAAATGAATTTTCGTTTGAATTTAACTACATAATATTTTGAGTGTAATATTAATGTAAATTGTACGTTACTAAAAACTCGTAAAATAAACAATAAAATCAATAAAAACTTTAAAAATTATATTCTTTTAATTAAAAGTTTTACTTTTAATTTATAATCTGTACATATATTACATTATTTTTCTTAAAAAACAGAAACAACTTTTGTCACTCAGAAATGTAAAGCTTCATTAATGCTACGTAAATATTTCATTAAAATTTTGCAGATGCTGTTATTGCTGCAGTTCAATACTTATTTAAATAAGGGTAACTTAAATTAATAGATTTTAATAATTGTAGCCCAAAAAGGTAATCATAATCACTTTTTTCTATAACTATATGCCTTAAATCGTGCTTAAAAGTTGTTCGTTGCTCGAATGTAATACATTTCGTAGCCCCAATGAAACTACGAATTGTCTAAAAACTCCTGTCTTACACGATTCATTGCATTAATGTAACTTTCATTACTATTATGTACATTTTCATTTAATTAATGAAACTTTTCATTACATTAATGTAAGGGGGTTAACGTAATGGCTTCATTCCTGTTACGAAGCGTTTTTCTTTCAGTGTAGGTGATGCCAATTGTTGCTGGTTTATCAGCATTAACGAGTGAACCGAAAGGAAATAATCCAGAGATATTAAATCGTAAGATCTTGGAGGTGAATTCCTTGAAATCAAAATTTTGATTTCAACAAGTCGATGGCGTTAGCCGTAGGGCAAGTAGCGATATCCTGTTGGAAACGCATCTCGCCTGGATAAATGTAATCCATATCCCCTGCAAACAATTTCGATCGAAAAATAATCTAAAAAGTTTCCCCATTTAGCAAAAACCTATCGCTTCTGCTATTCAATTCTTATTGATGTAGTGACATCTTTCGGGAAGAAGTGTCCCACTATGGTTATATTTCCATTAAGAATCTACTTAGTGACTATATTTTATGACGAATTAGAGCGCTTTGGTAGTTGAATATCAATTGAATTTGGCTCTAAAAAGTACTCTTTTGAAGTTAATTTATTTCTTATTGTCCTTTATAATAAAAAGTGGGCCATTTTACAATTTATCTTTCATTGTTTTTGTTAAACGAGTCAAAGCGAAATGAAAAACCGCTGAGCTGAAACTTTGACAAATAATGAAAAATCCACAGTACTGCAAACCAATCGTTATGGCCAATTTCAACAATTATTTTTAAATTCATTTTTAAATATACATACCCAGCAAAAACTTGGTAATGACTTGCCATTACAGAACAACTTACTTTTCAATGACTACTTCATACCATCTGCATTACATAGAAGTAGTTTGGTAATGGCTGACATATAATCTGATACCTAAGTTCTTGTGTATAAGTTGATTAACGAAATTTATAATTCATTCGTACATTCATCTACGGTTGAAGTTTTTTCAAATCTAATACAAATTGATTTAAAATAGTTGTTCTTACAATTTGTTTTTTTTTTTATTATAAATAAAAAAGAATTTGTAATAAATTTGAATATGAAAAATTATGCTGTACTGAAATTTTATAGTCATGACATGTTAGTTGTAATTTTGGTGACATCGGAGTAATAAGTTATTTAAGTCCCTATTTGTAAGCGAATGTGGTAATGACTTATTTAACTTCCTATTTGAAAGCGAGGGTGGTAAGTACTTGCCTCCAATGTGTTAAAATAATGAGTTAAAATGCCAATTTATAAGTAGTGAAGAGTCGTTATATTAGCTTTTTAACTCATTACTTTTCAATGTAAGTTTTTGCTGGGTATGTACATAGTTTTTCATATAATTTTGTTTAATGTGACAAGAAAACCTATTTAAACATAAATTGATATTTAAATAAATTGGTGAAATTGGTCATTAATGTTTTAAAGTTTAAAACCCAACGTGGACAAATTTTTTTAAAGAAATTTACAGAAAGTCGCCAATTTGTTCAAACACTAACCTTATAAAAGTTTCATCATTAAATAACTAGCATATTTTTTCAATGCTTTGCAAAAATTATTTTATACCTTTTTTTCACTAATTTTCACTAGAAAAATAAAAACACTAATTTTCAACAAAAATTATTAAAGTAATTGAATAAACAAACAGTTCCCAAAATTACTAATATCGTTAAAAAAGACAATATTAATTTTTTTAGTTCACTTTTATTGGCTTAATTATTAAAAATTTACGAAATATACCCGAAGAGTGAGTTTGGGCTGTTTTGTGCACTCATTTAATAAATTTGTGTACTAGAACGTACGGTAACTTTTGAATCCAGGGGTCTTAGCTTTGAGTACAATATAACTATTTAATATTTAAAATGTATCTTTTTTTTACAGCTTTATACTATTTCACACTCACGCACCACCGATCATAATGAAATTTAAGTAAAAACTGCCATAACTTGGGCAAATTGCTTTTGTACTTGGTATTCACTTTTTAACCGCAAATCGTTGCGAATCAAAATTACATGGGCAATGTTAGTTTTTGCTGTTGTTGCAATTAAATAACTGTTACAATTAGCTGAACAACTTTTTAAAGTGACGAAAAAGTATAATTTTAGAACTCATTATTCGATTCTAACGTATTTTGTTGTTGCTAAATTCCGCAAAATCTACTGTTTAACTACCAAATGTGACGAAGTAGTTCAAATTTAGTTGATAATCGAAAATTACTCAGCCAATTGCTTGGAGGGTCTATATATATAAAATAGGATGTGAGTATGTATGTATTAGGGTATTCATCCGGTTAACCGTCAATCGGTTAACCGATTAATTACTACCCGATTAACTGATCGGTTAATTTCAAATTGGCTTTTTTCGATTAACGATTAAACCGATTAATTTCAGTCGATTAACCGATCAACCGATGTAATAAAATTTTCAATATTTTGTAGTATTATAACATATTTTTTTGTGATTGTTATTATTTTTTTCGTCTCATATACAAAATGTATGTGTTTAGAAAATATTTTTTCATACAAACAAAGAAGGTGTTCAGTGATCTTAATTTTAACCCATTTTCTGCCGACCGTTGACGAAACTTACAATGATTTTTTATCTTCATCATCGATCAACAGGAATGTGGCGAAAAATGGGTTAAATTTTTGATTACCAGCACCTTTTTTCTGTTTCATGTATGTGTTTAGTTATTTGTTTCTTCTTATATCTTCTCATAACAGTCTTTTAACAGAATTAACTAAAACAGTTAGAAGTGATAAAAATTTTTAAAAACTCTAGTGGCATAATGAAGTGTTTTATATGTTTAGAGAAATCCTGGAAAATGACTGAGAAATTAGATCTACGATAAGTGAAAGAATTTTTTCCAAGTCAAGTTTTGGCAAAACTAAAGAAAAGACGAGCTTAAATCCTAAACATTTAAAATAAATTACTTTTCTAAAAGATTATTTTATAAGATCTTCTTTAACTATTGAAATAACTAAAGAAATTATCTCATTTTATTTTTTTATAAATAAATATTTGGGGGATTCACAAAAAAGTCATAAGTAGGGATGCGATTTCCATGCAAATGCATGTTTTTTGTCGATAGTCTAAAACCGATGTCGACCAATTATCTTTCCGAATCATTAAATTTGCGTTAAAATGGCATCGATTTGTTTTTGCATATTGTTGCATATTTTGGTGAAAATGCATATTTTTGCATATTTTGGTTTTAAATGCATATTTTTGCATATTTTAACATTTTTGAGTGATATATTTTTTTAAATTTCCATATTATAAAAAAAAGTTCTTCGAAAAATTTCAAATTGTATAAAAAAACCCTTAAAAAAATTTTTTTTTTAAATCAATTAATTAATTTTTTGAGCTTTGCTTAATATACAAGATTTCGACTAAAGATCCTTAAATTTTTAACCAATGCAGTACCTTACATGGTTAAGGCTGCCAATTGTCCTAAACAATTTTTCGAAAACTGTTACATACTAATTGATTGGCACATGGGTTACACCGAGTTGCAGAGGAAATCAGAAGCCAATTCGGTAATATTGATTTATTGGTTTCATACAGGATTTAGTTCACTTAATAGTCAACTCAAATTAATTGATATGGCAGAAAGTAACATCAACATGTGAATGGATAATAGCCCGACAAATTAAAAAAAAAAAAAAATTCAAAAAATAAAAATAAAAATAGAGGATTTCAAAAAAAAAAAAACAACATATTTCAAATATTTTTGATCTAGAATCAAATGTGGGATCTGAATTAGAAAATTAATATTCTTCAAATGTATTGGCATCCTTGAAGTATACCTAAACTTCGGTTGACGTTGAGAGATCATTTTCCATGTACAAAAGCTTTTTAACAGACAAAGGCTTACTTTTGATAATATAAAAAGGTATTTATTTGACTACGCAATTTAAATGATGTAGTTATTTAAATAAACTGCCTGTTCATTTATTACACTTACATTTAAAACAAAAACAAATTATAAAACATTGTTTTTGTTTTACATTAAAATTAAGCGAACGAAATCTTCGTTCGAAATCGATGAACAGGGAGTAAGTTCTAAAAAATATTATACCTTTGAATAACAATACAATAAAAACAACAAAAGAATTTTTTATTTTAAATAAAATAAAAAAAAAACAAACGCTTTTTTTATTGAAAATGGTCAAGTTTTTAGTGCATAGTTTTTATTTTTTTAATGCATATTTTGGAATTTTTAGTGCATGTTTTATGCGCATATTTTCGATTTTTTAGTGCATGAAAATCTCATCCCTAGTCATAAGTCTTATGTCTTAAATTAATTACAAGAAATATATATCGTCGGCTTAATATGCAAACCGGCTAAATCCACTTTTTATGTAAATTAAATTTTGATGCCTTGTGGTAGAGAAAGGTACGCCTCGTCGACCAGCATGTGGTTTTGTGTCTATTTAAGTCTTGAAGGTTGTAAAACTAACTGTATTTTTGATTTTCTATAAAGCTGCAAATAGGAAAAATAAAAAGTTTTTCGTCTCTCCTGTTAAATGTGCTGAAAGTTAGTTAGCAGGTTTGCATATTAAGCCGACGATATGACTGTTGTAGGCTACTGCATATAATTTAGTTTTATACTGTACAGTTATGAAGAATCAATGAACACAGCATTAAAATTTTTATTTTGTTTGAAACACAACAAAATTAATTTTAAACAGTTGTAAAATGTTATTTAGGATAGCACACCTTGTGTATTAATTGAAAAAGGCATATTAAATATTTATGAATTTTTTTTTTTTGTTTGCTCGTTTTAGTTCAAGAATTGTTATGTTTGGTATGTTATTGTTTTTTTTTAATAATAAACTCCAAATAATAAGCAATTAATGCGTTTTTATACATTGAAATTACTTAATTTAAAAAAAAAACTTGAATAATCGGTTAACCGATCAAAGACAAAACTAACCGATTATTAACCGATTAAACCAAAACCTCGGCTAATTTATCGAGCGATTAACCGATTAATGCAAAAGGTCGATTAAATGAATACCCGAGTATGTATGTATGTATGCATGTATGTATGTATGTTTGCATGTATGTATGTATGCATGTATGTATGTATGTATGTATGTATGTTTTTTTTTTTTTTTTTTTTTTTTTTTTTTGGACGTAGTGATAGCGAGCTATCAACTAGTGGCCCTACACCGGAACCACCACCCCGGAACCACTCTAGCATTACTTCGGGGTGGAGTTCATTTTACTGGTAATCAACCATCACCTTTTCCTACTCCCCCGTCCAGCATACATCCGTATGAGATTAGGGGTTCGGCGCCTGTGCTCGTTGCCATTCCATTTTCGCCCTCAGAATAGATTCAATTGCACGTGAATATTGCTTCCATTTTTCCGGGGTTGATAGCATTAAGTTAAATATATCAGCTATCTTGATATTCTCAGACATTTCCTGAAATATGTTTCCTCTGCTCCTCGAAAAGCCGCATTTTATAACAGTATGTTCAACGTTGTCTTCGGAGCTACAGCAGAGTTCGCAAACATCCGATTCCCTCTTCCCGAAGCGTTTTAGGTATGTTCCAAAGTTGCCATGCCCACTAAATACCTGGGTAAGAAAGAAGTTAATTTCCCCATGTTTTCTATCCATCCAAGCCCCTATGTTCGGAATAAGAGTGTGGGTATATCTACCCTTATCCGTTTCATCCTATAGTACTTGCCAAGCTTGTAGCATTGTTCTTTTATACGTGTCTTTTCTCTACCATCGAAGTTTTCACCCGCATGTGTTATATTTTCTTGTCTTTCATATATTTCCTTTCTTTCGGTCAGTAACAGATCGATCGGTGGTACACCAGCGAGTACAGCCACGGCCGCGCTGGATATAGTCCGGTATGCTGACGTTATTCGTATCGAGCAAGTCCTATGCACTTTTTCCAGGATATCCCTTAGTTTCCTGCTTTTTTTGACAGCATCACTGAAAGCAGGGGCTGCGTAAAGCACCTGTGAGTATGCTACCGTGGCAATTAATCGTCTGGTGGTTTGTCCTGGACCCTTAATATTTGACATTATTCTGGCTAGCTTCGCCGCTGTTCCCAGAGCTTTTTCAGTTACCATTCTAATGTGTGGTTCAAAAGATAACTTGTTATCCAAGATTACTCCCAAGTATTTCAAGTTTTTGTTGATAGTCAGCTTATATCCTTCGACCTTTAGTCCCGGATACCCGAAAGATCTTCGTTTGGTTACAAGAATCGCTTCCGTTTTATTTGCCGCAAGTGTCAGACCCTTAGATCTCAACCACCTACTAACTCTCGCTAGACAGTCATTTGTCACTATCTCTATCAACGGTGTAGAGGGTCGGTCCACTAACAGAGCCACATCATCTGCATACCCCACTAGTTTCGAACCCACTGGTAAGTCCATACTCAACAGCCCGTCATACATTAGGTTCCATAGGAATGGACCAAGAATAGAGCCTTGGGGGACACCAGCAGACACTTCGTAATAGTTTACTCCACCTTCTATTTCATATTCCAGTATTCTGTCCTGCAGATAACTATCTACCATCCTGATCAAGTATTCCGAAAAACTTCGATCTCGCATTGTTTGACGGATTACATTCCAGCTCGCAGAATTAAAAGCATTTTTAATGTCCAGAGTTACGATGGAACAGAATCTCTTATTTTCCATGGCTTTCTTTGCAGTATTTACAACCTCACGGATAGCACCAATAGTTGATTTTCCTTTTAAAAACCCAAACTGCATGTTTGAGAATCCGCCGTTTCTATTTATTTCAATCTCAAGTCTATTCAGCAGTAATTTCTCCAAGAACTTTCCACAGGTATCCAATAGACATAGGGGTCTATATGAAGATGGATTATTCAATGGCTTGTCAGCTTTACGTAGCAATACAAGGTATTGTTTTTTCCACGCCCTTGGAAAGATTCCCATTTTAAGGCAACGGTTGAAAGTATCCTTAAATATATCGGGCCAATGCTCACACACCAGGGACACGATCTCGTTCGGGATCCCATCTGGTCCTCGTGCCTTGCGTTTTTTTAATGTGCGACTTACATCAATTACCTCTTTGTGCGAGAAAAGGTCACAATCCTCTGCGCATTGAGGTAAGGAAAAGTTATAACCGTCCATATCAATTTTGGGGAAAAGTGTGGTCACTATAGTATATGCCCAAGTTGGGCCTTTTATGCCTGGAATTGTGTTTGGATTTCCTAGTTTCCTCATTATGTATGTATGTATGTATGTATGTATGTATGTATGTATGTATGTATGTATGTATGTATGTACATATGTATATATGAATGCATGTATGTACCCTGTCGGACATTCAGTTAACTTTAAAATAACTCAAAGCTAACTATTTCTCAAGTAGTGGTGGTTGACACTTGTATTACTTTTATATGGAATTAACTAACAATTTTAACATTGCGATGTCCTAGGAAGTAGTCAATTGTCCGACTCTGCATTACTTTCAGTTAACTTTAAAGTTAGTTACCTAGCCGTTAACTTGAAGTTAACTTTTTGTAGCTAGCTAAAAACTTACTACTTTAAGTTGGTTTTTTTAAATAAACTATTTTATTAAAATTGTATTTAGTTATTTTATTTAAGTTTTTAATTATACTATAACCTGGCCATTACCGATTACCAATTTCTACTATAATGGCCCTAAATAATTAAATCTTTTGTGGGCCTTGGAGCCGTTTGTTTGCCAATCGACTTGGCTCTCTCTACTTAAAGTTCACAGTGTTTGTATACACTTTGGTTAATGTAAATTTTGCATTGCTTAGTAGTTGGCTTTAAGTTAGTCTATACAAGCTTACTTAAAGTTGGCTTTTTTGTAGTTAGCTACTCATTTGACGGCAGGGTATGTATGGATGTATGGATGTATGTATGTAACGTATGGACTCCAAAACGGCTGGGTCGATTTTGATGAAATTTTCAGGGAATCTTCAGAATATTCAGGCGGGTGACACTGTGAAGTCTGATTTTCGGTCTGCGGGCGGAGGGGCGTGGCAAAATCCAACTTTCATATTTCACCACCAATGACATCTATATAATTTGGACGGTTTTTTCTTTAAAATCATCGCCATGGTCCAACTTAGGTTTTTACGGAAAGAAAAATTTTTCCCCGCCCACTTTTACGCCCACTTCTTTTGAATTACCTAAAATCAGAAAACGGCTCCATCGATTTGACAAATTTTTCTTTCAAATGTTCGTATTAATCCATTATAAGTTTTCATCGAAAGAAAAATTTACCACTCCTACTTTTACCCCCACTTTTTCTATTAAGCGCATAACTTGAGAACGGCTTAACCGATTTGGAAGTTTTTCTTTAAAATCATCGCCATGGTCCAACTTAGGTTTTTACGGAAAGAAAAATTTTGCCCCGCCCACTTTAACGCCCACTTTTTCGATTTGCCTAAAAGCAGAAAACGGCTCCATCGATTTGACTAATTTTTCTTTCAAATGTTCGTATCTTTTTAACGGATTTTAAAAATCGAACGCAAACATTTTTCCTAATTTGGACAGGACAACGTCTGTCGGGTCAGCTAGTCTTCAAATAAAAAATCCTTGACCATAGTACCGTAGCGATCTTCATGGACCATAACGCGAGCTCTGGATTTTGAAGAAATAAAGTAGGATTATGTCACCAACTAGTCAACCGGAACAAACGGTGCATTGTTCTGGATGCAATGCAGTCAGTTGTGGATTTGTCTCACTTCATATGTGGCAATTTTGTTTACTAACAAACAGGCTTGCCAGTTTAGCACTTTTATTTTTTCTGAATTGGTACTAAGAATTTCGAAAAAAGTGCTAGTTTAGCACATTATTTAGCATTTTTAGCACTTTTTTAGATCCTAAAGCCATTTAAAAACTCACATAATCAATTCAAGTAAAGCATCAATTCTTTAATAGGATTTTTACACTTGCTCACATCTTATATTTTTCATCTTATCACAAATATGATAACATCTTCCCATAAGAATTGTACAGGGCTTAAAATCAAAATCTTTCTTCATCTTTAAAAGATGTTCCTATCTCATGTTGTTTCATTCAACATCTTTCGATTATTTGAGTGTCATCACTAAAAAAAACAAAAAATTTGTAAAAAAGTATATACCATCACTAGAAAAAAATACAAAAGAGCAGCAGCCGTATTCTGTAATTCGCTAAAGCTTAATCTCTATCGCTAAAAATCTAAAAATTGATTTAGCGGTTTTTGGCTACGAATGCAATTCTGTAACGTGCATTGCTAAATTTGGCAATGCCATACAAACTTAATTCACCGCAATTTTAGCTTTAAATGTCATCGCTAAAATGTTTCAATTTTGTGTTCTCTTAGGCATTTTAACGATCAAGATTTAGCTTTAGCTAAGCGAATCACAGAATACGGCTGCAGGACAGCAATATCATTTATTTTGGTTTTATTTGATCTTACACGTGGAAATAAATATTTTAATGATAAAAGATGTTACAAATGTAAACAAGTTTTTTTCATTTTTAACATCTTCCACGCATTCCTCTAAGATGTGCTCAAGTGTAAAAAGCCTATTAGTGTATCAAGAAAAATCTATACATATTAGGCATATAACTTTTAACAATTTTTGCAAATAGGAAAAATGGCATTGCATAATCGAATAGAGCTTTTTTTTATTCACATAAAGGTTTTCGCTTCAAACGCAATTAACAATTAGCAATGCGAGCACTCATTAATGCTCGTTGGAATTCTGGCACTTTTGTCTTTCTAACATATTCCACAATATCAATTGCAATTATTTTCTATTTGTAAATTTGTATGTTTGTTAGCATCAAGCGAAGTTTGGTTTTCTGATCATACTTTCAACAAAAATAATTTCGCCACACACTGAAAGAATTTTCTTCGCAATATACAAATGAATTTTGACATTAATCCCATGAAAAATTGCATTAAAAAGGAACCTATGCAGCGCTTCGTTGGGTCAATGAAACCTGTTTCATTAAAAGGTTTTAATGAAACATTACATTAGATCTATGAATATTATTCATTGGTTGAATACTTTCAATCAAGGCCCATTGAAAAGGTCTGCGCAAGAAGCCTGATGATCATTGTTTTCGTTCATTTGAGCTTTCAAAAGTTATTTACATACACGTTTTTTCCTTTTGCTTTGTATATGTGGTAGTAAGTTTTTGACAGCTTAAAAGAAAAAGTTTTTTGTTTTTGTACAAGTAAGCAGACCTGATAGATGGGCCTTGCTTTCAATAAAGTAAAAAAAAATTTTTTTTTATTTTTTTAAATAATTTTTTTTAATTTTTTTTAATTTTTTAAATTATTTTTTAATTAATTTTTTATTTTTTTTCTGTCTCTGGCGGGAATCGATCGCGCAACCTCGGTGCTGATAGACTAGCTCATTATCAGCTAGCCTACCGGGGCAGTGTAGTTTTTGGATAAAAAAAAACTTGTTTTGTACTCAATTTAGAGCGTAAATATGAGATTAAATTGTCCATTACAACAATAACAACGTTGATTGAAAGTGGATTGAAAATGTTTGTTTCATTACTATAATGACATTTTTATTATCATAATGAAAATTTTAATTTATGAAGGCAATTATTGAAATATGTTGCTTTTATAAAAAAATTTTTGATTTCATAAATTTAATGGCATGTAACATTAGATGTATGAAATTATTAAATCTTACATTTTTTAATTAACAATTAAAAATTTTTTTAAGGAAACTACCTATAATTTTGTATTAGTTTATGAATATAGTTATGTTTGTATATTGTTTTTTTATGTTCCCAATTAAAATTTTTTGTTTAACTTGGACAAACTTAAGTTTTCATACATATATCCAATGAAAATTTTTAACGTAATTACGAAATCTAATGAAGCGATTTTAACGAAAATACTACATTTAGACAATGAAAATTTTCATTTACCCAAGGAAGATATTTTGATGAAAATGATTCATTATATATATAAAGCATTTTTCTTTTAGTGCACTACAAAAATCATTGTCGGGCTTTAGAGAAGCAAAATGAATGTTTCCCAGACATTGGGGAAAAACCATCAGCTATTCAGAAGATTCAGCGAGGCAACCTCCTATTAGACCTTGCTTAGAGCTAGAATGAAAACAGAACTGTTATGTTCAGTTATACGCATAAGAAAATGTGCACAATTAGACAACGTTTTTGCCACACTTTAAACATAGCGGACGATATTGTTAACAAATCGTTTGATCTGAAAAGTACCAAAATGAGTTGGTATATGAGAAAGACGAAAATGACATCATTGAAATATTAAACTGTTTAACAACTTTATTTAATGGGAATTTATTTTCTGAGAAAAATATGTTACAGTAAATACACAGAAAAAAATAGCAAAAGTTATTAAGTAATTAAAGAAAATTTGTTAAATCTTTTTAATATTTTTAACAATTTTTTTAATTAATATGTTTGTAAATTGTCATATTAACAATTTTTTTTTTTTTTTTTGTAGAAAATAAATGTGTATATCATAGGAAAAATATTTTGTGTCAAAAAGTAAAAAAGCATAAAATAAAAAATTCTGCATTTTCCATTTTAAATCTTTAAAAGAATGAATGATGTGGCGCTTGTTCTGAAATTTTACCAAGCAATACGGTCAGTTAACTTATTATTTAATTATTCATAAAGAAATTTTAACGGGTGTTCTATAAATTTTATTCTTCTAGATTCTAGTTTTGTGTTGATGTCAGAAACTTATAGTGCATTGCATAAAGGTCTATATTTGTTCCCTTATCTGTTATAATGGTTTTTGTGATGTAATTTTTAACGAATTTTACTAAAATAAAAACAACTTTTAAATGCATCCTTAATTTCAATTTTGTTAGTATCAAACTATTTTGTTAATATGACAATTAAGTAATAAAAATTTATATTTAATTGTTAACAAATATTTTATTCAATATTACAAACTCATTGTTAAAAATATTTGTTGAATTTTAACAATTTTCATTAACAAAATAGTTTTTTGTATTTACAAATTCAGTTGTTGGTGCCTTTTCAATTAAAAAGTTAATTGTATTGACGAATATGATATTCAATATGACAACTGATTCGTCGTAATTTTTTTCTGTGTACTTGTAACACTTTCTAATGTTACCTATAATCACTCGAAGTGTTACATGTTGTGCTACTTCAATAGAACAAAATTAGCTGATATTACAACTATTACACTTTTATCATTAATGTACTTCATGAGCGATTTTAAGGCTATTTGAGCAGTCTGCACGCTTTTATGGTTTGGCATCAAATAATTACATCACTTATGGCTCAGAAAAATTAAAACGATTATAATATACATACGGGCATGTTCTAGAAAGCGAAATGAAGTGGATTTAAAATCGAACAAATTGTATTAAGGACCCTGTAATGTAAGTTCATACAAATATTTCTTTTTAGTTACTTCATTCTTTGAGTACCAGTTATTTTTACAGTAACAACTCTTAAAACCAGAAGAATCTTAGGTCATTTTGAAAGTAGTTTAACTTAGAAACTCGTTCGATTTTAATTCCACTTCATTTCGATTTATAGAATATGCCCGATAGACTTTTTTCCATTTTAATTTGTAGATATTTTTGTATTTTGTTTTAAAAACAATCTTTTTACATTGGTTCTACAAACAAAGTAAGTACCAAAGTTGTATAACATGGCAGTATGAACACCTTAAATAAAAGAAAGGGTAAAATATGCAACATGTTTTAACTGTTTTTCATCAACTTAACACAGTTGTATTTATTGTACAAACGAAAACAAAAATGTTAAACATGTTACATTAATGCAACATATTTCTAAGAAAAGAAATCGTCATAAAATATTTTATAATGTAACATTATAATTAGTGTTTATATTAAACAAAATTAATATGTAAAAAAAAATTCAAATGTATATTTTTTATTATATTCATAAAAATTAATGTTACAAAACTAGCACTTTTGTTTTTCACTGTAGAACAATTTAGCACTTTTTTTTGTCGATTTAGCACTTTTAATTTGAATTCTTCTGGCAAGCCTGCTAACAAACCCGTTAAGCCAAAAATTAGACCAACCGTTGAGTACAATTATTCAACAAACATCGTTGACTGATTTAAAAGTAAATTTTAATAATTTTGTAAAATCCCATATTATACTAATCATAAATGTCATAAAGGTAGCGCAGTATGACAGTTCGTTTGGTAGCTTACCTCTTCGTAGATTCTCTTTCACATGTTCTTTAAGGTCACGTTTATAGCGGTCGATATTTCAATGTAAAAATTGCCGCTACCGTTCGTTTATTGTTGTCTCTGAACTTCTCTAACGACGCCGGCTTGTTGACACTGATAAATAAAATCCCGATAAGATCATTTCTCAATATAACACATTTCTCTTATTTAGAGTTCAAAAAGATAAAGGCTTGTGGCACCGTCTTATTGAAACTACATATAGTTAGCCCCAAGTTAATTGACTAAAGAAATATACTTTTAATTTACTTTATATGTATTTACTGAATATGTCTTATTGAAGCCTTAGGCTGGGTTTTTGAGATCTTAGTTAATCTAAGTTTAGTAAATCTAAAAACAGATTTGTGCCGCCATTACCAAGTTTGTATCTAAAATTTTGACGGAGCAGCTAAATGCTTAAAATGTCAGTCTTTAATGAAATAAGAAAAAAAAAATCACCTTTTAGCGGAAAAATCTCCGTTTCAGAACACGTTAAACTTAGTTTAAACTAAATCCACATCTCAAAAACAATGCCTTGAGTTTCAAAAACAGCAGTATTGTAAGGAAGAAATATGATGTTCTGGAAATCAATTCGAGTAAAATTTAAGTCCTTATAATACTGTTTTTCTCTGTTTGAAGTTCATAAAAATATTCAGTTTTATATATGAATCGCTAAGTTTATTATTTGCTACATATACTTTTAAGTGCAGAAAGGGGTTTACTTCTTGTACCATATTTAAGTAATGCTGAGAAGTGACTAAAGTGTCATCTTAAACAACTTTAAATTAAAGTCTGTTGCTACTCTACGGGATTATGACATAAACTGGCACTTTTGATTATCCATAATGTACTGCACTGTTATCTCAAAATGAATGTTTGGAAGTAGTTCCCCTTTCTGCACTTAGTTATTTATATGTACCTTGAGGACCACTTATATTTACCAGCACTACTTTTGAAATCAGGAAAACGTGGTTTTTTCATGTTTCCATTTCGTGTGATTTCGATTTCCAGAAAATGGCTGATTATTTCGCATACCATCTCGGTTACGGAAGGCATATATAAACTGGTGAGTGTAATGATTAGGTCACTCTTTTGTTACAGCTATTTTTGAATATTCCACCTTCAAACTTGCTTCGTAGCAGAAGAATATAGGAGCGCTATAACTGCTTATTTCTGGTGTAGAAAAGAATTCTTTTTTTCGTACAACTTCAATTTAAACATTAACATTGGAACTAAAAGCATTAAATTAAACATGCAACGCCATAAGCGAATGATAATCTATAAGGGGGAACTTTTTAATTATTTTGGGTGCTTCAACTGGTACTTTTTTAATTTTCGCTATGCAATGTCCTGAGTGAATATGAATTTGCAAGAGGGCCTTTTGGTACTTTTTTGTTATTTAACTTGTACTTTTATAATTTCCGTTAACATTGGACCTAAAAAACAGGAAATTAAACATGCAAGGCCCTGAGTGAATGAGCATCTGTACGAGGGATTTTTTTCCTTTTGTCGTTTGGATAGGATTTAGGGGCGATAAACCTCCTATATTCCAGGGTTTAAAGAACTGCAGTCGAAATCAAAAACTGCCGAACAAAAAACGAAAATTTGCGTACAACTTTTCGCTTCTTGCGTTGGTTTGACATCGACTGTTTACATTGAATTAATGAGAATTTAAAGCAACAGTTTATTTTTGGCCAATGACAAATAAAGAATTGAAAGAAATGGCAGTTTTTCTACTTTGGCTGCAGTTTTTTAAGCGCTGCTATATTAAGAAAATGTTAATTATCGCTTGAGAAGAGATTAATTAAGGCAAAAGTTTCTGTACTCAAAACAATGCCATTTTAACGTGAGTACCCTGTTCACCCTTTATTTCGCCGCTAGTTTATCTATTCGGTCGACCATCCTCTGACCGAATGCGAAAGTGTCTTTTGCGTTTACTACACTTTATCGGCTTAATAGCTTAACCAATTTTGATGAAATTGGAAATGGTGGCTTTTTATATTTTCCTTTTCCTTTTAAAACTTCTTAAATTTTATAAAAAAAACAAGCCAGTAGTAATTCTCCCTATGTCCCCCATCATAGGAAGAATTCTGCTGTTTAGATTTTTATAAAATTTAAGAACAATCCCTGCGGAAAATTTGTGTCATTTGTTCCAACAGACTGGTCCTGGGGTTTGTGAAAATAGAACAAGTACAATAAGAACTCATGACCATCGAAACGAGAATAATTAACTGGTATATGAAGAACAAAATGGTAAAAGAAGTAATGAACTACAGTACAGTTTTCACTGGTGGTGTGACACATTTTTTTGGGACTTTCTTAAATCTGGTTCTTAAATTTAGTTCTAGGAGTTGTTTTTTTGAAAAAATACTACATTGTAATGAAATTATACTACATTGTATCGGGTGATTTTTTAGCTTTTATCTTTTTGGCCAACACTGGTTTAAACAGCTGAAGCACGTTTCGTGTTTTGTTTCACTGTCAAACATCAGCAGTTTGGTCTATAATTTCACCATGAATCGTCTTACAAACGAACAACGCTTCCAAATTATTAAATTTTATTATCAAAATGCGTGCTCTGTTAAGAAAGTTCATCGCGCGTTTCTTCCATTTTATGGTCAGTTTAATCGACCCACTGAAGCGGCTATTCGGGCTATTGTGACTAAATTTCGCACCAAATTTACATTGTTGGACATTAAACCACCAACTCGCTTACATAGAGTGCGAAGTGAAGAAAATATCGCAACTGTATCGGCAAGTGTTAATGATGACCATCAATTATCGATTCGTCGCCGTTCACAGCAATTAGGCCTCTGTTACTTAACAACGTGAGATGATATCCAACTTTTTTTTGCCCAAAATGCAAGAGCTTGACTTGCATGACATGTGGTTTCAACAAGACGGACGCCTTTAGATTTTTTTTGTGGGGCTATGTTAAAGCTCATGTCTAAACACACATGCCCGCTTCAATTGACGCATTGGAAGACAACATTGCAGCATTTATTCGTGAGATACCGGCCGAAATGTTGGAAAGAGTATGCCAAAATTGGACTAAGCGGATGGACCATTTGAGGCGCAGTCACGGTCAACATGTGCATGAAATAATCTTCAAACATTAAATTATATGGACCGTACTATCGATTCTAATACAGATTTCATGCATTTTTCTGAATTTTATGTGTTTTTTTTTTAACTTTCCTATAGCTCTTAAAAAATCACCGATTAGGTAGTTACACTAAACACTTTCGTTTAGAGTAGTTGTGTGACTGGTCAAATGGTGTCAATTAACCCTCCCCAATGACAACATCTTATATAAAGGGTTAGAAGTAGAACCGGACTCTACCACCAAACCCCTATCACTCTAGGGATATTCTTGCATAAATGGTTCAAAACAATTCAATTTTAAAATAAATAATCTCGTACCGAACAGCTGAAAAGTGTTGATATGTCGAACTTGCTAGTTTTTGCTGGCAAAGCGTTCATTTTATTTTTTATATTTTTAAGTAATAGAAAGAAAAATTTTTGTAAATTTTAAATTTACTCTCTTGTTGCAAGTTTCTGCTAGTAAAGTAAATGAACACACCATATATCTTATTTATTTTTGTATTGACTTTTCCTTCAAACTAACATTAACTGTTAAACATTGCACAAAAAGGGAAAAGGGTATTTACGAAACCAGTCTCGCAAATTCGTCCACTGCAACGAATGGCAATTTTAAGCGATTCAATTAGGGCGTTTAATATATTTTTCATTTAGTTTAAATAAGCGATTATTCTATCTAATGAAAACTAAAATAGACTTATGACACCACCAGCAGAGAAACAACACCAAGCGGCTAGTTTTATGGCCCTAATTATACAAAACACAACGCAACGCCAAAGTCTTACATTGAAAGCAGAACAAAGTCATAAATATTTTGTAATTTTATTGTTGATTTGAAATTGTAGAGAGCAACAACAAAATTATAAAATATTTATGACTTTGTTTTTGCTTTTAATGTAATTCTTTGGCGTTGCGTTTTACATAATAAAGGCTTGAACACAAATGCATGTTCTAATTGTTGATGAAGCCGTTTGATCAAAACTTCTCTTCATCCTTTCAGACGCTCTTTAAGTTGCTTCGACTTTAGAAGCATATTTTAACTTTTTGTTAACGAATTTTGTGTACTGCAACATAATAAAACGGCCATCTACTAAAATTTATATGAAAAGCACTCAGTTTTTTGAGTGTTTTGCATATAAATTTTACTACACGTTCAATCACTTGTGTTGTGAAAACAGCACATAAATATCTCATTTCTTATCACAAATTCAAATACTACTTATTTTTAAATACGCATTAACCACTTTCATTTATTTTCCATTATTAAAATAAAACAAAATATTCTTCAAATCACCCATATCTTTTACATTATTGAAAGGACCAAATTTATTGCAACCCTTCTTAACAAACGGATGTTCTTCGCATATATACCCCAATTTATTGGTACAGGGATAATCGTGCCATTGAAAATCAGTCCACATTAAAATACAATCTTCATTCTTGGTTGTGTCAGCTGGTTGGCCGGGTCCCCAATTTGTAAATGAAAACGGTTCACCATTAGAGGCCCATTCAAAACGTAAATGTACAGCATTATCGTGGCCAGAAATCCAAACCGGTGGACAAGAGTCTAAGAAAGATTTAAAACTTTATGCAACAATATTTTTTATATTAAATATGTGGAATTCTTACTATATAATCTTTTAAGTAAATTGTCAATTTGCTGATGTTTGGCATAAGTGTCAATTGCAATTAAGGTCATGTTTTTGCGGGCACAATCACTCCAGGCCTCAAACCAATTGTACTACAAATTAAAGATTGAATTTTTATTAATTTTATTTTCGATTATGATTTATAGTTAATTTAATTAGTTTTTTTTTTACCTTCATTGAAGTTTCTATATAAAATTTACTGCCATCTTCACTTTCACGCCATTTTCGTTCGGGCACACTCTGTGCCAGATTTATTAGGAATAACACACAAACTAAACGCTTCATAGCAACTTTTGCTAATGTTAAAAAATTTGCATGTTTTAGAGTTTTATAGAATTTTTTCTTTTATATTTATATACATAAGTTTAATTTGTTTTAGTAAATTTACTGATAATATTTAATATATTAAAAAAAAAAAAATTTAACGTCAAATTTTATTAGAGGTATTCATTTTTATTTTAAAAATGTATCAAAAGTTTGCTGACAGTAATTTAACCGTATAGTAAAAAAGTAAGAAAAGTCCATTTTCTACAAGTTCAGACGTTACGGTTAAGTTAAATCTTACAGCTAACTTTAATCGTCCTAATTGCTTTACATACAACAAAATGAAGCAGCTGATTTGCAACGTTACTGTAACTGTCAGCTAACTGGTATTCAGTCATAAATAAGCTTAAATGGCAAAGATATTTCTAACTTTAGGTATGTTCACGTTTAAAAAATATATGAGGAAAATATTAAAGAAAGCGTGACCACTAAATTAAAAGCCCTTTTGTTGTCTTTTAAACAATTTTCATTGATAATTAAACTATATTTTTGGAGAAACATTTAGAAAAACCTAATATCTAAAAAATTGTCAAATCGTGTTTGATACACTATATATACGCTATGCGAAATTAAATAAAAATTTAATAGAAATATGTGGGTGGTTAAATTTTAAGGGCCGATGTTGATTTTGAATAAAAAAAAAATTATTTAGGAAATTATTGTCATCTCTTTTTATTATGATAATACTGGTATGGTTCAGTTATGCACGGAACAAAATATCGGCCAATTGGCCGCCGCGACCTCGGCTGCACACCGCCATCCGAAGGTCCAAATTTTCGATGACGCTTAGGCATAATTGAGGTTCTATGCCCTTAATATGCCGAACTATCTCATCCTTTAGCTCTTGAATTGTTGCTGGCGACGACGCACAGTGTCGTGTTTTCATATAACGAGCGGCCAAAAACAGAAGAAGTTGTCGTAGAGTTATGAAATTTGGCACACTTGTTTAAATTGATGAAAAATAGTCAAATTGCAAATATGGAAAATTTCGGAGCTAGGATTTGGGTCCTTCCCATATATCCTGAAAATTAAAAATGTCATAACAGAAGAAAAAAAGGTTCCACCATTATGAAATATTCAACGCTGATTACCTTGAACAACGCTAACGTATCGGCTAAACATGGTCCAATTCCTAGAAAGGACAAGCCCAGTTCAAAAATGTCCTTTTTCGAAAATTTAAGAAAAATTGTTAACAAAATTATAATTAGCTAGTATTTTTAGTACATGAAACTATTATTTCCTTCTGAATTTATAAATTATTTTTTTTTTCAATTTTTAGCAAATTTAACCTCTAACTAAAACTATTTGTAAATAATTATTATTTGTCTTTTATCTGAAGAACTAGAATATTAAGGTACACTAAATTTGATGTGTGTAACTATAAAAAGAAACTGCATAGTCCAAGAAATCTTGGCGGTATAGCAGGGGGAGACGAGTTTAGATTTCTTTTTCATTACCAATTTTGCACAGTGTACGATTTAGCCATTCTAGGGAGATAAAATTAGATATCTTGGAAAAAAAATTAAGCTAGACCTTTGAATTATGGTACAAGGTGTAACTAGGCCAATAGGTACCATTGTCAAAAAACAAAATGGGTGACATTGGAACACTGCCACGCCAACCTTCCATACAACTGCAATAATGTATATCTGATATTATTCGCGTTGGATAATCAAAAAGTAAAAAAGCGGCAAGTATGCATGAGAATGTTTAAAATAAATAATAAAGAGGTAGAAATAATAAGAAGTGTTTAATTTTTCTTCATTTATTTTTATTAATTTTAAAATAAGAATATATATCATATGTAAATATAACTAAAATTAAGGATAAAATCTTAAAATTCATGGTTTTCTTCTGGTATTTCTGAAAATTATGAGAATGGGAACTACTGCTTATTTTTCCACAAATATGGTTTACGGAACGGTCAAGACTTTTATTTTTGGATGTTAATAGTCATATTTCAACAATTTCGTGGTATGTGTTATTATCACTCATTATTTGTTTTTTTTTTTTAATCGGCAAATCTCGGCAGATAATTTTATATGTGCTTTAAAGTACGTACTTCAGACGTTCGTTTTAAACTAATTTGGTGTTGAAGCGTTATGGACAAAAGCATTTTGTTTTTTTGCTTAACTTAACGAAAAATTTTCCAGGTTCTAAAAAAAAATTCTCATGATATTAACAGCGAATAAGTTGTGTTTCAAAACAAACAAAAAATCGTTAAAAAATTCCATTCCAATAAAAAGTTACACGCTTTTAAAAAGGAGGAATTTCATGTAAGCGTTTTTGTTGTTTTTAATTCACTCAAAAATATTCAAGTTTAAGGTAGCGTTTTTTGTTATTGTTGACAAATTGGGCAAAGTTTTTGCATTTTCTTATTTTATAACAAGAGCTCTTTCATATTTGATAAAAATATTTACTCAAATTGAAACTCAAAAAAGCGACTTTTATCCAGCTACATTACACAGCGTTTACATTTGCCAGTACTGGCAAGACAGTAAGCATATACATATTAGTTGGCAAAACAATGCAAAAACAAAATAGCTGTATAAGTGTTTATGTATTAGTGAAAAAGTTTGAATGAATTGCTACTGTCTTGCCAGTACTGGCAAATGTAAACGCTATGTTAGCAAAATCTTACACTGTGCTTTGGGAGCATATGGCTTCTACAAAGCATCTCTTGTATCAGTTTTGTTAATAGGTTGTTGTTCCAGCTAAGTAGATGATTTGTCTGCTGTAGCAGGTCCTGGGATAATTGGGCTGCCATCTGCCGATGCATAAAAACAACGCCCTCCTCTTATTTTGGTGTAGTGTTGGGGAACCTTGACTCCTACCCTTTTCCAGGGTGCGGGATGGTCAGGGGGCTTCTTGGATGGCGTGTTTGGAAGGGGATTGAAGCCAAATAATTTTTAAAACTCAAAAACCTTGATGAGCATTTTTCGTACTTTGAAAGTGATTGAACCTGGCTTTTGTAGGCCGCGCCGCCATCAGAGGTATACAAAAATTAATAATTGTAATTTTTTATGCACGAACGCTCCTGCTATATTGTCTGCAATTAGATGACTTCGGATACGAATTAACCAAAAAAGGATTTCTTTAACAAGCTTAGAAAATTTAGTTCGTAGGTGCGTGAGAACAAAATTTTCAAAACCACTAAAGCCATTTGTTTTAATTATTATAATATTTACATACATATAACCACATTCAAGCGTGCCACACGCTTAACGAATTTCGACATTTGCACATCTCTAAAAAAAAAAAAACAAGTAAGAGTGCTATATTCGGCTATACCGAACCTTATATACCCTTCACCATGATGAGATAAGAACAAAAAGTTATATACATAAATAACGTTCTTTAGAAAGGTATAAATAAATATTAATTGAAAAAACAAAAAATTTATATATGTACCAAAGCCCGTTTCCTCTTTTGCCAAAGTTGATGTTTGAAATTCGTTTTTTAATCTTTTTTAGAACATAAAACAATTAAATAAAAAAAATTGGAAAAAAATTCTTTTTGGGATTCGAACTGGCAATATCATCAGTCTCAGGAGAGAACTTAACAACTCGGCTGCGAATGCTTTTACTGAAGAAGCGTTAAATAAAAATTTATTGAGTCTATGAGTTTGTTTCTTTATTTGAGCGGCATATCATATACATGCATTAATGTGTATGTGTATGCGTACCCTGCAAATAATAGGACCAGTGCAAACACGCGTGTAAAGAGTAGTCCACAAGGGATCAGGACTAGTCCAAAAGTAACCCAAACGTATGGCAAACACCTGGTCTATTTAACATTACGATGTCCAAGGAACCCACCTTTGCACCACTAATGAGTAGTTTTAAAACTACTCCATGGTATACTCAAGAGGATTAATTTTGAAGTCCTTTAAAAACGAAAGCATGTCGTAAAAAACGAAGACATGTCGTCTCACTACAAGCACTGTTTAACAATGAGATGGTCCATGCTTGCATTACATCGAACCAGTCCATGGAGTGGTCCATTACCAACACTGTATTACCATAGCCACTGTATGACCGTAGAAACCAAAATTGAATTGGTTTGTATGGTATGTTTATGTCGTTTTGGTAATACAGTGTTGGTATGGTAATGTCACGTCTAATTGGACCTTTAAAGGAAAAAGTTTGAGGCAGTCGTGGTTTTTTACTCACATTTCAGCCATTTGTGGACCGATCATGCTGAATTTCAATAGCAAACAATTCCGGACCATATGTGACATAAATGTATAATAACCTGGCCCCCATCATATATGGGGTCTTCGGAAAATCCATTTCAACGGACAGACGGATATCGTTATATCAATTTCGCTCCTCATAAGGACCCAGAATATATATACTTTATTGTGTCTTACATCATTATTATAGAAATTACAAACGGAATGACAAACTTATATATACCCTTTTCACCACTTGTGGTGAAGGGTATAAAAAAACTTAAAACAATGACAACAGCAACAGAAGCAGAAATTAAATTGATAGCAAAAGTCGCTAAGCGCCTTTTGTTGGTAAATTCGTTTTTTAATTTCAATCGAAAAAGCAGTTCACTCTAGATGGCGCGCGTAATCTTGCGTAACGTGCAATGAATCATATCAATATATGTAGTAGTTTCCCGTTACTTTAACGATAAAAAAAACACCAATAATAATAATAATAATGATAACTTCAGAAAAAACTAGTCTAGTTTAAAACTAGTTTATGTGAAAACTTTTTCACTACGCAAACTTTTATTCAGAAATAGTTCCAAAGTTTTTTTAATAAAACTTTCAATATAAAAAAAACCATATTAGAAATGTGTTCTCTTGATTATTGTAATTGATTTCTGTGTCATTATTAAAATAGTTAAAGAATTAAAAATAGCCTTGTAGAAACGTTCTCGTCTTTAATTTAAAAACGACTTCTTTTGAATACTCTATAAAATTTTCAAAATTTATATAAATTAAAAAAATAATAATAAATAAAAAGTTTAAGCTTAAAAGTTAAAATGTAGCTACCAGTCGAAATGATTGCCCCTAATAATTTTATCTTTATAAGTAAGAAAGTTTTGTTTTTCGCAAAAAAAAAAAAAAAAAATCCCTAAACACAATTTCAAAATAAGATTACTTTTTTTAACTGCGGTTTTATAAATAACAAATTTCAGCTTTCACCACAAAATGCGATAAGTATTTGTTTGTTTACATTTAAATACTTGTTAAAAAAAAAAGAAATAAATAAAATAATAAAGAAGCCTTAAGTTCTTACATGGATTGTTTCCACACTCTGTCTGCGCAATATCATTTGGTACATATGCCTTTTTTTAGGCTGGAAATGGAGTCTATGGAAATTAGTAAATACTGGCCCATATATTTAACAAGGTCTTAGCCGAATGAAGTATCTTTATGACGCTCTAAAAAATGCTAAAGTCACTGAAGAAAAATGCCATAATTATAGGAAAACTACTATAGATAAAACTGTCTAAAAAAATTTTATAAATCTCTCAAAAGTCTGGGGTAATAATAGCAAAACACACGGAAAGAAATCAAGTTAAAAACGTAGAAAACAAGGTTGATTTTGCTTCATACGTTTTTCATGTTCAACCAGATTTTACAATAACTTGCGAACAAAATTTTTTTCTTTTGAAATAACTATAATTCATGTTAATTTAACATTGTAACATTGTAAAGTAAGAGCAAAACGTCACTTATATTGAAACAACAATCCGAATCACGTTGAATGAAAATTATTTCAAATTAAAACGAAGCTAATTTCATGTAGAATCAAATCGGTTTGAGTGTGATATAACAGTGTGAAGAAGCTTATTTAATGCATTTATTTAAGAATAATTCAAAACACTTACCCCTGTAACACATGTTTTACTTATTTTGTATTCTCCTTAGATAACAGAAGCATCAGCAGAATCCCCAGATATGCTTTTCTTCATCAATCTACTTTGAAAACTTGAAGTACTATTTAACTAAATAATTTTAATTAAAAGAATACGGGAATTGTCTTCTTTTTATAACATATTTTAAACATGAAAATAAAGAAATGTACATACTTAAGTATGTTTGCTTGTTAATTTAACAAGATAAGCTTTTGATTTTAATATAAAACAGGTTTTTATGGATTCATATCAAATAAACGTGATTTAAGGTTATTTCAATATTTTTCATTTAAAATTAATATGAAATAATGATAAATTTAGTAAAGGGAAAACTTTTGCAGAAATCTACTACGATTCTCAATCAACATTTCGCCATGTTAATTTTACATTGGTATTTTTTTCTGTGCAGGTTGAGATACGTTAAGTTTAGCTGACCAAATCTTCTTTAGTTCTCTTTTAAGCCTCCCTGAAAGCTCATACGTACTTAGTTTGTGTCATCAATTTTCTTTACCAAGGCAAATTCATTTTTCAAAAAACTGGTGGAAGATTGCGAATGAAATACGAGGCAGTACTTTTCAAGTTAGTACATCGGTATCAGCAGAAGATTTTAAAAATTATTTTGATAATCTTTTAAACCCGCAAGATGCGGTAAATAATATACATTACGCACCTATGTGGTATTCGTACAATGAGTTGGATACAAATATTTCTACTGTAGAAATAGCTATACTATTGAAAAAACTTAAAAAGAATAAAGCGCCTGGAGAAGATCAAATCACTTACGAATTTTTACAAAACTCTACAAACGAATTTATGATACAACTTGCAAAGACGTATAATAAAATGTTCGATTCTGGTAAGGTAGATGAAACATTTGCAAACAGCATAATATTCCCAATATTTAAGAAGGGGAACCCAAATTTACCTAGCAACTACAGAGGAATTTCGTTCATGAACTGTATAGCTAAGGTGTTTATGGGAATTCTTAATGAAAGAATAAGCTCATGGTTAGAAAAAAAATGAATATCAAGCAGGTTTTCGAAAGCAGTACTCAACAATAGATAATATATACAATTTGGCGTCATTGGTGAAACTTAAGTTGGAGGGAAAGAAAATAGTGTACACATTCTTTGAAGACTTTAGAGCGGCGTTTGATAAAGTTCCTAGACAAAAGCTTATTTTCAAATTACAAGCGATGGGATTATCCACAAAGATTGTTAGATTGCTAGAGGCTATGTATAAAAACACTTCGTCAGCGGTTTGGACGGGAAGTGACTTATCCGAATATTTTGGGACTCACTCGGGTGTTGAACAATGCTGTCTTTTGTCCCCATTATTATTTATTATGTACTAAAATGATTAACATGAACACCTAGGCGGAGGCGTTATGGTTGAAGAACTTAATATACGGATTATTTTATACGCAGACGATAAAGTCATACTGTCGGAATATAAAGAGATTATGCAGGTAATGATAAACAAACTTGACGTGGAACATGGAAGTAAATATGGATAAATCTGAAATGATGGTTTTTAGGCAAGGTGGTAGGTTGGCAAGGGATGAAAAGTGGTTTTTTCAGCATGAGGAAATTAAAATATCATCAGAATTCTGCTATCTAGGAGTAATTTTTATACCACGAATGTTGAACGTAGAAACAACGCAGCGAAATCTAGCATTAATTCTACATGGCAAAACTATATATATACTATATACTATATAAAAAAAAACCAAATATATCACTAGGGTCAAAGTGGAAACTATTTCAAGCTGTATGCAGAGCGCAGTGTTGCCAATTTAGCCATTTAGTGGCTAGAATTAGCCATTTTTCACCCTGTTCAGCCATTAAAAAATGAGTTTAGCCATTAGCCATATTTTTAGCCATTTTTCAACTTGTTTAGCCATAAAATTTTTTTGCCGTTTTTCTTTTAAAAGAATAATTTTTATTTTATTATAAAAATTTATAAAAGTAAAATAAACATTTTGAACAATTAAAACGCCTTTAATTTAAATCACAACTTTTACAAATCTTGAAAATCGCTATAAACTATGACGCTGAAACATCTTTCAAAATAAAGGAACAGTATTCTACTATTAAATTTATAAAATGGATCAACACAAACATCGCTGTTTCTTTCTGGTTGCAAGTATTTCAATAAAAGGGTGCAGGCGGTAACAAAATTGTTTTAGAAATTTCTGATTTGACTATAAAGTTGCTCTCACTTGCATGGTCTAATGCTGAAGTAGAGAGGGTGTTTAGCCAAGTAAACATCGTAAAAAAGTAATTTGAGAAATTGGTTACATTAAGCAACCGTTAATTCGATTTTATCAAATTATAGTTAAATATTTTACAATACAATATTTATACCACCACCACAATGGAGAAGGTACTGTGCGTTTGTGCTGATGTCTGTAACACCTTGAAATATTGGTCCTTAGCCCACCTTTACGTATACCGATTGACTCAGAATCACTTTCTGAGTCGAATTAACGATATTTGTCCGGCTGGCTGGCTGTCCATGTAAACCTTGTGCGCAAAGTACAGGTCGCAATTTAGAGATTATTTGATAAAATTTGGTACATAGGTTCTAATGTGGCGTAGGGTATCATAAAGTCGGGTTTAACCGACTATTCTTTCTTACTTGTTTTTTATTGTAGATCTGAACTCATAAGGCTGGTAAATGTTGTCGTGATTAAGATTTACCTTCAAATTATTTAAAACTTATGATTATTTGAAGCTAATGAGTGAGTGATTCCTATGAGATGAACAATAACGACATCGAATTTTTCGATGATTTAATTTTTTTATATTAATTTATTTTAAAATTTTTTTACGTTTATTCTTATTTAACAAATTGATCTTAACTCACAATTTCATCGTTAACTACTTTAAATTAATTATTTTTGTTTTGTTATTGAATTTTCATGTGTTTTTATTTAAAAAGGCATTTAGCCATTTTTTACCCCATTTTTAGCCATTTTAACCCCATTTTTAGCCATTTTTTAGCCATTTTTTTCCGTAAATTTAGCCATTTTTGGTCACCAAGTTTTGGCAACACTGGCAGAGCGGTACAAGCGTATGGTGCGCAAGTCTGGGGGTACACAGCTTTTGAGACAGTCGATAAGCTTCAAAGATATTTTCTTAAAAGAATATTAAAAACACCGGATATCACTCCTAATTATGCACTGGCTTTAGAAACTGGAGCTAAAGACAGTCTTCATCTTAATTATATGAGTAAAACATTGTATAACTATAATACGAAAAGATTACCACATAAATTACACAGCCTTAAAAAAATTTGGGAGTTTTTTTTTTTGGCAATAACTATAACAGTAAATAAAATATTTTGATAAAAAAAAAAGGTAGAGAGAGATACTACCTTTGCACTCAGATATTTTTTCCAAAGCTTCTACTATCTGATGTACACTTGTTGCAAAGTGTAAAATTGAGTCGTGACGGTCTACCCATCTTGTCTCGCATAATTTAGATATTTTGGCTCCCAAATACTTTCCTAAAACTGCGTTTCGCTTGGGATGATTATATTTAAAAAATTTTGGTGTTTCTTAAACAAATGATACAACAAATAGAAACTGGGAATTATTTCCTTCCGAAGGTTACTTTATATTATATTCAACATTTTTTATTTTTTTTTTTTTCGAATTTATTCTATGAGCTAAATTTCAGTTATGTATTTTATAAAGCTTTTTTGTAATAGTTCTATTCCTTCAATTTTTCAGAAAAAAAAAAAAAAAAAAAACAAATGATACAACTTTTTGTATTAATGGAACTTTATTGCTTTTAGAAATTGAGTTGTTTGATTTATGGGAATAGCAAGGCATTTGTTTCGCATTTGTCGCTGTTTCCAGAATTGTTTAACAGCTCCATTTTCTGCTGACATTAGAGGACACCCATCTGCTCCAAATCCTACACAATTTTTTTAGGTCAAGCCCTGTCAAAGCTTTAAGAACTATTGATGATAGTGAATTCGCATCAATTGACACAGCAACGCCTTCAATATCCTTTGAAGCCTCTTCAAATGCGTTTACAGTGAAGCAAATAAATTCTTCCCTTCTAACTTTTTGTTGTATGGTGATGTATCTTAAATATAAGGAAATCTGGCTTTTCCACGTAAATCCGTTCTTTCGTCAAAAATTATCGAATAGAATTTTGATTCATATACAGTTGTTTTCGGTTAATTAAGCACCACTTATTTGAGTATCCCGTTTTATTGCACTAAAAATCATGGAACGAAATCATTCAGTATAACTTCCTATGCAAAAATACCCGTTTAGTTGAGTTCCGTTTAATTGCGTACGATGAACGTACCTGACTTTTATTTTGTTTTAAAAAACCATAACTATTTTTTAACTAAATAAAAGAAATGAGTTTTATTTTCGATCTACACATAGGTGTTTCGCATTATTGCACATCTTCCGATTTTCGTTTATTGCACATCTTCCGATTTTCGTTTATTGCACATCTTGCGATTTTCGTTTTAATTGCATCGGCGATTCAATTAACCGAGTACTGTTTAATTGAGTTCCCGTTTAATTGCGTCAAAGTCGTGTATTTTTAGAAACTCAATTAGGCGGATATATACAAAAATATTGCATATACTAAGGTTTATTAGTTATTCAACAGCACGCTTTATCAAGTCAAACGTTTACCCCCCTATTCATAAAAAAATTTTTTGGTTATAAAAGGTTTATTGAACAAATTTTCATAGAAAAATCATTTCATAAACATTTTATAAACTTGAAATGTTTTTTATGAATATGGGGGTTAGTCTTTGGATATAGATTACACCTGCTAGGGTTGAATGTAGAATAATAAGTATTTGAATACGGTAAACTAGATGTTTCATTGGAAATATCTAATAAATAACTATTAGGATTAAGATTTGGATACTTCCCTGCGGGAAATTAGTGTCAATTCGTCCCACAGACTGGTCCTAGGAGTTGTGAAAATAGAACAGGTACAAAAAGAAAGAACTCATGACCAGTGAAAGGAGAACCAATCATGTAACTGGTTTACGAAGAACAAAAAGGTAGAAAAAGTAATGAATTACAGTACAGTCTTCACCGGTGGTGTGATACATTTTTTTGGGGCTTTCTAAAATTTGGCTCTTGAATTTAATTCTAGGACTTGTTTTATTTAAATAATACTACATCGTATTGAAATAATATAACATTTTAGTAACTGTCACTAAACAGGTCCGTTCAGAACAGATTTGTGACTGGTCAAATGGTGTCAATTGACCCCCTCCAATGACAACCCCATGTAAAAGTGATAGGTCTTATTCATAGAAAGTGTTCAAACTAGAACCGGTCTCTACCACCAAAGACCTATCACGGGACTACTTTGTTGTCAGTTCGCTTCCCTCTAGGGTTATTGAAAATTTCGTTAGAACTTCCATAAAAAAAAAAACAAAAAAAACCTTGCTGGGATTTTTAAAAATGTTGTCCATTAATTTTAAAAAAATATTATTATTGGGAATTCTTGTATTATCGAAATAAATATAACATATGTTTATAATTTAGGGGGGGGAGGGGGGGGGGGGTAATAAGGAAATTTCCCCTGAATCCGCGCCTGATATACACTTATATTTAAGTATACAAAAAAAAACATGTGATATTTTATTTAATTTAAATTTTAGTGTTCTAAAAATCGAAATGAAGTGGAATTGAAATCGATTATTTCGAATTATTTACAAAATTATTGTAGTTTTTCTTGTTTTTAAGAGCTACTCTTGTAGATATAATTGGTACTCAATGTATGAAGTATATAAAACGGAAAATTTTTAGGAACTTTCTTTACAGGCTCGTATTCAAAATTTGTTTTAAGCCCACTTCATTTCGATTTACAGAACATACCCAATAATAATTGCATAAATGTACAAACTTAACTAACCAGCCTACAATAACAAGATAAAATCATAATTTGCATAATTTTTAAATTTAAGAAGAGCACACAATAAAAGTTTTATGGGTTTAACAAGTACACCGCAGGCTAATTTTGCTAAAAAGAAAATTAAAAAATTAGGTCGAAGTTTGAAAAAAAAGGTTTCCTGATTATCTGGCCTAAGCAACCAGTTTAATGCGCATAGAAGCTAGCTTTCCTTAAACAATAAATTTCAGTGTATTTATCAAAAATACAAATTTAGAATTTTGCTCGTTTTGTCGTCTAATTTCCTCTGCAACGCGGTATAACCCATGCGCCATGCAAGTAACTTTTAAACGTTTTGGATAAAATATTTTTAACCAATTGGAAGCAAGCCTTAACTATCCCAGTAAAAACTTCGCCTACAAAATAATGTGTTGAGTAATCAGAAAAACATAAGGGCACTACTTACAATTCTACTGAAAGAACCAATGAATTTAACAAGGGATGCCCCAAAATCAACGCATTAAAAAGTAAGTCATTATTTTTTTACCTGTATACATCCAGAAAAAAGTAGTTATAGAAGTTGTTATAGATGTAGTTATAGAAGAAAGCTACAAAATAATGAGTTAAAGAAGCTATTCATTTTGAAAAAGTAGGCGAAGTTTTTACTGGGATGTAAGATGCTACATCGGTTTTAAATAGAACGATATTTTGTCGAAATCTTGAAAATCTTGTATTTAAAGCAACGCTTTAAAATAATATATTTACCCAATAAGCACTCAAAAATAAAATTTCAAGTGGATAAAATTTAACTGAAAATAAACTTGAGCTCAAACGTATTTTTAAATGCTATTCAAGTTTCGAAATATTTTACTTATACTCACTTCATTTAAATTCCCATTTTACTAGAGAATGCTATTGCAATAACGTGTAACAAAAGCAACTTGAAATTCGAACTTGAATACAAATTGTTTTGGACTTGATTTCCAGCAAAATTGCTTATTGTGTATT
This sequence comes from Pollenia angustigena, assembly GCA_930367215.1. Classification (NCBI taxonomy): domain Eukaryota; kingdom Metazoa; phylum Arthropoda; class Insecta; order Diptera; family Polleniidae; genus Pollenia; species Pollenia angustigena. The sequence goes on along the minus strand of OV884058.1, from coordinate 185,217,585 downwards.
GATTTTAAAATTTTTTTGTTTATTTTAAAATTGTTTTAAGAACTTTTTTATTATATGGAAATTAAAAAAAAAAAAAATTACTAAAAAATGTCAAAAACATGAATTTAAAACCAAATATGCAAAAATATGCATTTTCACCAAAATATGCAACAATATGCAAAAACAAATCGATGTAATTTTAACGCAAATTTAATGATTCGGAAAGATAATTGGTCGACATCGTTCTTAGATTATAGACAAAAAAAAAAAAAAAAATGCATTTTCATGGAAATCGGATCCCTACTTATATATTATTAATTACTGTTGTAAAATTGTTCTATTTGATAGATTTTGTGAATCATTGTACATATAATATATAATGGCTGATTTTTTAAGAGCTATAGGAAAGTTTAAAAAGAAAAAAACACATTAAATTCACAAAAATACATGAAATCTTTATTTGAATCGATAGTACGGTCCATAATATTTAATGTTTGAAGAGTATTTCATGCAAATATTGACCGTGACTGCGCCTCAAATGGTCCATCCGCTTAGTCCAATTTTGGCGTACTCTTTCCAACATTTCGGCCGGTATCTCATGAATTAATGCTTCAATGTTGTCTTCCAATGCGTCAATTATAGCGGGCATGTGTGTATAGACATGAGCTTTAACATAGCCCCTAAAAAAAATAGTCTAAAGACGTTAAATCGCACGAGCCAATTGACTGGTCCCGAACGTGAAATAAAATGTTCACCGAACTCGCCTCTCAATAAGTCCATTCTAAAGCGTGCTGTGTGGCATGCGTCATTGTCTTGTTGAAACCACATGTCATGCAAGCAGGGCTGCCAGATAAATTTTTGAATAAATCGTCAATTTCCTAAGAAAAAATAAAAAAATCGTCTTTCACCTTTCGAAAAATCGTCAAAAAATCGGAAAACTTAAAATATAGGTTTATTAATGGTGTTTTCTTTTCTACAAAAAAGTGTGACATTTTATTTAAAAAAATGCAATTTGGTGTATGTTTCATAAAAATTTTGCTTCCAAAAAAGTGTGAGTTTTTTAGAATAAAACAATCCACCCTTTTCGGGAGCAAAATGTTTAAGAAACAGACTCCAAATTGCATTTTTTTAAAATAAAATGTCACATTTTTTGTAGAAAAGAAAACACCATAACAATGTTTTGTAACACGACTGAGATTCTTCCAAAGCACATCGAAACACGCTACTTCAATCGTTTTGGGAATCGTTTAAAGGCCTAACCATAATGTGCTTAAGTTGGATTAAGCAAATCAGCGAATACATGTACATCAAGTGAAGCAAACCATATTGAACTTTCGGAAACTCTTTTTGGTAATTTTTGACAGTAGGTTAAGCACGGCTATGCATATTATAGTTGGCCTTAAGACGTGGATAAAGATTATCTATCGAGTCTTTCATGTCAAGAATCGTATGAGACTCATGTAGCTACAACTCGTGAAATGTTCGCCGTATAATTGTTGAAAAATGATTTATACAGAGAGTCGTAAAAGATTCATTCGATGATGGTTTGACGAAAGATAAACAAAATGTTACATTGTTGTTTTTGTACTCTGAAAATAATCATTTCAAGATTTTTTTAAAACTTTCATAGTACAGCCGTACCTAAACAAAAGCAGAACGTGTTTTCTAGTTTTTGAATAGAGCGGCCTATTTAATAGTTTAATAGTGAAGTTTGCCGCTATAGTTAATTTTTAATGGCAATTTAGCTATTATTTGGTCAATCTAACGTTTTTATCTCTATTTTTATTTACAATTTGTTGGTTTTATTAAACAAGAAAGCTATCACTTCCTAAGCGAAAGAAAACGTTCCACATTCCGCTCTTAATTAGGTACGGCTGTTAAACATTCCAATATTAAAAAACGAACGTGTCATAAAATTTGATGCATTATTCAGACTTTGGAGACTAATAAAAATCGTCACTTTTTAGAAAAAAATCAGCAAATCATCACTTTGCTAATTTCGGAACAAAAAATCGTCAAAATGACGATAAATCGTCAAATCTGGCAGCCCTGCATGCAAGTCAAGCTCTTGCATTTTATGCAAAATAAAGTTGGATGTCATCTCACGGTAGCGCTCACCATTCACAGTTACGTTGCGATTCGCATCATCTTTGAAGAAGTACGGTCCAATGATGCCACCAGCCCATAAACCGCACCAAACTGTGACTTTTTTTGGATGTATTGGTAGCTCTTGCAATGCTTCTTGCTGAACTTCACTCCAAAATCGACAATTCTGATTATTAACGTACCCATTGAGCCAAAAATGAGCTTCGTCGCTGAACACAAGAAGCGCGCGATGAACTTTCTTAACCGAGCACGCATTTTGATAATAAAATTCAATAATTTGCAAGCGGGGTTCGTTTGTAAGACGATTCATGGTTAAATTATAGACCAAACTGATGATGCTTGACAGTGAAACCAGTGTTGCCAAAAAGAAAATAGCTAAAAAATCACCCGATATATTATGGCGAATATAAACATATTCGGCTTTAGGAACGTACATACATTCAATGGGGAAAAGTATATGACTGACAGTCAAAGGTTTTTTTATAAATTAGAAAAACAACCAAGGCGAATTAATTTTTCAGGTGGCGTTGAAAGCACAGCTGTGCTACTTTTTTTTAAATTAGAGAGAGGAATGTCAAAAGTTACTTGTGTTTTTGACATATCGGCCAACGAAAGCAGCAACAAAATACATTGTTGTGTTTTTGGTGTTGTTACTTGTTGTAGTATCGACACCACCGTTTACATGAATTCGCCTTGATAACAACCAAATAATTATTTTAAACAAATTAAATAAATAAACATATCGACAAGTGGTAAAATAAAATATCAAATTTCTTAAACTCAAAGGCATTTTCTTACAGAAAATTACATAAATTTTAAAATTATATCTTACTCACAAAAAGACATAAGATTTCTTTTGCACAAAAAAAAAAAAAAAAAAAAAACATTTCCGCTAAAAAAAAAAATAAAAAAAGATTTAAATTTAAAAAAAAAAAATTTTAAAAAGCAAAACAAATGTTTTCAGAACATGGATCAAATAGCTATCGAAGCTACTTGGCACAAATTTTGCTTACACCAATAGGTAATAAGTTACATGGATGAGAAAGAACACCTGTATTGCCAAAATGTCAATCTTTGACCTCCTTTATCTCAGAAACTTTTTGACCGATCTTGTTGAAAACTTGTGTAAGCTACTAACCAATAGAACTAACCTTTGTGCAAATTTCATCCAAATCGGAAGACATCGATTTCAAAATTTGGTCACTTGAAATGAAATCCCCCATATACTTATTTTATTGTCTATGAAAAAAATCAAAGAAATATGCTTATAAATTTATATAAAAAATAAGAACATTTAAAAAAATTTTTTTTAAGAAACGCTTTTCTTAATAAAGAACATTTAAAAAAAATTTTGCACCCACCCTCTAGATTTTATCCTGGCTACGCCCATGTATTCGTGTGTTGTCGTCGGGAATATGTATGCCTGCAAAATTTCATCCATTTGCATTGTGTAAAAGGCAGTCAAAAAAGCATTTTACCAAAAAACAAATTTGCCCCCTTCCCCTGAATTTTATCCTGGCTACGCCCATGTATTCGTGTATTGTCATGGGGAATATGTATGCCTGCAAAGTTTCATCCATTTGCATTGAGTATAAGGCGGTTAAATTAACGTTACAAGATTTGATTTTCCGAAGTGAAGCTAAAGAAAACGTTTTTAAAAATAAAAAAAATATGTACAAATTTAATATTAAAAATAACTGATCTTTTTCTGTAGAAGTAATTTTTTTTAATATGACTGTTTTAAAATAAAACTAATTTAAATTGTGCACAGTTCATTTTAAATTTGCACTTCGTTATTAAAAGTGATTACTAAGTAACCATTTTTAATTGGGAATTTTTGATAGTCCAGAAATTATTAGCAAGTGAAAGTAATCTTTTTGTTGGCGCACAAAAGGACGGCAGATATAAACAAAATGATACTAGCTTCATTATATCGTTACCTCCAATATTTTTATACCCTTCACCAAAGGTAAGAGGGTATATATAACTTTGTCATTCCGTTTGTATGTTCCACAATATTGATCCTACACCCTATAAAGTATATATATTCTGGGTCCTTATGAAAAGCGAAGTTCAAATCCGGTTGTCCGTCTGTCCGTCTGACCGTCTGTCCGTGTGTATGTTGAAATGGGTTTGTCGAAAACCCCAGAAATGATGTGGACTAGGTTGATGTATATTTATGTCAAATATACTCCGTTTAAGTTTGCTATTGAAATTCAGCCCGATCGGTCCAAAAATGATGGAGATATGAGCAAAAAACCACGACTACCTCTAAATTTTTCCAAAAATCCCTTGAGAACGGCAAGAGCCAAAGTTTCCAAATTAGGTACACACATTTAGGTTGCCAATACACACCATCCTGCAAAATGTGGGCGGGATTGAATATGTGGGCGTGGTACCTCCCGTACAAAAAAAATTAAAAATTTTATAAAAACCTAAATTTTAGGGCTGCCATATGTCCTATGGATATGACTTATATATCAAAATATCGGAAATTTTTAGTAGAACATATTTTTTAAAAACCCGGAAAAATCTGTTCAGATACAAAAAAGTTATGACCAAAATTAAAATACCCACTTTCGGGAATCTGCCAAATCGGTTAAAAAATGGCTGAGTTATAACCGAAATACTGAATCCCCAAAAATTACTCTTTTTATAATTAACTTTGTTAAAATATATATTTACAAGTTTATATAAATGTTTATATATAAATATAAGTTAAGTAAATGGTAAAATTCTTCCTTAACACGTCGGTATATAAAACTATCAAAACGGTTAGACAATGGGTAATTTATGAGCAAAATACTCCAAAAATGGGCTAAAAAACATCAACATTTTTATAAAAACCTATATGTCCTATGGATATGACTTATATACCAAAATGTCGGAAATTTGTATGAGTTATAACCGAAATACTGGGGTCTAATCACCGCATACGATATCGAGCAAAATTCATCGAAATTATTTATTTTGGTATCTTGAAACTCGATATCGAATGAAATGTATTGAATTTGAAATAATAGCATTCGACATCGAGTAACTCGACATTACATTTATCGAGTTTTCATTCGATACGCCAGTGTCTATCTTATGCAAAAAAATTCAATAGTTTATTCGATACGATAGTATCGAATGCAGTGATTAGACCCCTGAATTCCCGAAAATTACTCTTTTTATACCCTTCACCGAAGGTAAAAAGGTATATACAATATTGATCCTACACCCTATAAAGTATATATATTCTGGGCCCTTATGAAAAGCGAAGTTCAAAACCGGTTGTCTCTTATTTAAAAAAAAAATATTTACCAGTTTTATTTAGTTTTTGTCTAGTTGCTCTGTATTCTGCTCGCACAATGATGAAGGGTATATAAGATTCGGCATAGCCGAATATAGCACTCTTACTTGTTTTCATTGATAAAATGTTAAATTTATATTTGATCCACTGATGTATCATCTTTTCTCCACTTCTCACCCAATCCTTTTGTGGTCGCATAGCAGGTGAATGCTACAACGCATTACAGAGAGAATTCGATTTTTCCCGGACTTATCGTATGTGGAATAACCTTCCTGCTGAAGTCTTGCCTCTCAGAAAAAAAATTGATTCATTATTGATTTTAATCTTCAATACAGAATACTACCTGCCAACTCAGTATGCCAAAATGGTTTTTATAACCAATGGTTGAAACACATTTTCTTTGCATGCAGTTCATTTTAATTTAAAGTCATTTAAAAAAACAGCAGCCTCAGGCATTAAAAAATCCCTGCGGGAAATTTGTGTCAATTGGTCAAACAGACTGATCCTGGGACTTATGTAAATAGAACAAGTACAAGAAGAAAGATTGCGGGACCAGTGAAAGAAGAACCAATCATTTAACTGGTTTATGAAGAACAAAAAGGTAGAAAAAGTAATGAATTACAGGACAGTCTTCACCTGTGGTGCGAAGCATTTTTTGGAACTTTCTAAAATTCGGTTCTTGAATTTAATTCTAGGACTTGTTTCACTGAAACCATACCACATTGTATTGAAATCATACTACATTGTAGTAACTGACACTAAACACGTTCATTGAGAATAGATCTGTGACTGGTCAAATGATGGCTTTTGACCCCCTCCAGTGACAACCCCATGTAAAAGTGATAGGTCTTATTCTATAAAGTGTTAGAACTAGAACCGGTCTCTACTACCAAAGACCTATCACGGGACAACTTTGGTGTCAGTCCGCTTCCCTCCAGGGATGTTGTGACTCTAGACGACAAATATACATACATATTTATGAAATATAAAGGCTTGGCTATGTGCAAAAAGTAATCACAATCCAGCACATGGATCATCAAAATAATTTTTGCAATATTATCGGGCTCCTTTGTTGAGAGAGAAAATATTCTTTCAATGGAACGAACAATTTTAGAATTCGATGCATTAATGTTGAAATTTTAGGGTTTTGGGAAAATAAAACTTATAGTTTTTGAGTTTAAAGAAGAAGTCATAATCTAACAAAATGACAATTCCAAAAAGGGTAAACTACTGTCCTTTTTTTGAAAAAAATCTTAAAGGACATCGTATCAAAAAAAGGAATGTCCTCTTAAAAAAGGGCGATTGGTCACCGTAATAATAACAGACCTTAAGACAGCGTTATTTAACACTGGCGTTCTATGAATGGTACCACTTCCCGTGCTGATATCTCATTTCAATTTCGGGACTTAGAAGATTCTAGTGCAAAAAGTTGAAGAAAATGGATGCAGCGGCTCTTAAGATATGCGATTGATATTGTCATCCACTTCCCCTGCCCCTATCGAAAAAATAAATAGCCTATTTTATTTTCGGTGCTTACATGATGTTACTGCAAAAATTTCAGGAAAATCAGTTTAATAGTTTAGAAGTCTATAGGTCAATAAAAAATAGACAACAATTTTTTATTTTTATGTATAAGTTATTGCACGTTGGTTACCTTTAACCGAACACACGATCTTTTAAGATATCACATGACGTTTCACGTGTTCTGACCAAATATACGGTCTTGTAAATAAAACGACGTGGTTAATTGTCAAGATGTGACTGCCTTTATTATCAATTTTCATTATTACATTAATACTTATTACTAATTGGCGATGCCAGACTTTAAGAATAATTGCAGGTTTTGTTCTTTACAAATTCCCAATTGGGATTTTAGCATGATATGGTAGGACTATGCTAACTTATATAAAGGCCTGTCACAGCAATCCATTCCAATAGAAAGTGAAAGTGATTTCATATCTTGCTTCACATAAGACGAACTCGCTTTCGATCGGAACTGATTTCTGTGACAGGCCTGACAGATTGATAAATACATATTAATTAAATCAATTTTTAAGAAAAGCACTTCTTAATTCTAATAAATCTAACAAAAAGCTGTTACCCTGTCCCACTTTATTTGTCGTTTGTCTGCGTAAGAAATATAAATAAACCTATCGCAGAGTTCGTTACGCACGAATAATTTCGGTCTATGCAATGATTGTGTGTATTTTCAGGCGGCATGAAATAACACCCCAAATATAACCCCCCAAAAAATAATGAAATAACCCCCCAAAGCGTGGGGCCTTATTTCATATGCAATAAAGCCCCATTTTTGAAAATGAAATTAGCCCCCAACGAAATGAAATAACGCCCCAAACATAAATGAAATAATTCCCTAATTTTTGGGGGCTTATTTCATATGAAATAAAACCCCAATTTCTGAAATGAAATAAAGGCTTCGCCAACTAAGGCTTTTCTGCATAGCCGGCTTTCGGCCGGGCGCAATGACTTTTTCCTCTATGGTATAAGAAACACCGGCTTCGCTAGCTAAAGCTTCTCTGCATAGCGCCAGAATTTTCTGCTCTATAGTATAAAAATTCCGACTCGACCCGGCTACGCAGAGAAGCGAAGCCGGTGTTTGGTATATCATATAGAAGAAAACCATTGCGTTATGCACGGCAGCTTTTTTTTATCGAAACCGGTGTTCTGTATACCAAACTGGATAAATCCTTGCGCCCAAAAACGTGTTCATTATAAATTTGAAAATTAAATAATCCCCAAAAAAATATATTGGGGCTTTATTTCATAATGATTTTTTTGGGGATAATTTCATATGAAATAATACCCCAAGTAAAAAAATGAAATAACACCCCAAACAAAATGAAATAACCCCCCAAAAATCGATTTTGTTGTTCTCTGTACAAAATTTTGTGGGGTTATTTCATTATTTTTTTAGGGAGTTATATTTTAGGGGGCTATTTCATGCCGCCGTATTTTCATATATACCAATGTGTTCTATTTCTGACGACGAATATTCGTTGCGAACAATTCGTCGTTTATTCCAGTTGTGTTTCTAGCATAAAATCTAAATAAAAAATGTTTTAGGATGGTTTAAACAAAATTATTTTGTGTGATAAAGCCAGGCTTTTACGATTGGTTTTAACGTTAGGACCATAATTTGTCTAAAACCTTAAGTGTGAAAACGCTATTGGATGTAAGCGTTAGATTTTTGTACTACAACCTGCGGACAAATATTTAATTTACTCACAAACAAATTAAACTAATTTAAATCTTAATTTCTGAAAACGCATTTATGTTATTTTATTAATTTAAATTCCATTAACTTAAATCATAGAACAGATTATTGCACAACAACTTTTTATTGCAAATATGTGCAAAAGCTGTCGTACATTGAAAGTTTGAGTCTCTATATAAAAATTAACTTTTGTCAAAATCAGTTAGTGTAATTGATTTGTAATCAAAACACAAAATCCACTTAATGTAGCAAAACATTTATAATTGAAATTTTTGTTTGCAACTTTGATTTCTTTTAATTACAAATAACATGTTATTTAAATGGAATTTAAATGTAATTCACAGCCTCCAGTTATGAAATTAATATCACAACCTGCGGTAATTGTTAAACAATTCTTTACCTTTTTTTAAAAGTAACCCTCGGAGTTTAATTTTATTATTTCTATTGAATAAATATAACGAAACTTCTTCTAAAATAAAAAAATAGTACATACATTCATACATACGTATGGATGTATATATAACAGACAGGCGCGGATCCAGCTCGAGCCTAAGGGGGGGGGGGGGGGGGGAATTTTGTATGATACAAAAAAGTCAAAAATTTGTTTTTAAAAGTTTATTAAAATTTTTGCGAATATCAAATTCTTCATCGCATAGCCGTATAGACCGTTAAAAAATATTAAGAAATGATGTATTACTTTTTCGCGATCGTGAAGAAAGTTTCCGCACCAAACGCGATAAAGTTTTGAATTTAAATTTTGTTCCTTACTATCCAAAATTAACATTTAATAACAAAATTTTAAGTTTTTTCTAATAATTTCATGAAGAACAAGAAATTACCATTTGTACGGAAGAAGGGCGCAAAAAAAATCGCGACTCTATTTCGCGGTTTTTTTTTTAATTAACTAAATTTTAATGGCAAATGATAGATGAGTTGTTTGGCGGATATATGAAACAGTGATAATTTTCAGCAGCTTAGTAATATATGCGCGGAACGAGCTATTAAAGTTGCACAGGATATTTTTCCATTACGTAAATCAACTCGCACTTTAAACTTAAAATTTATTTCATTAAAACCAAAAAAAAAAAAAACTTAACATTTTTGTTATACAGTATTCATAAAAATATTTTAAATTTAATAAAGGCTTGAAAACCAAATTTTCTATGAAAATTTTCCTTAATAAACGTTTATTAACTTTTATAATCATTTATGAATAAACAATAAATGTATCATATATTGAGGGCTCAGACTGAAGCGAACCAAGTCAATAAAGAAAATTCGAAAAAAAACGCAACAAAAAGGTTAAATTAAATATAAGATCATTTCAATATACATAAATCTTTTTAAATAAGCAATTTGTGATTTCCTTGTGAAATCATGGCCTCCCGCTCTTAGCTTTACTGACGAGCATTGAAACGAAAATTTGAAATATTTATCTTAGATTTGGGTAGATATCTTCCTCACAGTTTATTAAAGCATCTACAACGTTATCTGATAGATCAGGCTCAAGTTTAGATGTTAGTAGGTGTTTATCTCTTTAATCAAATATAATCAGCTCATCAGCTTGTTGTGGTTTTAACAGTTTTGTATCTGTATATGACTTGATTACAGTTTGAGGTAGAAGTTTAGGTATGTTCAATACATTTGGGATATCTATTGGGAAAGTGGTTATGAGATCTTCTTAAATAAATTCAATAAGATAAATGTAACCTACAACTCGGTAGTAATCTTCAACATTTTGGACGTGATTATTTCGTTCAAATCTTGTCTTTTCGATTTGAACGCAAATAACTTTAACTTTTTCAAAAATCGCTTTAAATTGTTCTTCGGCTTTATTTCTTTTTTCTTCAAGGCACATGATTAAAATTTTGATAAGGCACATGATTAAAATTTTGATAAGGCTTGATCCTTTTTGGAGATCTATATCTTGCTTTTGTAAAATGATACTAAGTGGCTGTGTTACAACAAGTTTCACACTTAATTTGTATATTCCGCAAATAAATTTAAAAGTACTAAGTGAGTTCCTTAATATAAAGGTAGAAATACTACCTTTCCACTCAGATATTTTTCCAAATATTCTACTATATGACGTACACTTGTTGCAAAGACGCATAATGAAGAGAGTTTGGCTCCCAAATACTTTGCTAAAACAGTTTTTCGCTTAGGATGATTATATTTAAAAAAATTTTGTCGTTTCTTTAACAAATGATACAACTTTTTGTATTAATGGCACTTTATTGCTTTTAGAAATTGAGTTGTTCGATTTATGGGAATAGCAAGGCGTTTGTTTCGCATTTGTCGCTTTTCCAGAAATTTTTAACAGCTCCATTTTCTGCTGACATCAGTGGTCCCACCCATATGTTCCATCTCCTACACAAAATTTGTCAAAGCTTTAAGAACTATTGATGATAGTTGACACATCAACGTCATCAATATCTTTTGAAGCCTCTTTAAATGCGTTTGCAACAAAGCCAATAAATTCTTCCCTAAAATATCTTAAAGATAAGGAAATATGGCTTTTCCCCGACAAATTCGGGCTTTCGTCAAAAATTATCAAATAGAATTTTGATTCATATAACACATAAATACATATATACATAAATATTGAAAATACTAAGGCTTTTTAATAATTCAACCGCACGCATTATCAAGCCAAACGTTTAGTCTTTGGATATAGATTACACCTGCTAGGGTTGAATGTAGAATAATAAGTATTTGAATACGGTAAACTAGATGTTTCATTGGAAATATCTAATAAATAGCTATTAGGATTAAGATTTGTATACTTATTGAAAATCGTTAGAGATTCAATAAAAAAAAATAAAAAAACTTATTGAAAATTTCGTTAGAGATTCCATCAAAAAAAGACAAAAAAAACCTTGCTAGGATTTCCAAAAATTTTTTACATTAAAAAAAATATTATTATTATTGGGAATTCTTGTATTATCGAAATTAACAAAACATATTTTTATAATTTACGGGGGGGAAATTTCCTTATTTCCCCCCCCCCCCCTGAATCCGCGCCTGATAACAGAACACGTTATGCCTTGTTACTTTTTGAAATAACTCTTGTTGTTGTTTCGGACTCTAAAAACAAATACAATCACAAGTTTGCATGTTTGTGTGTGCATGTGAGAACATTTTCCTTGTTATTTAAAATTGTGCAGTTTTTTGTTGCAACACACACACTCCACACACATACAGAAGTTAAACGCCCAGCGGAAAAAAGGCCTTCTAGAAGGCCTTCGTACACCTTCTTTTGGATTTATAAGGCCTGCTCGCTCCATTCTATACTCATGTCTTTTTAACACACGTTGTCATTGCGGAGTAGGCCTTCCGCTCTCGCTTTTTTAGCAGGTACATAAGAATGGTAAAGCGATGAAAAAAACTAATTATTTTGCTTGTGCAAAAAGAAACAATACAAAAAAATTTTACTCCTTCTCTACTCCCTTCTCATAAAAGCGAGTGTGGAAGGTGTATCTTATCTTTTATACCAAGGAGTCGAGGCCTTCTATGGGGCATTCTTTAGCAGTTTGATAAGATAAGTAATTGAATTGAAAAAAATTTTTAACGGGCCTTTAAAAAGCCCTGAAGTAAGAAGGTCTTCTGAGTTTTCCCGCTGGGGAGTATACGCCCATTTCCATTCTTATGTACCTGCTAAAGAAGCGACAGCGGAAGGCCTACTCCGCAATGACAACGTGTGTAAAAAATATATGAGTATGGAGTGGAGCGAGCAGGCCTTGTTTATCCAAAAGAAAGAGTACAGAGGCCTTCGAGAAGGCATCCGTACTCCTTCTTTTTGCCGCTGAGTCATTTCATACACTGTTGATGCCACAAAATAAAATGACTTTTATTGTTGTTGCATTCATTGTGTATGTGTTGTTAATATTTGCAATTGGTATAGTTGTTGCCGCTGTCGTTTTATATTTACGCCTCAAAACCATAGTCCAGTTTTGTATTGTATAAACAAATCCCTACACAAAGACACACATACATATTCCGCATATATTAACAAATACATAAATATGGAGTACACAAAACCCCATTCAAAGACTCTTTTGAACATACACACAGAAATTATTTAAAAGTTACTCACATTGAATCCTGCAATGCCTGTGGTCTATTTTAGTTGCTTGCATTTTATTTCCTTTATATTCATACTTTTTTGTTGGAGATGTTGTTGTGGTTGCTCCTGTAACGGTCCTTTTCAGCAACAATAGAAACTGTGAACTAAAAGTATGAAACATAAAAGAGAAAAAAACCAACATGGCCGTTTCCGTTTGTACAACAGAGTAGCGTACTTTTTTTAGTTTCGGTTCTGTTTTTCCATAAAATGAATTTTATTTCATTGAAAACTTCGTTGTTTGATTATTTTTTGCTTTTTTTTCGAAACAATAAAGTGTATAAATAAAGCCAGAGAAAAAGTTTTTCAGTTCTTTTTTTTTTTGCAAAAAATAAAAAAAAAATAAAAAAACATTCAGAATTGGGTTCATTATTGTTAACGCCAATTTACATGTCTGGTTTATATTGCATTAAAGTGCATTGTTTATATACGAATGTCATGGTATAAGTGATGGCTGGGTAAAAAAATATTTTCCACTTTATAAAACAATGAAAGATAAAAGCTAAACCAAAGCGACTAGCATTTCCAGATCGTGCTAAAAGTATGTTGAAATAGATTTTGTGAAAATAACAAATACTTCTAGAGCCTTAAACGTTTTGTATTGTTCGATATACTTTTCACAACTATTGAAAAATAGCAAAATCTCAAATGACAGCCATACATATCAAGGGCGGATGTTAATCGTGAATCACACCTTAACGTCAAGTTTTTTGCCCAACTAAATTTGATATTTCTTTTAAGCTTTTTACGAAAATAGAGGTTCAATCAAAATGCATTGTGTGTTCTGTGTGGTTTTTTGGTCAGCATAATCGACCAAATTGTGCGCAAATTTCAGCAAACCGGGTCTGTAGGAAATGTGAAAACACCTGTAGATGCATGTTTGGTGCGGCTAATGGGCTGGAGGCTTTACCGTGCCGTACTTCTTCGAAAATGAGGTCGGCCAAGCAGTTACCGTGAATGGTGTTTGCTATCGCGAGATGCTAACGGACTTCTTGTGGCAAGAAATTGAAGATATGGAGCTGGAAGACATGTCGTTCCAACAGGATTGTGCCATTTGCCACAGAACCAATTAAACAATGGCTCTTTTGAGCGAGAAATTCGATGGCCGCGTTATGTCAAGTCGCGGCGATGTTAAATGGCAGTCACGAGGCATTAAGCGAAGCGGAAGAAAATAAACCGCTTTTCGTTCTTGTTTAGGTACACAGAAAAAATTATTGCCGAATTATTTTCAAACAAACGCTTGTTTGAAAATTTTTTTGATTTCTACAAATTTTTTTACTGATTCAATCAATATTTTTGTTTGATTTTTATTTAACCAACAAAAATTTGGACAACTCTTCAAAAATTTAATAAGCGCGCTATTGGTTTGAAGTTTTCATAATGTTGTAATATTTAACGCTCTTTAATGTTGTCGTCTTTTTGCATTTTTTTGTATTGATTGTAAGCAACACTTCTTTATGTAAAATATAAGAACACAACAAAAAACACATGCAGTCTATTTTTGGACGCTTTAAAAAAGTACAGCAATAAGAAAAATGATAAAATAGCGTGACGAGGTTTGTAGTAAAAAAAACAACAAAAACAATAGCAGGTAAAAAAAACGTTTCATTTTTTTAAACAACAGAAAAAACATATAATAAGAAACAAAATAAATTTTTGGTTGGTTTCAAAGTTGGTAAAAAAAAAACAAAATCCCGTATTCAATTTTTTCAAATAGTTTGTTTAAATACATCAAATACAAAAATAGAATGATGGCGGAAAACATATCGAGTCGGTCTGCCGCCGTTTTTGGTTACATTTCTTCTTCATTAGCAAAGGAAAGGATAAAGCAACAGTGAGTGATGAAGAAAAACACTGTGAGTATAAATATGACTTCGTTCAAAATTTATTCCAACAAAAAAATGTGTCTCAAAGCCAGCCGGCCGCTCTGCTCTGCTTCATCTTCGCCAACAGTGCTTGCTTGTGTGCGCGTCATTGCTTGTGCCAAAACTTTTTTGTTTGATTCAGCAAAATTATTTGTTTGAAATTTATTAAATTTCAGTAAACTTTTTGTTTGATTCTGTAAAATTATTTGTTTGAAAAAATCGGCGTTTTTTTTCAATAAACTAAATGCAAATAAATTGTTTGAATATGCGAATTTGTTTGTAGGACCGATTTTAGACAAAAAATTGTTTGATTCTACAAATTTTTTGTTTGAATTGGAAAAATAATTTTTTCTGTGTATGGCAGTAAATTATAAACTAAGCCTCTTGACTTTTCATTTGAAATTAAATTGTTTTGCTACGCTCAAGCTTTTAAGGTAGTAATCTGCTGAAAATAAAAAAGAATCATTTGAACAAATTTGTTAATCATGGAGGAAAAACTTATTGAAGAAGATAAAAAACATACAGTTGTGTATAAAAAAGGAAGCCAAGGCAGTTTGCAGCTCTATAAGTAACCAAATAAAAAAACAGCTAATAGAAAAGATTTTTATAACGCGCATTGTATTACTGTAATTTTTTTAAAATGCCCCCAATAATTTTCATTCAAAAACATTTTTAGCTTATCCCACCAATAATAAATTCAGTTTATTAATAGTTAGAACTGGGAATTTAGCACATTAAAACTAAATCTCATTTTTGTTAATGTTTTTAAAATTTGGCATTATAAACGAAATTTTTCTTTAATTTTGATTTATTTTATTATTTGAAAAAAAATATTTTTTTACCGAATTTTTTTTTTACTTTGTTGCTATTTTATCTCGTCTTAAGATGTTTTGTCAAAATGCCAAAGATATGTATGAATGCTGTTTGGGCGCATATCAGTACTTTATCGTTGAAGAGCTAACGACTCTGCTCGCGCTGCTTTTAGCACATACTTCGACGGTTAATATCAGGTACTTGGTTTTCTATTAGCCCATACTTCTGCTCTAATTATCACTTATTAGCAGGGAAACCAGAAATATGCTCTAAAAACGCGTTTCAGGCGAATTAAATTAGCAGTAGAAACTTGGAAATACAGTCAAATCCCGATAATTCGTACCCCGATAAATCGTAATTCCCTATAATTCGTAATAAACTGTCGGTCCCTTGAAAAAATCTCGTTAATTCGTAAATGTACTTCGACGGTTAATATCAGGTACTTGGTTTTCTATTAGCCCATACTTCTGCTCTAATTATCACTTATTAGCAGGGAAACCAGAAATATGCTCTAAAAACGCGTTTCAGGCGAATTAAATTAGCAGTAAAAACTTGGAAATACAGTCAAATCCCGATAATTCGTACCCCGATAAATCGTAATTCCCGATAATTCGTAATAAACTGTCGGTCCCTTGAAAAAATCTCGTTAATTCGTAAATGTTCCATACATTTTGGTCCCCTCGATAATTCGTAATTTTTTTTTCAAATAAAATCTTCTTTACCTCTTATAAATCGTAATTGTTTGCTTACTACCACTTATAATTCGTAATAAAAACAACAAAAACATGGAAAGAATGATTTTTTATTTACCACTATTTTATTTTTGCGTGGGTTTTTGCTTGTGTGTGGATTTATTTTCTTAAGATCAGTTTGTTACATACATAATTTTTATATAGAATTTTAATATATTTTATTTTTAACAACTGTTTTTTATGTTTTTTTTATCGTTTTAGTAAATAAATTGAAAAACCCCGTTTATTCGTATTTATTTTATTTTAACCCCGTTAAATCGAAACCCCGCTAAATCGAAAACCCCTATAATTCGTAAGAAATGGCCGGTCCCTTGCGATTACGAATTATCGGGATTCTACTGTATGCCCTGAAAATTGTAAAAAATATGCCTCAAAAAAATCAAAAATTAACTTAAAGGGATTTCGGGTACGGTCGCTAAATTGCTTATTAATGTTAACATTTTAAAAGAAGTTAAATCCATTTTAGGAGGGAAACTTTGGGCAAATGTAAACCGGTTTAAAAATAATTTAATTTGTAGTAAAAAATTTTTGTGGCTAATAGTAATTAAATGGTTTACGGACACCAAGAGTCTAATTTGGAAAGAAGATTTTATAGGGAATATGTGAAACTATAGACCGGTTCTCGATCAAATTATCTGCAAAATTGCAACTTGTAAGGGTAATGTTTTTAAGAGCTATAGGACAGTTTAAAAAAAACACATAAAATTCAGAAAAATGCATGAAATCTTTATTTGAATAGATAGTACGGTCAATATAATTTAATGTTTGAAGATTATTTCATGCAAATGTTGACCGTGACTGCGCCTCAAATGGTCAATCCGCTTAGTCCAATTTTGACATACTCTTTTCAGCATTTCGGCCGATATCTCATGAATAAATGCTTCAATGTTATTTGCCAATGCGCCAATTGAAGCGGGCATGTGTGTATAGACATGAGCTTTAACATATCCCCACAAAAAATACTCTAAAGGCGGTAAATCGCACGATCTAGGCGGCCAATTGACCGGTCCCGAACGTGAAATAAAATGTTCACCGAACTCGTCTCTCAATAAGTCCATTGTTAAGCGTGCTGTCTGGCATGTGGCACCGTATTGTTGAAACCACATGTCATGCAAGTCAAGCTCTTGCATTTTGGGCAAAAAAAAGTTGGATATCATCTCACGGTAGCGCTCACCATTCATAGTTACGTTACGATTCGCATCATCTTTAAAGAAGTACGGTCCAATGATGCCACCAGCCCATAAACCGCACCAAGCTGTGACTTTTTCTGGATGCATTGGTAGCTCTTGCAATGCTTCTGGCTGATCTTCACTCCAAAATCGACAACTCTGCTTAATAACGTACCCATTGAGGGACGATTAAACTGACTATAAAATGGAAGAAACGCGCGACGAACTTTCGCATTTTGATAATAAAATTCAATAATTTGCAAGCGTTGTTCGTTTTTAAGACGATTCATGGTTAAATTATAGACCAAACTGAAGATGTTTGACAGTGAAAAAAAAACACGAAACGTGCGTCAGCTGTTTAAACCAGTGTTGCCAAAAAGATAATAGCTAAAAAATCACCCATACTTAGCGCACAACGTTAACTTGGACAGACAACCAGCCAGACGAAAGGATGGACATCGTAAGATCACTTAAATAAAATGTAATTTAAAATAACATTTATCCTTAATGACAACTTGCTTTTCCTTACAATTTTAGAGTAAAAATTTTATGAAGATGGCGAAATTGACGCAACACGTTGGGTATCTAAAAATATATTTAAAACATAAAAGCCATCTCTAAACAAGAGTTTAAAAAAAAAATTTATTTTTTTATTAGCCACGAAAGCTCTTCTATGCATCTATAAACATTCCACATGTATCAAAATATACCTTAAAAAGGCAAAATATGCCTTAACAAGGAAATATATGCGATAAAAACTTAAAAAGTGCTACTAAAATGCTCTTTTAAATAAATTATGCAAAAAAAGGCTGCAAAAGTTAAATATGCACTTACAAATCGATGCCAAAATTCATAAAAGGCTCTCAAACGGATAAATATATTGTCGCACAAGGAAAAACATGCAATTGCATATTTATGGTTTCCCTGCTTATTAGTGTAGTTTTTTGTGCAGTTCTGTTTCTTGAAGCAGTATTTCAGTGTTTAAATAGTAAAAGTCATAAGATCCCTGCAAATAATAGGACCAGTCCAAACACTCGTGTAAAGAGTAGCCCACAAGGGACCAGGACTAGTCCAAAAGTAACCCAAACGTGAAAAACATGGTCTATTTAACATTATGATGTCCCAGCTTTGGACTAAAAACGAGTAGTTTTATACTCAAGAGGAGTAGTTTTGAAGTCGTTTAAAAACGAAAGCATGTCGTTAAAAAACGAAAACCTATCGTCTCACTAAAAACACTTTTTAACAATGACATGGTCCATGCTTGCATTACATCGGACCGGTCATATTATTTGCAGGGTTATTTGCAGGGATTTGCTTTAAAAACGCACACACACAACATCAAATCTTCATAATCGTCGGAATTTATTAAAAGTTTCAGTCAGTCAAAAAAAAACTTCCAAACATGTCGTCTGCCGAAGTTCTTTGTTTTGTACAACTTTTGGTTTTTTGCATTTTTTTTGACTGCGACCTTATTACATTTAATAAATCAGAAGTAAAAGCAACAGTTTATTTTTGTCGAAAATTAAAAATGAACCGTTCACCACAGGTGGTGAAAAGGGTATATATAAGTTTGTCATTCCGTTTGTAATTTCAATAATATTGATGTTAGACCCTATAAAGTATATATATTTTGTGTCCTTATGAGGAGCGAAGTTGATTTAACGATGTCCGTCTGTCCGTTGAAATGGATTTTCCGAAGACCCCATATATTATGGGGACCAGCTTATTATACATTTATGTCACATATGGTCCGGAATTCTTTGCTATTGAAATTCAGCAAGATCGGTCCGCAAGTGGCTGAGATATGAGTAAAAAACCACGACTGCCTCAATTTTTTTCCTTTAAAGGTCCAATTAGACGTGACATTGCCATACCAACACTGTATTATCAAAACGACATAAGCATACAATACAAAATAATTCAATTTTGGTTTCTACGGTCATACTGTGGCTATGGTAATACAGTATTGGTAATGTGTTTTTTTTTTTTTTGTTGTTTTTTTGTACCCTTCACTACAAGTGGTGGTTTTATTTGTAATGTGTTTAATTTTACGCATACACATACACATTAATGCATGTATATGATATGCCGCTCAAATAAAGAAACAAACTCATAGACTCAATATATTTTAATTTAACGCTTCTTCAGTAACTTTTGAAAGGCATATATGTAGTATTGTGTCTAGGGTCAATTTAACACTTAGAAGAGTTAATACTCTTGGATATTTTTTACCTCTTCATATTAGGAGGCTAATAGCTAAATCTTTGATTATGCCAATTTTTATATATGGCATGGAGGTTTACACTGCCACGACAATAACGAATATTGATAAGCTGATAAAGTGTTTTAATAGGGTAATACGTTTTGTATATAAACTGGATTGGAGAGCTCATGTTTCAGTTGAGACGAAGGAGTTTCTAGGAATGTATTTCAACGATTTCGTAAATTACCGGCTTATTAGTTTATTTTATAAAATAGAAAAATATGGATGCCCGCAGTACTTGCAAAATCTTTTCACTTTCTCGCACTCCTCTCGTACTTCAGCTATTATATGTCCTAGAATCAGTACAATGTATATGGAAAAGTCGTTTGTTGTAAGAATATCCAGACTGTGGAACAGTGTTATCCCATACAATGCGCGCAATTTTTCGCTTAGTGTTCAAAGTTTTCAGACTCTCTTTAAGGAGAACATGTAAAATATATTTTTTTTTTCCTTTTTCGTCTTTTATCACTGGCCATCTGGACCTTATATTTTGTATGTCTCTTTTTATCATTCCTGTAATATACATGTTTCGCGCAACTAGTACTAGTTTTAAGTAATTTAAAGTAAATGTATCTACTTGTAGAAATACTATGTAATCCATTTGGCCTTTTAGGCTTCCGAGATTACTATATGAATTCAATAAAAATCTAAATCTAAAAAAAAAAAAAAAAAATCTAAAAGCATTCGTAGCCGAGTTGTTAAGTTCTCTCCTGAGGCTGATGATATTAGCTGCGTTCGTTTACCCCAAAATTTGTACAAATTTGTGCAAATTTGTACTGGATTTTACTGAAATGCGTTCGCGTACACAAATTTTCATATAACTCACCCACTGGATTTTACTGGGATTTTACTGGAAAAGTAAACGAACGCACATATTGCCAGTTCGAATCCCAAAGAGATTTTTTTTCATTTTTTTATTTAATTTTTTTATGTTCTAAAAAACGATTTAAGATTATAAACCAAATTTCAAACATCAACTTTGGCAAAGAGGAAACGGGCTTAGGTACATATCGAGTCATAACCGCAAAAAAAGCTTAAGTAACATCATTTTCCATTTTCGTTTTTTTTTTAATAAACGACTTTATTGGCAACACTTGCATCATCTCCTAAAATGTCATGGTCACATAAGGAACGTTACGTTTTATAGCAAAAACAATTTTATCTCATGCGACAATATTCATACAAAATTTTTATGAAATAAAATAAAAAAAAAAACTCTCTCCTGTAAAATTTTGTTTTTTCACTTGAGCTTGTTTTGCGGTAATGACTCGATATACATATTAATTTTTTGTTTTTTTATATTCTTCGGCATGAAGAAATGAAAAGTTGGCGTGGCTCAATTAAAATGTATTTATACCTATCTAAAGGACGTTATTTATGTATATAACTTTTTGTTTTTATCTCATCATGGTGAAGGGTATATAAGATTCGGCATAGCCGAATATAGCACTCTTACTTGTTTTATTTTAATTTTTAAAAGGAAAAAAGGAAAAAAAAAAATAAAACAAGCGTCAAAAATCAAATTAATTTTTTTGACATACAGGGGTAAATAATGACAACTCTCCCTAATGAACATACCTTCTACTTATTCTACCATGGTAATAATGATTTTTGAATCTAAAGTGTATTTCATAATTAAAGCAAGATTTAAATCAACTAAAAATTAACCCATTTCGTTAAATGAACTTTGAATGTGACTTTGGTCAATCCTAAAGAATTTGCTCTTAAACAAACCCAATACGTTTCAGATACATAAGTGCCCAATCTTTAGCGTAGTAAAGTAAGTGTGTTTCCTTTACAAAAAATTCTTTCTGCAACTTCCTTTTTTTTTTTGCATTAATTTTAATGTACTTGAAAGTCGTTAAAGGAAAAATAAATTTGTTTGTTTAATTAGGCATTTTAATGATAATATAATTGGCATGAACTCGAAACCTTTTAAATGAATCAAGTGATTGTTTTGATTCGAATATTTTAGAATATTTTCATTTAATATTTTAATGATGAATTTTTATCCGCTTCCCCTTATTCATAAAAAATATTTCGATTTATGAAAAGTTTTTCAAACTAATTTTCATATAAAATTCGATTTAAGAATCAGGCCTTTACTAATTTAATTGTTTTGTTTTGAATCTACATTTTGAAATTGGTTAGAAATTAGAATTATGGGTTTTTTGATAGTATGCAGTTTTTGGTAAAAATCAGAAACGCCACTACATTTAATTGAAAACTAAGTAAGGTTAGGTTAAATAAGCAGCAGATACGAGGACGGCTCACTTGGGCCTTTACAGCGGTCCCTTTGTGATACCCGTAGCCAGTGACCAGGGTCAGACAGTCTTCACCAGATTATTCTCCAGACGTCACTGCAGCCTCGAACCATTTCGACTCACTACAGAAAAGAGAGAACGACCTTAGTCCTATATTAGATATAGCATCCGTGCACGTCGATTCTGGTTTCCCATAATGCCTCCTCCCTATAACCCCGAGAAAAAGTAAAAAAAGTAAAAAAGACCAACATCATACCTGACATGGTTTCTACTTTAAAAATTTAATGTACATAATTAGTATTGTGGTTATTTTGTTGAACTATTTATGGTTTTTAATCCAAATTTTTAATATTTTTAATTAGGCTTAAGTTCATGAAATTTAATTTTTATTAAATTATTTTTATGAAGAAAGGAATTTTACAACATGAAAATTAATTAAAATTGTTATTGATAATCTTTCATTCTTGACGTGGCTCGGGCTCGAACCCTGGCCGGCAGGTTACCATGACATGTTTCGATCGCAACCACTCGATCTCCTCAGATGGATTTGCCGTCTTACACTCGCAGCCATCGACGACTGCTGACGTCACTAGTCAAACATCAATCCTTAAACCAAAATGTATTTTAACATAATTTACAAAATATAAACTAAACGGGAATTTTTACTTCTTATGCTACTTTCTACACATGAAAATAATGCATGATTTTCTTCTTGTTTAATTGTTTTTGTTGTTTCTACACAAAACAAGCAAATCGCTTTTTATCTAATGTGTGATGTTGTTGTAGTTTCTACAACCAACCTTGACAAGCACACGCGTATGCACGCTTATGAAATGCAATGCTGAGAGATGGGACTAATAAGTTATATGAGATAAAAACGCTCACTTTTTAATTTAACTCTCAGAATGGCACTTCCAACGAAAAGTTTTTTTCTTTTTTCTTACTTGGTTTAAGAACTTTTACTTCTTTTAAGAAAGTCCGGGATTGGTGGTCAAAAAAATCCCGTTTAGGATTGTTTTAAGAACGTTTTAGTGTTATTCTTAAAGTGAGTACAACAAACTTAATATATCCCGAGTGTTTTTCTTTATGTGTATAATCTGTTAAAAATACTTGTAATTAATCAATAAGAAATTAAAAGAATTACTTAAACTTGTATTTACTTACAATTGTGTTGAGAGTAACAAATACTGATAATTGTTTCATCAAATACAGTTACTTGAATTTGCGAAATAATTAAAAATTTAATTGTATTTCAAACATCCCAGATCTGAGCAGTAATTATTTATTTTAAATTAACTGTAAATTATTTTTGGAATTCTTTTATTTCAAAAACATGAACTTTGTTATCACTCTGCAAGGGAAGTTGACGTTCCTAACCGAACTTTTGTCATAAGTTATTAAATTTAAAACAAATAAAGTTTATTGAATTTCCATTTTTCTTTTTTGTCTTAATATTTCAGTCGATTTTAAATTGAAGTGTTTCAAATAGAGTTAATTAATTATTTATAATCAATTTGTATGTTAATAATTCATGCAGTAATAATTTAATAACATGACATTATCTATTTGATTTATTTATTTTTTTTAATTTTTATTTATTTCTATAACTTTTTTTCTTTTTTTTTTTTTTTTTTTTTTTTTTGAGAAAAATAAACATCAATTTCAATTTATGAAATTAATGTGAAAATAATCATCATTTATTTTTTTCCAATTAAAATTAATGTTGAAACATTTGTATTTATGTGCGCGCGTGTGTGCGTGAGTTAGTTTTAAAGTCCTTTTTTAAAACAATAAATCTGTCTGTGTAAATAAATTAAATTTCTATTGGTTTTTTATTTTGTTTTCTGTTCGAATGCTAAATAATTTATTATGACCAATATTTGCTTAGATAATAAATTTAATTATTTATTATTATTTTTTTGTTTTCAATTCAAATTAATTTTATTTAATTAATATTAATTGAAAG
This sequence comes from Pollenia angustigena, assembly GCA_930367215.1. NCBI lineage: Eukaryota > Metazoa > Arthropoda > Insecta > Diptera > Polleniidae > Pollenia > Pollenia angustigena. The sequence goes on along the minus strand of OV884058.1, from coordinate 185,193,755 downwards.
TGTACGTGTGTGTGTCAAATGAAATGATTAGTTTAAAACGAAAAATAAATCAAATATTTAAATGACCTGGAGCAGATGGCAATGATTAAAGTGTCAATGGGATTATTTATTTGAGCCAAAGATTTCTAATGGGCATAAATTTGTTAAAAAAAGTGCTGCGAAAAAAAATGTATTAAGACTTCTAAAAGCTTATGTAAGAAAATAAAAAAGATTAATTAGAATTTTAAAAAGTTTTGGGGTCATTTTGGCCCCAAGTGCATTTAAGGTTTAATCTCAATTTTTGTTCCGTGTTTTCTTAGTATGACTTAAGAGTATTTTTTTCCCCAGTTTCATTAAAAAAAAGGGCACAAAAATATGCAATATTCCGCTAACTTTACTTTAGAAATGCCAAATATGTTAAAATTTTACCATTGACCTTCATGATTTTAGGGTTTATGTTTTCTGATTTTAGTAAAAACTTCACTGAATATTTAATATTATAAAGCCTATTGTAGTCTGACTAGGTTTTACTTTAATTTTACTACAGTAAGGAAATTTGGCTCATTCGCCAAAATATGCCCAAAAAATTAAAATTAGTTTTTGCCGAAAATCGCAAAACTTAAATCGAAGGTACGGAAAAACTATAAGCGGTATTGACAAAACTTTTTCATATTTATATTTCCTATTATATCGCTAATAAATCCCAATGTGATGATAAAAAATTTTATAAAATTAGCTTAACAAAATTTTTAAAAATTTTAAAATGGAGTTTTTTGAACTGCCGTTAAAAAATTATTTTTTTTTTTTTGGTCATACCTGCGAATAAGTTTTCGGTATCCTACGAAGACAAAAACTTATATATGGGGTAAATTAAAAGTAAAAATTAGCTCTTATTCAAATATTTCTTGTTCAATTGGCCTGAGACACGGTAGTGGCCTGGGAAAATTGTACTAACTAGGGATGCGATTTCCATGCAAATGCATGTTTTTTGTCGATAGTCTAAGAACAGTGTCGACCAATTATCTTTCCGAATCATCAAATTTTCGTTAAAATGGCATCGATTTGTTTTTGCATATTGGCGCATATTTTGGTAAAAATGCATATTTTTGCATATTTAGAATTTTATTCAAAAAACTTTGAGTAGTATAAGATCTTGTATATACCGCTGATTTTGCAATTAAAAAAGTAAAAAAAATATTTCGAGGATTGATGTTTCACTATTGACGCCAGCAGTCGTCGATGGCTGCGAGTGTAAGACGGCAAATCCATCTGAGAAGATCGTGTGGTCGCGATCAAAACATGTCAGGGTACGACATTGGTTTTCTCATTTATCATCTCTCTGGCAAGCAAATTGCTGTCATATTTAACGTGTGTGAAGATAAGTATGAAAAGTTAAATTCATTTTTTAAAAATATCGCATGCGATAAAAATATTAAAAAAAAATATCGCATGCGTATTATAAAGAAAATACGACTATTTACACGAAAAAAAAATCAATAATTTTTATTTAAAATTTAACAATAATAAGATATTTAATTACCCCCATATTCATAAAAAATATTTTTATTTTATTGGAGGTTTATTGAACGAATTTATTATGAAAATGTGTTCAATAAACCTCCAATAAAATAAAAATATTTTTTATGAATATGGGGGTAAGTCTTTTAATATTAAAATTGATGATTTTTGAAAAAATACGACTTAGAGTGAAATTCTCATGAAAGTGCTGTGTGAGGGATATGGCCACTGTGTCCAAACCCTTCGATCTCAGGGAATCAAACCTAATGGAAAATGAAGACTATGGACAAGGCTACCATAATCTATAATGATCATAGCTGCAGCATGTAGAGTTTCGCAATCAAATTTGTTACGTTCAACAAAAAGCCGCAACATGTTCATTGCAACATTTTTAAATAAAACTGTCGAACTTAAAAAAAAAAAAAAATTGTCAAACCTGCTGGCAGGGATGTTACGATTTTTCGTCATTTTGACGATTTTTTTTTTGAGAAAATACAGTCAAATGACTATTAACGATTTTTAAACAAAAAGTAATAGTGTTATGACGATTTTTTTGGCATCAATAAAACACTTACAAAAAATATTTACAGTTACATTGTGAACAGTCCAAAGGTAAAAATCAATTTTTCGAAATGCAAAAATTATTGGAAATTGAACAAAAAAACAAATCTTCCCCCATCACAAACCAGCTGGCTTTCATTAGAAGCATTTGAAATTCTAATTTTACAATTATATGAAAACCGTCGCTTTTAAAAAATTGGGTAAATCCCCGCGAAAATAACGTAAGCGACATTATTTTCAATTTTCGTTTTATTAATAAATAACTTTATTGGCAACACTTGCATCATCTTCTTACTATTTTATAGCAAGAACAATTTTATCGTAAGCGACATACAAAATGTATATGAAATAAAATAAGAAAAACCCTCTCCCCTGTAAAATTTTATTTCTGGCGCTTACGTTATAATCGCGGCTAGGGCTCGATATGCACTAAGTATGAGGGTCTTGTTCTTGTAGATAATTTGCATTATGTAAAAAAACATTTCATTATATGAACTTTGCTGTATTATAAATATTGAATCCATACTATTAATCGATAATAAAAATGTATTAATGTTTGATCTAGCTAAACGTTTTGCAAAAGCAAATAATTTTTTTTTTGTTAAAACAAGGGACGCCAAATATTTAATAGGTATGAACACAACTTAACTAGTAAAATTTTTACTAGCAGAAATTTTCAAAAAATAGTTGACGGAAGTCGTTGTTGTGTTCGAAGTCGCAGCCGTTTGAAAGTCGAAATCACGACAACGACAATGTAAAACACATAAGTAAAATGTTCGCCGTACATATGTCGTTTGCGTCAATCATAATACCAACTTTTAAAAACGACTATATTTCGACCACGACAACAACACTCATAAGAAGGTCAAACAAGATACTTTTTTCTGATACCTAAGCCAAAAACTAATTTTTTTCATGATAAAAAAAATAAACGATTTAATTCTTAGTTCTTTTAATAGTTTGAGTCTTCGAAAATTAAAAAGAACGTAGAACGTTTTGCTAATGTAACTATAACGAGCATAATTCGATTTACTTTTGCTCTTGATGCCTGCTCATAGATGAAATAAGTATGTGGCAAATATACTTTCACCGCTAAATGCACTATCACGTAAGTCCTTTATATTAAATTTACTTATAACGGCAGAAAAAACAGATAAATTGTAATATATCGCTAAAGTGGCTAAAAACTCTAGTGACTATAAACGAAAAGTAGGCATATAAAACTTACTCTAAGCTTTGCTTTTGTTCAATAATTGATTTGTGGTCTTGATATTATCACTGAAATATGGAATAGAAATATGTATGTTTTTTGTTCTTATAAATCGCATAAATTTACTGTTTATTCAAGAAATTTTTCGAAGAATAACTTTTGACAAAAATTCTTAATTTTTTTGGAAAATAACGTAACTTTTGTAATATTCCCCTCGCAGCATTGTTATGTATGGGTGTGTGTGAAACGGTAGCAAATTACGCATGGAAATAAAATTTTGGCACTATTGAGGTGAATAAAATTTCACTAGCCCTAGGGGCAGTATACATTTTGACATTAGTGTAGAAATTTTTGACAGTCACAAAATTTTTTTTTTTCATCAAATTTGTTTAAACAAAATAAAAATAATATGGAAGCAGAACCAGCGGCAAAAATATTAAAAAGAATTATACAAGATGTAAGTATTTAAATATGTATAAGCTTTTTTGCTCACACTTTTTGTAAAAATTGTTTATATATCAGAACGAATTCATCAAATAGTTGGGACGATCTCATTTCCAACAGTATTGAAATGATTATTGGTAAACGTTTGTTTAATTTATTAATTTTCACAAAACTTTTAGTAATTGTTTTTTTCTTTATGTCCAAACTTTACGTTGTCAAAAATGTTACAATTTCACACAGCACAAATATGAAAATTTTCTACCACAAACAAATTTTATTTCACCATAGAACGTTGCTACCGTTTCACAAACACCCTGTGTAAATTAAATCTGCAACAGCGATTTATTCTGCGCTGCCAGACTATTACCCATTTAACTAAATCACACAAAAGTTTATTCGGATAAACTGTTTTATTTATTTTAAAATATAAATAAACACGAAAATGAAATTAAAAGAAGTTAGAGTGCTATATTCGGCTGTGCCGAATCTTTGATACCCTCCACCGACAGTTCGAATGTTTAAGGAGTAATATCTGTATGATTTTATTATTATCTTAAATTGTGATGATTTGTTATTAATTATTAATTTAGGCGACTAAACTGTTTTCCGGTAGTAGGGTTTATATGGGGCCTAGGGTAAATTATGGACCGATCATCACGAAATTTCACAGCGTCATTTCTAGTCCTTTAAAACTGTGACGTACCAATTACTGTTATGATAGCATTATTAATTATGGTTTTAGATGTACTTAAGTGTTTTCCGGGAGTAGGGTTTCTATGGGGCCTAGGGTAAATTATGGACTGATCTTCACGAAATTTCACAGTATCATTTATAGTCCTATATAACTTTGACGAGCCAAATTTTGTTACGCTAGCATTATTTTTTACGGTTTTAGGCGTACTAAACTGTTTTCCGGTAGTAGGGTTTATATGCGGCCTAAGGTAAATTATGGACCGATCATCACGAAATTTCACAGCGTCATGTCTAGTCCTTTAAAACTGTGACTTACCAATTTCTGTTATGATAGCATTATTAATTTTGGTTTTAGATGTACTTAAGTGTTTTCCGGGAGTAGGGTTTCTATGGGGCCTAGGGTAAATTATGGACCGATCTTCACGAAATTTCACAGTATCATTTATAGTCCTATAAAACTTTGACGAGCCAAATTTTGTTACGCTAGCATTATTTTTTACGGTTTTGGGCGTACTAAACTGTTTTCCGGTAGTAGGGTTTATATGCGGCCTAAGGTAAATTATGGACCGATCATCACGAAATTTCACAGCGTCATTTCTAGTCCTTTAAAACTGTGACTTACCAATTTCTGTTATGAAAGCATTATTAATTATGGTTTTAGGTGTACTAAAGTGTTTTCCGGGAGTAGGGTTTCTATGGGGCCTAGGGTAAATTATGGACTGATCTTCACGAAATTTCACAGCATCATTTATAGTCCTATAAAACTTTGACGAGCCAAATTTTGTTACGCTAGCGTTATTTTTTACGGTTTTAGGCGTACTAAACTGTTTTCCGGGAGTAGTGTTTATATGGGGCTTAGGGTAAATTATGGACGGATCTTCACGAAATTTAACAGCGTGACTTCCAGTCAAATAACACAAATTTTTGCAAAATCTTATCTCATTCCGTGCCTTGTTCCAGCATTTATGTTATTTTTTGTAACAAAATTATCAATTTTTTTAGGTGGTGGTTCCACATTTTGATTCATAGCTCTGGTCCTACTAAACCGATTTTGCTGGATTTCAATCCCAAACTGCTTAGGATAACTACAAGCAATTGGCACCTAGTTTGTTTATTTCTCTTGAGTTGTTTGAAAGTGAGCGTGTTTTCAACAGACGGACAGACAGACGGACATGGCTAAATCGACTTAGAATTACTCAAGGACCCAGAATATATATACTTTTAGGGTCTGAGATGAATAATAAAAAAGTTTCACACGGAATGACAAACTTAACATACCCTCTTCACAACTAAATGCATCGTTGAAAAAAGCTGAAAAAAAGCTTAAAGCTAAATGAAATATCTCAAGCTAAAAAGGAAAAGTTTAAACAAAAAAATCAACATCAACAATAAACAGAGAGTTTATCTCATCTTACATTTCCCACTACAATTGATTGGAATTCTACCAACATTAATTGTAGTTGTAAGTAGGTTAAGTAAGGTTCGAATCTCAGGTCGGTCAAGACTGAATGATTATCAATAATTTTCATGTTGTAAAATTCCTTTCTTCCTAAAAATAATTTAATAAAAGTAAAATATGATGAACTTAAGCCTGATTAAAAATATTGAAAATTTGGATTAAAACCCATAAATAATTCAACAAAATTACCACAATACGAAATATTAAATAACATCAGAAGTCAATTGGCATTTTTATTTTCTAATAACGGATATAATGGTGAAACAATCACTAATTAAGAGGGATTTAGTTCACTTTATACTCAAGTCAAATTAATGGATATTGCAGAAAGTAAAATTAACAAGGTGGAAGGAAGAATGGCCCCACTAATTAAAAAAAATCCAAGACGTTTTGCAAACAAAATTAAGGATTCCAAAAAATAAAATTAATATCAAATATTTTTGATCTGAAATCAAATTGGGATCTGAAAATAAATTTTTTCAAAATGCATTGACATTCTTCAAGTACAAGACAAAGTTTTACTTTTAATAAAACATTACTTTTTTATTTAAACAAACAAAAATTTAAATTAAGTTGAATAGCAATATACTGAATTTTATTTTTTTTGTTTTTAGTAAAATTACAAAACGATGTTTTATGGAAATTTTTTAGGTTTATAGTGCATATTTTTAATTTTTTTAGTGCATAATTAACATTATTAAGTGCATTTTTTAACACATATTTTCGATTTTTCAGTGCATTAAAATCTCATCCCTGGTAATAATTTCAAAATTGTTTGACCAAATTTTGTCTTTTGCATCTCACTAGAACGATAATTGCATACCTACGCTTTTCGATTCTTTTGCCTTTAATTGCAAAAGTAATTATTTAATGGCTAAATTTTTGCATTAAAAAATTCTTATATTAGCAACATTTCAAAAACGCACAAAAATTATTTCATCAAAACTAAATTTGCTTAATTTTATTTAAACTTTGAATGTATTCATTCACTTTCGATGCAAGTAAAACAACTTTTTTCGTTAAGCTGAGGAAATAAGACGTGTTTTTTTTTATTAGCACAGTATATGCATATAAGCGAGTTTTAAATAAATACATTTCTCGTTTAAAAGCACAAAAAACGAGCAAATTCTGAAATGCTTTATCTTATTAATTAAAAAAAAAAAGTTTATTTAATATTTATTTCACTGAATCTTTTAAGCCTCTTTCTGATTCATAAGCATCGAGTGTATATTCTAACGCTAGGTTTAACATAACTATCGAAATCTATGTTTGTTATATTTTCTGAAATGTCAAATGTTATTTTGCAAAACATTATTATTGATCATATTATTCACCATAACAAGGTCAGATGCAACCATAATAATGGTCGTGGCTTCTTAGTGGAGCTAGTGACAATAATATGGTTTATGAAACTCGAGGCCAAGCTATAATGAACGGCGGACATATACTTTACTAAAGTTCAATAAGGAACAAATCAAGACAGTGATCTCAGTAAGATCCAGGCACTTGCCGATAGTTTCTTATGAGAGTAAAATGGGTCTGAAATTCAATGACTACTGCAGAAATAACCATGACGAGAAGAAAGTGGAATATGTATTTAATTTGCTGTCTTAATGCCCGTGAGGTCTGGGGGTCTACTCTCTATTGCGATGCGAAAACAATTTCGATGCGAAAGCTAAAAGCTAAATCACTTTCCCAAAATTTTTTGAAAATGAAGCAATAGTGGAAATAAAAATTAAAGATGGCGCGGATTTACAGTAATGAAATGCCAAAGTGTGTAAAAATATTTGAAATTGGAAAATTTAAATAAAATAAAGTGATGATTTACGACAAGAAAACAAATTAAAAGATGCGAAAGACATATGAGTACCAACCGCTAGATTTGTTACAATTTTCTTTCGCATCGCAATAAAGAGTAGCCCCCAGGATATAAGAGGGAGATATCTGTTTGGATGATCTTTTTAGAATAGAACTAAGGTTGCTTCTTCTTTTCATAAGAACAACGAATAAGGAGTAGTAGAAGGATGGGCACTGGCGATCGGTATCACAAAGGGAACACTTAAATAAATTGTTTGGATGGCTATGAAAGAAACCTAACAATAGCTCTAGAGTCTAGACATTTTCGTAACAACAGTTTTGAAAATCTTTTTGATATTATGAATATGAAAGTTTGAATGCTTGGATGTTTGTTAGTTTTTGGCTCAGAGGGAAATCGGCGAAAAAATTTATATTTGATATTTTTTTTTTCTTTTAATTTGGTGTGCAAATAACATATGGTCAGGATTAAAATAAAGGGTACTTTTTGATAAATAAACTTGGTACTTTTTAATTTGTAGACAGCTAACAACGGGTTTAAATTGGCGGCATGAAATAACACCCCAAAATATAACCCCCCAAAAAAATAATGAAATAACCCCCCAAAGCGTGGGGCCTTATTTCATATGCAATAAAGCCCCATTTTTGAAAATGAAATTAGCGCCCAACGAAATGAAATAACGCCCCAAACATAAATGAAATAATTCCCTAATTTTTGGGGGCTTATTTCATAAGAAATAAAACCGCAATTTCTGAAATGAAATAAAGGCCCAATATATGTAATTCAATTAATTATACAGTTTTGTTTTAAAGAATCGCGCGATATATATAATGGTATGATATAACAAACATAAGCTTCGCCAACTAAGGCTTTTCCGCATAGCCGGCTTTCGGCCGGGCGCAATGACTTTTTCCTCTATGGTATAACAAACGGCGCTGCGAAATATGGCCCCAGGAAATATGTCCCCAAAAAATAAATGAAAATTGACCCCAAATATGGGGCTATTTTTCATAATGCAATATGGCCCCATTTTTTTTAATGAAAAATTACCCCAAAAAAATGAAAAATAATCCTAAAAATAAAATGAAATATGACCCTAAATTTGGGGTTATTCTTCATTATGAAAAATCACCTCAAAATTTATAATGAATTTTAACCCCAAAAAAGAATACAAAGAAAGTGACATTAAACATTTTCGGTGGAGTTCATATGCCCAAAACTAAAAATCCCAAATTTAGAATCCCGATTTCAAAATCCGGATAATTATACAGTTTTGGTTTTAAAAATCGTACGATTGATAGCACGGTTGGGCTTTCGGACATACACAAGGATTTTTTTCTCTATGGTATAACGAACACTGGCTTTGCTTACTAAAGCTCTACGTTATAGCCGGCCTTCGGCCGGGCGCAAGGATTTTTTTCTCTATGGTATAACGAACACTGGCTTCGCTAACTAAAGCTTCTCTGTATAGCCGGCCTTCGGCCGGGTGAAAGGGTTTTCTTCTCTTTGGTATAACGAACACTGGCTTCGCCTTCGGCCGGGCGCAAGGATTTTCTTTTCTATGGTATAACGAACTCTTCTCGTAATAGCCGGCCTTCGGCCGGGCTCAAGGATTTTTTCCTCTATGGTATAACAAACACCGGCTTCGCTAACTAAAGCATCTCTGCATAACCGGCAAGGATTTTCTCTACTTTGGTATAAGAATTCGGGTTTATTATGTTATCCCTAGAAACTTTTACATAGAATTTTATATAAATTTGTGTAAAAATGTTTGGGGTGATTTTTCATTTCATTAAACTTGCATTTTTTATTAGTAGATGAAAAATAGCCCCAAAGTAAAAATTGTGATTTTATTTTGGGCCATTTTTCATTCCTTGATATTGGGGTCATTTTTCATTCCACTTAAAATGCAAAAACACCCTAACGAAAAAATGAAAAATAATAAATAAATAACAAAAAAATTGCGCCAAAATTGCGTGTTGTTGTGTCTCATGTAAAATTTTGGGGCCGTTTTTCATTTTCCTTTTGGGGCCATATTTCCTGGTGTCATTTTGCGCACCGCCATAACAAACACCGGCTTCGCTTGCTAAAGGTTCTCTGCATAGCGCCAGGATTTTCTCCTCTATAGTATACAAATACCGACTCAACCCGGCTACGCAGAGAAGCTTTAGTTAGCGAAGCCGGTGTTTGGTATACCATATAGAAGAAAACCTTGCCCCCAAAAACGTTTTCGTTATAAATTTGAAAATGAAATAATCCCCCAAAAAATATATTGGGGCTTTATTTCATAATGATTTTTTGGGGTATAATTTCATATGAAACAATACCCCAATTAAAAAAATGAAATAACACCCCAAACAAAATGAAATAACCGCCCAAAAATCGTTTTTGTAGTTCTCTGTACAAATTTTTGGGGGGTTATTTCATTATTTTTTTGGGGGGTTATATTTTGGGGGGTTATTTCATGCCGCCGTTTAAATTAGCACTTTTTTCGAAAGATTTGGCAAAAAAAACAGATTAAAGCCTACATTAACATACAGTGTACTTCCTGGGAGCTTAACATGAGGAATGCTGGTATTCTTTGGTACTTATTTATCACTGGTACTTTTTCTCTTTTCGAAAAATTTGGTATAAAGAAGGCATTTAGCCCAGTTTAAAATAAAGGGTACTTTTTTGATCTTAAAGAAGAAAAAGTTGGTACTTTTGGTACTTTTTCTCATTTTGATAAATTTGGTAAACAGTTTACATATGGTCAATTTGCCGTAATATATGTACATACTTAGACACTCGTTGCACTTAAAATGGACAGTTGAATTTCGCTTTCTCAAGAGTATCGATTTCTTAAAACGAATACATACTTATGCGTTCTCGAATTTTATTAATAGAAATATGGCCGAGATTCAAATATAGTTAAATTTTTAAGAGGTAAAAGCGGGGGAAAAGTGTTACTTTGTTACTTTTTTCTTTTTGATGAATTTGGTATGCAGATTGCATGTGATTAGGATTTTAATATAGGGTACTTATTAAAGGCTAAAATTAATACTTTTAAGGGGATAAAAACAGGATAAAATTGGTTCTTTTTTCTTTTCGATAAATTTGAAATTATGGTTCAATTGTAAGGGACGATGTTGAACGGGAACCACACCTAAACGTCAAGTTTTTTTCTGCATTTCAATTGACATTTCTTAATTTCAGACTAATTCAATTTGAACCATGGAAAAATACACAATCGAGCAACACGTTAAAGTTATTCAGGCTTATTATGAAAATGGGCGTTCAAATCAAAATGCATATCTTGCAGTTTTCAAAGCAAATCGTCTTCAGTGATGGGGCACATTTTCACCTTAGAGGATTTGTCAATAGGCAGAATTGCCGCATTTGGGCGAATGTTAATCCAAGAGTGATTGTCGAAAAACCAATGCACCCAAAAAGAGTGACTGTTTGGTTCGATTTATGGGCTGGCGGCATCATCGGGACGTATACTTTCTAAAATGAGGCCGGTCAGGCAGTAACTGTGAATGGTGTTCGCTATCGTGAGATGATAACGAATTTTGTATGGCCCGAATTAGAAAAAATATAGATATGGGCAATATGTGGTTTCAACAGGACGGTGCCACTGGTTACAGAGCTAACGAAACAATGGCTCTTCTTTGGGGTTATTTGAAAGAAAATGTGTATGTCGATAAGTTAGCAACATTTTGAGAACTAAAGGAGGAAATAATTCGGCACATTAACGGCATAGAACCTCAATTATTCCTCATCGACATCGATAATTTGGACCATTGGATGGATGTGCGCCCCGAGGTCACGGCGGCTGTTTGGCCGATTTTTTGTTCCATACATAATTGAACCATAGAAATATTATCGTAATAAAATGAAATGACAATAATTTCCTTAATAATTTGTGTTTTATTCAAAATCAACATCGGCCCTTAAAATTTAACCACCCTTTACATACAGATTATCGCCAACATTAACATACAGTGTACTTTCTGGGGGCCTAAAATGAGAAAAAGCTGGTACTCGTGTTACCCTTTTACCTTTGGTACTGTTTCTCTTTAGACATGGAATATGGCACTTATTAAAATAAAGGGCACTTTAAATGATGTAAAAACAGAATAAATTGGTACTTTTGATACAGTTTATCTTTTTGTTAACCCCCTTGCTTTCATATGGACAGTTGAGTGTCGGTTTCTCAGGAGTATCGAGTTCTTAAAACTTATATGAAAGCATGTCTTGGCGGAAAATAATAATTGCTATAATTTTGTTTATAGAAATATTTTAACTTAAAAAAAGTATAGATGTTCTACATAAAATTTCTGTATATTTGCTATAATCTTGCTCTAATTTTCGAAGTCACGGGTAAAAGCTAGTAATAAATATACATATGTATATACGTTGTTATTCATAAATATTTAGAATCCTTGAAATTAAATCCAACTTATATTTTATAGTAAAGAATACATTTTTCTTTTCTATTACTTTAAATCCTTTTTTATTATTCTACAAAAGAGTTGTTAGTATCTCTAGTTAACACATTTCATGTTTGTTTTTCTTTCTTTCTTTTTTTTTTTTGGTAATTTCTTTATAGGGGACAACTTGAATAAACAATTATAATTTCGTTTCTTAATGACTTTTCATGAACTTAATCTGTTCGAGAATACTTTCAAAACATAAACATTTAGATGACAGCCAACACAACCGAACAAGAACCCCAACCAACTGTAACAAACACAAACATTTGTAATTGAGAACGTGTTTTATCGTTGATCATAAAGTACACATATTCGTAAAAATGTACAAGGAATACACACACATGAGCACAAATGAGTGCATGTATCCCAACTTTTAAAAAATGGCAGTATGTATTTTTCCCAGCGGGAAAAAGAAGCAGTAAAAAGGCCTTCTTTAAGGCGTTTTGTTTTTACACATTAGTCCTCTTAGCCGCATTCCAACTTTATTTCTTATTAAGAGGGCGTGTCATTGAAGACTAAGGCCTTATCTTCTCGCATATTCTTCGAAGGCTCCTAGAAGGACTTCTTAAAACAAGTAAGAATTGATTTTAATCGCAGCATAATTTTTGTTGCTAATAATGCGAAGAATTTTTTTTAAAAAGTTTGGGAAGTAATTTCTATACATTCCCAAATAACTACTAAAAGGCTGATTTTGACGGGCCTAATCTTAGAATAAGGGAAGGAACGAATCCCCATACCGATACAACGGCAATACTTTGAATTTGCCGATGTATCAGTATCGGCGGTATTTTACTGGCGATACGACGATACTTTTTTTAGCTTTTTTTTTTTTAAATAGTTGAAGTTTCAATGCTTATTTTTTTGCATTACAGCTAAGAGCAATAAATAACACATTCAAAATCAGACTATAAAATTTATTTATTTTTTATTTTATTAAGTTTATTTTCAGTTTAATTCATTACCAGGGAAACCATAAATATGCAATTGCATATTTTTCCTTGTGCGACCAATGAAGGCAGAAACTATATATTTATCCGTTTTAGAGCTTTTTATGAGTTTTGGCATCGATTTGTTAGTGCATATCTTTTTTTTTGCAGCACCATAGTATTTAAAAACACATCATGCTTATGTGTCCATATAAATATATATAAATATCTTTGTTTATAAACTTCATTAAAATCGGTTCTAAAGTTTGTGAGAGGCAGAAATTGCCCCCTACCTCCCCTTGTGGTCCTATTTTTGAAAAACTGTTTAGCTTATGTGTCCACATATATATGGATCTATCTATGTTTTACATTTCATTAATATCGGTTTCAAAGGCGGAAATTGCCCCTTTTTCCCCTAGTGATCCTATTTTTTAAAAAAATGCATACCTTTTGTGTCCATATAGATATGGTTCTATCATGTTTAAAAATTCATTAAAATCGGTTTTATAGTTTCTGAGAGGAAGAAATTTCCCCTTATCTTCCCTCGTGGTCCTACGATTCGGCCCATTTTCAATAGGCTTGGTCGTTGTGACAATAAAAATCAATGTCCCAAATTTTATCAAATTATCTCCAAAATTGTACTTTGCGCACAAGGTAACACGGACAGCCAGCCAGCTGGACGGACATCGTTAGTTCGACTCAGAAAGTGATTCTAAGTAGATCGGTCTGCTTTAAGGTGGGTCTAGGACCAATATTTTAAGGTCTTACATACATCAGCACAAATGCATAATAGACTCTCCACTATATAAGAAATAAATAAATTTTACGTTTCAAGCTCATCTATATGTTATAAAATGTGGTTTTTCAGTAATTTTTTAAACATTGAAATTCTATTTGCGCTTTTTAACTCTTGTGGCAAGTAGGTAAACTCAAGGCTATCCATAAACTCAACACGCTGCTTAGTTGTTTTCAATCTGCATCGGGCTATTCTTAAATTTTGATTATTTCTAGTATTAATTACATTTTGATTTGGTAAAAATTTAATGGTGTGATGTCCAATGTTATTCTACCATTAATTTACACATAACCAGGGAAACCAGAAATATGCTCTAAAAAACACAGTTTTTGCGCAAACTTGAAAAAATGCCCTTAAAATTGTTAAAAATATGCCCCAAAAAATATTTTGAAAACAAAATATTAAACAATTTAATAACAGTTTCAGTTAATAAAAACAATCCTAAAATAATTATCAATAAATCCGATACAACACAGTATTTTCGGAAAAATGTTCGAGATTTTACCCTATTTGGAAACGATGGGCACAAAAACAAGGTTATGTTAAGAGGTTTAAATTAAACTAAGAGCTATTTGAGCCGAATATTATCTAGATATCAACATCCAAATGAATTTTTTTGCCTTTAATGGGTTTTAGGGACGGTCGTTTAATTGTTTATTAATGTTAACATTTAAAAGGAAGCTAAGGCTATTTAAGGGTGGAAGCTTTGGGCAAATGTGAAATGCTGAAAAATATTTTTGGGGCGAATTTAATCTAAATACCAACATAATTAGATGGTTAACGGGCAAAAAGAGTCTATTGTGGAAAAGATTTTATGGGAAATATTCTCACCATTTACATTGACTTCGTCCTTAGTACAATTTAAATGTATTTAGTGATACTGAGTCGGTCGGTATACTTAGAGATTGGCCCAGATTTCTTTGTATTACACAAATCGTCAAAAACGTATATAATTCATGTTTCCTTAATGTTTGCTTTACATGCATACACAATTTTTTTATTTGCTGCGTAGGCATTTAAAAAAAATTAACATTAATTAACTAAAAACTTGAAAAATGCTGCAAAAATGCTCTTTAAACTAAATAATGCAAAAAAAAAATTCTTCAAACGGTAAAATATGCACTAACAAATCGATGCCATATACATGAAATAAATAACCATAACATGATCTTTGGTAACTATAATATTGTTGTGGTTGCCTTATAGACTACAAATTTAATTCATAATATAGTTGCGGTGAGAATAATATGGTTGGAGTTGCCAGGATTTAAAGAACTGCAGTCGAAATTAAAAACAGTCGAAAACAAATGTTCGTTTTTTGAGTTGGTTTGACAGCGACTGTTTACATTTAATGAATCATAAAGTAAAAGCATCAGTTTTTTTTTTGTTTTTTTGCCAATGACAAATAAAGAAGTGGAAGAAATTGAAGTTTTTCTATTTTGACTGCAGCTTTTTAAACGCTGCAAGTTTCCCCATATCTACGATATTTTTCCGCTAAAAATCGCCAAAACTATTGCACAGTCGGTTATTTCTAACAATATTAGAACTATGTATAGAATGCCACCACTCACAGTCATTGACAGTCTTATTGCAAATGCTGAAAAACAAAACATCCTAAAAACTTTTGTCTTCTTTAAGCACAAATGTTTTGTTATAGAAGATTTCTAAATAAATAAAATAATAAAACTAATGCTGAAAAACAGACAGAAACAAAAAAAAAAAAAAAAAAAACAAAAAAAAAACAAGATAAGAAACAAAAAAACGTATGCATAAATTTTGAAAATTGAAGACGACAGAAGAAAAAAACTACAAATAAATAAAAATCACATGAGAAAAAATTGTTAAGGAAATAGAAATGTGAAACCGAAAAGAAAAGAAAAAAAAAAAACGGAAAGTAAAATAAAATACAATAATAATATGAAAACTATTCCCCAACTAAAAATGAAATATTCATTTTTCAAACACATGAAAGATATGAAAAAAAAAACGAAACAAAAGTGATATAATCGAAATAAAATGTATAACTATATACACATTGGGCTAAAGTATATATTTATGACGTTAAAATCTTGTGAAATAAGGACTTATGTAAGGAAAATTGTTTAGTTGTAAAGTGGTGAGAAGAAGAAGGGATCACAATCGAGATGTATTATATAAATTAGAAAACTTCACAGAAAGAAAAACACACGGGATAAATCAAGATTTTTATGATAACATTAAGTACGAGTCGTACCCAAAAATTCAAGTACGCATAACACTAAAACGTACTCAAAACAATCCTGAATCAATCCCGGAATTTCTTCAAAAAGATATAAAATTCTTAAATCAAGTAAAAAAAGATAAACCCTTCGGCTTACGCATGTTTCGACTTTCTATTCATATTGAAAAAAGGTCTGACCAGACTTATGTGTACCACGAAGAATTAAAAAGTAAATTTGAACTCTTGATTCTCATTTAGTTTATATTTTTGGTTAAAAATGTACATAAGATTTCTAAAGTGAAAACCATATCGGGCATGATGTTTGTGTTTTATCATTCTGTAAGGTGTATTACGGGTAAGTATATCCATCATAATAATTTTGTCTTTCTAATTTCTTTAATGGTTTTTTCAAGCACGAATTCGGGATAAAATCAACTCTATAAAACTTGAATCAAGCGCATTTTGAAATTGATTTAATCTTAGTTTTACTTAAATCAATCTCATTTTCAGATTATTTTGAGTACAAAATCGGGATTGAATATGGATAATTTAAGTATTTCGCGATTGAAAATCCGTACTTGAATCAATCTTTCTGTGCTCACCGTACTATTTATACCGCTTCGGATTGATTTGAGTACGGATGGATTGATTTTTCTTTGGAGTGTTAAGCCCTTATGACACTACATTTTTTATTCATTAATTGATATAGAATTGATAGAAAGAAACAGTAAATGCTAGAAGGAGCAAACTATAAAAAATGTAAACAAAGTTTTTTAGTTTTTTTTCTTCTCTTGTTATGGTTTTGTTTCAGGGATGGCGTTGAGAATTTTTAAAATTGTACCAGCAACTTTTTTACCCAAATCGTACTTAAAGATTTTTTTAGTTGAAATTAATTTTTTTTATGTTCTTAAAAAAAAAAACACCACAAAAAGGTATTATAAATCTTAGTTTAAAAAATATCAACAAAAAAGTACAATTGAAACAACTTAGCCATCCCTGTTCTGTTAATTTTATTAAATGCTGCCAACTTTTGGCTTATGAGAAACCTAAAAACAAAAGGCGGTACATCGCTGAATTTGCCCATAAACCGCTGATTCAGCAACACTTTTAATATTTCAAGCTTGAAATGTCAATTTTAAGTTGAACAATTTTACATTTTTTTTTTTTTTTTTGACATAACTTCATTTTTTATCGATAACTTTAGTAAAATATTTGACAGCTTGCCATTTATCCTAATACAGCTGAAACTTTCGCACTTGGTAAATTTTTCTATTACTTTATATTTGCACTGTTCACCAAAACTATAACAATGCATTAAAAATGTAGTGGCATAAGGGCTTTAATGCATTCTTAATTTGCTCTGCAATTTTATCTGATCCAATTGGAAGAGCCATCAAAACCATGGACCGTTACGGCTTAAGTTTTATTTTACAAATTACTTTTTAATAATTATTTCTTAAATTTATTTTGCCCTTAGAAAGTAAAACTTAATTTCTACTTACAATAGTAACCGACTAAAAGGCGAATTTATTCTCAGCATCCGTGCAAAAACTTCTCGAATCCCGCCCATATTTTTAGAGAAGTTGTGTATTAATAAAACAGCTAAGTCTACAAAACGAAAATATCTTTAAAGGAAAAAAACATCTCGAATGTTATATATCGAGCCCTAATCGCGTAAATAACGAAAGTGACATCATTTTAAATTTTCGTTTTTTTAATAAATGACTTTATTGACAACACATGCATCATCTCCTTAAATGTCACGTTCACATAAGGTACCGTTACGAATTTATAGCAAGAACAATTTTATCGCATGCGACAAATATCATACAAAATTTATATGAAACAAAATAAAAAGAAACTCTATCCTGTAAAATTTGATTTTTGGTGCTTACGTTATTTTCGTGGTTAGGGCTCGATATGAATAGTTCTGTTTTTTTTTCTCGATTTATTTTGTTTAAAAACACCTGTTGTTACAGATCACCATTTCTAATCGGTGCAAATTTTGCTTAATATCCGTCCTTACATTCAAATAAACATTTACATTTAACATAAAATTGTTTCAAACATACCAACATCAAATTTAATATAATGATATAATATTACTTACACATCTGCAAATATCACAAAGCTCCCCATGGTGTCAACTGGAAATAAATAAAATGAGAAATTGAAAAATACAAAAATAAAACTGTTATAATATTGAAATGTCATATGTTGAATAAATTTATATGAATTTCAAAAACATTCATACAAATACAGACATATGAACATATTTGTACAGACATCATCTTGGTATAAACACAACTGGAACGAATGACGAATTCGTCGTCAGCATTAAGTAAAGATGAGAAGCTATCAATTTTTTCTTTCCCTGGACATTTTTTAAATATGTATGTATGTACATTAGGGTGGCCGTTATTTTCTTTTTTTTGATTTCTTATATTCTCCCCCCCCAAATCGGTTCAGTTTTATGTAAAAAAAAATACAAAAAAATTTCGTAGCGATAAGTTGTGTTTTAGGGGGGACGTCCGCCCCTCAAAGTTTGCCATCAAGCCATTTATTCAAATGTAATTTGTTTGCATATGACTATCTCTTTAAAACAACATTTTACAAGAACATGATATATGGCAATATTTTAGCTCTTCTAGTCAACAACATTAGCCTCGAAGAAAGTTTTTTGCTAAAATTAATATTTAAGAAAATAATTAAGAAAATAACAACAAAATTCCAAACATTTTATATACGTTTTATATATATAAAAGAGGGATTTAATGTTAAGTGAACTAATTTTGAAATCGATGTCTTTCGATTTGGATGAAATTTGCACCAACGTTAGTCCTATTGAATAGTAGTTTAGACACAAATTTTCAACAAGATCGGTCAAAAAGTTTCTGAGTTTGGGGGGGTCAAAGTTTGAAATTTTGGCCATATAGGTGTTCTTTCACATCCATGTAACTTATTACCAATTGGGGTTAGCAAAATTTGTCCCAAGCAGCTTAGATAGCTATTTGATCAATCTTTAAAAAAAAAATTTTTTTGTTTTTTTTTTTGAATTTTTTAAAAATTTTTTTTTAAATTTACAACTTGGCAAAAAAAAAAAAAAAAAAAGTTTTAAATATAAAAAAAATATGTTAAAAAATTTTAAAAAAAAACCAAAAAATTTTTTTTAAAAAGATTGATTAAATAGCTATCTAAGCTGCTTGATACAAATTTTGCTAACCCCAATTGGTAATAAGTTACATGGATGTGAAAGAACACCTGTATGGCCAAAATTTCAAACTTTGACCCTCCCAAACTCAGAAACTTTTTGACCGATCTTGTTGAAAATTTGTGTCTGAACTACTATTCAATGGGACTAACGGTGGTGCAAATTTCATCCAAATCGAAAGATTTCGATTTCAAAATTAGTTCACTGACATTAAATCCCTCTTTTATATATATAAAACGTATATAAAATGTTTGGAATTTTGTTGTTATTTTCTTAATTATTTTCTTAAATATTAATTTTAGCAAAAAACTTTCTTCAAGGATAATGTTGTTGACTAGAAGAGCTAAAATATTGCCATATACCATGTTCTTGTAAAATGTTGTTTTTAAGAGATAGTCATATGCAAACAAATTACATTTGAATAAATGGCTTGATGGCAAACTTTGAGGGGCCGACGCCCCCCCTAAAACACAACTTATCGCTACGAAATTTTTTTGTATTTTTTTTTACATAAAACTGAACCGATTTGGGGGGGGGGAGAATATAAGAAATAAAAAAAAAAAAGTTCTCCATACAACTAACGGCCACGCTAATGTACATATGTAGTACCGATTTGTATTAAAATTAATTCACTAAGAAATTTTAATAAAAATTGGTGCTATTTAAAGATCTGTTGACCTAATGTCAAAAACTACTAATATAAAAGGAAATATTGACAAAAAAAGTTCATAGCAATATTATTAATATTTAATTACTTCATTCTTAGAGACTTCGTTCAGATTTCTGTCAGACATTGAATATACTTACTGTCTGGCCGATTTCTGATCGATTTCGCATGCATATATCGGGGGGAATTTATGTACAGATATGTCCAATAGAATTCCGACGGAATTCATTCAGATTTGTCAAACGAGACTTATTATTTCTTTAAAAAAAACGACAATTGTCATTGAGTTGGAAATAATTTTAATTTTATTTTATTTGTTCAAGACAAAAAGCATAAAGGCTCAGTTAGGCGAACGTTGCTGTACCGTATCTGTACTGTATCCATCAGCTGTTCGCTTTTTGTTATATGAAAACCAATACAAAAGCTTACCGAAATGCAATGTACCGTAGTTGCAACGTACCAATCTGTATAAAATAGAATTTCATGCCGTTGTTACGTGACATTTGTAAGACAGTGATGGGCGGCTTGTATGTCACATTGAATGTGGGTAATTTTGCTCTTTTTTTTGGTACTATTTTCAGTATATCTACGGAATTGCGACAAAACAACTTACAATTCAACATATTTCCAAATATACAAATATACATATCTTTAGATGTTTAAAATAAACAAATGCATATACACATACAATGGAAATGTCAAACATATAAAAGACTTTAAATTTTATCAAAACCTTGTTTGGTGTATGCACATTTACAAAATATGTATGCTAAAAATTTATATATGCTTAAATAAAAATTTATTTATTGTAAATCTATAATATAAATATTAAATTAATAACATTTTTTACATACACAAAATACTATTTTAATACATACCATTGAAATCACGTGGTACCTTTTCTGCACAACGGTCACCATTTGAACATTTTTGATTCCCATCACTGTGTGTTTTGTTTTATGTATACCATTGCTTTTTGTTTATGTATGAGAAAACATATGACACGTTTTTAAACGTTCTTTAAGTGCACCAACGTGCTTACAGTACGGTGCGGTACATTACGGGTACAGCAACGTTCGCCTAACTGAGCCTTAAAAAAGGTACGTACGTGTAAAATTTATAATTATGTACATATTTTGCAATAAAATTGTTTCTTTCAGCTATCAGTTCGAAAGCAAACAAAATCTCGGCTAACACATCAGAACTTCCCATGCCTTTTTCATTAGATGTCTGTTAGATATCTATCAGAAATGCCGACAAAAAACCAAAATTTCCCACGACATGTCTGTCAGAATTCGTGTCAACCACTTCATACGTTTTTGGGTCAGAAATCTGACAGAATTCGTATACGATTCTACCTTTTTTGCCGACGTTTCTCTCAGATATCTAAACGACGTCGGATTATTTTGCTGGCTGCGCAGACCCCTCTTCATAAATTTTATTTAAATTTGTTTTGAAGAATGAAATTTTTATGACAATGCTTAAATATAATTATTTTGTTTTTGTTTTTTTATGTTGTTAAGAAAACGTTTTATTTCAAAAACTTTATTTTATTTATTTTTTTCGACGGCTTTTTTTCAAAACTATTTTAGAAATTTTTTATTTTCTGTAAAATGTAGAATTTTTTAAACTTCGACAATAAATATTTTTTTAAAAACAAAATAAAAAAACATTTTCCGGTCCTTGATTAAAAAATTGGTTATTAAATTCATATGGAAAATGGTGGTTATTGATTATATTAAAAAATATCGGTCAAATGGCAGCCGCGTCGTCGACGGCACACCTCCATCCGATGGTCCAAATTTTCGATGACGCTAAGGCATAATTGAGGTTCTGTGCCGTTGATGTGCCGAATTATCCCATTCTTTAGCTCTTGAATTGTTGTTGGCTTATCAACATACACCTTTTCTTTGAAATATCCCCAAAGAAAGAAGTCCAACGGCGTCAAATCACATGATCTTGGCGGTCAATTGACATTGCCACCACGTGAGATAACATTACCATTGAATATGTCGCGCAAAAGAGCCATTGTTTCGTTAGCTGTGTGGCAAGTGGCACCGTCCTGTTGAAACCACATATCGTTCAAATCCATACCTTCCAATTCGGGCCATAGAAATTTCGTTATCATTTTGGAAAAAAAGGACCGATGATGCCGCCAGCCCATAAACCGCACCAAACAGTCACTCTTTGTGGATGCATTGGTTTTTCGACAGTCAGTCTTGGATTATCATTCGCTCAAATGCGGCAATATAAAATTAATCCTGTCCCAATTTATTCGACGTTCGTCTGCGTAGGAAATAAAAATAAAGACCCCGTTAGCCGGGAGTAACAGTATCTTGTCAAATCAGCTGCTTAGTTTTGTTGTATGTAAAGCAATTATAACGATAATACTTAGCAGTAATGTGAAATAAATAGGTGGCAGCACTACGCCAGATGACGATTTTTTGCTCTTTCATTGTTTGTCTAGGTTTATGTCAAAGTTTATTATTTAAAATAAATAAGATATTGATCATATTTAAATTAAAATTGGCTAAAAATGTATTTATTTTATCACGTGCAGCGGCACGCTTTGATTTTTGATGAAAGAAGTTTTTGACGTAAACGGTGATATAATTTATTTTTGTTGTATTTGTTCCCGTAACAATGCCACCTGCTTATTCGACCATGCTAAGCAGTAACAACTACGTCCCAATCTGTTAGAAATAGATTTGGTATTTCTGACGACGGCTATTCGTAGCGATTAACTCGTCGTTCGTCCCAGTTGTGTTTCTTGCATGTTGCTTAATGTTGATATACCCAGCAGTTCGGAATATAGAAAAAACTTTGTTTTTACGGTCTTAATTGCATAGTGTTATTTCAAATAATCTCATACGAGGTTATTTTTTCCAACTGAATCTACTTTTTTTTTCAGTTAAACCCCTTTGATTACTTTGACCCTGCTAATATTATTTTAAGGGTTTTCTTTTTCTTAAAACTGCAGGGTATACATATGAAAATGTTTGTATCTGTGACAGGCGCGGATTCAGGGGAGGGGAAATAAGGAAATTTCCCCCCCGTAAATTATAAAAATATGTTTTGTTTATTTCGATAATACAAGAATTCCCAATAATATTATTTTTTTTTACTGTACAAAATTTTTTGAAATACCAGCAAGGTTTTTTTTATTGAATCTCTAACCAAATTTTCAATAAGTATCGAAATCTTAATACTAATAGTTATTTATTAGATAAACATTTTTTTCATTTTTCGAATTTATTCTATGAGTTAAATTTCAGTTATGTATTTTGTTAAGCTTTTTTGTAATAGTTCTATTCCTTTAATTTTGCAGAAATGACTTTATACACTACCAGACTATTATATTGTATTTTCTTTTTACATTTTACCTTAGGCTTCCTTTGGAAAGCAATGAATAAATTCGAAAAATGAAAAAAAAATGTTTATAACAATATAAAGTAACCTTCACAAGGAAATAATTCCCAATTTCTAATTGTTAAAATAGTTGAGTTAAATACATTCAATTTATAAAGTAACACTATCTAGTGAGACACAAAGAATGCTGACGAAGGCCGTAGCGGGCCAGAAAATGCATTACATTCTGCTGGTGTCTAATAATTGTAAATTTTTCTGAACATTCAATATACCTCATTGCTTTCCAAAGGAAGGCTTAGGTAAAATGTAAAAAGAAAATACAATATAATAGTCTGGTAGTGTATAAAGTCATTTCTGAAAAATTAAAGGAATAGAACTATTACAAAAAAGCTTTACAAAATACATAACTGAAATTTAACTAATAGAATAAATTCGAAAAATGAAAAAAAAAAATGTTTATAATAATATAAAGTAACCTTCACAAGGAAATAATTCCCAATTTCTATTTATTAGATATTTTCAATGAAACATCTAGTTTACTGTATTCAAATACTTATTATTCTACATTCAATCCCAGCAGATGGCATCTATGTATAACCAAAGGTTGAATTATTAAAAAGCCTTAGTATTTGCAATATTTGTGTTTATATGAATCAAAATTCTATTCGATTATTTTTGACGAAAGCACGGATTTGTCGGGGAAAAGCCAGATTTCCTTATCTTTAAAATATTTCAACATACAACAAAAATTTGAAGAGGCTTCAAAGGATATGGATGACGTTGATGTGTCAAGTGATGCGAAGGCACTATCATCAATAGTTCTTAAAGCTTTGACAAATTTTGGTCTTAACCTAAAAAATTGTGTAGGAGTTGGAACAAATGGGTGTCCAATGCTGTCAGCAATGAAGTTATTAAAAAAGTCTAATTCCTAAAAGAAAGATGAATATAAGTGAACTCTAAAATCACTTATTCGCAGCTTAAAAATGTTGTAATTTTTTGATAAAAGTCGTGAACCCTTTGTGACGCACACCTTACAACGCATGCCACAGTTTTTCAGTACTATATAATAAACCCAATTTTATTTATTTTAACAAAACAAATTACATATATAAACTAATTTTGTGATCATTAATGAATGTACGAATGAATATCAATCTTTTTTTTAATGAAATTTATATTGTGATGAGTCTGCTGTAAGTGCTATTTTAAGCTCAAAAAGCACCTAAAATAATAATTAATTCGTGTATAACATTAAGAGATCAGGGGTGGGGTGGTATTTGGTAAAAGTTATTGTATTAATGATCGTCGAAATACATATTTATTAATATAAAAATTAAATTATACATCTAGTCCTATATTCCATTAAAAAAAATTAATTTGGAAAATTTTTGGTTTGTGGACTGGTTTTGAGATTAGCCCATATACCATTTATTTTAAAACCACAACTAGCTGATGAGCTGATTATGTTTGATAAACGAGATTAACACATTTTAACTTGAGCCTGAACTGTTGCATTTGCAACAAACATGGAAAATATCTGAAAATCCATCAGATAACGTTGTAGTTGCTTTAATTAACT
This sequence comes from Pollenia angustigena, assembly GCA_930367215.1. Classification (NCBI taxonomy): domain Eukaryota; kingdom Metazoa; phylum Arthropoda; class Insecta; order Diptera; family Polleniidae; genus Pollenia; species Pollenia angustigena. Next base: position 185,168,852 of record OV884058.1, on the reverse strand, counting down.
GTGATGAATATATCTACCCAAATCTAATAAAAATATTTCAAATTTTCATATCAATGCTCGTCAGTAATGCTACGAGCGAGAGGTCATTTCCTACCCTTCGTCGAATAAAAACATGGCTCAGATCAACAATGACCGAAGATAGACTGTACTATCTCAATTTGCCTCACAAGGAAATCACAATTTGCTTATTTAAAAAGACTTATTTATTTTAATTTATATTGAACGGATCTTATATTTTATTTACCCCTATTGTTTTGTTTTTATTATATACAGTCATGTCACAGAGTACAATTCCGTTCAGAAACGGAATTCATTCCGTATTTTGGTGCTTCAGAAAATGACGAAAAAATGTTTCGGAATGAAACCATTTTTGTTTTCATAACCGGTATAGGAGTTGTCTGTATCTGAAAGGCCATAAAACTATCAAAATACACTTTCCATCAACAAACAAATATGTTTTCTCCAATTCCGAAAGGAATCATTCCGAACGGAATTGTACTCTGTGACATGGCCCATAATATACACATATTGTTTTTAATAAACTTTTAAAAACAAATTTTTTACTTTTTTGTATTATACAAAATTTCCCCCCCCCCCCCTTAAAGCTCGAGCTGGATCCGCGCCTGATCTGTGAATAGTGTTGCACATATAATATCCGTTAGAATATAAAAAAAAATTGCTCTGAACAAGAAAGAACCAAACTCTAATAAAGGAAATCATACATTTTTATATACACACATAAACATTTTTTATACAAACGAATAAAAATTGCTTCATAAACACACAAACATTATTCAACATTCGCAAATTCATTCGATTGGGGAAAATTTATAAATGAGTGGGAAAACACAACAAAAACTCAAATGTATTTAGCAGTTTGAAATTTAAGCAGTCAGCAATAGAATTAATAAACAAAAAAGTAGATTTAAAAAAGACGAATTGGCTCCAAACTGCTGGGTTCGATTACCAAATTGGTGATAGCAAAACTGCCGCAGCGATAGCAAATATATAATCGATTTTAAAAATGATAAATTAAAAAAATAAATTAACATATCTGTTTTATTCAATTCTGCCTAACGTTAGTGCTTTAATATCGTTCTAGCTCATGTTCAACCTATACTTTAAATTTTGTTCACTGGTAAAAATTAAATAATTTTTTTTAATTCAAATCTATTTTTCTTTTTTTGCTGTGTATGCGATGGTCTAATCCTTATTCGGCTTCCTTGGGGATTCTATCCGACAGCACTTCTTGTTGTATCGTTCGTAGGGCTTCGTAAGACATAAATTATTTTCTTATTGGAGTTTTCTTTGTTGCTCTCAAAATTCGGATTTTACGCTGTTGAAACTCTGGGTGCAATGCAAATCTGAAACGTTAATATTTTTCTGGTCAAAACTTTCAGAAAAAATAGGCTTAAAAATAAAAAAGAATTTAACTGTCACCCACAGTATATGTATATTGACAGTTTAGCGCCAATGTGAACAAAAAGTCGTTAAAAGGTCAACTTCCTATAGGTTTAGTATGGGGGAAAGTAATAAAAGCCATTAAAGGTCATCGTTGAATTTTTAAGTCGTTAAAAATTTTTTTAAGTCGTTAAAATGTCAATTAAAAGGTCATAAATTAAAAAAAAAGCAATAAAAAAGTCGTTAATTTTTAAAAAAGCAATAAAAATGTCATAAATTTTTTAAAAAAGCCATAAAAATGTCATAAAATTTTAAAAAAGCCAAAATTAGGGGGGAAATTCCTGAACACGTGTTAAAGTAAGTGAAATTTTTAAAAAATTTCAAAACAAAGTAATAAAAAAGTCGTTAAATTTTATAGGAAAGCAATTAAGCTGAGATTTAGAAAAATGTTGGGGGAGCAATGCACAAGTGTTGGGTGCATTGTTGAAGCCTTTCATTTGTTGTGATCGACAGACGGTCTTACTGTGTAGATGAACTTGAGAAAGATGTGATTTAGTTTTTGTGGATATGTATGCATGTAGATCAATAGGCAGAGAGACATACTGTGTACAAGTACACAGATGCACTTGATTTTGAAAAAAAATTTTGTGGACAATTTTTTCAAAGCGATGATATTAAAATTAATAATTTATGGGGTGTGAGATGATAAGGGTATTGTATTGGAGTGTGTTTTGAACATGGACAGATACACAGATAGATCTTGTAGAAGAAAATTGAAAAAATATTTTTTTTATATTTTTGTGTGTGTTTATGGATTGTTTGGGAGAAAAAACACACATTTCTGATAAGCCCTTTTTTGTAAGCCCTTTTTTTTTGACGGACAGACAGACCTTGAGGAAGAAATTGGAAAAATATTTTTTTCTTTATTTTTAACTTAAGCAATTTTAAAAAGGCTGTATTTTCTTTTTTGTGGACAATTTTTTCAAAGCGATGATATTAAAATTAATAATTTATGGGGTGTGAGATGATTAGGGTATTGTATTGGAGTGTGTCTTGAACATGGATAGAATCATGGACATGGAAAATTCATGAGCAAGTGTAAAAGTAGGTCAAATTTTTAAAAAATTTCAAAGTAATGAAAAAGTCGTTAAATTTTATAGGATAGCAATAAAGCTGAGAGTTTGGTAGAAAGAGCAATGAACTATTATTTTGCTGAAAGACAACAGACCTTGAGGAAGAAATTCTAAATGTGGGTCAAGTTCCTGTGAGAGGAAAAAATGTAGGTCATGTTAAATAATAGAAATACAAAGAATTTATGTCAATAATGCTATCAGAATGTTGTTGTTTTGTTTGTTTGGGTGATTGACTGACGATCGACGAGAAAATTATTGGATGGACAGACAGACAGACAGACAGACAGACAGACAGACAGACAGATAGACAGATAGACAGATACACAGACGAACAGACCTTGAGGAACAAATTGGAAAAATATTTTTTTTATTTTTTTGTGTGTTTATGGGTAGCCAGATGGTGAAATGTTGTTGTTGTTGTTTTTGCTCGTTTGGGTGATCGACTGTATAGATATTTAAAGTGTATATAAGGTTTTTAATATATTCTTTTCAATTAGTTTCTTAAGTAAACTTGCTAAAGAAAGTTAGTGTTTTTAAAAATAAAAAAATAAAATAAATAAAAATTTAAAAATAATAATGGCTAGTGAAATCATGTGTGAAATATGCCAAAATATATATAAAAATAAAAACATTTTAAAAAAACATGCAACAATTCATATACCATGTGATATATGTAATCATATATCCATGACATATATGGAAAAAAAGAAACATGTTGAAATTCATAAAGATTTTCTTCGTCAACAACAACAACAACAACAACAACAACAACAACAACAACAACAACTGCAACAACAACAACAGCAACAACAGCAGCAGCATCAACAACCGCAACAACAACAACAACAACAACAACAACCGCAACAACAGCAGCAGCATCAACAACCGCAACAACAACAACAACACCAACAACAAGTAGAAGAAATTAACGAATATCCTTCAACATCGGCTGCATCTAGGAAACGTATATCGATGTTGCAATCAAATATACCATGTAAACAACAACAGCCTGAGTTATATGCAGAAACTTTTATTATGTGTGAGGATTGTAATGCTAAAATTCAACCTCAGCAATGGTTTATTCATTGCTCGCAACCCGAACACCAGAAAAATGTACAGGAAAAAATTGGAAACCGGATTCAACTAATAAAAAATTCATTCAAATCTCGACTTTTAACATATCGTTTTCCAAAAGGAGATTTGAATTTGAATGTGAATGAATATTTGAAAGAAGGACAAATATACGTTCAGAAATTATTAAATAATTGTCTGTCTGAGCACATAATAGTGAAATTCAATTTGGAACTTACTGCTCGATACAAGTTACCAGCCTATCCTGATAAGCCAGAAACAAATATGTATCATTGTACGGAAATGATGCGTATATCGAGAGCGGATGACATAGACTTAGCTTTGACAACACAAATTGAAAAAATTAAAGCTAAAATGTCAGAGTTTCAAGAAAGAGATTCTGGTTGGACGCTTATCCAAATAAAATGTCTGGAAATTAATATTAACAAGGCATCACCATTATCAGGATCGCAATACATACCAACTCCTAAAGAGCTAATACGAAAACGTGCTTGTATAAACGTCCAAAATAATGACGTTTTCTGTTTTAAATGGAGTATTATAGCAGCATTTTATAATGGGGATGACAGTCATGTACACAGACAGACAATTTATAAAATAAGTGATATTTCTGAACAAATTATTTCACTTGATTCCGGTAGAATACTTAACTTCACTTCAATGCAATTTCCAACTGATGTGAAGGATATTAAGCATTTTGAAAAGAACAATAAGGAAATAAGTATAAATGTGTTCGGGTTCGACCGAAAATTGAAAACTATTGTTGGTCCGTACTACATCACAAAAAGTGAAAAGGCAGTTCACATTAATTTGCTACTGTTGGAAAGTGCATGCGGGAGTAAAATGCACTACATTCTAATAAAGAATATTTCTAGGTAATTAGTAATTAGTATAAAATGAACATAAAACTTTATAAAGAAAAAAAATCTATTCTATCAAATTAATTAATTTTTATTTATTTTTAGACTACTTTCAAATCAACTATCAGCACATGATGGTAGTATAATATTTTGTAATAGTTGTCTCTACCATACAACTATACCGGAGAGAATGGTAATCCATAAGGAGAGAGAGTGTGGAGAATGTATTCCCAAGATGCCAGAGGGGGAAAAATCTATAGTTAAATATCAGCATTATGAAAGGCAGATGGAAGTTCCATTCTTAGTATATGCAGATTTCGAATGTGTTCTTGAGGAAGTAGATGTAAGTAGTATTAATGAAAATAGTAGATTTATAAAAAAACATATACCATGTGCATATGGTTTTAATATTAAGTGTAATTTTAATGAAAATTTAGATAAGTTTAAAATGTTTAGTAGTAGTGATAGTAGCAGTGTGAATGTAGGACAACATTTTGTTGATAATTTAATAAATGAATGTAGACAAATTTATAAGACTTATTATGAGAAAATTGTCCCAATGCATCCATTAACCCCCTTAGAAGAAGAACAATTTTTAAAATCTATCAACTGTCATATTTGCGGTTTAGCACTAGGCGATGAACTAGCTGTGAGAGATCACTGTCACTTATCGGGAAAATATAGAGGGGCTGCACACAATTCGTGTAATTTAAATTTTAAAATTCCAAATTTTATTCCTATATTTTTCCACAATTTTTCGAAATATGATTGTCACTTATTTATTAAAGAATTACTTAGTATTAAAGGCGAGACTAATGTAATTCCCATAAATAAAGAATTATACATTTCTTTATCGCATACTGTTCGGGTATATACCGATGAAGAAATTGATGATTATATAAATGAGTTGTACATAAGAAAAGTGAAGCAAAATATTCCTCAGCATATAATTTCAAAACAACTTGCAAAGGTGCGAGACTATAAAACTGGAAAAAAAATTGAGCTTAGGTTTTTAGACTCTTTAAGATTTATGGCATCTGGCTTGGAATCATTAGCTAGTAACCTCAATGACCAAGATTTAAATGCTATTAGAAAATATTTTCCAGATGCTGAGAAATTTTCTCTTATGAAGCGAAAGGGTGTTTTTCCTTATGAATATTTAAATTCATTTGAAAAATTAAATGAAAAGCAACTTCCACCAATTGAAGCATTTTACAGTAGACTGAATGATAAAAAATGCTCAGAAGAAGACTATTTACTAGCACAGAATATATGGACAAAATTTGATTGTGAGACTATTAGAGATTACATGGAACTATACTTAAAAACTGACGTATTATTACTTACAGATGTATTTGAAAACTTCAGAAGACTCTGTAAGAAGATTTATAACCTAGATCCTCCACATTATTATACCATCCCAGGCCTTTCTTGGGATGCAATGTTAAAATATACAAGAATTGAGCTAGAGTTATTAACAGATCTAGAAATGTATAATTTTATTAAACGAGGAATTCGTGGTGGTCTTTCACAATGTAGTAAGAGGTATAGTAAGGCTAATCATAAATATCTTAACGATTATGATCCTACGAAGCCTTCCGAATACATTTTATATTTAGACGCAAATAATCTTTATGGTTGGGCAATGTCAGAATCACTACCATATGGAGGCTTCAGTTGGACAAATGACTTCATTCACCCCAAAAATATTCCACATAACTCAGATGTTGGTTATATTTATGAAGTCGATTTATCATACCCGTTCAACTGTCATGATTACCATAATGACCTACCATTCTGTGTGGAAAATAAAATAATAGGTGGCACTAAATATGAAAAATTAATTGCTGACCTATCTGACAAAAATAAATATGTCATACATTATAAAACATTAGAGCAATGTTTAAATAATGGATTGGTTTTGGAAAAAGTTCACCGAATTTTAAAATTTAATCAAAAACCATGGTTAAAAACATACATAGATTTAAATACTTCATATAGAACAGAAGCTAATAACCAATTTGAAAAAGACTTCTATAAATTGCTCAATAATGCTGTGTATGGTAAAACCATGGAAAACGTCGATAAGAGAAAAGACGTTCGGTTGGTTAGTGAATGGGGTCGTACCAACCGTAACCGATTAGGTGTAGGTGAACTTATAGCAAAACCAAATTTTCATAGTATTTCACAGTTTACCGATAAATTATGGGCTGTACAAATGAATAAAACTTTGACATATTATAATAAACCAATTTATTTAGGCTTTTGTGTACTTGATCTTTCAAAATGGAAAATGTATGATTTCCATTATGAGTACATGAAACCTAAATTCGGAGATAATATAAATCTTAATTACATGGACACTGACTCTTTTATTTATTCAATTAAAACTGACGATTTCTATGACGATATAAGAGGAGATTTGAAAACACTCTTTGACACATCTGCATATTCAAAAAACAATCCATTTAACTTTCCGCAATTAAATAAAAAAGTTATTGGAATGATGAAAGATGAAACTGAGGGTAAATTCATCACTGAATATGTAGGCTTAGGACCCAAAGTTTATTCCTTCACAGTTGAAGATGATAGAGATGTTAAGAAAGCTAAGGGGGTTAAAAAGTGCGTGGTAGAAAATTATAGTATTAATGATTATAAAAATGTCTTATTTAATAAGGAAACAGTAGCAGCATGTATGTATACATTCACATCTAAGCTACACACAATATTAACAAATGAAGTGAATAAGATAGCTTTAAATTTTATTGATAGTAAGCGGAAGATAAAAAATGATGAAATTAATACTTATGCATGGCACCATTATCAGTTAGATACTGATAATGGTGATTTAGAATTAAGTAGATTAATTAGTGATATTGAGTCCCTAAATAATTAGTATTAATAGAATAAGGTAGAATAAGAATAATTTTAATTAATTATAATTATCTTGTAATAATAATAAAATTATGTAAATATAATAATATACATATGTAATATATATGTAAACATATTCATACATACCATACCATACATTCATACTATATGAAATAAAGAACCAAAAATTTATTAAGAAAAACAAACCAACAGTTTTATTCTTTATTTAATAGAAATTAAATGAAAAAAAAAAGTAAGTATTAGAATGTATATTAGATTATATAATTTTTCGAACAATTCCAGTTAAAGGTGTGTACTCCATCATACGATCATGTAGGATTAAACAATAAGCATTTGTATTTTTTGGTACTGGACTACTTGTCTCGAACTCAATTTTTACATCAATAGGTCCATTTTTAACAATTTCATTTTGATAGCTAACATCAACTACTGCAATTGGAATATTTTTAAATTTCTCACAGGAAAGAAGAGGTTGTGCTTCTCTCATATAGTAATTTTGTTGAAACTTAGCGTACATGTCATATAGAATAGCATATCGATTCTCCTCAAATTTTAAATTTAAATCATCATATGGATAGGATTCTGAATTTAAATGTACTTTAACATTTTTTAAGTCCGAGTGTATATATTTATTATCATTTTCTAATACGAATAAAAGAAATCTTGGCCTTTCTCTATTCATTGATAGTTTAATATTCCAGTTATGATTTCTGCCTTCGGAAAATGTTGGATTAAAATAACAGTCCCAACTGCGAAATGCTATGGGTAATGAAACACCCTCCTTAATAATCTTCATTATTTGTATTTTTCGTGCATCTGATAGGTGAATATGTGGTATTCTCCATGTAATGTTTTTAATCGATAAACTCAATTTTTCATTAGCATCTGTTGAGTAATACGCCTTATCATCATTTGAACTTCGTAAAAGAATAAGTTCATGTTTGCTATTTAAAATTATTTTATTAAAATCCTCAGCAAAACCCAACAGTAGTTTTAGGGGAATATAAAAATTAAATTTTCGCATTGATAGGTCTTCAGAAATATTCCACCCTGCATTTCTCATCATATTACTTTCAAATTCATTTAGTGAGACATAATTCTTAATTGTACTAGATATTCCCAAGTATCGAGTACGATCAATTTCAACACCATTAATCTCATACCGTATTTCATCAAATAAGTATGCAACACAATTATTCCTCAATCTAGTATTTTGTGATGCTTCTTCACCTTTAGAGTTTTGTATGTTTCCTTCTATATATAAGTAGCTTTCAGACGGAAGAACATATAAGTCTTGATTTTGTAGTGTAATTCGAATTTCATCATTGTTTTTAAATGATTGAATATAGGGCACATAGCTATGATAATCTTTTTTTATTATATTTTCATCAGAATATGGTTTTTCAATAACATTGAGTATATCAGACATTTTTCTTTATTTTTAACTTAAGCAATTTTAAAAAGGTTGTATTTTCTTTCGTTAATGATGGTCTTATAGCTTTAATATGATTAGTAGGAATGTCTCTATTAACGTTAATGTGCCTAGTTTTATTGTAAATTATCATTTTTTCCGTGGTCTTAGGTGTAATCTTAGTGTTATTTCTTCACCTCTGAAATTTACTGTACGATTTTCTTGATCAACAATCCAAATCTTGAGATATGTTATTTCTTTGACGTTTACTGGTAAATAAATTAGGTTATTAGCAATAACATCTAATTTATAGCCTGGTGGTACGTCTAATGCGAACTCGTGAAGTATATGCGCTGGAGAGTTATTCATATAAGCTCCAGTTATGATGTTACACTGAATTTGTATAGCATTAACTCTTAATATATTTACAGGTTGATTTGATACATGTTTTCTTCCAGCTTCTAATAATCGCCTACTAAAACCTAATAATTTACCAATAGATCGTTTTCGATCAAAGAAAATTGCATCGTGGGAGGAAGTAATTTCAATTTGTAAAGTATTATTATTAGCTTTAATCAGAATAGATTTATTGAAATTTTCTGCTTTATACTGTCCAACTATATAGTCCACAATATCTTGCAACTCATATGATCCGATAGGAATTTCAATTATTTTATCTCCTATATGAAATAAATTATTATCATAATCTACATTGGGAATAGAGTTATATGAATGAAAATCAACTAAAGAGCATTCATAGTCATCTTTAAGATCTATTGGTGGGAAATAATTTGCTGTTAAAACTGATGAATTGCCACTTAACGCTAATGTAATTGACATTATGAGCGCTAAACTTTAAATGAAATAAAATGCTGGGGTTTTTTTCTTTTATTAAATTTAGGTATTTATTAAAAAAAAAAATCTTATAAATACTTATTCTTATAATATTTCATCTTTATTAATCCATGAATTATGTTGGTTTGGAAACCCTAACCATTTAACATACGCTTTATCACCTTTCTCTTTTAAAATTTTTTCCACTAGATATGTATTGGGATAATGTGTGTGACGTATTTCTTCTTTGTAAAATGCCCCTTTTATAGGATTTCCTTGGTAATCTTCTAGTAAGAATGTGATTGGATAGGTGTTCTGTATAGATTTTATTTTAAATATTTCTGTAGTCCAATTTGGTGTATAACCTTTTTCAAAAATATGTTTGTATTTGCTTATGCGAACATAATCACCGACTTTAAATCGTGATGACTTAAACATTTTTAAACTGCTAAATGCAGTTTTCAGTAGATGTTGTTCATGTTCACGTTTTACATCAATAGGCGCCATTTTGATTTTACTATGAGTTTTTCTGTTATATTGATCAACTAGTTTTTTATAAATATCAATCCAGTGAAATGTTCCATTATAACTAAATTCTCTCCACATCATACCTTTTAGTGTTCGATTAAACCGTTCAACTATTGAAGCTTTCATTACACTATATGTAGAGTAATGATTAATTGAATATTTGCGCATTAGCAAACCAAATTCCTTATTAAAAAATTCTTTACCATCATCTGTTTGTAAATTTTTAGGTACTCGCCCCTTACTTAATATTTTCTGAAAAGCTTTGGATACTTCAGATGCGGTTTTTGCTTTAATTGCTGCAGCCCAAGCGAATTTTGAAAATGTATCAATAATTGTTATCATATATTTATAGCCGTTGTTTATAGTCGAATAGTTGCCCATCTCTACTAAGTCTGCTTGCCAAAGATCATCAATTCCCTTTGTAATTACTTTGCGTCGTAAGAAATTTTTGCGCGCTCTAGAATGTAGTTCATTTATTAACGTTCTTTTTTCCATTATGTTGTTGTTGTTGTTGTTGTTGTTGTTGTGATGAAAGCGTAATCATTACACTATATATGTCAGAAATTATTTTATTTAAATCTTTAATTTCATTTCGAACAATTAAAACTTCTTTGTTTATACCCCTTTTTAAATGTTCTTGCATATGGGTAATTTGTGTATTCACATAATTTTTGTTAACAGCATCTGCCCCATTAATTGGAGGTGACAAATTTAAAATTCTTTTATTCTCTATATCAATATTATTTCCGTTAAGTGTGATACCGAAATTTTTTGAGAGGTTGTTTCTTGTTATATCTCCTATATATTTTTGATTATAGTAATGACCAAATTTGTCAACAGTCATAATTTGTTTTTTTATTTAAAACTTATTCAATTATATTTGCTTCCCTTAGTTCTTCGACTATAGATATTATTTCATTAGAATGATTATTGTTACCAGCATGTTGTGACGCTATTAACAGCCTCAATCGGTCTACAATTTCATTAGGATTATCCCAGTATATATAGTTTGGTTTATTAGGATTAACCTCCATTAAACCCTTACCAACGTGAGTAGTTGTAGTAAACAATTTATTTATTATTTTTTTATATTTATAACCTCTGTTTCCATTAATTTGATTATTAGGATCATAGTTTCTTCGATGTGCGTTTGTATCAAGTAAAATATGTTTATATATTGCTAGCTCTGAAGAATCGAATTGTTTTGGATTTTTATGAAAAAGTAATGAGTATAACCCTGGGGTTAGTGCCCAAGATTTTTGACCTATTATTATTTTATCATCGGTTAGCTTTAAAATAGAATTTCCAAATTTCCAGTCTCCATTTTCCGTCTTATGAGGTCCAAATATAGTGTCAAGCTTTTTATTTCCATTTAGAGTTGATAAATCAAACTCCCAATCGGATGACTGAGAATAAAATTGTTAATTTTTCGATGTATCATTTACTTCATCTTCACTATTACTGTTATAGTCTTCTTCTTCTTCTTCTTCTTTATCTTTTTTTATTCTATTAGGTGCTGAATCAATGTTTTTCTCTTTCATTAAGTTTTTCTTAGGGGTGCTGGTGAATATAGTTTTATTTTCCGTTTTTATTTTAGTATTGTGCTTACATTTATGTTTTTCATCTATGGGTATTGTTAAATTTGACGAATCTGACAATTTGACTAGTTTCTTTAGAGGTTCTGTTAAAGGTTTAAATGTTCTTTCTAAATTATTAAATTTTTCCAATTCTCCAAGTCTTATGCTTTGAAATTTCTTCTTTAAAATTTTTTTGGATTTCACCAACTCTTTTAAAATATTTTCTTCCATCATTATAACTTTGAAAAATAGCTAAACAGCTTCTTAAAACAGCTAAACAGCTTCTTAAACAGCTAAACAGCTTCTTAAAACAGCTAAACAGCTTTTGAAAACAGCTAAACAGCTTCTTAAAACATCTAAACAGCTTCTTAAAACAGCTAAACAGCTTTTGAAAACAGCTAAACAGCTTCTTAAAACAGCTTAACAGCTTTTGAAAACAGCTAAACAGCTTTTGAAAACAGCTAAACAGCTTCTTAAAACAGATAAACAGCTTCGTGGAATAATTTTAACAGTTTCCAAGTGGAAAAAAACGTATTTAATATTAATAGGTATACGTCTGATGTAGTTAATAGTATACATATGACTAAATCTGAATGAATAGATCAAAGCCTTTTCTATAACGTCCTTGCTTCATTTCATCATCTTTGCTTATTACAAGAAATCCATATTTATCCTTCCAACATTCTCCGCAAATGTAACGAAACATATTTAAACTCATGTCACTACCAACATGATCATTGTAGATATGCTTTAAATTTAATTCATCTTGCTTGAATAAAATAATCATATTTGCATTATCACGTACTAAATGTTTTGGAATGTGTGTATAAGTCTGACATAAATAAAAAGAATCAATATCCTTATGTCTACCCATACAGAAATATGATCTTATATTATTTTGCTTTTCACAAGCAACATCGTCAAATATCATAATAGAATTTACTTTAGCTTTTTCGGGTGGTATGACATGTTCATTATCTGAAAATGTATAAAGTCCCATACCCTTTACTGATGAAATTAATCTTGATAGATATTTATATTTTGGTTGATTTAATGATTTTGAGTATATATAAATATTCTTAAATTTTAAACCATTCGGACTTTCAATTAAACTTAGCATTATATTTGTTTTGCCACAGTTTGAGGGACCAACTATTAGTGCTCTAATAGAATTTGGTAAAAGGCAGCTATGTTTAAAACCATTTCTGTTTTCCGTTAAATCCAAGTTTCTCACTGAAATATTCGATTGTTGTTTTACCAAACGCATCTTTATAACTGAAAGCATACGTTTGCTTAATGTTACGTTTTATTTACTTTCGATTTTTTTTTTTTTTAATTTCAGTAAAGCAATTTTTATATATAAATGATTGTGTATAAAAAAAAAGAATTTAGTAGAAAACAATTCGTCCTTGGAAAAGGACTTGTTAATAGCTTAATTAATTCACTACCTCTTGAACTTCATTTGCCGGGTTATCAATTTTGTGGACCAGGAACTAAATTAGAAAAACGATTACAAAGGGATGATAAAGGTATCAATCCTTTGGATGCAGCTTGCAAAATTCATGATATTGCTTATTCCCAGAACACTGATATTCATAAGCGACATCAAGCAGATAAAGAACTAGCAGAAAAAGCTTGGAGTAGAGTTAAAGCTAAAGATAGTACTTTTGGAGAAAAACTCAACGCATACCTTGTCACTAACGCAATGAAGTCAAAAGTTAAATTAGGCTTGGGAGTTAAAACTGGTAACCAAAAGAAAAAGTGTAGACGAAATATTTTTAAGAATGCCGTTAAATCAGCAACCGATATTTTAAAAAAGGAAAAACCAAATGACATCAAAACCGCTATTAAAACTGCACGAAAAGCTATACGACATTCATTTCTTGGAAAAAATTCTATAGTAAAAATTCCTAGAATTATCAACATACCTAAACTTGGTGGTTTTCTACCACTTGTTCCTATTCTAACAGCACTTGGAGCGTTGGGAGCAATAGCTTCTGGTGGGTCAGCAATCGCTAAAACTATTACTTTAGCTAAAAATGGTAGACAACAGCTCGAAGAAAGTAAGCGTCATAACAAAACATTAGAGTCAATAGTTATGGGTAAAGGTCTATATCTTAAACCTTATAAAAAAGGCTATGGAATATTTTATACCTCATCAAAAAACTATTGAAACAGCTACCTAATAGACCACTAACAGATGTGGACTTGAAAACATTTGGGAAGAAGTATATTCCTTATTTTAGAGGAGTTTATATGAGGGATAAACTTCCTAAAACTCCACACCGAATAGAGAATGGAATTATAAACTTGGACTCAAATAGAGGATATGGAACACATTGGGTAGCATTTTATAAAAATAATGATAATGTAGAATACTTTGATAGTTTTGGTAATCTCCAACCACCTATGGAAGTTTTAAAATACTTGGGTAAAAACATTAAATATAACTATTTAAGATATCAAAAATTTAATACATTTATTTGTGGTCATTTATGTTTAAAATTTTTAATAAATTTCAAAATAAAGAATTAATAAAAAACTCAAATATTTGTTTGTTTTAATATATTTTTATTATTTTTTTTGTTTGTTTTTTTTTATTTATTATCCATTCTTAATAATAGTCTATAGATTTTAACATCTGTTTTAATTTTATTTTGCATTTTTTTTCCAAACTCATAACAAAGTCTTGTTAAATCTAGTTCTATATCTCTTTCATTTATAGTATTAATTTCAAAAAAATGTGCACTAGTTTTATTTAACATAGAACAAGTTGGAATGTAATGTTCATAATAAAAGTATAGAATCTGCTTTTGAAGAATTGTATTCCAGCTTAAGAATGTTGTTAGGAATATTCCAATTTGAGTTAAGGATTTCCACGTCTCTGGATCAATTTTGATTTTATAATTTTCTTGTTGAAGGATCAGATAACATATTCCATTTTTGTAGTGGAAATCATACTGAATTTCTCTCTTATTATTGGTCTGAATAAGATTCATACAATCTAAAAATTCACACTGATTAAGTATTGCCTGAATGTATTCCTTATAGCTCATAAGGTACATCCACTCATCTCGATCAAATCCAATGAAATTTTTTCCTTTGTAATGTAGCCAAACCATTGGCTTAAAACCAAGGGCTGTGGAAAATCCGCAGGATATCTTTAATTTTAAATTTATAAAATATTCCAACTCAAATACACAGTCGTTTATTTTCGGGTTTCTCTTGAGATGAAACATTCTCGATGAATTTTAAATGTATACTAATAATATTTTTACTTTGAAAATCTCTATTTAAAGAAAAAAAAAATGCGCTTTTATATTTTTTTTTTAACTATTTGTATGTATATGTATTAACTGTAATTAAATAAGGTACATTTATTATTAAATTCTAATAAAAAAAAAAAGTTTAATCAAATTCATTATTTTGTTTTTCTTGCACATAAATTTAGACATTTAAGATGTTTTAATATTTTTTTATAGTTTTCGATAATTCTCATAACCTCCTTCTTTCTCTTAAAGAAAAAGTAACATCCACACAAACCCACGACATCTCCACTTGTACTTTCGTGAGAGCAAGGTATACTATATACATTAAAATCTGTATATTCTCTTTTGAATGCACATAATAATTCCAAATGTTCTTCAAAGATAACACTTCCGAATTCTTGTAGAAAAGCTTCAATAACCTCCATCTTTCCACATTAAGATTTCATTTACAACTTATAGAAATATTAATTATTCTATATTATATATACTTATACATATCTGTTTACTAATAAAATAAGAAAAAAACACAAGAATTTATAATAATTTATTGTTTACTAATTTTTTTATTGAAAAATTATTTTATTTAAAAGTATTAAAATGAGTATAAGGGTAATATCCTTTCGTAGGAGCAGCCATCTTAATTTCCAGCTTATAATTAATGGTATCCTTTTCGTCATCTAAAGGAATCTTTGAAATGATATATGAGCCAGTTGATAGGTACCCAACATCGTTTTCAGTCAAGGCATTAAACCTTTTAGGAAGATAAAGCATAGCTCCATCCAATTCCAAGACTATAACATCTCCATATTTTGTAGTTACCCGTTCAGCTCCTGTAATAGGATAGTCCTTTCCATCTACCATATTTTTAACACTTAAAATATGTTTCATATTTAACTTATTAAATGAAGCAATTAATTCCGCGTTAATATTCATCGTTTGATAATTTATAATGAAATGTAATAAAAAATTCAATAAATTCACAATTTATAGAAAAAAATTTTTGGCTACACATAGTTTAAACATATGTTATTTGCTATAATTCATTAAAGTTATCGATAATGTTTTTTTTAATTTTTTTTACCCACCACACCCATTGTAAACAAAATAAAATTTTTACCCACCACACCCATTGCAAACAAAATAAAATTGTTTAGTTAAATTTAAATAGTTTATTATATGTAGATAAATATATGTTTTTATAAAATAATTTTGTATATTTTCATTAAACTAATATTAGGAAAAATCCATGTAAACTGTTCATCTTATCAATTTTCATCACCTAATTCAAAACAAACAAAATTATATCTATATCATTTTAATAACTTAATAAATTCACAATTTAATTAGTTATTTTTCATTTTTTCTGTCAATCCAACAATTTTAGAAATAAAAAAAACTAAAAAAAGTCTTATCAATAATATATTCCAATTTCTTTTACAAGGTCTTTTCGTCTGTGTATCTGTCTATCTGTCTGTCTGTCTGTCTGTCTGTCTGTCTGTCTGTCTGTCTGTCCATCCAATAATTTTCTCGTCGATCGTCAGTCAATCACCCAAACAAACAAAACAACAACATTCTGATAGCATTATTGACATAAATTCTTTGTATTTCTATTATTTAACATGACCTACATTTTTTCCTCTCACAGGAACTTGACCCACATTTAGAATTTCTTCCTCAAGGTCTGTTGTCTTTCAGCAAAATAATAGTTCATTGCTCTTTCTACCAAACTCTCAGCTTTATTGCTATCCTATAAAATTTAACGACTTTTTCATTACTTTGAAATTTTTTAAAAATTTGACCTACTTTTACACTTGCTCATGAATTTTCCATGTCCATGATTCTATCCATGTTCAAGACACACTCCAATACAATACCCTAATCATCTCACACCCCATAAATTATTAATTTTAATATCATCGCTTTGAAAAAATTGTCCACAAAAAAGAAAATACAGCCTTTTTAAAATTGCTTAAGTTAAAAATAAAGAAAAAAATATTTTTCCAATTTCTTCCTCAAGGTCTGTCTGTCCGTCAAAAAAAAAGGGCTTACAAAAAAGGGCTTATCAGAAATGTGTGTTTTTTCTCCCAAACAATCCATAAACACACACAAAAATATAAAAAAAATATTTTTTCAATTTTCTTCTACAAGATCTATCTGTGTATCTGTCCATGTTCAAAACACACTCCAATACAATACCCTTATCATCTCACACCCCATAAATTATTAATTTTAATATCATCGCTTTGAAAAAATTGTCCACAAAATTTTTTTTCAAAATCAAGTGCATATGTGTACTTGTACACAGTATGTCTCTCTGCCTATTGATCTACATGCATACATATCCACAAAAACTAAATCACATCTTTCTCAAGTTCATCTACACAGTAAGACCGTCTGTCGATCACAACAAATGAAAGGCTTCAACAATGCACCCAACACTTGTGCATTGCTCCCCCAACATTTTTCTAAATCTCAGCTTAATTGCTTTCCTATAAAATTTAACGACTTTTTTATTACTTTGTTTTGAAATTTTTTAAAAATTTCACTTACTTTAACACGTGTTCAGGAATTTCCCCCCTAATTTTGGCTTTTTTAAAATTTTATGACATTTTTATGGCTTTTTTAAAAAATTTATGACATTTTTATTGCTTTTTTAAAAATTAACGACTTTTTTATTGCTTTTTTTTTAATTTATGACCTTTTAATTGACATTTTAACGACTTAAAAAAATTTTTAACGACTTAAAAATTCAACGATGACCTTTAATGGCTTTTATTACTTTCCCCCATACTAAACCTATAGGAAGTTGACCTTTTAACGACTTTTTGTTCACATTGGCGCTAAACTGTCAATATACATATACTACCCACTGTACGCATGAATATAAATAAATGCAAATTTTACTAAAAAATATTATTCCTTTTTAATACCGGAAAACCCTTTATTTGCAAATGGGATGATGATTGTATAATTTTTTAAAAACTAAAGTAAATATGTACACAAAAAACCATTTAAATTTAGATAAATACCATAATAAAAAAAGTATTTTTCAAAATTTAATTTAATACTCAAAAACCTGAAGTTACTTATGTGTATGCATACAAAAGGAAGTTAGAACTTTTTAAACATTATTTTAATCTGGGTCATTTCGGTCAAATGGAAGTCGATATCCAGTTTTCTCACTAAGTTGTGAATCAACTCAAAAGTTGTGCACCGATTTCAATGAAACAGCCCTCATTTCACTTGAAATTATGTTAAGCTAAATGTTTTTAGATCAAAACTGTGATTTGTGTCGCGTCTTTATTTTTTATGAATTTTTAAAGAACAAAAAATTGGTTTATTTTTAAAATGTTCCTATTTTTTCTTCAAAAATTTAACGATATCGCTGAAACTACAGGGCATACATATTTAAAAACAATGTTAGCACGGCTTAAAGATAATATTGTTGCCGAGTTTCGAATTTTTTTTTTTTAAATGAATATGGTACAACGTTTTCAAGTAATTCCAATATACATACTTATGTACTAATTTTGGGCATAACGGTATATCTCGCAAACTAGAGCTGATAGAGAAAAATGGAGATTAGATTTGAAATCAGCAAGTATGGGCACCAATACATTGAAAGCTTTGCATGTGTGGCATTGTATTGGTTTGTTTACGTTCGCATTTGTTGGTTTTATGCTCTTTTGCTCATTGTTTTTTGTGTATGTATACACATCGTTCGCTCTTTTTGCATTTTCATTTTGAATTTGCCCATAGCTGGAAATCAGCGACCTCATATTATTAAACATTTGCAAATTTCAAATTTAAGAACGCACAAAAAAAGTTTAAATTTGTTCCCTTGTGTTATATTTCTAGTAAAGACATGCGGACCTCAAAGTATCTTCAATATATATCTATCTATCTTTTCTTCTTTATAAATAAAAATTTAAATGTTTGTATGTTTGTTTGTTTGTTTGAACCGATTTTCCTGAAATTTTTAAAGTAACATGTGAGCTCTTAAAAATAAAAAAGGCTACTTTTTTTCGATAGGGGCAGGGGAATTAGTACCCCCCATATGATGCAAATATTATGCATCGCATATCTTAAGAGCCGCTGCACTCATTTTGTTGAACGTTTGGTAGTAGGATCTTCTGAATCCCAACATTGAAATAAAATAGCAGCGGGGGAAGTGGTACCCACCATAGGACGCCAATTTTTAATATCGCATATATAAAAAACTGTTATAGTAAGAATGTTCAAACTTGGTGAAAGTCACTCTTATGGTATACTTCACTTTGGAAAATAAAAATAAAGCGGGTAGGCGCAGGGGGGAAATACCTCCTATAGGATGCATATGTTAGATATACCTCAAATGAAGAACTATTTAAGGAAGACTCTTTAAACCTGGTTAAATCTACTATTATGGCAAACTTAAAATTTCAATAGAAATGGGCGGGGTAGACAGAGGAGGAGCAGTGCCCTTCATAAATAAAAAAAATTAATAAGAACCGCTGCACGCATTTTGTTGAACTTTTCGTAGTAGGAACTTCTGAGCCCCAAAATTACAATAAAATGGCAGCAAGGAAATTTTACCCGCCATAGGACGCCAATGTTTAATATCGCATATCTTAAGAACTGTTATAGTAAGAATGTCCAGACTTTGTAGAAGTCATTCCTATGGTATACTACACTTTTGAAAATAAAAATAAAGCAGGTAGGCGCAGGGGGAAAATACCTCCCATAGGATGCATATTAGACTGGTCGCAATTTTTTTTAATTTAATTGTTTGCGCTGCTTAAAATATGAGGTTTGGTGTAAGAAATCATGATCTAATTTTTCAGGTCAATCCAACGGTGCCTAGCCGTGCCGGGTGGGGCCCAAAGTTCCCCATATTAAAAAAAACATATTTTCTATCAGATCTTTATAGTTATACTAGTTGAAAAGCCGAAAATCAAAAATATGGCTTCGTTACGATCTTCCGCAGAGAAAGTACTTCAAGTGTGCCAAATTTCAGCTTCCTATGTCATCAGATGGCTTCAGAAAGTTGCGGAAAGAATAGGACATACATGCAAACATCCTGACATACTAAAAAATTATATATTGTATAGATAGATTAAAGTATTTGCTGTTTAATATTTTAGTATGATACGAACGAAAGATTTTTAACCTAATTTGGGGTCGCTGAATCCAGTGGTGCTAGCCGTTTTCTTAGGTTAGCTTTGGTTTTCGAGATATACCGTTATTTCGAAAATTAAGGATGTTGCACAACATATGTTCGCGCAACTCAAACACGCTTTAGCTTATTAAAAAACTAAAAAAACCCGAAATTCCGCAATAAAATTTACTTTAAGAAAGGTAAAACGCTTTTCTTATATGCGCAGTAGGGTGGGTCGAAAAAAAAAGTTGTGCCAGTCACCCCCTAGAATGAAAGATATGTCAATGAAGTTTCTAAAACAGGAAAAAATTTTTTTTTGCCACGCCCCAAAATACAGCACTTTTGGTTTTTTATATGTAGCGCTGCCATTTAAAGTCCGATCTCATCATATCGCATATCGTTGTTCATGGCTTGAAAGTTGCTTCATTTTTGTCTTTGGTGACTTTTCAATCCGACCTTAAATTCTGGACACCACTTATGCCACCTCGGATCCTTCCCCCAAATGTCCAATTTTTTTGACGGTCCAAGAAAGTCCTTATAAAATTACGTATGTATCGATTTTAATATGCTCACTTTTATGACACACCTCCAAATTAAGGCCCTTTTTTCTTTTTCACACACATACTACATTAAACCAAGTAGAAGCCAATACAAACCAAAAAAATGTTCATCAGTCACGCCCTAGAATAAAAGGTATATTTATTAAGTTTTAAGAACTTTAAAAAAATTGTTTTTGCCATGCCCTAAATTACTGCCCTTTTTGTTTTATATATACAGCATCGTCAATTAAAGTCCAATCTCATCGTATCGTATATCATTGTTAATGGCTAGAATGTGCCTTTATTTTCGTATTTAATGCTTTTTTAAACTAACTTAAAATTCTAGATGGCAATTATGATATCTCGGATCCTTCCCTCTGATGTCTAATTTTTTCACGTGCTAAGAAAGTCCCTCTAAAACTTTGAGTCACCTTGAGTCTAGCTAAGATTTATATACACCGACTGCCCAATTTATAATTTTTCGCATACATGTTTTGAGGCATTCATTTTTGTGCATTTAAATTATTATTTTTTTTTTTTTCATTTTTAGAATTCTGCAGTTTCTTTATATTTTTTAGTTCTTGTTTTAACTCTGTATTATGGTCTCATATATGACATTATGTTTGCTTTTACAAATGTCTTAATTTAAATTTTTAATTTGAGTTTCACAGTCCAGCAAAAAAAAAAAAATGGCACGAAAAATTGCACAAAATATGAAAACTGGCAAAAAAAAACGCTAGTAGTTCAGACCGAGAAAGCTTGTCAATAAATTCATCCATCTCACTTTCATTAAAAATATGAGTAGTCCACTTGAAAACACCGCTTAGTTAAAAAAACCAAAGGCTGAGAAACAGTTTTTAAAAATTCAAATGAGAAGCCATAGAGGGTGGTTTTCAGGATTATTGAATAATTAAACAAAAATTGCGCGTAACCTACAGAGTTTTGTACGAGATTGATAATGGCTTAGGGAGCCATTAAAAAAATGGAGGCTTTTACAGAATTTTTATTTTGCTATATATCTTAAACAAAAAGGGCTGTTATTTAGGGCGTGGCAAATTTTTTTTAAAGTCCTTAAAACTGTATAAATATATATGGTTTGTATTGACTTCTACTTGTTTTAATGTAGTATGTATGTGAAACAGAAAAAGGGGCTTTATTTGGAGGCGTGTCATAAAAGTGAGCATATTAAAATCTCAACATACGTAGTTTTATAAGGACTTTCTTGGACCGTCAAAAAAATTTGACATTTGGGGGAAGGATCCGAGATGGCATAAGTGGCGCCCAGAATTTCAGGACGGATTGAAAAGTCACCAAAGACAAAAATGAAGCCACTATCAAGCCATGAACAACGATATGCGATATGATGAGATCGGACTTTAAATGGCAGCGCTACATATAAAAAACCAAAAGTGCTGTATTTTGGGGCGTGGCAAAAAAAAATTTTTTCCTGTTTTAGAAACTTCATTGACATATCTTTCATTCTAGGGGGTGACTGGCACAACTTTTTTTTTTTGTATGGAGGTCGACCCGGTCTAATGCGCAGTCGTTTTAGAAATATAATTTTTTTTTTGGAAAAAAAAATAATTTATTTATTAAAATTTCGGAATTTTTGTTTTTAAAAATTCATAAAAAATTTAAAAAGGCAGTTATGCTTCTAATTTTATACAGTCATATAAAATTGCAAACAAAACAAGATATAAATGATTAAAATCTGTTAACAACTTTTGATTTTATGTATTCACAAAAGACGAAAAATTTATATGGCGGTTTAATAAAATTCTTAAATTAATTAAAATTTTTCGTCTTTTGTGAATACACAAAATCAAAAATTTTTGAGTTTCGCGAACATATGTTGTGCAACATTCTTAATTTTCGATGTAACGGTATATCTCGAAAACCAAATCTAACCTAAGAAAACGGCTAGCACCACTGGATTCAGCGACCCCAAATTAGGTTAAAAATCTTTCGTTCGTATCATACTAAAATATTAAACAGCAAATACGTTAATCTTTCTATAGAATATATAATTTCTTAGTATGTCAGGATGTTTGCATGTATGTCCTATTCTTTCCGCAACTTTCTGAAGCCATCTGATGATATAGGAAGCTGAAATTTGGCACACTTGAAGTACTTTCTCTGCGGAAGATCGTAACGAAGCCATATTTTTGATTTTCGGCTTTTCAACTAGTATAACTATATAGAGATGTGATAGAAAAGATGTTTTTTTTATAATATGGGGAACTTTGGGCCCCACCCGGCATGGCTAGGCACCGTTGGATTGACCTGAAAAAATATGATCGTTAGATCTAAACTGAAGAAGTGGCTAAAACAGTGTAGCGAAGCGCACCGGGTTAAGCTAGTAATATATAATAAATGTGTTTATTTAAAACTGGTGCGAAAGTTTTACTCTTTCCAGTTACGTAACGGACTAAATCAAAAAGTGTTCAAAAGAGAATCACTTTTTGACGATATCAGTCCGTCTGGCTGGCAGTCAGGTTGGATGAACATGTAAGCCATTTGCAATTTAGAACATAATGGGACGAAATTTGGAACGTAATCCAGTAAAAATATTTGGCTGTCTTGAAGCACTTAACAGAAAAAGCGCATAATCAAGCGCTTCAATAAGAGAACTCTTATACAGCAGTAAATTATAAAGAATAAAATATCCAAAAAGCAGCTATTTTAGTGCGGACAACAAAATGGGTTTTAAAGCGAAAAACAATAAAAATATATTATGGTTTACGAAAATTATTAAAAAAGGTAAAAGCAAAACTTTATCAATATGTTAATTAAGTTGGCCCTTAAAAAATCACTTAAGGAGTGCTTTGTTAGCATGTTAAAAGAAGCGCGTATTGTCAGCAGAAAATAGTCCTCCAAACCGGGAACACCCCATACAAAGATCAGGCATCGCATCAGCAGGTTTGAAACGACTTGGTGTATGAATTCATACATGATACCTGCTCCTTTTGGAGATCATTTTTACTGGGAAGTAGGGATGGGCAAATGGAAAAAATATATCGATATATATCGAATCGATTTATTTAAGAGTATCGATATTTATGATTTCAAAAATATCGATGTATCGATATTACGAACGTATGTTGCTGACTCTTCTACCAAATTAAAAAAAAATATTATTCCAAATATATATAGGCACATATATTGTTCCAAAAACGCATAAAATAAATCTTTTCAAGTTCGTTTGACTTTACTGTTTTAATTAGAGATCTTTCTTTTTCTTCTTCTTATACAGGGTGGCCCAAATTACCGAAGGGATTTTAATTGCTTATAACTTTTTCATTATAATTTTATTTTCTTTTCCTTTCAGTATTTTGTAAAGAAGACTTGAGGAATTTAAAATGGAGTAGTACTCAACTGAACAACGTTCCCAAATTGTTGAGCTTTATTTTTCAAAACAACGATCAAAATTTTATTCATAATTTAATTATGAGCGACGAAGCCTATTTCCAATTAAGTGGGTTCATTGATAAGCAAAATTGCAGGATATAGGCTACGGAAAATCGGATTGTAGTTTAACAGCGAGAACTGCACCCAATTAAGTGTACGGTTTGGTGACATGTTTCATCGGAAAGGATAATTGGAAGTCGTCATTCTATTCAGGTATTTGATGTATTTAAGTTTGAAAAAATTGAATACGGGACTTGGTTTTTTACCAACTTTGAAACCAATCAAAAATTTATTTTGTTTCTTATAATGTTGTTGTTTCTGTTGTTTAAAAAGAGTGAAACGTTTTTTACCTGCTATTTTTTTTTGTTATTTTTTACTACAAACCTCGTCATGCTATTTTATCATCTTTCTTATTGTTGTACTTTTTAAAAGTGTCCAAAAATAAACTGTATGTGTTTTTTGTTGAAGTTCTTATAGGTATTTCACATAAAGAAGTGTTGCTTACGATCAAATAAAAAATAGTAGAGAGGGTATTATGCAATTGTGCTGATGTGTGTAACACCTTAAAATATTGGTCCAAGACCCACCTTAAAGTATACGGATCGACTCATACTACGTTTATACACACAGGAAATAAAATTTTTATTTGCGAATAGCTAACTCATGAAAACAATTCCTGATTAACGACACAATTTGCAAATAAGATTTTAAGCCTTGCCACACTTTTAACCATTTTACCTTTTATTTCGATGTGGCACATTCATATGACAACAAAAGTAAAATTAAATCAAAAATGTGCAAATAAAGTTAAAAATACACCATAATTGTTGACCTTTTTGATTTAAAAAATAAAAAGTTTATTAATTACAGTGCTACTAAATGAATAAATTTTCCATCAGGCATCACTTAAAAATAAGAATTTTAATTAAGAAAATTGATATATAACAGTAACAGTTAGTAAATCGCAAATAATTTTTATTCGCGAATAAGCTACGTATAAATAGAAAATTGACCGAATCATAGGACCACGAGAGAAGATAGGGGAAATTTCTTCCTCTCAGAAACTATCAAACCGATTTTAATGAAATTTAAAACATAGATAAAACCATATCTATAGGCATTCAGAAGGTACGCATTTGTTAAAAAATAGGACCACGAGGGGAAATAGGGGCAATTTCTGCCTCTCAAACCGATATTAATGAAATTAAAACCATAGATAGATCCATATCTATATGGACACAAAAGCTATACAGTTTTTCAAAAATAGGACCACAAGGGAAGGTAGGGGGCAATTTCTGCCTCTCACAAACTTTCAAACCGATTTTAATGAAGTTTATAAACATAGATAAATCCATTTTTTATGGACATATAAGCATGATGTATTTTTTTATACTGTGGTGTAGGGTATCATATGGTCGGGCTTGACTTTCTTACTTGTTTTTATTGATTCAGTGAAATTTTTTATCTAAATATGTAACTTCATTGTTTATTTTTTTTTAAATTTAATTTTATCTTTCCCTTTTTAAAATATTTGAATATTTTAATTAATATTTAGTTCATTTTAATTTTTAAACAATTATATGAGATATTAAGTTGTCATTAAAAAAATTTAATAAAATTTATATGACAAAATCTTATTAATTTTCTGGTTTTCTTTTGAATATTTTATTCAAATTAACTTAATTTACTAAAATAATTTTCCACAAAGATTTTAATAGAAAAATCTGTTAATTTTTTCAATTTTTTTTTTTTGTCAAAAAAAATAAATGATGCAAAACTATGTAGTTTAAAAATTTCAGACATATCTTTTAACATTTAAAAGGCCGCAGGTGAAAATGGCGATTTTGAACTTTTTGGATTTTAGGTGATTAAAATAAAAATAAAACAAGTTAGAGTGCTATATTCGGCTGTGCCGAATCTTTTATACCCTCCACCGACACTTCGAATGTTTTAGCAGTAATATCTGTATGATGTCTATTTATTATTATAATCTTTGTAAAAACAGACATCTGCATTAAAATTTGTTGCGGTTTAGACCTATATAAAATTATTGATCGACAATCAGAATCAATTCTAAAAAGTTTGAGTAGAATATCAGTTTAAGCTGAACTTAAATGATTTTCAGGAGAACAAATTATATAAAAGCCATGGTAAGCTATGAACCAATCATCCCAAATTCTGCAGAACGATTTCTGGTATTAAAAAACATACATTTCAATACAGCGGTGTAATTAGTTTAAGCGTTTGCAGTGAATTTCAGAAGGCTGCTAAAAGGGAATCTAAGGTAAATAATGGACCGTATATCACAAAATTCCATAACATTTTTTCTGGCCATATGAAGCTAAACTGGAAGAAAGTTTACCGCGTATTTAATTATTTTACCAGAGTGGGCTTTAAATGAGGGTTATGGTAAGTTATGCACCGATCTTCACCAAATTTCACAGTGTCATTTCTAGTTCTATAAAACTGTGATGTACCAAATTTTGATATGATATGAGGCTGTTTTCCGGGAGTAAGGTTTATATGGGGACTAGGGTAAATTATGAACTGATCTTCACGAAATTTCACGGTCTTATTTCTAGTCCTATAAAACTTTTATGTTCCAAATTTTGTTATGATAGCATTATTTTTTACGGATTTAGGCGTACTTAAACTGTTTTCCGGAAGTAGGGTTTATATGGGGCCTAGGGTAAATTATGGACCGATCTTCACGAAATTACATAGTTTTATTTCTTGTCCTATAAAACTTTGATGTACCAAATTTTGTTATGATAGCATTATTTTTTATGATTTTAGGCGTACTTAACTGTTTTCCGGGAGTTAGGTTTATATGGGGCCTAGGGTAAATTATGGACCGATCTTCACGAAACTTCACAGTATCATTTTTAGTCCTATAAAACTGTGACGAGCCAAATTTTGTTATGATAATATTATTAATTATGGTCTTAGGCGTACTTAATTATCGACCGATCTTCACGAAATTTTACAGCGTGATTTCCAGTTGAATAAGACGAATTCTTGCAAAATCTTATGTCATTCTGTGCATTAGTCCACCATTTATGTTAGTTTTTGTAACAAAATTATAAATTTTTTTTAGGTGGTTGTTCCACATTTTGATTCATAGCTCTGATCGTACTGAACGGATTTTGCTGAATTTCAATCCCAAACTGCTTAATATTATTTTTCATAACTAAACTAAAAATGTTCCCCATTTTTATATTCTGTATTAAAAAAAAAAAAAAAATAATAATTATTTCTTAAATAAAAACTTATAACGAATTCAAACCCCTTGGTTAATTTTGACCCACCCTGTACATGCACTACTAATATGATGTTAGTTTTAAATATAGACTCATCATGTTAGAGGTTTTCTCATATTATTTCAAATGTTTTAACAACGCTTTTATAATATCATGTTTTAACAGGTAATCATGTCATTTGTAGACGGGGAGTTATAGATCTTCATATTAGTTTAAACGCAAAAAAGCAAAAAAATTGGGGTCCAAGGGAGGTACCACTAGGAGTCGTCGGATTTCAACCAAAATTTGTGGTGCTCTTTTTTAGATGAACTTATGGACATCTGATAAATTTTTTCAAATTCCGTTGCGAATTGCGGCCCATACGTTGAGAAGAAAAAAAGCAAATAAATGGGGGTCCAAGGGAGGTACCACTAGGAGTCGACGGATTTCAACCAAAATTTGTAGTGCTCTTTTATAGATCAACTTATGAACATCTGCTAAATTTTATCAAATTCCGTTGCGAATTGCAGCAGCCCAAACGTTGAGAAGAAAAAAAAGCAAAAAAATTCGGGTCCAAGGGAGGTATCACTAGGAGTCGACGGATTTCAACCAAAATTTGTAGTGCTCTTTCTTAGATCAACTTATGGACATCTGCTAAATTTTTTCAAATTCCGTTGCGAATTGCGGCCCATACGTTGAGAAGAAAAAAAAGCAAATAAATGGGGGTCCAAGGGAGGTACCACTAGGAGTCGACGGATTTCAACCAAAATTTGTAGTGCTCTTTTATAGATCAACTTATGGACATCTGCTAAATTTTATCAAATTCCGTTGCGAATTGCAGCCCAAACGTTGAGAAGAAAAAAAAAGCAAAAAAATTGGGGTCCAAGGGAGGTACCACTAGGAGTCGTCGGATTTCAACCAAAATTTGTGGTGCTCTTTTTTAGATGAACTTATGGACATCTGCTAAATTTGATCAACTTCCGTTGCGAATTGCGGCCCATACGTTGAGAAGAAAAAAAAAAAAAAAAATTGGGGTCCAAGGGAGGTACCACTAGGAGTCGACGGATTTCAACCAAAATTTGTAGTGCTCTTTTGTAGATCAACTTATGGACATCTGCTAAATTTTATCAAATTCCGTTGCGAATTGCGACCTATACATTGAGGACAAAAATTCGTAGAAAAATGGCGTTCCAAGGGAGGTACCCCAAGGAGTCGACGGATTTTAAAAATTTTTTGTATTTTTCTTTTCTACTTAAATTTAAACATGCGTGCAAAATTTCATCGTTGTAGGATCACTCCTTCTATTTTTTGCAGTTAGATGTATGAAGAAATACCACTGTGGGGCGCAAGGATGTTTTACTCTATGGTATAACAAAAAACGGCTTCGCTAACTAAAGCTTCTCTGCATAGCAGGCCTACGGCCGGGCGCAAGGATTTTCTGCTCTATGATATAACAAAGACCGGCTTCGCTAACTAAAGCTTCTCTGCGCAGACGGCCTTTGGGCGGGCGCAAGGTTTTTTTCCTTTATGGTATAACAAGTACCGGTTTCGCTAAGTAAAGCTTCTTTAATCGGCCTTGTTTCCGAACGAAGGCCGACTTCGCAGATAAGCTTTAGTTATCGAAGCCAGTATTTGTTATACCATAGAGGACAAAATCCTTGCGCCTGGCCGAAGGCCGGCTGGGCAGAGAAGCTTTAGTTAGCGAAGCCGGTTTTTGTTATACCATAGAGGAGAAAATCCTTGCCCCCGGCCGAAGGCCGGCTGTGCAGAGAAGCTTTAGTTAGCGAAGCCGGTACTTGTTTTTATCAAAGAGGAGAAAATCCTTGCGCCCGGCCATAGGCCGGCTATGCTTTCGAGTTTGTCCACGAACACTGGACGTTATGACATGCCACCTTTTTGCAATATGTCCCGTTATTTTTATAAATAACATTTAGGAATTCGTCGTATAGTAATAATGAATGATTTAGACAAATAGTATTCCCGGAAAAAATGGGCTATTTTTCATATAATATTTTTGGGTGATTTTTCATTATGAAAAATCACCAAATTTAAAAAACGAAAAATCACCCAATAGTAACGAAAAATAGCCCAACAATTTTGGGTCACTTTTCATATGAATTTAAGCCCAATTTTACATGAAATTTTTTTGGGCGATTTTTCATTTATTTTTTTGGGCGATTTTTCCTACAGCCGAAAAATTTATAGAAAAATTTTTACATTTAAATCAAAGTTAATTTGAACCAAGGCCCATCTATCAGGTCTGCTTACTTGTACAAAAACAAAAAACGATTCTTTTTAGTTGTCAAAAAATTACTGCCACATATACAAAGCAAAAGGAAAAAACGTGCATGTGTGGCATACCATAAACGTAAACAAACGTATACATGCACATGTAAGCAAAATGTAAACAACTTTTGACAACTAAAAAGAATATAAACAATGATCATCAGGCTTCTTGCGCAGACCTTTTCAATGGGCCTTGATTTGAACAATTTGATTTAAAAAAAAATAAATATGTTATCTGATGGAAATAAGTATAAGTGCAGGTCCTCACAAGCTTTATTTTTAACGTTTTGCAAAAGCAAACAATTCTTTAAGAAAACTAGTGGTTACATGGAGGACATCAAATATTTAATAGGTCTGCATCGAATATTTAACATGTCAGAAAAACGCCCTCCATAAAGTTTACTTTCATAAGGTGTATCATGAGAGAAACGTCCTAAGATCTCGTTGGTTTATTCAAGCTTTAAATTGTTTATTAAACCAAGGCTTAGTAGTGCTTTTCTGTGTCGTGCTAAATATGTTTTGGCGAAACGTCTTACGTCTTTACACAAAAAGAAAAAACTCATACTAAATTCAAGTTTTTTCGCTTACTTTTAGTACGAGTCTTACTTAAAAATTCGAGTACGAAAGTGCTTAAATAAGTCAAAAATGGAATAAGTTTAAAAAACCAACCCCGGAGCTTAAAATTCTTAAATCAAGCAAAAAAAAAAAACTAGAACTTTCCGTTGGTCGTGCCACTTTATATTATATATGCCTGCATACGCATGTGTTTGTAAAAGTTTGTTGTAAAAACGGTTTCCTTGTTTTGTATAAAAACAACAATAACAACAACACTACCGGAAGAAAATTATATATTATATTCATGTTTAAAAAGTAAAATAAGAAGAAAAGATTTCCAAATTCTATTTGATAAAATTATTAGTAAAATACGTGGGTAAGAAAAATAAAAAATATTAATATTCTCTCTTAATGTGGTGCCTTAGATATGAAATGATGCCTGGGAGTAGCAAAAGCAGTAGTACAAGTAAGGACGATGGTTATTTGATTGTTTTTATTAACAGGGACACTGATGAACCTAAAAAATCAAATTTGCAGTTAAAAATTTTCATCTTTTTAAATTGCAAAATGAAAAAGCTTGCCATTCTAGTAGCCGTAGAAATACTACTTTTAGGCGGTTTAATTTTTTCTCCAAAAAGATGCTGCTTGTTTGGTGCTAAAGGGTGTTAAATATATATTAAAAAAAAAATTTTTATTCGAAAAAACTCTAAAGATAATAAAAATTATAACATCTTAAATTTTTGTTTAACTGTTAAATAACCAATTTAATCGAATATTTCATTTTATTAACAGCACTATTTAATCGAATAACATTTTCTTATAAAAAGTTTACAAATTTATTGAAAACGATACATTACAAATCAATATGTGTAACGTTATGTTCACACTTATAAAAAGAATAGTAGAACCTTCGCTCCAGATTGGGACATTGAAATGTAAATTTAACTTCATCTTCCTCGGGTTCTATCAAAACCTGAACAGAACAAGTCCTTATTTTGTCGAATATTCTCATAACAGCACTTATAACATGATTCCTGCCGGTACTGACAACAGTACAGTTAGCGGACTTTATCTCAAGCAGACTTCAAATAATTACAAATGTATCGTGTTATTATTTATCAAATATAATAAAAATCTTTATATTTACCTATTAGGCCCAAACCACCAATCCAGAGGTATGTTAAGACTTTTTGTCAAATCCTCATGATCATAGTCCTCTAATTTATTGGGACAGGTGGGTTTACCAGTGGTAAAAGTGGCGAAAGTGGCGAAAGTAATTAGACACAAAACTAAAACGTAGTTCATTGTATGTTCCAACTTTTCACTAATGTTCACAAAAGCAGATACAAAATATAACTGACTACTGATACTGAACAAACTCACACTTTTATATATAGTTGGCACAGTGTTGCAGCTAAGTGCGAAGTTCGACTGTAGTAGCAAATATCTAACTTTTTAAATCAGTCAATAACCATTATTCGATTTCGAATAAAACTTTATTTACTTTTATCTAGAACCAATTGTTATATTTTTTTTCTTTTTTTTTTTTTTGTTTGTTTACTCTAGATCTGGTGACAATGCTGAAATTTTTAACAAACGCTTAATAAATAGCTTAAAGTGTATTAAAACGAAATGTAATCCGTAGGTATAAATTAGGGATTGCTGTTCGTTTTTAACCGAAACCGAAACCACGGTTTTAAATGCCTAAAACCGAAACCGAAAACCGACAAAAAAAACCTCGGTTTTAGCTTTTACTTAAACAATATATTTATGCTTCAAGAAATTGCCAATTTTAGATAATACTCGTACTTCATGTTCGAAAACTTCTCGCGTAATTAATGTTCTGCTAGTGTACTGAAAGATAAAAATTCACATGGCAAAAACTTAAAATTTTAATTTCAAGATCCCAAAACTAACTGTTAAAGCCCCGATTTATTAATAGCAAACTTTATTTAATTATTAAATTTTTAACCTAATTTATTCCTATATTGAATTTTGCCTTAATTAATATGGATCATAATTAATTTAAGTTTAACTGGGTCTAATGTTTTTATTCGTCTTTAATCATTTTAATTACGGTAAAATTAAAGGCTCAACCATAATATGCATAGCCTTGCTTAACCTACTGTCAAAAATTAACAAAAAGTCTCTCAATTGTAATTAAAAAAACAAAATAGAAAAACATTTGATTCCGTACGGAATGTGCGATTAGATTCGCACCTTGCTTAAGCAAATGACAGTTTCATTAAACTTAGCAAAAAGTTTCCTTAATTTCAATATGGTTTACCTCATATAATGTACATGTATTCGCTCATTTGCTTAAGCCAACTTAAGCACATTGTGGTTGTGCCTTAATGTATATAGAACTCTATTAAATGCCTTAATATTCTTTAGTTAATTTGCAAAGAGAAAATTCTCTCCAATAATATTTAACTTCGTTCTTTTATTTCCTTAATATTAATTTTGTTATTGTAATCTAAAAAGAAATAGAATCTGGGAATTTGTTTCTCATGGTGAGTTACATTTATTATATATAAATTTTCATATTATTCGAATGTGTATTCTAAGTCAAATTACCATCCTCAACAGCTTTTATACTTTAATAGTCTTATTCCTTCAATATTTTCCATATTTTACAATTTACTGCATTGCTAGCCAAAGGATAGCTAAAGTAAGCCTAGTAACAGAAATATACAAACTAAAATTCTGATAGTGCATAGAAAATATTCATGGAAAATATTGAAGGAATAAGACTATTAAAGTATAAAAGCTTTTGAGGATTGTAATTTGACTTAGAATACATATTCGAATAATATGAAAATTTATATACTTATACTAAAAAGAAATAATTTATTTAAAAATATTTTTCATTTGAACGCAACGTTATAGTAAAATAACATAACCACCAAAATTCACCACACTACATACTGAAATAATTTCTCTTTTCAAAATTCGTCTTGTCGACGGTGAATTTAAATAAAATGTAAGTAAATTTTGACATTTTGATACGTATAAATATAAAAGAAAAACATAATACATACTCGGGAAAATAAGTTTGTTAATTTAATATTAATAGTTAAATTATTTTTATAACTAGTTTTAACAAGATTATTAATGACCAGGGAAACAAGAAAACGCGTTTTATGCGCATTAAATATGCAGTAAAAACTGGAAAATATGCCCTGAAAAGTTTTAAAAATAAGCCCTAAAAATTAAAAATTGCTCATTTGCAGGCACAATATTCAACAATTTAAGAACAAAATTAAAAAAAAAAAACCTAAAAATATTATCGCTTAAGCCCATATTAGGTTAAAATTCATATAAGAGATAAGAGATGTTTGCGCCGAATATTATCTAGATATTAACATCCATATGGGTTTTTGTCTGAAATGTTAACATTTGAAAGGAAGTTAAAGCTATTTAAAGATGAGAGCTTTGAGCAAATGTGAACCGATTCGAAAATAATTTAATTTGCGGTAAAATAGTTTTGGGACGAATTTAATTTAAATACTATCATAATTAGATAGCATGCGGACACAAAGAGTCTAATTTGGATGTGAAATTATAGACCGATTCTCACTATTTGCATAGGCTTCGTCTATATTTGATCAAATTATCTACAAAACTGGCACTTGAACTTTGCGCGCAAGGCTGATATGGACAGACAACCAGCCAGACGGACGGATGGACATCGTTAGATCACTTAAAAAATGATTCTGAGTCGATCGGAATACTAAAAGATTGGTCTAGATACAAATCGCATAACATTTATCCTTAATGACAACCTGCTTTGTCTTACAATTTTAGAGTAAAAGATTTTCAAAAAAAAAAAAAAAAAAAAAATTTTTTATTTGCTGCGAAAACTATTGTAGGCATCTAAAAAAATTGAAAATGTATCAAAATATGCCTTAAGAAGGAAAATATGCGCTATAAACATAAAAAATGCTGCAAAAAGGCTCTTTTAACTAAATTGTGCAAAAAAAATGCTACAAACGGTAAAATATGCAAAAATATGCACTAACAAATCGATGCCAAAATTCATAAAAAGCTCTTAAACGGATAAATATATTGATTCTGCCTTCATAGGTCGCACAAGGAAAAACATGCAATTGCATATTTATGGTTTCCCTGTTAATTCCATTAAGTTCATTTTCTTTGTGTTTAAACTATGAAAATAAACAACATTAATTATTGATTAATTAAATTCTTTGTTGTTGTTATTACTAATTTACTCATAGTAAATTAGGAGTTAGACTGTAAGCGCTTTGAATAGGAAATAGTTTTCCAAAGCATCACTTTCCTAATTTTCCACGATATCGAAAGAATTCTTTTTTTCGTACCCCTACATTAGAAACAAAAACAAAGTTTAAGAATTTGTTTTAAATATACACGCGCAAAAGAAAGAATTCTTTCGACATCGTAAAATAGACAGTTAACCTAATTAATACACAAAGATTGAAACGTAAATCTCATGAAATTTGTTTATTTATCATACACTTGTGTCTACAAATTATAACATTGTTATAAAGTAGAACAATTTAAGACAAACACGATCTTAATGTTGGACGACAACTATAAAAGTTATATCGATGATTATTGTTGAGTACATATGTATGTTTGGGTTATTAAAAATCGTTTTAACATGAGTCCTAAAGGCTGAGAAACGATATTTAAATTTTAACCAAGTTCAGTTAAAATTAACTATCAGTTTAAACTGTCAAAAACATATTTTTAACTGGAAGTTAAAGTAAAAGTCAGTTTTAGTTGAACTTAGTGAAATTGGCCGTAAATCTTTTAATGTAATTGCTTGAAGTGGTTATGATACATTTTATTTTTTTTTTAACAAGGATAAATTATACTTTTTTTTTGTACATTTTAGACTTTGTTGGTACACTGGTACTGCCGTGTCTCATTTGGTACAATTTGAAATTTTTAATTGATATTGACACAACTCGTTTATTTTATATTTTAAAAATTACTCTGCTTCATTTGGAATATTTAAATATATTCCCTTGGAAGTTATAATTTTTGAGGAACTAAATAGTGCCTCTTTTGGTAAAAATTTTCTTAATAAGCATTGAACCTTGTAACCATAGTCTACGTAAAATAATGCGGAATGCTTACAGGATTATATATATATTTTCCCCTAACTCCCACTGTAGCATAGGGCGCCAAACAGGGCGCTTACAGGATTAAGAAAATAAATTCCCAAAATAAAGCATTATCGGATGTAATGCATTATGCAGAATAAAAGTGTTGATGGAATTTAGTAAGACAAAATTCAGACTTTCTATATACCTCATTTGTGCAACGAAAAATCGCAAATTTTAAGTTTATATCCCTTATCATTCTTACAGCCGTACCTTAAAAAAAAACGGAAGGCGGAACGTTTTCTTCCGCTTAGCATTTACGCTGATATGCCATACCTAAACAAGAGCTTTGAAGGAATAAGACTATTAAAGTATAAAAGCTTTTGAGGATTGTAATTTGACTTAAAATACATATTCGAATAATATGAAAATTTATATACTTATACTAAAAAGAAATAATTTATTTAAAAAAATTTTTCATTTGAACGCAACGTTATAGTAAAATAACATAACCACCAAAATTCACCACACAACATACTGAAATAATTTCTCTTTTCAAAATTCGTCTTGTCGACGGTGAATTTAAATAAAATAATAAAATAATAATAAAATAAAATTTTGACATTTTGATACGTATAAATATAAAAGAAAAACATAATACCATATATACTCGGGAAAATAAGTTTGTTAATTTAATATTAATAGTTAAATTATTTTTATAACTAGTTTTAACAAGATTGTTAATGACCAGGGAAACCAGAAAACGCGTTTTATGCGCATTAAATATGCAGTAAAAACTGGAAAATATGCCCTGAAAAGTTTTAAAAATAAGCCCTAAAAATTAAAAATTGCTCATTTGCAGGCACAATATTCAACAATTTAAGAACAAAATTAAAAAAAAAAAACCTAAAAATATTATCGCTTAAGCCCATATTAGGTTAAAATTCATATAAGAGATAAGAGATGTTTGCGCCGAATATTATCTAGATATTAACATCCATATGGGTTTTTGTCTGAAATGTTAACATTTGAAAGGAAGTTAAAGCTATTTAAAGATGAGAGCTTTGAGCAAATGTGAACCGATTCGAAAATAATTTAATTTGCGGTAAAATAGTTTTGGGACGAATTTAATTTAAATACTATCATAATTAGATAGCATGCGGACACAAAGAGTCTAATTTGGATGTGAAATTATAGACCGATTCTCACTATTTGCATAGGCTTCGTCTATATTTGATCAAATTATCTACAAAACTGGCACTTGAACTTTGCGCGCAAGGCTGATATGGACAGACAACCAGCCAGACGGACGGATGGACATCGTTAGATCACTTAAAAAATGATTCTGAGTCGATCGGAATACTAAAAGATTGGTCTAGATACAAATCGCATAACATTTATCCTTAATGACAACCTGCTTTGTCTTACAATTTTAGAGTAAAAGATTTTCAAAAAAAAAAAAAAAAAAAAATTTTTTATTTGCTGCGAAAACTATTGTAGGCATCTAAAAAAATTGAAAATGTATCAAAATATGCCTTAAGAAGGAAAATATGCGCTATAAACCTAAAAAATGCTGCAAAAAGGCTCTTTTAACTAAATTGTGCAAAAAAAATGCTACAAACGGTAAAATATGCAAAAATATGCACTAACAAATCGATGCCAAAATTCATAAAAAGCTCTTAAACGGATAAATATATTGATTCTGCCTTCATAGGTCGCACAAGGAAAAACATGCAATTGCATATTTATGGTTTCCCTGTTAATTCCATTAAGTTCATTTTCTTTGTGTTTAAACTATGAAAATAAACAACATTAATTATTGATTAATTAAATTCTTTGTTGTTGTTATTACTAATTTACTCATAGTAAATTAGGAGTTAGACTGTAAGCGCTTTGAATAGGAAATAGTTTTCCAAAGCATCACTTTCCTAATTTTCCACGATATCGAAAGAATTCTTTTTTTCGTACCCCTACATTAGAAACAAAAACAAAGTTTAAGAATTTGTTTTAAATATACACGCGCAAAAGAAAGAATTCTTTCGACATCGTAAAATAGACAGTTAACCTAATTAATACACAAAGATTGAAACGTAAATCTCATGAAATTTGTTTATTTATCATGCACTTGTGTCTACAAATTATAACATTGTTATAAAGTAGAACAATTTAAGACAAACACGATCTTAATGTTGGACGACAACTATAAAAGTTATATCGATGATTATTGTTGAGTACATATGTATGTTTGGGTTATTAAAAATCGTTTTAACATGAGTCCTAAAGGCTGAGAAACGATATTTAAATTTTAACCAAGTTCAGTTAAAATTAACTATCAGTTTAAACTGTCAAAAACATATTTTTAACTGGAAGTTAAAGTAAAAGTCAGTTTTAGTTGAACTTAGTGAAATTGGCCGTAAATCTTTTAATGTAATTGCTTGAAGTGGTTATGATACATTTTATTTTTTTTTTAACAAGGATAAATTATACTTTTTTTTTGTACATTTTAGACTTTGTTGGTACACTGGTACTGCCGTGTCTCATTTGGTACAATTTGAAATTTTTAATTGATATTGACACAACTCGTTTATTTTATATTTTAAAAATTACTCTGCTTCATTTGGAATATTTAAATATATTCCCTTGGAAGTTATAATTTTTGAGGAACTAAATAGTGCCTCTTTTGGTAAAAATTTTCTTAATAAGCATTGAACCTTGTAACCATAGTCTACGTAAAATAATGCGGAATGCTTACAGGATTATATATATATTTTCCCCTAACTCCCACTGTAGCATAGGGCGCCAAACAGGGCGCTTACAGGATTAAGAAAATAAATTCCCAAAATAAAGCATTATCGGATGTAATGCATTATGCAGAATAAAAGTGTTGATGGAATTTAGTAAGACAAAATTCAGACTTTCTATATACCTCATTTGTGCAACGAAAAATCGCAAATTTTAAGTTTATATCCCTTATCATTCTTACAGCCGTACCTTAAAAAAAAACGGAAGGCGGAACGTTTTCTTCCGCTTAGCATTTACGCTGATATGCCATACCTAAACAAGAGCTTTGAAGGAATAAGACTATTAAAGTATAAAAGCTTTTGAGGATTGTAATTTGACTTAAAATACATATTCGAATAATATGAAAATTTATATACTTATACTAAAAAGAAATAATTTATTTAAAAAAATTTTTCATTTGAACGCAACGTTATAGTAAAATAACATAACCACCAAAATTCACCACACAACATACTGAAATAATTTCTCTTTTCAAAATTCGTCTTGTCGACGGTGAATTTAAATAAAATAATAAAATAATAATAAAATAAAATTTTGACATTTTGATACGTATAAATATAAAAGAAAAACATAATACCATATATACTCGGGAAAATAAGTTTGTTAATTTAATATTAATAGTTAAATTATTTTTATAACTAGTTTTAACAAGATTGTTAATGACCAGGGAAACCAGAAAACGCGTTTTATGCGCATTAAATATGCAGTAAAAACTGGAAAATATGCCCTGAAAAGTTTTAAAAATAAGCCCTAAAAATTAAAAATTGCTCATTTGCAGGCACAATATTCAACAATTTAAGAACAAAATTAAAAAAAAAAAAACCTAAAAATATTATCGCTTAAGCCCATATTAGGTTAAAATTCATATAAGATGTGTTTGCGCCGAATATTATCTAGATATTAACATCCATATGGGTTTTTGTCTGAAATGTTAACATTTGAAAGGAAGTTAAAGCTATTTAAAGATGAGAGCTTTGAGCAAATGTGAACCGATTCGAAAATAATTTAATTTGCGGTAAAATAGTTTTGGGACGAATTTAATTAAAATAGTATTTTTTTAAAAAACATCTGATGCATGAAGTGATGCCAATACTAAAAAACATATTGTTTAAAAAACGGCCTTAATTTTGAATTTTTAATGAAGACTGACTTTAAAAAATATCGAACTCGATAGTCGTATTTCAATATCGATACATCGATATATCGGTATTTTATATATCGGCGATATATATCGATTATTTTTTTTAAAAAATATCGATATTTTGATGTATCGATATTTTTGCCCATTCCTACTGGGAAGCAGTGATGCCAACTTTTTGAGAGCAAAAAGCACTTTAAAATATAAAAAAAGCACTAAAAAGCACTAAGCCATTTTTATAATATAATTAAACACAAAATAAGTTGCATTAAGCTATGCCGAATATTATACACCTCCAACATTGAAAAAAAGGCGACGGCGTTGATGTGGGACCATTTTCATTTAAAATTAAATAATAAATATATTAACATTTGTATATAAACATTTTTAATGTTTACATTAAAGATACTTATAATAATATATTATTATCTTCAAAAAAATAATATAATCCAAATCATCATTAGCTGAGTTTGAATTGGGCCATAAAACAGTTTTAAAGTAATATTTAATTTGATTTTTTCTATGTTTCATTGGAAGAAACATCTCTACAGACATTAGATGGTTGATTGTAATCATTACAGCATGAATTATGCCGAAGAAGTCCACATATAATGTAAAGAATTGAATTAACAGAGTTTAAGGATATTCTGTTTCCGATTTTTGATTAACTGTAGTTCATCAACGCCAGCGTTAGAGTTTGGAAAACTTAAAATTCTAAATACAAAATTGGACAATTAAAATCGTTGACTTCTATCTAAAAAAGATATGTTCGTTGTTTATTTTTCCATTCACAATTCCTAATATTTTCCAAGCCATTTTCTATTTTTGAAACAGTGTCAAAATCTTTAGAAAAAAGTTTACTCAAAACAAATACGTCGTTTTTACTACGATTACATAATATATTGTCAACTCTTAATAGTTTGTAAAGTTTCCTAGTTTTAACTTCGTAAATTAGATTATTGGTAAAACGAATTCAACTTTCTTTTATCACTTTTTTTATGATTTGAAATCTTATAATCTTTACAGATTTTGTACCCCAATTGTACCCCAAATAGCAAAGCTCATCTAAATCATCCTCTATATAATCGAAGTTTTAAAAAATGGTAGAAAAATTGTAAAAAGCACCAAAGGCACTAACAAAAAATTGAAAAAGCACCAAGTTAGTGCTTTTTCTTAGTTTGGCACTAAGGATAAAATTTTGGCGTTTTGAGGCATCAAAAAGCACCATAAATAGTGCCAAAAGCAATAAGTTGGCATCGCTGCTGGGAAGCTCTAACTTGCACTAGGAGCAAGCCTATAGAAAATGTTGAGAATAATATCAACTTTCCACAATACAATCATCTTTTCGGAATGGAGTCTTTGTGCCCATGAGCCATCTTATAATGCTGGTATATCGACTTTGTATCCCAATAAAAAATTTCATAATTTTGCGAAGCACTAATGTGCTGAACAATGATGTTAGATGTTTATTTCGAATTATCGTCAAAAGTTTAAAAAAAAAATCGTCATACATCGTCATTAGTTTTGAAAAAACCCGTCAAAAAATCGTCATATAAAAAATCGTTTTTTTATCAACACGGATTAATCACTCT
The DNA here is from genome assembly GCA_930367215.1 of Pollenia angustigena. Classification (NCBI taxonomy): domain Eukaryota; kingdom Metazoa; phylum Arthropoda; class Insecta; order Diptera; family Polleniidae; genus Pollenia; species Pollenia angustigena. Next base: position 185,128,066 of record OV884058.1, on the reverse strand, counting down.
ATTAAAACATAAAAAAATATTAAGTATAAATTTATACAAAACCAAAAAATATAGATTTTTAATACTTAAGACGATTTGGTGGGGCTTTGATATTGCTCTCTGGAGATTTTCGTCAAACACTTCCCGTCATCCCAAAATCATCTGCTGCGGATGAACTTAACGCGTGCCTGAATTCGTCGGCTTTGTGGAGGCATGTCCAGAAGTTGCAATTGACCACAAACATGAGAGTCGCGTTGCAGAACGACCCATGCTGCTGAATTCTCGAGACAACTGCTGGAGCTTGGCAACGGCCAAATTCCTGTTGATGTTTCGAATGGATTGATATCGTTCCCTGAACATTTTTGTGAATTCGCATCGTCCAAGGTGGAACTCATCAGCAAAGTGTTCCCCGGCATTGCACAACATTACAAATATCTGGATTGGATTGATGAACGGGCAATACTAGCAGCGAAGTATAAGGACGTCGAAAGCTTAAACTTAATTATTCAAAGTCAAATCGCAGGACAACTGCATACGTACAAATCTGTTGACTGCGTGACCGAAGGAATTTTTGAACTCGCTGAATGTACCAGGAACTCCGCCGCATAATTTACAGCTGAAGGTGGTATCGATCATAATCATGTTGCGGAATCTCAATCCTCCAAAATTGTGCAACGGTACGCAGGATGTCCGTCAAAAAGCTAATAAGCAATGTGATTCAGGCGACAATCATCAAGCGCAAAATCAAAGGATAAGAAGTCATTATCCCACGAATTCCCATTGTTCCGACTGAACTTCCATTCCAATTCAAGCAGATTCAGTTCCCCGTTCGATTGCCATTTGCAATGACAATCAATAAATCGCAAGGCCAATCACTAGAAGTCTGTGGGATTAATCTCGAATTTCATTGTTTTTCGCACGGGCAGCTGTACGTTGCATGTCCGCGTGTTGGGAAACCGTCTTAGTTATTTGTATTTGCGCCGGAAAACAAATCGAAAAACATTGTTTATCAAATCTCTACTGATTCCATTTAAATAAATCACATTGAAAATTTAAATATTTGGATTGTATTATTACTCTTAAGTTTGTCTGAAGGCTTAAAACTGGGACGAGGCGAAGCTCGTCGCCTCTACATACGTAGCGAAGCTCGTCGGGTCCGCTAGTATAAATATATATTCGCCTCTACATACGTATATAAACTAACCCCCCGTTTTCACATGCAAGTGCAAGTTCGAAAAACTCAATACACTGACACTTTTTCACTACCATTCACACAATTTTTGTACATTCAGCCAATGGGCTGTTTCCTCGATTTTTCGTTGATAATAAGTATACACTACTTGCAAGTAATTACTTGCATTTGGAAACGTTGGGTAAGAAAAAACTTTACTTGCCAGATTGAAGTGTTATAAAATTGATGCCGGATTAAAGTTTAAACTAAATTTATTGACGGGAATTAATCGTCAAAACCTAAGTGACTCTACATTAAAAATCGTCAATCGTCATTTTGGCAAATTCATCGAAAAAAAAACGTCAAAATGACGTAAAATCGTCACATCTAACATCCCTGGTGCTGCATTTAAAAAAATAAGCGCAGAATTAGGCGCTTCGCAATAAAACATACAGAGATGCAGCAAAGTAAGTGAACGAATCTTAACATGTTTTATAAAAATAAAATTTTAAGTGCCACAGGATTCCCTTACTACGAAGGGAGAGCGTAAATTGTTATTCAGATTAGTCAACTGCAATTCAGAAAGCGTCAATTGGAAATCAAAAATTGTCGATTGTAATTCAGAGAGCGTCATCAAAAAGCAAACGAGCGTTCGGTTTATTTCTCGACCCCTAAAGAACATTTCTACGATACCCAAATTGTGCTTAAGCCACCCACCATTTGCGAAAGCCTGCTTCAAAACAACCGTTTATTTATTTACATATAAGATTACACAAATACAGCATACAGGAAATGCTAAGGGTATAAGAAATATAATAATGTTGTCTGAATAACGCATGGCATTTTTTATTTTTTTTTGCTCAGAAAAAAAGATTTTTTGTTTCCTTTTCAAAGCAGAAAGGTCCTTTTTATTAAAGTATACCTTGGAGCTTTAAAACTGTATATAAAGGTAAGTATGGTATTGATTTCAAAGATTTCCGAAAGATTTTTTTACTTTAAAAAACAGCCTTAAACCGTTCATTATAAATTTTGTTTACCTTTTTTTTTTTTGCTTTTGCAAAAGAAAACAGATTTCAGTTTTGGTCCTTGTATTTTCAGTTTAACAGCAAAAGTCCATGCGGAAGTTTGAGGTTATTTTAAAGCAAATAAAAAAAAAGTATAACTTGTGTTTGGTTTAAAGGATTTAAACAAACTATTTATAAGAATACGGAAATGATAAACGAAGTATTTTAATATTTTTTGCAGCTAAAGGCTAGCGTTGTCAAACGATTAAGAATAATTCGATTAATCGATAAAACAAAACCAAAGTCTTGTTCGAATAATTTTAAAATGGCGATTTTCGAATAGCGAATAAATCGATTAATTAATGTCGATTAAACGAACAATTTTATTTTATCAAAATATTAATTAAATAAAAGCTTAGGATTTGATTTATTCTTACACGCTTTTCGGGTTTTTTTTAAAAGGTGGTCCCACCAAAACGCACGATGTTAATTGGAAATAAAACATAAAGTTTTTGGAAAATTATCTTTATATTTTTTATTATTATAGAAGGTTCTATGACACCTATATGTGAAACAAAATATCGGCAAAGTGCTCGCCACCTCATCGGTGGCATACCTCTTTCCGATGGTCCATACATATTTTCATTGACTCTGAGATATAATTAAGGTTCAATATCTTCAATGTGCCGAAAAATCTAACCTTTAGCTCTTGAATTGTTCTTGATTTGTTTACGTTAACTTTTTCTTTTAACGCGGCATATCTTCCCATATAAGAATTGGGCAAGCATCACATTTCCTAGAGACCCGGTTTGCTGAAACTTGCGCACAATTCTCATGATTGTGGACTAGGGTTGCCATTTTTGAAATTAGAAAAATCAGTACATCGTAAGCAAAATACCAGTACATTCGAAAAAAAAACCAGTACACAAATTTTGACCCAAAATTTTATTGAATTCATTAGTTTTAGAAAATTACACATTAAAAATTATTCATTTTTCTATTTTTAAGGCAAGAACTTAACAAAATACATATAGTAAAAACATCACGTCAAATTATTAAAAATAGATAGAAGTATGTCATTGATCGGCACATTTGTTGTAAATGCACAAAAAATTCTAAATTCATACAAATTATTGGCAATATAAAGAGGGTATTCACGAGGTCTCCTATCTAGCCATATTGTTATAGGTTATAATTTTAATGTTTTTGAATTTTGAAAAGCACTAATGACACTTCTATTTATTTGAATACAAAGTATATGGTTAGTTAAGAGCAAAGTATATTTATTACAAATACATGCAAGTGATCAGCTGTTCAGTTGTTTTATTTTTGATAGTGTCAAAATTTGCTTAAATTTTAGTGCGCCATGATTTTTTATTTTTTTGTTTTCTTTGAAAGCAATTTACTTTTTCAAGATGTCGTCGCCGAGAAAACAACTCAAAATGTTTTGCTATTTTCCACTTTTGATTTTTCTGCACTGTAGGCTGTTCGAAGGGACTTTATTTTTTTCTTTACTTCTTCCACTGGCATTTTTGTTTCAGAAGCTATAGACTCGTAGGCTTTTATTTTCAAATCATTTCGCCTATATGATGAAAGATTCATAAAATTTCATGGCTTCTGTACAGCTCTATGAATCGCAGAACATCATTTTGCTTATTAATTTTATAAATAAATTTTATTAATAAACATATTTCACTATTTTTTTAGGTTTTTAGTTAAAATTTTAAAATTCCCGCAACAATTTGTAAAAAAAAGAACTTCAGCTTTTGCCGGCAAAATATTTGTGAAAAAAAACAAAAACAACTTCAAAAGATTTGTAATAAGATGTTTTCTTGAACGAAAATTGATACACTCACTGGCAAGAGAATTTTAGAGGCAAGTTCGTATCAATTTTTAAAAGTATGAGTGTATTGGTAAAAAAGTGTGAGTGTATTAAAACTTGATAGCCAAAACTTGATCGTGTAACCCTCAAGTAAGAGTAAACAAAAATAAAACGTAAGACTGAATTTTAACTGGGTGATTCATAACAAATCAAAAGTAATAAGGGAAGTAAACCAGTTTTAAACAAGTAAAATTATTTGGAGGCAAAATTTAAAAAAACCAGTTCATTTGCGTACTGATTTGGGTGTTATGCATAAACCAGTACATTGAATAAAAAGCAGTACGTGTACTGGTAAAATCAGTACGAATGGCAACCCTATTGTGGACACATTTGTTCGATTATTCTGACGCATAAAACCATGAAATGCATTCTGATTTGAACGCCTATTTTCGTAAGAGGCTGAAAAAAAATCTGAACGCTCAGCTTTATTGTGTACCTCTATTACCATTGAAAACGATGTCGTGGAAGACAATCCAACGACATCAAAAAATGCAGAGCTTGGTTTAATGGAAAAATACATAAAGAGAGGCAGTGGTTGTTCCATAAAAGAAATTGTATGCAGAAGATGGCTAAAGATGGTTGGTCTGCAAACGATTTTCCAAAATCCAAAGTAATATCAGATTATTTAAGAATTAGGGGTTTTATGGAAATATGATGAAAGGTTTTACGCATCAAAAAAAGATGTAGGCAAAGCGGATTTGAGAAAAAAATTAAGAAGAAAATGGAAGAGTTTCCATAATTGAAGATAAATGGACAGATATATCTATTTAAAATACGTAACTTTTTTGTTAAAATAATTTTTTTTTATTCGTTATTCTCATCGATTAATCGAACAATTTTTAAGGTTAAATCGTTTAATCGAACGAACAAAAACAATTATTTTAATTATTCGAACAAAGTTGAAAGGCGAATAATTGACAACTCTACTAAAGGCGTTAACAAAGTTCAAATAAAGCTTCATATATATAAATAATATATTGAAGAAATGGTCCCATAACTGCTTATATGATCAACCTCCACTAGTTTTTTACACAAAACATTTTCTCAAACTTACTTGCCCCTTATATTTAACCATTAATTATCTTTTTATCTAATGCAGATTCCACTTGAAAACGTTAACAGTATTTAAAATATATAGATATAGGCTAATTTTGGATTAAATAAAATTGGTTTTAAGTTAGAAATATTGGAATTCAAACTGATCACTTCCGGTTTTTAAGTGCGTTACGCGTGAAAAGAAAATTGCGTAACTCTTAAACGTATGGATATCCCATTCCTTAACTTTTACAGTATAATAAGCCTAGTTATAGCTACTTTTAGTAAAAAAAAAGTTAGACAAATTTTAATTTAAATTAGCCATTTCCTTTGAAAAGAACAAACGATTTCCTAGAAGACTCACTTATATAATTTTTTTGTTTTTAGTTCGAAGCGATAATTTAAAACAAAAATCGTATTTTATTAAACGACAAGCCATACGACAGTACTTACTTGTGAGCCTTTGTGCAACCTCGTCGTAAGGTCCTTTAACCTCTAAAAACTCTAAGAGTGTCAGTTTTGAAAGACGGAAGAAATAACTTTATTTATATGACAACTATCAAAAATTAGCCTGTACCCATGTTCTGTAACTTTGGTGAGAACTTCTCGCATCGAAAAGATGTGAAACAAAATGTTTCATCGTTTCTCGAAAAGTCACAAAAAAGTGTGTCTGTAACTCTTTTTATTATTCTTTGTAATTTGCATTTTTAATAGTTTTTAGTGCTAAAATTGTTTCTCGCCCCATTTTTTTCGTGAGTTTATTTGACAGTTCAAAGCGGGAACCTTTCTCACAAAAATGTTACAGGCACACTTCTGTAAATTGGCGAGTAACTTTCTTTCATGACAGCTATTACTGGCCAAAAAGTAACGTACACAGTTTAGTGAGAAAAACATCTGTTTGTTTCAATATATGGTATATTTGTTTCATTTCACACATTCCAATCGAAAAGTTTCTCGACGCGAGAGTTACCGAACATGGGCACTGTATTACAAACTTATAAAGAAATATGGTCATTTCCATGAGAATGTCAACCAGGACTCAAAAAATTAAAACGCTTGAAACTTTTTTTCAAATATGGTAGAAAGGAAAAAAACACCCAAGCTTTACTATGCCGGGGTACTTATAGCTTATTACAGTTTTTAAAAAGCAAAAAAAAAAATAGTTTAAACTCACTTTCCCATTGATTCATTTTTAGTAACTGCAATTGACAATTTTTACTATTCTGCCAATTAAATACAGATACCGGTAATATTGCAATTATACTTTAAAATTAATGTTACAACAACAATAAAAAAGATCCATGACGAAAGAACAAATTTATAGTTCGATTATCGGTATATTTTTGTGTTTGTTTTGGATGCTATTCTAATGTCACGTACGTGGTGCGAAAATATCATTTATCTTTGTAATATGAAATTGGTAAGTCTTAGATATTTCAAAATAAAAGTTCAATGCAAGATATGTTTTGCAAAAAAATATTGATCGGAATTTTTTTTTAAATTGGTAGAATAAAAACTTTATAAGCTTTTAAAGCTCGTCACGTATGATATTTAAAGTACTAAAATGCCACTAAAGTAGATGCTTATTATGTTGGTATTTAGTTTACATTTGTTCAAACCTTATTTTATTACAATCAAAATCATCTTACAAAATTTTTTTGAGTCGGTTCATATTTGACCATTGCTCCCATACAAGTGCTACTCCCGAAAATAGCTTTAAGTGCCATAACTTCCTTATAAATGTTGGTATTTACATACAAATATCCGACAATGAATTTTACGATAGTTCTATGTTATGACAAAATGTTGTGCTGGTAGGTCCAAAATTAACCATAGGTCCCATATAAACCCCCTTCCTTAAATCGGCTAGGGGCAAACAAATCTCATATTGATGGAGATAACTTAACAATATTCTGCACAAATAACTTTTATATAATCCTTAACCTCATAGCAAAATTTTGTTCTGGCGATCTTGATTTGCCACGGGCCCCAAGTAGGGAACACTCCCAAAAAACCTTTTTTTTTTTAATATTATAGTGTAGGGTATCATGCGAACGGGCTTGACCGACTATACTTTCTTACTTGTTCGTTGTAAGTTTTTATACACATATATTTACAAAAAATATATTTCATGCCATGTAAATACTATAAGAGAAAAATCTATCACGTACGGTATGTCACGAACGATATTACATTTTGTTCATTATAAAGCCATCCAAAAAAATTATTTTTTTTTTCGAATTACGGATTATAAAGAAAAAATATGTGGTTTAATGTATGAAATTAAAAAAAGGAGAAAAACCTCCCACAATTCGCAGATTTTCGTATTTTTTACATTTACCCAACGTACGTTGCACGATATTTTGGAAAACAAGGTTCCGAATTTGAAAAAATTTTTTTTTCATATATAGTTCCCTCTAAATGAAACATAATGATACACAAAATTTTCCAGTTAATACTATTTTTTCAAAATTTTTATCTCTCTGAAAACGTACAAATGTCACGTACGATGACATGGAAATGCCCATATGCTAATTTTCCGGCACTCCTGCAGTCAACGTAGGCTGTATAACAGAGCGTTTCACGTTACAAGGAACAAACAATGCGCCGTTTGTTCTCTAATATAAAGTATTTTTGGAAGGCGGTTTCGAAAAAAAAATCATTTTTTTGCCAAACGTAGGGGTCGCCTTTTTACATGTTTCGTTATATTTTATGCAGTCCGATCTTAAAGTATGATATATCAATGTTTTTGCCTCGAGAAGACCAATGTTTTGCCTTCAGGGGTTATTGACCTCAAGTATCATCAACCATATCTCTGTTCGTAACACCCTAATGTACCATACTAATTTCAGAAAATCAAAGCTCGCAAAAAACTTTAAACTTTTGCTAAGGAAGTAATTCGATAGTTCCAGCTGAAACATTTTTAAATTTAATTATACAAAAATATATACTGTTATTTCGAAAATGGAGGAGGTTGCACAACTTATCGAGCCATAACCGCGAAAATAACGTTAAACCAAATTTAACAGGAGAGTTTTTTTTTTATTTTATTTCATAGGAGATGATGCAAATGTTGCCAATAAAGTCATTTATTAAAAATCGAAAATTAAAAAAATGATGGATGTCGCTTACGTTATTTTCGCGGTTAGGGCTCGATATATTCGCGTAACTCAAAAACGGTTCAGTGTATTGAATTAAGGCTATTATACTCTTTTCTAATATGCGCAGTCGCTTTAGAAACATATTTTTTTTTTTTTTTTTTAGGCAAAAAGAAATAATTTTTTAGCAAAATTTCGAAATTTTTGTTATATAAATAATCATAAGAAATTGGAATATGCAGCTTTGCTTCTAATTTTTTTCTACACGTATAGAAAACAAAATTCCAGGCCAAACAAGAAACAAACGACCAAAATCTATAAGGGGTGGAAAAAAGTTTTTTGAGCAAAAAACTAATGTAGGCCGATCATACATTTTATGCCCCTAGGGGCAAATCGCAGTTATGGCACTTTTTCTTAAAAATATTTCTAGTCTGTATTTAAAATTTTGTAAAGAATGGCGATAGCGGGTAGATATGTTAGAAATAAATTATGGAGATGAAAAATAAAGTGGGGGTGGTCATACATTTGACCCATCTGGGAGAATCCTACGCCCTGCAGGGTCCAAAGTTAAGTTTTTAAATTCTTAAATAGTCTGTATTGAAAATTTTGTATAGGAGCCCCCTTATAAATGGCGATAGCGGGTAGATATGTTAGAAATAAATTATGGAGATGAAAAATCAAATGGGGTTGGTGATACATTTGACCCATCTGTAAGTATCCTAAGAAGAAGAATTTAAGAATTTCTTAAAGCATGAAAAATTTTATTAATTTTTTAAACTAAAGTATTTATTACAATAAATATTTTATACATTTTATTTTCCTTTACGGATTCTATGACTTGCTGTCTCTTTTGCTTCTTAAAAAAACCCCCCTCTAAAGAAAAAAAAAATAAATATTTTTCTTTACAAATCCTTAAACTGACAATACCATCACGTACATGTTAACTTGTTTAAGATACATGCAAACTATGCATTTAAGCCAAACGCATACAAACGCACAAAATCAGGACCACAAACAGAAATAGAGAGAGAGTGAAAAAAAAAACGTGGGAATTATCTGCTCAAGTTGAAAAACGCAATCAGTGCAAGTTATATAGAGAAAAAGTGTATAGCGAGTACTTAAAAGGATAAACTTTATAGAAAAATATTAACTTTAACGATTTGTGGTAACAACTTTTCAATGAAAGTCTACAGTCTACAGATTTACATGAAACTTTTTATCTAATAAAAAAAAAGACTTTAAAGTTTTGATACTTGTTTTTTAAAGTTTTAAGTATTTAAAGTTACAACACAAAAAAAACGTTTATTTTACTAAAGTCACTATTAGCAAAATACCAAAACGCAATAAAGAATATTTGCTCACACTGCAGTTATCCGCTGCATAAAGTGTCCTCAATTCCCTTTTATCAGGTGCTTTTATGGGGCTTAAAATTGGCAGATCTTTTAAAATTTGCCGTTGGCAAGAATCTTACATGGAATGTAAGCAGGTCCCAGAACTGGCTATTGGTTACGACCCTGTTCTAACTCATTTTTTATACCCTTCACCACAGGTGTAAAAGGGTATATATAAGTTTGTCATAACGTTTGTAATTTCCACAATATTGATTTTAGACCCCATAAAGTATATATATTCTGGGTCCATATGAGAAGAGAAGTTGATTTAACGATGTCCGTCTGTCCGTCTGTCCGTCTGTCCGTCTTACGTTTGATATGTGTTTTCCGGATAATCCAGACATGATAGCGGCTAGGTTGTTTTACATTTATGTCACATATAGTCCACCATTTCTTGCTATTGAAATTCAGCAAGATCGGTCCACAAATGGCTGAGATATGATCAAAAAACCACGACTGCCTCTAATTTTTTCCAAAAATCCCTTGTTGTTGTTGTATTTTTATTGCTTTTTTCTGTATATCTGGAGAACGGTAAGAGCCAAAGTTTCCAAATTGGGTACACACATTTTGGTTGTCAATACACACCACCCTACATAATGTGGGCGGGATGGGAGAAGTGGGCGTGGTACCTCCCGCACAAAAAAAAGTAAAAATTGTATAAAAACCTTAATTTTAGGGCTGTCATATGTCCTATGGATATGACTTATATACCAAAATATCGGAAATTTTTAGTAGAACATATTTTATAAAGAACTCGGGAAAATCGGTTCAGATACAAAAAAGTTATGACCAAAATTATTTTTTTTTTTTTTAAATACCAATTTTCGGTAGCCATGGATCTTCCCGAGTCCAAGTTTTATAACACAAATAAATGGTAAATTTCTTGCTCAACACGTCGGTATATAAATCTGTCAAATCGGTTAAAAAATGGCTGAGTTATAATCAAAATACTGAAATCCCAAAAGTTACTCTTTTTTATAATTAAGTTTGTTTTTTTTATAATTAAGTTTGCTTAAATATATGTACAAATATGTAGGTATATATATATATATGCCTATAAGCCAATTTAATGGAAATATTATTTTTAAGCACATTGGTATATAAATCTGCCAAATCGGTTAAAAATGGTTAAGTTATGTGCAAAATACTCCAAAAAAGGACTAAAAACATTAACATTTTTATAAAAACTAAAATTTTAGAGCTGTATTATGACCTATTCATACGTTTTAGATATCAAAATATCGGAAATCTTTAGAAAAACTCGGAATATCGGTAAAAAAAAAAGTAATGTCAAAAATATAGTTTTTTTTTAATACCTATTTTCGTGAACCATAGAACTTCCCGACTACAAGTTTTATCACCAAAGTAAATGGTAATTTTATACTTTAAGATGTCGGCATGACCAAATACTGAAATTCGATCAAAACTTAACGTGCTATATATTAATTAAACTTTTAATATATTTAATAGCACGCAATCATGTGCAAATAATTAAATAAAACTAAACGATATATATTTTATAAATATACATGTATATATACATGTATTTAAATATATATATAAACTTCTGTTCTTTCCAAACCATGGTGAAGGGTATATAAGATTCGGCATAGCCGAATATAGCACTCTTACTTGTTTTTTTTTGTTTTTTTTTTTTGTTTAAGATATAGTTTGACCGTAATCAGACCGGCTAATGTTAAATACGTTAAACTTTTTTTTTTTTATATACATATAATTTTTTTTGCTTTTATCAGCTCATTACTGATTTCTTAAAAACGAAATGCATACAATGATCGAATTTTTCAATCCTGGTGGTCAATTTTCGTTCTGTGATATATTGAAGTAAAAATATTAATTAATTTTAGTTTTCAAGAGTACTTTTCACTTTATCTTCTATATAATAAAAATGAAATGTTGTCTGTTGCTGATCGCATAACTTGAGAACGGCTTGACCGATTTGGATTTCTTTAAAATGATCGCCATGGTCCAACTAGGGTTTTTACGGAAAGAACATTTTGCCCGGCCACTTTTTTCGATTTAGCTAAAATCCGAAAACTGCTCCATCGATTTGACGCCTACTTTTACGCCCACTTTTTCTATTTATTTGACCGATTTGGACGATTTTTTCTTTAAAGTAATCGCCATTGTCCAACTTAGGTTTTTACGTAAAGAAAATATTACCCCGCCCACTTTTTTCGATTAACCTAAAATCAGAAAACGGCTCCATCGCTCATTAGTAATCAGCAGGGAAACCAGAAATATGCAATTGCATGTTTTTCCTTGTGCGACTAATGAAGTCAGAAACAATATATTTATCCGGTTTAGAGCTTTTTATGAATTTTGACATTGATTTGTTAGTGCATATTTTTGCATATTTTACCATTTGCACCATTTTGTAGGTTTTTAGCGCATATTTAAAAATTTTTTTTTTTTCGAAAATCTTTTACTTTAATTTCGACATCTACATTTAAATTTTACTCTTAAATTGTAAGACAAAGACGGTTGTCATTAAGAATAAATGTTATGCGATTTGTATCTAGATCAACCTTTTAGTGTTCCGATTGACTCAGAAGCACTTTTTAAAGTGATCTAACGTGTCCATTAGAGTGGCAGCTAAATTTCAACTTTGGATTTTCAACATCTCACGGGCGGAATATTGTGCCACATGGTCTAAAACTGATGTGGAAAAAATTTCAGCCAATTCGAATAACTTTAACCCGTGCCCCTTTGAGGTCAAAGTTCAAATGATAAAAAAAAAAATTTCCATACAAGCAAAAAATTTTTTTTTCGATTTTTTTATTTTTTAATGTTAGTTAGCTTTATTAGCTTATTAACAACAAAAAATTTCATTTCGATCGGACAAGATTTTCAGTTTCAAAAGTTACTCTGAAAAAAAAAATTCCAGGCTTGTTGGGGGCTTACTCTAAAAAATTTTCAAAATTTTTTTTTTAGCTTTGACAAGCATACATTTAAGATATTTTGTCCAGGTTAGCCTTGTGCGCAGAGTACAAGTTCCAATTTTGTAGATAATTTGATCAAATATGGACGAAGTCTATGCAAATGGTCAGATTATCGATCTATAATTTCACATCCAAATTAGACTCTTTGTGCCCGCAAGATATCTAGTTAGGATGGTATTTAAATTAAATTCGTGCCAAAAATATTTTACTTCAAATTAAATTATTTTCGAATCGGTTCACATTTGTTCAAAGCTCCCGTCCTTAACTAGCTTTAAATTCCTTTTAAATGTTAGCATTTGTTAACAATTTAGCGACCTTACCTAAAATCCTTTTTAAGACAAAAACCCATATGGATGTTAATATCTATTTAATATTCGGCGCAAACATCTCTTATATGAATGTTTACCTTTTTTAGTTTTTTTTTTTTGGATTTTGTTAATAAATTGGTGAATATTGTGTCTTCAAATGAGCAATTTTTAATTTTAAGGGCATATTTTTAAAATTTTTCAGGGCATATTTTCCAGTTTTTACTGCATATTTAATGCGCATAAAACGTGTTTTTTAGAGCATATTTCTGGTTTCCCTGGTAATCAGCTACCGAGCAAAGCCGGGGCGACCAGCTAGTTTTTTCATAAATGCTTATTTTCAGATTCTCGTTTTTATTATGAAAAAAGTGGTTCATTCCATACACAGAATTCAATTAATTCAATAATGCTGTTTCAAACAATTTTTTTAATTGTTCTAATTAATTTCCCTTAATTGAAAACAAAAATTATTATGTTTGTGTGTATATTTGCAAATATGAAAACATATAAACAAACTTTAAAATATTTAAAATTTTCAAACAATTTTTTAATTGTTTTAATTACTGTGTTGATTGAAAAAAATATTTAACTTGTGTTTACGTTTTATTTAGCCTCTTTTGCTGGTGGTCACATTTAAATTAAACCTATTGATTGAAACCGAACAGCAAGAAAAGCTCAAACTTACGAACCTGTTAATTGATATTATCAATTTGTTTGCTGGCGGAAAATCAGTACAGAATTTAATTAATAGTACAAATTTCTAACAAATACGTTAATTGAAGTTGGTTTGTCATTTTTTCTGTGTATGTTGCTATGAAACTTTTGCAACTTTGCTAAGTGCTGGTTTTAACTCTTCAAGTGTTAGCCGTCAAGTCATGAATTTAAAGGGGAGAGAGGAAAAGAAATGGCATTTTATTTTCCCTACTTTTCTAAAAGCTAAAGACTTGGCGGCTAAGACTTGAAGAGTGTGAACCAGCACTGAAAAAAAGACAAATAATATTGATAAAATTGATAATGTTGATTATACATAAAATGTACAGTGCTCAACTGGAATAAATTTGACTTGTTGCAATTACCGAAAAGTTGTATTGATTGGCCATTATTTTTTATACTTGAGCACACCCCATTTTTTAATAAAAATCTTGCATCTAACAAAGTAGCATAAAACCAAAAACTAACTGTAAAAGTTGGTTTTAATCATGCCTCAGTGCCGTAGCAAGCAGCTATCTTAAAAGCAATGCTGGGTACACACAGTGCAATCTACATGCAATCTGTTTCAATGTAACCTCAAAATATCAAAACTTTTTGATGTAGATGCAATCTGGAATGAATGAAAATGAATTTAATTCACAAGATTGCGTAAATTCGTTGCATAGTGTGTACCCAGCATAATGGAATTATCCAATTATTTAAACCAATTAACGCTTCTGAGTAAGGCCCTGTGTGCTTATAAAGTATGTGTGACCTTAAAATAAAATTCAGTGAACAATTTTTTTGTCAAGTCCCTCTGACTAGCGAATGAAAATTTTCATAAAATGACCGATTCCATGCAATCCGAGTTGTATTTTCTGGCAAAGTGATAGTGACCCTACAAGAAATGAATGAGCGAGTTGTCACATTTTTCATTTGTGTGTTAAGAAAATGATAGAAAGATATTCATTTCTTGTAGGGGAGCTATTAAAAACTGCTTTTGCAGACATTTGTTTTTCATGTCCGAAAAAATTCTGTTAGATTTTCGAGTGAATGAATCCTACGATTATGTAGGATAGTGAATGCTAGCCTGAATAGATAGCAGTCAAACGTTTCAAATGTTATTAAAATAAACAAAATTAGCGAAATATTATAACTTTAATATCAAAAGGTTTCTAAACAAGAAATCCAGAATATAGAGAATTTGTAAAAGAAAAAAATTGCGGTTATAAGGACTTTTATGTAAATATACATATTGGTATTTCCACAGAAATGTCTCCTTTTTGTCACGTAACGTCACCAACCATTTTTTATTGTTTCTCAAAGAATAATGAAAATATTATTTACTTTTTTGCATTTGGGTGTAGAGCGCAACTAGGGTTTCATTTAGTGAAAGAGAGGAAAAATTTTAACAACGTGGTTCTAAAATACAAGAATAATTGCTTGGTGACGTACGTGACAAAAAAGAGAGCTTTTCTGTGGAAGTGCCCATATGAAAACTTTTTGACAATTAACTACACTGTTTCACAAAACAAGACTAGCAAGCGCTGCGAAACGATGAAAAATTTTTGTTTCGTTTCCTTTTTTTCATATGAAAATATTTTGACATTTGTTTACAGGGCTGTCAGACTTGGGGATTTATCCCCAAAGTTTGGGATTTTATGCGAGCAAAAAGGACAAAGAAAGTCATTTGGGGATTGGGGATTTTTTTGGGGATTTAAAAAAAAAAATTCGGTGATTTTTTGGGGATTTTACACCAGTGTATGAAAATAAACAGTACATTATTTAACGTTCGGCTCACACAGCCAGGAACGATATCTATTTTTTTAGCGATTGTGTAGACATATACAACCCTTAATACCGTTCGTAACTATTTTCAAGAAAGAGCCGAACATTATATAATGTTCGGTTCTTCGTTAAAAAAACAGAACAATTGTAGTGATCCTGTAGAAAAACATTATATTTTAATGTTCTATAATGTTTTTTTCGTGTGTGTATTTTGTTTTTGTAAAAATGTTTTTTTTACCAGCCAAAACGGACGAACATTAACGAGTCAAACCGAATACATTGAAGTTTGTGGATTTTCAAAAAAAAAAAAACCGAACGGAATTAAATGTTCACATCTTTTGTTGAGTTTAATAAAAACAGCCATATTTTTGTGTTCGAAAGATGACTAACAGGGAAACGTTATTTTTTTAATGATTTTCTACACAAACACTATTAGCGTTTGTATTTTCCACAAATCTACCGAACCGATCATTAAAAAACGATATTTAGTGTTTATTTTCTAACACTGTTTTACACTCTTTTAATATATTTTCCCTTTTATTATTTATGCTTATTTTTCTTTGTCTCGTATTAAAAATATGAAAAAAAAGTAGCAAAACTTTTATCTTGCTCTTATCAACAACTTATGCGGTGTAAATTGTTTTTACATTGTAAAAGGTCCTTATTAAGATTACTATTTTAGTTAAAAGGTAGTGTTAAAGGTACTTTATAAATTTATGTTATTTTTCCTTCAGGGTACAAACAAAATAAAATAATTTTTTTTTTTACAAAAAATTTTTGTTTGGGGATTTTTGGGGTTTCTAATTAAAATTTTTCTTACTATTTTCATTTTTTTAAAAAAAAAATTTTAAATTTGGTCAGAAAAAAAAACAAACTGAAAAATATTTACTTATTAAGTTTTTTTTGTTAATTTGGCGATTTTTGGGGATATTTTTTTAATTTTTTGGGGACAAGGAAAAAAGTACCTGGCAGCCCTGTTTGTTTTCATTTTTTCACTAACATTGCAGCCACACGATCAAGCTTTTATTGATAGTCTTTTACAT
Organism: Pollenia angustigena; assembly: GCA_930367215.1. Lineage (NCBI taxonomy): Eukaryota > Metazoa > Arthropoda > Insecta > Diptera > Polleniidae > Pollenia > Pollenia angustigena. The sequence continues at coordinate 185,111,720 of OV884058.1, read as the reverse complement.
ATACTGTTTGTCAAAATATGCAAAAATTGGCAGCTGTGACGCAGGCTGCACGCAAGTTGAAAGCAATTTACTTTCAAGATGTCATTAAAAAAAAAATTTATAAAGAGAAACGAAAAATTTCCTCACTAACCTTGAAATCAGCTGTTTTCTTGAACGTAAATTGAAACACTCACTGGCAAGAGAATTTCAAAGGCAAGTTCGTATCAATTTTTAAAAGTATGAGTGTATTGGTAAAAAAGTGAGAGTGTATTAAAAATTGATAGGCAAAACTTGATCGTGTAACCCTCAAGTAAGTGCGAAACAAAATGATTATGAAAATCTAAAAAAAACTTTTCATTTTACCGTTTCCAAGAACGAGAATTGAGCCCCTGGTCAACGACTAATTGTTATGACGTTGCGAAAAAGATGTCAATATTTTAATTCAATAACAGTGTTCAAACTAATTGAACATGTGTTTCAGATAACAAAAGGATTTAGTCAAGGAAAAACACTATCTCTCGTTAAAACTAAGGATGGCCATAGTAACTACACAGACTTTACCTGCTGTGTACACTGAGGATAGTCATAAATACATATGTTAATAAGATATGTAGGCAGATGGTAAACAGATCATTAACTTATTCCAGGAATTTGTATTACTAGTTTTATGATTGGATTTGTTCAGTCTTAAGCATGGCTTGAATATTGTTAATGTTTTTGTAATTGCTTAAACTTACTTAAGAAAAAGAAGACAGTGAAAAAGCAAACGCAGAAAAAGGAGAGTAAATAATTTACTTAGACCTTTTTTAGACAGGCAAAGATAACTATACAACTTCTTGACTTTATAGAAGGGAGAGGAAAAGCGAATAGCATGGTGGATATACTTTGCTGTCCTAACATTTTCGTTATGTTTTTGGTTCGTTGTTTCTATCTGAAGTTGGCTGCAACAGCAAACAAACAAAAATTTGTCAAATTAAACTTTGTGCGTCTTAACACAAAACAAAATTTAAAACTTTGTCAAAATAAACTTTACTTGTATAAATGGGGATGTGTTTGCTCTCAGCTTAAACACCACGCCACGCAACCACCAGACTTGCAAGTTTACCACTTTTTTCTGATTTAGCACTTAAAATTTCGAAAAAAGTGCTAGGTTAGCACATTTTTATAATTATTCAGCATTTCTAGCACTTTTTTCTTAGATCCCAAACTACTTAAAACTCCCATAATCAATTCAAGTAAAGCATAAATTCGTACAGTGTCTCAAGATAAATCTTTATTAGGCATAGAACTTTTGATAATTTTTGCAAATAGGAAAAATGCCATTGCATAGTAAAAAGTATTAAGACCAATTATATTTTTTATTTTTTTCGAAATCGTATAAAAGTAACTTTTTTATATAAGTCATTTGCTTTATCATTAAACTTGAATGTTCTTCAAGATGTCATCAAGAAAACAAGCTATTTAGACAATCAAGAAAGATGTTCATTGAAACACTCAACTTGAAAGAGTAACTGAAAGCGAATTGGTTTCAATTTTAAAATGAACAAAATGGAAAAAAGTACACAAGTAGGTACGAGCGTTGCCACGACCAAAAAAAAATTTGTAACCAAAATGTAAAAATAAAGTTACCAAAAGCGAAAAAAAAGGCTAAGGTAAAATGTAAAAAGAAAATACAATATAATAGTCTGATAGTGTATAAAGTCATTTCTGAAAAATTAAAGGAATAGAACTACATATTACAAAAAAACTTTATAAAATACAGACCTGAAATTTAACTCATCGAATAAATTCACAAGGAAATAATTCCCAGTTTTTAATTTTGTCAATTTTAAAAAATGTTTGAGCTAGAGCTTTCAACCTTTTTTATAGAAAGCTCTCACAAGTAAAACTTTTAAAGTCTTTCTGTGCGTTATGGCATCAAAATGCAGAATTTAACTTAATTATGCGGTAGATCTTTTATATACTTATATGTAGATGATTTTTGCCCGGTGGAAATATAATCATATTAAACGGGATGGGATCGGAAGGGCCTTTGACCATATCGTTTATCTAGAAAAGTGTTTCAGTAAGACCTACAAAGCATTAAGAATAGCAGATAATAGCCATCTACAATTCAAAGTATATACTTTATATGGTTAAGTTGATAATCTGTTAAAGTTTAAGCTTCTAAAAAAATAATATTTAAGTAGATGAAAAATGTATTGTTTTTAGATGCACAAATACCATACACAATTTAAAGGGTCATAAAAGCGGAACGGGTAGTTCTTGTTCCAAAACAAAAAAATTGGTTATTTTTGTGTTGAACAAAAGTAACCAAAATGGGAAAAAGTACACAAGTACACATTGGAAAATAAAGTAACCAATTTTGGTTAAAAGTAACCAAAACGGCAACGCTGGTAGGTACCTACACATTGAGAAAAAAAGAGATGCAGCAGAGAACATACACATAGCCAAACGTGTTTGGCGGTAGGATTTTCCATTTGGCGACTGGCGATTTTTTTTTTTTTTTTTTGGCGATTTTAATATAACTGGGGATTTACTTGGCTATTTTTTCCATTTATATTATTTCAGCGATTTTTTTTTTTAACAATTTGTAATTTTTTGTTATTATTACTAAGGGTGTGTGTGTAAAACGGTAGCAAAGTACTCATAGAAGTAAAATTATGACACTGTTGAGGTGAATAAAATTTCACTTGCCCTGGGGGCTAGTATAAATTTTGACATTAGCGTAGAAATTTTATTTCACCATAGAACTTTGCTACTGTTTCACACACACCCTAAGTTAAAAAAAAACTGGCAATTTTTTTCAAATGATTTTTGTTTTGTTATCATTTTACCACAGACCAGGCAACATATGTCAAAACATTTGTTACTATTTATGTTTTAGTTTTTACCACAGATGATGACACTAAAAACGAAAAATTAAATTTTTTTTTTATTGTTTTAATACCTATCACCTTTTTTTTCATAAATTTGGAAAATTTTTATATTCAATTATAATTGTTTTCCAAGTCTCATTATTTGCAAATACATATTGCCATTTGCTAAATTTATTTCTTCATATTTTTTTTATCCGCCACACACGATGAAACATTGATATTTGAGAAACCAAAAAGGTAACACGAATTTCAATCAGAAACATTTAGTGAAACACGCCCAAGTTTCGACAAATGTTGCCTCGTCTGTGGGTAACTTAATAGTATGTATGCAGGTCAAAACACAAGTAATGAAATCGATGAGGCTGAAGTGTACGATCTTATAGACTTAATTTAAGTTTTTTTTACTGAATATATGATCCCCAATTTATGTTAAAAAACAAAAAACCAAAAACTAAACAAAATTTACTTTTGGTTTTTTTGTATTTTTTTCTCAATTTTTGGCGATTTTTTAGTGAAATATACTAGCTTTTTTTGTATGCAAAATTATATTTAAAATAATAGAAATTTTTACGAAAACTGAACAACATTTACGTTTTGCGATTTCTGACATCCAGTTTGGCGATGGAGCTCAAAAAAATCTGACAACCCTGAGTCCGAGTTTAGACGAGCGAACATTTGGAAGGAAAACATCAGGAATACTCTTTTGTCTTTTCATTTGCGGTCACACAGGCAAAAATGTTGCCGGAAACATTCTGTTACTATTGCTGTTTTTTTCTCAAAAAGCAAAATAACTGTCAACAATGAAATAATGAGAACAAAGCGTGTAATTTGCTTACAAACAAAATGTTTCCCTTCCAAGTGTTTCCCTGACTAAAAGGGCACTTAGCGAGACTAAACAAATTATTTAATGTCTCTTTCTATGCTTTTTTGCTTTTGCTAACCATAGTATAATAAGTACCAGGTATGTTCATTAAGGAGAGTTGTCATTATTTACCCACGTAAGTCAAATTCATTTATTTGCTTTTCGACGCTTGTTTTAATTTTTTTTTATTATTTTCTTCGGTTTGACGTTATATGGGTTTAAAAATTGAAAACAAAAATTCTAGTGACTATACCTTGTAAGTCCGAGTTTAAATGAGCGAATATTTGGAAGGAAAACATATGGAATTCTCTTTTGTTTTTTTCATTCGCGGTCACACAAACGAACATGTTGCCGGAAAAATTCAGTTATTTTTTTTCTCAAAAAGCAAAGTAAATATCAACAAAGAAAATGAGAGCAAAGGGTGTCGCTGAGTACCGAACACAAACACTATTCTCTCTCCCCACCCGTAATTTGCTCCAAACAAAACGTTTCCCTACCAAATGTTTTCCTGTCTAAAGCCTGGTACTCTGTTCAACATTTCACGTGAAATGCTGTCAAAACGCATATGAAAAAAACTTGTGCAAAATATATCTATGAAATAATGTTGATTGAGTTGTACTCTGTTCATTTTGTGAAAAAGTTCCGAAATGTTTCTGGCAACATTTTTTTACAACTGCGAAATAAAGTAAGATGCACTTATTTCACGTGGAATTTTAAGCAAAATCAAAAAAAAGGTTGAACTGATTATTTAAAAAGAAATAAAAAAATTAATATAACACAACCGGTAAAAGTTTTTTATCTATATTTACTTTATTTTTGATTAAATTTTGTATTAAAAAAAATTATTTTTAATTAAAATACATGTGGGGTTTGTTTACATACGCAAACAATGTCGCATACTTTGCAGGAATAAAATCGGCAAATTGTACAAACTCGCATGATAGGTAACATCGATACATGTCAAAATTTTCGTGTGAAATAATAAATGTTGCTCAACATTTTTCACAAATTTGAACAGAGTACTAGGCTTAAATGGGCACTAATATTCTACCATGTTGCTAACTATCTTTGAGAGAGTTAAGTAAACATTCAGAACAGGGGCAGCGATGCCAGAAGTACAGATTTATCTGCATTTTGCAGATTTTATTCCCAAAATGATCAAAATGCAGATTTGAAGATTTTTGCTTTCAAATGCCAGATTTTTTAGCTCGGTTAAAACTTCTTTACATTTTTTCCACTTTTTGCATTGATTAAAGAAATATATCGACCCTTAACCGCGAAAATAACGTAAGCGCCTAAAATTAAATTTTACAGGAGAGAGCTTTTTTATTTTATTTCATATCAATTTTGTATGAAATTTGTCGCTTACATTAAAATTGTTTTTGCTATAAAATCGTAACGGTTCCTGATGTGACCATGACATTTTAGGAGATGATGCAAGTGTTGCCAATAAAGTCATTTATTTAAAATAACGAAAATTGAAAATCATGTCGCTTACGTTATTTTCGCGGTTAGGGCTCGATATCAACCATTCAGGGAAGAACAGTTTGGAAAAAGATTCATTAGGAGGAATTTTATTTACGAAAGATTACTTAAATTTAAAAAATTCGCATTGTCTTGACACATTAATAAAGCCGGACTTATGTCATCTGATTTTACACGAAAGAATTTGCATATGTCCGTATATATTCATATTTGTGGCATTTTGACAAATTTCATTTAAAAATCATTTTTGTTCACGTTTTTAAAATTTTTTATAATAAAAAAAATATTTTTACTATTTGATAAAATAAATTTTTTGGTATCTCGACTTAAGATGTTTTGTCAAAATGCCACAGATATGAACTTATCTTATACTTCGAGGACCACTTATAGATATTAACCATCGATTAAAAATTCCAGAAATAAATTGTTATATTGTTTTCTAAATAAACTACATAAAAAATGTGTTTTGAAGATTTATTGAAGATTTTTAAAATCTTGACGCAGATTTTGCAGATTTTTTGATGGAAAATTATGGGTTTTTGCTGATTTTACCTCTTAAAGTTCTGGCAACACTGACCAGGGGCCTAATTCTGGCCGTCGTGATCAGGCCTGCCACTTTTGCCGATTTTTTGCCCTAAAATTATCAAAGTGCCGATTTGCCGATTTTTGCTTCAAAAATGCCGATTTTTTGAGTAGCACGTAAAAGGCGATTAATTTTTGTTTGTTTGATAATAATACACTACCTTTAAGCGATACTGAAACAGTTGTAACATTGAAATGCTTTGTAATGTGTGTTGGGTTAATACATTTTTATTTGAAAAATATTCTACTATGAAGAATTAAAAGCCAAAGTTAAAAAAGAAACAATTTTTAAACCTAAAATAATTCAGTTAAAATTTCTTTTTCTATTAGGAAAATATAAAACACTTTATATTTGTGTTTGAAAATGGATAGATAAATACTTACAAGAGAAAAAAGGTAAGATAAATTTATATTCACTATCCATGAATATAATTTAAATAATAATTACTCGAATAAGAATAACTTTGATTAATTACTTTGATATTTAAATATTTTTTTTTTTTTTGTAAGATTATAACGCAATTGAGGACGATGTTAGTACATAAATTAAATAGCCAATTCTAATGTAAGGAAAATTAAATAAATTTGCAAACATTTTGGCAAAAAATTTCAGATTTATAACGTGAACATTTTATGGCAGCATTTGGTAAAATTTTTGGTCCTTCCACATTCTTCCGCAAATGTGGAAAGAATTTTTTAATGTTACAAAGTTTTGATGTTCACTGGAAAATTTATCTTTGCAAGTTATTCGTTTTTTAAAGTTTATTTAAAAATTAATAATTTAAACTGTTTTGATATTAATATTTAAACGGATTTAATAAAAATGTCAAAATCGAATATTTGTATATAGAATATACTTAATTATTAGAAAGTTTAAAAAAATTATATATTTAACTACAATTTTTCTGTAAAACGTTTATTTTGATTGATTCTTTTGAAATTTCATAAGTTAGAAATAGGGATGCGATTTCCATGCAAATGCATGTTTTTTGTCGATAATCTAAGATTGATGTCGACCAATTATCTTTCCGAATCATTTAATTTGCGTTAAAATGGCATCGATTTGTTTTTGCATATTGTTGCGTATTTTGTTGAAAATGCATATTTTGGTTTTAAATGCATATTTTTGCATATTTTAACATTTTTGAGTGACATATTTTTTAAAATTCCTTATTATGGAAAAAGTTCTTCAAAAAATATAAAAATTGTATAAAAAAAATTTTCCAAAATAAAAATTTTTTAAATCAATAAATAAATTCGTTTGTAGTTCTGCTTAAAATACAAGATTTCGACAAAAAATTCTTCAGTTTTTAACCGATGCAGAACCTTGCATGGTTAAGCCTGCCAAGTGGCCTACAACAATTTAACCAAAACTGTTACCTGTTACTTGCTAGGCACATGAGTTACATCGAATTGCAGAGTAAATTAGAAAGAAGCCAATTCGTTAATATTGATTTTTTGATTTCATAGCCCGACAAATTAAAAAAAAAAATCCAAAATGTTTTGCTAAAAATGTTGGGGAATTTAAGCAATAAAACAAATTTCAACTATTTTTGATTTAGAATCAAATGTGGGATCTGAATTAGAAAATGAATATTCTTCAAATTAATTGGCATCCTTCAAGTATGCCTGAACTTCGGTTGACGTTGTACAAAAGCTTTTTAACAGACAAATGTTTACATTTGATGATATAAAAAAGTATTTATTTGATTATGCAAAAAGTAAAATTATGTAGTTATTTAAATTAAGTTTTAAAAAATATTATTCCTATGAATAACAATGGAATAAAAACAACAACAGATATTTTTTTTTTTTGTTGTTTTAAATAAAATTAAAAAGCAAACGATTTTTTATTGAAAACTTTCAAGTTTTTGCATATTTTTTATTTTTTTAATGCATATTTTGGAGTTTTTAGTGCATATTTTCGATTTTTTAGTGCATGAAAATCTCATCCCTAGTTATAAACATTTGATTTTTTGCCGATTTTTTTATATTAAAGTGCGATAATGCCGATTTTTTTTTTATCAAAATTATCTGGCACCCCTGATCGTGATCGAGTACTTTCTCGATTTGAAAGCAATTTATTGCTTATTCCAAGGCGAATTCATACAAGGTGGTCTTATTTTGAAAACGTTTTACAACACTGTAAAATATATTAACGTTGTGTCAAAAATTTAAACAATTATTTGATTTTGTTTTTATATTAAATTGTGTTTTTTTTTAAATGTTATGACTTAAAAAAGTTTTAAAGTTCATAATATTAATCGAAAATTATAGAATTTAGTATATATTCCCCAGAACCAACAGGACGGTATACCATTTCGACACAAGGTTAGCAATCAGCTGTTGCTTACGGAGCAATATAAGTTCACCTGGTGTAAATTCGCCTTGGCTAATTCTTTCAGTTGATACTGAACGAATCGAAATTATTTTTTCAGTATTGTGAAACTCAAATTAATGCTTTACAACACTAAAAAAAATAATTCCGATTCGTTCAGTATGGACTAAAATAATTAGATATTAAATTGCTTTCGAATCGAGAAAGTACTCGATCACGACTGCCAGAATCAGGCCCCAGAATGTACTTATTAGTGTTGCCTGAATGACGATTTTATCTTATTTTTAAAGATTATTTTAAGATTTTTTTTCTAAAATGAAGATTTTTTATTTTTAGAAATTAAAAGAATATATTTTATTTAGTTATAAAAATTTATACATGTAAAAAAAATTTTTAGCAATTAACACGCCTTTAATTTAAATCACAACTTTTATAAATGTTGAAAATCGCTATAAGCGATGATGATGAAACATCTTTCAAAATAAAGAAACAGTATTCCAATATTAAATTTATAAAATGCATCAACACAAACATCAGTGTTTCTTTCTGGTTGCAAGTATTTCAATAAAGAGAATTAACTATAAAGTTGCTCTCACTTCCATGGTCTAATGCTGAAGTAGCGAGGGTATTTAGCCAAGTAAACATAGTTTAAAGTAATTTGAGAAACAGGTCACATTTAACAACCGCTAATTCGACTTTATCAATTAGGTAAATATTTTTAACAAAACAATACAATTTGTATACCAACACCACAATAGTAGAGAGGGTACTATGCATTTGGGCTGATGTTTATTAATTGAGTGCCCCGTTAGGCTAGCTAGTAGTGAGCTAGTCTATCAACCCCGGGGTTGCGGGTTCGATTCCCGCCAGAGACTCTGGTTTCTTTCCTGCAGACAAACGTAAAGCTTCGCGGGGATTAGCATAGGGAATTAAAAAAAAAAAAAAAAAAAACCCTTAAATATTGGTCCTAAGCCCGCCTTTACGTATACCGATTGACTCAGAATCACTTTCTGAGTCGAATTAACGATGTTTGTCCGGCTGGATGTCTGGCTGTCCATGTTAACCTTGTGCACAAATTACAGGTCGCAATTTTGGAGATTATTCAATAGAATTTGGTACATAGATTCTTATGTGGTGTAGGGTATCATATTGTCGGAGTTGACCGACTTTACTTTCTTTTTTTGTTTTTTATTGTAGATCTTGACTCAAACGGTTGGTTGTAGTGAGTATGATTTGCCTTCAAATTATTTAAAACTAATAGGCTCGACGGATTCCTATTAAATAAACAATAACGACATCGAATTTAACAATGATTTAATTTTTTTTTAAATCTATCAAAATATCAATCTACTTTTATTCTTATTTAAAAAATTTATCTTAACTTACAATTTCATCGGTTTTGTTTTTGAATTTTACTGCCTGTTTTTAGAACGCGAGTGACTCGTTTAACTAACATTTAAAACAAAAACAAATTTTGAAATTTTGTTTTTGTTTTAACCTGGCGTTTCCACATGCAAGTACAAGTTCGAAAAACTCAATATACACCATTTTTGTTCATTCAGCTAATCGGCTGTTTCCTCGATTTTTCGTTGATAATACGTATACACTACTTGCAAGTAATTACTTGCATGTGGAAACGCCGGGTAAATGTTATTGCATTTCTGTAAGTAAATATATTTCAAGTCGTGTATATTTTGTTCAAATCCGTTGACACACAGAGGAGGAAAGTGTTCTTAACTGTTTTGCCTTTGCCGATTTATATATACACCCCTATCGCAAACAACTACTCCCATGAAAATGTGTATTCCCATATTTTTTTTAATTTGTATTGTGAATGATTCCCATAAAAAATTTTTGAGAATGAATTCCCAAACTTAAAAAATTTGGCATCGCCAATGTTTACTCCAGCGAATTTTTTTAATTAATAAATTCCCAACAAGTGTTGATGTGAACGAGAAGGGAACATGTAATTTTAATTTGTATTCTAAAGTAGGACTAAAATAAATTACTTTTTCCTTTTATTGAAGGAGAGTACATAAACAAAATGAAGATAAACCACTATTCAGTATTTATTTTATTATATTTTTATTAGTATTTTACTTTGTATATTTTTCATTCACAATACAAGCACTGACAAGAATTACAAATAATTCACAATAGAAATTTTAACTCCCAATATATTTGCGATACCGATTTGTTGGTGATGGGAATTTAGGTTTGATCCCATATATCATATTCCCATAACATTCGCGATAGGGGTGATAGATTTAGGAAAATCCATATCTTTTTAAAGCGCGTTTTTTAAATACAATTTACTCAAAATGCCTTCGATATAACAACGGTATCATATCATATTATGTATAAATACTGCTAATATGTATATATGTATTTCAATTAAAATAATAAGTAGTATGTTCCTAAAAAAAATCAATAATTTTTTCTTTTTTGCACTTGTTATAAAAGCTTGAAGATTTTTCTCTTTAAAATAAGATTTTTTCGCCAAATAAAGATTTTGCTTTTAAAAATTCTGGCAACGCTGCTACTTATAAAGTTGTGATCGGCAAAACCAGGGCGTTGCGTTTTCTCTTTTTTCTTTTAATTCGTACGTGTGCATACACATAGAAAAGAATCGAACAACATTAACAAAAACTTATCCCAACAAACACCTTTGACTTTATCATTTGACATCAAACACAATTCTCAAACGTTTTTCAATTGTTTGACTTTAACATTTAAATTCAAATTGATAATGATTTGCATATAAACATTTGACATCAAATGTTTTATCCATTTGATGTATCAAATGACAGATTCAAATCAAAGCTTAGATTGGCAATACTAAAGCGAAATATAAATGTAAACATTAAACACGGCTATCAAAGTTTAACGATTTATTTCTTGTGAAAAATAAAAATTAATTGTGAGTAATTACAATGATTAAGAATACGAATTAAAAAAAATAAAACGAGAAAGTTAATAAATTATAAGTTTGTTGTATGATCGCGGTGCTATAATCCTCATAAGGGGTTTATTATTATTTTTTTTTTTTTAATGTCAATATGTACATTTTTATTAATTTTCGAAAGAGAAGAACTAAATATAAAATTATTACTGCATGTTTAAAAATTTCGAACATAAACATTCGTATAAAATTTAATGAGATAAATGGGCAAATCCCAGAAAAAGTCTACCAACCAAAAATTTTTCAAATTAATTTCTTTTTAATGGAATATAAGACTAGATGTGAAATTTCTTAATGTTATACGTGAATTTAGCATTATTTTAGGTGATTTTTGTGCTTAAAATAGCACTTACAGCAGACTTATCAAAATACAAATTTCGTTAAAAAAAAAAGTTGATATTCATTAGTTAAGAAATTAGTTTAAGAAATGCAATTCATAAAAATATAATTTGTTTTGTTAAAATAAACAAAATATTATAACAAAATGCGTTATGTAGCGTGCGTCACAAAGGGTTCACGGCTTTTGTCAAAAAATCACAACATTTTTTTGCTGCGAATAAGTGCGTTTAGAATTCTCTTTTAGTCATCTTTAGGAATTAGATTTTGTATACCTTATCAACCAAGAAATGTTAATATTTCAATTTCAAACGCGTGCGAATGTAGCGTTCGTCACGCAGGATTTGCCCAAATACTTTTAAAACTATGTGCACATTTAAGTGTTTTTCATGGAAATTTTCTATGCGGACGAACGCTAACGTTCAGTTTTATTGAACAGATAATTAATATACTATATTTACGCGTTTTTCCTAACTTTAGCGTGTTTTGAAAATTAATAGTTGGCAACGTATAGCGCCGCCATGTTTCAAAACGAATTTGCCGTATTTGATCAAATAAACAAAGGCGAATTAGCTTCTTTTGACAATTTAGCTTACCATTTCCACCAACAAAATACATGTCGATTTTTGTTACATTGTACATTGCTATTTTAAAGCAAGCAATTTACACACTGGTTTCAAGTAATGTTAAGATTGATTAAATAAAATCAGTTTGAAAATTACACTCAACAAGGAAACACCTTTATTTACATTGGTCCTTCCAAATTTTAAAAGAATTATTAAAATATTGTGCTGGTTATTCATAGAATAAAATTAAATCAGACAATAATAACAACATCAAAAAATAATATAAATATACATACATATAAATATATTGAAAAAAAAAATAAGTTAAAATGTTTGGAAGTATATTGAAACTTTATGAAAGACAAATTGAAATAAAAGAAACAATTCAAAGCATTTCAATAAACATTATCTTAGAATCTGAACATCAAGAAAACTCTAAGCTGGACAGATTAGAAGATCTGTGGAAGGAGTTTATCATGAATCATGACAAAATTGAGCATGAACATAGTTTACGCAAAGAAGTTATTCTTTCATATGACTATTATGATAGTATATGGATAAAAGTAGTACAAATATCTGAAACTTTCAATCGGATGCGGTATTTCAACGCAAAAGGATGTCATAAAATAGCCAAAGCAATTAAGAAGGTTGAACAACAAGTAGTCAAGCGGAATTTGGCGGAAATGTGTACAACAGAACTTGCGGAAAACACCGACAAACAACAACAAACACAACCTAGCAAGAAAGCTAAAGCATTGCTGGTGGAGTTTGAAAGATGCATACAAAGGCTGAAACAACAATTCGAGGAAATTGATCAAATTGCCGATAAGTTCATGTTAGAAGAAGCCAGGGAAACATGGCAAAAACAGCATGATAAAATAAGCGATATCTACATGAAACTTTGTGCGGATCATTTAGTAAATGATGAAAAAATCATCAAATGCAAGGAGGAAATTGAAAATCAACATCGACTTGCAAAAAGAAAATTGCTACAAAAGTTGAATGCATTGAATGAAGTGGAAACAACAACAAAAGCGGCGGAAAACACCGACAAACAAACGCAAATACAACCTAGCATGAAAGCGAAAGCATTGCTGTTTGAGTTTGAAAGATGCATACGAAGTCTGAAACAACAATTCGAGGAAATTGATGAAATTGACGATAAATTCATGTTAGAAGAAGCTAAGGAAACATGGCAAAGACAGCATGATAATATAAGCGATATCTACATGAAACTTTGTGTGGATCATTTGGTAAATGATGAAAAAGTTGTCAAATGCAAAGAGGAAATTGAAAATCAACATCGACTTGCAAAACGAAAATTGCTTCAAAAGTTTAATGAATTGACAGAAGTAAAAAGAGCAGTCAGATTAAATAAAATTAATATACCTTCTTTTAATGGGAACATAGAAGAATGGTTGTCCTTTCATAATATGTTCAAACAGTTTGTGCATGAGAACAAAACTCTGTCTGACGCAGAAAAAATGTACCAGCTTAAATCTTTACTAAGGAATGAGGCATTAAATGTGATTAAGCATCTGGCTGTATCTGAGTCCAATTATGCAGCAGCTTGGAAGTTACTGAATCAACGATTTGACAACAGGCGAATGCTATTCCAGTCACTCATAGACAGACTAATACAGCAGCCAAATGTGAACAGCAACAACGCAGCGATGATGAAATCGTTGTACGACGTCACAAATGAATGTATGCAGGGGTTAATAGCGATGAAATGCAACATTGAAGGAGCAGACGCAGTCATAGCTCGAATAGTCATCCAAAAGTTAGATAACGAAGGATTGATATTATATGAGCAGCATACGAAAAAATCCAAAGAAATTCAAGTACTGTCTGATGTACTTGCATTTCTTGAAGAGCAGTATCAAAGCTTAGAATTTGCGAAAAGTAGAAAATCTTACAATTTTAGCAACAACATCTCAAATGAGAAGCAAAGACAACAAACAAAAGCATTGACAGTATCATTAGAGAACGAACACTGCTTGTATTGCGAAAAAGGTGGTCATACAACAGAATTTTGTAGAAAATTTCTAAAACTGGAAGTTGAAGATCGCTTTGAGTGGGCGAAAATAACAAAGACATGTGTTCAGTGCCTTAATCATAAATTCACTTACAACTGTTTAAGCAAGTCAACATGCGCTACCTGTGGGATGGCACATCACAATATACTACATATACCATCAGTTTCTACAAGTTTGCTAAGAACCAATAACGATGATTTATTGCCTACCGCTCAAGTATGTATGATAACGGAAAAGGGAGAAAGTATCGCATTAAAGGTATCGGTTGATCCAGAGTCAAAGACAATTTTCATTGATGAAGAATAAGGAGATCGATTTTTCGAATAGTTGCTATTTTGTTGCGGATTTTCAAATAAATAAAAATTTAAATATCAAAATAAAAATGTAAAAAAAAGAATTTTATTTGTATAAAAACAAAACAATTGACAGGGGTAAGGAACCAAAAAAAAATATATAATTATTACTTAAGGCAGAATTAGTCTTTACTTTCTGTTCTGTTACGAATCAGCTGAGTTGTTTTTGTTATTAAAAGACCTATGAAATTGATTAGTTTTTCTGTTCTGTTGCGATTCAGTTTGTTAAAATCAAAAACATGTTAAGTATTTGTAAGCGACAGCAAAATAATTAATAAAAAATACATATTTACATTGAAATAAATTGCTTTTTTTAATTTTAAGAATTCATAAAATTTAATTTTTTCATATTTATGTGCACTAAAGTTATTAAAATAAAACAATGGACGGTGCAAAACTAATAAATTTATCATAAATGGCTGATAAGTTACTACGGAAAAAGTAACTGTTACAATTTCATAACAGAACGGCACGGAACAAAACAGAAACAGAAAGTAAAGACTAACTGAGCCTTTAGAATTTTTAAAGAATTTTGGTTATTAAAATTTAAAGGAATTTATAAAATTTTATATTTTAGATTTTCTCCCCATTTTAGTATGTCTATGTGCCATAATTGGTGCTAATACCAAATCATGGGTAGAAAGCAGCGACCGTAACAGTTATTCCTTTAATCGTAAAAGACAGATGAAAACAGTTACTTTCAGATTTTTGTATTTTTAACAAAAAATAACTGGTATTTTTTTAATTTTTATTATTTAAATAAAAAATAACAGTTATTTTTTGATTTTTTTTAACAAAAATAACAGTTATATTAGTCTTAACCACATTTTTGAAAAATAGTAACATGAACATATTTTTTGTAAGAAATATCTGCCTATTTGTCGATTAAAATTGAAATCTTCCATGACTTTGTTTGGTTTTTTCAATTTTATTTTTTAGTTCTTGTTGTTTTTTTTAAAGCCTTAATGCTAAAATTTTTAGCATGAATATATGCTAGAAATACATACGATTTTATTAGTTGCCTTAAGGGGCATTCCGTCCTCGGTCACACAACGGGCTGGTATTTCAACCAATGATTCATTTTTGGTAGCGTATTTCAGTACAGTATAATTTTCCGTCTCATTAGAACTACTTGAAGCGGAGTCAAAATTTATTTGGTGCAAATTTATGTCATGGACAAATTTAAGCTGATCAATAATCAATTAAAGCATTAATCAAAAATACAATCAGTTTTAATTAAAAATTTCATCAAGTGAGTTGAACATTTAATCAAGTGAATTAAAGATTAAGTTGATATATACTATTAATTTGTTTACTGATGCAAATTTAATTAAGTTTTTAAATTAATATCACAAATTTTTTAATTGACATCAATTTTTATTTTTTTCTGTGTGATGCCGAAGAAGCAGTGCAATTAATTATTTAAACTTTGTCTTTTCCCGTTCATCATATGCCCATAGAGGACTTCTGTATAAAAAAAAATTTAAAATACTCTCACACAATTTACTATTTAGTACCGGTTCACACCACTGATGGGATTTGTGGTACAATTGTACCAAATTTGGTACAATTGAAACTTTATTGGTACACTGGTACAATTCATAATTTTTTGTTGTGGTTTCTTGCTTTGGGCTATTTTACTTCTTTTATTGAGGCACAGTTTGCTAGTATGATTTTTTTTTTATATATTGCTTTTATGAATACATAACTCGAAAAACAAATTAGATCAACATCTCTACTGGAACATCTCTGTTCCAGTAGAAAACCATGTAAAGTACTTGGGAATTCATATAGATAGACGCTTGACCTGGTCTCGTCATATCGAAGCGAAAATAACGGCTATGAAACTTAAAGCAGCTCAACTACATTGGCTTCTCGGTGGAAACTCAAAATTGTCTTTAGACAACAAAATTCTTCTATACAAGTCCATCATAAAACCAATATGGACATATGGCATCCAATTATGGGGTACTGCATGCGCATCTAACATCCAAAAGCTTCAAAGAAGACAGTCTAGAATATTACGACAAATTGTCTGCGCCCCATGGTATATTCGTAATGATATTATCCACAGAGATCTCAACGTCCCCACTATCCAGGAGGAAATTAAAAAATATTCAATAAGCTACATCGATAAACTAATGGTCCACCGTAACTACCTCGCTCGGGGTTTGCTTCAGTTCGAAGGTCACCAGAGGCTAAAAAGAACCGATACTTTGAGCCTAACTAGAAGACAGTCTTAAAATTTGAATACAGCAGTTAGTGGTTACACTGGTAACAACTAATAAACAACAAGTATAATTAAGATTTGAATACATATTGTAAATTTCGATAAGAAAGATTCAATAATAAAAAAAATAAATTTAATAAAAACAAGTTAGAGTGCTATATTCGGCTGTGCCGAATCTTTGATACCCTCCACCGACAGTTCGAATGTTTAAGGAGTAATATCTGAATGATGTTATTATTATCTTAAACTGTGACGATTTGTTATTAATTATGGAATTAGGCGACTAAACTGTTCTCCGGTAGTAGGGTTTGTATGGGGCCTAGGGTAAATTATAGACCGATCTTCACGAAATTTCAGTCTTTTTCCCAGTTCTATAAAACTTTGATGTACCAAATTTTGTTATGATAGCATTATTTTTTACGGATTTAGGCGTACTAGACTGTTTTCCGCGAGTAGGGTTTATATGTGGCCCAGAGTAAATTATGGACCGATCTTCACGAAATTACACAGTTTTATTTCTTGTCCTATAAAACTTTGATGTACCAAATTTTGTTATGATAGCATTATTTTTAACGGATTTAGGCGTACTAAACTGTTTTCCGGGAGTAAGGTTTATATGGGGCCCAGGGTAAGTTATGGACCGATCTTCACGAAATAACACAATTTTATTTCTTGTCCAATAAAACTTTGACGTACCAAATTTTGTTATGATAGCATTATTTTTTACGTTTTTAGGCGTACTAAGTAGTTTTCCGGGAGTAAAGTTTATATGGGGCCTATGGTAAATTATGAACCGATCTTCACGAAATTTCAAAGATTTATTTTTAGTTCTATAAAACTTTGATGCACCAAATTTTGTTATGATAGCATTATTTTTTACGTTTTTAGGCGTACTAAGTTGTTTTCCGGAAGTAGGTTTTATATGGGGCCTATGGTAAATTATAGACCGATCTTCACGAAACTTAACAGTTTACTTTCTAGTCTTATGTAACTGTGACTTGCCAAAATTTGTAATGATAGCATTGTTAGTTAGGGTTTTAGGCTTAATATACTGATTTCCGGGAGTAGGGCTTATATGGGGCCTAGGGTAAATTATTGACGGATCTTCACGAAATTTCACAGCGTGATTTCCAGTTGAATAAAACGAATTGTTGCGAAATCTTATATCATTCTGTGCATTTTTCCACCATTTATGTTAGTTTTTGTAACAAAATTATCAATTTTTTTTAGGTGGTGGTTCCACATTTTGATTCATAGCTCAGATCCTATTGAACCGATTTTGCTGAATTTCAATCCCAAACTGCTTAGGATAACTACAAGCAATTTGACACCAAGTTTGTTGATTTCTTTTGAGTTTTTCGAAAGTGAGCGTGTTTTCAACAGACGGACAGACGGACAGACAGACGGACATGGCTAAATCGACTTAAAATTACTCAAGGACCCAGAATATATATACTTTATAGGGTCTGAGATGAATAGTAAAAAAGTTTCACACGGAATGACAAACTGAATATACCCTCTTCACAACTAATTGTGGTGGAGGGTATAATAAAAAAAAAAAAAAAATCCTCTCATTGTTATAGTGCTGTATAATCAATTTTACCAACTTATCCAGCTACACGTTGCTTGACCCTTAATGTCGGTGTTGGGTCAATAAATGTTTAAGCTAAGTAGATATCATGATTATCCATCCATTTGACTACACTCGAAATATGATGAAGTTAAATTTAAACGAAAATTTACTTTAAACAACTTAAAATTCATTTAAAAAACGGATCATTTGCATTTCATTTAAAACAAATGATTTTGACATTCATTTTTAAATGTTTTATTTATTTATTCCTTAAAATTGAATAGTTTTTACTTGTAAAAAATCAAACGACGAATCAATTGGGAAAGGGAACAGGTAGCATGATAGCAAAGTTCAATCAGGGGTGTGCTGGAAATCGAAAACGCAAAACGCATGAATTTTAAATGTCGGTTTTTAAAAGATTTCTGTAATAAAAGAATTTTATGACGATTGTTATACAAATATTTCTCTATTAAAAAGAATTGTATAACACAAATTAGATTAAAAGTGTATAAAAAACAATTTCCAAATTCTTGCGTTTTACGATTGCGATATCAGCACACCCCTGAATATTTATTAAAAATCGTAAAATCTGTAAAGAATTACAGGGACAATTCGCTAAATCACTAAATGAGTGTAAAATAAAACAAAATAACGGAAAATAACAAAAAAAAAAATTTGCAAAAATGGCAAAAATTCGCAAAAAATTTTATTATTTTAAAAAAGCCATAAACTTAATAAAAAGTCTCTAAAACTATAAGGAATGGCTTAAATTCGGGAAAAATTGCAAAATTAGCGGAAATTCGCAAAAATTTGCTAAAAGCGGCATGATAGCAAAGTCTACTATTTATTATAAATCGCGAAAGCTGTAAAGAATCACAGGGACAATTCGCTTCTATTGCGAACTTGGCTAAAATTCGCGTAAAAATGGCAAACTTTTAAACTAAAATTAGAAATCACTAAATGAGTGAAAATAAAACAAAATGACGGAAAATAACAAAAAAAAAAAAAATTTTGCAAAAATGGCGAAAAATTCCGAAATTTTTAATATTTCAAGCAAGTCATAAAATTGTTTAAAACTCTCTAAAACCATAAGAAGGGGCTAAAATTCGGTAAAAACACCCGATTAATAGTTTTTTATAAATTAAAAAAAAAATTTAGGTGCACGCACTTATTGTGTCTCCTTTGACGAATTTACGCAACGAATCCTTGCCGACGAATTCGTCGTACTATGCGAAGTTCGTCGTTCATCCCAGTTGTGTTTCTTGCATAAAAAATCAAATTATTCGTAAAATAACTATATTTTTATTAAATTTTAACAGTACGGAAAACGAATTTAATAACTCACAACCAGTTACTGTAATAATTTTATGAGTGTACGGAAATTAGGATATGATTTGATAAATTATTGTTAAGGCCAGTTTACACGGTAATACTTACGACTTTGTGGAAACACAATATTATGAAATTCTCTCCGTGTTTAAAAGAAAAAAAAAAAAAAAAATAAAAATCTTTTGTAAGTATAATTCATGTTTACACGGGTCGTATAAGTAAAATCAAAAATAATAACAAAAAAGCAGATGAATTTTGAATGAAAATTTCGTGAGTTGATTTTAGTTCTTTTTGTTATTGTATAAAAATGCTATCACCTTTAATATACTCTGTTAAAATACACCTCTGTTCGTGATGAGAATACACAAGCTTCTAAAATGGTTTAGAAAAAAGTCATTTACCGACCGCTTGTCAGATTTTGTATCCGAATTCTCTCTTACTCAATACATTTTGCTTTTACATGATAAGATTTTTCTCATTCTACATAATTTTTCGACATGTCGTAATACATTGTATTACCGTGTAAACTGGGTCCTGATTCTCGCAGTCGTGATCGAGTATTTTCTCGATTCGAAAGCAATTTAATATCTAATTATTTCCGTCAATAATGAACAAATCGGAATTATTTCTTCAGTATTGTAAAGCATTAATTTGAGTTTCACAATACTAAAAAAAATAATTTCGATTCGTTCAGTATCGACTCAAATAAAATTGCTTTCGAATCGAGAAAGTACTCGATCACGACTGCCAGAAATAGGCCCCTGGCCTTTAGTTCATATTTAATATATGAAGATTCAATAAATAAATATTGAGAAAAATGAGATTTTGGATGGGGGTTTATATGCGACCTATGGCTACTTTTGGACCTACCAAATTTTGTCATGACATTGTTGCTATCGTAAAAGCTATTATCGCCGATTAATGTTAATTCCAATATTTATAAGAAAGTTATGGCATTAACAGCTTTTTTCGGAAGTACTATTTGTATGGTTAAATATGGACCGATTTCAATAAAATTTAATGAGATGATTTTGATTGCAATAAAATAGGTTTGGACAAAATGTAATCTAAATACGGACACAATAAGAGGGTTTATTGGCACAAAGACCTTATTCCGGAAAAAAACTTGTATGTGGGGCCTATGTGAAATTATGGACCGATTCGACTCATTTGCAGTTAGGTCCTTGTGGCAATTGGAGCCTCTGTTTCAGATTTCATCAAATTATCTCCAAAATTGCGACCTGTACCAAAGTTATTTTTGGCAATACAAAAATTGTTATTAATATGATTTCTCTATGACGTGCTAAATTCCCAATTTTTTTCAAATTTAAAAAATTCACTAAAATTTATTGCTGAGGGAATGCTAGCTTCTATGCTTATTTCACTGGTACCTTAGGCCAGATCATCAGGAAACCTTTTTTCAAAGATTACAAAAACTAAAAATGTTATACAAATAAAGCCTTAAAGGGAATAAGAATTATAAACACTCAAAGGCTTACTTGTAACAATATCAAAGCTAAAGCAAAACAACAAAAATAAACAGTGAGTTTACCTTTGTTTTCATTCCCCTACAATTGGTTGGCTTTTTCCCGACTCGAATTGTAGTTGTAAGTGGGTAAAAAGAAAAACCCAAATTAAAAAACATCCCAGTAAAAAACGTGCTCCAAAAGGAGCAGGTTTTTTGTATGAATTCATACCCCAAATCGCTTCAAACCTGCTGACGGGATACCTGATTTTTGTATGGGGTGTTCCCGGTTTGGAGGACTATTTTCTGCTGACAATAAGCGCTTCTTTAAACATGCAAACAAAGCGCTCCTAGAGTGCTTTTTTAAGGTTAACTATATTAACATATTCATTATTGTTTTAATCATTTTCGTAAACCATAATATATTTTTTTTTTGCTTAAAACCCCTCTTCGTTGTCAGCACTAAAATAGCAGCTTTTTTGTATGTTTTATTCGTTTTCATTTACTGCTTTATAAGAGCCCTCTAACTGAAGCGCTTGATTATACGCTTTTTCTCTGTAGTGCTTAAAAAACCCAAATTTTTTTACTGGGATATTGCTTCATTCTATTGTTTTCGTTAGAAAACAACAAAAAAAAAACCAATTTGCCAGTTGAGGGGTCTAATTCTGGAAGTCGTGATCAAGTACTTTCTCGATTCAAAAGCAATTTTATTTCAGTCGACACTGAACGAATCGAAATTATTTTTTCAGGATTGTGAAACTCAAATTGCGATTCGTTCAGAATTGACTGAAATAATTAAATATTAAATTGCTTTCGAATCGAGAAAGTACTAAATCACGACTGCCAGAATCAGGCCCCAGTTTTTTGCAAGGGCACATGCAAGTATATTATCAAAGATATTTTTGGGAATACACAATTTATTATTAATATTACTTCTCTATGACGTGCTTTGCGTACACGTTTTTAATGGACAGCCAGCCGGACGGACATCGTTAATTCGACTTAGAAAGTGATTCTGAGCCGATGACTTAAAAATGGGTCTAGGACCAATACTTTAAGGTGTCACCAGCATCAGCACAAATGCAAAATACCCTCTCCACTTTTGCGTTGCAGGTATACTGAATTGTAAAATAATCTACATATTTCAAATTATTGTATGTTTTCACTTACCTTTTAAATGATCATTAATGCCTTCCATATTTAACTCATTAGCGCCCACTGATCCCATTTGGATCCCATGCACAAAAAACTTAATAAATAATAACTGAATAATTTGAATAAATAAATAATCTTTAAAATAAAAATTCGGCGCTTATGGGTTAAGCATATAAGACGGTTTTAAGTTCCTTATCATTGTTTATAATCTTTTTTATTTTCTTACTGCATTTATCTTATAAGCATTTAAATTTTCTTCAAAAAAAAATATCTTTGTTTAATTGAAATGTTTTTACCACAGAAAAATGTTTTTTTTTGTTTTTGTTAAGTTGTTTGAGATTTTAATTTAATCACTAAATTTTTTGAATTCGCAACTTTTTTAATTTGTTAAACTTTCAAAAACGAGATAAATTCACAATGTAAGTATGTATGAAGCTAGCACATCATCCAACAACAAATACGCAGCCCTTGATGTTGATGATTTGGAACGTGAGGAAGAAGCAACAACACCAAAACCTCCACCAATTTACATACCTAATGTAGACAACATAAGTACAATGATTAAAAAAATAAGTGCAGAAATAAATGTAAATGATTTTAATTATAAAAGTTTAAGGCAAGGTCAAGTACGATTAATGATTAAAAATGTAGATTCCTATAGGAAGATTATTAAATATTTAGAAGCCTCAAACATAAGTTTCCATACCTTTCAATTAAAACAAGAGAAGTCATCATTCAACTAAAATAGAAGATATAAAAACTGAGTTATTGCTTTTAGGGCACCAAGTACGATCAGTCATCAATGCTAAAAGTCGCATTACAAAAGAGCCTCTTGCAATGTTTTTTGTGGAAATAGACCCAAATGTGGACAACAAAAAGGTGTACGATATTAAATGTATAAATAATGCTCTTGTGAAAGTAGAGCCTCCTATTAGAACTAATGATTTGGTACAATGTCATCGTTGCCAATTATTTGGCCATACTAAAACATATTGCAAACGACCTTTTAGATGTGTTAAGTGTGGAATGGATCATGCTACTTCTGCATGCACAAACTCAAATGAAACGCCACCTCGTTGTTTACATTGCTTGAGTAATCACACTGCTAGTTATAAAGGCTGCAGAGTATATCAAGAGCTCGTTTCAAAAAGACCTTACAGGCAAATATTGCCTAACAGCCAAAGAAGAACAGACTTTGTAATGAATTCTAGAGAATATCCCCAGTTAGGTAACGCACAAAATAATGATCCAAACCAAAACCAATTTAATGTATCTTACTCGGATACATTAAAAAATCAAAACTCAAATTTTAACTCTCGTTTAGAAAAACTGAAAATCTGATGGAAAATCTGATGAACATGATATTGTAATTAAAACAGCGTTACGTTTATCCATAAGATACAATAAGGTTGAAAATTGTATTTGAAGTAATTAAAATAGTTTCAATATACAAAAACATATAAAACTATGAAAACTTGATCAAATTCATTATGTTGAATACAAAGTAAAATATAAAGTAGAATACAATATTTAACAACATGCCTCCTCAACATTATGAATTTACATTACAATTCCAAAATTATTACAACAAAATAAATGTTTAGGTTTAGGCACAGGTTTAGTCAAAACATCAGCCATCATTTTATCAGTAGATAAATATTTCAGTTTAACAACGTTTTGTTCAATGGCATCCTTCACATAGTGGTACTTGTAATGGATATGTTTAGTACGGGAATAATTGGAACCAAATTCAGCCATTCTTTAAGCGCTTTGTGAATCAGTATGTATCGTCACTGGTTTTCGATCAGAATAGCCAAGTTCTTCTAAAATATACCCCAAATAAGTAGCTTCTTTGGTTGCTTCAGTAAGTGCCACATATTCAGCCTCTGCACTAGATGTTGCTACAACCTTTTGTTTCTTTGACTCCCAAGAAATAAGACCACCTGCGAGTAAAAAACAAAACCCTGATTGAGATTTTCTATCATTGACGTCTTGCGCCCAATTTGCGTCACAAAAACCAAGAAGTGGTAAACCACATTTCTTATACTTCAGCACAGCATTTTTAGAATGTTTTAAATATTTAATTATATGATACGCTGAATTTAAATGTTGTTTACGAGGATCTTTAGAAAATTGGGATAACATATTAACAGCACACGTAATATCTGGTCTACTATACAATGACAAATAAAGTAAAGATCCAATTATTT
This sequence comes from Pollenia angustigena, assembly GCA_930367215.1. Taxonomy (NCBI): domain Eukaryota; kingdom Metazoa; phylum Arthropoda; class Insecta; order Diptera; family Polleniidae; genus Pollenia; species Pollenia angustigena. The sequence continues at coordinate 185,087,377 of OV884058.1, read as the reverse complement.
CTTGATAGAACTTTTCATCAACTTTCTCGGCTTCCCCGGAAATTGTTGGTTCTTTTTCCAATTTTATGTTTGGTTGCATAGGAATTCTTGTAGGTTTGCAATTTTCTAAATCGTATTTCTTGATTAAATTTGAAATATATCCTGGTTGCGAAATTGAAATTTCTCCATCTTGTATATCTACTTCAAGACCAATACAATGCTTAGGAACTCCTAGGTCACGAATGTCAAAATTTTGCTTTAATTTTAGTACAAATTGTTCCATTAAAAAGTTGTCATTACCGGCAATTATTAAATCATCAACATATAAGGCAACAATCATTATCTTTTGGTTTTTTCTAATAAAATAAATACACTGATCATATTTTGACTGGGTGAAACCATAATCCTTGATAACGGAATCAATTCTTTTAAACCACTGCCTACCAGCTTGCTTTAGACCATAAATTGCCTTGTTTAGCTTACACACTTTATTCTTTGTAGACTCTTCGATAAATCCTTCTGGTTGTTCCATATAAATTTCTTCTTCCAAATTTCCGTTAAGAAATGCAGTAGATACGTCTAATTGGCGTAATTGTAAATCATACTCAACTGAGAGTGCATATAACATTCTTAAAGAAGTTTGACGAACTACTGGAGCAAAAGTATCTACATAATCTAAGCCAAATTTTTGGGAATATCCCTTCGCTACCAATCTAGCCTTACGCTTTTCTATGGTTCCATCTGGTCTTATTTTTGATTTAAATACCCACTTGCATCCTACTGGCTTACGTCCACTTGGAAAATCTGCTAAAGTCCACGTATTATTTTTTAACAAGGACTTGTATTCATCTTCCATAGCTCTAAGCCAATCTTCAACGCACTCAGATGATATGACTTCTGATATAGAACTGGGATCTGTTACATTATATTGTACAGCTTGAGCCGTCTCTAGATTTTTTCTTGGTCTTAAACGATTTTTAATTGAATCAATAATGTTTTCTTTTGGTGGCTCTCTTGGCTTGTTTCCCTTAACAGATTTGTTATTTACTTGTTCTTCGCTTGTGTAATTTTTGTTCAATTCAATGATATCTTCTATAACTTCACCTGATTGTTTACGTATGACTTCATTTGGTACAATCTCATAAAAATTGTGATTATCATTTACTTTTGTCGTATCATACATCTGGTTTTCTATAAACTTAACGTCTCTACTGGTAATGATTTGTTTTGTTCCTGCCTTCCACAATCTATAAGCTTTTGATTGCTCAGAATAACCAACAAGGATATGTTCATTACTTCTAGCATCCCATTTGGTTCGTTTAGACGACTTATCTAAAACAAACGATATACAACCAATGCGTCGGAAATGTTTAATAATGGGCTTTCTCCCTGTCCACAATTCTTCAGGGGTTTTCGAACCATTTAATTTTGTTGGACAATGATTTCGTATATATACAGAAGTATTTATCAATTCTGTCCACAAATTCTTAGGTAAACCAGATTCCAGCATTAAGCAACGAGCCATTTCAACTAAAGTTCTGTTCATCCTTTCTGCGATGCCGTTTTGCTGCGGTGTATAACTTGCGGTTAACTGCCTTTTGATTCCATTCTCTTTTAAAAATTTTGTAAAATTCTCACTTACTAATTCCGCACCATTATCACTTCGCAAAACTTTAATTTTCTTTCCGGTTTGATTTTCCACCATTTTCGTGAATTCAATGAATTTCTCTAAGTATTGACTCTTGTGTCGAATAAAATAAACAAATACTTTTCGCGAGAAATCATCAATAAATGTTGCAAAATATAAGCTTCCACCAAGAGATTCAGTTCTCATTGGACCACAAAGATCAGTATGAATGAGTTCTAGTATTTCGGAAGTTGATTTTTCGATTTTTTGCGGAAAAGGTAAACAAGTTTGTTTTCCACGAATACACGGAATGCAATTAATTCCTTCATCTTTAAGTTCAGGCAATCCTTTTACCATTTCATCTGTTTGCAATTTTCTTAATTGGTTAAAATTTAGGTGACCGTACCTTTTATGCCAAAGCTCTGTTTCATTATCATTACTTGTTTCAGTTGCATGTATCAAATTCCTCGAATTTTCAAATAATGTGACAAAATATAAGTTATCCATTTTGTAACCTTCTATTATCTCATCTTTTTCTTTATAGACTACAACTTTAGTTCCCTTCATAAATTGCATCGTAAGTCTGGAACAAATAGAGTATTACATAGGCCTATTTCTTGCTTTTTCCCATTTATTTTTACAGTTATTTTGACCTTTCCAATACCTTTTATATTTAATTCGTTATTATCTGCTAATCTAACTTTGCCACTGAATTCTGAATCTAAATTTTCAAATAAAGATAATTGGGTGCACATATGAGACGACGCACCACTATCAATTAGCCACGTTTTAGATGAACTAGTGCAAAAAGTTGTTTCTAACATTGTCACTAATACTTCATTTGCATTCTTATGCCTGCTATTGTGTTCAACTAAACGACTATTTTCACCAAACGATTTACAGTCTTTTGCTTTGTGACCTTTCCTTCCGCACCGAAAACATTTATAACTGAAATAATTTTTGGACATACCTTCTTCTTGAGTTTTAAATTTTGAGGAATTATCATTAGATTTCTTTCTATAAAACTTAGCTTTGAGTGCTGAACTATTGGTATCGATTTCTTCTTTGTCTCCAATCTCTAATAATTTTGATTTCATAACAGCAACTTTTGGAAATTCATTTGCAGTATCCACAGCTGCTTTGACTGCTGAAAACCTTTCTGGTAACGCATCAACCATAATAACAACAAGCAGATCTTCGTCAACTTCGATTCCCATTTCCGTTAAATATGAAACACATACATCAAAATCAATTAAAAATTGTGATACTGACTGATTTTCTGTCATTTTCATATTCAATAACTTACGGTAACACTCGATCTTCTTTCTTATGGACTTACGATCAAATGTTTCTTGCAGATAACACCAGATTTCATTAGATCCTTTCATATGTTTTACCATTGTTACAATACTTGTCTCCACAGCCATTAAAATTTCGACTCTTGCATCCATATCTTTATCGATATATTGCTGAAGAAGCAACATGCCTTGCTGAAACTCACGAGTTTGTGCCTCTGTCGGTGATACCGGAAGTTTTCTCACCGCTGGAACTTTTTCCTCACCTATCACAATATTTAGTAATCTATTTTTGTGAAGCACCGCCTCCATTTGAGCCTTCCATGTTCCATAGTTGGTTCCGTTCAACAAAGGAATTCTTCCAGAAATTGAATTCATTTTCAAATCTTGAAATTTATTATTTTCAAAATTAACGGCCACTAAATATCCCAAATGTAATTATTTTTATTGTAATCTTATGGGATCTGGGCCCATAACCTATTGTAATTAAAACAGCGTTACGTTTATCCAAAAGATACAATAAGGTTGAAAATTTTATTTGAAGTAATTAAAATAGTTTCAATATACAAAAACATATAAAACTATGAAAACTTGATCAAATTCATTATGTTGAATACAAAGTAAAATATAAAGTAGAATACAATATTTAACAACACATGATGACAATGTTAATGACCAAATTATGCAAGTAAATTTAAGAATAGCAATATGGAATGCAAACGGTCTTCTTAACCATAAAAACGAAGTTGAGGTTTTTCTCAAAAATAATTATATTGATATATTTTTAATCTCCGAAACTCACTTTACTAACCGAACCTATTTTAAAATAAAAGATTACGACACAATTACAGCAAACCACCCTGATGACAGATCGCACGCTGGATCAGCTATTTTAGTTAAATCGACAATCAAATATGAAGTCCTCAATCCCATTCGAAAGACATTTTTACAAGCTGCCGGCATTAAAGTTAATTGCGACAATTGTAGTGTTAACATTTTCTCAATTTATTTTCCACCGGGGCACAGTATAACTTGTGAACATTACGAAAACTTTTTTAAACAACTTGGACCTAGATTTATTGTCGGAGGAGATTTCAATGCTAAGCACCCTTGGTGGGGCTCCCGCCTAGCAAACCCAAAAGGAAAAGAGCTCTACAAATGCATGACTACAAACCACTATTTGCCACTTTCAACTGGTAGTCCGACGTACTGGCCAACTGACCCCACTAAAATCCCAGATCTACTGGATTTTGTTGTATATAATGGCATACCTAGGTCCTTTTTGGATATTTTGGACTCGTGCGATTTAAGCTCCGACCATAGCGCCTTAATCGCTACTTTATCTACAGCTTTACAAACGACAGCTTGTCGTTACAAAATTATTAATAGCAAAATGGATACCCAGTACTTCAGATACTATATTGAAAACCGTCTTAATTTAAATATTAAAATACAGAACGAAGAAGAGCTAGAAGACGCTGTAGAAGCATTTACAAATATTATACATAATGCGGCTTATTTCAACAAACTGAACATGTAGGTAACACTGTTAAAATTTCTTCTGAAATAAGACAACTCATTAGAAATAAACGGATTTTAAGGAGAATTTACCAAAATACAAGAAGTCAAACCGATAAAGCTAATTGGAACAGAGCATCAAATTATCTTAAACGACGCTTAAAAGATTTTAAAAATAATTCTGTGGCGGATTACATGAGGAGCTTGGATGTAACAAGAAACGATGATTATAGTCTTTGGAAGGCAACTAAGTATTTGAAGCGTCCGGTAAAAAGAAATGTCCCAATAAAAAATAGTAATGGAGAATTGTGCAGGTCTAATATAAGTAAGGCAAATATGTTTAAAGAACACTTAGAAAAAACTTTTACTCCTTTTAGACTGACTAATCCATTACAATTAGAAGAAATATTAAAATTTCTCGACGTTCCTTGTCAAATGGATGTTCCTATTAGACATATATCATCATCAGAAGTTTTAAAAGTTACAAACACACTTAATAATATGAAATCTCCAGGTTATGACAGCATTGATTCGAGAGTTGTAAAGCTTTTGCCAAAAAAGGGAATTATTTTTCTAACCACTTTATTTAATTCTCTCATCAGATTAAATCACTTCCCTACACAATGGAAATGTGCAAAAATCATAATGATAACAAAACCAAATAAACCTGAAAACGATGTTACATCCTACAGACCAATAAGCTTGTTGCCAGTTTTTTCCAAAATATTTGAAAGGATTTTACTTACGAGATTACTTCCTATATTAGAACACAAAAACATAATACCGGATCACCAATTCGGATTTAGGCATCAACATGGCACGCCTGAACAATGTCATCGTATTGTTGAGGAAATTACAAAAGCTTTGGAAAGTAAATTATATTGTTCAGCCGTATTTTTAGATATTCAGCAGGCATTTGACAGAGTGTGGCATGATGGACATTTTTACAAACTCAAACAACTTCTTCCTACACCGTTTTACTTGTTAATCAAATCTTATCTTCAAAAAAGGTCCTCCTATGTAAATGTTAATGATGAAGATTCGAATTTTGGAAGTATTAAATCTGGAGTTCCACAGGGAAGTGTTTTGGGTCCAGTTCTGTATACAATTTTTACTTCAGATATGCCCACTATCGATGGTTTGACCATGGCAACGTATGCTGATGATACTGCCATACTGTTTTCTAATAAATCCCCAAATGAAGCATCAGCTACGGTACAAAGACAGCTTGATATGATTGGAAATTGGTTACAGAAATGGAATATAAAATGGAATATAATGCAGAAAAATCGGTTCATGTAACGTTTACATTGAGAAAAAATATTTGCCCGGAAGTAAAGTTAAACGGAACTGTTATTCCGAAATCTAATAGTGTAAAGTACTTAGGCCTTCATTTAGATAGAAGACATGGAATGAACATGTGAAAGCGAAAAGAAAACTTTTAGATATAAAAACCAAGAAAATATATTGGCTACTAGGTCCTAAGTCAGAATTTAGCTTAGAGAACAAAGTCATTATATACAAAACAATTCTAAAACCAGTATGGACTTACGGTGTTCAACTATGGGGAACTACTAGTAATTCGAACATTGAAATATTACAAAGGTATCAGTCAAAAACATTGCGATAGGTACTTGCAAAGGCTTAGTTATCATTCTAATATATTAGCGATCAACCTATTAAATGACAGTAATGAGATTCGAAGACTAAAAAGGCACCATGTGCTTGACTTGCCTTTGAGGAAGTAGTAGTTATTAGTAAATTAACACTAATGCAAATTGTATTACTTTTGTTTTTATTGAGTTCAGTCGAACTCGATATAATAAGTTATATTTAATTATTAATAATTTTGCTTAATATTTCGTGTAAAATAGATTGCAAATAAAAAAAAAAAATACATGAAAAAAAAAGTATGTATAAGGGTGGTTGTTAACTGTATGGAGCATATTTGTTTTCTGTTTTTCCATGTTCTCACCCCCCCCCCCCCCCCCACAGTTTGGTGGGTATTGATAAGAAACGACACCAAAAACATTTTTAGAACAATCGGCGAAGGCTTAGCCGTCCCTTACACTCGCCAAAGTTTGAGAGAAATCGTTAAGTCTGAATTTTATGCCTCATAACTTGAAAAATATTAATTTTGCATAAAAATCATTTGCTAAGAAGTTGTTTTTAGTGAAGTTTCCAAGAACTTTCGTCTTAGCACGTGTTCTCTAAATTTCCTATTTAACAAAACCTAACTAAGATAAAAAGCAAACAGCAGCATTTATGCCAATTTTTTCTTTACAACTATTTTAACTAACACACGTCAATTAAAAAAAATAGTCTAACGCATATCATTTGTTTCTAACATACCTACCCGCTATCTCTATTCCTTAAAGGGGCATACAAAATGTTCAATACAGACTAGGAATATATTGAAGAAAAATCCCCATAACTACCTTGGGGGATAAAATATATGACCCACCTTTTTTAGTTCCTAACATTTTCCTAAAGCATACTTTCCCTTTATCTCTACTTCTTAGGGTCGCTCCCATACAAATATTGCATTTTATGAAATTCTTAAATTTAGTGGAAATTTTTCGTCTTGTGTGAATAAAAGCACAAGTTATAAACAGATTTTAATCATTTATAGCTTTTTTTGTTTGTAACTTCGTTTTTATATGTTTAGAAAAAATTAAGTAAGATTTAAAGAAATCCAACTTTTGATTTTAACGGCCACCCTAATGTAAATATGCTATCAATAATGACAACCGGGCGTTATCTATTTGACAACAATGGCATTTTTCAAAACTTTGGTTTCAATCTAGGCTCGACAGATGGTCTCGATTTTTTCTTGATTTACAAGAATTTTCACTGCTCGTCAAGAATCAAGAAAAAGTGTGTTTTATCAAGACTTTTAAAAGCCCAAACAATAAATCAGGTTTTTATTTCTTAAATCTGTTTACAGTTTTCCTTAAGCAAAGCTATGTAAACAGCAAATAAATATTTCTTTGTTTTGTTTTAAATAAATTTGTTTAAAAATCTATAAAAAAAACTATGTTTTCTTTATTCAATCCAAATTTGACAACACTGAGGTGCTGATTTTTTATTGATGATCATCACTAACAACACTATGCTAGTCGGAAATTTTAAAAAGCTGGGCACCCTACTGGAAAACCTAATTCGTTTGCGCTGAATTCAATGTTGATAGCCGTTTTTTCAAGTTAACGCTTGTATTCACGATAAAAAATGTCGATACCAAAGAACCATAAAACGTCTTTTATAATTTTGGGATCATTCTGCAATTAAAATGAATTTAACTATTTTGAATACAATTTCTCGCTATTTGTTTTTTTTTCGCGATTTTTTGAATTTTGTTAAGGAAAAACACTATCTTGGGTTAACACTAGATTTTACCTGCAGTGTACACTTAGGATGGTCATAAATAAGAAAAGCAGATGGTAAACAGATAATTAACTTATTCCTGGAAATGGTTTTACTAGATTTAAAATTTGATTTGTTCAGTTTTAAGTAACGTTAAGATTTATTAAATAAAAACCGTATGAAAACTGTGCTCAACAAGAAAGCAATCCTAATCATATTGGTCCTTTGAATCCTTAAAACAATTTTTAAAAAATTGTGCTGGTTATTCTTCAAATAAAATTAAAACAGTAATTAAAAAATTTAAAAATAATCTATCTATCTATATATGAGCCGTTTATTTTGAAGGTGGCATTAGTCACTTTTTCAAAAAAAATCGAGTTAATAATAAATAATAAATAATAATAATAATAATACTGAGAAAAATATCATTATCATGATGTATCAAATACAAGTGAATCTTCTCGAAAGTTAGCATCCATATTTTGAAACGTGTTAAAACGCAAACCCTTAAATATCTCGACTTAAAAACCGAAATGACTTATGCCACTTTCAAAATAAACGGCTCATATATAAAAATGAAAAATGTTTGTATGTTTGTTTGTTTGTTTGTTTGTCGGCTTATAGACTCCCTAAACTACTAAATCGATTTTCCTGAAATTTTTGAACTAACATCACGTGAGCCCTAAAAATAAACTAGGCTACTTATTTTTTCGATAGGGGCAGGGGAATAGGTACCCCCCGTTGGATGCCAATATCAAATATTGCATGCATTTTGTTGAACTTTTGGTAGTAGGATCTTCTGAGCCCCAAAATTGAAATAAAATAGCAGTGGGGGAAGTGGTTCTCCCCATAGGACGCCAATGTTTAATATCGCATATCTTAAGAACTGTTATAGTGAGAAAGTTCAAACTTTGTAGAAGTCACTCTTATGGTATACTACAATATTGAAAATTAAAGTAAAGCGGGTAGGCGCAGGGGGGAAATACCTCCCATAGGATGCATATATTAAATATCGCTCAACTGAAGAACTATTAAAGGGAGAGTCTTCAAACGTGGTTAAAGCTACTATTATGGTAAACTATAAATTTCAATATAGAAATGGGCGGGGCAGACAGAGGAGGAGCAGTTCCCCTCATAGATAGAAATATTAATAAGAGCCGCTGCACGCATTTTGTTGAACTTTTGGTAGAAGGATCTTCGGAGCCCCAAAATTGATATAAAATAGCAGCGGGGGAAGTTTTAGCCCCATAGTACGCCAATGTTTAATATCGCATATCTTAAGAACTGTTATAGTACTTTGTAGTTGTTCAAACTTTGTAGAAGTCACTCTTATGGTACACTACACTTTTGAAAATAAAAATAAAGCGGGTAGGCGCAGGGTGGAAATACCTCCGATAGGATGCATATATTAAATATCTCTCAACTGAATAAGTGTTTAAAGCAGTGTAGCGAAGCGCACCGGGTTAAGCTAGTATACTATATATAGTTGATTGAAACTTTATAACAGACAAAATTAAATAAGAATAACAATAAAGACAATTTAATAAACACTTACTTAGAAAGCAAAGAGCATGTACTATCTAAGCATATATCTAGTATTGGTAGAAAAGGGATGTCGTATTATAACTCAATTGGAAACGTAGCATCTGGACTGTTGCCTTGTCCTTGCGCAAATAAAGGTCATCAAAAAGACGAATCTAACCTGAAAGCGAATGCATTGCGGTTTGAGTTTGAAAGATGCTTACAAAGGCTTGAAAAACAATTCGAGGAAGTTGAACAAATTGGCGATACATTCCTATTGGAAGAAGCTAAGGAAAAATGGCAAAAACAGCTTGATTATTTGGTAAATAATGAAAAAATCATCAATTGCAAGGCGCAAATTGAAAATCAACATCAACTTGCAGAGAGAAAACAGCTACATAAGTTGAATAAATTGACTGAATTGAAAAAAGCAGTCAGATTAAATGAAATAAAGATACCTTCTTTTAATGGGAACATAGATGAATGGTTGTCTTTTCATAATATGTTCAAAGAGTTTGTGCATGAGAGCAAAACCCTGTCTGACGGAGAAAAAATGTACCAGCTTAAATCTTTACTAAGGAATGAGGCTTTAAATATTATTAAACATCTGCCTGTATCTAAGTCCAATTATGCAGCAGCTTGGAAGTTACTGAATCAACGATTTGACAACAGGAGAATTCTTTTCCAGTCTCTCATAGACAAAATAATAAAGCAGCCAAATGTGAGGAGCAACAATGCAGCGATGATTAAATCGTTGCACGACGTCACAAATGAATGTATGCAGGGGTTGAGAGCGATGAAATGCAACATTGAAGGAGCAGACGCAGTCATAGCTCGCATAGTCATTCAAAAGTTAGATAACGAAGGACTGATATCATATGAGCAGCATACGAAAAAATCCACAGAAATTCAAGTACTGTCTGATGTTCTTGAATTTCTTGAACAGCAATATCAAAGCTTAGAATTGGCGAAAAGTAGAAGACCTGATAATTTTAAATACAACAGCTCCAAAGAGAAGCAAAGGCAACAAACAAACGCAATGACAGTATCAACTGATAAAGAATACTACTTGTATTGCGAAAAAGATGGCCATACAACAGAATTTTGCGGACACTTTCTTGCACTGGAAGTTAAAGAACGCCTTGAGTGGGCGAAAATAACAAAGACATGTTTTCAGTGCCTTAATCATAAATTCACTTACAACTGTTTAAGCCAGTCAACATACGCTACCTGCGGGATGGCGCATCACAATATACTACACATACCATCAGTTTTTACAAGTGTGACAAGAACCAATAACGATGTTTAGGTTATAAAAGCATGCGCTGCGTGGAGGCGAAAACGCGTGTTATGCAACGCTTTTTATGCAGCAGCAGCAGCACAAGTAAAAATAAAATTTAATTTGTTAAAATCAGCTGATTTCTTCGAACGCTGCTTGTGACGCTTACAAAAGTAGAATGTAAACCTACTTTTCGCCTCAATATGCCTTTGTGCATGTAACTTACTACGTATAACTACACAGATTCTACGATCTGCGAGTAACGCGTGGTTTGGCCCTCCAGCTTAAGGTTAGAAAAGCATGCGCTGCGTGGAGGCAAAAACCCCGTGGTATGGACCACCAGCTTTAGTTTTTATGTATAATCAAAGATGGTAATTTAGATATTTTTTAGTGAAATCTATCGATTTTTAGACGTGCATGGCGGGAATCTAGCGATTTTTTCTCAACCAAGAAAAGCTGCAATATATACTACAAAAAAGTTATTGTTTTTTACGGACAAGCAAATAGTAAAGCCCCCTAATAACACCATAAATATAAATTCATACCCCCTAAGAATTTGGACACCTTAAGTTTGCCGCTAAATGAAGTAAAACCCCTAAGAACCACTTAAGTATAAATGTATGTCCGCTTAATTTCCCCCTAAGAATTTGTACACCCTAAATTTGCCGCTAAATGAAATAAAAACCCTCTTAATCTAGGGGGAAAGAGAAGCACCTTTGATTTCAATTTCACTCGATTTTCAAAAATAAAAAATTGGTTGAAAAAGTAAAAAATATAATAAAAAAATAAATAATTTTTTTTTGATATTCTTTAATTAGGCTTGACTTCATCAAATTTATGTGGTGTTTATAGAACACGAGCGCCTTACTTTCTTAAATTTCGAAATTTTGGTTTTGTTTTAAATGTAAGTTGAACGGACGAGTAAAGCGCTCGTGTTCTATAAACTTCACATTAATTTTCATTAAATTATTTTCACTGAGGTAGGAATTTTACAACCTAGAATTTTCATTAAAATTTATTTATAATTTTTCCATGGCTGAGCGGGGTTTTGAACCCGGGTTTGATTTTTACATGTTTCAAGATTCACCACATTCTATCCTCAGAAAATCTTCAAGTTGTATCCACTGCGGTGCCCGCCAGCCAACAGTGATACATCAATCTTTTAACCAGTAGTACTGGTGGTTCGAAATTTGCTGTTATTATCTTTTAAATTTTAAATTACATGTTGCCTCCTTTCCTCTGTTTTTTCGTATTCTTTCTGTCAAGACTTTGTCTTGAAAACCTGAATGCATTTTGTTTTTTATGTTTTTTTTTTTTGTCCACTTTCGTCGACATTTTTATTTGTACAAATTGAAGTAAATATGTTAACATTAGAGCTTGTGCCATAGCTATTTTAAAAGAACAATTTTGATTTTTAGTTGAACTGTTAATTTTTAATTTTCGATATTCTTTAATTAGGCTTGAGTTCATCAAATTTGGTTTTCATTAAATTATTTTCACTGAGGAAGGAATTTTACAACCTAGAATTTTCATTAAAAAGAAACTGAAAAATAATTTATTGGTCCCGCCTGCTATTAAAGGCTAGTTTACACTATTACATAAGTCTTACGTATTCCAAAATACTTTGTGAGATAGAAATCTAATGAGTTTTATTGGGACTGTTAAAAAATCTAACGTAACATTACAGTTTGCTTTTGTTAAAATGCAACCCTGATCAAATGAAAATTATTATTGTCTAGAAAAATTTCAAAAAACGATGAAGTCGTATGGGCTGTTTTTCGTAATACTTGTAATTTTCATAACACACTGCGTTCACACCAGCGCTGCCGTTTTTGGTTATTTCTAACCAAAATTGGTTATATTTTTTTACAATGTGGAGATGTGAATATTTTTTTAATTTTGGTTACTTTTTTCTCATATAATAATACGTACGAACATGTTTTTCCTGATACAATTATTTACGAGCTCGAATAATTTGTACTGTGTACTACGACTTTTTCATTATTTGTTAAAAACGAACGGAAGTTTTTTATAATTTGAGTCGTTTATTTTGAAAGTGGTTTAAGTCCATTTTTTCTTATATTGAGATGTTTGATTTGTTTCAAAAATATTGATAAGTGGTATTAATTTTTTTATGGCTTTGTGACCTTAAACATGTTAGAATATATAACGTAATACATTTTGTAAACTTTACTAGGAAAATAAGCTGTGTTTCAGAACCTAAAATGGACTTAAGCCACTTTCAAAATTAATTAAATAAATTTTTTGTTTGTGAAAAAGAATAAGTCCACTTATTTTAAAGAAATTAAATAATAGAAATTGTAAATATTTTATGTTTTATGTAGATGAATGTAATAGCTTCAAAATAAATAGGGAAGCTTTCAATATAGATACAGATTTTTATTTATGTAATTAAACAAATGTTTTTAAAAATAAATATGAATTCATTTATTAAAAAATTAAATTTACATTCATTAATCAAGGATAATATTAAAGATTTTGCCATATTATTTTTCCTCATTTAGATGATGTGTGAGGTTTTGCTAAAATATTCATGGTGCATTGGTGGTATATACCTTAGAAACTTCATCATATCCTTATACTTAAGAGTTGAAATGGGACGTATATTTTTGTATATGTGTGTGAAGATAAATACGTATTTAACTAGCGGAGACATCCACCAAATTTTCTTAGCAGCAACTGTTTGCAGTTAACATTGCACTTAACAGTGCTGTTATAATAGAATAAAGTGAATTCAGGACGATTTTCAGGGAAATGGAACTGGTTGCACATAAAAATATAGTTCTTTAGAGGATTCTGCTAGTGGTATATCTGAAATAATTCTGAAAATTAGGAAAATTTAATTTTAAAAAAGTGCTATTTTGAAAAATGTTAAAAGTGGACTTTATGGACTTTGGACAATTTGGAGAAATGGTGATGGGTAACAAATTAACACCATATAGGAATGGGGGAGGAAAGAGTCCTAAAGAGGATTCTGGTAGTGGGATATCCGAAATAATATTGGAATTTCAGAAATTCGGATTTGAAAAATTTCGTTTTTTACGAAAATTTCTGGCGAAGATTAGTGACCATTTTGGAAAAATATGGAATGGTAACAGAAACAAACTATATGGAACTATATGGACCCCTTGGAGTACCATTTCCATATAGTTTGTTTCTGTTACCATTACATATTTTTCCAAAATGGTCACTAATCTTCGCCAGAAATTTTCGTAAAAAACGAAATTTTTCAAATCCGAATTTCTGAAATTCCAATATTATTTCAGGTATCCCACTACCAGAATTCTCTTTAGGACTCTTTCCTCCCCCATTCCTATATGGTGTTATTTTGTTACCCATCACCATTTCTCCAAATTGTCCAAAGTCCATAAAGTCCATTTTTAACATTTTTGAAAATAACCCTTTTTGAAAATTAAATTTTCCTAATTTTCAGAATTATTTCAGATATACCACTAGCAGAATCCTCTAAAGAACTATATTTTTATGTGCAACCAGTTCCATTTCCCTGAAAATCGTCCTGAATTCACTTTATTATATTATAACAGCACTGTCAAGTGCAATGTTAACTGCAAACAGTTGCTGCTAAGAAAATGTGGTGGATGTCTCCGCTAGTTAAATACGTATTTATCTTCACACACATTTTTTGTATAATGGTGTTAATTTCATTTTGTTGAAGTTCCTTGGTCTTCCCCGACAAGGTTATAAGTCAAGTATTTTGAACTCTTTATCCACTTCCATAGATTCTTTATAAAACATTTTATAGGATTCACTTTTTATAAATCGCATCCAACATATCCTTAGCCAATTTACAGGTTCGCCACTAGTGTTTTTTAATCTTTTATGAGTTGCTTCTTCCAGAGGTTTTGTAAAATAAAATCTTTACGTTTCATTTTAGTTAATAAAAATTTGTGGACTCAAACCGGTTTCAAAATAAATTTTTTGGATTTCGTTAGCTAACTAATTTTCAAGTGCCCAAAATTATAGCGATTTTAATGATACTAGACTTAAATTGCTTATAATAAAAAGATTAAATAGGATTGCGATTATTGCTATCATTAACTACTTTTTTAAAAAAAATGGACTTAACACTTTCAAAATTCACGACTCATTTATCGAAAACAAAAAATTCCTTTAAAAACAGCAACCAAATAATTTTTTTAAGATTTTCGCTAAGAAAATGTTGCCATTTGTGATTTTTATATTAAAAACGCCATGTTCTGAAATCGAAGACAAATGAAGTTTTAATCAAAGGTGATTTTTTAATTAAATATTTGTTTTAAATGAGCGTAGTTTTTCTTGATTTTAAGAGTAGCAAAGATAAGTAGTACTTTAAGTAGGAAGTGCAAGAAAACATGCGGAATCGATTTCAGAAAATTACTGAAAAATTACACAAAAGTCGTTTTATTCTAAAAAATTGAAAATAAATTAATGTTATTTACAAAAGTATATTAAAACAACACATAGGAATTTTAAAGATTTATCAAAAATGCATTGATTTATCAATATAATTTTAAAATTTATGGAATTTTCTTTACGAAATGGCTGTAAGTTTAAGAAATTTAAAATTTTACTGTTTATAACAGAGTTCAGAGAAATTCAAATGTGATCGCTCATATTCAACCATTCTTGAATTTTTTTCATAAATGAAAAATGTAAAATATGTAAATTTTTTTCACAGTCATAAATGATTGGTTAATATTTCGCCAAATTCATTCATGTTTTTTGAGGAAAAATCCAATTTTGCCTTTCTTCAGTCATGAAAAATGAGGAAAAAAAAGTTTTAGAAACGATCCTCACTAGTAATGTTGTTGTTGCTTGACAGTTTGCATGACCACAGCTCGAAATGACTGTGTGTATTTGTTTGTGTAAAATATTTTTGGTATAGGCAACCAGCCAAACCCTGCAAATAATAGGACCAGTCCAAACACGCGTGTAAAGAGTAGTCCACAAGGGACCAGGACTAGTCCACAAGTAACCCAAACGTATGGAAAAAACCTGGTCTATTTAACATTACGATGTCCTAGGAGAGGACCATATAACCCACCTTTGGACCACTAAGGAGTAGTTTTAAAACTACTCCATGGTATATAACCCACCTTTGGACCAGTAAGGAGTAGTTTTAAAACTACTCCATGGTATACTCAAGAGGATTTGTTTTGAAGTCGTTTAAACACGAAAGCATGTCGTTAAAAAACGAAGACATGTCGTCTCACTACAAACACATTTTAACAATGGCATGGTCCATTACATCGGACTAGTCCATGGAGTAGTCCATTTTATCAAAATGGGTCAGGTGGTCCAATTTTATTTGCAGGGAAGTGTCTGTTGGATTTTTTGTAAGAAAACATTATAGAAAACAAATTAAAAGAACTGCACATATCGTCCGTCATCTTAAATGCAGAATAATGTAACATCACATTTCATAATTTTACATGCAAAGCAGAAAACTTTGTAAAATGTTTATGAGATTTATAAGCAATTTTAAATATTTCAGCTAAAAATGCGATAACCGATATATTTTTTTAAGGAAAAAATATTAAATTTATTATTATTTTTTAAGTTGTGTGTGCTACGTTTTATAAATTTATAATTTTCAGAAACAAAAAGACGAAGCATCAACGAAAGTATACATATTAGTATTAAGTAAAACAAACATTTAAAATAGTAAATAATTAAATATTTGTGTTAAATTACCGGAAAAATAGGATATATACATACCTATGATAATTTTTTATTGATTTTTTTACTAATAAGTAGTGGTTTAAATTAGAAAATATAACTTAATTTAATTTAGCTATGAATTGATTTTAAAAAGACATATTTTTCATTTACAACGTGAAAATTCCTTTATTCATACAAATAATTTAATGAAAAATTAAATTTGATGAACTTAAGCCTGATTAAAAATTTCTTTTGTATTATAAACTTTTTATATTATAATTAAGAAATTTTATGGTCCCATACAGATTCATTATAGGGAAGTTCGACTTTATTTAAATTTATTAAAAAGGAAATTCATACCTAGATATTTTAACTCATAAGGATACTATCATAATAATGATGACAGTCTGATGAAAACAAAAATCTGAGGACCTGCAGATGTTGCCATTTGTTCTTAGAAATTTTTTGCGTTAGGAAGTGCAATGGGGTAGGCTGCAAAATTTCAAAATTTCTAACAGTCCTATAAAGGCCAGTTTACACGGTAATACAATGTATTACGACTTTGTAGAATCAAAATATTATGAAATTCTCTCCGTGTTTAAAAGAAAAAAATAAAAATCTTTTGTAAGTATAGTTCATGTTTACACGGATGGTATAAGCAAAATCCAAAATAATAACAAAAAATCAGATGGTTGCAGTTTTAAATATTTACAAAAACAACATGAAAATTTCCTGAGTTGATTTTAGTTGTTTTTGTAATCGTATAAAAATGGTATCACCTTCAATATACTCTGTTAAAATACACCCCTGGTGTGATGAGAATATATAGGTTTCTAAAATGGCTTAGAAAAAAACCATTTACCGACCGCTTGTCAGATTTTGTATCCGTATTCTCTCTTACTCAATACAATTTCCTATTACATGATAAGATTTTTCTCATTCTACATAATCTTTCGACATGTCGTAATACATTGTATTACCGTGTAAACTGGCCTTAAGGGAGAAGCTTATTATACATTTTGTAATACATACGTATATGGATTCGGCTTTTATAAGTTTACAGCACTTTTATTAATTTTTCTTTTGCAATAATTTTTAGTCTGATCACTTATTCCACTAACACCCTGGTAACAGTTATAAAACAAATTACCCAGTTTTGACGTTTAAAAATATTAATGTGTTCTTATAAAAATAAGTAAAAACTGTGCTAATTTTTTACTTGAGCGGATTATACATTATTTGTTAAAAAAATTGTATTTTTGATGAAACGTAATTTTTAATTTTGTAAATATTTTTTTAGGTAGCAGTTTAAAATTTTATAAAAATATGTAATGTGAATC
Organism: Pollenia angustigena; assembly: GCA_930367215.1. Taxonomy (NCBI): domain Eukaryota; kingdom Metazoa; phylum Arthropoda; class Insecta; order Diptera; family Polleniidae; genus Pollenia; species Pollenia angustigena. The sequence continues at coordinate 185,069,773 of OV884058.1, read as the reverse complement.
GTAATCAACAAAACAAATAAATTTAAAATTTTCTAAAATTGTTTTGCATATAAGCTAACGATATGTTTTTTTGTGTAAACAATTCTTTGGTGCCTTGAAAAAGGGTCACTTTTTCTTTCGTTAAAAAGACGTACTTTTATGCAGAAATTATTGAGAAAAAAAAAATAGACACAAGAAGTTGTTGGTATTTTGTGTTTGTAAAAATATTTTGGTTTCTGTTCCAATCGCGACGATGGGTTTAACCGCTGAAAACACTTTTCTTACGTAGGTAAAGTTATTTGGAAAACACTAACAAAGTTATGTTTCGCCACAAGCAAAGCGACCGTAAGTATAGTTGATGGGTAAGAAAATTTGTTTTATTGTTGCATTAATGTAATTTTATTGTTTCGCGCCAAATTTACCAGTTTTTGAAAGTTCAATGTAGTGTTTTAAACACCGTTGCGCTTGGTCCAGAAACAAAATTTTTTTCACAAGACTTTATCTTCAGTTCTTGCAGGTAGTAATTTTTTTCAATTGTTTTTGCCCTTATGTCTTTTAACGGAAAAAAAAACAGTCCCGTTTAGAGGCATCAACAAATTTTTTACAAAATCAAAACACATTTTAGTTTACCAGCCAACAAATAATTTTACAAAACATAACAGGCTATCGTGCTGCATAGCGGGAAAAATTGCGAGTGCTTTGACTTTTCAGGCCTTAAAGAAGGTTTACAACTAGATTTTCAATAAACTTTTACTTATTCCACTCTGCCTTCTTCGAAAAGGTCTTTTGGAATGGGTTTTATGAAATATTTTACAAACTCAAATTAACTTTTCTGAGATAAGGCCTGTCGAAATAGTTTTATTAGCAGTTATGTTGGAATGTGTAGCAAGTTTAGTTATTAATTTACTCACTTCGCGTTATTAGCAACAACAATTTGCGACCTTAGGTCAACAAGGATCTATATGCACCTAAACAACATGTAAGATAGAACCTTGTTGTCCTAATACAGTTGGAATGCGACTGGAAAACTTAATATCGGAAAAAAGGCCTTCTTTAAGGCCTCGTTACTACTTCATTTTCCCGCTGTTAATGGTCGGGCAAATCGCGTTTTTTTCATTATGAGGAATTTGAATGTGAATTTTTTTAAATTTTTCATATCTGACAAATTCACATATGAATTTTTTTGTTTGTTCATTTTTCATGAATAAGGAAATTCAAAATATTTTTTTTCCTCACCCTCATGACTGAAAAATGAGCGAACGTTTCGGTACTGTGGTCTTAACACAAAACAAAATTTAAAAGAGAATTCAACAAACTTTGTCAAAATAAACTTTACTTGTATAAATGGGGATGTGTTTGCTCTCAGTTTAAACACCACGCCACGCAACCACCAGACTTGCAAGTTTAGCACTTTTTTCTGATTTAGCACATAGAATTTCGAAAAAAGTGCTAGGTTAGCACATTTTTATAATTATTCAGCATTTCTAGCACTTTTTTCTTAGATCCCAAACTACTTAAAACACCCATAATCAATTCAAGTAAAGCATAACTTCGTACAGTGTCTCAAGAAAAATAAATGTATATTAGGCATGCATCTTTTGACAATTTTTGCAAATAGGAAAAATGCAATAGCATAGTAAAAAGTATTAAGACCAATTCTATTTTTTATTTTTTTCGAAATCGTATAAAAGTAACTTTTTTTTATAAGATACGTCATTTGCTTCAAGATGTCATCAAGAAAACAAGCTATTTAGACAATCAAGAAAGATGTTCATTGAAACACTCAACTTGAAAGAGTAACTGAAAGCGAATTTGTTTCAATTTTAAAAAGTATGAATGAATTGTTAAAAAAAATGTGATTGTTTAAAAAAAAAGAAACAAAACTCCAAAGTAAAACAAAAAATTGGTTATTTTTCAGTTGAAAATAAAAAAACAAAATGGAAAAAAGTACACAAGTACCCTGCAGGCAATTCAGTTAACTTTCAATTAATTTAAAGCTAACTATTTCTCAAGTAGTGGTGGTTGACAATTGGATTACTTTTATATGTAATTAACTAACTTTTTTAACATTGCGATGTCCTAGGAAGTAGTCAATTGTCCGACTCTGCATTACTTTCAGTTAACTTAAAAGTTAACTTTTTGTAGCTACCCAGCAAAAACTTTATAAAAATATATAGTTACACAAAGTCAATAAAGTAAATTTTTTTTAATTTTTTTTTTTATTTTTTTTAATTATTTTTTTTTTTTATTTTTTCTTATTTTATTTTACTTTATTTTATTTTTTTTTCTGTCTCTGGTGGGATTCGATCCCGCAACCTTGGTGCTGATAGACTAGCTCGCTACCAGCTAGTCTACCGGGGCAGTGTAGTTTTTGTATTAAAAAACTATGTTTTTTGACTATAATGACTATAATGACATTTTGTTTGCCAATCGACATGGCCCTCTCTACTTAAAATATACAGTGTTTGTATACACTTTGGTTAATGTAAATTTTCCATTGCTTAGTTGTTGGCTTTAAGTTAGTCTATACAAGCTAACTTAAAGTTGGCTTTTTTTGTAGTTAGCTACTCATTTGCCGGCAGGGTAGGTACACATTGAGAAAAAAAGAGAAAAAAGAGATGCAGCAGAGAACATACACATAGCCAAACGTGTTTGGCGGTGGGATTTCCATTTGGCGACTGGCGATTTTTTTTTCTTTTTGGCGATTTTTATATAACTGGGGATTTACTTGGCTATTTTTTCCATTTATATTATTTCAGCGATTTTTTTTAACAATTTGTAATTTTTTGTTATTACATATTACAAAGGGTTAGTGTGTAAAACGGTAGCAAAGTACTCATGGGGTGTGTATGAAACGGTAGCAAAGTACTCATGGAAGTAAAATTTTGGCACTATTGAGGTGAATAAAATTTCACTAGCCCTAGTATAAATTTTGACATTAGTGTTAAAATATTTGACAACCACAACATTATTTTTTTTCATCAAATAAAAAATAATATGGAAGCAGGACCAGCGGCAAAAAGAATTGTACAAGTTGTAAGTATTTACATACATATGTTTAAGCTTTTTTGCCCACACTGTTTGTAAAAATTGTATTTATATCAGAACGAATTCATCAAATAAAGGGTGGTTAAATTTCAAGGGCGGATGTTGATTTTGAATGAAACACAAACTATTTAGGAAATTATTGTAATTTTATTTTATTATGATATATTGGTATTACTCAATTATGTATGGAACAAAATATCTGCCAAATGGGCGCCGCGACCACGGCGGCACACCTCCATCCGATGGTCCAAATTTTCGATGACCCTGAGGCATAATGGAGGTTCTATGCCGTTAATGTGCCGAATTATCTCATCCTTTAGCTCTTGAATTGTTGCTGGCTTATCGACGTACACCTTTTCTTTCAAATAACCCCAAAGAAAAAAGTCCAACGGTGTCAAATCACATGATCTTGGCGGCCAATTGACATCGCCATTACGTGAGATAACACGGCCATTGAATTTGTTGCGCAAAAGAGCCATTGTTTCGTTAGCTGTGTGGCAAGTGGCACCGTCCTGCTGAAACCACATATCGTCCACATCCATATCTTCCAATTCGGGCCATAAAAAGTTCGTTATCATCTCACGATAGCGAACACCATTCACAGTAACTGCCTGACCGGCCTCATTTTGGAAAAAATACGGCCCGATGATGCCGCCAGCCAGGGTTACCGTTGGAAATTTTCGAAAAGGGTATTTTCCAGAAAAAGGGGTCAAAAAAAGGGTATTTCATTAAAAAAAGGGTCAAGTTTTTATTAGCAGTATTTCCCATTTTAATGAACATAATAAGATCAAGTTTTTTTATAAGCAAACAAACCAATAATATTTCAGGAAGGAAGAGCTCAAAAAACTTAATTTTTTTATGGAATGCTCGGTCCTATTTTAAACACCTGACAAAATGTTTATTCTTTATCATTATACATAGCTAATTTTTTAATCTTTTTTATGTAATTTTCCGATTTAGTGATGTCAAAAAATTTTAGTGTTTGTTTTAAATTTTGCAATCGTTCGCAAATTGTAACCATTTTCTCGATTACAGCGATTTTTCCTGTAAGTGTCAGATTTTTTAAAGCTTTTACGATTTTTAATAAATATAAGACTTGGCTATCATACCGCTGCTACCAAATATATGGGAATTTCCGCTAATTTAGCAATTTTTACCTCTGGTTTTCATTCCTGTTAGGGCACTCTCAACACTGTCGATTCAAAAGATGGCGAAAAGTTCAATACCTTTTGCCATTATTAAGGGCGAATTTTTTTGAATAAAACATGCTACTCTTTAAGAGAGCAAAACACCAAATTGCATTTTTTTTTTAAAAAATTTGTTTTGAAAAGAAACCACCGTAAAAAATAATAAATATTTATATGAGTTATGTTTGCTTTTAGGGAAACAGTACTTTACTATCAAAAATCAAGGAGAAGAAAGCATGGAATTGTAAGTTTATACTTTGAGTCTGTTCCATATCAAGCAATGCTTATTTCAAAAACATTTGTTTAGCACTTCTGTTCCGCAGTGTTGACAAAAAACAAAATGTGAGAGCTATTTCCATAAAAGGGTCAAAAAGTGTCACAAAATAGGTGATAATGATACAAAAGTATAATTTAAAAAAAGGGTCATAAAAGGTATCAACACCGTCGAAAAAGGGTCAAATTGATACTTTAGTATCACAACGGTAACGCTGCCGCCAGCCCATAAACCGCACCAAACAGTCACTCTTTGTGGGTGCATTGGTTTTTCGACAATCACTCTTGGATTCTCATTCGCCCAAATGCGGCAATTCTGTTTATTGACGAATCCACTGAGGTGAAAATGTGCCTCATCACTGAAGATGAAGTGCACGATATGCATTTTGATTTGAACGCCCATTTTCATAATAAGTCTGGATAACTTTAACACGTTGTTGGATTGTGTATCTCTCCATGGTTCAAGTTGAGTAAGTCTGAAATAGAGAAATGTCAAATAAAATTCTGAAAAAAACTTGGGGTTTAGGTGTGGTTCACATTCAACATCGGCCCTTACAATTTAACCACCCTTTAGTTGGGACGATCTCATTTCCAACAGAATTGAAATGATTATTGGTAAACGTTTGATTAATTTATTCATTTTCACAAAACTACTAGTAATTGTTTTTGCTTTATGTCAAAATTTAACGTTGTCAAAAATGTTACAATTTCACACAGCCCAAATATGAAAATTTTCTACCACAAACAAATTTCATTTCACCATAGAACTTTGCTACCGTTTCACACAGTGATGCCAACTTAGTGCTTTTGGCACTATTAATGGTGCTTTTTTATACCTTAAAACGCCAAAATTTTATCCATAGTGCCCAACTAAAAAAAAAGCACTAACTTGGTGCTTTTTCAATTTTTCGTTAGTGCCTTTAATGCTTTTTACAATTTTTATTTTTTTTTCTACCATTTTTTAAAACTACGATTATATAGAGGATGCTTTAGTTCAACTTTGCTATTTGGGGTACAATTTTGAGAACGCTTGCAAAGATTTAAAGATTTCAAATGATAAAAAAGTGATACAAGAAAGTTACATTCGATTTACCTAAGACTTAATTTACGAGGTTAGAGCTAGGCTTCCTAGCAATTTGGAAATTTTACGAATCGTTGCACTTTTAAGCGTTGACAAGATATTTAGTAATCGTAATAAAAACGATGTATTTCGGTAAACGTTTTTTTAACGATGTAGACACTGTTTCAAAATAGAATATGGATTGGAAAATATTAGAAATTGTTAAAAAACATGCAGTTGGAAACCGTGCAAAAAAAAAACGCAAAGACTTTAAAAACAAAAAAAGAGCCGTAGCTTGGTATTTGCAAAGTGTTAAATAAATTAAAAAACAGCTGACAGAAAAGACTTTTATAACGAGCGTTGTGTAACCTGCCATTTTTCACGCGCTTTAGTTTTCCGCGTGTTCTGCACTTATACCTCTGGTGCTATTGAAAAAATGTTTGACTAAGTATCAGAATGCAAACATTCATGTTTTTTATATTTTACACCTTATGCGTGTTCTTTATTCAGAAGCGTTTAAAATAATTGGATAAAATCATAAGCCAATTGTTTTGTTAAGCTTTGCACGATTTTAATTTAGATTTATTTAAACGATAAAATATAAGGATGTTTATTTAAATATATGCTGTCATTAAGTTTTATAAACAATGGCTGGACATTGCAAATTTTCGGTAATTGCAACAGGCAAGATTTTTTCGAGTTACGAAAATCGCTCGCACTGTATTACTTTAAAACTGTTTTATGGCCAATTTAAACTCCAAATGATTTGGATGATATTATTTGTATTGAAGATAATAATAATACATTTAAAAATGATTATATACAAATTTAAATATGGTCGCAGGAATTAAAGAACGCTGCAACTGACAAAAATCGAAAAAAGTTTTTATTGCACCATTTTTATCAGAAAAATCGATTGGTCCCGGTCCCATTTTTGTATTATGAAAAAGAATTCACTTACGCAAAAAAAAATCGTTTGCTGTAAGCAGCAGAATCACCGGGAACAATAAACTTGAGAGGAAATGTTTAGAGCCAATATATAAAGCGAGATAAAATAAAAATACGTTTTGAAAATCATGTTCCTAAGTTGTATAGTTTTTATGATATGAACTTTTTTCTACTTTCTTTCATATAGGTTTTATTTTTGCTCTGGTGAACATTTTATATTTTGTCAGTTACGAGGTTCTTTAACTCCTGCGACGATATGTTTATTATTTAATCTTAAACAGTGTTGAAAAATTCAGTACTTAGGTACTTTTTTCAGTACTTTTTCATATTAAAAATACCGCAGTACCCCCACGTAGTTTTTAGTACTTTTTATCCCGAGAGCTTTTTAACTGTGATGTGATCATTTCGATAGCAGGCTTAGGTTATCATATGTTTGTTGCAAAATTTATAATGTTGTATTTAAAAAATAATTAACGACGTTTATATTGAAATGCAAAGCGTAGACGCCAGGATTTATATTTTGCTTTCCAGAATGCGATATTTGTTCTTACAAGTGGCAAGAAAATTTCTAAAAACGGATGCATTGGATAATATCGAGGGTTATTTTTCAAATAGTGCTATCTGAAAAATCACAACTTAACAGGAGAGCGAAAAAACTGATTTATTCGATAACTCTAGGAGTAATAACTAAACTTTATTTTACAATGTTATTAAAAATGAACGTCTAAATCATACATATATTAATGTTTTTTTAATTCATGATATTCGCGCTTATATGTCTGATAGCACTATTTACAAATTAAAATTTTATCGACTTGAACATTGAAATAAGCAGATAGCACTATTTGAACAAAAATAAAATGAGCTGCAATGAATACTTTTTAGACTTTAATTAATTAAGTTCCACGATTTTTTATTCAGTCTGTGAACACGTTGCTATAAAAACTCCATAAATAAAAAAATATTTACTATAGACAAAAACTCATCGACAAATTTTTTGCAGTTTTTTTTTGCAAAATTTCTACAACGAATTTTAAAATTATATTAGTTTATTAAATCTAGACACAATTCCTAACCATTTGATGTATAATATGTCTACTTTGTAATAACACTTTTTATCATTTTATTATATGAAGTAATATTTTTTATGTAGATAGCACTTTTTTACCAAAAAAAAAAACGTGTGTGTTAGATAGCACAAAAAATATTTATGAAAAAAAAACGTTTTGGGAAATTTTTTTTTTTCAAATTTAAATGACAGATGACCCTTTCTTAAGTGAACACGTTTCTGTAAAAAAAAAATTTTTGAAAAATTTCAGATAGCACTATTTGAAAAATAACCCTCGATATGTTAGTGGAAAATTTAAATGAAACCCATATTTATAGAAACATGCAATATACAGGAAATGGTTTATTTAGTAAAAGAAACTGGGAAATTGTTTTATTCGACAATGTGCGAAACTAAATTTTGTTTTGAACATAAAACCTTAAAAGTGATAATCAGCTTCAATCCAAAAATATTGTTGTTTCCGAAAAAATGTTATTTACAAACGAAAACTATGATAATATCAATTCTCAATTCCGTGTTCTAGCGGATCTTTCAAAAATAAAGCATTTCAGAACTGAATGTATTTAAATTTTGTTGGAAAAATATATCCAATATTAAGAACGAAGCTAATGTTTGCTGACATTTCATATATTTCTTTTGGTATTTTATCGATACCACATTTCTGAGCATCAATTGAACGCACATTTTCAAATGCAATATGATGTAAAAAGCAAAGGATGAAATCGCTTACATGTATAAACTGTTTCAAGTTTGATTAAAATTAAATATCTATTAAAATCAACTGCTAGTTGCTGTTGTAGTTACAATATGTTGACAGAAATAAAATTTTTAACTTATTTACTTATTCATAAATATATGAACCAAGGCCCATTGAAAAGGTCTGCGCAAGAAGCCTGATGATCATTGTTTTCGTTCTTTTGAGCTTTCAAAAGTTCTTTACATACACGTTTTTTCCTTGTGCTTTGTATATGTGGTAGTAAGTTTTTGACAGCTTTAAAGAAAAAGTTTTTTGCTTTTGTACAAGTAAGCAGACCTGATAGATGGGCCTTGATATGAACTATTTCAAATATTTTTTTAGAAAATACTGAAAAAACGTACCTTAAGCGGATCATACACTTCCAAAATAACTGCCTGTTTGTAGAACACGAGCACAAAAGTGACTCGCTTAACTTACATTTAAAACAAAAACAAATTTTGAAATTTTAAACGAGTCACTTTTGCGCTCGCGTTCTACAAACAGGCAGTACCTAACTGTTCAATTTCATTGCCAATGGGCTATATTCGAAGGTGGCACAATAGATTGGCAAGAATCGAAATCAGAAAAGAAGTGCAATATACTGTGAAATGAGTTTGCAACAATGAACTATGTTGTTTTGCTTTATAGTTTGTGTTTTTTTTTTTAAAGGGTTGCGCCTTATTTTAACGGAAATCATTGTGCCACTTATTGAATAATATGGGGCCATATAGAAATAATATTGCGAATAACATTTACAATAATATTGGAAATGGATGGGGCGCTTGACGCTTATGTATAACAGAATTATTATTTACATGTGTACCTCAAATATAAATACTGTTTTTTGTTATTAAATACTTAGATAAATGAATTTTAATAAAACATTTTTTGTTCCTCTTATTTTCATAAATTATTGTTTTTTTTTAACAAAAAGTACCATTTGGTGGGAAAAATACTCTTTAAGTTGAAGTTCAGTACTACTTCAAAATTTCAATTTTGCAACACTGATCTTAAATGAAATTGGTTCCCATCAACGCGGTCGCTTTTTTGTTAAATTTTGGAGGTATATAATATTCGGCACAGCCGAATACAACTTTTGTTGTGTTTAATTAAATTGTAAAAATGGAAATAGTGCTTTTTAGTGCTTTTTTAAATTTTAAAGTGCTTTTTGCTTTCAAAAAGTTGGCATCACTGGTTTCACACACACCCATGGAAGTAAAATTTTGACATTGTTGAGGTGAATAAAATTTCACTCGCCCTGTACCTCGTTTCTGTATTTCTCGCATCGTAAAATTTCTTACATGAAGTGTGAAACAAAAAATTCCATCGTTTCTCGATTTATGAGATAAAAGTGTTTCTGTATTTGAATGCGAAAACAGACACAACAAATTCTGTTTATACTGGAGTATTTCCAGTAATTAAGTGTCAAATAAAAGCGAAACGTCAACAAAAGAAATAAATGTAATAAAAACGGGGCTGCCAGATTTGACGAGTTATTGTCATTTTGACAACTTTTTGTTCCGAAATTAGCAAAGTGACGATTTAATGATTTTTCTAAAAAAGTGACGAAAGCCAAAACAAAATCAAAAATATTTTATAATTTTGTTGTTACTTTCTATAGAAATTCATATTGAATTTTTAAATTTCAAACACTTCATATTTTGTGGCGTTGAAAATTAAAAAAACAAAATGAATTTCTGTAGAAAGTAACAACAAATTTATAAAATACTTTTGATTTTTTTTTTTTTGCTTTCAATGAAATTGTTAGCGTTGCCCCTTAGTCTTCGAAATAAGATAGTTTTAAATATTTTAATATGTTTGTTTATTAGTAAAAAAAATATCTTTAAAAACAAGACAGCTTAAATTTTTTTATTTATCCCTTTTATGAAAATTGTCCTCGAAGTTGTTTGCCTCTTCCCTGAAAAATGTATCGGCAAAAGCAAAATTTCGAGGGAAAGAAATGGACCGATTTGGCTTATTTTGAACATTTAATACTTCTTATATACATTAACAAAATATGATTGATATTTGGGTGTATCCAAAGTAACGGCCGTTACTTTATAAATGTGCTGTTTTTAAATGCCTGAAACAAACATCATGTTTTGTAAAATTTTGCACAGGATATGTCAAGTTAAATATCTGATTTAATTCTTTGAAATGATTGGTTTAAATAATACATTATAAAAATTACAAGTTTTTTGCGTGTGAATTCATTTATTATCGGTGACAAAAAAAATAAAAGTAAGTGGCCAAAAATAAAGGAAAACAAAAAAAATATATTTTTGTTAGTATAAATAAAATTAAAGTTAATCTTTAGGAATATGACACGATACATTTATTTTGTATAATAGCGGAAAAATTAATTCAAAATAAAAATTTAATTTTTGAGCTATAAGGGGTCAATTTCTGTGGAAACACCCTTTTGATATTCTTATCTTATATGGACATTTTTGGGCCAAAACCATTATTTCTTCAAGAAAAAAACTTGTTTGTCTGTAACCCGTTCATTTATGAACCGATTTTTTTAACTAAAACTACCAGCTGTTCTACTAAGTTTATTTCAGGTAAAAAAAAGAAAAAAAATTTATAGGTAAATTACAGATTTATATCTCAGCCATTTGTAAACCGATATAGTTAAATTTCAATAATATACTATTTCGGACTACATACGATATAAATATAAAACAACGTTGTCACTATGAATTCTAGGTTTTTCACAAAGCTGATTTAATTAAAAAATTTATCTATTTATCTATATTTATCTATTTTAAATAAGGATGTATGTTTATTTTATTAAGCTTGGCTTCTTTTTGCTTTTGTTAAAATATTGGGCCATAATCATAGTCAAACGCTAAAGTCGGTTCTATTTAAAAACAACTTTAAAATAAAAACATTCTTTTAAATATTTTGCTACTATAGTCGAAACTAAAGTATGTTTTAAATTGAACCGACCTCAAATGTAGCAAATTTTTCATTCAACATACAACAAAATATAAGCAAGTGGCAACTTTAAGCAGCCGACATTGAAAATTAAAATATAAATAAAACACTGCATATCTTGTACGGTTGAAACACGCAATATGATTTTATGTAGAAAGCAACAACAAAATTACAAAACTTTGTGTAAAACGCTAGGCAATTTTGGCCTAACGTGTAAAGCAAAATATCAGCCAACATATTATAACATAAACATTTTTAACTTTTTGCAAGTACTTTTTTATTTGGCGAAAAACAGCTGATGCTGTTGTTAAATGAGTTAAACACAACTTCAGCTGGTTTTAAAATTAACATCGGGTTTAACGTGTAAAGTATGCTTTTGCTTGTCTATAGTAGATCAAAAGCATATTTTTAATAAAAGTTTACTTTAGAACTCTTAAAGTATGATTTGTTTATGACTATAGTTATGGGCCATTTATTTTATTTTTTGTTTAATATGATATTTTCTCATGCCTTTGTGTGACTTCTTCAGGGAAAAACAATTTTTAATTGTTATCGGATTAAAGAAAATAAACAGTTTTATAAAAAATTATCCTTCAGCTTAACAAAAGAAATATAAATTTAAAGAAATTGTTAAATACCCATGAACTTTAACTTTGTTTTTGTTAGATTATGTTTTAATAAAAATCGAAACAAATTTGTTTAAAATTTATTTTAAATTACACGATTTTTAAAACAAAAAAGGAGGAACTTTTATATTTTTTTCTCAGAAAATTGACGATTTTTACACAAATTTATCTGGCAGCACCTAATAAAACCAAAACAAGGAAAGGCTAAAAAAAATTTAAAATAACAAAATATAACAATGGTTTTTTGTTTATTTTCATCATATAAATTATGCATTCATCATTTATATTCCTTCTATTTTTTTATTTATTTAAAAAAAATTGTATATAAACATATTTTAAATTCAAAATATCTACATTTTGTTTTTCTCGCCACCAATTTCAAATGCGACTTATTTTGACAGTTCTTGAAAGAAACTTTTCGCAAAACATTGTTATAGAAACACTTTTTCTCGCATCCTTCCAATAATTGCTGGAAAATTATTAAAATGACAGATACCTAATTCTCGCCAAGAAAAGATACAGAAACACTTGCGTGAGAAAAACCATTTTTTGTTTCATTTCACACTATTTTTGTTGCAATTCACACGTTTCATGCGGAAAATTTTACGAAGCGAGAAATACAGAAACGAGGTACTGGGGGCTAGTATAAATTTTGACATTAGCGTACCCTAAGTAAAAAAAATCTGGCAATTTTGTCAAATGATTTTTGTTTTGTTATCATTTTACCACAGACCAGGCAACATATGTCAAAACATTTGTTACTATTTATGTTTTAGTTTTTACCACAGATGATGACACTAAAAACGAAAAATAAAATTTTTTTTATTGTTTTAATACCTATCATCTTTTTTTCATAAATTTGGAAAATTTTTATATTCAATTATAATTGTTTTCCAAGTCTCATAATTTGCAAATACATATTGTCATTTGCCAAATTTCTTTCTTCATATTTTTTATCCGCCGCACACGATGAAACATTGTGTTTGGAGACATAAAATATCAAAAAGATTTGATATTTGAGAAACCAAACAGGTAACACGAATTTCAATCAGAAACATTTTGTGAAACATGCCCAAGTTTCGACAAATGTTGCCTCGTCTGTGGGTAACTTAATACTATGTATGTATACAGGTCAAAACACTAGTAATGAAATCGATTAGGCTGAAGTGTACGATCTTATCAAGGCCCATTGAAAAGGTCTGCGCAAGAAGCCTGATGATCATTGTTTATGTTCTTTTTAGTTGTCAAAAGTTGTTTACATTTTGCTTACATGTGCATGTTTACGTTTATGGTATGCTACACATACACGTTTTTCCTTTTGCTTTGTATATGTGGTAGTACATTTTTGACAACTAAAAAGAATAGTTTTTTGTTTTTGTACAAGTAAGCAGACCTGATAGATGGGCCTTGGATCTTATAGTTTTAATTTAAGTTTTTTTTACTGAATATATGATCTCCAATTTAATTTAAAAAAAAAAACCAAAAACTAGACAAAATTTACTTTTGGATTTTTTGTATTTTTTCTCAGTTTTGGCAATTTTTGACTGAAATAAACTAGCTTTTTTTGTATGCAAAATTTAATTTAAAAAAAATAGAAATTTTTACGAAAACTGAACAACATTTACGTTTTGCGATTGCTGACTTCCAGTTTGGCGATGGAGCTCAAAAAAATCTGATAATCCTGAGTCCGAGTTTAGAAAAAAGAAAAGCAACTATCAACAATGAAATAATGAGAACAAAGCGTGTAATTTGCTCACAAGCAAAATTTTTCCCTTCCAAGTGTTTCCCTGACTAAAGGGCACTTAGCGAGACTAAACAAATTATTTAATCTCTCTTTCTATGCTTTTTTGCTTTTGCTAACCATAGTATAAGGTATATTTATAGCAGGTAGCCGCGAGATTACAACAATTGTACAATAAAACAAACAACAAGGCTTTTTATTGTTGTTTTGTGATACGAACTGTCAATCAGCAAAGAGACAAAAAAGACAAAAGATAAAGACAAAAAACCTTGTTTACATGTTTACTATACAACATTTGACAGTTTGTATCACAAAACAAGCAAATAAAAAATAACCACCTGGCTTTTCGAGGTTACCTGTTTTAAATATACCTTGCCATAGTATAATAAGTACCAGGTACATATGTTCATTAAGGAGAGTTGTCATTATTTACCCACGTAATGTCAAATTCATTTACATATTTGCTTTTCGACGCTTGTTTTAATTTTTTTTATTATTTTCTTTGGTTTGACGTTATATGGGTTTAAAAATTGAGAACAAAATTTCTAATGACTATACCTTGTAAGTCCTAGTTTAGATGAGCGAACATTTGGAAGGAAAACATCTGGAATTCTCTTTTGTTTTTTCATTCGCGGTCACACAGACGAACATGTTGCCGGAAACATTCTGTTATTTTTTCTCAAAAAGTAAAGTAAATATCAACAAAGAAAATGAGAACAAAGCGTGTCGCTGAGTACCGAACACAAAAACCATTCTCTCTCCCCACCCGTAATTTGCTACCAAACTTTCTCGATTTGAAAGCAATTTATTGCTAATTCCAAAGCGAATTCATACAAGGTGGTCTTATTTTGAAAACGTTTTACAACACTGTAAAATATATTAACGTTGTGTCAAAAATTTAAACAATTATTTGATTTTGTTTTTATATTAAATTGTGTTTTTTTGATATGTTATAACTTAAAAAACTTTTTTGTGAAACTCAAATTAATGCTTTACAACACTAAAAAAATAATTCCGATTCGTTCAGTATGGACTAAAATAATTAGATATTAAATTGCTTTCGAATCGAGAAAGTACTCTATCACGACTGCCAGAATCAGGCCCCAGAATGTACTTAAAAGTGTTGCCTGAATGACGATTTTATCTTATTTTTGAAGATTATTTTAAGATTTTTTTTCTCAAATGTAGATTTTTTATTTTTAGAAATTAAAAGAATATACATATTTCATTTAATTAAAAAAATTTATACATGTAAAAAAAAACATTTTTAGCAATTAACACACCTTTAATTTAAATCACAACTTTTATAAATGTTGAAAATCGCTATAAGCGATGATGATGAAACATCTTTCAAAATAAAGAAACAGTATTCCAATATTAAATTTATAAAATGCATTAACACAAACATCAGTGTTTCTTTCTGGTTGCAAGTATTTCAATAAAGAGATGCAGGCGACAACAACATTTTTTTTTGAAATTTCAGAATTAACTAGGTATAAAGTTGCTCTCACTTCCACGGTCTAATGCTGAAGTACACAGGAAAAATTATTTTTCCAATTCAAACAAAAAATTTGTAGAATCAAACGATTTTTTGTCTGAAATCGGTCCTATAAACAAATTTGCATATTCAAACAATTTATTTGCATTTTGTTTACTGAAAAAAACACTGATTTTTTCAAACAAATAATTTAACTGAATCAAACAAAAAGTTTACTGAAATTTCAAAATCAAAAAAAAAAGAAAATTTTTTTGCACAAGCAATGATGCGCACACAAGTAAGCACTGTATGAGAAGATGAAGGCAGAGCAGAGCCGCCGGCTGGCTTTGAGACACATTTTTTAATATGAAGTTTGACGTTTGGTATGACAAAAAATTGTCAGGTGAAGACGCTATGTTATACACACAACACAATGTTTTTCTTCTCATCACTCTCTGTTGCTGTATCCTTTTCCTGTGCTAAAGAAGAAATGTAACCAAAAACGGCAGCAGACCGACTAAATATGTTTTTCGTCATCATTCTATTTTTGTTTTTGATGTATTTATCTTAACAGTTTTAAAAAAATGAATACGGGATTTTGTTTCTTATAATGTTGTTTCTGTTGTTTAAAAAGAGTGAAACGTTTTTTACCTGCTATTGTTTTTTTATAGCTGCACTTTTTTAAAGAGTCCAAGAATTGACTGTATGTGTTTTTGTTGTTATTCTTATATTTCACATAAAGAAGTGTTGCTTACGATCAAATAAAAAAATGCATAAAGACGACAACATTAAAGAGCGTTAAATATTTCATACAAAATTATGAAAACTTGACACCAATAACGCGTTTATTATATTTTTGAAGAGTTGTCCACATTTTTGTTGGTTAAATAAAAATCAAACAAACCTATTGATTGAATCAGTAGAAAAATTTATAGAAATTAAAAAAATTTTCATTCAAGCGTTTGTTTGAAAATAATTCGGCAATAATTTTTTCTGTGTAGAGAGGGTATTTAGCCAAGTAAACATCGTTTAAAGTAATTTGAGAAATAGTTAACATTTAACAACCGTTAATTCGACTTTATCAATTAGGTAAATATTTTTAACAAAACAATACAATTTGTATACCAACACCACAATAGTAGAGAGGGTACTATGCATTTGGGCTGATGTTTATTAATTGAGTGCCCCGTTAGGCTAGCTAGTAGTGAGCTAGTCTATCAACCCCGGGGTTGCGGGTTCGATTCCCGCCAGAGACTCTGGTTTCTTTCCTGCAGACAAGCGTAAAGCGTAAAAAAAAAAACCCTTAAATATTGGTCCTAAGCCCGCCTTTACGTATACCGATTGACTCAGAATCACTTTCTGAGTCGAATTAACGATGTTTGTCCGGCTGGATGTCTGGCTGTCCATGTTAACCTTGTGCGCAAAGTACAGATCGCAATTTTGGAGATTATTCAATAGAATTTGGTACATAGATTCTTATGTGGTGTAGGGTATCATATTGTCGGAGTTGACCGACTTTACTTTCTTTTTTTGTTTTTTATTGTAGATCTTGACTCAAACGGTTGGTTGTAGTGAGTATGATTTACCTTCAAATTATTTAAAACTAATAGGCTCGACGGATTCCTATTAAATAAACAATAACGACATCGAATTTAACAATGATTTAATTTTTTTTTAAATCTATCAAAATATCAATTTACTTTTATTCTTATTTAAAAAATTTATCTTAACTTACAATTTCATCGGTTTTGTTTTTGAATTTTACTGCCTGTTTTTAGAACGCGAGTGACTCGTTTAACTAACATTTAAAACAAAAACAAATTTTGAAATTTTGTTTTTGTTTTAACCTGGCGTTTCCACATGCAAGTACAAGTTCGAAAAACTCAATATACACCATTTTTGTTCATTCAGCTAATCGGCTGTTTCCTCGATTTTTCGTTGATAATACGTATACACTACTTGCAAGTAATTACTTGCATGTGGAAACGCCGGGTAAATGTTATTGCATTTCTGTAAGTAAATATATTTCAAGTCGTGTATATTTTGTTCAAATCCGTTGACACACAGAGGAGGAAGGTGTTCTTAACTGTTTTGCCTTTGCCGATTTATATATACACGCCTATCGCAAACAACTACTCCCATGAAAATGTGTATTCCCATTTTTTTTTAATTTGTATTGTGAATGATTCCCATAACAAATTTTTGAGAATGAATTCCCAAACTTAAAAAATTTGGCATCGCCAATGTTTACTCCCGCGAATTTTTTTAATTAATAAATTCCCAACAAGTGTTGATGTGATCGAGAAGGGAACATGTAATTTTAATTTGTATTCTAAAGTAGGACTAAAATAAATTACTTTTTCCTTTTATTGAAGGAGAGTACATAAACAAAATGAAGATAAACACTATTTACTATTTATTTTATTATATTTTTATTAGTATTTTACTTTGTATATTTTTCATTCACAATACAAGCACTGACAAGTTACTCACAACAGAGACTTTTGTTTACAAATCACTGACAAATAATTCACAATAGAAATTTTAACTCCCAATATATTTGCGATACCGATTTGTTGGGGATGGGAATTTAGGTTTGATCCCATATATCATATTCCCATAACATTCGCAATAGGGGTGATAGATTTAGGAAAATCCATATCTTTTTAAAGAGCGTTTTTTAAATACAATTTACTCAAAATGCCTTCGATATAACAACGGTATCATATCATATTATGTATAAATACTGCAAATATGTATTTCAATTAAAATAATTTTTTCTTTTTTGCACTTGTTGTAAAAGCTTGAAGATTTTTCTCTTTAAAATAAGATTTTTTCGCCAAATGAAGATTTTGCTTTTAAAAATTCTGGCAACGCTGCTACTTATAAAGTTGTGATCGGCAAAACCAGGGCGTGGCGTTTTTTCTTTTTGCTTTTAATTCGTCCGTGTGCATGCACATAGAAAAGAATCGAACAACATTAACAAAAACTTATCCCAACAAACACCTTTGACTTTATCATTTGACATCAAACACAATTCTCAAACGTTTTTCAATTGTTTGACTTTAACATTTAAATTCAAATTGATAATGATTTGCATATAAACATTTGACATCAAATGTTTTATCCATTTGATGTATCAAATGACAGATTCAAATCAAAGCTTAGATTGGCAATACTAAAGCGAAATATAAATGTAAACATTAAACACGGCTATCAAAGTTTAACGATTTATTTCTTGTGAAAAATAAAAATTAATTGTGAGTAATTACAATGATTAAGAATACGAATTAAAAAAAATAAAACGAGAAAGTTAATAAATTATAAGTTTGTTGTATGATCGCGGTGCTATAATCCTCATAAGGGGTTTATTATTATTTTTTTTTTTTTAATGTCAATATGTACATTTTTATTAATTTTCGAAAGAGAAGAACTAAATATAAAATTATTACTGCATGTTTAAAAATTTCGAACATAAACATTCGTATAAAATTTAATGAGATAAATGGGCAAATCCCAGAAAAAGTCTACCAACCAAAAATTTTTCAAATTAATTTCTTTTTAATGGAATATAAGACTAGATGTGAAATTTCTTAATGTTATACGTGAATTTAGCATTATTTTAGGTGATTTTTGTGCTTAAAATAGCACTTACAGCAGACTTATCAAAATACAAATTTCGTTTAAAAAAAAAGTTGATATTCATTAGTTAAGAAATTAGTTTAAGAAATGCAATTCATAAAAATATAATTTGTTTTGTTAAAATAAACAAAATATTATAACAAAATGCGTTATGTAGCGTGCGTCACAAAGGGTTCACGGCTTTTGTCAAAAAATCACAACATTTTTTTGCTGCGAATAAGTGCGTTTAGAATTCTCTTTTAGTCATCTTTAGGAATTAGATTTTGTATACCTTATCAACCAAGAAATGTTAATATTTCAATTTCAAACGCGTGCGAATGTAGCGTTCGTCACGCAGGATTTGCCCAAATACTTTTAAAACTATGTGCACATTTAAGTGTTTTTCATGGAAATTTTCTATGCGGACGAACGCTAACGTTCAGTTTTATTGAACAGATAATTAATATACTATATTTACGCGTTTTTCCTAACTTTAGCGTGTTTTGAAAATTAATAGTTGGCAACGTATAGCGCCGCCATGTTTCAAAACGAATTTGCCGTATTTGATCAAATAAACAAAGGCGAATTAGCTTCTTTTGACAATTTAGCTTACCATTTCCACCAACAAAATACATGTCGATTTTTGTTACATTGTACATTGCTATTTTAAAGCAAGCAATTTACACACTGGTTTCAAGTAATGTTAAGATTGATTAAATAAAATCAGTTTGAAAATTACACTCAACAAGGAAACACCTTTATTTACATTGGTCCTTCCAAATTTTAAAAGAATTATTAAAATATTGTGCTGGTTATTCATAGAATAAAATTAAATCAGACAATAATAACAACATCAAAAAATAATATAAATATACATACATATAAATATATTGAAAAAAAAAAAAATAAGTTAAAATGTCTGAAAATAGATGGAAACTCTATAATAGACAAAAAGACATAAAATTTACAATTGAAGGCATTTTAAATAACATTTTCTTAGAATCTGAACATCGAGTAAACATTAAAATGAACACATTAGAAAATCTGTGGAAGGAGTTTGCCATCAATAATGACAAAATTCAGCGTGAATGTTTTTTAAACAATGTTTTTTTTTGTGGAACTAACCATTATGACGATATGAAGATAAAAGTACGTCGAATATCTGAAACTTTCATTCGGATGCTGGATTCTCACGAAAAGGGAGGTCATCAAACAGCCGAAGCACTTAAGAAGGTTGAAAAAGAAGTAGTCAAGCAGAATTTGGAGGAAATTTCTACATCAGTAGCTGCGGAAAACACCGACAAGCAACAACAAATACAGCCTAGCATGAAAGCGAAAGCATTGCTGTTAGAGTTTGATAGATGCATACGGAGTCTGAAACAAGAATTCAAGGAAATTGATCAAATTGACGATAAGTTCGTGTTAGAAGAATCTAAGGAATCATGGCAAAAACAGCATGATAATATAAGCGAAATCTACATGAAACTCTGTGTGGATTATTTGGTAAATGATGAAAAAATCATCGAAGGCAAGGCGGAAATTGAAAATCAACATCGACTTGCATATAGAAAATTTCTACAAAAGTTGAATGCATTGACTGAAGTGGAAACAACAACAATAGCGGAGGAAAATGCCGACAAACAACAACAAATACAACCTAGCAAGAAAGCTAAAGCATTGCTGTTTGAGTTTGAAAGATGCATACGAAGGCTGAAAAAACAATTCGAGGAAATTGATGAAATTGACGATAAATTCATGTTAGAAGAAGCAAAGGAAACATGGCAAAAACAGCATGATAATATAAGCGATATCTACATGAAACTCTGTGTGGATCATTTGGTAAATGATGAAAAAGTTGTCAAATGCAAAGAGGAAATTGAAAATCAACATAGACTTGCAAAACGAAAATTGCTACAAAAGTTGAATGAATTGACAGAAGTAAAAAGAGCAGTCATATTAAATAAAATTAAGATACCTTCATTTAATGGGAACATAGAAGAATGGTTGTCCTTTCATAATATGTTTAAAAAGTTTGTGCATGAGAACAAAACCCTGTCTGACGTAGAAAAAATGTACCAGCTTAAATCTTTACTAAGGAATGAGGCATTAAATATTATTAAACATCTGGCTGTATCTGAGTCCAATTATGCAGCAGCTTGGGAGTTACTGAATCAACGATTTGACAACAGGCGAATGCTATTCCAGTCACTCATAGACAGACTTATACAGCAGTCAAATGTGAACAGCAACAACGCAGCGATGATGAAATCGTTGTACGACGTCACAAATGAATGTATGCTGGGGTTAATAGCGATGAAATGCAACATTGAAGGAGCAGACGCAGTCATAGCTCGTATAGTCATCCAAAAGTTAGATAACGAAGGATTGATATTATATGAGCAGCATGCGAAAAAATCAAAAGAAATTCAAGTACTGTCTGATGTACTTGAATTTCTTGAAGAGCAGTGTCAAAGCCTAGAATTTGCGAAAAGTAAAACCCCTGATCATTTTAACTACAACAGCTCCCATGAGAAGCAAATGCAACAAACAAATGAAATGACAGTATTAATTGATGAAGAATTTTGCTTATATTGCGAAAAAGGTGGTCATACAACAGAATTTTGTAGGCAATTTCTTAAACTGGAAGTTGAAGATCGCCTTGAGTGGGTGAAAATAACAAAGACATGTGTTCAGTGCCTTACTCATAAATTCACTTACAACTGTTTAAGCAAGTCAACATGCGCTACCTGCGGGATGGCACATCACAATATACTACACATACCATCAGTTTCTACAAGTGTGCTAAGAACCTATAACGATTTTTTATTGCCTACCGCACAAGTACGTATGATAACGGAAAAGGGAGAAAGTATCCCATTAAAGGTATCGATTGATCCAGAGTCAAAGACAATTTTCATTGATGAAGAATAAGGAGATTGATTATTCGAATAGTTGCTATTTTGTTGCGGATTTTCAAATAAATAAAAATTAAAATATCAAAATAAAAATGTAAAAAAAAGAATTTTATTTGTATAAAAACAAAATAATTCACAGAGGTAAGAACCCAAAAAAATACATAATTATGACTTAGAATTTTTAAAGAATTTTGGTTTTTAAAATTTAGAGGAATTTAAAAGTTTTATATTTTAGATTTTCTCCCAATTTTAGTATGTCTATGTGCCATAATTGGTGCTAATACCAAATCATGGGTAGAAAGCAGGGACCGTAACAGTTATTCCTTTTTTCATAAAAGTCAGATGGAAACAGTTATTTTTTGATTTTTATTTTTTTGAACAGTTATAACAGTTACTTTCAGATGTTTATATTTATTAACAAAAATAACTGGAATTTTTTCAATTTTTATTTTTTCAATCAAAAATAACAGTTATTTTATGATTTTTTTTTTTAACAAAAATAACAGTGATATTTTGGTTCTTAGTTTGTTGAGCAAAAATAAAAGTTATTTTCTAAAGAAATGTACGTGCAATAATAATTTAGTTGACTTTAAATATTTATTTTAATGTGCAAAAGAATTCCCAATGATGATTACACATTAAAATAAGCATTTAAAGTCAACTGAAAGTCCTAATCATATTTTTGAAAAGAATAGTAACATGAACATATTTTTGGTATGAAATATCTGCCCATTCGTCGATTAAAATTGAAAACCTTCCATGACTTTGTTTGATTTTTTCAATTTTATCTTTTAGTTCTTGTTGTTTTTTTAAAAAGCCCTAGGCCCGTTTTCAGAACTCACCGATAGCTTAAAGTAGACTTTAACCTGCCTTATAAAAAGTGTTCCTTTATTAAAACTTTACTTTAACCTACAGTGAGCGATAAAGTAAATTATCTACTGAACAACCTAAACAAAAGCGGCAAGCGTTTTTTTAAACATGAGAATTTTATTTAAATACAATTTCAATAAAACAAACCGATATAGCGATCTGTCAAATAAGATTTATCAGCCGGGTGGTTTCTAATTCGCATTCTAATGGTTTGTTTCGTATAAATTGTATGCAAATGAGAAGTTTTGACATACAAGAAATGCTTCCGCTCTTATTTAGGTAGCTCAGTTAGGGTTCATTATACCTGGTAGGTTAAGTGAAGTTGTAATAATGGAACACTTTTATACGGTCGATAAAATCCTACCTTTAGCTAATGGTAAGTTGTGAAAACGGGCCTTAATGTTATAGTGTTAAGCATGAATCAAGGCGAATTCATAAAGGTGACATTTTCGATTCATCTGT
Organism: Pollenia angustigena; assembly: GCA_930367215.1. Lineage (NCBI taxonomy): Eukaryota > Metazoa > Arthropoda > Insecta > Diptera > Polleniidae > Pollenia > Pollenia angustigena. The sequence goes on along the minus strand of OV884058.1, from coordinate 185,046,821 downwards.
TTGTTGTTTATTTTTTTGTGTGTTTACTGAGTGTCAAGATTTTTTTTACATTTTGTGAAAAATAAATAAAAATTTAAATAGTTAAAAAAAAAATTATTTAAATTTTATAAAATAAAATAAAGTGAATATAAAATACATAATCCAAATTTTTAATATTTTTAAATAACCACAATACTAATTAAAATACATAATTATTAATCAGTTGCCTTAAGTGGCATTCCGTCCTCGGTCACACAACGAGCTAGTATTTCAACCAATGATTCATTTTTGGTAGCGTATTTCCAGGGTTGTGAACTATTTCTAATCAAAAAGCGCCGTGTCCCCAATTAAAAAGCGCTAAATAAAATTTAAATTAAAAACTTAATGAAATCTTTAATGCCCAATTTTCAGGATAGTATTTAACTCAATATTAATTTAATTTTCATAACAAACTTAAATCGTATTTAAAACAGATTGGTTTTTTGAGTTTTATTTGAAAAGTCTTATTTTATTAAGATAAAAGTATGGTAGCACTACTAAATACAAAAAAAAAAAATATAAAAAAGTGTATTTATTTACAAGGTGGTCAGAAAAAACAGCTGACTGTAAATACTTTGCCTGTTGTTGTTGTATTGTTGTGATATTGAGGCCACCTTGCTAAAATATTACAATGGAAACTTAAGTTGAAATTAATTGTACCACATCGGTGACTTAAGTTTCACTTAAGTTTTTAGTGAAGAAGAGAATTCTGTATTTAAAACAATTTTAAAAATAAATGTGTTTTAATATCAATCCTGAAAATTGGCCATAAGAACCAAGTTTTATTAATTACACAGGCCGACAAAAAAATCCTTTTAAATAAAAATGTATGAAAAACAAAGATACTACTGCGCTTAATTCAAATCCGTTTTCAGTTTTTTCTATAATTTTTTATGGGCTAGACTTATATTTTGACGGATATAAGGCATTTATGCCACATACATTTCATCATAACTTGAGAACGATGTTGATCTTTTACAAATAAATATTTTCAAAATTATTTCTTAATTAGTGGCGGCCATTTTCCATGCAAATTAGTATTTTTGATCATTTATCAGAAATCCAGGTATATTATGAATAAAATAAGACAAGAAATCAGCAAACAAAATTTTAACTAGACGTGATTGAATAAACTATTTGGATTCAGCACGCTGAAGTGAATTAAAATCACATAATCAAGTTCTCTAGATCGATTTTTTTTTTGTTTTTTTTTTTTTTTGCAGAGCAGTGTTAATAAAACATTAATATTTTTAAAAAGCCTTTTCTGATATTTCAGGAAAATGTAAGTAATTTAATTTAATTTCAAATATACCCGGAAAGAATTATTTACTAAATCACTAGAAAATATGTCTTGAACCACGAAAATTTTGCACTATTCCCGTCCAAGCCTAAAATTTCTTATTTTATATAAACCTGTGTTTGCCTGGTTTAAGCAAAAAGTTACGACTCAAAGCGAACTAAAATTTACTTAAATTAAATTAAATCAAGTTTTCGTTGCTTTTTATTTTACAAAATCTGAAGAAGAGCCTAAATTTTTTCCATAAAAACGTATAGCACTAGGTAGTTTAAAAAAAACTTAATATAAAACAAGTTAGAGTGCTATATTCGGCTGTGCCGAATCTTTGATACCCTCCACCGACAGTTCGAATGTTTAAGGAGTAATATCTGTATGATGTTATTATAATCTTAAACTGTGACGATTTGTTATTAATTATGGTTTAAGGCAACCAAACTGTTTTCCGGTAGAAGGGTTTATATGGGGCCTAGGGTAAATTATGGACCTATCATCACGAAATTTCACAGCGTCATTTCTAGTCCTTTAAAACTACGACATACCAATTTCTGTTATGATAGCATTATTAATTATGGTTTTAGGTGTACTGAACTGTTTTCCGGGAGTAGGGTTTCTATGGGGCCTAGAGTAAATTATGTACCGATCTTCACGAAATTTCACAGTATCATTTATAGTCCTATAAAACTGTGACGAGCCAAAATTTGTTATGATTGCATTATTTTTTACGGTTTTAGGCGTACTAAACTGTTTTCCGGTAGTAGGGTTTATATGGAGCCCAAGGTAAATTATGGACCGATCGTCACGAAATTTCACAGTGTTATTTCTTGTCCTAAAAAACTGTGACATACCAAATTTTGTTACGCTAGCGTTATTTTTTACGGTTTTAGGCGTACTAAACTGTTTTCCGGGAGTAGGGTTTATATGGGGCCCAGGGTAAATTATGGACCGATCTTCACGAAATTACACAGTTTTATTTCTTGTCCTATAAAACTTTGATGTACCAAATTTTGTTATGATAGCATTATTTTTTACGGATTTAGGCGTACTAAACTGTTTTCCGGGAGTAAGGTTTATATGGGGCCCAGGGTAAGTTATGGACCGATCTTCACGAAATAACACAATTTTATTTCTTGTCCAATAAAACTTTGATGTACCAAATTTTGTTATGATAGCATTATTTTTTACGTTTTTAGGCGTACTAAGTTGTTTTCCGGAAGTAGGTTTTATATGGGGCCTATGGTAAATTATGGACCGATCTTCACGAAACTTAACAGTTTAATTTCTAGTCCTATGTTACTGTGAATTGCCAAAATTTGTAATGATAGCGTTGTTAGTTAGGGTTTACGGCTTAATATACTGTTTTCCGGGAGTAGGGCTTATATGGGGCCTAGGGTAAATTATTGACGGATCTTCACGAAATTTCACAGCGTGATTTCCAGTTGAATAAAACGAATTTCTGCGAAATCTAATATCATTCTGTTCATTTTTCCACCATTTATGTTAGTTTTTGTAACAAAATTATCAATTTTTTTTAGGTGGTGGTTCCACATTTTGATTAATAGCTCAGATCCTATTGAACCGATTTTGCTGAATTTCAATCCCAAACTGCTTAGGATAACTACAAGCAATTTGACACCAAGTTTGTTGATTTCTTTTGAGTTTTTCGAAAGTGAGCGTGTTTTCAACAGACGGACAGACGGACAGACGGACAGACAGACGGACATGGCTAAATCGACTTAAAATTACTCAAGGACCCAGAATATATATACTTTATAGGGTCTGAGATGAATAGTAAAAAAGTTTCACACGGAATGACAAACTGAATATACGCTCTTCACAACTAATTGTGGTGGAGGGTATAAAAATAAGAACCTTTTGAAAGTGGGTGAAGATAAATACGCCGAGTTAAATATGTTTTATGACGTAAAACGTTACGTTATTAAAAACGTAGCTGAGCTACGCGTAGCTGATTAAAAACGTAGCTCAGCTACGCATATTTCAGCTACGCGTAGCTCAGCTACGTTTTTATTTTATTTTTTTCTTAATTTTGAGCGGTGTGTATGGGAGAGATTTTTTAAATTGCGGCCGAACCAAAAAAGATTACGGAACGGGAGTATCACCAAATTATAGGTAATCAACTCTTCTTTCGTAATCTTTAATCAAAATTTAAGAAATATAAATTTTTCTATTTTTAAAAAATTCTTTAAATTTTGGCTAGTGTATACGGGAGATATTTTTTTAAGTTGCGACCGAACCAAAAAAGATTACGAAAGAAGAGTTGCACCAAATTAGAGGTAATCAACTCTACTTTCGTAATCTTTAATCAAAATTAAAGAAATATACATTTTTCTATTTTTAAAAAATTCTTTAAATTTCGGCTAGTGTATCTGAAAGAGATTTTTTTAAGTTGTGACCGAACCAAAAAAGATTACGGAACGGGAGTAGCACCAAATTAGAGGTAATCAACTCTTCTTTCGTAATCTTTAATCAAAATTTAAGAAATATAAATTTTTCTATTTTTAAAAAATTCTTTAAATTTCGGCTAGTGTATCTGAAAGAGATTTTTTTAAGTTGTGACCGAACCAAAAAAGATTACGGAACGGGAGTAGCACCAAATTAGAGGTAATCAACTCTTCTTTCGTAATCTTTAATCAAAATTTAAGAAATATAAATTTTTCTATTTTTAAAAAATTCTTTAAATTTCGGCTAGTGTATCTGAAAGAGATTTTTTTAAGTTGTGACCGAACCAAAAAAGATTACGGAACGGGAGTAGCACCAAATTATAGGTAATCAACTCTTCTTTCGTAATCTTTAATCAAAATTTAAGAAATATAAATTTTTCTATTTTTAAAAAATTCTTTAAATTTTGGCTAGTGTATACGGGAGATATTTTTTTAAGTTGCGACCGAACCAAAAAAGATTACGAAAGTAGAGTTGCACCAAATTAGAGGTAATCAACTCTACTTTCGTAATCTTTAATCAAAATTAAAGAAATATACATTTTTCTATTTTTAAAAAATTCTTTAAATTTCGGCTAGTGTATCTGAAAGAGATTTTTTTAAGTTGTGACCGAACCAAAAAAGATTACGGAACGGGAGTAGCACCAAATTAGAGGTAATCAACTCTTCTTTCGTAATCTTTAATCAAAATTTAAGAAATATAAATTTTTCTATTTTTAAAAAATTCTTTAAATTTCGGCTAGTGTATCTGAAAGAGATTTTTTTAAGTTGTGACCGAACCAAAAAAGATTACGGAACGGGAGTAGCACCAAATTAGAGGTAATCAACTCTTCTTTCGTAATCTTTAATCAAAATTTAAGAAATATAAATTTTTCTATTTTTAAAAAATTCTTTAAATTTTGGCTAGTGTATACGGGAGATATTTTTTTAAGTTGCGACCGAACCAAAAAAGATTACGAAAGTAGAGTTGCACCAAATTAGAGGTAATCAACTCTACTTTCGTAATCTTTAATCAAAATTAAAGAAATATACATTTTTCTATTTTTAAAAAATTCTTTAAATTTCGGCTAGTGTATCTGAAAGAGATTTTTTTAAGTTGTGACCGAACCAAAAAAGATTACGGAACGGGAGTAGCACCAAATTAGAGGTAATCAACTCTTCTTTCGTAATCTTTAATCAAAATTTAAGAAATATAAATTTTTCTATTTTTAAAAAATTCTTTAAATTTCGGCTAGTGTATCTGAAAGAGATTTTTTTAAGTTGTGACCGAACCAAAAAAGATTACGGAACGGGAGTAGCACCAAATTAGAGGTAATCAACTCTTCTTTCGTAATCTTTAATCAAAATTTAAGAAATATAAATTTTTCTATTTTTAAAAAATTCTTTAAATTTCGGCTAGTGTATCTGAAAGAGATTTTTTTAAGTTGTGACCGAACCAAAAAAGATTACGGAACGGGAGTAGCACCAAATTATAGGTAATCAACTCGACTTTCGTAATCTTTAATCAAAATTTAAGAAATATAAATTTTTCTATTTTTAAAAAATTCTTTAAATTTTGGCTAGTGTATACGGGAGATATTTTTTTAAGTTGCGACCGAACCAAAAAAGATTACGGAACGGGAGTAGCACCAAATTATAGGTAATCAACTCTTCTTTCGTAATCTTTAATCAAAATTTAAGAAATATAAATTTTTCTATTTTTAAAAAATTCTTTAAATTTTGGCTAGTGTATACGGGAGATATTTTTTTAAGTTGCGACTGAACCAAAAAAGATTACGAAAGTAGAGTTGCACCAAATTAGAGGTAATCAACTCTACTTTCGTAATCTTTAATCAAAATTAAAGAAATATAAATTTTTCTATTTTTAAAAAATTCTTTAAATTTCGGCTAGTGTATCTGAAAGAGATTTTTTTAAGTTGTGACCGAACCAAAAAAGATTACGGAACGGGAGTAGCACCAAATTAGAGGTAATCAACTCTTCTTTCGTAATCTTTAATCAAAATTTAAGAAATATAAATTTTTCTATTTTTAAAAAATTCTTTAAATTTTGGCTAGTGTATACGGGAGATATTTTTTTAAGTTGCGACCGAACCAAAAAAGATTACGAAAGTAGAGTTGCACCAAATTAGAGGTATTTATCTATTAGTAGTCTTGGTATACTTTCAACTGCAATATATCGACCCCTTTGCGCGAAATTTTCGTATGTTACAAAAACCAAATTTTACAGGAGAGCCATTTTTATACTTTTCTCTGCTATCACTTGCAATCAGCCCAATTATGAATAAAAATTCCCCGGGAGTTTTCTCCCTTCTCCCATTTTTCCTATGTTAATTCAATTGTAAAAATGGGAAAAGGGAAAAAACTCCCGGGGAATTTTTATTCATAATTGGGCTGAATATAAATATGAAAATATACATTAAATTTTTGGAGCAACGAAGTGGAATTCACCTACAATATTTTGTCAGGCGACGTTTCTTTGAATGTAGAACAATATTGCATCAAAAACTCAATTTCCAAAAAATTGGCATATACGATAATTTCGCGCAAATGGGTCGATATGGGCTCTTGTTCTTCAGAAATTAAAGTCATCAATGGGCAGTGAACAAAACAGTCCTAAACATATCGTACCGAACCAAACATAAAAGTCAGCTTCGTGAAAATCAACATATCGATGCCTTACTTCCTCAACCTCGAAACTTAAAAATACGGTTTTGACTTTTTCATATCAAACGACTGCTATTTTTGTGTTCTAATACTGCAACAACTTATTATTTCAATACAATTTACATAGATGTAATAAATTCTTTAATAATTCCATTTTAACTTTAACTTAAACACCGAAGTATACAAAGATGAAACGTTTTTTTTTTTCTCCTAAACATTTTTTTAAGATACGAGGTTGAGAAAGTAAGGCATCGATATGTATTATAGACACACAACAGGTGAATTAAGCCATGACATTCCTGTACAAATACGCTAATATTCAAACAGACCACTGAGTGAACGATAATTAAATCTAGTTATAAGCAGAGTGAAAAAACAAAAAGTATGTAATTTATCCTATCAAATACGAAATTACAAGGACATATCTCTGCATCTTTCTGACATCAATGATGTGCAAACGTTTGTGTTCTATTACTTACTGAATAGTAACTTAGCAAAGAAAGGCTGTTTTCCTAAACGTGTGTTCATAATGTAACAATACCGTGTTGATGCATTGTGTACTTAAATTTTCACCTACTTTGTATTGTATATGAATATGGTTTGCATCTACATTATTTTAACTGCCTTATTTGCTTTTCTCTGCGCAGTGACAACTACAAAGTTGCATTTCGGAACTAAATGCATTGTCAAAATTTTTATGGTTGCATTTAAGAACATGTTGCCATGTATTACTACAATGCAACACACGTTAAGGAAAACAGCCAAACAGTCGCCACGGATCAGGAACTATTTTCATAATACATACTTTGAAATACTATCCATACATTCAGACTTGTCACAGAAATCAATTCCGATCGAAAGTGATTTCGTTTTATGTGAAGCAAGATACGAAATCTCTTCCACTTTCGATCGGAATTAAATTGTGTGACAGGACCGATTGACTATACAAGAATACAATTTTAATTTGTAAAATGTACATGCAGTTGTTGTTCCTCTAAATGGCATCTCAAAATTTACACAAAGTTTGCAAATTAATATTAAACGATTTTGAAATCTATTTTGAGGTTCGATTAATCGATTTCAAAAACCGATATATAAAAAGTCGATCGAAAAATCGAAAATCGATTTTGGAATCCATTTACCATTCCCTAGCATATACCATGCTAGTTTAGTATACAAATCCTATGTCTGTCAGGGTTATAAGGAGAAAATATGAAGTGAAAAAATTGGCGCACAGTTTGCGATTTCCACTACATTGCTCAACGTATAGGTTAAAAATATATTGATTAAACATTTTCAAAAAACCATAACCAATAAAACAATAAAAAAATCGAAATTTATTACGAAATGGAGTATTATTTTATTAATTTATACCTTAAAAAACTATTTTATGCATAAAAAAAATATGCACAGAAATATTTTAATTTTTTACCTTTTTTTGATTTATCTGTAAAGAAATGAAAGAAATTTCCGATTTAATATTAATGTTGTCTTACTTACCGATGATCTTACAGGATTGCTCGAGTCAGTTTGCAAAATGACGAATTAAAAATTATTTTTATTTATTATAACGGATTAAATATCAAATTTAATTTGTATTAAACTTTGTTCACAATCAGAGCAACAATTTCGTTTTTACTTCTTTTTTCTTCCCAAAGTATTTCATGTATTTTCCTTTCATTTTAGAACAAAATTTTTTTTTTTAAAATGTAACTAAAGTTGATTTTAGTCTAGATTTCTGACGTTTAAAATAATTTTATTTAGTTTTGAATGAAAATTTTAACATAAAGAATGTGAAAACAAAAAGCATGTTGTAGCAGGTGGTCTTAAAAGCCCTGCTGATATTAGCTAAAATCACTGTTGGATGTCAAAATTTTGTTTATTCTCTTTTATTATCTTTGTTTCTGTTTTGTTTTATTTCTGTTTTTGATATTGTACAATGATTTTACAAAAACAAATTGCTTGTGGTTTTTGTACGAGTTGTACTTGTTGTAGTACCGAGATTACCTGGGATGAATTCGCCTTGGCTGTGTGTGAAACGGTAGCAAAGTACTCATGGAAGTAAAATTTTGACACTATTCAGGTGAATAAAATTTCACTAGCCCTAGGGGCTAGTATAAATTTTGACATTAGTGTAGAAATTTTTGACAACCACAAAACTATTTTTTTTCATCAAATTTGTTTAAACAAAATTAACAATAATATGGAAGCAGGACCAGTGGCAAAAAAAATTAAAAAGAATTATACAAGATGTAAATATTTAATATGTATAAGCTTTTTTGCCCACACCTTTTGTAAAATTTGTTAATATCTCAGAACGAATTCATCAAATAGTTGTGACGATCTCATTTCCAACATAATTGAAATGATTATTGGTAAACGTTTGTTTAATTTATTGATTTTTACAAAACTATTAGTAATTGTTTTTTTCTTTATGTCAACATTTTACGTTGTCAAAAATGTTACAATTTCACACAGCACAAATATGAAAATTTTCTTATTACTGTTAGCTATTGCTGAATTCCATGGCTTAATCATCCATAAAAACAAAAAAGAAAAATTGCCAAAACAATGCAACTCTGATTACTAAAAAAAAAAAAAAAAAAAATTGTACACTGAAAAAAATTCATTTTAATAAAAGGAAATTATTTTACCATTTATAGTTTTTATTGGAGATGAAATTAATTTATTAAAATAAATATTTGCAATGGTATGTAATTTTTTTTAAATAAATAATAATATCTTTTAATAGCGAAAACATTTTTTTCATTTACAAAATAAAAATTAGAGTGATAGAAATTGAAAAATAAAAATGATAGGTATATATAAGGAAGTCTCGGAAACGCATAATTTTCGAGTTATGGACCTCTGAAGCTTTTATACATATTTCCATTATATTTATGAGCTTATATGGCCAATATTGGCAATTGAAGTAAGATATGTAAAATAAACTCATTGTTTATTGTTGTTGTTTTTGTTTAAGTTTTAATATTTTAAACTTTAATATTTTTACAAGTAAAACTGTTGCTTATATATGGATGAAGTTTCCTGATGATCTGGCCTAAGCAACCAGTGAATAAATTTTAGTGCGTATATCAAGGATCAAAATTGGAAATTACTCCCCGTCTACAACTGGCATGATCATATATTTTGATTAAAGATTACGAAAGTAGAGTTGATTACCTATAATTTGGTGCTACTCCCGTTCCGTAATCTTTTTTGGTTCGGTCGCAACTTAAAAAAATATCTCCCGTATACACTAGCCAAAATTTGAAGAATTTTTTACAAATTGAAAAATTTATATTTCTTAAATTTTGATTAAAGATTACGAAAGTAGAGTTGATTACCTATAATTTGGTGCTACTCCCGTTCCGTAATCTTTTTTGGTTCGGTCACAACTTAAAAAAATCTCTCCCGTATACACTAGCCAAAATTTGAAGAATTTTTTACAAATAGAAAAATTTATATTTCTTAAATTTTGATTAAAGATTACGAAAGAAGAGTTGATTACCTCTAATTTGGTGCTACTCCCGTTCCGTAATCTCTTTTGGTTCGGTCGCAACTTAAAAAAATCTCTCCCAGATACACTAGCCAAAATTTATAGAATTTTTTAAAAATAGAAAAATTTATATTTCTTAAATTTTGATTAAAGATTACGAAAGTAGAGTTGATTACCTCTAATTTGGTGCCCCTCCCGTTCCGTAATCTTTTTTGGTTCGGCCGCAATTTAAAAAATCTCTCCCATACACACCGCTCAAAATTAAGAAAAAAATTAAATAAAAACGTAGCTGAGCTACGCGTAGCTGAAATATGCGTAGCTGAGCTACGTTTTTAATCAGCTACGCGTAGCTCAGCTACGTTTTTAATAACGTAACGTTTTACGTCATAAAACATATTTAACTCGGCGTATTTATCTTCACCCACTTACCTTTTGATTGATTTGTTAACATGTCGATCCAAATAAAAACTAATTGAATCAAACCAAGTTTTCTTGAGCATTTTCTGAAAAATTTAAAGAAATCGCTTGCATTTGTTTCGTGATCTATTTTAAAATCAGACTAATATTAAATAAATGCTTCTTGACATTTTTGGTCATATACCAAAAACGTAAATTTTTAATCATGAGAAAATGTTCCTTTATTTAAGAAACTTTTACTTAATACGAACAAAACAAGTTTAAATCAGTTATTTCTTGTTTTAAGAAACGAAATGAATTTCTTTAGAAAATAAACTTCTTTCATTGTATAGAATGTTTTTCAGAGTAAAAAAGGTTGGGTTTCAATAAACGCACTAATTTAGCGCTCTTTTTTAAAAAAAGCGCTAAGGAAAAAATATGCACCTTTTCGACAGTTGAAAAGCGCTAAATCTAGCGCCAAAAGCGCTAAATTGGCAACTCTGCGTATTTCAGTAAAGTATACTTTTACGTCTAATTAGAACTACTTGAAACGGGTTCAAGTTTTGTTTGGCGCAAATTTATGTCATGGACAAATTTAAGCTGATAAATAATCAATTAAAGCATTAATCAAAAATACAATCAGTTTTAATTGAAAATTTTATCAAGTGAGTTGAACATTTAATCAAGTGAATTAAACATTTAGTTGATATGTATATTAATTGGTTTTTTTGATGCAAATTTAATTAAGTTTTTAAATTAATATCACAAATTTTTTAATTGACACCAATTTTTATTTTTTTTCTGAGTGACGTCGAAGAAGCAGTGCAATTAATTATTTAAGCGCTAAATTGGTAACTCTGCGTATTTCAGTAAAGTATACTTTTACGTCTAATTAGAACACCCCTACAAATAAAATTGGACCACCTTATCCATTTTTATAAAATGGACTACTCCATGGACTAGTCCGATGTAATGCAAGCATGGACCATGTCATTGTTAAAAAGTGTTTGTAGTGAGACGACATGTCTTCGTTTTTTAACGAAATGCTTTCGTTTTTAAACGACTTCAAAACTAGTCCTCTTGAGTATACCATGGAGTAGTTTTAAAACTACTCCTAAGTGGTCCAAAGGTGGGTTATATGGTCCTCTCCTAGGACATCGTAATGTTAAATAGACCAGGTTTTTTTCATACGTTTGGGTTAGTTTTGGACTAGTCCTGGTCCCTTGTGGACTACTCTTTACACGCGTGTTTGGACTGGTCCTATTATTTGCAGGGCAATTATATTTTACGCTCGCAAAATAAAAGAGCGTAAGCGTACATGTGAATTAATTTGCACAATTGTGCAAGGCGCTGACATCCATGTTGTAAATCAATGGTGGGCGCTCCATAGCACAATTGTGCTGAGAGATTTCACACGTATTCTTAGCCTCTTTAATTTAGTTTTCGATGAGAGAGAGAATTTCAAGAGAATTTACCCAGCAAACACACGTGTTTTTTTTAAACCAGTTCATTTTTAATTGAACCTTCGTTTTACATAAATTAATCTGGTTTTTACTTTTTTCTCTGCAATTTTAACTTAAAAAAAATGTTTTACTTTAATTCAAATGCGTAAAATATTAAATAAGGAAATATAATGCACCATTATATTTCAAACGCTTGGCTTTGTGTTTGGTGGGTACTTCTGCCATCTCACTAATACCAATAAGCATCAATACAAGCACAGTTTTAATTGTGCCCACTTCTGTTGTAAATGTACAATTAATTTTGAAAACACACACACGTACGCACGCATAAAAGAATGCAATCAGCGTTACCGTTGTTGCCACTAAAGTGGTAATTTGCCACTTTTTCGACTGCTTGGATACTATTTAGCCACTTTTACAAAATGCACCTAAATGTGGTACTTTTTGTGATTCTTGCCACTTTTTTGATACTTTTTACGTTAGGAAAAGATACTTTTTTTCTTTCTGTTTTGTTATAACTCCCAGCTTTAATATAAGTAAAACTGTTTTAATTTATGTATATGTAAGCAAGTTTATATGAAATTTATTTTCTTGTCATGCGTGGTTAGCTGAAAATCGGTTGAATAAACTTTCTATTAACCTGTTTTATTTACTATATATATTGGTCGTGAAGCTCAAACTGAACTGTTGTGTACCGAAAACTTTTCTAAAATTTGTGTAATTGATATTCAAAGTAAAATCTAAGTTTTTACCAAAAATTGTGTAAAGAATTGATATAAAAAACCAAAAGCTCAATATATTGAAGTATTTAGACCCATTATTTATAGTACCTAATGAAGATATAAACTATTTCGAATTAGTTTCAGAGATTAAAGATATTATAACTGACCCAGATGCATTTAAACGTGAATTTAAACTTCTAGAGAGTAAAGTAAGTGACACGAATTATGAACACATATTTCGAATTCTGTGAAGATTTTTGGGGCGGTGCGCAAAATGACCCCAGGAAATATGACCCCAAAAGGAAAATGAAAAACGGCCCCAAAATTTTACATGAGACACAACAACACGTAATTTTGGCGCAATTTTTTTGTTTTTTTTGGGGTTATTTTTCATTTTATCGTTTGGGTGTTTTTGCATTTTAGGTGGAATGAAAAATGACCCCAATATCAAGGAATGAAAAATGGCCCCAAATAAAATCACAAGTTTTACTTTGGGGCTATTTTTCATCTACTAATAAAAAATGCAAGTTTAAAGAAATGAAAAATCACCCCAAACATTTTTACACAAATTTATATAAAATTCTATGTAAAAGTTTCTAGGGATAACATAAAAAACCCGAATTCTTATACCAAAGTAGAGAAAATCCTTGCCGGTTATGCAGAGATGCTTTAGTTAGCGAAGCCGGTGTTGTTATACCATAGAGGAAAAAATCCTTGAGCCCGGCCGAAGGCCGGCTATTACGATAAGAGTTCGTTATACCATAGAAAAGAAAATCCTTGCGCCCGGCCGAAGGCCGTCTATGTAGTGAAGCTTTAGTGAGCGAAGCTAGTGTTCGTTATACCAAAGAGAAGAAAATCCTTTCACCCGGCCGAAGGCCGGCTATACAGAGAAGCTTTAGTTAGCGAAGCCAGTGTGTGTTATACCATAGAGAAAAAAATCCTTGCGCCCGGCCGAAGGCCGGCTATAACGTAGAGCTTTAGTAAGCAAAGCCAGTGTTCGTTATACCATAGAGAAAAAAATCCTTGCGCATGACCGAAAGCCCAACCATGCTATCAATCATACGATTTTTAAAACCAAAACTGTATAATTATCCGGATTTTGAAATCGGGATTCTAAATTTGGGATTTTTAGTTTTGGGCATATGAACTCCACCGAAAATGTTTAATGTCACTTTCTTTGTGTTCTTTTTTGGGGTTAAAATTCATTATAAATTTTGAGGTGATTTTTCATGATGAAGAATAACGCCAAATTTAGGGTCATATTTCATTTTATTTTTAGGGTTATTTTTCATTTTTTGGGGGTAATTTTTCATTAAAAAAATGGGGCCATATTGCATTATGAAAAATAGCCCAAAATTTGGGGTCAATTTTCATTTATTTTTTTGGGGCCATATTTCCTGGGGCCATATTTCGCAGCGCCGATTTTTGGCGTGAAATTGGAACATTGAAAAATAGGGCGCTGCGAAATATGGCCCCAGGAAATATGGCCCCAAAAAATAAATGAAAATTGACCCCAAATTTGGGGCTATATTTCATAATGCAATATGGCCCCATTTTTTTAATGAAAAATTACCCCAAAAAAATGAAAAATAACCCTAAAAATAAAATGAAATATGACCCTAAATTTGGGGTTATTCTTCATTATGAAAAATCACCTCAAAAATTTATAATGAATTTTAACCCCAAAAAAAGAACACAAAGAAAGTGACATTAAACATTTTCGGTGGAGTTCATATGCCCAAAACTAAAAATCCCAAATTTAGAATCCCGATTTCAAAATCCGGATAATTATATAGTTTTGGTTTTAAAAATCGTACGATTGATAGCACGGTTGGGCTTTCGGACATGCATAAGGAATTTTTTCTCTATGGTATAACGAACACTGGCTTTGCTTACTAAAGCTCTACGTTATAGCCGGCCTTCGGTCGGGCGCAAGGATTTTTTTCTCTATGGTATAACGAACACTGGCTTCGCTAACTAAAACTTCTCTGTATAGCCGGCCTTCGGCTGGGTGAAAGGATTTTCTTCTCTTTGGTATAACGAACACTGGCTTCGCTCACTAAAGCTTCATTACATAGCCGGCCTTCGGCCGGGCGCAAGGATTTTCTTTTCTATGGTATAACGAACTCTTCTCATAATAGCCGGCCTTTGGCCGGGCTCTAGGATTTTTTCCTCTATGGTATAACAAACACCGGCTTCGCTAACTAAAGCATCTCTGCATAACCGGCAAGGATTTTCTCTACTTTTTTTTATAAGAATTCGGGTTTTTTATGTTATCCCTAGAAACTTTTACATAGAATTTTATAAAATTTGTGTAAAAATGTTTGGGGTGATTTTTCATTTCTTTAAACTTGCATTTTTTATTAGTAGATGAAAAATAGCCCCAAAGTAAAAATTTTGATTTTATTTGGGGCCATTTTTCATTCCTTGATATTGGGGTCATTTTTCATTCCACTTAAAATGCAAAAACACCCTAACGAAAAAATGAAAAATAACCCCAAAAAAAAAAACAAAAAAATTGCGCCAAAATTGCGTGTTGTTGTGTCTCATGTAAAATTTTGGGCCGTTTTTCATTTTCCTTTTGGGGCCATATTTCCTGGGGTCATTTTGCGCACCGCCGAAAAATAGATTTGATGAAATATATATTCAAACTTTTACAAATTGATCTTTCATAGTAGGTCTTCTGAGCGTGTTTTTACTAAGTTAGCTTTAATTAAAAATAAAGTAACAAACAGGTTAAAAGTAAGAACTTGCGAATCCATGCTTTAAATTTGTTAGATACTAGCATTGAAGATTGGGTTCCAAGTGAAGACATTTTACGAAAGTATAGTGTATAGTCGTTTTAAGAACAATCAATTGTCAAAAAATTTGTATGAAACTGACCATTAATAAATAACAAAAGACTACATTGAAAAAGTTCGTTTAACCATTCCAAGTTGGAATTTCCAACTGATTCTTATACTTTTGGAATGATAAAGACGAGTATCAGCGCAGTTTTCTCCCATCACGTCACATTTATCAGATACACCAATTATTGTAATTTCGGAAGATGTTTTGTACCAAAATTTATAACTAAATCCAGTTTTATAGTTTTGGTTTATAAACCCAAAAATTTCAAGCAATAATAGACGAAATTGGATAAAAACTAAATATGCTTTAGTATAGAAATTTAAACACTCGCACTTAAATTCAGTAGCTTGTATGCATTTATTTGTATTAAATTGCGGAACTGATTAAATATGAAGTATTTGAAAAAGTGATATTTTCGTTTTTTTTGTTATAGGATTAGCATTCTAGCATTCATTTCTTTCGCATATTTTTAAAAAACTAAAATTAGTTGTTGTTTTCAATACAAATATACCAAAGAAATGTTCTTGTCGACATCGTGGGCCTGGGCCTAAACTTTTGTAATTAGGTTGACTGTATAATAAAATTATAAAACTATGGATTTTGTTTTTAATTGTGGTACACATCATCTTCCGAAATTACAGTAATTGTTGTATCTGACTAATTAGACGTGATGGGAGAATCTGGGGGAGTGAGCAAATAAATTTCTAAAAAGTTTTTAAATATCTACCTGTGCAATACAATGCCTTTAATAAATCAAAGAAAATGTATTCAGAAGGAAAAGTACAAGAAATATATTAATAAATGTATATATAAAACACATTACATAAATATTTTCTATTTGCAGCAACAATGTCATAATCAAAAAACATGTTTGGAGAAAACAAGTTTAACGTTTTTGAATCACCAAAACATTAAAGTCAATATTTTATAAAAATTACTTCTCGAGAGAAATGTTTCCAAAATATTTATTTTAGTTTTTACAACAAATGAGCCGTTTGTAAGTAAGTATGTATGTCTATTGTAATACGATCAATTTTTTTAGTGTATAAAATTACTATACAATGTGTTTTGTTATGTTTTAATACCATTTAATATTATAATAAATAGAAAAAAACGTAAAAACTGCATAACGTGGTGTACTTATTTTTTAAAAATCCCCTTTTTGGTGCCACTTTTTTTGTAGATATCCCCTTTTTTTGGTACTTTTTTAAAATATCCGACGGTAACACTGAACGCAATGCTGAGAGATGAGACTAAAAAGTTTTGTGAGATTAAAACCCTCATTTTGTAATTTTACTCTCAGAGTGGCACTATCAACGAAAAGTTTAATCTTTTTTGTACTTGATTTAAGCATTTTATACTTATTTCAAGAAATATCGGGATTGATTTTTTAAAGTAATCCCATTTAGGATTGTTTTGAGTACGTTTTAGTGTTATTCGTACTTGAATTTTTAAGTACGATTCGTGATTGAAGTAAGTATAAAAAGATCAATTTATCCCGAGTGTTTTTCTTTCTGTGTAGTGCTGGGAAACTATCGATATTATCGATAGACTATCGATATTATCGATAGTCTTAAAATATCGAAAATATCGATAGGAAAAATATAAATATCGATATTTTTATTATTCAAAATACAGCTATGAAGACATCTAACAGCAGGTATACACACACAGTTTTTTGCCGCAAATTTTTACTTGCTATTATTAATTTGCGCTGAATTACAGCAATGAATACAAACAACAAGAATGGCAAGTGGTATGGATTGCTTAGCAGTGCTTTTTACTGCTAATTAAAGGCCTTTAAGTCGAAATTTGCACATGTTTATAAGGGACTGAAATGTCAAATATTTTTGTAATGTTGTAAAAAAAATGCAAATCCAAATGCAATTGAAAGCAGAGGACAAAACAATGAACGACCATTAGAGGATAAGTCCGCTAGATTGATTACCTTTTTGGGTTTTGAATTTAAAAAATTTTTTAAAGTTGCAATGAAGGCGGCATGAAATAACCCCCCAAAACAATAATGAAAAAACCCCCCAAAAATTTGTAAAGAGAACAACAAAAACGATGTTAGGCGGGTTATTTCATTTTGTTTGGGGTGTAATTTCATTTTTTTAATTGGGGTATTATTTCATATGAAATAATCCCCCAAAAGCTCATTATGAAATAAAGCCCCAATATATTTTTTGGGGGACTATTTTATTTTCAAATTTATAATGAAAACGTTTTTGGGCGCAAGGATTTATCCACTTTGGTATATAGAACACCGGCTTCAATAAATAAAGCTACCCTGCATAACCGGCCTTCGGCCGGGCGCAATGACTTTTTCCTCTACGGTATAACAAACACCGGCTTCGCTAACTAAAGCTTCTCTGCGTAGCCGGGTCGAGTCGGTATTTTTGTACTAAAGAGGAGAAAATCCTGGCGCTACGCAGAGAAACTTTAGTTAGCGAAGCCGGTGTTTGTTATACCATAGAGGAAAAAGTAAATGCGACCGACCGAAGGCCGGCTCTGCAGAAAAGCCTTAGTTGGCGAAGCTTGTGTTTGGTTTATCATATCATGATATCTATCGCGTGATTCTTTAAAGCAAAAATGTATAATTAATTGTATTACATATGTATATTGGGCTCTTATTTCAGAAATTGGGGTTTTATTTCATATGAAATAAGCCCCCAAAAATTAGGGAATTATTTCATTAATGTTTGGGTCGTTACTTCATTTCGTTGGGGGATAATTTAATTTTCAAAATTGGGGTTTAATTGCATATGAAATAAGGCCCCACGCTTTGGGGGGATATATTTTGGGGGGTTATTTCATGCCGCCTGCAATGGAATATCTTATAGTCCCTGTTACTTCGGTTCCCTCAGAATGGTACTTATAAATTTTTAAAAGACTGCCATCTAAAATAACGTGCGTATATACATACGTCTCATACATTCAATAAAGTGATGAAAGCAACGGACTGTAAGCCTTATAAAAAAATAATTAAAGTTTTCCTGCAGAAGTACAAACATTCAGTCGATAGTAATATCGATATATCGATAGTGAAATCTGAACTATCGATAAATATCGATAGTGGAAAATATCGATAGTATCCCAGCACTACTAGATACACCAAATTAATGAGATATTTTGTCTTAAACTGATTATTGGAATGTCGCTAAGTTGTATATTATTATTAACATTTAAGAGAATACAATAGCTTAAATATGTTCGGAATTGATATTTAAATAGAAGCTGAATGTTAAGCGTTGAACCGATCCAACAAAAGTTAATTTACAGTCAAATATTGTGTGCCAAAATTAGTCCTAATACGAAAATTATTAAATGGTTTATGGAAGAAAGATAAGAAGTTTGCACGAGGACTTTGTGATATTATAGACCGATTCTCACAGTATACATAGGTTTCGTTCTTATCACAATTAAAACGTATTTACCAAATTTGATTAAAATATCTACAAATCGCGCACACTGTTTACATAAACAGACAAAGTCAGATGGACGGACGGACATGATCGGTATACTAAAAATGCATCTAGATTTCCATGTATTACACACATCAGCACAAATTTATATAATTGCTTTTTCCTTGATTTGTGCATATATATTAGGATGGGTCAAACAAAATTGATTTCTCTTATCGACTTCTAATAGCGTAAATATGTTGTATTTTTGTCTGCATTAGATCCCTGTAATTACTTGGGGGATTCACAATTAAGTCATAAATTTGTAAAGTCATATGTCTTAAAATAATTAAAAGAAATGTATATGACTGCTGTGGGCAACAGCCTATAATTTAGATTTCTACTGTACATTTATGATGATTAAATGAACACAGCATTAAAATTTTTATTTTGTTTCAAACACAACAAAATTTTTTTTTTGTACAAAGTTGTAAAATATTATAAACGATATTATGACGATAGGACTTGATAGCACACCTTGTAAATACCCCAAATGTAATTAATATATTTTTAGTGTAAAAGCATTATATTGGAGAAAAGCATAGCACTGTATTTTAACGACTTTTAAGTTCGTGAAAATAATGTCGGAAGCATCCATGACTCTATGCGATAAAAAAATCAAGACAAGGCTTAATACAGACGCAACTTGAAACAAGAGGAGAGATGCCCAGATTTGACAGTAAACAAGATTTTGTGACTTAAAAATGATTTTTTAATGTTTTCAGTTTTAATTAATAAAATCTAATAGCAAATAAAATATTAAAAATTAGAAACTGGGAATTATTTCCTTACGAAGACAACTTTATATTATATTTATATTATATCTATATATATAAAATGAAGTGTACACTTTGATGTCACCACTAACTGCAAAAACGGGTTGACCGATTTAAACCAAAATATAAGTGTAGTTTGGGAAAAGTCTGTAGATGGTTTGTTTGAAGCTTGCACGAAATCGGCCCAGTGGTTCCGGAGATATGGCATTTAGATTTTCTTTTATATTCCCATACAAATATCAACAAAATGCCCTCCATTTTCCATATTATGAATTTTTATTGTCTTTTGAAAAGTTACCAAAACATGTATCGTAATGCCTTATGTGTACAATGACATTCGGAATAGAATGTATATTTCATATCGCTAAAGGGCGTAAAATAGGGCAGAACGGGTAAAAGCTGCCCCTTTCAATATCTTTTTAAATAATCAACCGATTTTCTTAAAATTTTGCAGGCAAATAGTGTAAAATCTGTAAGGAACTTTAGCCTATAATATTTATTATTCAGTAAGAGGGGTAAAAGCTTCCCCTCCCTATATATTCTTAACTAATCAACCGGCTTCCTTAAAATTTGGCCTGCAGACACTGTAACATCTAAAGGAACTTTAAGACATACACTAAATAGTTTTTATAGTTTTCTATATACAGTCTTTCAATATCATTAATTTAATGTAAATAAAAGATTATTTATTTCATTATCAATAAAATAAATAAAAAAAGATATAAATTTTTTGGAAATTCCAACATTTAGGGCATAACATAGGGCAAAAGGGGTTAAGGTCCCTCTACCCATGTCTTCTTAATTAATTATCCGATAACAGGTTACAGCCTTGAAGAAACTAAAGGCTATAAGTTTTAACACCTTCGGTGTAAAATTAAGCAAAAAGGGTTAAAGCATCCCCCTCCTATGCCTTCTAAATTGATCAACCAATTCTTTTTCTCCGGTTATTCCACTTCGGCTTTGCAATGGTAGTCTATTAGTCATTTAAAAATGTCTGTTTACGGCTTAGATTTGGGCAAGCCATCGATCTTATTTGTGTTGGCTAAAGACGGACTGACAAAAAATATCGTACACGCAATTGCTCTTCGTATTAAAAATTGATTATCTCTGTTTATTTTATACTGATACTTCAGGATAAAAAATACATTACTTTTTTATGTTTAACTTTTGAATATGTAATGAACATAAATAAAGAAATAAATGGCTATTGTTTTTTTTAATTGCCGATAACGGTATAAAGCGCATTATTCCTCTTTCTTTCACTAGAAATAAGTCATATTGCAAAACAACGTTTGCCGGGACAGCTAGTTATATTATATTATATTATATTATATTCCTAATAGGACTATTACAAAAAAGCTTTATAAAATACATAACGGAAATTTAGCTCATTGAATAAATTCGAAAAATAAAAAATGTTGAATAAAATATTAAATTTTAAAATATGGACTTTTTTTAAAAAATACCTAATTCTTAGGAGCTCCTGCGGGGGCTCAAGATGAGCCTATTTTACTTTTTTTTAAATTTTTATTTTTTTTAACGTAAGACGAAAAATATTGCTATAAGAATATGATTCGAGAAATATAATTTTTTCTCATACATCAGTGACCCACCCTAATATACATACATATATACAATTTTACTGTTTGGAATACGTGTATCTTCAACGAAAACTTGCTCTGGCTTTCAGTTGTAGAGTGAAAATTAAATGTAGAATTATTACCTCAATGCCGTTTTTAAACGTATTCGTGGAAAAAGTAACCCCTCACACACAGAAAAAAATCAATGTAAATTAGTTCAAAACAAGGTTGATTTTACATTTTTCAGTAGTGATTTTGCTTCATTGTTGTTTCATGTTAATTTAACATGATTTTACAATAACTTGCGAACAACATTTTTTTCTTTTAAAATAACTATAATTCATGTTAATTTAACATTGCAGTAAAGTTAGAGCAAAATGTAATTAATATTGAAATAACAATCCGAATCACGTTGAATGAAAGTTATTTAAAGTTGAAACAACGTGAATTTCATGTAGAATCAAATTGGTTGGAGTGTGATATAACAGTGTGAAAACAACATATGCATTTATTTAAGAATAATTTAAAACACTTACCACTGTAACACATGTTTCACTTATTTTGTATCTCCTTTGTTAACAGAAGCATCAGCAGAATGGCCCGATATCGTTTTCGTCATCATTCTTCTTTGAAAACTTGATGTACTATTTAACTAAATAATTTTAATTAAAAGAATACGGGAATTGTCTTCTTTTTATAACATATTTTAAACATGAAAATAAAAAGATGTACATACTTAAGTGTGTATGCATGTTAATTTAACAAGATAAACTTTTGATTTTAATATAAAACAGGTTTTTATGGATTCAATATTGAACAATGTTATTTTAACAGTGAAAAATATTAAATAAACGTGATTTACGATTATTTTAATATTTTTCATTTAAAATTATTATGAAATAATGATAAATTTAAATAAAGGGCATACTTTTGCAGAAATTTACCATGATTCTCAATCAACATTTCGCCATGTTATTTTAACATTGGTATTTTTTTCTGTGTGCATAATAACCCATAAATATTGATAATTTTGACGAGGAAATTATCCGCGAAATACAGCATTTACTACAGTCCACAAGCCAATTATATAAATTAAATGGAATGTTCAAACTAATTGAACATCTGTTTACGTTTACAAACAGATTTAGTTAAGGAAAAACACTATCTTGGCTTTACACAAAGGATAGTCATGAATACATAGACTTTACCTGCTTTGTACACTGAGGATAGTCATAAATACATGAACAAGATAAGCAGATGGTTAACAGATAATTAACTTATGCCTGGAAATTGTATTACTAGATTTAAGTTTTGATTTGTTTAGTTTTAAGTAATGTTAAGATTTATTAAATAAAAATAGTATGAAAACTGTGCTCAACAAGCAAACTTCTTTATTTGCATTGGTCCTTCGAAACCTTAAAAGAATTATTAAAATATTGTGCTGGTTATTCATAGAATAAAATTAAAACAGACAATAATTACAACATCAAAAAATAATATATACATAAATACATATAAATATATAGAAAAAAATAAGTTAAAATGTCTGAAAATAGATGGAAACTCTATGATAGACAAAAAGACATAAAATTTACAATTGAAGGCATTTTAAATAACATTTTCTTACAATCAGAACATCGAGTAAACATTAAGTTGAACACATTAGAAAATCTGTGGAAGGAGTTTGCCATCAATAACGACAAAATTCAGCGTGAATGCTTTTTAAACAATGTTTTTTTTTGTGGAACTAACCATTATGACGATATGAAGATAAAAGTACGTCGAATATCTGAAACTTTCATTCAGATGCTGGATTTTCACGAAAAGGGAGGTCATCAAACAGCCGAAGCACTTAAGAGGGTTGAAAAAGAAGTAGTCAAGCAGAATTTGGAGGAAATTTCTACATCAGTAGCTGCGGAAAACACCGACAAGCAACAACAAATACAACCTAGCATGAAAGCGAAAGCATTGCTGTTAGAGTTTGATAGATGCATACGAAGTCTGAAACAAGAATTCAAGGAAATTGATCAAATTGACGATAAGTTCGTGTTAGAAGAATCTAAGGAATCATGGCAAAAACAGCATGATAATATAAGCGATATATACATGAAACTCTGTGTGGATTATTTGGTAAATGATGAAAAAATCATCGAAGGCAAGGCGGAAATTGAAAATCAACATCGACTTGCATATAGAAAATTTCTACAAAAGTTGAATGCATTGACTGAAGAGGAAACAACAACAATAGCGGAGGAAAATACCGACAAACAACAACAAATACAACCTAGCATGAAAGCGAAAGCATTGCTGTTTGAGTTTGAAATATGCATACGAAGTCTGAAACAACAATTCAAGGAAATTGATCAAATTGACGATAAGTTCGTGTTAGAAGAAGCTAAGGAATCATGGCAAAAACAGCATGATAATATAAGCGATATCTACATGAAACTCTGTGTGGATTATTTGGTAAATGATGAAAAAATCATCGAAGGCAAGGCAGAAATTGAAAATCAACATAGACTTGCAAAAATAAAATTTCTACAAAAGTTGAATGCATTGACTGAAGTGGAAACAACAACAATAGCGGAGGAAAATACCGACAAAAAACAACAACTAATACAACCTAGCATGAAAGCGAAAGCATTGCTGTTTGAGTTTGAAAGATGCATACGAAGGTTGAAACAACAATTCGAGGAAATTGATCAAATTGACTACAAATTCATGTTAGAAGAAGCAAAGGAAACATGGCAACAACAGCATGATAATATAAGCGATATCTACATGAAACTTTGTGTGGATTATTTGGTAAATGATGAAAAAATCATCGAACGCAAGGAGGAAATTGAAAATCAACATCGACTTGCAAAAAGAAAATTGCTACAAAAGTTGAATGAATTGACTGAAGTGAAAAAAGCAGTAAAATTAAATAAAATTAAGATTCCTTCTTTTAATGGCAACATAGAAGAATGGTTGTCTTTTCATGATATGTTCAAAAAGTTTGTGCATGAGAACAAAACTCTGTCTGACGTAGAAAAAATGTACCAGCTTAAATCTGTACTAAAGAATAAGGCATTAAATATTATAAAACATCTGGCTGTATCTGAGTCAAATTATGCAGCAGCTTGGGAGTTACTGAATCAACGATTTGACAACAGGAGAATGCTATTCCAGTCACTCATAGACAGACTAATACAGCAGCCAAATGTGAACAGCAACAACGCAGCGATGATGAAATCGTTGTACGACGCCACAAATGAATGTATGCAGGGGTTAATAGCGATGAAATACAACATTGAAGGCGCAGACGCAGTCATAGCTCGTATAGTCATCCACAAGTTAGATAACGAAGGATTAATATTATATGAGGAGCATACGAAAAAATCAAAAGAAATTCAAGTACTGTTTGATGTTCTTCAATTTCTTGAAGAGCAGTATCAAAGTCTAGAATTTGCGAAAAGTAGAAGACCTGATAATATTAACTACAACAGCTCTAATAAGAAGCAAATGCAACAAACAAACGCAATGCCAGTGTCAACTGATGAACAACGTATCGATTATTGCGAAATACAGTTGAATTGTAATTATTTTTGATGTTTTTGTAGCAAAGCTGGGAAATATATTCACCAAAATAGTTTGTGCCATGTATGTGTGTTTGTTTTATTTTATCTTTTTTAGCGAGTTTTTAAGTAGAAAAAAACACAAAAATTCCTAGTTTCTATTTGTAAAAATTATTTCGTTAAATAGATGAAATAATAAAGAAGGGTGATAGCGAAAATCATATTGGGCATTATGCTTGTTTCTAGTTTTTCAATAAGCTAAAGCGTTTTTGAGTTACGAGAATATATGTTGTGCAACCTCCTTAATTTTCGAAATAACGGTATATCTCGAAAACAAAAGCCAACTTAAAGAAAAAAGTTTCAACTTTATTAAAGTAAATTTTATTGCGGAATTTCGGTTTTTTTTAATTTTCAATAAACTAAAGCGTTTTTGAGTTGCGCGAATATATGTTGTGCAACATCCTTAATTTTCGAAATAACGGTATATCTCGAAAACCAAAGCCAACATAAAGAAAAACGTTTCAACTTTCTTAAAGTATATTTTATTGCGAAATTTCGTTTTTTTTTTAGTTTTTCAATAAGCTAAAGCGTTTTTGAGTTGCGCGAACATATGTTGTGCAACTTCCTTAATTTCGAAATAACGGTATATCTCGAAAACCAAAGCTAACCTAAAAAACGGCTAGCACCACTGGATTCAGCGACCCCGAATTAGGTTAAAAATCTTTCGTTCGTATCATACTAAAATATTAAACAGCAAATACGTTAATCTTTCTATAGAATATATAATTTCTTCGTATGTCAGGATGTTTGCATGTAGGTCCTATTCTTTCCGCAACTTTCTGAAGCCATCTGATGACATAGGAAGCTGAAATTTGGCACACTTGAAGTACTTTCTCTGCGGAAGATCGTAACGAAGCCATATTTTTGATTTTCGGCTTTTCTTCTAGTATAACTATAAACATCTGATAGAAAAGATGTTTTTTTTATAATAAGGGGAACTTTGGGCCCCACCCGACACGGCTAGGCACCGTCGGATTGACCTGAAAAATTAGATCATGATTTCTTACACCAAACCTCATATTTTAAGCAGCGCAAACAATTAAATTTAAAAAAAACAAGTTAGAGTGCTATATTCGGCTGTGCCGAATCTTTGATACCCTCCACCGACAGTTCGAATGTTTAAGGAGTAATATCTGTATGACGTATATTTATTATTATTATCTTAAACTGTGACGATTTGTTATTAATTATGGTTTTTGGCGACTAAACTGTTTTCCGGTAGTGGGGTTAATATGGGGCCTAAGGAAAATTATGGACCGATCGTCACGAAATTTCACAGTGTTATTTCTATTCCCAAAAAATTGTGACGTGCCAAATTTTGTTGCGATAGCGTTATTTTTTAAGGATTTAAGCGTACTTAACTGTTTTCCGGGAGTAGTGTTTATATGGGGCTTAGGGTAAATTATGGACGGATCTTCACGAAATTCAACAGCGTGATTTTTTGTCTAATAAAACTAATTTTTGCAAAATCTTATCTCATTCCGTGCATTATTCCACCATTTATGTTAGTTTTTGTATCAAAATTAACAATTTTTTTAGGTGGTGGTTCCACATTTTGATTCATAGCTCTGGTCCTACTAAACCGATTTTGCTTAATTTCAATCCCAAACTGCTTAGGATAACTACAAGCAATTTAGCACCAAGTTTGTTGATTTCTTTTGAGTTGTTCGAGAGTGAGCGTGATTTCAACAGACGGACAGACAGACGGACATGGCTAAATCGACTTAGAATCACTCAAGGACCCAGAATATATATACTTTATGGGGTCTGAGATGAATAATAAAAAAGTTTCACACGGAATGACAAACTTAATATACCCTCTTCACAACTTAAGGGGGCTCCCATACAAAATTGTCAATGCAGGCTAGAAATATATTGCAGAAAAAGTCAAATAACTGCCTAGGAGTCGCCACTAGGGGATAAAGTATATGACCGATCTCCACTAGTTTTATATCCTAAACAATTTCTCAAAATATATATCCCTTAGGGGGGCTCCCATATAAATATGGCGCTTTATGAAATTCTTAAGTTTAATTAAAACTGTTCATCTTTGTGAATAAATGAATTATCAAAAGTTGTTGACAGATTTTAATCATTTTTTGCTTGTTTTCATTGGAACTTTGTTTTCTATACGTGTAGACAAAAACTATTTTTATTTCGCCAAAAAAAAAATTATATTTCTTAAACGACTGCGCATTTTGGAAAAAAGATTAACCTTGCTTAATGGTAATTTTATTGCTGTATTTCGATTTAGCGTTCCCGAATTAGGTGAAAACGCCAAGTGCCCGGCTTGTCACAAAAAGAGTGTCTTTTTCTAGCACAGTGTTATTAGTTAGTGTTATACTAAGTATAGTACCGTTTAGAAAAATAATTACAATAACGAAGATAAAGAGCTTAAATGTTGCTGCAGATAATTGAAAATAACTATATGCAGTACAATCCTCTTAATTACCCAACGCTGCAATGCCTTTCACGCTTATTTTCCTTGAGTTTAAAATCCCCGTTTTTATCTTCCATGTTTCAAACCAAAATCCACGTTTAATTGCCATACGCTTAATTAACTTGTGCGAGTATTTGCCTTTAAAATTAAACTGCCACAAATAAATGTCACCTGAATTTCATTCGTTTAATAAACGTAATGCAACAGAGTTTAAATGTTAATCATTAGCAGGGAAACCGAAAATAAATATGATCTACAAAAATTGTTTTATGCGCATATTTTCACTAAAAACTTGTAAATATGCTCTAAAAATGATTGAAAAATATGCCCAAAAAACCAAATAGGGCTTATTTAAAGTCGGGAAAGCCCATACACCATAGTATTTAAAGAGATTTTACCCTATTTGAAACCGATAAGCACTAATGGGTTCACCAGAACTAATTTATGTTATAAGTAGGGATGAGATTTTCATGCACTAAGAAATCGAAAAAATGCGTTTAAAAAATGCATTAAAAAAATAACAAATATGTAAGCACTAAAAACCTAAAAAATTTCGATAAAAAACCGCAAAAAGATCTTGAAAATCGCAAATGATTCTATTTCTGTATTAAACATTTGTCCGAATATTTTATATGATCCTAATATGTTTTTTTATGTCGAAGATATCCTTAAAAAATTACATCATAAAAGGTTCTTTACCTTCTATGATGGTATTGGTATTGTTCCATGCCTTGACACAAACAGCACCAAGTCCAACAACAAAAGGGGTGCTATTTTCGAAAAATAATAGAAGGTTAATAACATTTTTTACGTTACGTTTCTCTTCAAAACGTGTTAGAAAAATTGTAGAAGTACAACTGAAGGCGCATCTGCATGTTTTTTATAAAAATGTAGGCATTTCCGTTAAAAGGTCCACCGTTACCGTAAAATTTAAAAGTTATTAAAAGCTGATTATTTTACGATATTGTTATAGAGAAATATTAAGATTTTACTAATTTTATAAATTTACTCATAATTTGTTCACTTAGATGAACAATCAGACTGCAAAGTTGTGCGAAAGTTATTTCTTATTTGTGAGAATGTTTTATTGTATGTTTTCTTTAATATTATCTTCCTTAAAAGAGGTGATATTTGATAAAAATTATTCCAAAAACAATTTTCTTACATGGTCTGTAGTCTAAGGAAGAGTTCAAAGAGAAATATGTTGTTCGGATTAATGGTTAAATTTTATTTTGTTTTAATCATTATTCAGTTAAATTATTATGGAAAAAATTTCACGTTCGAAATGTCACGTATTGACCCAGATTTTGGCTTAAAAAAGAAGAAAATACAGAAGACTTTTGGGATCAAACCAAAGACATTTTAATGTTCCATAGCTACGTAAAATTCTGAAAGTAGTTTGACTAAAAATTTGTGCAAGGTTTCGCTGAATTACGCCTTTTTATGCATGGCCACAAAAACTACTTCTATTTTTTTCACGTTTGAACTGCTACCATTTTCTTTGACCTAGAATCGCGCCCTCCATAAACTTTAGCATAGATAACAGTGCTTTCTTAGTGCAATAATAATTCAAGGGTTAAGAGAACGTAAAAATATTTGTTGTTAAAATTGTAATTCCATTTTTGATGCGTACGACTGTCACGTTCAACACTTTTGATTTACCTATAAATTTAATTTTCCTGAGAATGATGTTGGCCGAAATATTTGACTTAATAAATTAAACAAGACCTAAACGGCAATTTTAATTTATGTATATTAAAAAAAACACCTCACTTTTTTTGTTTAATATCTTTATTTTTTCTAAGTTCTTTGGATGAAGTTTCACGACGATCTGGCCTAAGCAACCAGTAAATTGCGCATTGGAATAGCTTATCCCATTAACAATAAATTTCAGTTTATTAACAGTATGAATTGGGAATTTAGCACATTTAGATGAAACTTTGTTAACAAATTTTTTGAATCCCATTGTCATTAAGAGCAACCTCTAAAGTATTTTTTATTGTAAGATATACTAAATACAATAATCAGTATTGTGGTTATTTTGTTGAACTATTTATGGTTTTTAATCCAAATTTCTTAATATTTTAAATTAGGCTAAAGTTCATCAAATTTAATTTTCATTAAATTATTTTTATGAAGAAAGGAATCTTACAACATGAAATTAATTAAAATTTATTGATAATTTTTCATTCTTGACTGAAGCTGGGCTCGAACCCAGGCGTTTTTACGGACAGGTTACCCTGACATGTTTCGAGTCAACAAAAAAAAAGAAAGACAAAAAGATGAAAAACAAAAACAAATAATGTACTTTGAACTGCAAGAAGAATTCTTGACAAAAGTACGAAAAAGCAGAAGTAAGGAAAAAACATGTAAAAATAAATTAAAATAGATAATCATTCAAAAAGCAAATTTCGATTTACCAAAGGTAAAATACAATTTGGTTTAAGGATTGATGTTTGACTATTGACGTCAGCAGTCGTCGATGGCTGCGAGTGTTAAACGGCAAGCACTCTGAGGAGATTGAGTGGTTGCAATCGAAACATGTCAGGGTAACCTGTCCGTCTGGGGTCTAATCACCGCATTCGATACTAACGTATCAAATAAACTATCGAATGTTTTTGCATACGACAGACACTGACGTATCGAATGAAAACTCGATAAATGTAATGTCGAGTTACTCGATAACGAATGCTATTATTTCAAAGTCCATAATTTTCATTCGATATCGAGTTTCAAGATACCAAAATGAATAATTTCGATCAATTTTGCTCGATATCGTATGCGGTGGTTAGACCCCTGGGTTCGAGCCCAGCTTCAGTCAAGAATGAAAAATTATCAATAAATTTTAATTAATTTCATGTTGTAAAATTCCTTTCTTCATAAAAATAATTTAATGAAAATTAAATTTGATGAACTTTAGCCTAATTTAAAATATTAAGAAATTTGGATTATATACTAAATACTTTAATTATATTGAAAATTTTTTTATTTTTCGAATGTATTCTATGAGATCAATTTTCGGGAATGTTATACAAATCGAAATGAAGTAAAATTGAAATCGATCGAGATTTTGATTTCAATTATTGATAAAATGAGTGTAGTTTTTCTTTATTTAACTTGGCGTTTACATTTGCCAGTACTGGCAAGACAGTAGCAATACATGCAAACTTTTTCACTAATACATGCACACTTTTCCAACTGTCTTGTCTACTGTCTAGCAAATTTTGCAGACAGTAAAATTGGACAGTGATTTGACATTTGCTAACAGTAATCTGAAGTTTTGTCAGCAAAAGGGGAAAAAATCAAAGTGTAAAAAAAATTTAACATATTCTGCTTTGATTTTTTATATTTTAGTTTTGTGTTATGTTTGTTAACACAACATAAGTATTTTAAGCTGTTTTTAAGTTTGTTTAGTTCATGTAAAACACGTTTAGCTGGACTTGAACAGCAACATTCACGTTTGACTTATTTCTAAAAGTGAACTGTCTTAACTACTGTCTGGACGCCTACGTCACGAAGACAGTTAGTAGAGTTTTTGGAAACTAATATGTATTTTCTTACTGTCTTGCCAGTACTGTCAAATGTAAACGTACTGTAAGAGCTGTTCTTGTAAATATAACACTACGTGACAGTTTTTTGACCAAATTAATTTGACACCTAAAACTGTTCTACTTTTGACAATTCTGACTTCATATTTGGATTCATTTGGTCACGACTTTGTTGAAATTTTGTCACGTAGTGTAATCGGTTCTCAAAGTATGAAGTATATAAAAAGGAATTTTTTTATGAACTTTCCTTACAGACTCGTTTTCAAAATTTGTTCGGTTTTAAGTCCACTTCATTTCGATTTACAGAACATACCCGTTTATAAAGCTATAAAAAAACTTTGTTTTCTAAAGCAAAATAAAAGAAAAAGTTTAGATGAAGTTGAACAAAATATTTATTGTATTACGAAGAGAAAATTTCCACCACGAGAACGCTTACAGATGTCGATTCTTTCATCAAAGTTTTTAATCACTTTTTGGCAAATTGGCGGGTCTATTTCGTTAATCACATCACGGATTTTGAGTTTTAAGGCTGCAATCGATTCAATTAGCTCCGCATAGGCTCGCCGATAAAATAACCCCACAAAAAATAATCCAGGGGTGTTAAATCCCACGTACTGGCTGGCCACTTAACAGCTGATGTTCGTGAAATAATGCAATCGGGAAATTTGGTTTGCAATAAATTGATCATTCTTTTGGCTTTGTGACATGTGGCACCGTCCTGCTGGTGTTGGCATTACATTTCTGTACACACAATATACTTTATTGCTAAGCAAAGGATAGCTTAAGTAAAAACATGTAACAAGAATATAAAAGATAATCTGGAAGTATATAGAACCATTCCTAAGTAAATATACATATTTCAACTTTTCTTTCTCTAAAACTACATAAGAAAGGACTTATGAAAATTCACACATCTATAAATTCGAACAGTATAAAAACTTCAAAAAAATTCTTGACGAAAGTACGAAAAAACAGAAGTAAGGAAAAAACATGTAAAATCAATTAAAATGGATAATCATTCAGGTTAGCAAATTTCGATCTACCAAATGTTAGAATACAATTTGGTTTAAGGATTGATTTTGACTATTGACGTCAGCAGTCGTCGATGGCTGCGAGTGTAAGACGGCAAAATCCATCTGAGGAGATTGAGTGGTTGCCGGCCGGGGTTCGAGCCCCACCCACGTCAAGAATGAAAGATTATCAGTAACAATTTTAATTAATTTTCATGTTGTAAAATTCCTTTCTTCATAAAAATAATTTAATGAAAAATTAAATTTCATGAACTTAAGCCTAATTAAAAATATTGAAAATTTGGATTAAAAACCATAAATAGTTCAACAAAATAACCACAATACTAATAAAAAAGGTATTTTGAAAAAAATGTGCTTTGGCGTAGTTTATCCCTCCCGTACAGAACTATTGAACCATTTTAATATAATTTTTAAAATATACTAAAGTTCAATGATCCAATAC
Organism: Pollenia angustigena; assembly: GCA_930367215.1. Classification (NCBI taxonomy): domain Eukaryota; kingdom Metazoa; phylum Arthropoda; class Insecta; order Diptera; family Polleniidae; genus Pollenia; species Pollenia angustigena. Next base: position 185,014,558 of record OV884058.1, on the reverse strand, counting down.
GGATTGAAGCAAAACTCGTTTCTTGCGAAAGTTCGTAACAAAGCTCGTTCGTTCCAAAATTAAATCCATTATTTTTCTATATTCCAGTTGGTTTAAATTTTTCAACTGTTGAGTTATAAGTCAAGAATGGCATAACACTTTAGAATCAAAAAAGTTGAACTCATTTGGTACATTTAATCGGGCGCTATACGTTTTTTGCATTTTTTTCCAAAATTCAAACAAAATATTTTGCAGCTCTCCTACTCATATGTTAATGCGCGGCACGTTAGAATTAAAATTTTGAAAGATATTGCATTAAAAACAAGAGTTTTAAAAAACAAGAACCAGTCTCATAAATATTTAGCATCAAGGTTAGAGTAGAAGTCGCAGTTGGAGTCGGAGTCGTACTTAAAAAATTTCAGCGGAATGAGTCGGAGCCGGAGTTACAACTATTTCCTGACGACTATACATGAATGCCCGACCAGCCCTGCATAAAAAAAGGGGTTTTCCAAAAAAGATTTTAGCAATAAATACATTGGAGTTGGTAAAATAGGTTTGAGTTTAAATAATAAGCCTTGATGCCAGACCCTATAAAAAGCTTGTTTGACATCGAGAAATACGGCTGCACTGCGATTCACAACCTTTAATAACGATAATCGAATCGTTAAAATAAATGTAACGAAAATTTATCGAATATCCTATTCAGTAAAGTTTATATCGATATTCGCTGTCGTTTAAAGTCAGCTGTTACTTTAAGCAATTTTTTGTCGTTATTTTAGCGAAAATAATTTACGTTGTGTTTATTTAATCGATAAAATGTTTTTTATGTTTAAAATAGCTTAGATACATACAAAGATATATTCATTAGGGATATAACTTTTTAACAATTTTTTAAAATATCAAAATTAGCATAGCACAGTCCGATAGAGAATTAACAACTATAAGGGAACGTATATTTAATTTTTCGCTAAAGTTAAAAAAGTTCACGCACCAACCGCGATGAAGTGTTGAAAATGTTTAACTTTGGTTAAGAAAAATTAATAATATGTTTATTTAAAACAAAAAAATAGCTCAAGTATGAAATTTCATTAATATTTAGAGATGGTAAGAGATTTTTCCGCAAACTAAAAGGTATCTTTAACCTTTTTTAACAAAAAAAAAAAAAAAAAAAAATTAAAAAAGAATTAAAAACACCGTAAAAAACTATGAATATTCAATATTGCATTGGTTTAGAAAAACCAATTGGTGCGTGAACTTTTTTTAGAAAAATTACAAAAGATTATGATTTTCGTGGCTACTAGGACATGGTTGACCTCATGGTACTATGCCAAAAAAATTGGTTATACCCCTAATATGCATATGTATGTATACCCTGCAAATAATAGGACCAGTCCAAACACGCGTGTAAAGAGTAGTCAACAAGGGACAAGGACTAGTCCAAAAGTAACCCAAACCTATGGAAAAACCCTGGTCTATTTTACATTACGATGTCCTAGGATAGGACCATATAACCCACCTTTGGACCACTAAGGAGTAGTTTTAAAACTACTCCATGGTATACAAAAGAGGATTAGTTTTGAAGTCTTTTAAAAACGAAAGCAAGTCGTTAAAAAACGAAGACATGTCGTCTCACTACAAACACTTTTTTAACAATGACATGGTCCATGCTTGCATTACATCGGACCAGTCCATGGAGTAGTCCATTTTGTCAAAATGGATCAGGTGGTCCAATTTTATTTGCAGGGTATGTATGAACAAAAAAAAAAAATAATAAATTTAAAATTTACAAAAAGAGCAAACTAAGAACAAAAACAAAATTCTAGATGTAAAATTCACAAAAAAAAACATAAAAACAAGAAAATTAACCCTTCGTCTTACTCATGAGTCTGGCCAGACCTTTTTCAAAGCATTTCGAAGAAATAAAAATGTGTAAACGGGCGGTTAAGAACAATTTCATTTGTTTTTGTTTTATTCTCTTTTGTGCTTTTCATTTTTTTTTTTTAACATTTTTAAGACAGAGATATTACAAAAATACGGCTGTTTACTATCGTTAAAAAAAGTTACAGAATCACACTACCGTTACTGCAAGCGATTATAAAGGTCGACAAATATAACGCTTGTCGGTTCGTTAAAAGTTAGTAAATCGCACCACTGAAACGTTTTAGAATTCTCTCTTTTAATAATTTTATTGCTTGAAGTTTAAAAACAACACTCAATAAGGAATTAAGAACATCTGTATATGAAAGAAAATCAAAAAAGAAACATGATCATTAGGGTGGTTCATAAAAAAAAACATTGGATTTTGTTGTGGGCCGGAATATATACTAAGGAATATATACTAAGCACTGTGAAAAAATTATGCATGATTTTTTTCAAGTTTTTCTATTGAGGTTTAGGGGTCGCTACCGGCCCCCGACCAGTGGCGTTAACAAATATTGCTGCCTTATAAAGTTTTCTTTAGTTCTTTGAATATTTAAGAGTGTATTTTAATAGTGGAACTACGACCCATAAAATTTTTTTTTTTTTTTTTATTTTCAAAATCATTTTTATAAAACATATACAAAATAAATCTTAAGAGAGATGGTTAAAAGCTTCCTTACATCCCCAGCAAAAACTTTACTTACAATCCTACTTTTAATGACTTCAAGAATTCATTACATTGTAGCTTTATTCGCCACTTTTTGGATTATTAGTTATATATTAAATAATAACTTAATTATTATATCTTTAACATACATTACAAAAAAAATTCAATCAACGTTGTTATTGTTATTATGGACAATTTAATCTCATAGTTACGCTCTTAATTGAGTAAAAAACATAGTTTTTTAATACAAAAACTACACTGCCCCGGTAGACTAGCTGGTAGCGAGCTAGTCTATCAGCACCGAGGTTGCGCGATCGAATCCCGCCAGAGACAAAAAAAAAATAAAAAATAAAATAAAGTAAAATACAATAAGAAAAAATAAAAAAAAAATAATTAAAAAAAAAAAAATTTTTAAATAAAAAAAAAATTTTACTTTATTGACTTTGTGTAACTACCCAATAAACCATAGAACGATATGATAGCGAAAACGATATTATATTTTACGGCGTGTATAATAGCATATACTAAAATTTAAAACGATGTCGTTACGACATCATTTTATCAAAATATTTTTTTTTAATTTAAAAACAAACATTCGAAATAAACATCAAATATTTTTAAACATAATAAATTATTTTAATGTTGTATTTATTCGACCTTTTAATTTGCAATGTAAATGAAATACTCGAGCTCGAGGTCAGTTGTTTAAATAATTTTTAATTTATTTTTCCGGAGTGCAATACCAAACGACGATGTTAATAACAACTATAGCTTGAAGTTTATTTGTTTGTTTAATTTTTTACAATTATCCCTGAAGATGAAATTCGATGAATTTCGAAATATCGGAAAAATAAATTTAAAATTATTTAAACAACTGACCTCGAGCTCGAGTATTTCATTTACATGGCATAATAAATTATTTTAACAAAGATTAATATAAAAATTAAAAAAAAGTTTTTATTAAAATATGTATGCACATTGTGATCTAATTATCCTATAAATATTACAAAAAACTGTAAGTATTAGCTATTATATTTTAAGAATTTTTCTTTCATATTTTTATTTTTAAGATGAAAATTTTACCTTGTTATTAGATACATATAACATCATTATCAGTATAACAAAACGAAACTTTTTCGAAAAATTAAAAAATGCGATTTCACTATCGTTATTATTGGAAACTATGATATCGAAAACGATATCATAATATTATGGAAAAACGATATTATAAGGAAAGGTACAATTTAGTCCGTAAAAACTATCGTTTTCGATTCGTAAACGATTATCACTTGTGATACTTTCTATCACCTATATGATATCATTTCGATATCGTTACAATATCGCTTGGTATACTGGATATATATTTTATTTTAAAATTTGAAGTATAAAAAAAACATATTATTTTTTAGATTATAATAGGCTAAATTATAAAGGATTACTTTTGGGACATCTCGAACAAAAATAAGTACTTTTTCTAGTAGAAAAGTAAGAAAAAAATCAAGTTAAAAACGTAGAAAACAAGGTTGATTTAAAATTTTTCGGTGGTGATTTTGCTTCATACGTTTTTCATGTTAATTCAACCCGATTTTACAATAACTGCGAACAACATTTTTTTCTTTTGAAATAACTATAATTCATGTTATTTTAACATTGCAGTAAAGTTAGAGCAAAATGTAATTTATATTGAAATAACAATCGGAATCACGTTGAATGAAAGTTATTTCAAGTTGAAACAACGTGAATTTCATGTAGAATCAAATTGGTTTGAGTGTGTTTTAACAGTGTGAAGAAGCTTCAGAGACAACATATGCATTTATTTAAGAATAATTCAAAACACTTACCCCTGTAACACATGTTTCACTTATTTTGTAGTCTCCTTTGTTAACAGAAGCATCAGCAGAATCGCCCGATATAGTTTTCGCCATCATTCTACTTTGAAAACTTGATGTACTATTTAACTAAATAATTTTAATTTAAAGAATACGGGAATTGTCTTCTTTTTATAACACATTTTAAAATGAAAATAAAAAATGTACATAATTAAGTATGTATGCATGTTAATTTAACAATATAAACTTTTGATTTTAATATAAAACAGGTTTTTATGCGTTCAATATTGAATACAGATTTATTTATATTTTAATTTTTTATTTTTTTTATTTTTTTAACAGTGAATTTTATTAAATAAACGTAATTTAAGGTTATTTTAATATGTTTCATTTAAAATTAATATGAAATAATGATAAATTTAAGTAGAGGGCATACTTTTGCTGAAATTTACTATGATTCTCAATCAACATTTTTCTATGTTAATTTTACATTGGTATTTTTTTCTGTGTGTGCTTATTTTGTAAGCAAAGTTTTTGCTGGGTCTATAACAATATTTATTAATTTAAGAACACGCAAAGGAATTTTAATAAATTTGTATCGGAGAAGGAAAATAAATTGGAGCAAAAAAAACTTCAATAAATCATTAAAGGAAGGAATGTATAGTACATACAAGGAAAAAAAATATATACATATATAATGAAAAATTTGTTTTGTACCTAATATAAATTTGAAATGTAATCATTGTTTGAAAGATTACATGAAGTTTGATATTTGTTTATTATAGTTTGAATACGCACATTTATGTATTCTACATTACAAAGACGATGTAATCTTTGTGTAGAATAGTGCCAAGGCAAATTCATAACCATTTTAAGAAGTTTATTCTGGCTGATTTGGATTTTCTTAACATGTGTTGCTGCACATGTTCTGCAAACTGGACATGCATATAGAGCTTTAGCCTGAAAAATTGTCTGGACAATAGTTATTTTATTTTCGGTGTTGAGATTTGACTTTCTATTTATAACAGGATATAACATTTTAATGGCAATATTAAATTTTTTGATTATCAGCCCAATTATGAATAAAAATTCCCCGGGAGTTTTTTCCCTTTTTCCATTTTTACAATTGAATTTACATAGGAAAAATGGGAAAAGGGAGAAAACTCCCAGGGAATTTTTATTCATAATTGGGCTGTATATGATTGGTGTGTTCATTAAAAGTTAACCGTCGGTCTAGAACAACTCCCAAATATTTAACATTGTTAGCCCAGGGAATATCTACACCATTTAAAGATAAATTTGAATTGGGTAGGTTACGAGAACTTCTTTTTCTTGTAAAAAAGATAACTTGTGATTTTCCAGCATTTATTTTAATTTTCCAATTAATAATAAGACGATTGCGAGCGTATTTTTTTATATTTAAAATGATTTATTTCAATAATAATTGGGTTAGTACATACATACATACATATTTACATAAAAATCTTAAAAAAGGTTACATGTGTTTTATGAAACTTAAAATATATATCAATTAAAAAAAATGGTTTTAATGTTTAAAAAATTCATACATTTTTTATAATAAGCAAAAGATATTTGTTTACTATGTAAAATAAATGTTCAAGCTTAAGGTCTTATTGTTTTATATAAAAAACTTTTTTTATAAAATTTATTTTCACCTATTAAAATAATAAAGGTCGAATAAAAATACATATGATATTTGTTTACCTTTAAAGAATTTTCAAGTTTTACATATTTTCTTAGAAATAATCATTGGAGTAAAGCGGATTTATTAGAATTTGGATATTTTTGTCTTTAATCTTTCACCAACGACAATAAATAATACTTCTGCTGTTCGTTGTTGGTATGTAGTTTATGAAATTGGAAAAAATACTGGCTATGCTAAAAAATCTAGGAGTATTTTTACAAACGAAATCTTATTGCTTGCTACATATTTATTAGAGTGGCATCTAATTTTATTTGTTTTAAGGGGCTGTTATTCAAAATGTAGAGCGGCCACCACCTTTTTTTGTATCAACGGAAACTTGGTCGTCCAATAAGGCGAATGCAATGCCAAAGGCTGCAGTGTAAAGCCCTCCAAATGCTCTAAAATACATTCCAGATTCGGGAATACCTCCTAAGAATATGAAAGATAGCGTCAGTAGGTCTTTGTTGTTTGCTCGAGGCTGAAGCTGTTTTAACTGATTTTGGATGAAGAAAATAGTGTCATCAGTATTATTTTTCACATTTGTAAAAGCAAAACGATCAACAAATTCCCGATAAAAAGTTTTTCCAATTAGTTTTGTTCCAGGCTAATATGAATCTTTTTAATACCAATGCTTCAGATCAAGTTAAAGTAGCAATTGCTTGGCGGAACACAGCTTAAGTATTATTTCCAAGATGTGATCATGACACACCACCCAAAGCATTTCTTTCAATATCTTTTGATCTTACAAAATACATGCACCTTTTCTTCTTCTAGTGGCAGTTATAATTTTGGCACAGCAAGTAGTTTATCAACCCACATACCAGACTTTTTTTGAAAGATCGAGGAGTAGTCAAATAGAAACTTTGAATCGGAGACTTGTCACATTTTTTTAAATAGTAATTGTTTTACATACATATATATTAATATAGAACATAAAAATCCACTCTTTAATAAAATGTGTATGTATTAGTTCCTTTTTTTTAGAAAAATAACAAAAAATGTAGTTCCGGTTCCGAAGTTTAAAGAACGTGTTTGTGCTTGATGTAAAAGAAACTTTTGTAAAGAAAACTCATTTTGATTCTCTAACAGGTTGAAACATTTCAGATAAAATCTGTAGTTTCAGGGGGTGGCCACTTATTTCACTCGGAATTTTCCATGAAACTTAACATTAAGGCAAATTTTTTATAGGTTATCCATAAGTACATATAGTTTTGGCGAGTTTTTAAATACTTGAATATCCGAGGCTAACAATTTTGGAGGACCACAAGTCACTCTCAGCACCCTCTATTGACCCGTGTTCTTTCGAATCAACTTAAAACCTGCCCAGCTTTGACAGTTTCAAGAATTGCTTCAGTTGCAGATTTATTTTTCAAAGCAAAACGTTCGTAAACCATTTTGTTATATTTCAGTAAAATAAAAGGAGCAAAAAAAAAGCGAGTAATTTCATTAAAATAAAAAAGTCTTCAACAGACAGTTCCAAATAGTTGCAAGAGTATATATGGGGTTAGAGAGGACACCTATAGCTTTCCAATGGTACTAAAATCTCTTTAAACCCTTTTGACCCTAGCTAGTTCTATTCCTCTGATATTTGGATTTAGCTAAAATATAGAACCTAGGCGAACTTTTAATGACACAGCAGGTATAAATGATACAAAGATGTAACGAACCGTTTCTTAAAGACTACTATCCCACTTATATAAGATATAAAACTTCGACTAATTGAAGCACAGCCGCTAACAACGTTGTAAGTGACAAAATAATTATTTTTCAGGAGAGCAAAAAAATGTTTTTAAAAGACAGGATTACTTATTTTTAATTGTTTTTCTTTTTTTTGACTATCAAAATTAATGATAATAAAAACTTTTATCGAGGGTTATTTTATTTTTCAAATAGTGCTATCTGAAAAATCACAATTTTACAGGAGAGCGAAAAAACTGATTTTTTCGATAACTCTAGGAGTAATAACTAAATTTTATTTAACAATGTTATTAAAAATGAACGTCTAAATCATGCATATATAATTTTTTTTTAATTCCAGATATTCGCGCTTACATGTCTGATAGCACCATTTACAAATTAAAATTTTATCGACTTGAACACTTTAATTAAGTTTTTATTAAAACTATTAGTAAAATTTTAAGAAACGCATAATCATGTTAACTGAACTCGAAATTAAGTTAAAATTTTACACTAATGTTTATTGAAAAGCAATAAAAAATTTAACTTTATCCACATATTTTAAATTATCATAAAAATAACAGCCCAATTCACAATCTTGTGCAAATGGTCTTGCATCGTAGCATTTGCAAAATGTTATAGTGAATACTGTAGTATACTTTTGGGATTATAGTAAATACTATAACATTTTTCAGATCGGCTTGGTTCACTGAGTGCTAGCTGTCGTTTTGCAATCAACTCGAGTAAATATAAACTATTGGTTTTAGGCGTTGCATATTTGCAAAAGAGTAGCAAGTGCATTGCTGTATATTTTGTTGGTGTAGAGTAAAAATATACTATACCATTTTGCAAATGCTACGATATATAGTTATGGTTTTAACCATAATCCCAAAAGTATGCTATGGTATTTACTATTCCATTTTGCAAATGCTACGATGCAAGACCATTTGCACAAGATTGTGAATTGGGCTAATGATATTCTTGCGAAAGAGCAGACTTCAATCCTTTGGAAATGCATCCGTTTGCTTAGTTGAAAAGAACGTGGGCCAGAGTATAAGGGTTTCGCTTCTATTTATATGATCGCTGCACAGTGTGGGAAATTTGGAAAAAATGGAAATAATTCTATATTTTATAAACGGTTCGTCCGATTGGAATGCAGTTTGAGGTGAAAATTAAAAAGTTGTAGTCGAGTTTAGTTCATGGATTTGAGGTCTATAGACTTACTAGGAGAAGTGCTATAGGTTCCCAAACTAGGACATCTCAGGTATAACAAAAACTAAAAACGATCCTTAATTCTTAATTTTAGCTGGATGCTAAAAATAATTTTATAGAGAACTCCATAATTGGTCCAGTATTTTGGAAATATAAGACTAAAATTTATCATAATTTGTTTAAAATATGTTTTTGTGAGTTATCAAAAAGATGTCTTTGTCGTGCTTAATTCCTAATTTTTATTTTTGAAAAAAACACTGAAATTTATTCCTGATGGGATGAGCTATTAACAAACGCATTTCACTGGTTGCATAGGCCAGATCATCAGGAAACTTCATCCAAAGATTTTAGAAAATTTAAAGATATTATACAAATAAATTCGGTTAACAGTTTCATTTGTATAATATCATGTACAAGTAAATTTTTGCCATGACTTTGCCTGAGGTGGTCCATTCGGAGGTCCAATTTTCGGCGATTCGTTCGACTTTGTATGACCCGATATGTGTATAATAATTGTGCAATATGAATACTAAAGCGGCTCATACACTTGCAATAAAATTGTTCAATTTTATTGCCAATGTGTATGCGGTATTCGATGGTAGCACAATATAATGGCAACAATCAAAAGACTTTTGATTTTTATTGCACAACGAAAAGAAAGTGATGTGTTGGCAACATTGTAAAATGCTGCTTATGTTATTCCTATAGGTTATGTTCACCTTTTTCTTGAATGAATGAAACCATTGTGCAACTTATTGCATAATATAGGACAAAATTTAAATAATATGGTGAATATCATATACAATAATATTGTAAGTGTATGGGCCGCTTAAGACCCGTGCTTGGTAGCCATTATATTTCTAAAAAACACTAATTTTAGGGAATTTTCGGCTCTTTTTTGGGAATTGGGAGATTCGTTGTGTAAGTTTAATAAAATTTTGAGCTGGTTTGTATTAAGCATTAAAACATGTATTTACTTGTAAATTTTCATTAAATAATATTAGCTAACAAAGATTTTATTAGATAGATAAATTAAAATTTATATTGTTTACAAAAACTCATAAAACAATTTTTTGCAAAATTTCTACAACAAATTTAAAAATTATATTAATTTATGAAATCTAGACACAATTCCCAACCCTTTGATGTATAAAATGTCTACTTTGTAATAACACTTTTTATCATTTTATTATATGAACTAATATTTTTTATGTAAATAGCACTTTTTACCAAAAAAAAAAAAAAACGTCTGTGTTAGATAGCACAAAACAACTTTTATGAAAAAAAAAACGTTTTGGAAATTTTTTTTTTTCAAATTTAAATGACAGATGACCCTTCCGTCCGTGAACACGTTTGTATAAAAAAATTTTTTTGAACATTTCAGATAGCACTATTTGAAAAATTACCCTCGGTGTGCAAAATATCAAGAAATTTGAATTTAAAATAACATGCAAATTTGCGGTTTAAAACTTTTTTTTTTGTGGAAAAACGTTTCCTATCCGCAATCGCGATGTCATTTGAAAGGGTTTTCCACTACGCAAGCGGCTTTTAAAACGTTATTCCAATTTGCAAAACTATTAGATTTTATAATTATTTTAAGTAACTTACAAAACTTTCATTGGCTGCCCTCTGTACTGCATTTTGAAGGAGTTAAGACACATAATTTTGGATGATATGATATTAAAACAATGTAAGAGAGTAATATTAACGATAATTTGCAAAAAAAAAACGGATAAATTATGATATCTCGCGTTGTAAAAGCCACTTTTTGCAAAAACTGTTTTTTTTTGCAGATAACCGTTAACATTACTCTCGTACACTGTTTAAACCTCAAATCACAGAAAATTATGCACCTTAAAGCCTTTAAAAAGGGCATAAAAAGAGTCAGCTAGTGTAAGAACGTTGTAAGTTACTTAAAAATGATACAAAGTAAATGGTTTTTAACGTGGAATAACGTTTTAAAAGCCATCAGTCATGATGCTTCGTGTAGTGGAAGAACATTTTAAATGACATCGTGATTGTGGATATGAAACGTTTTTCCACTAAAAAAAAGTTATTAACTGTAAATTTGCATGTAATTTAAGTTTTAAATTTGTTGATATTTTGCATAAAAATTTTTATTATCATTATTTTTAATTATCTAAAAAAAATTAATAATCTTGCCTGTTAAAAACGTTTTTTTGCTCTCCTGAAAAAACATTATTTTGTAACTTAAAACGTTATTCGCGGCTGTGCTTCAATTATTGATAACAGTTAGCGAGAAATCATAATTTAGTTCTGATGAAATATACAAAACTAAAATCAGTGTTGTGTAAAAACAGTCATAATTAAAAAAATACTACTTCTACAGAAATATATCAAATATTTTTAATTATGTATTAAATTTTTTTGTTTTAAAGAATTTTACATAATTTTTATTAAATATGGGCATTTCCTGGGGTCACGAACGTACGTTCGTACGCTTTTGAAGTACATATAATATAGAAAATAAAACTTTTCCTGGCATTTTTTTTTTTTGCAATTCGATAGTTTTTGGGTAGCTTTATGTGTAGTGCAAAGCTGGATTTCATAGAGTTTAAGTTTTCATAATAAGAGTTATAAACGTGTGGTCACGAACGTACGCAAAATTGAAGTCAACTTTGGCTGACAGTAGTGAAACTTAAAAATCTGCGTAATGAAACGGAATTTTCAAAAGTGATTAATATAGTTTAAAAGTGTATTAATGTAGGTCTCCATCCAGTTTTTAAAAAATAAAATATCTCTCTTGGTTTTTATTTAATTGGCTTATGTACCGGTCGCGAACGTACGATTTTTTAAACAGCTCAGATATGCTATGAAACCATTCTTTTATAAAATTATAGACTTTTTTTTATAATAATAAACAATAAAAGATGATTATTATCAACATTTTATTTTTTCATCCTGGTAGACCATTCTGGGGAAATGCCCATATATGAGTTTCTAGGTATATTTTTTGTTGATTTTTTTACCTTTCCAATAACCTTGATACTATTTATCATTTTTACTACATTTCGAAATGTCATTTTTATCGTTGGAAAAATATGGTCACCGTAAACATGCCACACCCACAATTACCAATATTTTAATCCAGTTTTTTTTTTGGTACCTTTGCTATCGAATGGCATTAACATTTTTGAAATTGGCGACAGCAAAAAATTGGTGAAATTCAATTTTCAGCCACAATGCGACTTAGCAGGTACCTGTTACTTGACAAAATTGATCACAACTGTGATACGTGATTTTTCAGTAACAGTGATTAAATCACAGGTACAGACATACCGCTCATCTCTATTACAGCACACAATATCATGTTCGTTACTTTCTTCACAATACCACGACTGCAATTAAGGGTTATGTTTGTATACAAAAACGCTAAAATAATAGATTTCGCTTCTGGATGTGTGAGCCTTACGTTAAATAATGTTCTATTACCTGCTCTGTACACTGAGGATAATCATAAATACTAAACAAGATAAGCAGATGGTTAACAGATAATTAACTTATACCTGTTAATTGTGTTACTAGATTTAAGATTTGATTTGTTCAGTTTTAAGTAATGTTAACATTTTTTAAATAAAAGTAGTTTGAAAACTGTGCTCAACAAGAAAACATCCTTATTTACATTGGTCCTTCGAAACCTTAAAATAATTATTAAAATATTGCGCTGGTTATTCATAGAATAAAATTAAAACAGGCAATAAGTACAAAATTTAAAAATAATATAAATATACATACATATAAATATATAGAAAAAAAAATAAGTTACAAAATGTCTGAAAGTATATTGAAACTTTATACCAGGCAAAATGAAATAAGAATAATTATTCAAAAAATTTTATTGGACACTAACTTAGGCAAAAGACAGCAAGTACTATCTCAGTTGCAGAGAACAAAAAATCTGTGGAAGCAGTTTGCCATCAATCATGAGAAAATTCTGCAAGCACGTGGTTCAAAAGGTGGCGATTATTTAAGAGACAATACTTTTGCCCACGTAAAGTCAGAAGTAGGGCAAATATCTAAAACTTTCTATAAGATGCTGAATTCTGACGCAAAAAAAGGTCATCAAACAGCCAAAGCACTTAAGAAGCCTGAGAAAACAGTAGTCAAACAGAATATGGCGGAAAAACAACAACAATTGCAACCTAGCATGAAAGCGAAAGCATTGCTGTTTGAGTTTGAAAGATGCATACGAAGGCTGAAACAACAATTCGAGGAAATTGATCAAATTGACGACAAATTTATGTTAGAAGAAGCTAAGGAAACATGGCAACAACAGCATGATAATATAAGCGATATCTATATGAAACTTTGTGTGGATCATTTGGTAAATGATGAAAAAATCATCAAACGTAAGGAGGAAATTGAAAATCAACATCGACTTGCAAAAAGAAAATTGCTACAACAGTTGAATGAATTGACTGAAGTGAAAAAAGCAGTAAAATTAAATAAAATTAAGATACCTTCTTTTAATGGCGACATAGAAGAATGGTTGTCTTTTCATGATATGTTCAAAAAGTTTGTGCATGAGAACAAAACTCTGTCTGACGTAGAAAAAATGTACCAGCTAAAATCTGTACTAAAGAATGAGGCATTAAATAGTATAAAACATCTGGCTGTATCTGAGTCCAATTATGCAGCAGCTTGGGAATTACTGAATCAGCGATTTGACAACAGGAGAATGCTATTCCAGTCTCTCATAGACAAAATAATACAGCAGCCAAATGTGAGGAGCAACAATGCAGCGATGATGAAATCGTTGCACGACGTCACAAATGAATGTATGCAGGGATTAATAGCGATGAAATGCAACATTGAAGGAGCAGACGCAGTCATAGCTCGCATAGTCATTCAAAAGTTAGATAACGAAGGACTGATATCATATGAGCAGCATACGAAAAAATCCAAAGAAATTCAAGTACTGTCTGATGTTCTTGAATTTCTTGAACAGCAATATCAAAGCCTAGAATTTGCGAAAAGTAAAAGACCTGATCATTTTAACTACAACAGCTCCTATGAGAAGCAAATGCAACAAACAAACGAAATGACAGTATCAGCTGATAAAGAATTATGCTTATATTGCGAAAAAGGTGGTCATGCAACAGAATTTTGTAGGCAATTTCTTAAACTGGAAGTTGAAGATCGCCTTGAGTGGGTGAAAATAACAAAGACATGTGTTCAGTGCCTTACTCATAAGTTCACTTACAACTGTTGTAGAAAGTCAACATGCGCTACCTGCGGGATGGCACATCACAATATACTGCACATACCATCAGTTTCTACAAGTATGACAAGAACCTATAACGAAGTCTTATTGCATAGCGCACAAGTACGTATGGTGACAGAAAAGGGAGAAAGTGTCGCATTAAAGGTATCGATTGATCCAGAGTCGAAGACAATTTTCATTGAAGAAGAATAAGGAGAGCTATTATTTGAATAGTTGATATTTCAAATAACCCGGATTTTCAAATAAATAAAAATTAAAATATCAAAGTAAAAATTTTAAAAAAATTTATTTTTTTCTGTAAAAACAAAACAAGTTATCACTAGCTAACCGTAACCATGTTTCATGTCAAATCGACCAAGAGTGGAAGAAATATCCGCAACCCCACACTTGTGCCGCATATGATTGTATGAATATGCAAACAGCTAAAAACAGATTCCTTTTCGCCTCAGGTTTATGGTCTTATTTTTTTTAATAAAGTTTGTCCATGTATTCTATAGAACAAATGGCAATCCTTGCTTGTACATGTCTATAACCAACATGTTTAGTAAATTTAATTTTTGTGGTCAAAATTACTTTAACCCTTAATTGCGCATTGTATCTTTAAAGGTACAACCAATAAAACTGCTCCTAGTTGCACAATTATTAAAAAAAACTAAAAAAACTTTGCTGATTACCACTAACAGCACTTTTTATACCCTCCACCACAATTAGTTGTGAAGAGGGTATATTCAGTTTGTCATTCCGTGTGAAACTTTTTTACTATTCATCTCAGACCCTATAAAGTATATATATTCTGGGTCCTTGAGTAATTTTAAGTCGATTTAGCTATGTCCGTCTGTCCGTCTGTTGAAAACACGCTCACTTTCGAAAAGCTCAAAAGAAATCAACAAACTTGGTGTCAAATTGCTTGTAGTAATCCCAAGCAGTTTGGGATTGAAATTCAGCAATATCGATTCAATAGGATCTGAGCTATAAATCAAAATGTGGAACCACCACCTAAAAAAAATTGATAATTTTGTTACAAAAACTAACATAAATGGTGGAAAAATGCACAGAATGATATAAGATTTCGCAACAATTCGTTTTATTTAACTGGAAATCACGCTGTAAAATATCTTGAAGATCCGTCCATGATTTACCCTAGGCCCCATATAAGCCCTACTCCCGGAAAACAGTATATTAAGCCTAAAACCCTAACTAACAATGGTATCATTACAAATTTCGGCAAGTCACAGTTACATAGGACTAGAAATTAAACTGTTAAGTTTCGTGAAGATCGGTCCATAATTTACCATAGGCCCCATATAAAACCTACTCCCGGAAAACAACTTAGTACGCCTAAAAACGGTAAAAATAATGCTATCATAACAAAATTTGGTATATCAAAGTTTTATAGGACAAGAAATAAAACTGTGTAATTTCGTGAAGATCGGTGCATAATTTACCCTGGGCCCCATATAAACCCTACTCCCGGAAAACAGTTTAGTACGCCTATATCCGTAAAAAATAATGCTATCATAACAAAATTTGGTACATCAAAGTTTTATAGGACAAGAAATAAAACTGTGTAATTTCGTGAAGATCGGTGCAAAATTTACCCTGGGCCCCATATAAACCCTACTCCCGGAAAACAGTTTAGTACGCCTAAATCCGTAAAAAATAATGCTATCATAACAAAATTTGGTACATCAAAGTTTTATAGAGCTGGGAAAAAGACTGTGAAATTTCGTGAAGATCGGTACATAATTTACCCTAGGCCCCATAGAAACCCTTCTACAGAAAAACAGTTTAGTACGCCTAAAACCATCATTAATAACAAATCGTCACAGTTTAAGATAATAATAATAAATAAACATCATACAGATATTACTCCTTAAACATTCGAACTGTCGGTGGAGGGTATCAAAGATTCGGCACAGCCGAATATAGCACTATAACTTGTTTCTTTTATGCTGGATTAATTTATTTAACCAAAATGGATCGTTTCTGAAAAATACAGAGACGTAGATTCAAAATTTCAAAATTCGTACTTTTATAAATGAAGCGAAGTTTTCCCCAATTTTTTTTTGCATTATTTTTTCACGAATTTACTCCGGAAAAATATATGTTGATTTAAATAGTGTTTTTACACCAAACATTTTCAATGCGGTCTGATTTATACTTTCGACAAAAAATCGTATATAGTGGTTGTATCTTAAAAGACACATTGCGCATTCCACACAAATTAAGAATGTTGGCTGTGATTGTTTTATGTAGACTGTTTGTATTGTGTGTTCTTCTTGTTTAGTCATTTTACATAAGTTCTTTTCGCTCGCTACTTAAATTTTTTTTATTCTAGTTATAATTAAAAATATCGTCACCTTAAATGCAAAAGGCCCTATCTTACATTTTGAAAATTTTACAGGATAATAATTGCCTTAAACTATTTATAATTTATTTGTCTTCTATTTTTCTTGTAAAACATACCAGTTGCTTTGATAATTAACAATGTTGCACATTATAGAAACTAGGCTTGTGTCGTTCTTGAATGAATTACTTCAACTGAATTTTTCACTAAAGTGAAAGAATGAAATATTTCCCTATTTTCTTTTCATTTCCTTCATCTTTCAGTTTCATCTTTTTTCTCTCATACTTCTGTTTGCTTTCATATTCTGTTTTATATCTATTTTTCTTTTATTGAAATTAAGTTTTTTAAATTACTTTTTCTTGACGAACGATATTTTTCAAAACCAATCTGAACTATTACATATGAACATAAACATACTATACCCAGCGGTAAATATTGAAAGGACCGCAAGTGGCAGGCCTTTTTGAAGGCCTCTATACTCCTTTCTAAAAGATTCTCTTCGCATGATATCCTGCCTTCAGAAGTATGCCTTCTAGAAGGTATAAACTTCTTTTAAAAAGACCTTCTGAAATATTCAGTACACATTCGCTACTCCCTTCTTTGAGAAGGGAGAAAGGAATGTGTTCAGTTTTATTTACTTTTTATATTTAGAGACCTTCCTTACTCCCTTCTTTGAGAAGGGATCGAAGTTGTTTTTTAAGGAAGTGTGGAAGGCCTTGCGCCCAATGACAACCTGTGTAAAAAATAAATAAGTATGGAATGCAGCGACAAGGGCTTCTGGCTGCTTGTGACTGCTAAATAAGGCCTTCTATTAGGCCTCTTTACTCATTCTAGTTACCGCTGGGTATGTATGCATATTCAGTACATATTTCTAAAACAACTCTTTAACATTAAAACTTAAATCTAATTTCAATTTACTATAAAAACACGTTTTTTTTAAATATCCATTTAATCATTCCTCAAAAGAAATAGACACTTCATTCTGAACGCTGTGTGTCATTTAGAAAGGCGAATGAAAAGAATGAATTAATTCACTTAACCTTTCTGAAAGAGAATGAAATATTCACATAAATGAAAGATTTTGCCCAATACTAATAGAAACTCTTAGTTAGGCCTTTTAGTGTTTACCATATAATCTTTTGTAATTAGGGCCTTTTGTTTCTTGCTAATACAATTGCAAATTTTGGTCGAAAGATACTAAAATGTTTTGTAGACATTTGTGTTGATGCAATACATCAGAATCAATTAAAAAGTCGATCTTAAATTTATGGGTAGTTAGGGCCTTTTGCGTTTTAGGTAACGATATGAATATGAATGCGTTCAGACGTATTGGTAGATCCAAAATGACAAATGATAAAATATGTTAAATTTCTTGAAACAGCGCAGAATTTCCTTATGACTACACTGATAAAAATAGTGACGATGAAATTTAAATTCCAAAAATAGTTTCCTCTAAAAATTAAAATGTTGTCCTGATTGATAATGACTTTGATCCGGAGAAAGGATCGGCAAATATCGTCAAAGTCAGTTCATGACTCGTTTATAGCATTTATGAACGATGATAATCTGTTATTTAGCCCAATTCATTTTCCTGTAGCTGCACGCTAAGTACCTGCTAAGGCTAGTACCCTTCTGTATCCTGGCCAGGTACAATTTTGTACCTCAAATACCCTAGTACCAAATTTGAGAACGGATACCTTTGTCCTATCCCGCGTTTTCAGAAATAGTTTATTATCAAATCCTACTGCATCCAGTTCCTCAACTGCGAACTTACAAGAGACGGCAGCTAATCAGTGCTCAATTCACTCACAGGACTTACCATCAAGTCCAACGTCATTTGATTTTCTTTCCTCAAAATTTCAAAATGTTTTCCTCGATCCAAAAGCTTCTGCAATTGAAAAAATATCTAAAAAAACAGGGTAATATGCAATTCGTCAGTCAGGAAGTAGAGCTAAAGGGCGATAGCTCTCTACCTGATCATATCAAATCATTAGTTACTCCGTATCAGGCTTGTCGTTACTAATTACCTGAGAGATTGGAAAATTATATAATTGAGGAAACTTTGTGATTTGCTATGAAAGATGTTCCTTCAATGTTTTAGAATTGCGAAAGATAATTGGTATTTTACATAATATGAGATATTTCAACCTACATAACTCAAGAGACTATTGGTCAAATAATAATGATAGGTCAGTGGTATTATTATAATCTTTAAGATGCATTATTAATATTAGATGTATTTAGAATTAGCGGATACCCTGCATCTGCTACTACGTTCCCCCTTCTTGTAATCCCATTTTGTAAAACATTCACAGCTTATGTGCCTATCTAAATAGGGATCTATTTCATTTAATTTTCATTCGAATCTGTTAGATAGTTTTGGAGAGGCAGATATTTCCCCCTACCTCCCTCATGGTCCTATTTCTTACAAAATGTATACCTAATGTATACATGTAAGTAGGGATCTATCTATGTTTTAAATTTGATTAAATTCTGTTGGATAGTTTCGGAGAGGCAGAAATTGCCCTCTAACTCCCCTCGTGGTCCTAGTTTTGTTAATTTAAATTTAACTAAATGAGTTTGAATTATATTTAATTCAATCACAGTAATTTTTAATTTTATTCATATTAAAAATAAACTGCACTTAAAAAATCCTTTCATTGTTTATGCGTTTCTCTTTGTGTGTGGAGTGTATCTCATAAGATACAACCAGTTTTTCCTTACGCTGGGTCTCCACGTAGCAATTTTTATTGCTAAGTACAAGCAATAACGTCGGCAGAACAATGACATAACAATGGAGCAATGATTGCTGATTATATTGCTGGAGAACACTTGTTATTGCTTTGCCATAAATTTGCAATTTTCACCTCGAGTAGTTGTATAAAGTTTTGTGGCTGTATTTATAACAAATGTTTTATGTTGTGTTTTGAAGTGATTGTTAAATTTTCTTTTTTAAATTAATTAATAAAATAATTAATTGTAATTGTCGTAGCTGTGTTTTGTATTGTTTTTTGTTTATTTGCATATGAAAAAACCTAAAACTTGTATTGTTCTATTGAAAAAATAAAAATATACAAAAAAAAAACAAATTCTTCGTTTGCTTTTGTTGATATTGACGTTTATTTAAAAATGTAATTTATAAAAACTTTTTCTGTATTTTGTTTTTATTTTTTATTTTTGCTTTTTTAATAAATAAACACACTAATAAATAAATAAACGTACAGAGAAATGAAATGTCAGATAAATTACAACTGATTTGACAGCAGATTGCTAAGCAATAATTGCTCAAGCAATAAGAAGAGCAATCATTCGCAATGGATTGCCACTCATGGCAATATGCGGTCTATACGTCGCAAATTTTATGGAGCAATCAAATTTGACGTTTGCCGCAATAAATATTGCTACGTGGAGACCCGGGGTTAATAAAACTACAACAAAACAAAAAATTGAAAAAATAAAAACGCAGTCTTAATATTTTTTCTTACTTACGTTCAATATATTTTTTTCATTAAGATACAAGACGTTGCGCATTTAAGGGTTAAGTTAATTATTAGCGAAGCGATTTCCATGCAAATGCATGTTTTTTGTCGATAGTCTAAGATCGATGTTGGCCAGTGATGCCAACTTAGTGCTTTTGGCACTATTTATGGTGCTTTTTGATGCTTCAAAACGCCAAAATGTTATCCATAGTGCCAAACTAAAAAAAAGCACTAACTTGGTGCTTTTTCAATTTTTCGTTAGTGCCTTTAGTGCTTTTTACAATTTTTATTTTTTTTCTACCATTTTTGAAACTACGATTATATAGAGGATGATTTAGTTGACTTTGCTATATGGGGTACAATTTTGAGAAGGCTTGTAAAGATTTCAAATGATAAAAAAGTGATAACAGAAAGCTACATTCGTTTTACCAAAAACTTTTTTTACAAGGTTAGAGCTATGCTATGCAGTCGGAAACCGTAAAAATAGCAAAGACTTTAAAAACAAAAAAAAGAGCCGTAGGTAACAAGATTTATAAGCGATTAATAATGATTCATTTGAAAGTGTTAAATAAATTAAAAACAGCTGACAGAAAACAGTTTTATAACGAGCGTTGTGTAACCTGCCCTTTTTCATGCGCTTAAGTTTTCCACGTGTTGTGCACTTCTACCTCTAGTGCTATTGAAGAAAGATTTTACTGAGTATCAGAATGCAAACATACATGTTTTTTCTATTTTACACCTTACATGTGTTCTTTTTTCAGAAGCGTACAAATGTTAAAGTATTTGGATAATATCATAAGCTAATTCTTTCATTAATTTTGCATGATTTTAATTAAGATTTATTTAAACGATAAAATTAAAAGATGTTTATTAAAATATATGCTGCCATTGAGTTTAAAAAGCAATGGTCGGTAACTGCAACAGGCCAGATTTTCACGAGTTAAGAAAATCGAGCTCGCACTGTATTACTTTAAAACTGTTTTATTGCCAATTTAAACTCCAAATGATTTGGATGATATTATTGTCATTGAAGATAATAATAAAACATTTAAAAATGTTTATATTCAAATGTAAATATACATATTTATTTTTTAATCTTAAATGAAAATGGTCCCCATCAACGCCGTCGCTTTTTTTTAATTATTAGTGGCTGAGTGCTTTTTTACGCTTTTTTTTTGCTCGAAATAGTGCTTTTCAGTGCTTTGTTTAAATTTAAAGTGCTTAACATAATTCGGCTACGCTCTTGTTATCGTGACATACCGTTATTTCGAAAATAGAGAAGGTAGCACAATATATATTCGCGTAACTCAAAAACGGTTTAGTTTATTGGAATTACTAAAAAAACCGAAACTCCCCAATTAAATTTCCTTTAACAAAATTTATGTTTTTTTTAATATGCGTTTTGGAAACATAATTTTTGTTTTATCAAAATTTCGAAATTTTTGATTTTAAAAAATTCTTAAAAATAGTCTTCTTATTTTTTGCAGACATATAAAAAACGAAGCTGCAAACAAAACAAGCCATAAATGATTAAAATCTGTTAGCAACTTTTGATTTTATTCACTAAAGTCGAAAAAATTTAAATGATTAAAGAATTTCATAAAACGCAATATTTGTATGGGAGCCCCGTAAGAAGTGAGGATGAGGGGCAAGTATGTCCCGAGAAAATGTTAAGTTGTGGACTTTGCATTCGTATGGGAGCCGCCTGAAGGAATGGAGATAGCGGGTAGGTTTGTTAGTAATAAACAGTGAAACCAGAAATATGCCATTGCATGTTTTTCCTTGTGCGGCTAATGAAGGCAGAAACAATATATTTATCCGTTTTAGAGCTTTTTATGAATTTTGGCATCGATTTGTTAATGCATATTTTTGCATATTTTTCCATTTTCAACATATTTTAGTTTAAAGAGCCTTTTTGCAGCATTTTTTAGGTTTATAGCGCATATTTTGCCTTTTTAATGCATATTTTGATACATATTCAATTTTTTTAGATGCGTACATTAGCTTTTTTACTGCATATTTAATGCGCATAAAACTTGTTTTTTAGAGAATATTTCTGGTTTCCCTGGTAATAAATGACTGAGATGAAAAACAAAGTGGGGTGGGTCATGCATTTTTTTTTTTTTTGATAATTTTCAAAAAATATTAATTTTTAAGATTTTAATTTTTCTGAAACTAATTAATTTATTCGTAATTATAACTTATATATAATAGGAACAACAAATTTTATTTAAAATAATACCAACTAATTTTTTAAAAAATAACTTCTCTTTTGCACTAAGATGACGATGAGTGGGGGGGGGGGGGGGGGGGGGTGCTTTAAAACCATGGTAGATAAGGCCATGATGGCATTATTGCTCAATGGAATGGGAGTTAAAGCCCTAATGGCCTTATTGCCCAATCATTGAGAGGTAAGGTCATATTTAAAATTTTTTGAAATGAGATTTAGCCATATTTTTTTTCACAAATGGGAGATAAAGCCATATTTTTTCAGAAAATTCTTATGCATGGTGTAAACATTCTGAAAAAGGGAAAATCCTTTTTTCTTTTTTTCACACTTGTGACGCACGCAGGAAAACTTTATTCAGCGAAGCGACCTGCCGCGTCCTACTGGAGGAAAAAACCCCTAAGCACGGCCGCAGGCCGCACAGTGGTATTTTTTTTTGGCAAAAAGTCTATTTTTTCACAGTTATTTTTTAGAAATCTTATGATGCAATTCTGTAGAGAAGTGTTTTATTAGTAGAAAACCATGATTTGTATAAAAAAGAGTGTAGTAAAGTTATCTAAATATTATACAACGAAAACTGATAACAATTTTACTACATTTCAGTTGTTTATACAATAAATATGGTTTAACTACGAATAGTTTAAGAGCATTCTTATTAAAATATAGTATTTTAAATTTAATAGGAAAGAAAAATTATTTAAATTACATACATACATATATACATAGTTTAAGAGATCTGAGCAAATGACTCCAAAAAATTTAGCATTTGCAGTTTTCATTGGAAAAAAAATAAGTTAGCTCGGTCTACCTCCGTGTTAGTACTACTACTAAATTAAAGTTTGGAATGTTTTCTTTCATTTTATGTAAAAAAATTCTGCGACTTTTTGCGATCGCTGAACAAACTTATAAATTTTGTGATAAAACTCACGTATTTTTTGTGAATATTTACAATAAATTGCAATGCATATTTACAGTAAAAGGTTTTGCAAACTTTTAGGCTTTTACTTTTACTTTTTAATAAGTGATTGACAGCAATATCGAAAAAGTGCATAACAAAAAAAGAAAAACAAAACCATATGATTATTTGAAATAATAATATGTGCCAAAAAAAGTTTAAGAAAACTATTAAATCTAACTAATTTTTAAAATGGGTTCCTTTTGTGTTTCATATAGTGAATTGTGCAAGGAACGTATAAATTGCAATAATAATATGGATTTATTAACTGATTTCATTTTGGGTTCTATGGGCGGTGGATGGAGGGCGTGGCCAATTTTGATTAAACTTTATGGTATAACAAAACTCTGTTACAATAAACAAGCAAAAAGATCAAAGCTCTGATTAAATAAATAAAATAATAATAATAAAGTGTTAAAAATAGATAGTGACTATTGAAAAAACATATATTTATTAATTAAAAGATAAATATTATCAAAAAGTGTGTAATTTTTGTAAATTAAACAAAAGATTTGTTAAATTAAATCTCTTGTGAAATGGCGGAATGCAGTAAATGCAAAGCAACAATAAGAGGTGAAAGTGGCATACGATGTAATGGAGTGTGTGATAAAGTGTATCATTTTACAAAGAAATGTGCCGGTATTGACCAATACTCGGCAAATATTATTGATGAAGACAATTTTGTAAGATTTATTTGCCATGATTGTATGCTGTATATTCAAAACGTTGATCTTGTTATTAGGGAAATTCAAACTAGCGTTGCTGAAAATAAACAATCATTGCTAGAATACAAAAATGAATTTGAAAGTTCGCTGAGACAGAATGAATATGAAATTAAAGCCTTATTACAAGCAATAGAAAAACGGTATGATGAGAGATTCAAAAAAATTGATAACATACAAAAATTATGTGAAAAGAATGTGCAAGAAGTTAAAAGCCTGTATGGAAATGTAAACGAAGTAAAAAATAAAAACGAAAATATGTGTGAAACAATTGAAAAAAACAATGTTAAAATGTGCAACGAAATAAAGAAGATTATAAAAGACACAAATGAAAAAGCAACAAAAATGTCGTACGCGCAATCTTTGAAAACAAATGTAGTGATGCCAGACCTATCAAAAAATGTCCCCCTAATTATTAAACCAAAAGAAAAACAAAGTGTTGAGAAAACAAAAGCGGAGTTAAATAAAAAAGTTGATCCAATTAATTTTAAAATAACTAATGTTGAAAACAGAAGAAACGGTACTGTTGTGATTCAGAGTGAAAATGTAGATGAACGCGAAAAAATCAAAGAGGCGATACAATGCGAGATTAGTGAAGACTATGAAATTAAAGTGCCAAAAGAAATTCATATGCAAATCGTTATAACCGATTTAAACTTTAGAATGTCAGATAAAGAATTGGTAGAAAAATTAAAAAAACAAAATGAAATACTAAAAAATGGTGAGATAGAAGTTGTTAAAGTATTTGAAACAAAAAGATATAATAGAACAATGTATAATGCAAAATTGAAAATAGACAATGAATCGTATCCAAAAGTAATGGAAAGTCAAAAACTGAATGTAGGATGGGACAGATGTAGGGTTTTTGATGGTACAAACATTATGCAATGTTATAAATGTCAAGGCTATAACCATAAATCGACGGAATGCAAGAATGAAACTGTATGCTTTAAATGCCATGGAAACCACAGGAGTAAAGAATGTAATAAAGAAATAATTATAAAGTGTGTTAATTGCATGAAAGAAAATAAACGACTAAATTTAGGTCTTGATGAAAATCACGGCACCAATAACCGAGAATGTCCGGTGTATCTGAATAAGTTAAATATTAAAAAGAAAAGGATTGGTTTATCATTTTAACAATCAAAGCAGATATATGGCATGTATACAAACGTTCAAGGATTAATTAATAACTTTACCCAATTGGAAATTATAGCTGAAATAAATAAACCCGAATTCATAATACTGTCTGAAACACATCAAACTAAAGATATAAATGAAAGTGAAATTGAAATTAAGAAATACGATCATTACAGTACATTGACAAATTCGTCTAGAACAGGTGGTTTAGTTATGTATGTTAGAAAGCATTGGAATATTAAAAAAATTAAAGACAATATTAAAGACAGTCATCATTGGATTAGTGCATTTATGGCGAAATATGAAAAAACATTAATTATTATAATAGTATATAGATCACCAAGTAGCTCAAAATCAGAATTCTGCGATACTTTTCAAGATTTTATTGAAGAAATATGTGAAAAAAACTGTGATATTTTAATAGTCGGAGATTTTAACATGGACTGGAAAAATGACTTTTATGCAGGCAAATTGGAAAGTATTCTTAACGATAATGGACTTAAACAAATAATGAACGAATATACTAGAATAACAAAAAATTCAAAAACCTTAATAGATTATATAATAACAAACAATAGAACAATCACGGTAAAAAATAATATAAATAACAAAATAGCTGACCATGAATCCATTGACATTTTTATCGAGTGCGAATGTAAAGCTCAAGAAAATCAAATTAAGGAGATAGAGATTTTTAAATACAATAAAAATAGATTCAAAAATGAATTAAGAGAAGTGTTAAAAAATTATGAATTAAGTGAATTAAGTGAAAATGTATATAATTTTGATAAATGCTTCGAAAGCACAATTAAAAAATTTACTAACAAAAAGAAAATAAATGAAAAAGGCAATAAAATATGGTTTAATAATGAACTTAGAACATTAAAAAGGGATAAAATTCTTAAATATCAAACTGCACTCATAGAAAATACAAATAATGCATGGAATAGTTATAAACTAATAAGAAATATCTATAAAGTGAAAATTGAAAATGAAAAAAACAAATATATAAACAATAAAATAAACAATGCAAATAACCAAAAAGAAATGTGGAGTGAACTTAAAAAACTAGTCCTGGGAAATGCCAAAAGTGTAATAAAAACTGTGATATATGAGCAAATAGAATATAACGATAATTTCCAAATAGCCAAAAATTTTAATTATTATTTCGTAAACAGTATTAAGGAAATCAGATGTTCCATTGAAGATGTGCAATATAAAAATCAAATACCTGTGATAAACTTAAAATTTAAATTTCGTGCAATAGACCTACAAGAACTAAAAATTATGTTTAAAAGTATAAAAAAAAAACCTGACTATACAAAAATATCAAGTAATATAATTCTAGACAATTGGGACTTAATAGGCAATACTATATTGAGCATTATAAACAAATCACTAGCGACAGGCGTTTTTCCAAATAGCTGGAAAGAATCGATGATTTTACCAATTGAAAAAGTTAAAAATACAGTTAAATGTGAAGAATACCGACCAATTAATACGTTAAAAACTTTTGAAAAAGTAATCGAAAAAATAGTAAAAAGACAATTGGAAGAATACATGGAACAACATAACTTATTAACAAAATACCAATCAGGGTTCAGAAAACAATATTCTTGTGAAACAGCCGTCAATTATGTTGTAAACAGATGGAAGTCTAAAAAGAAGAAAAATAAAATATTGGCAATTTTCCTTGATTTCAAAAGAGCATTTGAGACAATAGATAGGGATATCCTTTTGCAAAAACTATCTAAATATGGAATTCAGGATGTAGAACTACAATGGTTTCGATCTTATTTAACGAATCGAAGACAATATACAAAAGTTAATAATGTAATATCAAATTCAATAGAAAATGATTTTGGGGTGCCTCAGGGATCAATCTTAGGAGCTCTTCTTTTTATTATATATATAAATGATATGGAAAATACATTAGAGAAATGCGAGATTGTACTATATGCAGACGACACATTGATTTTTACCGAAGCAGCAAATGAAGAATTATTATATGAAAACTTAAACCAGGATATGGATAATATAAACAGGTGGTTGAAAATGAATAAATTAAAATTAAACGAAGATAAAACCAAGTTAATGGAAATTAATATGAACTCTAATAAAATATTCAAAATAAATAATGTAATTATAGAAAAAGTAAAAAGTATAAAATACCTGGGTTTCTTAATTGACAAAGATTTAAACTTTAAAGAACATATCGAATATGTATGTAGAAAAATTGGCAAAAAAATAGGCTTTTTTAAACGTGTGAGAAATAAGGTAACAATAATAACCGCAATAAACATATATAACACAATGATAAAACCACACTTTGAATATGGATCAACTATATTGTTCACATGCTGTTTAGACCAACAAATAACCAGGCTACAAAAACTACAAAATAAGGCTATGCGCACAATCTTAAAATGCAACCGTTACACTCCAATTAGAAATATGTTGGACACATTAAAATGGCTAAATATACAACAAAGGCTGCAGTTAAATACAATATTTTTTATCCAGAAAATGAAAATGGGAAATGCACCTGATTACCTGATCGAACAAATAAGGTATGTTGGGGAGGTTCAGCCATATAATCTCAGGAACGCCTTGGATTTTAGACCACAGAGAGCAGATACAAGTGCAATGCAAAAATCACTATTTAGCAAAGGATTGAACATATACAACATGATGCCGTATGATGTGAAGAATGAATCCAATATAAATCTTTTTAGAAAAAAAACTGTGGATTTTATAAAAAATTTGTAATTGTTAATCAGACTTGTAATGTTTTTTCTTGTAATCTAATTAAAATGTCATTTAAAAGTATTATAAATACTACTAATAAACTAAACTAACTAAACTAACTTTATATTTTTCTTAATTGAGCTAAATAAAGGCTCAGAGCAAAATTTCAAAAACTTTGGGTCAAAAAAAATTTTGGATTCTATGGGTGGTGTGTGGAGGGCGTGGCCAATTTTGATGCAACTTTATTTTTTATTTAATTGAGCTAAATAAAGGCTCAGAGCAAAATTTCAAAAACTTTGGGCCAAAAAAAAAATTTTGGGTTCTATGGGCGGTGGGTGGAGGGCGTGGCGAATTTTGATGAAACTTTATATTTTTCTTAACTGAGTTAACCAAAGGCTCGGAGCAAAATTTCAACATTATACGAGCACTCCTTATATTTTTTGCCAAACATTGTATGGACAAATCCCTCTGTGGGCCGTCACGCAGAAATACTTTAGTATGCGAAGCCAGATTTCAATACTTAACTTTAGTGTCTCCGGAACTGAAATGAGAGATAGAGCCATTTTCTAATATTGCTAATGTAGGTTAAGGCCATGATGGCTTTATCTCCCATTCAAATGAAAAAAAAAACAAAAAAGGCTTTATCTCCCTATTGAATGAGAGAGATCATGGCCTTATCTACCATGGTATTAAAGCACCCCCTCGATGAGTGCACTAAGATGATGATGAGTGGTTCTTCTTCGTCTGTTTCTTGAAAATCCTCTTCCTAATCTGAATTCTCTTCAGAGCCAAGTACAGGTGGAAACATAAAAGAAATTGCTTCTTTCGTTAAGGGTAATGACTGTTTTTTTTGGAGTTGGAGTTTTTAAATTCGAACGAATTTTTTTATCATTAAAATTTCTTATAGAATTTTTATAAGTAGCTGTTAATATAGTCTTTCACAGAAAAAAAAAATCAATGTAAAATCTTTATTCGTTTACTCACAAAAAATATATATTGTAAACCTCCCAAAACCGTAAAAAGTCAATGAACACGCATGCAATTTAATAAACTTTCCTCACGTTAACAGTGTCACAAATCTCAAGCAAATGACTTAAAAAATTCACTATACGATGCAGAACTTTGTTGTCTATCGAGCTGCGTACTTAAATATTTACATTTCTTAAATTTAATTTTTTTGCCTAATGTCCGACTAGATTGGCAAAAAACCCCTATGTGCGGTGGAAGGTGAATCAAGGGATACATTTTATTAAAAATTGCAATAATTTTTTTAAAAAAACACACCAAAAATAAGCATTTCAATCAATTAACATTTTAATTGTTTTAAAAATAATATGTAATTAAAATATTAATTAAATAAATCAAAATGTTAATTGATTTTTTCGTTTTAAATAAAATAATTTAGATTTGTAAAATTGGGTTTTCTTATTTTAATATTTTATTAATAGAAAACGCATTGTTTGCATATATTTTACTTTACTTTTTCTTAATAAATTAAACTTAAAAATTATTACTTTTTTTAAATTGAATTGAGGCAAAATACATCTGTTTAAGTTCCCAAGCCCTAATTAGTGTCCTTTTCATTTCAAAGTGGCCTTTAGTTATCACCAAATAATATAAATAGTAATTTAATTTTCTTACTATTTAAGTATTAAAAAATTTTTTTTCAGAAATTTTTTTATAACAAAGAGGGAAGTATTTAGATGCTATTTAACAGTATTTTAAACATGTCTAAAATGAAATGTTGCCTTATTCATTCTACTGGAACAAATTAAGTTTTTTGTGGTACAGAAAAGGTCAAAGTTGTGGTAACAACGACTATGGGGCACACTTTTATTAAAAAATTTTAGTCAAGAAAATATGACAATTGCTAATGCTTCTAAGACTTCATACAAAAAAGGATGAAATGAAATGAAAGGAAGGTACATAAAACTTCGAATCCCATGGAAGAATTTTTTTAAGAAAAAATAAAAAAATTCAGTTGTTAGTTGGCAGGCAAACATTTGGTTAATAAATATTTTGCAATCAAATTTAACAGCCCCGTAACAATTTTCTAAAAAAAATAGCAAAGAGGGAAAATTTTCTAATTTGTTTCAGAACATCAAGAAATGGAAAGTACTCATACAAAAAATAAACTTCAAGAAATGGAAACACTAACAGATGTGTGTAAGAATAACGTAGATACCTACCTGGGTGGCCTACTCCCACTCAACATCGGGGGGACATTACACGTCAACAAACGCCCCAGTGTGTCAATGCAATGCACATCTCTAACATAACTAACCTCCACTGCAGAGCATATTGGGAGGTCCAAAAGCAGAACGAACTCATAATAGGTAGAAAATCAGCTCTTATGTGATTTATTAAAGAGCCTCAACCAATAACCAGTCAAGAAGCGAAGTCCACAGCTCCCATCATCCGCAAGATAAAGATCTGACAATTTCAGTCTGCCGTATTAGCTCTTACTGGCAATTTCGACCGTCGATATACCATGCATACCCCCGGGTTATGTTGGTTTACATGTCTAACCTGACAATTAAAATACAAAATATTTGTAGAAGCCATTAAAGTAATTAAGAGTTGTTACTCGAACAAAGATTTGGACTTATGTGTTTATTTAGCGCTGCAAATATAAGACCGACTTGTCATTGCAAATGGGAGTGCATAAGTTAATTTTATTTAAACAATCTAAAAATCAAAATAAGCCAAATGAATAAAATAACACCAAAGCAAAATATTGTTTGAGTAAGATAAAACTTTGTGTTTCATTCAGAAGCAAGTTTTGTATTATGAACTTCTGAAACCAGAACATAAGAAGAGTGTCCTAACGACAACTAATTCATCAGCGAAAATCCCTCCCTTTCTGCCTTTAATTTGTTTCGATCTATTCAACACAACCCATTTTAATAAAATTCCAGTTACAACCAGGGTTGTTAGGCTTTTTTCTACAAAAATCGTCAAAAGTTTGAACAAAATTCGTCAAAATCGTCATGAACAGTTAACAAAATCGTCAACATATAGTCAAATATTTAAATTTTACAAATTGGAGACAATTTATTGCATTGAGTGGTTCAAAAATCTAAATTTTTAGCAAGAAATTATATTTATGATAAAGAAAGTGATATTGTTTAGTTTAATTCCATTTATTTCCGCAAGTGGGCTGAAATATATTTATCATTTCAAAAGAAATACATAAAAAAAAATATATTTTCATAAAAACATAACAAACATTTATTTTTTCATTTATCCATATACACAAAAACATTAAATAAAAGATAAAATTTCATTTGCTATTAACTCCAGCTATATTTAAATGATTAATTTTTAACGCTATCACTAATGCAAATTGTTTTTACTGTGGTAGCTGATAAGCCAAAGGTTCTGTCTAAATCAACAGTCTTTGAAACGACTTATGACGTCCAATTTTAGTTCCAAACGAGTGAATTTTCTTCACTTTGCACTCATTTTCCTACAAAACTTCTTTTTAAGAACAAACTTCTTACTTCCTAACACTCTACTATACTTAGAATAACTTACCTAACAAAATTAAATGGGAATTCGGCTTTTTACACGCAAATAGGAAAATTCTTCAAATTCTTCTTTTGTAGAGACGCAAATCGAAATCATTAAAACGCAAAGCGGATTAAATCAATTTTTAAAACCGGACCAAATAGGACCGACACGAATCGGGGCTCTGGTGTTTATTTTTTTTTTGCGTATCGATGGCATTCATTTAATTGTATAATTCGAATTACTAGTGCTTCTAATGAAAACCACCTGGTTTGTGATGGGGGAAGAACTTTTTTTGTTTAATTTTTAATAATTTTTGTATATCGAAAAATGATTTTTACGTGTTCCCAATATAATTGTTAATATTTCTTGTAAGTGTTTTACTGATGCCAGAAAATCGTCATAACACTATTATTTTTAGTTTAAAAATCGTCAATGGTCATTTTACTGTATTTTCACAAAAAAATCGTCAAAATGACGAAAAATCGTCACATCTAACAACCCTGGTTACAACGCTTAAAGTCAACACACTCAAAAGAAAAATCAATCCATCCGTACTCAAATCAATCCAAAGCGGTATTAATAGTACGGTGAGTACGGATTTTCTTGAATCGAGTACAAACAAATTGATCCCAAAATACTTAAATTACCCATATTCAATCCCGATTCATACTCAAATAATCCGAAAATGAGGTTGATTTAAGTAAAAATAAGATTGAATCGTGTGCATGAGCCAAAATTTGTACATGTGTGCGTTAAATTGTTTTGTTTTATATGAAGACAATTTTGACAATTCGGGTATTTTTAAAGAGCAGCCTGTCTACACTCCCAAATAAGTCTACCTTGAATTGAATCATTCACAAAATGCGCTTGATTTAAGTATTTTTCGAGTTTATTTTATCCTAAATTCTTGGTTAAAAAAAAAACCAAAAAGAAATAAGAAAGAAAAAATTATTATGATTGATTCACTTACCCGTATTACAACTTACAGAATAATAAAACACCAACATCATGCCCGCTATGGTTTTTACTTTAGAAATCTTATGTACATATTTAACCAAAAATATAAACTAAATGAGAAGCATGAGTTCAAATTAACTTTTGAACGCTTCGTGGTGCTCATAAGTCTGGCCAGACCTTTTTTCAATGTATATAGAAAATCAAAACATGCGTAAGCCAGAGGGTTAAACACAACGTAAAGTCTTATCTTTATTTTACCTGATTTAAGATTCCGGGATTGATTTTCGAAAGAAATCCCATTTAGGATTGTTTTTAGTACGTTTTATTGTTATTCGTACTAGAATTTTTGAGTACGACTCATAAAAAACTTGATTTATCCCGAGTGTTTTTCCTCCTGTGCACACACAGATGTGAAGATTTATATGAGCACCTGCTGGATCGGCCTAACAACAATGCCTACACCAAACGCCCAGGTAGGTTTTTATTTTAAATATTTACAATGAAAGTTTAAAACAATTATGGTATTGTTAAGAAGTAAGATTAAGAAATATACAACAGGAATATCGAAAAATAAAAAATATAGTTTAAAATGGCACATTAATTTGTTAAATATAGAAACAAAACGAAATATAAGAGCACAATAAATTAACCTATAACAACTTAAAAGAGACAACACAAAATAGGACATCATCAAAGTCAACCGATGTGACATAAACACTAGCACAACCACGGTTGATAATGTTGGTACAATTGTACTTTTTTTGGTACAAATCAAAGCTAAAAAGTACGCTGGTACCCCCGTGACTCATTTGGTACTATTTCCAAATTTTTCAAACCTATTTTTATTTGATACAAAATGGCAACTCGTTTTTACTGTCCAATGAATATAAACGGAGTTCAGTGTTTGGTGCAAATAGTCTTGCAAAATAGAAAATGCTATTTTTTCATAGCTTTTTTTTATGAAATTTAAAGGAAATTCTGTGTATTTTGTTGTTAAATTTAGCAAATCAGCTATGATACATGGTATTTGCTATTTTTTCAAGAGCATTTGCACCAAACACTGAACTCCGCTATTGTGAATGTAATTTTTGCACTTGCTCATTAAACGATTGCTAATGCCACATTCTAAATTTAGTATCAGCGGCAGCTTATAAGCGTGCAATTTCTCATGATATTGACAAGTTTTTTAAAGACAAAGAAAACCACATCTGCAAAAGTTCAAGTAGAAGACACGACTTCCTCTCATTTCAAGATTATTTTGGAATGGAAACAACGGAACAAGATGGTTTTCACCATAGTTGCCTTTGGCGCTAAATTAAGAGCCTTTTAACTTTCGAAAATGCGCATATATTTTCCTTAGCGATTTTTTTAAAAAGAGCGCTAAGTTAGCGCTTTTATTGAAACCCAACATCTTTGTACTTTTATTTGAATATATTAAAATCAAGACACAATAAACCAAAATTTGTTTCGTTTCTTAAATACTTTTGATATATAGTACGCTGAAATGCATACTATACACGGAAAGAAGTTTATTTTCTAAAGTAATCCATTTTTGCTTCTTAAAACAAGAAAATTCAAAAATAATTTCCTGATTTTAACTTCTTTTGTTTGTTTTAAGTAAAACTTTCTTAAATAAAGAAACATTTTCTCATGATCAAAAAATTCACGTTTTTGCTATATGATCAAAAATTTCTTAAGATAAGAAATACAAAAGAAGCTTATTTTTATTAAAAATAAACAAGTTGGAGTGCTATATTCGGCTGTGCCGAATCTTTGATACCCTCCACCAACAGTTCGAATGTTTAAGGAGTAATATCTGTACGATGTCTATTAATTATTATAATTATCTTAAACTGTGACGATTTGTCATTAATTATGGTTTTAGGCGACTTAACTGTTTTCCGGTAGTAGGGTTTATATGGGGCCTAGGGTTAATTTTGGACCGATCATCACCCTTTTAGGATATTATCCTCAAAGGTTTCTGGAAGTATATCAATCTCGTGGTGCATACAATATTTTTGGAGGACATTCAAAGCTTCTAATGCCTTCTTAGTCGATGGAATTTTGAATGAGACGTTATTTTCTTCATTGTCTCCTTCATCTTCAATGTCTTCATCCTCAGTAGGAGTAGTTTCTTTAATAGACACGAGAATTTTGTTATCCGAATAACTCTCCGTAACAATCAACATCGGCGTCAAAGTCAATATAGTCGGAATAATTTGGTATCAGTTCTAGAAAGTCTGTATCTTGAAGGATAATGTCTCTTTCAGGCAGTTAAAGTAAAATTTTGTGGCAGTTAAATGAAAAATTATCAATGAATATGGGATAATAATTTCAAATATTTGTGGCAGCTAACTTTAATTGGCACGTATGAAATTGGCACTTAAACAAGTACATTTCATACGAAATTGAAGAAATGAGTGAAATTTTGTGGTTTTTGGCAGGTATTTCAAATTGGCAGCTAAAAGAGTGTCAGTTAAGTCAAAACGACTGTATTATTTTTAGTCCTATAAAACTGTGACATTCCAAAATTTGTTAAAATTGCATTATTTTTACGGTTTTAGTCGTACTTAACTGTTTTCCGGTAGGAGGGTTTATATGGGGCCTAAGGTAAATTATGGACGGATCGTCACGAAATTTCACAGTGTTATTTTTAGTCTTAAAAAACTGTGACGTACCAAATTTTGTTAGGATAGCGTTATTTTTTTGATGGTTTTAGGCGTACTAAACTGTTTTCCGGGAGTAGTGTTTATATGGGGCTTAGGGTAAATTAAGGAGATATCATCACGAAATTTAACAGCGTGATTTCCAGTCAAATAAAACAAATTTTTGCAAAATCTCATTCTGTGCCTTGTTCCAGCATTTATGTTATTTTTTGTAACAAAATTATCAATTTTTTTAGTTGGTGGTTCCACATTTTGATTCATAGTTCTGGTCCTACTGAACCGATTTTGCTGGATTTCAATCCCAAACTGCTTAGGATAACTACAACCAAGTTTGTTCATTTCTTTTGAGTTGTTCGAAAGTGAGCGTGTTTTCAACAGACGGACATGGCTAAATCGTCTTAGAATTACTCAAGGACCCAGAATATATATGCTTTATGGGGTCTGAGATGAATAATAAAAAAGTTTCACACGGAATGACAAACTTAATATACCCTCTTCACAACTAATTGTGGTGGAGGGTATAAAAAAGATATTTCTGAAATCATGCAGCATTTATTTAATATTAGTCTGATTTTCTTGGTTTTATAAAAAGAATCGAATTTCTTGCATCAAAAAAGAAATGCTAGGGAGTTCTTCAACTTTAAAAAAAAATGCACCAGAAAACTTGGTTTGATTCATTTAATTTTTCTTTGGATCGCCATGCTAAGCAAATGAATTAAAAGTTTATTTTTTTTATATCTGTGATATTTTGACTAAAGCCACCAAAAAAGTGACGAAACGTCGGGTGAAATGTAATAAATTTGTTTTATTTACATCAACATCATTAGGTCTTATTAGCTTATAAAGAAAAATAAACTGAAAATCTTAAGTCAAATTTAAAATGTTGAAAAAATGTTGTTAATCGAATTTTCATTAAAAAAAATATTTTCCTTTACGTTTTCAAAACTTTGTATTAGAAATTTTTCTTTAATTTTGGTTTATTTTATTATTTAATAAAAAATGAGTTTTTTTACCAAGTTTTTTTTAACACTTTTTTGCTATCGTATCTCGACTTAAGTTGTTTTGTCAAAATGCCACAGATATTAAATTTTCTTAAAATCAGTCCATTTATCTGATTTTGAAAAATAAAAAGCAACAAAAACTTGATTTATAGAATATAGAATTAAAATATTTTTTTTTAACTGTAGTTAAGTAAATTTTAGTTCGCTCTGAGTCATTACATTTTGCTTAAACTAAGCCACACATATGTTTACAATAAGAAATTTTTGGACGAGAATGGTGAAAAATTTTCTTGGTTCAAGCCATATTTTCTGGTGATTGAAATTATATTACGTTACTTTTCCTGAAATAAGTATCAGAAAAGGCTTTTTAAAAATGTTAATGATTTATTAACACTGTTCGGGCAAAAAACCAAAAGGTAGGGGTAGTGAACTTGACTATGTGATTTTATTTGACTTTATCTTGCTGAATCCAAATAGTTTATTCAATCACGTCTAGTTAACATTGTGTTTACTGATCTTCATGATTTCATATCTTATTGTTTTAATAATATAACTTGATTTCTGATAAACAATAAAAATTTGCAATTTTTTTTTGTTTTTTTTTTTTTATTTAAATTTAATTTGTTTGCGCTGCTTAAAATATGAGGTTTGGTGTAAGAAATCATGATCTAATTTTTCAGGTCAATCCGACGGTGCCTAGCTGTTTCTTAAACGACTGCGCATATAAGTAAAACGTTTTATCTTTCTTAAAGTAAATTTTATAGCGAAATTTCGTTTTTTTTTAGTTTTTCAATAAGCTAAAGCGTTTTTGAGTTGCGCGAACATATGTTGTGCAACTTCCTTAATTTCGAAATAACGGTATATCTCGAAAACCAAAGCTAACCTAAAAAACGGCTAGCACCACTGGATTCAGCGACCCCGAATTAGGTTAAAAATCTTTCGTTCGTATCATACTAAAAAATTAAACAGCAAATACTTTAATCTTTCTATAGAATATATAATTTCTTCGTATGTCAGGATGTTTGCATGTAGGTCCTATTCTTTCCGCCACTTTCTGAAGCCATCTGATGGCATAGGAAGCTGAAATTTGGCACACTTGAAGTACTTTCTCTGCGGAAGATCGTAACGAAGCCATATTTTTTTTGATTTTCGGCTTTTCAACTAGTATAACTATAAAGATCTGAAAGAAAATATTTTTTTTTATAATATGGGGAACTTCGGGCCCCACCCGGCACGGCTAGGCACCGTCGGACTGACCTGAAAAATTAGATCATGATTTCTTACTCGAACCCTCATATTTTAAGCAGCGCAAACAATTAAATTTAAAAATAAAAAATCCCATACAAGATGCGACCAGTCTAGTCTACATACTAATTTGCATTAAAACATTTTCGCCACTAATTAAGAAATAATTGGGAAAATAATCATTTGTAAAAGATCAAAATCGCACAAATCGTTCTCCAAGTTATGATAAAATTGTGTACCATTACCGTCTTATTTCGATCGAAATATTAGTCTAGCCCTCCAAAAAAAAAAAAAAAATTGGCCATGATAGAAAAAACTGAAAACGGATTTGAATTTAGTGCTGTAAACTCCTTGTATTTTTTATATTTTTATTTAAAACGATTTTTTTTTGACGGCCAGTGTAATTAATAAAACGTGGTTCTTAAACATTTCATTAAGATTTTTATTTAAATTTTTTTTAGCGCTTTTTGATTGGTAGCACGGCGCTTTTTGATTAGAAATAGTTCACAACCCTGGTTATCACGTCATTATTATTTAACTCTGAATGATTTTGAAGGAGATATTACAAGCGCTAAATAAAATTTTATTATATCCGGAATTTCTACTTCAGCTTGTAAAATGTCTTTCCCCTTTTTAAAACGCTTAAAATTTTCGAAATAATTAGTATTGTGGTTATTTTGTTGAACTATTTATGGGTTTTAATCCAAATTTTTAATATTTTTAATTAGGCTTAAGTTCATGAAATTTAATTTTCATTAAATTATTTTTATGAAGAAAGGAATTTTACAACATGAAATTCAATTAAAATTGTTATTGATAATCTTTCATTCTTGACGTGGCTCGGGCTCGAACCCTGGCCGGCAGGTTACCATGACATGTTTCGATCGCAACCACTCGATCTCCTCAGATGGATTTGCCGTCTTACACTCGCAGCCATCGACGACTGCTGACGTCACTAGTCAAACATCAATCCTTTAACCAAATTGTATTTTTAACATTTGGTAGATCGAAATTTGCTTTCCTGAATGATTATCC
Source organism: Pollenia angustigena (assembly GCA_930367215.1). NCBI lineage: Eukaryota > Metazoa > Arthropoda > Insecta > Diptera > Polleniidae > Pollenia > Pollenia angustigena. Next base: position 184,976,289 of record OV884058.1, on the reverse strand, counting down.
ATTTTAATTGATTTTACATGTTTTTTCCTTTACTTCTGTTTTTTCGTACTTTCGTCAAGAATTTTTCTTGAAGTCCAAGTACATTTTTTTTGTTTTTTCACTTTGTCTTTCTCTTTTCTGTTGACCTTTTTCAGCACAACTTGAAGGACAAATGTACACATAGAGCTCGTGCCTTAGCTTTAACAATAATTAGTATTGTGGTTATTTCGTTGAACTATTTATGGTTTTTAATCCAAATTTTTTTTTAATATTTTTAATTAGGCTTAAGTTCATGAAATTTAATTTTTATTAATCTTGACGTCAAGAATGAAAGATTATCAATAACAATTTTAATTGAATTTCATGTTGTAAAATTCCTTTCTTCATAAAAATAATTTAATAAAAATTAAATTTCATGAACTTAAGCCTAATTAAAAATATTAAAAAAATTTGGATTAAAAACCATAAATAGTTCAACAAAATAACCACAATACTAATTATTGTTAAAGCTAAGGCACGAGCTCTATGTGTACATTTGTCCTTCAAGTTGTGCTGAAAAAGGTCAACAGAAAAGAGAAAGACAAAGTGAAAAAACAAAAAAAATGTACTTGGACTTCAAGAAAAATTCTTGACGAAAGTACAAAAAAACAGAAGTAAAGGAAAAAACATGTAAAATCAATTAAAATGGATAATCATTCAGGAAAGCAAATTTCGATCTACCAAATGTTAAAAATACAATTTGGTTAAAGGATTGATGTTTGACTAGTGACGTCAGCAGTCGTCGATGGCTGCGAGTGTAAGACGGCAAATCCATCTGAGGAGATCGAGTGGTTGCGATCGAAACATGTCATGGTAACCTGCCGGCCAGGGTTCGAGCCCGAGCCACGTCAAGAATGAAAGATTATCAATAACAATTTTAATTGAATTTCATGTTGTAAAATTCCTTTCTTCATAAAAATAATTTAATAAAAATTAAATTTCATGAACTTAAGCCTAATTAAAAATATTAAAAAAATTTGGATTAAAAACCATAAATAGTTCAACAAAATAACCACAATACTAATTATTTTTAGTAATCAATATAATCATTTTGGTAATAGGTGCAAAATCAACAAATGGGTTGCTTGATTCCATGAATTTGATATAAAATTGGTGATTAGAGAAAATGTTTAATTTTTTCTGTGCGTGTAATGTTGTTGAATGTCACGTTTAGCTTTCTTTTACTGGCGAAATCACAGTTGGCAAAAATTTCCCAACCGTAGAGTAACTTAGGCAAAATATATGTTTTGGCAATTAGCATACGAATTTGGATGGGTAAGAAGTGTTGCGTGAACCATAAATTTCGTAGCATACCATAAACTTAGCCTGTATTGCTATATATTTGATCACTCCAGGTGAGATTATTGTTAAACATTACTCCAAGGTTTTTTACTGATTTAATCCTTTCAATACTAGAACTACCAAGAATAAGGTCTGAAATATTGTCCATAATAGGTACCTTTTTCGCTATGAGTAAGTATTTCGATTTACTCGGGTTGAGACTTAAACCATTTAATTTTGTCCAGACATTGATGGTGTTAAGGTCATATGTAGTTAATTTTACGAATACAGTCATCAACCTCCGAAGGTTTTCAACTAATATAGATTTGAACATCGTCAGCATACATTTGTACATTACAATATTTTACATGTATTGGAAGGTCATTTGTATATATATAGAGTACAACATTGAACCCTGTGGAACTCCTCTTCTCATTTATATACTGTTGTACATTCTATTCTCCTAAAACACCGATTGTGACCTACCCGTTAGGTATGAAGATATAAGCCTTAACGCCGTTGATGAGAAATTAAAACCGTGCATCAATTTCAGAGTAAGAATTACATTATTGACAGTGTCGAACGCTTTTGAGTGATCTAATAGTATTAGAAAAACCATTTTGTTGTCGTCGATTTCCGATCTAATGTCCTCAGTAACATCAAGTAAAGTAGAGACACAGCTGTGTTTGGGTCGAAATCCAGATTGTCTGGCAGTTAGTAAATCGTTATCCTGTAAAAATTTGCTCAATTGATTATGAATTAATCGTTCAAAAATCTTTGACAAAAAAGGAAGTATTGCTATAGGGCGGAATTCATTTGCCGTTTTTGGTATCGGCACAACTTTCGCGTGTTTCCAAAACAGGTTTGAAATGAAAGGTGATAGTGTTGGAAAAATTAACTTAATAAACTTGGGATGAATCCCATCGTAACTTGTAGCATTTGACTTAATATTGATGAAGCTTTTGAAAATATCAGAAACAGTAAAACAGCTGAACGAAAATTGAACAGTAGACGAAGAGTTAAGGTAGCACTGGTACTAAGCAGCATTAACTGTGGGAACGGGTAAATCGGTAAACCTAAGGTTTAGCTCATCAACATCTATTTCCGTATAATTTGATTTATTACTACCAATAACTCCAATATTTTTTATTTCTCTCCATTTTGACTTACTGTCAATACAGGTGGAAAATTTGCGATTCCAATGGTTGAAGTGACTTTGTTCCTTAATGATCGGAAGGCAGACAGTAGCTCAGGGGTCTTAAATCTCTTCCGTCTAGAGTATGATATGTTACGCCGTTCAATCAAATGGCTTAAATTCGGTAAAAACACCCGATTACTAGTTTTTTTGTAAATTTAAAAAAAATATAGGTTCATGGACTTCTTGTGTCTCATTTGACGAATCCTTGCCGACGAATTCGTCGTACTATGCGAAGTTTGTCGTTCGTCCCAATTGTGTTTCTGGCATAAAAAATAAAATTATTCAGAAAAATAACTATGGCCCATATTTATAGTCAAAAATAAAGTCGACTTTAAGTTAAAACCGGCTTTAAATAATGCCAATAACATTGTTTTAAAGTTAACTTTAGAAAAAGTCGACTTTATTTTTGACTATGAATATGGGCCTATATTTTTATTAAATTTTAACACTACGGTTACTGTAATAATTTTATGAGTGTACGGAAATTAGGATATGATTTGATAAATTATTGTTCAGGACAGTTTACACGGTAATACAATGTATTACGACTTTGTGGAATTCTCTTCGTGCTTAAAAGAAAAAAAAGACAAATCTTTTTTAAGTAAAATTCATATTTACACGGATCGTATAAGTAAAATCAAAAATAATAACAAAAAAGCAGATGGTTGCAGTTTTAAATATTTACAAAAACAACATGAAAATTTCGTGAGTTGATTTTAGTTGTTTTTGTAATTGTATAATAATGCTATCACCTTTAATATACTCCGTTAAAATACACCTCTGTTGTGATGGGAATACATAAGTGCCGGTTCACACACATCAAGTTTGACTCGTCAAGTCTTGAGTTTTTAGGAGAGAGGGGAAAAGAAATGGCATTCTCTTTTCCCTTCTGTTCTAAAAACTCAAGACTTGACGAGTCAAACTTGACGTGTGTGAACCGGCACTAAGTTTCTAAAATGGTTTAGAAAAAAGTCATTTACCGACCGCTTCACAGAGGAGTATTTGGCCTGAAAAGCTGGCCAAAATTATTAAACGTGTTTTTTGAATTAAAAGCTTTGGTTTTTTGATAGTTTTAGGTGTAGTATGATACAAAAAGTCTAGTGGCAGATTTTTAAAAAAATTACACTGCGCAACAAAAGTACACTGCGCAACAAAAAAATGTTTCTCTACCCTAGAAATAAAAGTATGTGGACTATATGGATTTTGATGCCCTTAATTCAAATCCGTTTTCCGTTTTTCTCTAGTACGTACGGGTTTTCTTTTAAAGGCGTGCCATACTTTGCCCCCTAAATCGTTGGGTTGCCTTATATATTTTGCCATAACTTGCAAACGTGTTCTCCGATTTTAATAGCAGGAGGATCATAAGATGCACCGGAAAATTCTGCTTAAACTAACCATACACATTTTTATTATATCTATTACAACTTTGGAGTTATTAAATTTAATGGCGAAAAAAAATTTACATGCAAAATGCGTCAAATTTTTTGTTTTCAAAATGGAATAAAAAAATTTAAGAACCAAAAAGTTTAAATTTTTAAGTTTTTCTAAAAGCCACATTCCTAAGGAATAAAAGCTGGTATAAATCGCAAAACTCAATTACCAAATGTTGATTTTAAAGGTTTAAACTCATTCTTGACAGACTGTATGTACATACATACATATGATTTACAACGCCCGATGAGCAAAAATAGAAGAAATGTGAAAATTTAAAAAAATCGTCAAAAATAATGGCGCAAACTTGCGCACACTTTTTTTTTGGTTTCTAAAATAAGAGATTCCAAATTTTATTGTGGTATCAAACATAATTCGTAGACATGCTAACCTCACTTTTAAAAACCTCTTCTTTTCCTTTTTTTGCAAAAAAAAAAGTGTATAATTTGTTTTTTTTTTTTAGCTTTTGAACGAATTGTTTCAACATGAATATTTAACATATTTTAATTTTTTTTTTTCTTTTTTAAATAACTTTTGATCAAACCTTTCAGCGAAAAAAATAATCTTTGTTAAACCTTTATTCGTTTAGCCGCAAAAAAATATCATATAAACATCCAGAAACCGAAAAAAAACATTTAAATCTCATATAATTTTCTTCACTTTCCTGACTTTAGCAGGGTCTCAGAGCTACAAATCGCAACTAAAAGTCTTCAAAATAATGTAAAATATTGTTGTCTGTCGAGCTGCGTACTTAGTTCTTAAGATTTCTTAAAATTCAGTTTTGCCTTTTTGGCCAGCTTTTCAGGCCAAATACTCCTCTGTGCGCTTGTCAGATTTTGTATCCGTATTCTCTCTTACTCAATACATTTTGCTTTTACATGATAAGATTTTCTCATTCTACATAATTTTTCGACATATCGTAATACATTGTATTACCGTGTAAACTGGGTCCTGATCACTGATGGGATTTTACAATTCATCCTTTTTTGGTAAAATTTAAAAACAAAAACAAATACCCATCATTTCTTCGAATTGAATTAACTCACTTTATTTATTTTCAATAATAAAATTTCTAATTACATACACATCTTCAACCCTAGCCAGAACTACCAAAAATTGTATAATTGTTCATGATGTTATAATAACCTATTAAGTTCATACATAAGTATATGTACTCGTATCCCTGTACGAAGTGTCTCCAAATCGATTTAGTTGTTGTTTTTGTAGCAGCGAAACCTGAAGAACTGGTGTTGCTGAGTTGGCAGTCTTTGATCAGTTCTACGCGCCATTCTTGTTAATTTACTTGTGACGATGTTTAGTAAACCGATCGACTCAATATCACTTTCTAAGTTGATTTAACCTATTAAGGACGGATAGGTATTTAAATACCCAAAAACAGCGCCTTCGTAGAAAAATTCTGGCTAACTTTAGGTAAGAGGTATCGGAAATTGGTTTTTACAGATAGATAAAGAAAGGATAAGACTACTTAAACAAATTTTTCAAATTAAATTTTGCCCCCTTTAATTGGGTAAGTTAGCGGCTTACAAGTTAGCAATTTTTAATATTTGGAAAGAGTGAACAACAACGGCTCTGGAAAATTGGGATAGTGGAAAATCGGAAAACCCTCTTGGTGACTTATAGCCTTAGGTGTGCTCTGCTTTAGAAAAAAATATTAGCTAAATTGGGCCAATAACGTTGACCACAGGTTTGATTCAATAACATGGGTATTTAAATGCCAACTTCGCTGTCAGAGGGTTCAATACACATAGTTTTTTTTTAATTTTTGGCAAGTAAAAATGCGATGTTTTATATAAAATGAACTATTTATTAGTAAAAAATAAAGAAATAAATATCCCAACTGTGGTCAATTATTGAGATAATTTTATATTTTTAATGTTTTTTGGGACACCAGCATGAAAATGTGCAAAACAAGCCTTTGGGTGTAACTAAAATTTGCATTTTGTACAACCAAACTCAGTTTTGCTTCACATTGTCCAAAACGCCAAGCTGAATAATATGGCTTATCATATGGTCAAAGCTCTCCATTCGCTTTGCCATTTCTTGTGCATTTGTGACAACTTTTTCTCTTACACCAATGCTTCAACAACGCTCACATGAAATAAAATTGACTCATGATTGGAGATCCTTCAGGTTTTCATAGCATGCAGTGTAAATTCCTGGCATACACCATAGTAGCATCCAAAGCATTAGTAAGAAGGTCTCGGCTCTTTCGTATAAAATATAAAACATTCCACACAGGGATGTCAGATGTGACGATTTTACGTCATTTTGACGATTTTTTTTCGCTGAATTTACCAAAATGACGATTGACGATTTTGAATGTAGAGTCACTTAGGTGTTGACGATTTAATCCCGTCAATAAATTTAGTTTAAACTTTAATCTTTCATCAAATTTTTTACACTTTAATCTGTCAAGTAAAGTTTTTTTCTTACCGAACGTTTCCACATGCAAGTAATTACTTGCAAGTAGTGTATACGTATTATCAACAAAAAATCGAGGAAACAGCCGATTGGCTGAATGAACAAAAATTGTGTGAATGTTAGTGAAAAAGTGTCAGTGTATTGAGTTTTTCGAACTTGCACTTGCATGTGGAAACGGGGGGTTAGTTAATATATGTATATAGAGGCGAATATATATTTATATCTACTAGCGGACTCGACGAACTTCGCCTCGTCCCAATTTTAAGCCTTCAGACAAACTTTAGAGTAATAATACAACACAAATATTAAAATTTTTAATATGATTTATTTGAATGGAATCAGTAGAGAGCGATTTGATGTACAAAAATCTATAAATCACTAAATATATAAACCATCTTTAAACGCATAAAATTCGGCGTTTAAACTACCAATACAGACCATATGAATTTGATAAGATTTATCGTAGTGCTGCCACATGTTATTTTTTTACCACATATAACACATGGGAGAATGATTTATAGTTGCTGAGTTTAAACTACATATAAATTCAAGTTTAGTTCAACTAAACCAGCGTTTAAACCATCAGTGGTTTATTAGCCATTATTGTACAAGTTTGTTGTTAGAAAAACTAAAAAACAACTAGTTAATATTAGTCAGGGCCATTTTTTGATGTTTTTTTTATATTGGCAGGACGATTTTTCGTTTTATTTGAGTACAATAACTGCCTGCTTTTAAAACACGAGTGCAAAAATCCTTCAAATTACTGCCTGCTTTTAGATCGCGAGCACAAAAGTGACTCGTTTAACTAATATTTAAAACAAAATTTAAAAATGTCCATTCCTTAAGGGGTTCCCATACAAAAAGTTTAATACAGACTAGAAATATATTGAAGAAAACGTACCATAACAGCCAAGGAGTCTCCTTAACAATTTTTCGAGACATACTTGCCCCTTATCACCACTTCTTAAGGGGGCTCCCATACAAATATTGCGATTTATGAAATTTTTAAATTAATTAAAATTTTTCGACTTTTGTGAATAAAATCAAAAGTTGTTAAAAGATTTTAATCATTTATAGCTGTAATTTTTAATAGATTTTTAACAAACAAAAATTTCGAAATGTTGATTAAAAATTATTTTTGTTGCCAAAAAAAAAAAAAAAAATATGTTTCTAAAACGACAGCGCATGTTAGAAAAAAATTTAACGTTTAAAGGAAATTTTATTGCGGATTTTCGTTTTTTTTTTAGTATGTAATTTCAATAAACTGAACCGTTTTTGAACCGGTATTGGATTCAGCGTACCCGAAAAAGGTTTAAGCGCCAGTTGCCAAATTCTAGCACAGTGTAATTGTTTGATAAAACTTGCGAAAAGCAATAAAAAACATTTTTAAATATAACAATAAAAAGAAATTAATTGGACTTTATATTTATACTGTGTACTTTTTTTCTTAACCTTTAATAATCAATGTACTTTAATTGCAACAAAAAAAGTTGGGAACCCTATATGTAGTTGTCCTGCGATTTAACTTTGAATAATTAAGTTTAAGTTATCGACGTCCTTATTCTTCGCTGCTATTTTTGCCCGTTCACCAATCCAATCGAGATTTTTGTAGTTTTGTGCAATGTCGGGGAACATTTTGCTGATGAGCTCCTCCTTGGACGATGTGAATTCGCAAAAATTTTCAGGGAACGATATCAATCCATTCGAAACATCAATAGGAATTTGGCCGTTGCCAAGCTCCAGCAGTTGTCTCGAGAATTCAGCAGCCGATGGGTCGTTCTGCAACACGACTGCAGCAGAAGATTTGGGGATGACGGGAATTGTTTGACGAAAATCTCCGGAGAGCAATATCAAAGCCGCACCAAATCGTCTTAAGTATTAAAAATTCTATATTTTTTGGTTTTGTATGATTTTATACTTAATATTTTTTATGTTTTAATAGAGTGATATATTCGTGTTTATAAAAAAACGATTTTTTTATATGACGATTTTTTGACGGTTTTTTTCAAAACTACTGACGATTTTGACGATTTTTTTTTTAAATTTTGACGATATTTCGAAAAAAACATCTAACATCACTGATTCCACATTCCCTTCTATGACAACAGTGAAGAGAAGGAGTAACATTTTTTGTTATGTTTTTTCGCACAAGCAAAAGCAAAATATTTTTTTTTTTTTTTTTGATCCCGTTACCATTCATATGTAACTGCAAAAGAAGCGAGAGCAATGACAACGTGTGTAAAAAGATATGAGATTGAAATAAAGCGAGCAAGCCTTGTAAAGGGCCAATGTTGAATGTGAACCTCACCTTATTATGGCTTATTATTAATATGGGCGTTCAAATTAAAATGCACATCCTGCACTTCGTGATTCAGTGATGAGGCACATTTTCACATCAGTGGATTCGGCAATAACCAGAGTTGCCGCATTTGGGCGAATGATAATCCAAGAGTGATTGTGGAAAAACCAATGCGCTCACAAGAGTGGCTGTTTGGTGCGGCTTATGGGCTGGCGGCATCATCGGGCCGTATTTTTTCCAAAATTAGGCCGGTCTGGCAGTTACTGTGAATGGTGTTCGCTATCGTGAGATGATAACGAACTTTTTATGGCCCTAATTGGAAGATATGGATGTGGACGATATGTGGATTTAACAGGACGGTGCCACTTGCCGAACGAATTCAATGGCCGTGTTATCTCACGTCGTGGCGATGTCAATTGGCCACCAAGATCATTTGATTTGACACCGTTGGTCTTCTTTCTTTGGGTTTATTTGACAGAAAAGGTGTACGTCGATAAGCAAGCAACAATCCAAGAGCTATAGGATGAGATAATTCGGCCCATTAACGGCATAGAACCTCAATTATGCCTCAGCAGCATCGAACATTTAGACCATCGGATGGAGGTGTACCTCCGAGGTCGCGGCGGCCATTTGGCCGATATTTTGTTCCATACATTATTGAACCAAACCAATATTTTCATAATAAAAATAGATGACAATAACTTCCTAAATAATTGGTGTTTTATTCAAAATCAACATCGGCCCTTAAAATTTAACCATCATTTTCATCCAAAAGAAGGAATAAAAAGGCCCTATAGAAGGCATCCGTACTTCTTCCCTTTCCCGCTGGGACAGATTCAACGTACATAGTGAAATAAGCACACAACACATACATCAATGCATGCAATAAATGAATTTTAAAATTTTTTTTTTTTCAAAAAATCTTGTGTTTTAGAACTCTTTAAGAGCGAACTGGGTAGAAAAATACCTATGGTCTAGGGGCCAAGGTTTGACAGGTATAAATAAAAAAAAACGCAATGTCAATATAAATGCCCATAATATCAAATGTGTGAAATTTTATCAAAATCGTACCACGAAATCGGGGTTCAGTCTTTAATGGGTTAACGATGTCCCTTAGTCCGGCTGGCTGGATGTCTGTCCATGTAGCCTTTTTCGCAAAGTACAGGTCGCAACTTTAAAAGTAATTTGATGAAATTTTGTAAATATGTTTCAATTCATAAACGCTAAGCCTACTGAAAATGGTGGAAATCGGTCCTTAATTTCACATGGTCTTCAAACGAACTTCTTTCCGGAATAGTGTTTGTGCCTTTAAACAATCTTATTATGTTGGTATTAAGATTGAATTTTGAACAAACTTATTGCAAATCATCTTACTAAATTTTATTAGAATTGGTACATATTTGACGATAGCTCACATACAAACTACTCCTGAATAAAACTTTTAATACTAACTTCCTTATAAATGTTGATATTGACATACAAATTGACTTCAACGATAGCCTATGCTGGTAGGCCCAAATTAACCATAGCTCCTATGCTATCTCCCTTCCTAAAATTACTTAAGGACAACCCAATCGGATATAGATGAAGATCTAAATAATATTCCGCAAAACGAACTTTTCACATGAATCTTTACCTATTGAAATAATTTTGCTAGAGCAAAATAAATAAACTGTGGTGTAGGGTATCAAATGGCCGAGCTTAATCGACTATATTTTCTAAATTGCTTTACTGAATAAAAAGGTGTTATAAATTTTTTAATATGTATACATATTTTTTATAGCCAAAATTTGGTACAATTTATGTTAATTTGGTACAATTTTGCCATTGAGACGGTACAATTTAAGAATTGTCAAATCCCAACAGTGGTCCTGATTCTGGCAGTCGTGATCGAGTATTTTCTCGATTCGACAGCAATTTAATATCTAAATATTTCTGTTAATACTGAACAAATCGGAATTATTTCTAATTCTGGCAGTCGAGTACTTTCTCGATTCAAAAGCAATTTTATTTCAGTCGATACTGAACGAATCGAAATTATTTTTTCAGTATTGTGAAACTCAAATTAATGCTTTACAACGCCGAAAATAGTAATTCCGATTCATTCAGTATTGACTGAAATAATTAAATATTCAATTGCTTTCGAATTGAGAAAGTACTCGATCACGACTGCCAGAATCAGGCCCCAGTTTTTTGCAAACGCACATGCAAGTATATTATTAAAGTTATTTTTGGGAATACACAATTTATTATTGATATGATTTCTCTATGACGTGCCAGCCGGACGGACATCGCTAATTCGACTCAGAAAGTGATTCTGAGCCGATGACTTAGAACTGGGTCTAGGACCAATACTTAAAGGTGTCACAAGCATCATCACAAATGCAAAATACCCTCCCCATTTTTGCGTTGCTGGTATAATGAATTGTAAAATAATCTACAAATTTCAAATTATTGTATATTTTCACTTACCTTTTAAATGATCATTAAGCCTTCCATATTTAAGGATATAAGACGGTTTTGAGTTCCTTAGCATTGTTTATATTCTTTTTTATTTTCTTACTGCATTTCTGTGAGAGGCGAAAAAACCATTCTAGATCAAACTATGGGTTAGATATGGCACCTTTTGAACTTTGTAATTGAGTTAAAACATCGGAATGGGTCTATCTGTTTTTAAACATTTTTTAAAAAATGTAAAGAGCGCTTAAAATTAAGCAATATATCATCAACATTTCAAAATCGAAAAAATAGACATACGCGGTTTCCCATGAAAACCACAAATTTATCATATAAACGTTTAAGTTTTCTTAAAAAAAAAAAAAATATCTTTGTTGAATTTTTAATTTGTTAAACTGTCAAAAACGAGATTATTTCACAACGTAAGTAGGTATGTACATTAGGTTGGTTGTTAACTGTATGGAGCATATTTGTTTTCTATTTGTCCATACTCTCAACACCCCCCCCCCCCCTGTTTGGTGGGTATTGATAATAAACGACACCAAAAAAAAAAAAAAAATTAGGACAATCGTCGAAGGCTAAGCCGTCCCTTACACTCGCCAAAGTTTGAGAGAAATCGTTAAGTCTGAATTTTATGACTCATAACTTGGAAAATATCAATTTTACATAAAAATCATTTGCTAAGAAGTTGTTTTAGTGAAGTTTCCAACAACTTTCGTCTTAACACGTGTTCTCTAAATCCCCTATTTAACCAAACCTAACTTATATAAAAAGCATTAATGCCAATTTTTTCTTTACAACTATTTTAACTAGCACACGTTAATTCAAAAAATAGTCTAACGCATATCATTTGTTTCTAACATACCCGCTCGCTATCTCTATTCCTTAAGGGGGCATACAAAATGTTCAATACAGACTAATAATATTTTGAAGAAAATCCCCATAACTGCCTTAGGGGATAAAATATATGACCCACCTTTTTTAGTTCCTAACATTTTCCTAAAGCATACTTTCCCTTTATCTCTACTTCTTAGGGTGGCTCCCATACAAATATTGCATTTTATGAAATTCTTAAATTTAGTGGAAATTTTTCGTCTTTTGTGAATAAAATCACAAGTTATAAACAGATTTTAATCATTTATAGCTTTTTTTGTTTGCAACTTCGTTTTTATATGTTTAGAAAAAATTAAGTAAGATTTAAAGAAATCCAACTTTGGATTTTAACGGCCACCCTAATGGTTATATGCTATCAATTATGACAACCGGGCGTTATCTAATTGACAACAATGGCATTTTTCAAAACTTTGGTTTCAATTTAGGCTCGGCAGATGGTCTCGATTTTTTCTTGATTTACAAGAATTTTCACTGCTCGTCAAGAATCAAGAAAAAGTGTGTTTTATCAAGACTTTTTAAAGCACAAACAAGAAAAACAGGTTTTTATTTCTTAAATCTGTTTACAGTTTTCCTTAAACAAAACTGTGTAAACAGCAAATAAATATTTCTTAGTTTTGTTTTAAATACATTTTTAAAAAAAATCTATAAAAAAAACTATGTTTCCTTTATTCAACCCAAATTTGACGACACTGATGTGCTTATTTTTGCACGCTACTGGAAATCCTAATTCGATTGCCCTGCATTCAATGTTGATAGCTGGGTTTTCAAGTTGACACTCGTATTCTCCATAAAAATTTTCAATACCCATGAACCATAAAATGTCTTTATAATTTTGGGAACAATGTGCAATTAAAATCAATTCACCTTTTTAAATACACTTAAGATATCCATAAATAAGAAAATGTTTTACTAGATTTAAAATTTGATTTGTTCAGTTTTAAGTAACGTAAAGATTTATTAAATAAAAACAGTATGAAAACTGTGCTTAACAAGGAAGCATTTGAATCCTTAAAACAATTTTTAAAAAATTGTGCTGGTTATTCTTAAAATAAATTTTAAACAGACAGTAATTATTGAAACTTTATAACAGACAAAATTAAATAAGAAAACTCAAGCAAGTACTATCTAAGCATATATCTAATATTGGTAGAAACGGGATGTCGTATTATAACTCAATTGGAAACGTAGCAGCTGGACTGTTGCCTTGTCCTTGCGCAAATAAAGGTCATCAAAAAGACGAATCTAACCTGAAAGCGAATGCATTGCGGTTTGAGTTTGAAAGATGCATACAAAGGCTTGAAAAACAATTCGAGGAAGTTGAACAAATTGGCGATGCATTCCTATTAGTAGAAGCTAAGGAAAAATGGCAAAAACAGCTTGATAATATTAGCGATATCTACATGAAACTTTGTGTGGATTATTTGGTAAATAATGAAAAAATCATCAATTGCAAGGCGCAAATTGAAAATCAACATCAACTTGCAGAGAGAAAATTGCTACAAAAGTTGAATAAATTGACTGAATTGAAAAAAGCAGTCAGATTAAATGAAATAAAGATTCCTTCTTTTAATGGGAACATAGATGAATGGTTGTCTTTTCATAATATGTTCAAAGAGTTTGTGCATGAGAGCAAAACCCTGTCTGACGGAGAAAAAATGTACCAGCTTAAATCTTTACTAAGGAATGACGCTTTAAATATTATTAAACATCTGCCTGTATCTAAGTCCAATTATGCATCAGCTTGGAAGTTACTGAATCAACGATTTGACAACAGGCGAATGCTATTCCAGTCACTCATAGACAGAATAATACAGCAGCCAAATGTGAGCAGCAACAACGCAGCGATGATGAAATCGTTGCATGACGTCACAAATGAATGTATGCAGGGGTTAAGAGCGATGAAATGCAACATTGAAGGAGAAGACGCAATCATAGCTCGAATAGTCATCCAAAAGTTAGATAACGAAGGATTGATATCAGTAGTAGGGAAATGGGGAGGCAGCAAAAATGCTGTTTGTTCTTTAATATATTCATCCCCGTTTTAAATAAGGGTTTTAGATGTGAAAATACAGCCGAAAATATGGATCCAATACCACGACCGTATTGTAAAATTCTTGGTGCGTGATATATTTCGCCAATATTTTGTATATTTTCTCCAGACTGATTATTATAATAACTTGTATAAATCGTATCAATGGTTGTAATAAAAATGATTAATTTTGTTTGATTACACACCTATTTTATATTCACTTTTTTTTAAGTGTAGAGTACAATAGACGGGAACTTATTTATTAAAGCTTATCTCTTCTCCTTCATCATTTCGAATCATTATGGAAATATCATTTATATTATAGGCTTCAAGAGGAAAATATTCAATTCTATTGAAATGAATATAGTTCTTCAATGTTGCTACTGATAATATTTTTAAACATTTAATTTTTTTACTACTAACATTCCGAGGTTTTATTATATCAGTATAAATAAATATGTTTTCACTTATATCAGACGATTTAAATTTATTGATAAACTAATTTATGTTGTCAGAGAATTTGTTCAAAGATTTTTCGAATATATAATTTGATGACGATAATATGGGATCTTTTTCATCAGTTGTTGTAGATTCAGGACTAGTTTTTTGAACATTTTGTTTTATGTCTGAATTTTTTATATGTACGTTACGAGTATCTTTTTCTCTTATAGATATATTAGATTGGGGTTTAACAATGTTTAATGTATTTACAAGTTTTGAAGTTTTATTAATATTTTTTTTTTAACTCGTCGGATGTTTCCATTAGTTCTTTAAATTTTGCTTCAATTTCATCATATTCATTATTGGAGTCAATTTTCAATGTTTTTACAGATTGATTATTTAAATTTGAAATGTTGCGTTTTTTACGTTTAAGTATATTTTGATTCATAGTTAGTTGTTTATTCGCTATCGAGAAGGATATATCTGATAATCCGACTTCCCACTGGTCACTCATGCTAAGAGATTGCTTTAATAAATTTGTAAAAGTACTTGAGGTGTTTTTATAAAAATTTACTGAATCGTTACTTAATAAAGTAACATAAAGGCAGAATTAGTCTTTACTTTCTGTTCTGTTACGAATCAGCTGACTTGTTTTTGTTATTAAAAAACCTATGAAATTGATTAGTTTTTCTGTTCTGTTACGGTTCAGTTTGTTAAAATCAAAAACATGTTAAGTATTTGTAAGTGACAGCAAAATAAATAATAAAAAATACATATTTACATTGAAATAAACTGTTTTTTGATTTTAAGAATTCATAAAATTTAATTTTTTCATATTTATGTGTATAAAAGTTATTAAAATAAAGCAATGAACGATGCAAAACTAATAAATTTATCATAAATGGCTGATAAGTTACTACGGAAAAAGTAACTATTACAATTTCATAACAGAACGGCACGGAACAGAACAGAAACAGAAAGTAAAGACTAACTGAGCCTTAAATACTATTTTCCTCTGTGCTTTTTATATATGTATGTTCTTTATTTCTATTTAAAGGTTAAAAGAACATACATTTATCGGTATTGTAAAATAACAACCTCAAACGACTAATGAAATCATAAATAGTGCACCGCCGCTGTCGGCTACCTTGTGGCATAGATTTCTAACAACAATTTTGTCAAAATAACAACAGTGATATCAGATAGTTTGTCAGAAGAAAATAGAGCACGCTCTAATTTAAATTTTTTCAGATGGCTTTGCGTCTGACTTTTACAGAAGCAAATTTAAAAAGGTAACACACGACATGTATGTATTTTGCGGTGGAGAATTTGACATGTCAGATGACAAAACATGCCGTGTACGGGCGCCTTTAGCGTTCGGCTCACACACACAGGAACGTTATCCATATTTTTAGTGTTTGTGTAGACGAACACAACCCTTAATACCGTTCGTAACTATTTTCAAGAAACCCAACAAACACGGAGGCTTGATTTCAAATTGAAAATGATTTGAAATCAAACGACAAACGTTTGATAAAGATTTGAAAATCATAGCATTCTCAGCAAAAAGTGGAAATTATTTCCAAATTGAAAAATGCCTTTATTTTCAACTTGCTTTCAAACGTGATTCTCAAATGTTTTTCAAATGTGGATTGTAATGTAATGTGGAACATAATTAAAAGTATTTTAATTTTTTAACTTAAATTGATTTTTTATTTAAATAAACTGTGAGATAAACATTGGGCACCATAACAAAAAGATGAAATAATGTTCTTTCCGTCCTCTAATTCGTGGAAAGACAAACTACTTGGCTCCCTTTTATTTTGAGGATTGTAGGTAGCACCACAACGAACTTATAATTTCTTCACTTTTCTGTTTTATTTTCTTTTAATTCGTATTCTTAATCATTGTAACTAATCACTAATACATAATTTTTATTTTCGACAAGAAATAAATCGTTCACTTGTAAAACACATTTCACCACGAAGTAAAAATTCAACTTTTATCGCCATTTTTAAGGCTTACATTTATTTTGCGCTTTAGCCTTGGCAAGCTTAGTTTTGATTTGAATTTAACAATCGATACCTATTTGACATCAAATTGTTAAAAACATTTGATGGCAAATGTTTATTTTCAAATCATTATCGATTTAAATTTAAATGTAAAAATCAATCAATTGAAAAACGTTTGAGAATTGT
Source organism: Pollenia angustigena (assembly GCA_930367215.1). Lineage (NCBI taxonomy): Eukaryota > Metazoa > Arthropoda > Insecta > Diptera > Polleniidae > Pollenia > Pollenia angustigena. Next base: position 184,959,601 of record OV884058.1, on the reverse strand, counting down.
GTTTTATGTCAAATGCTTAAGTCGTTTCATATCAAAGATTTGGCTTCGTTTTTACATTATATAATGTTCTGTTCTTCGTTAAAAAGCAAAACAGTTGTAGTGATCTGTATACAAACATTATATTTTAATGTTCTATAATGTTTTTTTTTTTTTTAACATTGATGAAGAAATGAACAAACAAAAAATTTTAGCAAAAATACTATTAGCGTTTGTGTTTTCCACAAATCTACCGAACCGAACACTAAGCAGCGTTACTTAGTGTTTATTTTCAAACACTGTGTAAAAGTGTGATAGTGTGAGCGCACCCTGCAAATAATAGGACCAGTCCAAACACGCGTGTAAGGAGTAGTCCACAAGGGACCAGGACTAGTCCAAAACTAACCCAAACGTATGGAAAAAACCTGGTCTATTTAACATTACGATGTCCTAGGAGAGGACCATATAACCCACATTTGGACCACTAAGGAGTAGTTTTAAAACTACTGCATGGTGTACACAAGAGGATTAGTTTTGAAGTCGTTTAAGAACGAAAGCATGTCGTTAAAAAACGAAGACATGTCGTCTCACTACAAACACTTTTTAACATTGACATGGTCCATGCTTGCATTACATCGGACCAGTCCATGGAGTAGTCCATTTTATCAAAACGGATTAGGTGGTCCAATTTTATTTGCAGGGCAGTGCGTTATGAAAATTACAAGTATTACGAAAAACAGCCCATACGACTTCACCGTTTTTTGAAATTTTTCTAGACAATAATAACTTTTATTTGATCAGGGTTGCATTTTAACAAAAGCATGTTCATGTGTGATAGTGCGACTACAAACTGTAATGTTACGTTAGATTTTTTGACGTTCGCAATAAAACTCATTAGGTTTCTATCTCACTAAGTATTTTGGAATACTTAAGACTTATGTGATAGTGTAAACTTGCCTTTAATAGCAGGCGGGACCAATAAATAATTTTTCAGTTTTTTTTAACAATCTATCCCTGATTTGAGTTCATATTTTTTAAATTATTTTTTTAAGAACAATTTTGATTTTTAGTTGATCTGTTAATTTTTGATATTCTTTAATTAGGCTTGAGTTCATCAAATTTAATTTTCATTCAATTATTTTCACTGAGAAAGGAATTTTACAACCTAGAATTTTCATAAATTTTTTTTTTTTAAGAAAATATTGATGTTTAACTGTTGGCTGGCGGGCACCGCAGTGGTGCAGTGGGTAGAACTCAAAGATTTTCTGAGGATAGAATGAAGTGATTCTTGAAACATGTAAAAATCAAACCCGGGTTCAAATCCCCGCTGAGCCAAGGAAAAATTATAAATAAATTTTCATGAAATTTCTAGGTTGTAAAATTCTTTCCTCAGTGAAAATAATTTAAGGAAAATTAAATTTGATGAACTCAAGCCTAATTAAAGAATATCAAAAATTAAAAATTAACAGTTCAACTAAAAATCAAAATTGTTCTTTAAAAATATCTATGGCACAAGCTCTAATGTTAACATATGTACAAATAAAAATGTCGACGAAAGTGGACAAAAAAAAAAAAATCATAAAAAACAAAATGTATTCAGGTTTTCAAGACAAAGTCTTGACAGAAAGAATACGAAAAAACAGAGGAAAGGAGGCAACATGTCATTTGAAATTTAAATTATAAAACAGCAAATTTCGAACCACCAGTACTACTGGTTAAACGATTGATGTTTGACTGTTGGCTGGCGGGCACCGCAGTGGTGCAGTGGTGCAGTGGATAGAACTTAAAGATTTCTTAAGGATAGAATGTGGTGATTCTTAAAACATGTAAAAATCAAACCCGGGTTCAAATCCCCGCTCAGCCATGGAAAAATTATAAATAAATTTTAATGAAAATTCTAGGTTGTAAAATTCCTTCCTCTGTGAAAATAATTTAATGAAACTTAAATTTGATGAACTCTAGCCTAATTAAAGAATATCAAAAAAAAAAACAAATAATTTTTTTTATTATATTTTTTACTTTTTGAACAAATTTTTAATTTTTGAAAATCGGGTGAAATTGAAATCAAAGGTGCTTCTCTTTCCCCCAAGATTAAGAGGGTTTTTATTTCATTTAGCGGCAAATTTAGGGTGTACAAATTCTTAGGGGGAAATTACGCGGGCATAAATTTATACTTAAGTGGTTCTTAGGGGTCTTACTTCTTTTAGCGGCAAACTTAGGGTGTCCAAATTCTTAGGGGGCATAAATTTATATTTATGGTGTTATTAGGGGCTTTACTATTTGCTTGTCCGTAAAAAACAATAACTTTATAGTAGTATATATTGCAGCTTTTCTTGGTTGAGAAAAAATCGCTAGATTCCCGCCATGCTCGTCTAAAAATCGATAGATTTCACTTGAAAATATCTAAATTACCATCTTTGAATATACATACATAAAAACTAAAAGTACCACATTTTGCAACTGCTTAAGATTGTCCTCGAGGTAGATAATTTAGTATCAACATTTTAAAATTGTTTCCTGCTAATTCAAGTGCCAGTTTTTCTTAGTTTAGTGGAATTTAAAAAAGTAAAATTTACAAAGTCAAGCTTTTTGAAAAGATATTTCAGTTTTGTTATTATTTGTTACTGTCTAATCAGTTGTGAACTCTTTGAAAACTATTTTGTTTTTCTATTATTTAAATAATGTCCAATAAAAAAAATGAATAACTGGTAAATGGTTTGAATCTTATTTGTTTATTATTTCAGAAGCTACCAACCAGATAATAGGAAAATATAGTACATAACAATTTACTCTACTTTTTATTTTGTGGAGTTAAGCGTTTTAGCTTCGGACACATCCATATGTTGTTGTCTTTCTTTAAGCTTTATTCTTGTACTCTCTCCCCTTTCCTTTATCATACCTACTTGTGCGGTAGGTAATAAAACATCGTTATTGGTTCTTGTCACACTTGTAGAAACTGATGGTATGTGTAGTATATTGTGATGCGCCTTCCCGCAGGTAGCGCATGTTGATTTGCTTAAACAGTTGTAAGTGAATTTATGATTAAGGCACTGAAAACATGTCTTTGTTATTTTCGCCCACTCAAGGCGTTCTTTAACTTCCAGTGCAAGAAAGTGTCCGCAAAATTCTGTTGTATGGCCATCTTTTTCGCAATACAAGCAGTATTCTTTATCAGTTGATACTGTCATTGCGTTTGTTTGTTGCCTCTTTGGAGCTGTTGTATTTAAAATTATCAGGTCTTCTACTTTTCGCCAATTTTAAGCTTTGATACTGCACTTCAAGTACATCAGACAGTACTTGAATTTCTTTGGATTTTTTCGTATGCTGCTCATATGATATCAATCCTTCGTTATCTAACTTTTGGATGACTATTCGAGCTATGACTGCGTCTTCTCCTTCAATGTTGCATTTCATCGCTCTTAACCCCTGCATACATTCATTTGTGACGTCATGCAGCGATTTCATTATCGCTGCGTTGTTGCTGCTCACATTTGGCTGCTGTGTTATTCTGTCTATGAGTGACTGGAATAGCATTCGCATGTTGTCAAATCGTTGATTCAGTAACTTCCAAGCTGCTGCATAATTGGACTTAGATACAGGCAGATGTTTAATAATATTTAAAGCGTCATTCCTTAGTAAAGATTTAAGCTGGTACATTTTTTCTCCGTCAGACAGGGTTTTGCTCTCATGCACAAACTCTTTGAACATATTATGAAAAGACAACCATTCATCTATGTTCCCATTAAAAGGAGGTATCTTTATTTCATTTAATCTGACTGTTTTTTTCAATTCAGTCAATTTATTCAGCTTTTGTAGCAGTTTTCTTTCTGCAAGTTGATGTTGATTTTCAATTTGCGCCTTGCAATTGATGATTTTTTCATTATTTACCAAATAATCCACACAAAGTTTCATGTAGATATCGCTAATATTATCAAGCTGTTTTTGCCATTTTTCCTTAGCTTCTTCTAATAGGAATGCATCGCCAATTTGTTCAACTTCCTCGAATTGTTTTTCAAGCCTTTGTATGCATCTTTCAAACTCAAACCGCAATGCATTCGCTTTCAGGTTAGATTCGTCTTTTTGATGACCTTTATTTGCGCAAGGACAAGGCAACAGTACAGCTGCTACGTTTCCAATTGAGGTATAATACGACATCCCGTTTCTACCAATATTAGATATATGCTTAGATAGTACTTGCTTGAGTTTTCTTATTTAATTTTGTCTGTTATAAAGTTTCAATAATTACTGTCTGTTTAAAATTTATTTTAAGAATAACCAGCACAATTTTTTAAAAATTGTTTTAAGGATTCAAATGCTTCCTTGTTAAGCACAGTTTTCATACTGTTTTTATTTAATAAATCTTTACGTTACTTAAAACTGAACAAATCAAATTTTAAATCTAGTAAAACAATTTCTTATTTATGGATATCTTAAGTGTACACAGCAGGTAAAAACTAGTGTTAACCCAAGATAGTATTTTTCCTTTACTAAATATCAAAAATCGCAAACAAATTTTCCTTGAAAAAATAGCGAAAAATTTTATTTAAAAAGGTGAATTGATTTTAATTGCACATTGTTCCCAAAATTATAAAGACGTTTTATGGTTCATGGGTATTGAAAATTTTTATGGAGAATACGAGTGTCAACTTGAAAACCCAGCTATCAACATTGAATGCAGGGCAATCGAATTAGGATTTCCAGTAGGGTGCAAAAATAAGCACATCAGTGTCGTCAAATTTGGGTTGAATAAGAAAACATAGTTTTTTTTATAGATTTTTTTTAAAAATGTATTTAAAACAAAACTAAGAAATATTTATTTGCTGTTTACACAGTTTTGTTTAAGGAAAACTGTAAACAGATTTAAGAAATAAAAACCTGTTTTTCTTGTTTGTGCTTTAAAAAGTCTTGATAAAACACACTTTTTCTTGATTCTTGACGAGCGGTGGAAATTCTTGCAAATTAAGAGAAGTCAACACCATCGGCCGAGCCTATATTGAAACCAAAGTTTTGAAAAATGTCATTGTTGTCAAATTGATAACGCCCGGTTGTCATTATTGATAGCATATTTACATTAGGGTGGCCGTTAAAATCCAAAGTTGGATTTCTTTAAATCTTACTTAATTTTTTCTAAACATATAAAAACGAAGTTGCAAACAAAAAAAGCTATAAATGATTAAAATCTGTTTATAACTTGTGATTTTATTCACAAAAGACAAAAAAAATTTTCACTAAATTTAAGAATTTCATAAAATGTAATTTGTATGGGAGCCACCCTAAGAAGTAGAGATTAAGGGAAAGTATGCTTTAGGAAAATGTTAGGAACTAAAAAAGGTGGGTCATATATTTTATCCCCCAAGGCAGTTATGGGGATTTTTCATTAATATATTCCTAGTCTGTATTGAACATTTTGTATGCCCCCTTAAGGAATAGAGATAGCGAGCGGGTATGTTAGAAACAAATGATATGCGTTAGACTATTTTTTGAATTGACGTGTGTTAGTTAAAATAGTTGTAAAGAAAAAATTGGCATAAATGCTGCTGTTTGCTTTTTATCTTAGTTAGGTTTTGTTAAATAGGAGATTTAGAGAACACGTGTTAAGACGAAAGTTGTTGGAAACTTCACTAAAAACAACATCAATATCCTTAAATATGGAAGGCTTAATGATCATTTAAAAGGTTAGTGAAAACATACAATAATTTGAAATTTGTAGATTATTTTACAATTCATTATACCTGCAACGCAAAAGTGGAGAGGGTATTTTGCATTTGTGCTGATGCTTGTGACACCTTAAAGTATTGGTCCTACCCCCATTTTTAAGTCATCGGCTCAGAATCACTTTCTGAGTCGAATTACCGATGTCCGTCCGGCTGGCTGTCCATGTAAAACGTGTACGCAAAGCACGTCATAGAGAAATCATATCAATAATAAATTGTGTATTCCCAAAAATAACTTTAATAATATACTTGCATGTGCCCTTGCAAAAAACTGGGTCCTGATTCTAGCAGTCGTGATCGAGTACTTTCTCGATTCGAAAGCAATTTCATATTTAATTATTTCAGTCAATACTGAACGAATCGGAATTATTTTTTCGGCGTTGTAAAGCATTAATTTGAGATTCACAATACTGAAAAAAATAATTTCGATTCGTTCAGTATCGACTGAAATAAAATTGCTTTTGAATCGAGAAAGTACTTGATCACGACTGCCAGAATTAGACTCCTGAACTGCCAAATTGGCTTTTTTTGTTGTTTTCTTACGAAATGAAATAATTTGTTTTTGAATTTTGTTTTTTCTTTTTACCCCCTTACAACTACAATCGTTTGTTTGTTTGTTTTTTTTTAAGCTTTGTTGCTATTGTTACAAGTAAAGCGGCTCATACACTTGCAATAAAATTGTTCAATTTTACGTATTGAACAATTATATCGCCAATGTGTATGTGATATTCGTAGGTGGTACAATATATTGGCAACAATCAAAAGATTTTTGATTTTTATTGCACAACGAAAAGAAAGTGAAATGTGTTGGCAACATTGTACAATGCTGCTTATGTTATTCCTATAGGTTATGTTTACCTTTTTATTGAATGAATGAAACCATTCTGCGACTTATTGCATAATAAAGGGCAAAATGGAAATAATATGGCAAAAATCATATACAATAAGATTACAAGTGTGTGGGCCGCTTAAGACTTTGTGTGTTTGTAATTCTTATTCGCCTAAGGTTTTATTTGTATAATAATTTTAGCTTTTCTAAAATTTTTGGAAAATGTTTCCTGATGATCTGGCCTAAGCTACCAGTGAAATAATAAAAGCTGGCTTTCCCTCAGGAATAAATTTCAGTGTACTTTTCAAATTTTAAAAAAATTGGGAATTTAGCACGTCATAGAGAAATCCTATTAATAAACCCTCTTATTATGTCCGCCTTTAGATTACATTTTGTCCAAACCTATTTTAATGCAATCACAATCATCTCACTAAATTTAATTGAAATCGTCCCATATTTAACCATACAAATAGTACTCCCGAAAAAAGCTGTTAATGCCATAATTTTCTTATAAATATTGGAATTAACATTAATCGGCGATAATAGCTTTTACGATAGCAACAATCTCATGACAAAATTTGGTAGGTCCAAAATAAGCCATAGGTCGCATATAAACCCCCGTCCAAAATCTCATATAGATACAGATTTTTTTCTCAATATTTATTTATTGAATCTTCATATATTAAATATGAACTAAAGGCCAGGGGCCTAATTCTGGCAGTCGTGATCGAGTACTTTCTCGATTCGAAAGCAATTTTATTTCAGTCGATACTGAACGAATCGAAATTATTTTTTTCAGTATTGTAAAACTCAAATTAATGCTTTACAATACTAAAGAAATAATTCCGATTTGTTCAGTATTGACTGAAATATTTAGATATTAAATTGCTTTCGAATCGAGAAAATACTCGATCACGACTGCCAGAATCAGGACCCAGTTTACACGGTAATACAATGTATTACGACATGTCGAAAAATTATGTAGAATATGAAAAATCTTATCATGTAAAAGCAAAATGTATTGAGTAAGAGAGAATTTGGATACAAAATCTGACAAGCGGTCGGTAAATGACTTTTTTCTAAACCATTTTAGAAACTTATGTATTCTCATCACAACAGAGGTGTATTTTAACAGAGTATATTAAAGGTGATAGCATTGTTATACAATAACAGAAACAACTAAAATCAACTCACGAAATGTTCATGTTGTTTTTGTAAATATTTAAAACTGCAACCATCTGCTTTTTTGTTATTACATATTTTTGCTTTTACTTATACGATCCGTGTTAACATGAATTCGTCCCCTTAATATAACAATAGCGTATGTGCTCATACGCTATTTATTTATTGCATATTTAGAATCTCCATCATTGATTTTATGTCTGGTCAAAATTTGGTCAAATTCTACTTCCAAAAAGTGGGTCAGAATGTCGTTGGAAAAAATTGTGTATAATTTCTTGTTCAAAATTTTCCTTCAATAAGTGTGTAAGCTCATATGCGCTATTTTACTTGAAATTGCCACTCCAAAGTTGTAAAAAGAATAATAGTGTATACGAATTATACTCCATTTTAGACTGTAGACAAAATACAATTTATGAAAACTTTAACTCATAAAATAGCTTATAATTATATACACTATTGTTTGAGAAAAAGTTTCATTCCGACTATCGAAAGCTGCATGATCTCCAAAATTTGTCAAGAAGAATGTAATTCCTCGTAGCTCGCAGTAATTTTTTTTAACTTACAAGGTGGAAAGAATCGAAATTGTTTAGACGAGCCAGATGTAGCAGAGGAAGAGAAAGAAGACGGATAAACTTGTAATTATTTTTGATTTACGCAATGTATACCTTAATTTGTCATAATTTTTTGTTTATAATAACCCAAATTGGGAAGTAAAGTATATGTGCCACTGAATTTACAAAACTTTGAATTAATCACTGTTTTAAAATTGATATTTTTGAGATCAAATATTTTAATAAAAATGCCGTAAAATTATTGAATAAAACAGCGTTTACCATACAAAATAAAATAGTGTATCAGATACATCATACGAATTCCTTAAAAAATAAAATAGCCTATATGAAGGACTTGCACTTTGAATGACATAATTATGGTCTTAAAGGATGCGTAGAATAAAAAAAATTGGTCAATTTAAAGACAAGAAACGGTATTATGTATTCGTCGAAAAATCCATTCTGAAGTATTTTTATTTACCGCGATATTGAGGTTTTAATCGACATCCGATTTGACAAAAACTTTAAACACGATTTTCTCAAAACCCCCAAAAATTTATACGCTATTGTTATATTGAAGGGACGAATTATACTTACAAAAGATTTTTCTTTTTTTTTTCTTTTAAACGCGGAGAGAATTTCATTATATTATGTTTCCACAAAGTCGTAATACATTGTATTACAGTGTAAACTGGCCTTAACAATAATTTATCAAATCATATCCTAAATTTCCGTACACTCATAAAATTATTACAGTAACTGATTGTGAGTTATTAAATTCGTTTTCCGTACTGTTAAAATTTAATAAAAATATAGTTATTTTACGAATAATTTTATTTTTTATGCAAGAAACACAACTGGGACGAACGACAAACTTCGCATAGTACGATGAATTCGTCGGCAAGGATTCGTTGCGTAAATTCGTCAAAGAGACACAATAAGTGCGTGAACCTAAAATTTTTTTTAATTTATAAAAAACTATTAATCGGGTGTTTTTTTCAGAATTATAGCCATTCCTCATAGTTTTAGGGAGTTTTAATCAATCTTCTGGCTTGTTTGAAATATGGGCATTTCCATCATGTCGAACGTGACCATCGTACACATTTAAAGTTAAAAAAAGTCTAAATAAAACGTATATTTATTTTTTCAATAGATTCAAGTTATAGCTTTTAATTAGCGCTATAATTGGTGCTATTGTTTATTTTATTAAATTGTTTCGTTTTCAAAAAAATTGCAAAAAAACAAGGCATTTGCACGTGACGAAAACAAAAGTGGTTTTTGTGACCATTTTTGGAATGCCGATTTCAGCGAAACCTGAGGCAATATTTGAATGCAAAAAATTGAAGAATGTTATGCACTCATATCTCTTAAATATGGCTGTCATTTAAAAAAAAATAATGTATACTTTTTTTTTAATTAGCTTTAAACGCTGCCGCACGTGATCTGTCGCACATGACATTTTTTTTCTTCATGATATATATGTTGATTAGACCGGGTCGACCTCCATACAAAAAAAAAAGTTGTGCCAGTCATCCCCTAGAATAAAAGATATGTCAATGAAGTTTCTAAAACAGGAAAAATTTTTTTTGCCACGCCCCAAAATACAGCCCTTTTGGTTTTTTATATTTAGCGCTGCCATTTAAAGTCCGATCTCATCATATTGCATATCGTTTTTCATAGCTTGATAGTGGCTTCATTTTTGTCTTTAGTGACTTTTTAATCCGACCTCAAATTCTGGGCGCCACTTATGCCATCTCGGATCCTTCCCCCAAATGTCCAATTTTTTTTACCAAGAAAGTCCTTCTAAAACTACGTATGTATAGATTTTAATATGCTCACTTTTATTACACGCCTACAAATTAAGCCCTTTTTTTATTTTTCACACACATACTACATTAAATCAGGTAGAAGCCAATACAAGCAATAATATTTTCATCAGTCACGCCCTAAAATAAAAGGTATATTTATTACGTTTGAAAAACTTTAAAAAAATTGTTCTTGCCACGCCCTACATTACAGTCCTTTTTGTTTTATATACATATATAGCATCGTCATTTAAAGTCTATCTCATCGTATCGTACATCATTGTTAATGGCTAGAATATGGCTTTATTTTTGAATTTAGTGCTTTTTTTTGCTCATCTAGATTTAAATGATTGAAATGTATATATTAACATAAGTAAATCATTTACATATATTAAAAATTATTTTCAAATTATTAATTTTCACACTTACGATGTCGCACGTGAACAACTTTATATAAGTACCAAGATCACAAATCTTGCTATTTTACAGAAATTTTTTTTATTTTAATATTATAAAAAATATCTGTTTGGCCTGGTAATTTGATGAGCTTTCTACTTTTACTTTCGACGCATTGATAGAAAATGATGTTTTTCAATGTTGCACATGACATCGAAATATGAGATAATACAAAAAAAAAAAAACAATTACAGTTACAGTATTCCACGGATAATTACCTCGACAAAAATGCCAATATTTTTGGGTAATTATGCGGGGTAAGCATTTAAACGAATACGCTTAACTACCTCGTTGAGGTTATAATAAGAATACGTTTAACTACCTCATTGAGGTAATTAAGCGAATTCGTTTAAATACCTCAGTGAGGTAATTATACGTATTAATTTACAAGATAACTTAACTTTGATGTATGAAAAAATTCAACAATGGGATTTGTTGTCTTAAATTTTATCTGTAGTGCTTTTTGAGATGTCATGTCATATCCTACTACTACTACTACTACTAGAAACAATATATTTATGCGTTTAGAGCTTTTAATGAATTTTGGTATCGATTTGTTTGTAAATAATTTCCATATTTTAGCCATTGCTGCATTTTTATTGCACACATATTTTAAGTTTTTAAAACATATTTTAATACATGTTAAGCAAATAAAAAAATTGCTTAAAATTCTGGTTAACAGATGAATTTTCTGTTGCTTTAATTTCGCCACCTACATTAAATTTTTACTGTACAATTTTAAACCAAAGCAAGTTTTTGTTCAAGATAAATATTTTTCGCAACTTATAACATAGAAACCCAGACACATGTTTAGTAAACGATCGAATCAGAAACACTTTTTCAAGTTATCTTTTCGTGTCCGTCCGTCCGTCCATCTTGCTGGTTGTATTCTATGTAAACATTGTGCGAAAAGTAAAGGTAGCAGCAGTTTTTAGATAATTTGATAAAATTGGGTAAAAACGTTTAATTGTCATAAGAACGAAGCCTATGTAAATTGTAAGAATCGGTCTATAATATCACATAGTGCCCATGCAAACTTAAAACTTTAAACTCTTTCATGTGCTGTTTACACAACACAAGTGAGTAAACGTGTAGTAAAATTTATATGGAAAACACTCAAAAACCTGAGTGCTTTTCATATAAATTTTACTATGCGTTCAGTCACTTGTGTTGTGAATTTTATTTTATAAAATTTAAATAAGTTTTTTTTCAACTATTCTAATTTTTATTTATTTTAAATTTGAATTCATTTTTTCACAAAATGTAAACAAAGCTTGTGTGTTTACATTCAGTAAATTAAAAAATTAAAAATTAAACAACAAACAGATGACTCGAAAATGTCACCTTTATGAATTCGCCTTGATTCATGCTAAAAATTATAACATTAAGGCTTTTTAAAAAAACAACAAGAACTAAAAAAAAAAAAATTAAAAAATATGATTAAACACTTTAAATGTTTATTTTAATGTGTAATCATCATTGGGAATTCTTTTGCAGAATAACTTTTATGTTTGCTCAAAAAATTAAAACCCAAAATATAACTGTTACTTTTGTTTAAAAAAAAATAACTGTTATTTTTGATAGAAAAAATAAAAATTGAAAAAATTCCAGTTATTTTTGTTAAAAAATATAAAATTCTGAAAGTAACTGTTTTCATCTGACTTTTATGAAAAAAGGAATAACTGTACCGGTCCCTGCTTTCCACCGATGATTTGGTATTAGCACCAATTATGGCACATAGACATACCAAAATTGGGAGAAAATCTAAAATATAAAAAATATTAAATTCCTCTAAATTTAAAAAACCCAAATTCTTTAAAAATTCGAAGTCATAATTATGTATTTTTTCTGTGTTACCTTGTGAATTGTTTTGTTTTTATACAAATAAAAATTTTTTTTTTTAATTTTAATTTTGATAATTTAATTTTTATTGATTTGAAAATCCGCAACAAAATAGCAACTATTCGAATAATCGATCACCCTATTCTTCAATAATGAAAATTGTCTTTGACTCTTGATCAATCAATACCTTTAATGCGGTACGTTATCTCTTTCCATTATCATAAGTTGTGCTTGTGCGTAAGGCGATAAAACATCGTTATTAGTTCTTGTCACACTTGTAGAAACTGTTGTATGACCACCTTTTTCGCAATTTAATCAAATAATATTTGGAATGCGTTTGTCTGTTGCATTTGCTTCTCATTAGAGCTGTTGTCGTTCAAATTATCAGGTCTTCTTCTTTTCGCCAATTCTAGGCTTTGACACTGCTCTTCAAGAAATTCAAGTACATCAGACAGTAGTTGAATTTCTTTTGATTTTTTCGTATGCTGCTCATATGAAATCAGTCCTTCGTTATCTAACTTTTGGATGACTATACGAGCTATGACTGCGTCTGCTCCTTCAATGTTGCATTTCATCGCTATTAACCCCTGCATACATTCATTTGTGACGTCGTGCAAACTTTTCATCATAGCTGCATTGTTGCTGCTCACATTTGGCTGCTGTATTATTCTGTCTATGAGAGACTGGAATAGCATTCGCCTGTTGTCAAATCGTTGATTCAGTAACTCCCAAGCTGCTGCATAATTGGACTCAGATACAGCCAGATGTTTTATAATATTTAATGCCTTATTCTTTAGTACAGATTTAAGCTGGTACATTTTTTCTACGTCAGACAGAGTTTTGTTCTCATGCACTAACTTTTCAAACAAATCATGAAAAGACAACCATTCTTCTATGTTCCCACTAAACGAAGGTATCTTGATTTCACTTAATCTGACTGCTTTTTTCACTTCAGTCAATTTATTCAGCTTTTGTACCAGTTTTCTTTCTGCAAGTTGATGTTGATTTTCAATTTCCTCCTTGCATTCGATGATTTTTTCATTATTTATCAAATGATCCACACAAAGTTTCATGTAGATATCGCTTATATTATCATGCTGTATTTGCCATTTTTCCTTAGCATATTCTAACATGAATGTATCGTCAATTTGATCAATTTCCTCGAATTGTTGTTTCAGCCTTCGTACGCATCTTTCAAACTCAAACAGCAATGCTTTCGCTTTCAAGTTAGGTTGTATTTGTTGTTGCTTGTCGGTGTTTTCCGCAGCTACTGTTGTAGAAATTTCCTCCAAATTCTGCTTGACTACTTCTTTTTCATCCTTCTTAAGTGCTTCGGCTGTTTGATGACCTCCCTTTTCGTGAGAATCCAGCATCCGATTGAAAGTTTCAGATATTCGACGTACTTTTATCTTCATAACTTCATAATGGTTAGTTTCACAACAAAAAACATTATTTAAAAAACATTCACGCTCAATTTTGTCATTATTGATGGCAAACTCATTCCACAGATTTTCTAATGTGCCCAACACTACTTGATAATCATCGTTTGAGAGAATGTTCATTGAAATGCGTTCAATTGTTTTTTTTATTTCTTTTTGTCTTTCATCAAGTTTCCCTCCACTTTGAGACATTTTAACTTATTTTTTTTCTATATATTTATATGTGTGTATATTTATATTATTTTTTGATGTAATTATTGTCTGATTTAATTTTAGTCTATGAATAACCAGCAGAATATTTTAATAATTCTTTTAAGGTTTCGAAGGACCAATGTAAATAAGGATGTTTCTTGTTGAGCTCAGTTTTCAAACTACTTTTATTTAAAAAATCTTAACATTACTTAAAACTAAACAAATCAAAACTTAAATCTAGTAATACAATTTCCAGGTATAAGTGAATTATCTGTTAACCATCTGCTTATCTTGTTCATGTATATGTATATGACTATCCTCAGTGTACAGAGCAGGTAAAGTCTATGTATTTATGACTATCCTTTGTGTAAAGCCAAGATAGTGTTTTTCCTTAACTAAATCTGTTTGGTATCGTAAACAGATGTTCAATTAGTTTGAACATTCCATTATATTTATATAATTGGTTTGTGGACTGTATTAAATACTGTATTTCACGGATAATTTCCTCGTCAAAATTATCAATATTTATGGGTTATTATTATCTCTTCGGCAACTCTGGTTTAAACAGCTGACGCACGTTTCGTGTTTTGTTTCACTGTCAAACATCTTCAGTTTGGTCTATAATTTAACCATGAGTCGTCTTACGAACGAACAACGCTTGCAAATTATTGATTTTTATCAAAATGCGTACTCTGTTAAGAAAGTTCATCGCGCGCTTCATCCATTTTATGGTCAGCTCATTTTTGGGTCAATGGGTACGTTAATAAGCAGAATTCTCGATTTTGGAGTCAAGATCAGCCAGAAGCATTGTAAGAGCTACCAATGTCACAGTTTGGTGCGGTTTATGGGCTGGTGGCATCATTGGACTGTACTTCTGTGAGCGCTACCGTGAGCTGATATCCAACTTTTTTTTGTCCAAAATGCAATAGCTTGACTTGCATGACATGTGGTTTCAACAAGACGCTGCCACATGCCACACAGCACGCTTTACAATGGACTTATTGAGAGGCGAGTTCGGTGAACATTTTATTTTACGTTCGGGACCGGTCAATTGGCCGCCTAGATCTTGCGATTTAACGCCTTAAGACTATTTTTTGTGGGGCCATAGTAAAGCTCATATCTATACACACATGCCCGCTTCAATTGACGCATTGGAAGACAACATTGAATTATTTATTCATGAGATACCGGCCGAAATGTTGGAAAGAGTATGCCAAAATTGGACTAAGCGGATGGACCATTTAAGGCGCAGTCACGGTCAACATTTGCATGAAATACTCTTCAAACATTAAATTATATGGACCGTACTATCGATTCAAATAAAGATTTCATGAATTTTTCTGAATTTTATGTGTTTTTGTGCTCTTAAAAAATCACCCATTAGATTTAATTTTCACTCTCCAATTGAAAGCCAAAGCAAGTTTTCGTTGACTTAAGCAATATATTTCTTTATTTAAAAACATTTTACTAAATACGAACAAAATAAGTTAAAATCAAAAAACTACACTATGCTCGCGGTTTTTTTATATTGGCTTCGGTTTTCGAGATATACCGTATTTCAAAAATGGAGGAGGTATAATCGCGTAACTCAAAAGCGGTTAATATTTTTTTTTTAGACAATTTTTTTTAAATAAATAAAAAATAGAAGGGGTTTAAATGATGAATGCATAATTTATATGATGGAAATAAACAAAACACAATTGTTATATTTTGTGTATTTTAAATTTTTTTTAGCCTTTCCTTGTTTTGGTTTTATTCAGTGCTGCCAGATAAATTTGTGTAAAAATCGTCAAATTCCTGAAAAAAATAAGATCGTCTGTTTTGTTTAAAATAATTAAAATTAATTTTAAACAAATTTTGTTCGATCACCGGAAAGAATCATATGTGATAAAATTTTTTATCCTTTTAATGTAAGTTTTTATAATCATTATTGAATCGTTTTCGTCTCATTTTTCAATCGTACATTATATAGTTTTTGATTATATGTATTTCATATCATTCATTTTTTCATTGCCATGTTTTTTAATTTATCTCCGATAAAATCTGCACCATTATGGCTTTTGATTATTCAAACCAGCTTTATTTTGAACCAAAAAAAGGAGAAAGAAACAATTTACACTTACATTTATGCTCATAAATTGTCAATAATTTATACATACATACATATAAATTGTCTATTGTTCGACCTTAACTTTTTTAACTTAAGGACTATATTTTATAATATTATTTATTTTCTTTAATCCGATAACAATTTTAAGTTGTTATTTTTCCCTGAAAAATTCACACAAAGGCGTGACAAAATATCATATTGAACAAAAAATAAAATAAATATTTTTATAAAAAAAAGCCAAGTCGGTACAGTATTTCGCCTAGTCCTCCTACGGGCAAGTATCCTCTCGAAATTAAGGGTTTGGTGCGATTTTTAATGCTATGGTGAAGGGTATATAAGATTTACCATAGCCGAATATAATATTTTAAATTGTTTTATTTAAATTATCATGACTCAAACTTTTTTCTATATTGACTGAAAAATGGGGCAATGGTTTAATGTTTTGAACACAAACAATTAATGGTATTAAATAATCACGGGAATAAAAAGTAAACACTTTTCCCTCGAAATTTTGCTTTTGCCAATATATTTTTTAGGGAAAATACAAACAATTTCGAGACAATTTTCACAATAGGGATAAAT
The DNA here is from genome assembly GCA_930367215.1 of Pollenia angustigena. Taxonomy (NCBI): domain Eukaryota; kingdom Metazoa; phylum Arthropoda; class Insecta; order Diptera; family Polleniidae; genus Pollenia; species Pollenia angustigena. The sequence continues at coordinate 184,942,923 of OV884058.1, read as the reverse complement.
ATGAAAATTAAGGCTGCCTTGTTTCTAAAGATATCTTTTTTGTAATGCCTAGTAACCAAACATATAAAAAGATTTAAAATTTTCTTATTTCAAAGACTAAATAATATCGTCCGTTTTTTAGAAAAAATCAGCAAACAATTTGCTAATTTCTGAACAATAAAATCGTCAAATCTGGCAGCCCTGTTTTTATTATATTTATTTCTTTTGTTGACGTTTCGCTTTTATTTGACACCTAATTACTTGAACTATTCCAGTTACACTGCAGTTACAGGCTCAAGTTTTCCTTGATAGTCTTTTACATATACTGTTTGTCAAAATTTCCAAAAATTGATGGTTGTGACGTAGGCTGCATTCAATTTTTGAGCAATTTACGAAAAATTTGCTCACTAACCTTGAAATCAGCTGTTTTCTTGAACGTAAATTGAAACACTCACTGGAAAGAGAATTTTAAAGGCAAGTTCGTATCAATTTTTAAAAGTATGAGTATATTGGTAAAAAAGTGTGAGTGTATTAAAACTTGATAGGCAAAACATGATCGTGTAACCCTCAAGTTAAAACAGAATTTGTGTTGCCTGTTTTCGCATTCAAATACAGAAACACTTTTTTCTCACAAATCGAGAAACGATGGAATTTTTTGTTTCACACTTCATGTAAGAAATTTTACGATGCGGGAAATACAGAAACGAGCTACTGGTTGCCCCAGTTTAAAAAAAAATTTTTAATTATACCATTTTTATTTAATTTGTTATACCCTCCACCACAATTAGTTGTGAAGAGGGTATACTAAGTTTGTCATTCCGTGTGAAACTTTTTATTATTCATCTCAGACCCCATAAAGTATATATATTGAGTAATTCTAAGTCGATTTAGCCATGTCCGTCTGTTGAAAACACGCTCACTTTCGAATAACTCAAAAGCAATAAACAAACTTGGTGTAAAATTGCTTGTAGTTATCCTAAGCAGTTTAGGATTGAAATTCAGCAAAATCGGTTCAGTAGGATCAGAGCTATGAATCAAAATATGGAACAACCACCTAAAAAAAATTTATAATTTTGTTCCAAAAACTAACATAAATTGTGGAACAATGCACTGAATGATAAAAGATTTCGCAAAAACCGTTTTATTCGACTAGAAATCACACTGTAAAATTTCCCTAGGCCCCGTAGAAACCCTACTCCCGGAAAACAGTTTAGTACGCCTAAAACCGTAAAATATAATGCTGTCATAACAAACATTGGTACATCACAGTTTTATAGAACAGGAAATGACACTGTGAAATTTCGTGAAGATCGGTCAATAATTTAGCCTAGGCCCCATATAAACCCACTCGGGTAAATTAATTCAATACGCCTAAAACCGTAGCAGATACAGATATTGCGGTAAACTTTCTTTCAGCTTAGCTTCATATGGCCAGAAAAAATGTTAACCCTTTAGAGGTCACTGTACTCAAATGAATACAGCTACCATTTTACAAGCTTGCAAGCAAAAACAAAGATTTTTTTAACGTTGTACCGTCATTTATGTATACAACAATAATACCAACAGTAGCTAAAAAAGAATTTTTGTTTCTTTTTTATTTTTGGTATAAAAGTTTAAGTCTGATTTGTGTCACGAAAACAGTGTGCAGGGGTCTAATCACCGCATACCATATCGAGCAAAATTGATCGAAATTACTTATTTTGGCATTATCAAACTCGATATCGAATGAAATGTTATGAATTTAAAATAATAATAGCATTCGTTATCGAGTAACTCAATATTACATTTATCGAGTTTTCATTAGATACGTCAGTGTTTATCGTATGCAAATACATTCGATAGTTTATTCGATAAGATAGTATCGAATGCGGTGATTAGACCCCAGGTATGAACACTATTTTGATTATATTGAAAACAATATTGAATTTTTTTTGATAATTTTTAATTTTTATACCCTTCACCGAAGGTAAAAGGGTATATATAACTTTGTCATTCCGTTTGTAATGTCTACAATATTGATCCTACACCCTATAAAGTATATATATTATGGGTCCTTATGAAAATCGAAGTTCAAATCCGGTTGTCTGTCTGTCCATCTGACCGTCTAACCGTCTGTCCGTCTGTCCGTCTGTCCGTCTATCCGTTGAAATGGGTTTTCCAAAGCCCCCAGATAAGATGGGGGCTTGGTTGGGGTATTTTTGTATCAGGTATTCTTAATATAATTTTGCTATTAAAATTCAGCCAGATCGGTCCAAAAATGGCTGAGTTATGAGCAAAAAACCTCGACTACCTCTAATTATTTCCAAAAATCCCTTGTGGTTGTTGTATTTTTATTACTTTTTGCTGTATATCTGGGGAACGGCAAAAGCCAAAGTTTCCAAATTAGGTACACACATCCCGTACAAAAAAAATTAAAAATTGTATAAGAACCTAAATTTTAGGGCTGCCATATGTCCTATGGATATGGAAATCGAAGGGTTTGGACACAGTGGCCATATCCCTCACACAGCACTTTCAAGAGAATTTCACGCTAAGTAAAATTTTCAAAAATGTATAAAAATTTTCACAAATGCAATTTGGATGAAGTGCTTATAGGTTATTGTAGCCCTGTCCATAGTCTTCATTTGCCATTAGGTTTGATACCCTGAGATCGAAGGGTTTGGACACAGTGGCCATATCCCTCATACAGCACTTTCAAGAGAATTTCACGCTAAGTAAAATTTTCAAAAATGTATAAAAATTTTCACAAATGCAATTTGGATGAAGTGCTTATAGGTTATTGTAGCCCTGTCCATAGTCTTCATTTTCCATTAGGTTTGATGCCCTGAGATCGAAGGGTTTGGACACAGTGGCCATATTCCCCACACAGCACTTTCATGAGAATTTCACTCTGTCGTATTTTTTCAAAAATCATAAATTTTAATATAAAAAGACTAAATATTAAATAAAAATTATTAATTTTTCATATTTTTTAAAAACGAATTTAACTTTTCATATTTATCTTCACACACGTAAATGTAACTAAAATTTTTTTAATAATGTAACTAAAGTTGAGTCAACTAGAACTTCAGCAACAATTTGTATGAAATTGTTTCTGACGTTTAAAATAATTTTATTTAGTTTTGAATGAAAATTTTAACAAAATGTTTACAAAAATAAAAATAAATGCATAATATTGTTGTGGCTAAAATTTGCAAACGGTTTCTTGATGCAAAATATGTGCAGTTACAAAAGAAATTGTTGCTCCATTATGAACACCAAGTGAAAATGTTTTTTTGATTGTGAACGCAGCTTAAAGCTTTGGTTCTTACACAACATAAAGCAAAAAAATCATTTTTAAGTAACAAAATCTTGTTTACTGTCGAATCTGGGCATCTCTCCTCTTGTTTCAAGTTTCGTCTGTAATAAACCATCTCTTGATTTTTTATCGCATAGAGTCATAGATGCTTCCGACATTATTTTCACGAACATAAAAGTCGTTAAAATACAGTGATATGCTTTTCTCCAATATGATGCTTTTACACTAAAAATATATTAATTACATTTGGGGTATTTACAAGGTGTGCTATCAAGTCCTATCGTCAGTGTTGCCAATTTAGCCATTTAGTGGCTAGATTTAGCCATTTTTCACCCTGTTCAGCCATTAAAAAATGAGTTTAGCCATTAGCCATATTTTTAGCCATTTTTCAACTTGTTTAGCCATAACATTTTTTTGCCGTTTTTCTTTTAAAAGAATAATTTTTATTTTATTATAAAAATTTATGAAAGTAAACATTTTGAACAATTAAAACGCCTGTAATTTAAATCACAACTTTTACAAATCTTGAAAATCGCTATTTTGAACAATTAAAACGCCTGTAATTTAAATCACAACTTTTACAAATCTTGAAAATCGCTATAAACTATGACGCTGAAACATCTTTCAAAATAAAGGAACAGTATTCCACTATTAAATTTATAAAATGGATCAACACAAACATCGCTGTTTCTTTCTGGTTGCAAGTATTTCAATAAAAGGGTGCAGGCGGTAACAAAATTGTTTTAGAAATTTCTGATTTGACTATAAAGTTGCTCTCACTTGCATGGTCTAATGGTGAAGTAGAGAGGGTGTTTAGCCAAGTAAACATCGTAAATAAGTAATTTGAGAAATAGGTTACATTAAGCAACCGTTAAGTCGATTTTATCAATTAGTTAAATATTTGTACCATACAATACAATATTTATACCACCACCACAATGGAGAGGGTACTGTGCGTTTGTGCTGATGTCTGTAACACCTTAAAATATTGGTCCTTAGCCCACCTTTACGTATACCGATTGACTCAGAATCACTTTCTGAGTCGAATTAAAGATGTTTGTCCGGCTGGCTGGCTGTCCATGTAAACCTTGTGCGCAAAGTACAGGTCGCAATTTAGAGATTATTTAATAAATTTGGTACAAAGGTTCTAATGTGGCGTAGGGTATCATAAAGTCGGGTTTAACCGACTATTCTTTCTTACTTGTTTTTTATTGCAGATCTGGACTCAAAAGGCTGGGTAAATGTTGTCGTGATTAAGATTTACCTTCAAATTATTTAAAACTTATGATTATTTGAAGCTAATGAGTGAGTGATTCCTATGAGATGAATAATAACGACATCGAATTTTTCGATGATTTAATTTTTTAATATTAATTTATTTTAAAATTTTTTTACGTTTATTCTTATTTAACAAATTGATCTTAACTAACAGTATCATCGTAAACAACTTTAAATTAATAATTTCTGTTTTGTTATTGAATTTTCATGTGTTTTTATTTAAAAAAGTATTTAGCCATTTTTTAGCCCATTTTTAGCCATTTTTTAGCCATTTTTTCCGTAAATTTAGCCATTTTTGGTCACCAAGTTTTGGCAACACTGCCTATCGTCATAATATCGTTAATAATATTTTACAACTTTATACAAAAAAAAAAATATTGTTGTTGCCCACAGCAGTCATATACATTTCTTGTTATTATTTTAAGACATATGACTTTACAACTTTATGACTTCATTGTGAATCCCCCAAATAATTACAGGGATATAATGCAGACAAAAATACAACATATTTACGCTATCAGAAATCGATAAGAGAAATCAATTTTGTTTGACCCATCCTAATATATATGCACAAATCAAGGAAAAAGCAATTATATAAATTTGTGCTGATGTGTGTAATACATGAAAATCTAGATGCATTTTTAGTATACCGATCATGTCCGTCCGTCCATCTGTCTGGCTCTCTATATATGTAAACCGTATGCGCAATTTTTAGATATATTGATAAAATTGGGTAAACACCTTTTAATTGTTATAAAAACGATACCTATGTACACTGTGAGAATCGGTCTATAATATCACATAGTCCTCGTGCAAACTCCTTTTCTTTTGTCCATAAACCATTTAATAATGTTCGTATTAGGACTAATTTTGGCACAAAATATTTGACTGTAAATTAACTTTTGTTGAATCGGTTCAACGCTTTACATTCAGCTTCTATTTAAATATCAATTCCGAACATATTTAAGCTATTGTATTCTCTTAAATGTTAATAATAATATACAACTTAGCGACATTCCAATAATCCATTTAAGACAAAATATCTCATTAATTTGGTGTATCTAGACGATTAACTCGTATATAATTCTTAATCTTATAACTAGGGATGTGATTCCTATGCAAATGCATGTTTTTTATCGATAGTCTAAGAGCGATGTCAACCAATTACCTTTCCGAATCATTAAATTTGCTTTAAAATGGAATCGATTTGTTCTTGCATATTTTTCTGAAAATGCCTTTTTTTTTGCATACTTAGGTTTTATATGCATATTTTGACATTTTTGTGTGATTTTTTTTAATTTCCACATTATAAACAAGTTCTTTAAAAATTTTTTAAATAAACATTAAAAAAAATCTTAAAATAATTAAATAAATTCTTTTAGAGCTTTGATTTTAATGCAAGATTTTCAAGATTTCGACAAAAGATCCTCCGATGCAGCACCTTACATGGTTAAGGCTTACAATGGGTCTTAAATATTTTGTCCAAAACAATTACAAGTAACTTCCCATTAAAAAAAATTTGGGTTTTTTGAAGCACTTCAGACAAAAAGCGCATAATCAAGCGATTCAATTAGAGAGCTCTTATACAGCAGTAAAAAATAAAGAATAAAATATACAATAAAGCTGCTATTTTAGTGCTGACAACAAAGAAGGTTTTAAAGCGAAAAAAATAAAAATATATTATGGTGTACGAAAATGATTGAAAAAAGGCATTTAAACAAGTAAAAGCAAAATATTAATGAACATGTTAATTTAGTTAGCCCTTAAAAAAGCACTTTAGGAGTGCTTTGTATGCATGTAAAAAGAAGCGCTTATTGTCAGCAGAAAATAGTCCTCCAAACCGGGAACACCCCATACAAAAATCAGGCATCCCATCAGCAGGTTTGAAGCGATTTGGGGTATGAATTCATACAAAAAACCTGGAGCAAATTTTTTACTGGGTTCCTTGGCATATGGTTTATGCCGCGTTGCCGAGTAAATTAGCAATTGCAATTTTTCCTTTCACCGCTGCCAGTAGTAACAAGGTGGGCACCTGGCTACATACTTCAAAATTCTTTTCAAAAAACTTTGAGTAATTTAAGAATATTATAAGATGTTGTCGATACCGATTATTTTGCAATTAAAAAATTAAAAGAAATATTAAATATAAATAACATCAGAAGTCAATTAGCATTTGTATTTTCCAATAACAGATATATTGGTGAAACAATAACTAATTGGGAGGGATTTAGTTCACTTAATACTCCATTTAAATTAGTTGATATTGCAGAAAGTAAAATTAACAAGGTGGAAGAAAGAATATCCCGACAAATTCAAAAAAGGAATCCAAAACGTTTTGCAAAAAAAAAAATTAGGGATTTCAAAAATAAAATAAATTTCAAGTATTTGTGATTTGATCTGGAATTAAAGTGGGATCTTAAAATTAATTTTTTATAAATGCATTGGCATTCTTCAAGTACAAGACAAAGTTTTGTTTTTGATAAAACCGTACTTGTTCATTTAAACAAACAAAAATTTAAATAAGCTTTTTAAGTTTTTTAATAATAAAAGACTGAGTTTTATATATTTTTGTTTTTAGTTAAATTAAGAAACGATTTTTTATCGAAATTTTTTAAGTCTTTAGTGCTTATTTGTTATTTTTTTTATTGCATATTTTAAGCGCATTGTTTCGATTTCTTAGTGCATGAAAATCTCATCCCTACTTATAACATAAATTTATCCTGGTGAGCCCATTAGTACCCTTCGGTTTCAAATCGGGTAAAATCTCTTCAAATACTGTGGTGTATGGGCTTCCCGACTTTAAATTTTTTTTACTTTTTTTTTTAATGAAAATAAAATTTTTTTGAATATTTTGCTTTCAAATAACCCAACAAACACGAAGTCAAAACTTTGATATGAAATTACTTTATCATTTGACATCAAACACAAATCTCAAATCAAATTGTTTGATTTAACATTTAAATTCAAATTAATAATGATTTGAAAATAAACATTTGATATCGAATGTTTTATCAATTTGATGTCAAATGTTAAATTTAAATCAAAAATAAACTTGGCATTACTTAAGCGAAAAATGAATGCAATCATTAAAAATGGCGTTTAAGGTTACAATTTTTACTTTGTGGTTACATATGTTTTACTACATATTAAAAATAATTTTTAATATAAAGTGAACAGCTTATTTCTTGTGAAAAATAAAAATTATTTGTGAGTAATTACAATGATTAAAAATACGATAAAAAGGAAAATAAAACGGGAAAGTGAAGAAAGTTTGTTGAATGATCGCGCTGCTACAATCCTCAAAATAAAAGGGAGCCAAGTAGTTTGTCTTTCCACGAATTAGAGGACGGAAAGAACATTTTTTCATCTTTTTGTTATGGTGCCGAATGTTCATCTCACAGTTTATTTAAATAAGCAATAAATTTAAATTAAAAAAATAAAATATTTTTATTTATATCCCTCATTGTATTATAATCCACATTTGAAAAACATTTGAGAATTGCGTTTAAAAGCAAGTTGAAAATAAGGCATTTTTCAATTTGAAAATAATTTCCATTTTTGTTGAGAACGCTATGATTTTCAAATGATTTTCAAATGATTTTCAAATCATTATCAAACGTTTGTCGTTTGAGAAAACGTACGTGTTTGTTGGGAAGCCCTATTTTGTGTTTTTGGGCATATTTTTCAACCATTTTTAGAGAATATTTACAAGTTTTTATTGAAAATATGCGCATAAAACAATTTTTGTAGATCATATTTATTTCCGGTTTCCCTGCTAATGATTAGCATTTAAACTCGGTTGCATTACGTTAATTAAACGAATGAAATTAAGGTGACATTTTATTGTGACAGTTTAATTTTAAAGGCAATTAAACGTGGATTTTGGTTTGAAACATGGAAGATAAAAACGCGGATTTTAAACTCAAGGAAAATAAGCGTTAAAGGCATTGAAGCGTTGGGTAATTAAGAGGGTTGCACTGCATATAGTTATTTTCAATTATCTGTAGCAACATTCAAGCTCCTTATCTTCGTCATTGTAGTTATTTTTCTAAATGGTACTATAATTAGTATAACACTAACTAATAACACTGTGCTAGAAAAAGACACTCGTTTTGTGACAAGCCGGGCACTTGGCGTTTTGACCTAATTCTGGAACGTTAAATCGAAATACAGAAATAAAATTACCATTAAGTACGGTTAAACTTTTTTCCAAAATGCGCAGTCGTTTATGAAACATATTTTTTTTTTGGGAAATAAAAATAGTTTTTGTCTACACGTATAGAAAACAAAGTTCCAATTAAAACAAGCAATAAATGATTAAAATTTGTCAACAACTTTTGACAATTCATTTATTCACAAAGATGAACAATTTTACAGCCTGTTCATCGATTTCGAAGGTTAACGTTCGCATAGAAAATTATATGTAAAACAAAAACAATATTCGAAAATTTGTTTTTGTTTTAAATGTAGTTTTCTATGCGAACGTTGACGTTCGAAATCGTTAAACAGGCAGTTAATTAAACTTAAGAATTTAATAAAACGCCATATTTGTATGGGAGCCCCCCTAAGGGATATATATTTTGAGAAATTGTTTAGGATATAAAACTAGTGGAGATCGGTCATATACTTTAGCCCCTAGTGGCGACTCCTAGGCAGTTATTTGACTTTTTCTGCAATATATTTCTAGCCTGCATTGACAATTTTGTATGGGAGCTTCCTTAAGAAATCGAGATAGTGGGTGGGTATGTTAGAAATAAATGATGGAGATGAAAAATAAAGTGGGGCTGGTCATACATTTGACCCGTATAGGAGCATCCTATGCACTGCAGGAGCCAAATTTAATAATTTAAACCATACAAATATGGCGTAGACCAGAAAAGAGTTTTACCTGACTGAAAGGAAATTTTATTTGGGTTTATTAGTTTATTCAATAAACTGAACCATTTTTGAGTTACGCATATACATATATTCGTGCAACCTCCTCCATTTTCGAAATAACGTTATATTTCGAAAACAAGAGCTAACCTAAAAAAATCGGTTAGCACCACTGGATTCGGCTTACCCGTGTCAAATTCTTGCACAGTTTAATAATATTTAATAATATTAACGACGAATTTAAGCCAGCGTAGCTCTATATTCTCTTTCTTTAAATTTTCGAGTTCACTGATTATTTCTTGGACCTGGCTGATTTATCAGCATTGGATCGAGCTGATTTTTGATTTTTTTTATTTAAATTGTTTGAATTACTCGAATAATTCAAATAATTTTATCCATTGAATAAAAAACATAAATTTCTTCTCACGGAGAGAACTTTATAGTCTAAAGTTATCAATTTCGTTTCTTAAAACGAGAAACCCCAAAATCTGAAAAATAATTTCTTGATTTTAACTTATTTTGTTCGTATTAAGTAAAATGTTCTTAAATAAAGAAACATTTTGATTAAACCAAGCCACACATACCAAAAACCAATAACGAATATCGTCCGATAGCTATTATAGCATCTTTGAGTTAAGTTTTTGAACATTTATTACAAAAACATGTCAATGACAACAGCCTGTTTACTGATTGCCAATCTGGTTTCAGACCAAAGCGTGGTTGCATAACCGCACTCACTGATGTTAAAGAAGAAAATCGTGGCAATTTGGATGATAGCAGAATTTCTATTTTGGACCAATCTTAGGCATTCGACAGCGTTCATCATTCTATTCTTTGCATGAAACTGATGAAATTTCTTGGGTTTTCGGCACTTGCAGCTAGTTGGATTCAGTCCTTTTTTTCTGATAGAAGTCAATCTGTGGTGAACAATGAATTAACTTCTCGTCCGTTAACAGTAAATAGAGGGGTTACACAGGGATCAATTCTTGGGCCTTTGTTATACTATATGTATACTAATGATCTCCCGCAGCAACTGCTATACTCTTGTTTAGATGATAGGGTATTCATTCGGTTAACCGTTAATCGGTTAACCGATTAATTATTACCCGATTAACTGATCGGTTAATTCCAAATTGGCTATTTTCGATTAACGATTAAACCGGTTAATTTCAGTCGGTTAACCGATTAACCGATGTAACAAAATTTCTAGTTGTTTGTAGTATTAAACCATATTTTTTGTCAAAGTTATTTTTGGGAATACAAAATTTATTATTAATATGATTTCTTTATGACGTGCTAAATTCCCAATTTTTCATTTCTGTGTTTTTAATTATGGTTTTTTTTTTAAATAGTATGTGTTCATACGGCTCATGATTTAATGACATGATTGCTACTTTATAAGCGAGAGGGACGAAGGGAAAAGAAACGAGTACACATATGCATGTACTGTCAGTTCGCTTTGTTTTTTCATTCGTTTTTTAATTTTGTTTTTGTTTTCAATATTAAAAATCATGCATGCAAACGCACGTCGTCAATATGACATGAATCATTTGAATGCCAATTCATGTTCAAGGAAGAAAAAGGAAGAATCATGTCAATATGACATGAGACGTATGAACTCAGACAAACATTCTACAATACAAAAATGTAGACTTTTACAATGTTATCTGTACCAAAGTGCACCAAAAAAGTTGTGCTTAGAAATATTTTTTTATACATAATATTTCCTTCAAACAATACATTCTTAAAATGCAGTACAAAAACAGAGATTAAGGAATTCGGAAATTAACTTCTTTTGCAGAATGTTCGATGCTGAGCTTTGCCAGGATGATTCAGATGGTGACCTGACAATAGAAGAAGCTCGCGATAGAAGTGTTTTAAAAAATTAAAACAGGACTCTAATGGCATAATGGAAGGTTTTATATGCTAAGAGTAATCGAGCAAAGGGAAATATTATTTTAAAGATCTCCCTTAACTATTGAAATTGCTCTTTTAGTTCAAGAATTTTTATGTTATGTTATTGTTATAATAAATAACTTTTAATTTTTATTTATTGAAATTACTTAATTTCAAAGAAACTTTATTAATCGATTAACCGATCAAAAACAAAATTAATCGGTTATTAACCGATTAAACCAAAACCTCGATTAATTAATCGAGCGATTAACCGATTAAAGCAAAAGCCCGGTAAAATGAATACCCTAGTGGATGATGTTCAGTAATACCTTAGCCGCACAAGGGACGTATTACTAACAGGGTTAGATCACAAACATTTTCACTTGAATCCAATATTTTCCTGAGAATCAACCCGTGTAAATCAAAATGTTTAATTATATCCAAGAAAAGTGCAAGAGTTGAGACAGATGTGAATGTTGTTATTGGTGGCTCAAGAATTGAGATTGTAAATACCGCTAGAAGTCTCGGAGTGCCTCGGAGCACCTTAACTTGGGCCGATCATATAAATCGGGCTTGTCGCAGAATATATTCGGGTGACACTGGTTTAAACAGCTGACGCACGTTTCGTGTTTTGTTTCACTGTCAAACATCTTCAGTTTGGCCTATAATTTAACAATGAATCGTCTTACAAACGAACAACGCTTGCAAATTATTGAATTTTATTATCAAAATGCGTGCTCTGTTAAGAAAGTTCATCGCGCGCTTCTTCCATTTTATGGGCAGTTTAATCGGCCCAATGAAGCGGCTAGTCGGGCTATTGTAACTAAATTTCGCACCAAATTTACATTGTTAAACCACCAACTCGCTTACATAGAGTGCGAAGTGAAGAAAATATCGCAGCTGTATCGGCAAGTGTTAATGATGACCATCAATTATCGATTCGCCGCCATTCACAGCAATTGGGCCTCTGTTACTCAAAAACGTGAGATGATATCCAACTTTTTTTTGCCCAAATTGCAAGAGCTTGACTTGCATGACATGTAGTTTCAACAATACAGTGCCACATGCCACACAGCACGCTTTACAATGGACTTATTGAGAGGCGGGTTCGGTGAACATTTTATTTCACGTTCGGGACCGGTCAATTGGCCGCCTAGATCGTGCGATTTAACGCCTTTAGACTATTTTTTGTGGGGCTATGTTAAAGCTAATGTCTATACACACATGCCCGCTTCAATTGACGCAATGGAAGACAACATTGAAGCATTTATTCATAAGATACCGGCCGAAATGTTGGAAAGAGTATGCCAAAATTGGACTAAGCGGATGGACCATTTGAGGCGCAGTCACGGTCAACATGAGCATGATTTCATCTTCAAACATTAAATTATATGGACCGTACTATCGATTCAAATAAAGATTTCATGCATTTTTCTGAATTTTATGTGTTTTTTTTTAACTTTCCTATAGCTCTTAAAAAATCACCCGATATATTTTTTGCGGTTTGTGCATAGTTAGGCTAAATGATTATTTAAAAAATAGGCTTATTATTTTGGCAGCTTCCTGTAATGTGTATCTAAAGTATCTTAATAAAGTAATAAGTAGGGATGCGATTTCCATGCAAATGCATGTTTTTTGTCGGTAGTCTAAGAACGATGTCGATCAATTATCTTTCCGAATCATTAAATTTGCGATAAAATGGCATCGATTTGTTTTTGCATATTGTTGCATATTTTGATGAAAATGCATATTTTTGCATATTTCTGCATATTTTGACATTTTTGAGTGATTTTTTGTAAATTTCCATATCATAAAAAGTTCTTAAAAAATTTTTTAAATACACAAAAAAAAAATTTTCCAAAGATATTAAAAAAAAAAAAAAAAATTATTTTGGAGCTTTGCTTTTAATACAAGATTTTTAAGATTTCGACATAAATGCTTCTTTTTTAAACCGATGCGTAGTTAAGGCTTCTAATGGGTTTAAAAATTTGTATCCAAAACTGTTACAAGCTATTTGCTTGGCACAATGGTTGCGGATAATTAAGAAGCCAATTCGATAGTATTGCAATTTTTAATGATATATAGCCCTTGATTCCCCTGCCACGGCAGCCAGTAGAAGCAAAATGGAGGCCATGCTTCAGAAATCTATTCAAAAAACTTCGAGTAATTTAAGAATGTTAGAAGAGCTTGTTGATGCCGATGATTGTGCAATTAAAAAAGCAGAAAAAAATACATATTTAATTTAAAAAACATCAGTACTGAAATTCTGTAACTTTTTAACGAAAAAAATTGTCGTTAAGTAGTCAAAATTCGTTAGCTAACGAAAGTTGTCGTTAAGAGCTATTCTGTAATGAAATTTTAACAATTTTTATCGGCAAAAAATGTCGGTAGCTAACGACACAAAAAAAGTTCTTGTTTTATAATAACGACAATAAATGTACTGTTAACAGATTAAAAATTGTAACGATTCTGTGTTTGGGTTAACTAAGTTTGGGAACGAGGCTACCTATTAGATTCGGCCGTGCTCGTCGGATGGGGAGGGTTGTATAATGTTCCCATGAAATATTAATAGAAATTATCTTTTGAATCGAAACCGGAAACTTTACTTTAGGTAGCATGAATTAAATGAATGACCTACAGAGCTAGATGGAGAAGAGAGAAGAAAGAAGTGGTTGCTGATTGTAGGGTAGCTTGAGGTGGTGTACACTACCCTACGACCTAGCCCGCCCACCATGCTGACAGTATGCTTACTATTCGTTGTCAGCCCAATATAAAAAAATAAAAACAAACGAATACTAAATTAGCTTATATACCCCCATACCCTACTTCACCTTTCGTAATAAAAAGAAATTCCTTAATTCAAAATTTCATTATCAAAATCATAAATTAATGGCTCAATTTTATTAAAAAAAAAAAAAAAAACTTAAGGTTAAAAAAAAAAAATTTAAACAAAGTTGTAAAGTGTCTCTTTATAAAAAAATTAAGTCACCATTAACGATTAATAAATAACAAAAAAAAACTAATTATTAAATACCTTATTTATATGATTGGCATTTGTTAAATAAAAAAATTATAAGAAATTAGATTGCATAATTAATAAAACACGCTTTAAACAGTAATAAGGTATTGAGTATAAGGATGTAGGGTGTCAATTAATTTGTCATAGGAATATTTTTGGTTTTAAGCAAAACGAATAAAAATTTAATAAAAGGCAACACTACGTTGCGTATGAGTCATTTATATTATATTCAATATAAAAAAAATTAAGTTAAAATATTCATAATACAAAATTAAAAATTGATTTTTAAGATGATTTTATATATGCCGAAAATATCAATAAATAAACTTACTTTTACTTGGTCCAACGTTGTCAGCAGGCGCCGGATGACAATTTCGTCGATTTTATATATATTGCATTGGAAGGTTAAATATGAATATTTAAAAAAAAAAAAAAAAAAAAAAAAACTGTTAATACAGACGGAATTTTTCTTGCCGTTATTAACAAAATCACTCAACATATATAGGGTTTATATGTAATGAGTATTTTTATTTAATTGTGCTTGGTGTGGTTGTCTGTATGTGTATGAGTTTAGCCGTGTTTGATTCTAATTTTACGTTTACTTTGTATGTTGTCTGACTGTTAAGGGTGTAATAGATGTTTTAAGAGTTAAAAAAAAAAAAATTTACAATAAAGTAGGTGACAAAATAGGACTAACGTTAATTGTATTAAAAAAAAATTACGTTAATTTACGTTAAACAGAAACCAAATAAGTAATAGTTCAAGTTTAATCAAGTTAAACTGTAAGATAATGTTGTTATATGACGTAAAATTCAAAATACTTTGCAAGATTATTTTAATACCAGGATAACGAAAAGAATCACGTTGGGTAAGTTTAACGATAAAAACGAACTGGTCATTTCAATTTGAGTGTATGACATTCAAAAGGTACTTATTTATACGCTGAGAAAAGTTTGTTGTGGTTGATGTAGGGTCCAGATGAATCCATTATATTGCTAATGCAAATCCACTCACCCACACCAACACCACTTCGACTACCAAATGAAATTGATTATCTTCCGTATTCTTGCCAATGATTCTGAGCTCTGTTATATCTGAAATAACTTCCGGTTTGTTAAAATTAATTCGAGAAAATTATCTCTAATCGCCCTAAACCAAAAGCGCCAAATTTCCTTTAAGAAACCAAATCCTAAAAAAAAATGCACGTGATAATAAAAATTTCCTTGTTCAAACACTTAAATTCCCTAAAAAAAATCCTTACCCAAAGTATGTGTATGTATTTTGCAAAAATAAAATTTCCTTTAATCCTTGCTCTAAGAATTGGTTTTTCCACAAATAAATATATATCTTAATTTCTTCCTTTTTTTTTTTTTTTACAAGGAAAATATTCCCCCTGAACTATTATAATTTAAATGAAGAAAAATTTTGAAAATATTCAAACATAAAATCAAATGTAATTTAATTGAAAATTTATATTGAAAATTTTAAGGCCAAAGTAAAATGTTAGTTAATTCAGAATAAAACAGTAAATTTAGAATAACATATATATAAACCCAAAAGTCACCCTCACAAAATATAGAGAAAGTAGCCAATTTTTAACACAAAAAAAGTAAGAAAGTATAGTCGATCAAGTCCGACTCTACATTGCAGTATTTGGGCGATCATGTTTCCGCCAAAATCGTGAGGTTATTATTCACATAATACATTTTTGTGCCAAATATTATCTAAGTATCTACCATTATTAGTGTATTCGTATGGGAGATGTGGTCAAATATGGACCGATTTTAAAAAAATTTGTTCTGGTGATTAATGTAGGTTGCGACAAAATATTTTTGGATCTTATTCAACTCAAATGTCTATAAAACAAGATGGCTATTAATAGGCACAAAACCCTATTCCGGAAAGAAGTTTTCATGTGGGCTATAAAAATTAAATAACTGCTTCTCACCATTATAAGAATGCTTCGACCTTGTGACAATAAACGCATATGTGCCAAATTTTATAAAATTATTTTTAAAACTGCGACCTGTAATTTGCACACAAGGTTATCTTGGACAGACAACCAGCCATCCTGATAGAAGGACGGGCTTCGTTAAATGGATTCTGACATTGATTCTGAGTCAATCGGTATACTAAAAGGCAGGCCCAGAACCTTTATTTAAATGTGTTACACACATTCGTACAAACACATAATACCCTTTTCACATACAGTAGTGCTGGTATGAAAAGTAAGAGCAGAATGTTGTGCTTGAGTGGCTCAGTCATCTGGAAATTTTTCCCTATGTATAAAAGAATTTAAAACCAACATATTTGTTTAGAAATATAATCAATATTTACACGTTTTCATTCATGTTTTGTTAAAATAAATGCAATAAAGCAAATTTATTTTGTATTTTTTATTAATTTTAAAAAATTTTTACTTTGACGTTCTTATATTTTTACCGATATTTGTCGTCAATATTTCTAAACAAAAATTTTTGTTTATTTAAAATACAGAATAACAAATTCGGTAAAGTAACCGAGATTTCTCGTTAATTAACGATATCGGTAGTTAAATTCAAAAAGTTACAGAATTGAGGTACAGAAGTCGATAAGCATTTGTATTTTCCAATTACGGATATATTGGTGAAAAAAGAAATAATTAGGAGGCATTTAGTTCAGCTAATACTCAAGTCAAATTAATTGATATAGCAGAAAGTAAAATTAACAATGTGAAAGGAAGAATGAATAGCCCGACGAATGAAAAAAAAAAATCTAACACGTTTTGCAAAAAAAATTTTAGGATTTCAAAAAAATTTCAAATATATTTGATCTGATCTGGAATCAAAGTGGGATCGGACAGTAAATTTTTTAAAAATGCATGGCATTCTTCAAGTACAAGACATTTTTACTTTTAATAAAACAGTACTTAGTTTTTTTTAAGATATTTTAATAACAATATACATACTGCATTTTTTACTTTTTTTTTGTTTTTAGTAAAATTAAAAAAATATTTTTTGTGGAAAATTTTCAAGTTTTTAGTGCATATTTTTTATTTTTTTAGTGCATATTTTGGATGTTTTAGTGCATATTTTATGCGCATATTTTCGATTTTTTTGTGCATGAAAATCTCATCCCTAGTAATAAGCTTAATTATCAATACAAAACATCGGCAAAAAAGTAGGCTGGATTGGAGAAGTGGGCGTTTCTACAAAAGGACAATATACATTTAGTATATACATCTGAAGAACAGTTAAAAATTTTATGCACATAGTTTGGTTAGCAGTAAAAAAACATCAGTCAAAGTGGGCTGGACTGGAGAACTCAGCGTGGCACCTTCAATACAAACAAATAATGGTTTTTTATATATCGAAGAACGGTCATAGAAAATGTATCAACATTTGTTAGAAATAGCTTCGCAATCAAAAAAAGAAAAAACTATCAAGAGTTGGTATAAATAGCTTCGTAAGCAGAAAAAGAAAACAGTATCTTAAATCGAATGTGGTATGGAATTAAAGATAATGAAAGTAGCTTTATTCCAGCTACTTAGAGCTAAGAGACCAGTAATGACAATTTTTTTGGAAGAAAAATATTGAATTGATGTGGATCACCAATAATATTATGCAAATATTTTATGAGGAACTAGCTGACCTGACAGACGTTGTCCTGTCCAAACTAGGAAAAATGTTTGCGTTCGATTTTTAAAATCCGTTAAAAAGATACGAACATTTGAAAGAAAAATTAGTAAAATCGATGGAGCCGTTTTTTGATTCTAGGTAAATCGAAAGAAAAATAATTAGCTTTCCGTAAAAACCTAAGTTTGACCATGGCGATGATTTTAAGAAAAAATCGGTCAAGCCGTTCATAAGTTGTGCGCTTAATAGAAAAAGTGGGCGTAAAAGTAGGCGTGGTACATTTTTCTTTCGATGAAAACGTAAAATGGATTAATACGAACATTTAATAGAAAAATTAGTCAAATCGATGGAGCCGTTTTCTGATTTTAGGTAAATCAAAAGAAGTGGGTGGGGCAAAATTTTCTTTCCGTAAAATCCTAAGTTGGACCATGGCGATGATTTTAAAGAAAAAATCATCCAAATCGGTTAAGCCGTTCTCAAGTTATGCGCTTAATAGAAAAAGTGGACGTAAAAGTAGGCGTGGTAAATTTTTCTTTCCATCCAAACTTAAAATGGATTAATACGAACATTTGAAAGAAAAATTTGTCAAATCGATGGAGCTGCTTTGATTTTAGGGAATTCAAAAAAAGTGGGCGTAAAAGTGGGCGGGGCAAAATTTTCTTTTCGTACGAATCTAAGTTGGACCATGGCGATCATTTTAAAGAAAAAATCATCACAATTATATAGATGTCATTGGTGGTGCAATTTGAAAATTGGATTTTGCCACACCCCTTCGCCCGCAGACCGAAAATCAAAAATCAGACTTCACAGTTTCACCCGCCTGAATATTCTGCAGATTTGCTGAAAATGTCATCAAAATCAGCCCAGCCGTTTTGGAGTCCATACATACATACATACATACATACATACATACATACATACATACATACATACATACATACATACATACATACATACATACATACATACATACATACATACATACATACATACATACATACATACATACATACATACATACATACATACATACATACATACATACATACATACATACATACATACATGATTTCAATGCATGGGCTACTGACTGGGGCAGCTCCCGCACAGATGGAAGAGGTAGGATACTACTTGAAGCATTTTCGGTACTTGGCGTGGTGTTAATGAACACAGGAAATGAGCAAACTTTTAGAAGAGGAGAAAGTGGGTCAATTATTGACATAGCTTTTGCCAGCTGTAGTATTGTAAGTCGAGTAAAATGGAATCTGTCTGATATTTACACACACAGCGATCACTATGCCATAACCATAGACATAGCACTTGACAAACCACCCGCACCTGTCAATATTCGGACAAAAAAGTTGGCAGGCTGGAAAGTTAACACATTTGATAAAGATGTATTCAAAACCACAATGGAGGACCTTAACCTGTATGGCCAACCTGAAGCTATGGCAGAACAATTAGTTAACAGAATCTCCCGAGCATGTGATGCATCCATGGTGAGAAGGAAAAACAGCATTAATAAGCAACCAGTCTATTGGTGGAATGAAGAAACAGCCCAGCTGAGATCAGAATGTCTGCATGCTAGGCGACAATATACGAGAACGGGAGGCAGACCGGAGAATGAAATTCATCACCAAACGTTTAAAGCTAAGAGAAAATCGCTTAAGTTAGCGATACGTAGAAGCAAGAGAAGATGTTTTCTTGATATCTGTGATGATCTTGAGAATAACCCATGGGGACTTGCCTACAAATTGGTAACAAAGAAACTTAAATGTTTAAATCCCTCAGCACCTACAGATGAGTCAGTCCTTAAAGGAATCGTGGAACACCTTTTTCCTTATGAAACACCGACTTCCTTTGATAATAACATACATGAAGAGTTATATAACTATCCCCTCGTGACAAATTCTGAAATCGAAGATGCAATCGTAAAATTCCAAGATAAGAAAGCCCCGGGTTTGGACTGTATACCAAATCTTGTACTGAAGGAAGCCTTCAAGTGCTGTCCAAACCATTTTACATCCCTGATAAATGTGTGTTTGAGACAAGGCAAATTTCAATCAATGTGGAAGAGACAGAAACTGGTTTTGTTGCCGAAGGATAACAAACCTCTTGATGAACCGTCCTCCTATCGACCTCTCTGTATGATAGACACAAGCGGAAAATTGTTTGAGAGCATCATCTGCAAAACATTGGAAACCTTTGTCAAGACCGCCGGAGGTATATCGGATAACCAATTCGGCTTCTGGAAAGCGAAGTCAACTGTAGATGCCATCAACGTTGTTGTAGAAACTGCATTCAAGGCAATTGAAGGGAAGTGCTGGAAAAATGGTGCAAAAGAGTACTGTGTAGTCGTCACACTGGATGTAAAAAACGCCTTCAACACGGCTTATTGGGAGGTCATTGTGAATACCCTTACCCGATTGAATATTCCGCCATACTTATTGGCCATAATAAGGGATTATTTCCGAAACAGAGTCCTGTTTTATGATACAGATAGAGGAATAAAGCAGCATCAGGTGACGACGGGCGTTCCCCAAGGATCTGTCCTTGGTCCACTGCTATGGAACGTAATGTATGATGGTGTTCTAAAGCTAAAACTACCTGAAAGGGCTTCAATCGTTGGGTTTGCCGACGATTTAGCATTAGTGTGTGTAGCCAAGGAGCTACAAGAAGCGGAAACTGTTACCAATTCTAGTATACAAGTCGTTCGATCCTGGCTCTCATCTGTGGGACTAACCTTAGCCGATCATAAAACCGAAGCGGTACTAATCAGTAGTCGAAAATCAAGAGAAACGTTAAAGCTAAAAATTGGAACATGCTGCATAGAGACAACACCGTATCTTAAATATCTTGGCGTTATGATTGATTGTCGTCTCTCGTTTAACGATCATTTGCGGTACGTAAGTTCAAAAGCTACGAAAACATGTCTAGCATTGTCCCGAATAATGCCAAACACAAGGGGTCCAAAATATCTACAGAGAAAACTCTTATCGGAAGTTGTCAAAAGTACGATCCTGTATGCATCCCCCATATGGTCAGAGTCTTTGAAGTATTCAACTTATGCTAAACTCATTACCTCAGTGTATAGGCTTTCTGCTCTACGAGTATGATGTGCCTTTCGGACTGTGTCAGACGAGGCAGCTTTTGTTATTGCTGGTCTGATACCAATCGACCTGCAAGCTCTAGATTTTAAAAACATAACACCTGCAGCAGAAACTGTAGATGGTGTGAATATTCGCAGGATGTCGAGGAACACAACTATTGCTAAATGGCAAGCACGTTGGTCAACATCCGACAAGGGCAGATGGACGTATTAGTTAATTCCCAACATTGAAGACTGGTTTTACAGGAAACATGGTGACTTGAACTTTTATCTAACGCAGATGTTAAGTGGACATGGTTGCTTTAAGTCGTATCTGCATCGTTTTAAAATTCGGAGGGATCCGTTCTGTCCATACTGTACTGGTGATGCGGAAGAGGATGCCGAACATGTATTTTTCATTTGTCCTCGGTTCAATGATGAGAGGGCCAACCGACAAACATTGTATAAATAATAAACATTTTATAAATAATGTTGTCGTCCTTGGCTAATTGGGAGCATGTATGTAATTATGTGAAATTGGTTCTGATTGAACTTCGTAGGGAAGAAAGGATACGAAGGGAAATCGAATTAGTCTAGTGTAGGTTTCTACCTTTTCCCACCCTGTGAGGTAATGCTTTGCGGTAGTTCCACAGGGACTCTTGGGCTGGTAAAACGAGGTTGTTTTAGCGTGTTAAAGTCTCGCACTCCTGGCACTACCATCTGGCCCGGGTCTTTTGATGATTTTTTCCTCGTATAAAAAAAAAAAAAAAAACATACATACATACATACATACATACATACATACATACATACATACATACATACATACATACATACATACATACATACATACATACATACATACATACATACATACATACTGTCACTACAAGCAACAATTTTTAAAATTTCATGAAGATGATGACTACTTAATGAAAGTAAACGTAGATTTAATTAATTATAAAGATCAGTTTCGAAAAGATAATGATGATGATAAACAAAAAAAGAGTTTTATTTCTTTAAATATTTTGCCATAATACATTTTCGGTATCGTAATCTAATTTCTTTCGATTTATTGTAACACGAGGAGAATATTGATAAGGTAAAGTTGATTGTTTCATATTTGAATAGCTATCATTTTTTGATAATATTCTAATTTTTGGAGTTCCTTTTTCCGAAAAGCTTTTAAGACGCTTAGCTACGGAAGATGCAGAAGAAGGATTAAATTTTTGTATTGTTGTATCCATATCGTTCTGGTCATCATTATTTGTGTAAATATCTTCAGGCAAATTCAAATCTATTTGCAGAGCTATACTACTCGACTGAGGTGTAATTGTTTGCGTTTCAATATGCTTTTTAAGACCTTTTTCGTTTGAGTTTCATTATCGCGCAAATTATGCATTGTTGATATTTTATTCTGATTAGATGATCGTTGGGATCCAATTAAATATTTAGCAAGTTCTTGTTTAATATAATACCATTTGTTTATATCCTTCAGTGTATGTGAACCATATATTGGCAAGAGTTTCCGATGCAAAAAAATCTGTTTAACTATAAATTTTTCGTAAGTTGATGGATGTAGAACTATAAGTTTTGATCATTTATTTGACATTTTCTAAAATTTTTCCAATGTCTCCACTTAATATTGATGTAATAATAATGGGTAAAAATCCTTCCTTTTGAATAAGATGTTTCCTCTTTTGACGCATAGAGGTTTGTGATGAGCAAACTTTCCTCAAAGTATTTTTATATGGTTTTAGTTTTTCAAACACAGTTTTGTTTATTTTATGATTTCTGTTTATAATATTTAAAATAATTTCATTTAAAGTTTTTATAACAACATTGTCAACATTTTTCAAAATTGCATTTCGTAGTTTGTGATCCGCTTTTCTAAGAACATAGAGAATATGTTTGTTCTCCTTCAGTAACTTTAGATTCGAGGTCATTGCTTATATTTGCAAATATATAATAATCTGTATTAAAAATATTAGATCTAAATCTAAAAGCGTTAGGTATTTCTTGAGTAAGATCAACAATTAAATAACCATGAGCCTGTTGTGTACAATGATTATATACATCTACTAATGATTTTGAGTTTTCTGGATATACTTACGAGCTAGATGTTGGAATTGTGTCTTATCTCTTGGATTTTTAAACATAACTATATATTTGGAGTTTAATGAAATATCTCTCGAATAAGCCCTTTAATGAAAAATATTTTGTGTTACTAAAATTACACTTAAATTTCTATGATGAGATCCTTTTGTAAATAGTTCACAAACTTTCTTATTTGATGTTTCAAGCATTAAATCATCCAATATTATCAAAGTGGATTCTTCGTCATTGGTATTAAAAGTCTCTGGAATTCCTTTGACAAATTCTACATTTTCTATATTGGATAGTGAATTTTTTTCAGAATAATACCATATGATTCGGTCTATATCTTTAGATATTAAGTTTTGATTTTTTATTAAATTTTTAATAAAAGTAGATTTTCCACAGCCTGAGGGACCACCAACCATCATTGTAAATGGATATATAAACTGATGAAACATGTTTGCGCTCTTAAAAACATTTGTTAATGAATTAAAAAGGAAGAAAATTTTAATTATGATTAAAAAAAGTCTTATTGACGAAATTCATAGTCAAGCTAGAAAAAACTTTAAGCGTCGTAGGTTTATTCAAAAGGGAATTTTAGATACTTGGCAAATAGATTTGGTAGAGATGATACCATATGCAAAATTTAATAAAGGTTTTAAGTATATGCTTACTGTAATTGATGTTTTTTCAAAGTATGCCTACGCTGTGCCATTAAAAACTAAAACAGGATTTGAGGTTTCAAAATCATTTAAAAGTATTGTAAATTTAAACAGTAACAAAGCTCCTAAAAACCTGCATTCAGACCAAGGAAAAGAATTTTATAACAAATATTTCAAAACTCTAATGAAAGAGCTAAATATTAATCAATATCATACCTATTCAAATTTAAAAGCGTCCATAGTTGAACGATTTAATAGAACTTTAAAAAATAAAATGTGGAAACAATTTAGTATGCAAGGAAACTATAACTGGATAGATGTATTAGATAAACTGTTGAAAGAATATAATTCATCTTATCATCGAAGTATAAAGATGAAACCTAATTCAGTTAATAAGCGAAATGAAAAAAAAAAACTTTAAAGAACTGTATATAATAATTTAAAAGTTTTTTAAAAATGGAAAATGCAATATTAACGATTTTGTTCGCATAAGCAAATATAAAAATGTTTTTGAAAAGGGGTATACACCAAATTGGTCTACAGAAGTTTTTAAAGTTAATAAAATAAATGCAACAAACCCTGTTACATACCAGCTAAAAGATTTTAATGGAAATTTAATTAAAGGCGGATTTTATCAAGAGGAGTTATTAAAAACTAAAGTTCCTAACATCTTTTTAGTTGAAAAAGTCTTAAAACGTAGAGGCGAAAAACTATTTGTAAAATGGTTGGGTTTCGGAAAAGAATATAATTCAGGGATTAATCAAACAGATTTTAGTTGATAAACTAAATTTTTCATATATGTATAACACACAACTTATAATATTTAACATTTCTAATAAATATGGCATCAAGCACAGAGGAAAATAGTATTTATGTTACTTTATTAAGTAATGATTCAGTAAATTTATATAAAAACACTTCAAGTACTTTCACAAATTTATTAAAGCAATCTCTTAGCATGAGTGACCAGTGGGAAGTCGGATTATCAGATATATCCTTCTCGATAGCGAATAAACAACTAAATATGAATCAAAATATACTTAAACGTAAAAAACGCAACATTTCAAATTTAAATAATCAATCTGTAAAAACATTGAAAATTGACTCCAATAATGAATACGATGAAATTAAAACAAAATTCAAAAAATAACTTATGGAAACATCTGACGCGCTGAAACTAAAAAATATAAATAAAACTTCAAAATTTTTAAATACATTAAACATTGATAAGCCCCAATCTAATATACCTATGAGAGAAAAAGACACTCGTAACGTAAATACAAAAAGCTCGGAACCATCAAATAGTGAAAAAGATCCAATTTTATCATCAAGAGAAAAAGATACTCGTAGCGTAAATATAAAAAGTCCAGAATCATCAAATAATGAAAAAGAACCCATTTTATCATCAACAAATTATATATTGGAAAAAATCTTTGAACAAATTCTCTGACAACATAAATCAGTTTATTAATAAATTTGAATCGTCTGATATAAGTGAAAACATATTTATTTATACTGATATAATAAAACCTCGGAATGTTGGTAGTAAAAAAATTTAAAATATTTTCAGTAGCAACATTAAACAAATATATTAATTTCAATAGAATTGAATATTTTCCTCTTGAAGCCTATAATATAAATGATATTTCCATAATGATTCGAAACGATGAAGGAGAAGAGATAAACTTTAATAATTTAATTTCCGTTTATTGTACTCTACACTTAAAAAAAAATGTATATAAAATAGTTGTGTAAGAAAACAAAATTATTCATTTTTATTACAACCATGGATGCGATTTATACAAGTTATTATATTAAATATTGGTGAAATATATCACGCACCAAGAATTTTACAATACGGTCGTGGTATTGGATCCATATTTTCGGCTGTATTTTCACATCTAAAGCCCTTATTTAAAACAGGGATGAATATATTAAAGAATAAATCATTAGATATTGGAAAAGAAATATTAAAAGAAATTGGAACAAAGCCAATAAAAGAAATCTTGCTAAACAAAGGAAAAAAGGTCATACAAAATATAAAAGAAGCTACTATTGATAAAATGAAAACAATGCAGAAAGGTAAAGGTCGACGTATAAAACGTAAACGTTTAAAGCAAAAGCAACAGATTAAATCAAAACGTTGTAGAGGAAAGAACTTTAATGATATTTTTGGGAATTGGAAATGTCAGGATTTATAGAATGTATGAAGAGTGAGTTGGATTTATTTGAATCTCCTCCAATTCAAACTAGCATTGTTAGAACCGAAGAAATATGTTACAATCCAATTGCCTCACTAGATAATTCTAGCACATTTGAATTTGTATCACTAGGCAATGGTGGAACATATCGTGATCTTAATAGTATTTATCTTCGGCTGGTTATTGAACTAAAAGGAACCGGAGGAGTTGTTAATAACTTATTGCACTCTTTGTATAGAAATTGTATTGTACACCTTAACAATAAAAATGTATCACAACCTGACATTAACTATCACTATAGGGCTTATATCGAAAAATTGTTAAATTATGGAAATTATGCTAGATCAACACATCTTGAATCATGTGGCTGGGCTATTGATACAAATAAAATAAATTCATTAGTTGATAAAGAAAATCCTGGTTTTGACAAGAGAAAAAAACTATTTAAGGATGGAAAAAGAGTAGAGCTTTTTGGAAAACTTCATGTTGATGTGTTTAACCAACAAAAATACTTGCTTAATAATGTTGATCTAAAGGTAACATTAAATTTGGAAAAACCGGAATTTTACATTTTAGAAGGTGGCGATAAAAATGAATCGTATATTAAAATTCATGAAGCTAATTTATATATAAACCATCTTACTATTAATCATAATATTCTAATGGCTCATCATAATGTATTACAATCAAGAAATGCTATTTATCCTTATAAAAGAGTGGAAATAAAAACGTTTACAATACACCCTGGAAATCACTCATTAACTTTAGATAACGTTATACTAGGACAATTACCAAATTTTTTAATTTTTGGTATGGTGTCTAATAAAGCATATACTGGAGAGAAAAAAGAAAATCCATTTTACTTTCAACATTTTAATTTACAAAGATTTAATTTGGTTGTAAATGGAGTACAATTTCCTGCGCAACCAATTGAACTTAATTACAATAACGGAGGGATAATAAGTACTCGTGGTTATCAAACACTATTTAAGGGAACTGGAATTCATCATTTCGATAAAGGTCATCAAATAACTAAAGAACTTTTTGATAACGGATATTTTTTACTTGCTTTTGACTTAACACCAGATCATAATAATAATTCCAATTGCGGTAACTTAATAAACCAGGGAACTATTCGTATTGAAGGGCGTTTCGGAAAACCAATTGTTGAAGCAATAACGTGCTTAGTATACTGTGAATTTGATAGTGTTATAGAAATTGATAGAACGCGTAATATTATTCAGACACTATGAATTCAATTAATATTAAAAATACTTTGAACTCCAATAATATAACCAAATATAAATTTAAAGGTGTATTTGCATGTAATAAATTACCAACACACCCAGTTTTAAAACCGTCATTTTACGTTGCTAACACTGATCCATCACATAAGCCTGGAGAGCATTGGGTTGCTTTTTATTTTCCTAAAAACAAACCTGCTGAGTACTTTTGTTCTGCTGGCCAATCTCCAAATAAATACTTTAGATTATTTTTAGATAAAAATTGTAAAACTTTTCTTTATAATAGTCTTCGAATTCAGAGTGAAACTTCAATTTTATGTGGAGTTTATTGTTGTGTATTTATTTATTTAAGATCTAAAAATATGAGTTTCAAACAAATTTTAAAATTATTTAATTATTTTAATTTATATTACAATGATATATTAGTTGTAAGTTTATTTAAGTATATTTTTAAGAATTTTTAAGAATATAATAAAAGATAAAAAATTAATTAATTATTAATTAACCTTATAACTATTTATTAAATTGACTACATTTCTTTTTCTGAGGTAGTATACCGTACACCTGCACGGATAAGGACCCTCTTTACAATTGTTGTTATGCCATGGGCAGCATTCAAAATGAGGCACGTTTAGTCCTTCATCGTAGTCATCTACACCGTACTCCTCATTTTCCTCTAACATTGTAACAAAATGGTATATGCACTCCCTGTGCTCAAACATCAGAACATTTTCAAAGTCTTGTAAAAAATTATGTACATATTCTATTAAGTAAGACATTTTTGTTCTGATTTGTCTGGATTCTCTATTTTGAATGTTTCTCGTTTCAAAATTTTAAGATATAAGTGTGATATATCAGAAGAATTTAAACATCAGTACATATGTATATATCGTATGTAGCCAAATCTATTTGTAAAGGCATTATTACGTTTAAAAATTTCAATAACTCATAATTTAATGTGAAGCAAACATTCAAGGTTAATGTTTAAACTTTAAAAATGCATACGATTGCACTTTTTAGCATAACGAAAAGTTTATTTACTTTTAATTTCCACAATAACAATTGTATATTTACTTTTTAACAGAATGTTCTAAAAAGTTCAATAATCATAGATCAGTTTTCAAAATATGATTTGATAAACATTAAATATATATACCAAAATAAAAACAAAAAAGTGCATAAGAAAATAAATATATGTTTTACGAGGTATTTTCAAAAGATTTTTTAACTATTTTATTTAATTAAAAATGGAAAGTTAACGTGTGAATTTTGTAAGCACATATCTTTTAAAACCAAGTTTAATAAGAAAAGGCATTTTATGCGCCTGCATAATTTCAGTGCCAAAAAGTCAAAATTTTATAAAAGTCCTGCAGAGATGAATATGAAGGAGGAGATCCCTGACAATGCGAAGGAGGAGGAGATTCCTGACAATGCGAAGGAAGAGGAGATTCCTGACTTCATAAAACAATTTATGGAGGAGGACGATTTTTTATTTTTTGGAAATTAAATTTTAAATTTTTATATGTAAAATTATTTTAAATAAAAGTAATAAAAATTAAAAAAACAAATATTGTTTTTGTTTTACTATATTTTTCTTCATTGTAAGGATTTTTGTTAAGTTTAGATATAATTTAAATCAAATATTGCAGATCCATTTGGTAGTTGACGCCCCTTGTAAATAATTGTCCAAACTTTATCATCAATTTGAGTTAAGTATGGATCCTCCTTGTTTAAAAATTTCATCATTCTATTGGGGAGATAAAACCATTTATTGTCATCTAAATTGGCAATGACTTTTAGACCATATTGTGTTTCTTTCCATTCAAAATTCACAATTTTCAAAGACTGGTTTAAAGGTATATCATCTATTCTAATATACTCGGGCCTAATACCTTGGGCAATATTTACAATTTTTTTATACATCTAAAAACAAACAAGAAAAAAGTAATAATAATCACAATAATGAATAATTAAATAAACCTTTATTATATAGAAAATACTTACCATTTTTATTAAGTTTCCTTTAAAGTGACAATTAGAATAATGATGTGGAATATACTCCCGAAAGCCTTTTTATATTAATGGCAAACTTTCAAATTAAGTTAATCTCTATACTTATATGTGCTGCATATTCTAAATATATTACATATTACTCTTTCTTATTTTAAAATACTCAAACAATTGCTTTATGTATATTATGGAACTTCTGAAATTTCTCTTCATTGAAGAAAATATAATGTGATCAACTTTATATTAGTCTCTTTTATATTTAAAAATACTCAACAATTTTTTAATTTTGTTTATATTCAAAATTCCTCCTTATGGAAAAATCCATTGGAGCAAAAAAAAAAATTCAAAATTAACTAAAATCAACTTTAAAGTAACATTTCAATTTAAAAATTCCTCCCTATGGGAAGAAAAAATTCCTCCTTATGGGAAAACACGTAGGGAGGAAATTGAAATTTAAAAATTCCTCCTTATGGGAATTGAAATTTAAAAATTCCTCCTTATGGGAATCACGTAGGGATGAAAAATCATATACAAAATCCCCATATTTATACTACTGGGGTTTACGGAAAACACATATCAAACGTAAGACGGACATCGTTAAATCAAGAATTTTATTAAACCGCCATATATGTAATACTATGTAATATTATGTATGTATGGTTGAAATTCTTAAATTTGGCTGCTGCAGCGCCTAGGATGCCCCATTTTATTTTTCATCTCAATTCTTTAAGGGGGCTCCCATACAGAAAAGTCAATACAGATTAGAAATATATTGGAGAAAAAGCCCCATAACTGCCAAGGAGTCGCCCCTAGTAAGACAACATGTATGACCGACCTCAATTAGTTTTTTGTTCTTAACATTTTCTCATTCTTAGGGGGGCTCCCATACAAATATTGCGTTTTATGAAATTCCTAAATTAATTAAAATTTTTCGACTTTTGCGAATAAAATCAAAAGTTGGTAACATATTTTAATCATTTGTAGCTTGTTTCGTTTGCAGCTTCAGAAGCGTAGCTGCATTTTTAAATTTTTGATGAATTTTTAATAAACAAAAATTTCGAAATTTTGGCAAAAAAATTAATTACTTGTTAAAAAAAATAAATTAAGTTTCAAAAATGACTGCTCATATTAGAAAAAAAATTTTACTTTTCTTAAAGGAAATTTTATCGCGGAATTTCGGTTTCTTTAGTAATTTCAAAATATTAACCGCTTTTGAGTTACGCGATTATACCTCCTCCATTTTTGAAATACGGTATATCTCAAAAACCGAAGCCAGTCTAGAAAAACTGCGGGCATAGTGTAATGTTTTGATTTTAACTTATTTTGTTCGTATTTAGCTAAATGTTCTTAAATAAAGAAATATTTTGCTTAAGTCAACGAAAACTTGCTTTGGCTTTCAATTGGAGAGTGAAAATTAAATCTAATGGGTGATTTTTTAAGAGCACAAAAACACATAAAATTCAGAAAAATTCATGAAATCTTTATTTGAATCGATAGTACGGTCCATATAATTTAATGTTTGAAGAGTATTTCATGCAAATGTTGACCGTGACTGCGCCTTAAATGGTCCATCCGCTTAGTCCAATTTTCGCATACTCTTTCCAACATTTCGGCCGGTATCTCATGAATAAATAATTCAATGTTGTCTTCCAATGCGTCAATTGAAGCGGGCATGTGTGTATAGATATGAGCTTTACTATAGCCCCACAAAAAATAGTCTTAAGGCGTTAAATCGCAAGATCTAGGCGGCCAATTGACCGGTCCCGAACGTAAAATAAAATGTTCACCGAACTCGCCTCTCAATAAGTCCATTGTAAAGCGTGCTGTGTGGCATGTAGCGCCGTCTTGTTGAAACCACATGTCATGCAAGTCAAGCTCTTGCATATTGGACAAAAAAAAGTTGGATATCATCTCACGGTAGCGCTCACCATTCACAGTTACGTTACGATTCGCATCATGTTTGAAGAAGTACAGTCACCAGCCCATAAGCCGGACCAAACTGTGACATTGGTAACTCGTGCAATGCTTCTGGCTGATCTTGACTCCAAAATCGAGAATTCTTCTTATTAACGTACCCATTGACCCAAAAATGAGCTGACCATAAAATGGAAGAAGCGCGCGATGAACTTTCTTAACGGAGTACGAATTTTGATAATAAAAATCAATAATTTGCAATCGTTGTTCGTTTGTAAGACGATTCATGGTTATATTATAGACCAAACTGAAGATGTTTGACAGTGAAACAAAACACGAAACGTGCGTCAGCTGTTTAAACCAGAGTTGCCGAAGAGATAATAATAACCCATAAATATTGATAATTTTGACGAGGAAATTATCCGTGAAATACAGTATTTAATACAGTCCACATACCAATTATATAAATATAATGGAATGTTTAAACTAATTGAACATCTGTTTACGATACCAAACAGATTTAGTTAAGGAAAAACACTATCTTAGCTTTACACAAAGGATAGTCATAAATACATAGACTTTACCTGTTCTGTACACTGAGGATAGTCATAAATACATGAACAAGATAAGCAAATGGTTAACAGATAATTAACTTATACCTGGAAATTGTATTACTAGATTTAAGATTTGATTTGTTCAGTTTTAAGTAATGTTAAGATTTTTATTAAATAAAAGTAGTTTGAAAACTGTGCTCAACAAGGAAACATCCTTATTTACATTGGTCCTTCGAAACCTTAAAAGAATTATTAAAATATTGTGCTAGTTATTCATAAAATTAAATCAGACAATAATTACAACATAAAAAATATATAGAAAAAAAAAAGTAAAAATGTCTGAAAGTAAATGGAAACTTTATGAAAGGCAAAATGACATAAAAAAAGCAATTGAAGGCATTTCAATAAACATTATGTTAGAATCTGAACATCAATTAAACTCTAAGCTGCAGAGATTAGAAAATCTGTGGAAGGATTTTGCTATCAATAGTTCAATCGATTGTCAATATAACTATTATGACCATCTGAAGATAAAAGTACGTCGAATATCTGAAACTTTCAATCGGATGCTGTATTCCGAAGCAAAAGGAGGTCATAAAACAGTAAAATCAATGAGGAATGTTGAAAAAGAAGTAGTCAAGCAGAATTTGGCGGAAATTTCTACAACAGTAGCTGCGGAAAATACCGACAAGCAACAACAAATTCAACCTAACATGAAAGCGAAAGCATTGCTGTTTGAGTTGGAAAGATGTTTACGAAGTCTGAAACAACAATTCGGGGAAATTGATCAAATTGACGATAAGTTCGTGTTAGAAGAAGCTAAGGAATCATGGCAAAAACAGCATGATAATATAAGCGATATCTACATGAAACTCTGTGTGGATTATTTGGTAAATGATGAAAAAATCATCGAAGGCAAGGCGGAAATTGAAAATCAACATCGACTTGCATATAGAAAATTTCTACAAAAGTTGAATGGATTGACTGAAGTGGAAACAACAACAATAGCGGAGGAAAATACCGACAAACAACAACAAATACAACCTAGCATGAAAGCGAAAGCATTGCTGTTTGAGTTTGAAAGATGCATACGAAGTCTGAAACAACAATTCAAGGAAATTGATCAAATTGACGATAAGTTCGTGTTAGAAGAAGCTAAGGAATCATGGCAAAAACAGCATGATAATATAAGCGATATTTACATAAAACTTTGTGTGGATCATTTGGTAAATGATGAAAAAATCATCGAAGGCAAGGCGGAAATTGAAAATCAACATCGACTTGCAAAAAGAAAATTGCTACCAAAGTTGAATGCATTGACTGAAGTGGAAACAACAACAAAAGCGGAGGAAAATACCGACAAACAACAACAAATACAACCTAGCATAAAAGCGAAAGCATTGCTGTTTGAGTTTGAAAGATGCATACGAAGGCTGAAAAAACAATTCGAGGAAATTGATGAAATGGACGATAATTTCGTGTTAGAAGAAGCTAAGGAATCATGGCAAAAACAGCATGATAATATAAGCGACATCTACATGAAACTTTGTGTGGATCATTTGGTAAATGATGAAAAAATCATCGAATGCAAGGAGGAAATTGAAAATCAACATCAACTTGCAGAAAGAAAACTGCTACAAAAGCTGAATAAATTGACTGAAGTGAAAAAAGCAGTCAGATTAAATGAAATCAAGATACCTTCGTTTAGTGGGAACATAGAAGAATGGTTGTCTTTTCATGATTTGAAGTTAGTGCATGAGAACAAAACTCTGTCTGACGTAGAAAAAATGTACCACCTTAAATCTTTAATAAGAAACGAAGCAATTAATATTTTTAAATATCTGGCTGTATCTGATCCCAATTATGCAGCAGCTTGGGAGTTACTGAATCAGCGATTTGACAACAGGCGAATGCTATTCCAGTCACTCATAGACAGAATAATACAGCAGCCAAATGTGAACAGCAACAACGCAGCGATGATGAAATCGTTGTACGACGTCACAAATGAATGTATGCAGGGGTTGAGAGCGATGAAATGCAACATTGAAGGAGCAGACGCAGTCATAGCTCGTATAGTCATCCAAAAGTTAGATAACGAAGGATTAATATCATATGAGCAGCATACGAAAAAATCCAAAGAAATTCAAGTACTGTCTGATGTACTTGAATTTCTTGAAGAACAGTATCAAAGTCTAGAATTTGCGAAAAGTAGAAGTCCTGATAATTTTAACTACAACAGCTCTAATGAGAAGCAAATGCAACAAACAAACGCAATGCCAGTATCAACTGATGAAGAATTTTGCTTATATTGCGGAAAAGGTGGTCATACAACAGAATTTTGTTTTAATAATGTCATTTAGAATTTGAAGTTAGATTGAAAAAGCATTAAATACAGAATTTAAGCCATATTCTAGCCATTAACAATCCATATAGAATTTTAAGTTAGTTTAAAAAAAGCATTAAATACAAAAATTAAGCCATATTCTAGCCATTAACAATGATATACGATACGATAAAATTGAACTTTAAATGACGATGCTACATATACATATAAGCAAAACAAGCTGTAATTTAGGGCGTGACAAGAACGATTTTTTTAAAGTGCTACAAACTTAATAAATATACCTTTTATTGTATTGTTGTATTGGCTTCTACCTGCTTTTATGTAATATGTATGTAAAAAAGAAAAAAAGGACTTAATTTGGAGGCGTAGTATAGAAGTGAGCATATTAAAAGCTTTGCATACTAAGTTTTAGAAGGGCTTTCTTGACACGTGAAAAACATTTGGCATTTGGGGGAAGGACCCGAGATGGCATAAGTGGCGCCCAGAGTTTGAGCTCGGATTAAAAAGTCATCAAAGGCAAAAATGAAGCCACAGTCAAGCCATGAGCAACGATATGCGACATGATGAGATCGGACTTTAAATGGCAGCGCTACATATAAAAAACCAAAAGTACTGTATTTTAGGGCGTAGCAAAAAAATTTTTTCCTGTTTTAGAAACTTCATTGACATCTCTTTCATTCTAGGGGGTGACTGGCACAACTTTTTTTTTTATGGAGGTCGACCCGGTCTAATGAACAAGCTTGGTGCCAAATTGCTTGTAGTAATCCTAAGCAGTTTGGGATTGAAATCCAGAAAAATCGGTTCAGTAGGACCAGAGCTAAGAATCAAAATGTGGAACAACCACCTAAAAAAATTGATCATTTTGTTACAAAAAATAACATAAATGCTGGAACAAGGCACGGAATGAGATAAGATTTCGCAAAAATTTGTTTTATTTGACTGGAAATTACGCTGTTAAATTTCGTGATGATCCGTCCATAATTTACCCTAAGCCCCATATAAACAATACTCCCGCAAAACAGTTTAGTACGCCTAAAGCCATAAAAATAACGCTAGCGTAACAAAATTTGGTACGTCACATTTTTTAGGACTAGAAATAACACTGTGCAATTTCGTGATGATTGGTCCATAATTTACCTTAGGCCCCATATAAACCCTACTACCGGAAAACAGTTTAGTACGCCTAAAACCGTAAAAAATAATGCAATCATAACAGAAATTGGTACGTCACAGTTTTAAAGGACTAGAAATGACGCTGTGAAATTTCGTGATGGTCGGTCCATAATTTACCCTAGGCCCCATATAAACCATACTACCGGAAAACAGTTTAGTCGCCTAAAACCATAATTAATAACAAATCGTCACAGTTTAAGATAATAATAACATCATACAGATATTACTCCTTAAACATTCGAACTGTCGGTGGAGGGTATCAAAGATTCGGCACAGCCGAATATAGCACTCTAACTTGTTTTTAAAAATTTTTTAATACTGTTACGTTACTGCCTTTCAATAACGCTTTGGTTTATTTCCTTTATAATAAACCGTTGCGAGTTCTTTTATTGCAATTCAAATAAAACAAATAAACACAACACTTTTGCTACTGTTTACAAATTTACACAACTTTATTTAGTACTTAGTCACTTTAACAACCGTAATTTACAGCTTTTACTATGTGATCCACGCACTTGAAAGTTTAAACTAAAACTGATTTGGCAACGTCATTTCGCAATTATTTATACTCAATAACATTTATCTAGAAAGCTCCAGAATGTTTCTGGTATGTTTGAGCTTTTACTATTTGATGTTAACGACTAATACATTGACTATGTTATGTATTTTAAACTTAACAGTTAAAAAGTAATAACTAGCGACATCTATGGTTAAGTAGTCGCATCACTTAAACTATAGCTTTTTTTCAACAGACTTTTTAACATCAACTTTTTCTAGAGTACTCTGCACATTGGGGTTGAAGTATGTATAATGATAACAAATTTTAATAACAATGTTAACTAATTAAATTACTACAAGATAACTAGAAAATACAATTTAACCAATAAACACAACTAATTCTTAACTAATAATTAGAACTAAGTCTTAACTAAAGTTACTTTCGTAACAATATCATCAGAAAATGCACTTTTATATGCTGCCGCTGATACTAAATTTAGAATGTAATATGCAATTATCCAATGAACAAGTGCAAAAATCTATTCACAATAGAGGAGATCAGTGTTTGGTGCTAATAATGGTATTGCAAAAGCGCAAATGCAAAATATCATAGCTGTTTTGTTTAATCCAACAACAAAAAACGCAGAGTTTCCATTAGATTTTAAAGAAGTGCTACGAAATTTAGCTTTTTCTTTAGACAGTAAATACGAGTTGCCATTGTAACGTAGTTTACTTTCCCAGCTGAGGTATGACTCAGTTTGTCCAGGGAAAGTTCGAAGGTCTGCTTCGTTTGAAATGAAACACGTGATGTTATCGAGTGTGATGAAAATATAAACAAAGCTTTTATTTACGAAACCTTAATCTACGTAAAATACTTAAATCTACGATCGGCTATTTGATGATTCGGCGCAGCTGTAAATGGGAACGGATGCAGAGACGCGAGGCTGGTGGTGGGCTGGACTGTTGAGGTTGGGGGAGTGCGGAAACGGGCGGATAGGTGTGGTGCTGGACTGCGGCTGTTGCAGTACGGTGACGATCTGGTAAAGAGGCTGATGAGTGGTTTTAGATATTGCGGAATCGCTGGTGTTCGGGCAAAATACGATAAATACGTGTGCGGATCAAGTCGGTTACCAACGAAACTCTAAGGCGCTGGCGCACAGTGACCAATTTGGCTTCGCTAGCGGCATTTTATTCATAGCTTCCAAAGTAAAGAAGATATCTTCAAAAAATTTTTTTTTCTCAATTCAGAAAAAAAATGAAACAATTTTTGGAAAAAAAAAATTAAATTTTTTTTTTTTTTTTTATTTTTAATTTTTTTTTAATTCAAAATTTTTTTTAAATTTTTTATTTTGTTTTTAATTCAATAAACATTTTCCACCATATATTCATATATGTATAAAATAAAAAAAAAAATTGTCAACTCAAAGAGAAACCATATTATAAAAGAAATATTAATCAGATTCTTCAGTATCAGATTCAGAGAAATCATCTTCAAAATGATGCATTATAAGCAAGCTTTTAACTTCCTTATCGAAACTAATATTTCTGGAATAGGAAATTGATGAGCCGTTGGACAATGAAGATATTAAGGGATCAGAAGAAACAAAAAGAGCGTTAATTATATCTTCCATTGTATTTTTCCTGTAATTTTTTCTGGTATTATTTTCACGGATGTTCCGATAATCTTTATTTCTGGCTTCAAGCGCTTCCTCGGACATCATACCAATTGGAAGCGAAAAATGATTGATTATGTCTGCTCCATGAATTAAAATTCTGTGAACAGACGAGGGCATGTAAAACCAAGGGTATAAACTAATACAAATTTCGGCAGTTTCCATTGCGTAAAGTCTGAATGCCTCCGTGTTTATATCGTATCCACATGCAAGTGCTCGTAAGACGACGCTGAATCGATATATTAAATTTTCGTTCACTCCAGTTATACGAGCGGCTAAATCTGGTTGTTGAAAGAACCTTCTTGCCGTATTTCCGTTGTTAGTATTTCCAGTAACAGCCATTGGTATGTCGACCAACAAATGCATTTCTTCTCGTAGCTTCTGCTGTATATTTGTTTTATTTTGCCCAACAATATCCTTGTCAGCACCACGAGTTTACCACTTTTTTATTGGTATTCTATGGGATATGTGCAAAATACATTCAAAAAACCTTATCCAGGCGTGGAGACTGGATAGCCCATATTGAAAGAGGTTCACTTTAATTGGAAAGCTCTTCACCAAATTTAAGTCATTCATATTTTTCGGTGTTGCGTTGCAGATTTCGCATACTTGCGAAGAAGATTCTGAAATGACGCTGAAAGTTTTACCATCAAGCATGGTCATGTGAAATTGGTGATCAATAATCAATGAGTTTACATATGTTGGTACAATATTTAATGTTTGGCTCTTAATATTTTCAATTTCCCTGCGACTCAGGTCCGCCGTTTCCTTCTCGCAAAGTATTTTGATTGGTCGACAGTATCGTGTAGAAGAAGGTCGATTGTTTTTCCATAAAACTGCACTTGCAGTGGTACAATACAAATTGAAAATAAATATTGGTCTCTCATGTTTCCTTCGCAGTCGTTAAATTTTTGCCTATATGCGGAATGGCCGCTGCTGCCATCACAACCCCATTTGTAGACAGCAGTTAAATGGGTGTTATGATTACTTGTAGATGGGATTTCAAAACTTTCAGGGTGTGCTTCCATGATCCTATTTATTGTATGGTCCACAAGACTTTGTAGTGGCACTTCAGCTTAATAATCAGTGACTGTAATGTCACTAGGATAGCACTTGTTTTTGGCGAAGCGTAATTTTTCGTAGCATGGATATATATCGGCGTTTTGGTTTCTTGCTGATTTCTTGTTCAAGTTCCAAGTATATCTGGTATGTCCAAGATCTACAAATAGCGCAAGCGCTTTATCGTCCGAAAATTTTGATGGAAGGGGCTTTGGTTTGTTTATATTTTTTATTACCTTTACGCTAAAATCCTCATCGCCTTTTACCATTTCTACAACTTTGGAAGCACTGCGCTTTCCAGCTTTATATAAACTGCAGCTTGCAGCTACCAACAATCCTTCACATGACACTTCCTCTCTAAGCCCTGACATCTTATTGACTTGCGTTTTTCTGCAGCACTCGGAAAGCTCTTTTTCCGGTCGTCCAATATTTTCATTTGCTTTTTTCCCAATAATACCAATGGTGTATCTAGCCATTCTTGGTTAATTTTTTCGAAAAACACCTTACTTCTGCCACAGGCCTTCCACTTTTGGATAAGCCTACTAAAAAAATTTCGCAGTTTCCTACCAATTTCGCACTGCTCCTTCTGAGTATAGGTAATTTTGCTCAAAATGGTACCAAGAACATAATTTTCCACGGCGAGAAACTTCTTGGTGGGGATCGCTTCTTCATGCCATATTAAAAAAAGGGTGCGTTTTGTCACTGACATTTTGCCTAAAAAGTACAATAAATTGAAGGCTCGCAGGTACTCGCAGTAAATTTTGGACATTTTGGACACACAATGGTTTACACATATAGGAAAATTTACAATTACACTGAATGCAGGTGAATTTTGTAAGTTCTACTCCACGAAAGACAGGTGTACGTTACAATGGGCGAGTTGCTAATACACTTAAACACGATTACGTTTTATAAATAACATAAGTATACACAGATCACAACCACAGTTTTTTTTATATAAAACATACCTTGGCGTTAGTATATAACAAAACTTTTAATGAAAATAATAAAATTTGCAAGTTTAACACGAATAGCAAAACGATGATCAAAAAGGCGGAAATATTTTGCACAACACTTGCAGAAACATATGCTGACTTTGACAGTTCACAGCTGTTCAACAGAACTTTTAAAAATCGATACAAATCTAGTGAATGTATTTGTTATCGATTGTTAAAAAAAAATTAACGGTTTTTCAAATTTGAAAATTTGAATTAAATGACGCTAGCGAAGCCAAATTGGCCACTGTGTGGCTGTCGGAACAATTCGATTAACTACGGTTACGAATACCAACGAAATGCGAAAGCGCTGGTATTCGGGCAAAATACGACGAATATGTGTTCGGATCAAAACGGCTACCAACGAAATTTTGAGGCGCTGGCGGTCGGCTCAATACGACTAGCTACGGTTTAATACTGCAGACTACTAAGAGTAAACACTGTGCTTAGCATCAGTTTCTACTCTCCTTGCTTTGAACCAACTTTGTCTATTTATTCAAATATAATATTAACTACATGATCATTATGAGGTGAAAAGGTTATTTTAGTAAACAGTAGGGATATTCATGGTGGTAAGTAAAATAGAAAGGGCATTCACGGTGTTAGTTTACTCATACTTCATAATGTTAGGATTAAAATGTCAGCATTAAATATGTAGGGTAAGTTTGTAACGTCACGTTACACCATTTTATATCTACACGCAGAGAAAAAATATGGTTGGGCATGGTTACGGCAACAACACTATGTTTAATGTAACAATATATTGTTGTCGTACACAAATAATTATTATTTTTATTTAATATCAACAATATTATAGTAACTGTAAATATATCAATGTTTATCGCAATTATGAATTCGATTATTGTTGACCGAAAAATAATTATTTTTCCAACAACTTAATTATGATAACTTTCTAAACATATTATATTTCTCACAACCATATCATGATATTTAATAGCCATAACATGATAACTTTCTATAAATTTATCATATTATGTTAAAGATGCAATCAAACTATTTTTACTCTAATCATATTATGTTAGCGCCATTTGTAAAATAATTTTGAAGCAGTTGTGTCGTTTTTTTATTTGTGAGCGGTTAAACAATTAAAAGATAAAATTCCATTAAAAAAATAAGTTTAAAGAAATTAAAAAATTAAAATATTAGCGGAGTTCATTCAAGTATTAGTGATGTAATAGTGCAAATGTAAAATATCATAGTTTTTTTGTAAAATCCAACAACAAAACACACAGAGATTTCGTTATATTTTATAAAAGTGCTACGATATTTCATCAACATCTTAAAATCGAAAAAATGGATACACGCGGTTGCCCATGAAAACCACAGATTTTTCATTTGCTCTTTTGCAAGTCGTATACATATTGAACTCCGCTATTTGATTAACATTAAGAAAAATTGTAAAAAACCACAAAATAAAAAATCGATTCAAAAATATTTAAATTTATTTTGTATTTTTATGACAGCTATGAAAGGTGCTGTATCATAATATGATTGCTTCTTAATTTATTATGATTAACATGATTATAATATGATTACTTCTTAGCTTATTATGATTAACATGACAATAATATGATTAATTTCTTAGCTTATTATGATTAACAAGACAATAATTTGATTACTTCTTAACTAAGTATGATTAACAGAATAATAATATGATTAAGGGAAAAATATTATGTTGTAATAGTACGAGTATATTTAGTCATAATATGATTCAATAATAATCTTAATATGGTGACTACAATCATAATTCTTATCATAATATGTTGCTCTTAGAATATGTTTACCACAACCATGTTTTTTCTTTGCGTGTATTAATAATAGGTTTGAAATATTTGAAAATATTACCAAATAAGTCATGGAAGTACCAGCGTACTTTTAAGTTTTGAATTGTACCAAAAAAAAGTACAATTGTATGTACAGGATACTTTAAAATACGGTGTAATGTTAAATTTCTACGTTTTATATAAATCATATGCATATACATACCAGAGAAATTCAAAATCACAATTTTTCTTGATTTATTCATACGCTAAAATGAACATTCACTCTTTGTTTGCAAAACAAAGTTCAACGTTGGTAATTTTTACATCGTTTCTTACACGTTTGATTTTTGCATTTATTCGATTTTTATTGAAAGTGCTTTATTTGCATTTTTGTTGCTCACGCAATATAACACAACAGTGTAAATTCAAAAGAACACATTCTTATACTTTTGCATTCAAGTAGTCATTGTTAACAACAATAAACCACTGGATGAGACGCTTTGTTTAAATTAACAACAATAAAAACAACAATAACAAGAATACATTGTACCTACAGGGATGTGGCGATTTCTCGCCAAACGTGGCGATTTTCTAAAATGTTTGGCGACCTAATTTTTGATTTGGCGACATGGCGATATGTATGTATTACATACGTACATATTTCAAACTTAATCAATGCGATTTGAAAATATTTTTGTAAAAAAGTACTTAATAAAATAAATAAAATTTTAACATATTTAATGAAACGCTAAATGTCTGGTGAAAAATAAAAATGTATCGATACATGTAAATTTTTTTTCACTAACACATATTTGAGTTATGTACTACTAGGAGCCTGATGAGAGGGATTGTCAAAGAGTCGTGTTACTTAGTATACTTTGTTACATACTAAATCTTGTTATTTTTTTCTGTGTTACCTTGTGAATTGTTTTATTTTTATACAAATAAAAAATTTTTTTTTTTTATTTTTATTTTGATAATTTAATTTTTATTGATTTGAAAATCCGCAACAAAATAGCAACTATTCGAATAATCGATCTCCCTATTCTTCACTAATGAAAATTGTCTTTGACACTTGATCAATCAATACCTTTAATGCGATACATTCTCTCTTTCCATTATCATAAGTGCTTGTGCGTAAGGCGATAAAACATCGTTATTAGTTCTTGTCACACTTGTAGAAACTGATGGTATATAAAGTATTTTTTGATGTGCCATCCCACAGGTAGCGCATGTTGACTTGCTTTGCATACTAAGTCATTTAAAGTTCAATTTCATCGTAGCGTATATCATTGTTAATGGCTAGAATATGGCTTAATTTTTGTATTTAATGCTTTTTTTAAACTAATTTAAAATTCTATATAGATTGTTAATGGCTAGAATATGGCTTAAATTCTGTATTTAATGCTTTTTCAATCTAACTTCAAATTCTAAATGACATTTATAAAACATCGGATGCTTCCCCTCTTATGTCCAATATTTCATAACTAGAAAAGATTTCCTTCTAAAACTTTATAAGTAAAGTTTTTTATATTCTCACTTTTTTCTCACGCTCTAAAATTACCCATTTTATTATTTCATCATCAGGCCAAGTTTTTTATGGCATATTCTACTGGCACTGTTTTTCCGTATTTTTTTTTTTTATTTATTTCAATACTACAAATAGGACCTATTGTAACTATATTTATTTAAAAAATCTTAAGTAAGACATTTGTAAAAGCAAACATAATGTTAATTATGAAACCATGGTACAGAGTTAAAACAAGAACTAAAAAATCTAAAGAAATTACTTAGTTCTAAAAATGTAAAAATACAAAATAATTTAAATGCGTAAAAATGAATGCCTCAAAACATCTACATATGAGAAAAATTATGAATTGGGTAGTCGGTGTATGTAAATCTTGGCGAGACTCAACTTGGCTAGGTTATACTGTAATGGTAGGGAAATTCTATAAATTAAATTATATTATATTAAAATCTATTTACACTAATATATAGAAGGACTTTATTGGCTCGTAAAAAAAATAAAACATCAGAGGGGAAGGACCCGAGATACCATAAATCCCATCTAGAATTTTAAGTTAGTTTAAAAAAAGCATTAAATACAAAAATTAAGCCATGACAACAATGATATACGATACGATGAAATTGAGGAGGTCCATAACAAAACGCAATAATTACATTTTTCAAGTTTTTTGATTTTATGATTGAATCCTATTCTACACATTGAAATCTATATAACCTTTAATACAAAGCATTCCAAAACTCAATAACTACACTGCAATTCAATATCAAATATAATGGTTCAGAGCAAAATGCAATAGTTACACATACACTTTGCAATAAATCGCTACAAGAAATTTAAAAAAGTCAACTTTATAAATAAATTATGCTCGTGTGGTAACTCTTATTTCACTGTAAAACGTAAGGAATTTTTGTTTAGTTAATACCTTTTGCCTTTGTTAAGTTGATTGTGAATAACATTTTCATACAGTTCAAAGCAAAATGAAATAAATACTATGGATTCGGACCAAAACGCAATAATTCCAAATTTGTTATCTAAATAACTTTAAAACAAACTGTAAGATAAAATAATTAATTTGTGATTAATATTACTTTTTGTAGACAATAATACCTCAATAATTGTTTTTTAAAAAAATTTTGTGCTACTTACTTAAATTACATTTTGTCGTTTATCCAAAAAAATGTTATGGTGTAATTATTACGTTTTGTTATGGACCTCCTCAATTTAGCTTTAAATGACGATGCTACATATATATAACAAAAATAGCTGTAATTAAGGGCGTGGCAAAAACAATTTTTTTAAAGTGCTTCAAGCTTAATACCTTTTATTCTAGGGCGAACATTTTTTGGTTTATATTGGCTTCTACCTGGTTTAATGTAATATGTATGTGAAAAAGAAATAAGGGGCTTAATAATTTGGAGGCGTGTCATAAAATTGAGCGTATCAAAAGCTATACATACTAAGTTTTAGAAGGGCTTTCTTGGCACGTGAAAAAAATTTGAAATTTGGGGGAAGGATCCGAGATGGCATAAGTGGCGCCCAGAGTTTGAGCTCGGATTAAAAAGTTATCCAAGGCAAAAATGAAGCCATTGTCAAGCCATGAACAACGATATGCGACATGATGAGATCGGACTTTAAATGGCAGACGGATAGACGGACAGACAGACGGACAAGGCTAAATCGACTTAGAATCACTCAAGGACCCAGAATATATATTTTATGGGGTCTAAGATGAATAATAAAAAAGTTTCACACGGAATGACAAACTTAATATACCCTCTTCACAACTAATTGTGGTGGAGGGTATAAAAATAGGAAACTACTTCTGCAAAAGTTTTCGTATAATAGACACTTCCTCTCATTTCAAG
Source organism: Pollenia angustigena (assembly GCA_930367215.1). NCBI lineage: Eukaryota > Metazoa > Arthropoda > Insecta > Diptera > Polleniidae > Pollenia > Pollenia angustigena. Next base: position 184,898,275 of record OV884058.1, on the reverse strand, counting down.
AGTGAAAAATTAATTAGATCAGAATGTTCCCATAGCTTAGTTGAATAAATAAAGGAATATTGTCAATGCCAAACTCTACGGCGAATGTGGAAAGAATTTTTTCATCAACAAAAAAAAGAAACAAACTATAATTGCCAACGGTTTCAAGTCTAATCCAAAAAAAAACAAAACTAATTAAAAACACATAACTCTTGTTGTTACAACTTTAATAGATCAACGTTACTAATATTTAATATGATCATTGATCATACTTATATATGTATGTTTAATCAATCAACATGTGTTTATTATTTTTTGTTTGCTATACAAATGAATTTTAAGTACCTCTTGTTTTTGTTGTATTGAATTTTTGTATATAAAATTAAAACAAAAAAAAATATAAAAAATTAATTTAGTACTATTGGGATCGAAAAAGTACGATTTTAAAAGTTCGTTGGTACGATATTGGTTTTCTCATTTATCATCCCTGATTATCTTTGTTTCTTTACTCTACTTGGGGATCCCTCGGGATCCCAATTTGGACATAAAGCGTTCCCGTACTTTAAATTTGTGTAAATGAGAGTGGATTTGAGAGAATAAAATTATTCTTATTCTTGCACGAAACAGCCCAGACTTTTTCTTCGTGCAAATTGTCAAACAGCTGTAAAACATAAACAAAACAAAAAGAGCAAAGAAATTGAAATTCTGGAAAAAGTGTTGTGGAATAAAATAATGCTAAAGTCGGTTCTTTTTAAAAACAACTTTAAAAGAAAAACATTCTTTTCATTATTTTGCTATTATAGGCGAAATTAAAGTATGTTTTAAATTGAACCGACTTTAACTGGGTGCCACCTCAAATGTAGAAAATTTTTGCATACAAAATACAAGAAAATATAAGCAAGTGGCAACTCTAAGCAGCTGACATTAAAAATTAAAATATAATTAAAACACTGCATACCTTGTAGCGTTGAAAATTTTTAAAACGCAATGTGAATTTATGTAGAAAGCAACAACAAAATTACAAAATATTTTTGACTTTGTTGTTGCTTGTATTGTAATTTTTGACATTGCGTTTACACAATTAGGGCCTATACATACATACATATGTATTTTGTGTTAAAAGATAAAAGATTTCCTCCAAATCAATAATTATTGCAAAATATTGACCAATATCTTGTAACATAAACATTTTTAACTTTTTGCAAGAACTTTTTTATTTGGCGAAAACAGCTGATGCTGTTGTTAAAAGAGTTAAACACAACTTCAGCTAGTTTTAAAATTAACACCAGGTTTAAAGTGTAAAGTATACTTTTGCTTGTCTATAGTAGATCAAAAACATATTTTTTATAAAAGTTTACTTTAGAACTCTTAGGCCCGTTTTCACAACTTACCGATAGGTAAAGGTAGGATTTTATCGGCCGTATAAAGAGTGTTCCATTATTACAACTTTACTTTAACCTACCAGGTAGGATGAACCTTAATGTACTTTATCGCGCACCTTAGGTTAAAGTTAAGTTTTAATAATGGAACAATTTTTATAAGGCCGGTTAAAGTCTACTTTAAGCTATCGGTAAGTTGTGAAAACGGGCCTTAAAGTATGCTTTGTTTATGACTATATTTATGGGCCTGAATTTTTATTTTGTGTTTTTTCTGTTCCCGTACTTTTGTGTTATTTTGTCTCTTTATGAGAGAAATTTATGGTTGCTCTCATTTGCACGAACTTTACCCAAAAAGTAAAGAAACAGAGCTATTATTTATAGACCTCGGATTTTGGTAATTTTTTTTATTTTGGTACCAAACTTTATATATATGTATGTAGACGTTTTATCGTTAAAATTTAACAAATTTTAGTCGTATTGCATATTGCACAGCAGTGTTGCAAAATTGAAATTTTGAAATGGTACTGAACTTCAACTAAACGAGTATTTTTCCCACCAAATGGTACTTTTTGTTAAAAAAAACAATAATTTATGAAATTAAATGGAACGAAAATATTTTATTGGAATCCATTTATCTAAGTATTTAATGGCGAACAGTATTTATATTAAAGGCACACATGTAAATAATATTTCTTTTAAACATAAGCGTCAATCGCCCCTTCCATTTACAATATTATTGTATATGTTATTCGCCATATTATTTGTATATGGCCCCATATTATTCACTAAGTGGCACAATGGTTTCAATTAAAATATGGCGCAACTCTTATCTAAAAAAACACAACATTTAAAGCAAAACAACATAGCACAGTGTTGCAAACACATTTCACAATATATAGCTTTTCTGATTTCGATTCTTACCAATATATTGTGTCACCTTCGATTATTGCAAACCCATTGGCGATATAATTGAACAGTTATATTGAAAGTGTAAGAGCCGTTTAAGATAAGTTTTTTCAGTATTTAAAAAAAAAAATATTTGAAATAGTTCATATATTTATGAATAAGAAAATAAATTAAAAATTTTATTTTTGTCAATATAAATTAATATTGGTTTTTATATTTATATTTTAACTTTTGCAGAGTTACATAATTCAGACTTTAACATACTTGGAACTTAGTTCTGAAAAAAGATTAAGACAATAATGTTTAAAAAAAAAGATTTTAATTCAGTGTTTTAAGATAAAGCAAATCTACTTTAAGAAATCATAAGAAATATTATAACTACAACAGCAACTACCAGTTGATTTTAATAGATCTTTAGTTTTTATCAAACTTGAAAGCAGTTCTGAAATGCTTTATTTCTGAAAGATCCGCTAGAACACGGAAATAAAAATTGATATTATATTAGTTTTCTTTATCGTTTGTAAATAACATTAATAACAACAGTATTATGCTATCGGTTTTTCCGGAAACAATATTTTCTGGATTGAAGCTGATTATCCCTTTTAAGGTTTTATGTTCAAAACCAAATTTTGTTGTAAGAACAAATATCCCATTCTGGAAAGCAAAATATGAATCCTGCCGTCCACGCAATACAACAACATAAATTTTGCAACAAACACATGATAACCTAAGCCTGCTATCGAAATGATCACATCACCTTAAAAAAGCTCAAAGGATAAAAAAAAGTACTGAAAACAACGCGGGGGTACTGCGGTATTTTTAATATGAAAAAGTACTGAAAAAAGTACCCAAGAACTGAATTTTTCAACACTGTTGCATATGGCACATGTTTTATACATACATATGTACTGATATAAATATGTACATTACATGCATTTTTGGTTTTATTTTCTAAAAGGCAGATCAAGTACATATGTGGAATCTTCTTAGTCGCTTTGCCACTTCTGACTCATCTAGTAAGGATATGGCTAAAGTATTGGAGTGATTACTGAGTCTCAAAAGATAACGGGTGCTGAATCTTTTTATTTCATCACTGATGTTTTTATTAGTATTTTTTTATTTTTTATTAAGATTTAGTGCTGACTTAGGTCCCAAAAGCCAATACATTTTTATGGTTATGGGGTTCAGATGCGTTCTTTTAGCATTAATTATTCCTCCAGGTAAGTCTTTTGTCAAGATATATACCTAAATATTTGACAAATTCGGATGTGGGAATTTGAGTTTTATTAAGAAAGACCGAATGACACATGAGCCCATTTACTAGTATTTATTGTGATTTTCCCCATCGTAAGCCAGTCTTGTAATAAATTGAGCTCATTTTGCACATATGATAAACCCGTAATTGGTGATTTGTCGGACGCTATTATGGCAGTGTCATCAGCAAAAGTTACAATTGTTGAGTTTTAATTAGTTGGCATGTCAGATGTAGGTATGTTTAGTGTACAAGGTTAGACCTAATAAGCTACCCTGTGGTGCTTTCATCACTCAGTCGTACATAAAACTAGGGCTGTGGAGTCGGCGTTGAAGAGTCGGAGTCAAAGTACCCACAAAAACTACACACAGAAAAAAATACCAATGTTAAAATAACATGGCGAAATGTTGGTTGAGAATCATGGTAAATTTCTGCAAAAGTATGCCCTTTATTTAAATTTATCATTATTTCATATTAATTTTAAATGAAAAATATTAAAATAATCTAACTGCCTGTTTAACGATATCGAACGTCATCGTTCGCATAGAAAATTACATTTAAAACAAAAACAAAATTCGGACATTGTTCGAAGTTTGTTTTTGTTTTTAATGTAATTTTCTATGCGAACGATGACGTTCGAAATCCATGAACTGGCTGTTAAATCACGTTTATTTAATATTATTCACTGTAAAATAACATTGTTCAATATTGAATCTATAAAAACCTGTTTTATATTAAAATCAAAAGTTTATCTTGTTAAATTAACATGCATACACACTTAAGTATGTACATCTTTTTATTTTCATGTTTAAAATATATTATTAAAAGAAGACAATTCCCGTATTCTTTTAATTAAAATAATTTAGTTAAATAGTACATCAAGTTTTCAAAGTAGAATGATGACGAAAACGATATCGGGCCATTCTGCTGATGCTTCTGTTAACAAAGGAGATACAAAATAAGTGAAACATGTGTTACAGGGGTAAGTGTTTTAAATTATTCTTTAATAAACGCATATGTTGTCTTCACACTGTTATATCACACTCCAACCAATTTGATTCTACATGAAATTCACGTTGTTTCAACTTTAAATAACTTTCATTCAACGTGATTCGGATTGTTATTTCAATATTAATTACATTTTGCTCTAACTTTACTGCAATGTTAAATTAACATGAATTATAGTTATTTTAAAAGGAAAAAATGATGTTCGCAAGTTATTGTAAAATCATGTTAAATTAATATGAAACAACAATGAAGCAAAATCACTACTGAAAAATGTAAAATCAACCTTGTTTTGAACGAATTTACATTGATTTTTTTCTGTGTGTAGCGACTACGACTCGAAAATTTTTGGCATTGAAAATTTTTCTATTATTTTTCAAAATAAAAAAATTTTAATGGCCAAATTCACCAATTCTATTTAAATATCAATTCATATTTAAATGTAGTTTTTCATATAATTTTATTTCATTAGACATAAAAAACGAATTTTTAACATAAATTGGTGAAATTGGCCATAAGAGGGTTTGCTGTTTGAAATTATGAATTCAGAAAATAAGGACCAGTATACTTTACATATGAGTGGGTGAGTTTAAAAAATTGAGATAACATCTTATTTGGAAAGATCTTTTAGCAAATTATATCAATTTATTTTAGATTGTATCGAAGCAAGTCCTTTTCTATGTTCTTATGAGACCTAAAATTTCTGTAACAAAACTCGCTGGTCCACTGTTTAACCTTTCTGCTTGAATTTCGTCAAGAAATCGATGATGAAATAGAGCCGAATTAAGGAATATAAAAATTAAATTTGTAAACAAGTTGTTTTTTATTTATCGTATATTAACAAATATTTTTGTAGCCATGTTCATATATATGACTTGAAATCTGCTGCCGTGGTGAAAGCATTAAGTGAACTATATTTTAAGTTCAAACTTTCAAGGTGAATTATAATTAAAAAAAAAGGAAAAGGAACTCGGTAAAATTTATGACATTGTTCCAGATATAATTCCCGTCAATGTGGGGATTAACCCGAATAATTATTTGAGAATACTTTTATCTACTCACTTTAGGGAAATTGGAAAGATAATAAAGACTTGCAATTTCAAATTTCGATCTTGGACAATAATAATATTGAATTTGGAACGGAAAAAAGCAATGGCGAGTACACTGAAGAAAAAGATTTCAATTAAGTTGTTTATTATTTTTGTTAGCTCTGCAGGTGGGACATAAACTACATCAACCACACTTTACAGCAGACCGCAAAAAGATTTGGAAATCGCAACTAATTCTATTTCTATATTAGAAATTTGTCCGAATATTTTATATGATCCTATAATGTTTTTTTATGTCGAAGATATCCTGAAGAAGATTTCCAAAGGAAATCGAAATATCGAACAAATAAACGAACTATTTGAAATAAAAGTGACCTTAAGCTCAATAATTAATAAAGAAGAATTATATTTAAAAAAGGTCGAAGAAATTAGAATAAAATTACTTAAAAAATTACGCCATAAAAGCTTCGTTAACTTCTATGATGTTGTTGGTACTGTTCCATGCCTTGAGACAAACAGCACTAAGTCCAACAACAAAAGGGGTGCTATTTCCCAAAAATAATAGAAGGCTAATAACATTTTTTCCTTTACCTTTCTCTTCAAAATGTGTTAGAAAAATTGTAGAAGTAACAACTGAAGGCGCATCTGCATGTTTTTATAAAAATATGGGCATTTCCGTTAAAAGGTCCACCGCGACCGAATATTTAAAAGTTATTAAAAGTTGATTATTTTAAAATATTGTTATAGAGAAATATTTAGATTTTACTAATTTTATAAATTTACCAATAAATTTGTTCACTTAGATGAACAATCAGCAAAGTTGTGCGAACGTAATTGATTATATGTGAGAATGTTTTATTGTATGTTTTCTTTCATATTATTTTCCTTAAAAGAGGTGACATTTGACAAAAATTACTTCAAAAAAGGAAGAGTTCAAAGAGAAATATGTTATACGGATTAACGGTAAATTTTTATTTTGTTTTAATCTTTTATTCAGTTAAATTATTATGGAAAAACTTTCACGTTTGAAATGTCACGTATCGACCCAGATTTTGGCTAAAAAAAAAAAGAAGATTTTGGAATCAAACCAAAAACATTTTAATGTTATATTGCTTTATTCTGAAAGTAGTTTGACTAAAAAATTGTGCCAGGTTTCGCTGAATTACGCCTTTTTATGCATGGCCACAAAAACTACTTCTATTTTTTTCACGTTTGAACTGCTACCATTATCTTTGACCTAGAATCGCGCCCTCCATAAACTTAAGCATAGATAGCAGTGCTTTCTTAGTGCAATAATAATTCAAGGGTTAAGACAACGTAAAAATATTTGTTGTTAAAATTGTTATTGCATTTTTGATGCGTACGACTGTCAAGTTCAACACTTTTGATTAACCTATAAATTTAATTTTCCTGAGAATGATGTTGGTCGAAATATTTGACTTAATAAATTAGACAAGACCTAAACGGCACTTTTAATTTATGTATATTAAAAAAAACACCTCACTTTTTTTGTTTAATATCTTTAGTTTTTCTAAGTTCTTTGGATGAAGTTTCCTGACGATCTGGCAATAAGCAAATAGCTTATCCCATCAACAATAAATTTCAGTTTATCAACAGTATGAATTTGGGAATTTAGCACATTTATATGAAACTTTGTTAACAAATTTTTTGAATCCCATTGTCATTAAGAGCAACCTCTAAAGTATTTTTATTGTAAGATATACTAAATACTTTAATTACATATATTGAACATTTTTTTATTTTTCGAATGTATTCTATGAGATCAATTTTCGGGAATGTTCTACAAATCGAAATGAAGTAAAATTGAAATCGATCGAGATTTTGATTCCAATTATTGACAAAATTACTGTAGTTTTTCTTTATTTAAGAGCTGTTCTTGTAAATTTAACGCTACGTGACAGTTTTTTGACCAAATTAATTTGAGACCTAAAACTGTTCTACTTTTGACAATTCTGACTTCATATTTGGATTCATTTGGTCACGACTTTGTTGAAATTTTGTCACGTAGTGTAATCGGTACTCAAAGTATGAAGTATATAAAAAGGAATATTTTTATGAACTTTCCTTGCAGACTCGTTTTCAAAATTTGTTCGGTTTTAAATCCACTTCATTTCGATTTACAGAACATACCCGTTTATAAAGCTGTAAACAAACTTTGTTTTCTAAAGCAAAATAAAACAAAAAATTTAGATGAAGTTGATTAAAATATTTATTGTATTACGAAGAGAAAATTTCGTCAATTGTGAATGAAAAATGATATCTGGCAAATGTCCACTACGAGAACGCTGACAGATGTCGATTCTTTCATCAAAATTTTTAATCACTTTTTGGCAAATTGGCGGGTCTATTTCGTTAATCACATCACGGATTTTTAGTTTTAAGGCTGCAATCGATTCAATTGGCTCCGCATAGGCTTTGTCGATAAAATAGCCCCACAAAAAATAATCCAGGGGTGTTAAATCCCACGGACTGGCTGGAAACTTAACAGCTGATGTTCGTGAAATAATGCAATCGGGAAATTTGGTTTGCAATAAATTGATCATTCTTTTGGCTTTGTGACATGTGGCACCGTCCTGCTGGTGTTGGCATTACATTTCTGTACACACAATATACTTTATTGCTAAGCAAAGGATAGCTTAAGTAAAAACATGTAACAAGAATATAAAAGATAATCTGGTAGTATATAGAACCATTCCTAAGTAAATAAACATATCTTTAGCTTCAATGTCAACCAAAGGTTGGCTTAAGTAAAAAGTGTCTGAAATTTAGAAGGAATATGACTATTACTACGTTTATACGTAGCCTATTTGCGAATAAAAATTATTTGCGATTAACTAACTTACTGTTTAAATGTCTATTTCTTTATGAAAATTCTTATTTTTAAATGTGCCGGATGGAAAATTTATTCATTTAGTAGCACAGTATGTACATATATAAACTTTTTATTTTTTAAATGAAAAAGATCAAACATTATTGTGTATTTTTAAATTTATTTGCACATTTTTGATTTAATTTTTCTTTTGTTGTCATATGAATGTGCCAGATCGAAATAGAAACGTAAAACGGTTAAAGTGTGGCAATGCTTAAAATCTTATTTGCAAATAGTGTCGTTAATCAGGAATTATTTTCATGTGTTATGCTATGTTCACATTTGGGTTTTTAAACGCGTTTAAGCAAAATGTTGATTTAGCTAATCAAAGCCGTTCACATTACATTTGAGATGATTAAGATGACAGATGATTAAGAAAAAACACACACACAAACACACAAAAAAACAACAAACAAATTTAAATTTCTTTAAAGTATTAAAAATGGATAAAAACACTTTTATAAAGTTATCAGAAGATTATTTTAATAATTTTAATGATGTTATTGTGAAAATTTATGAATTATTTAAGAAAAAAATAAAAACATTAAGCAGAAATCTTGGCCGGTTGTACACGGTTGTTGGCGATTCTACATTTGAGGTATGTTTAGTGGATTCTATGTGGTTAATGAAGTGATTTAGTACTCCATAGGCTCGCGAGTAAGTCAATAATCGTTGTTTTCACACAGGCACGGTCGGCAATTCACATGTATACAACAACTTTGTTCGTTTCAAAACATCAGGCTATCATCAGTCTCTGCGACCGCACCCAAGAACATAATATCTTTGTGTGCGTGCGTTCGGGGCTTGGTTATCACTGATTTAAATCTAGATGAGCAAAAAAAAGCACTAAATTCAAAAATAAAGCCATATTCTAGCCATTAACAATGATGTACGATACGATGAGATTAGACTTTAAATGACGATGCTATATATGTATATAAAACAAAAAGGGCTGTTATTTAGGGCGTGGCAAAAACAATTTTTTTAAAGCTTTTCAAAATTAATAAATACCCCTTTTATTTTAGGGCGTGACTGATGAAAATATTATTGCTTGTATTGGCTTCTACCTGATTTAATGTAGTATGTGTGTGAAAAAGAAAAAAAAGGCGTGTAATAAAAGTGAGCATATTAAAATCTATACATACGTAGTTTTAGAAGGACTTTCTTGGTAAAAAAAATTGGACATTTGGGGGAAGGATCCGAGATGGCATAAGTAGCGCCCAGAATTCGGACTAAAAAGTCACTAAAGACAAAAATGAAGCCACTATCAAGCTATGAAAAACGATATGCAATATGATGAGATCGGACTTTAAATGGCAGCGCTAAATATAAAAAACCAAAAGGGCTGTATTTTGGGGCGTGGCAAAAAAAATGTTTCCTGTTTTAGAAACTTCATTGACATATCTTTTATTCTAGGGGATGACTGGCGCAACTTTTTTTTTTTTTTTGTATGGAGGTCGACCCGGTCTAATCAACATATATATTGTTACGTGTTTCCTTTAATAAACGCGTTCGGTTTACTCCCTTTATAATAAACCGTTGAGTTCTTTTAATTGCAAATAAAAAATTAATACACACACTTATTCAACTTAACAAACTTTATTGAAATTAATTATTTTGTTCACAATTGTTAGTTACGAACAGAACCGTTTTTCAAAACAGACTAAAATATTTTTACATGAGTCACCCCTTTTTATATTTCCTAATTATTTCTAGATTTTTCCTGAACCTTCCCGTAAAAACTATTTATTATGTTCTGTAACCATTTCTAGAAATGACTGGGAAATTTATATAGGAATTATTTGAAAATAACAGTTGTGTTGAAAATTATACATGACAATTTTAAGTAACATAAAACTATAACTTACAAGATAACTTATAACTATAAATAATTCTAAGATAATTTAACTTTCGTAACAATATCATGAAGGAAAAAAATGTCATGTGCGACAGATCACGTGCGACAGCGTTTTAAGCTAATTAAAAAAAAAGTATACATTATTTTTTTTTAAATGACAGCCATATTTAAGATAAATGAGTGCATAACATTCTTCAATTTTTTGCATTCAAATATTGCCTCAGGTTTCGCTGAAATCGGCATTCGAAAAAATGGCCACAAAAAACCACTTATGTTTTCGTCACGTGCAAATGCCTTGTTTTTTGCAATTTTCTTGAAAACGAAACAATTTATCAAAATAAACAATAGCACCAATTATAGCGCAAATTAAAAGCTATGACTTGAATCTATTGAAAAACTAAATATACGTTTTATTTTGACTTTTTTTTAACTTAAAATGTGTACGATGGTCACGTTCGACATGATCGAAATGCCCATATTTATTTTTTCGCTAAAGATAAAAAAAAGTTCACGCACCAACCGCGATGAAGTTTTGAAATTTTTAACTTTGGTTAAGAAAAGTTAATAATATGTTTATTTAAAACAAAAAATAGCTCGAGTATGAAGTTTCATTAATATTTAGAGATGGTAAGAGATTTTTCCGCAAACTAAAAGGTATCTTTAACCTTTTTTAACAAAAAAACAAAATAAATAAAAAAGAATTAAAAACAGCGTAAAAAACTATGAATATTCAATATTGCATTGGTTTAGAAAAACCAATTGGTGCGTGAACTTTTTTGAGAAAAATTACAAAAGATTATGATTTTCGTGGCTACTAGGACATGGTTGACCGCATGGTACTATGCCAAAAAATTGGTTATACCCCTAATATTTATATGTATGTATACCCTGCAAATAATAGGACCAGTCCAAACACGCGTGTAAAGAGTAGTCCACAAGGGACCAGGACTAGTCCAAAAGTAACCCAATCCTATGGAAAAAACCTGGTCTATTTAACATTACGATGTCCTAGGATAGGACCATATAACCCACCTTTGGACCACTAAGGAGTAGTTTTAAAACTACTCCATGGTATACACAAGAGGATTAGTTTTGAAGTCTTTTAAAAACGAAGACATGTCGTCTCACTACAAACACTTTTTTAACAATGACATGGTCCATGCTTGCATTACATCGGACCAGTCCATGGAGTAGTCCATTTTATCAAAATGGATCAGGTGGTCCAATTTTATTTGCAGGGTATGTATGAACAAAAACAAAATAATAAATTTAAAATTTACAAAAAAAGCAAACTAAGAACAAAAACAAAATTCTAGATGTAAAATTCACAAAAAAAAAATATAACAACAAGAAAATTAACCCTTCGTCTTACTCATGAGTCTGGCCAGACCTTTTTCAAAGCATTTCGAAGAAATAAAAATGTGTAACACGGGCGGTTAAGAACAATTTCATTTGTTTTTGTTTTATTCTCTTTTGTGCTTTTCATTTTTTTTTTAACATTTTAAAGACAGAGATGTTACAAAAATACAGCTGTTTACTATCGTTAAAAAAAGTTACAGAATCACACTACCGTTACTGCAAGCGATTATAAAGGTCGACAAATATAACGCTTGTCGGTTCGTTAAAAGTTAGTGAATCGCACCACTGAAATGTTTTAGAATTCTCTCTTTTAATAATTTTATTCCTTGAAGTTTAAAAACAACACTCAATAAGGAATTAAGAACATCTGTATATGAAAGAAAAAACAAAAAAGAAACATGATCATTAGGGTGGTTCATAAAAAAAGCATTGGATTTTGTTGTGGGCCAACCGGAATATATACTAAGCACTGTGAAAAAATTATGCATGATTTTTTTTTAAGTTTTCCTACTGAGTGGCGATAACAAAAATTGCTGCCTTATAACGTTTTCTTTAATTCTTTCAATGTTTTAGAGTGTATTTTAATAGTGGAACTACGACCCATAATTTTTTTTTTTATTTTTTTATTTTCAAAATCATTTTTATAAAACATATACAAAATAAATCTTAAGAGAGATGGTTAAAAGCTACCTTACATCTATAACAATATTTATTAACTTAAGAACACGCAAATGAATTTTAATAAATTTGTATCGGAGAAGGGAAATAAATTAGAGCATAAAAACCTTCAATAAATCATTAACGGAAGGAATGTATAGTACATACAAGGAAAAAAATATATACATATATAATGAAAAATTTGTTTTGTACCTAATATAAATTTGAAATGTAATCATTGTTTGAAAGATTACATGAAGTTTGAAATTTGTTTATTATAGTTTGAATACGCACATTTATGTATTCTACATTACAAAGACGATGTAATCTTTGTGTAGAATAGTGCCGAGGCAAATTCATAACCATTTTAAGAAGTTTATTCTGGCTGATTTGGATTTTCTTAACATGTGTTGCTGCACATGTTCTCCAAACTGGACATGCATATAGAGCTTTAGCCTGAAAAATTGTCTGGACAATAGTTATTTTATTTTCGGTGTTGAGATTTGACTTTCTATTTATAACAGGATATAACATTTTAATGGCAATATTAAATTTTTTGATTATATGATTGGTGTGTTCATTAAAAATTAACCGTCGGTCTAGAACAACTCCCAAATATTTAACATTGTTAGCCCAGGGAATATCTACACCATTTAAAGATAAATTTGAACTGGGTAGGTTACGAGAACTTCTTTTTCTTGTAAAAAAGATAACTTGTGATTTTACAGCATTTATTTTAATTTTCCAATTAATAATAAGACGATTACGAGCGTATTTTTTTATATTTAAAATGATTTATTTCAATAATAATTGGGTTAGTACATACATACATACATATTTACATAAAAATCTTAAAATAGGTTACATGTGTTTTATGAAACTTAAAATATATATCAATTAAAAAAAATGGTTTTAATGTTTAAAAAATTCATAAATTTTATTGTAATAACCAAAAGATATTGGTTTACCTTTAAAGAATTTTCAAGTTTTACATATTTTCTTAGAAATAATCATTGGAGTAAAGCGGATTTATTAGAATTTGGATATTTTTGTCTATAATCTTTCACCAGCGACAATAAATAATGCTTCTGCTGTTCGTTGTTGGTATGTAGTTTATGAGATTGGAAAAAATGCTGGCTTGCTAAAAAATCTAGGAGTATTTTTACAAACGAAATCTTATTGCTTGCTACATATTTATTAGAGTGGCATCTAATTTTAATTGCTTTAAGGGGCTGTTATTCAAAATCTAAAGCGGCCACCACCTTTTTTTGTATCAACGGAAACTTGGTCGTCCAATAAGGCGAATGCAGTGCCAAAGGCTGCAGTGTAAAGCCCTCCAAGTGCTCTAAAAGAAATTCCAGATTCGGGAATATTTCTAAGAATATGAAAGATACCTTCAGTAGGTCTTTTTTGTTTTCTCGAGGCTGAAACTGTTTTAATTGATTTTGGATGAAGAAAATAGTGTCATAAGTATTATTTTTCACATTTCTAAAATCAAAACGATCAACAAATTCCCGATAAAAAGTTTTTCCAATTATGTTTGTTCCAGGCTAATATGAATCTTTTTAATACCAATGCTTCAGATCAAGTGAAAGTAGCAATTGCTTGGCGGAACACAGCTTAAGTATTATTTCCAAGATGTGATCATGACACACCACCCAAAGCATTTCAACAGTTAGCGAGAAATCATAATTTAGTTCTGATGAAATTTACAAAAATTAAATCAGTGTTGTGTAAAAACAGTCATAATTAAAAAAATACTACTTCTACAGAAATATATCAAATATTTTGAATTATGTATTAAATTTTTTTTGTTTTAAAGAATTTTACATAATTTTTATTAAATATGGGCATTTCCTGGGGTCACGAACGTACGTTAGTTGAAGTCAACTTTGGCTGACAGTAGTGAAACTTAAAAATCTGCGTAATGAAACGGAATTTTCAAAAGTGATTAATATTTTTTAAAAGTGTATTAATGTAGGTCTCCATCCAGTTTTTACAAAATAAAATATCTCTCTTGGTTTTTATTTAATTGGCTTATGTACCGGTCGCGAACGTACGATTTTTCCATATGTTTCTTATTGTTATCAACATGCATTTTCCCATAAATATCTTCAAATTTCCTTAACATAAAAACTTAATACTCCTTTTACACTTGATTGTAATGGAGAGATTGTAAAGAAAGAGTGCAAACATAACATATTTTTTACATGTAAAATAGGTATATAAAAATGTCTTTAAAAGTAGAAAATATAAAATTTTCCAGTTTCCAGCGCAATTTCCTCAAGTTAAACAGCTCAGATATGCTATGAAACCATTCTTTTATAAAATTATAGACTTTTTTTATAATAATAAACATAATAATAAACAATAAAAGATGATTATTATCAACATTTTATTTTTTCATCCTGGTAGACCATTCTGGGGAAATGCCTATATATGAGTTTCTAGGTATATTTTTTGTTGATTTTTTTACCTTTCCAATAACCTTGATACTATTTATCATTTTTACTACATTTCGAAATGTCATTTTTATCTTTGGAAAAATATGGTCACCGTAAACATGCCACACCCACAATTACCAATATTTTAATCCAGTTTTTTTTTTTTTGGTACCTTTGCTATCGAATGGCATTAACATTTTTGAAATTGGCGACAGCAAAAAATTGGTGAAATTCAATTTTCAGCCACAATGCGACTTAGCAGGTACCTGTTACTTGACAAAATTGATCACAACTGTGATACGTGATTTTTTAGTAACAGTGATTAAATCACAGGAACAGACATATCGCTCATCTCTATTACAGCTAGGGTAGCCAGATTTTGAATTCGGAAAAACAGTACATTGGTTATGAAAAAACAGTACAATCAAGAAAAAAACAGTACATTTTTTACGAAAGCATAACTATTTATTTAAAATTAACAACACTTGAACAACAATAACATAAAGAAATACACTTTAAAAGTATAACATCAAAGGTCGAATAAAATACATTTTATATCAAAGGAAAGATTTACATTTAATGGTATTTCATATACAAAATGACACCATTTGCGATGGTAAATCAAACATCACAAACAAAGCATTTGGCCATAGTATTATTTTCCAATGTAAAACGTTTAAATATCTAAGTTTATATTTAACTTAAAAAAAGCTACTCATTGATTGAGTTAGTAGACACACACATAGTATGGAACTATCGTATAAATTTCAGAAAAATTTGTTTCTTTGTTCAATTAATCTACAGAAGAATAACTATAGAAGAGCCACAAAAAAAATGGACCTGTTCAGTGCTTAAACTGCCAAGAATTTGGCCATACCAAGGCATACTGCTACTTACCCCCTGTCTGCGTAGTATGTGGTGAACTACACGGTACCGTTTCTTGCGATAAGTCTAAAACCGACCCCAACGTAAAAAAATGTAGCAACTGTGGCGGTAATCACACTGCCAATTATAGAGGATGCCCAGTATATAATATTGTCAAGCAGACGGTTGGACCGAAAACAAATACCCCTCAAATGCAGGTTGCAAATCAGGTAAACACAAATGCAATTCAAGCCCCCCAGCCTAGTAATAACAGAACCTCTTACGCTAACGTCCTAAAATCAAACCATCAGCCAATGCAAGGTGCCTCGCCAAGTAATGATGAAACTCCGGTTTCTAATTTAAGTCGTTTAGAAATAACCATGGAAACATTAGTGCAAACAGTAAATAATTTTACGAACACAATGGGTAATATGATGCAGGAAATGCTTAGAATGCAATCGATGTTATTGCAAGCTGTACTTAACAAACCATGAACTGTTTAAAAATTTGTTTTTGGAACGCAAACGGCATCCGCCAACATAAAAATGAATTAGAATACTTTCTTAAAAATAAACAAATTGATGTCATGATGATTTCTGAAACTCATTTGACCTCAAGAAATACGTTTAAAATCAATGGTTATATACTATATGATACCAAGGACCCTCGAGATAGAGCTTGTGGAGGTTCTGCCATCTTAATAAAAACTCGAGTCAAACACTACATTATGTGTGATCACCGTGAAGACTATCTGCAAGCAACGACTATTTGTGTTGAGGAGCTAAATCGAAACATAGTAATTTCTTCTTTATACTCTCCACCTAGATTTTCCATATCAGAAGGCCAATATTATAAATATTTTAAATCATTAGGACCCTGTTTTCTGGCCGCTGGCGATTATAACGCTAAACATACCTTCTGGGGGTCACGACTTATAACACCAAAAGGTCGTGTTTTGTTTAACACAATCTCTAAAATGGGTTTAAATGTGGTCGCGAGCGGGCAACCAACATATTGGCCTACTGATCAGCAAAAAATTCCAGATGATATCGACTTTGGCGTGGTTAAAAACATCCCCACAGAAACGATTCATGTTGAAGCTTCCTTAGAATTATCATCCGACCACACACCTACAATTGTTACTATATCGAACCCAAATAGAATTGTATTTCCGTCAGGTTACTTAGCGACGCCAGCCACACAAATAAATTGGTTAAAATATAAAAAATTTCTCAGTGCCCATTGCACAGAAAATATTCCGCTTAGTACACCGGAGAATGTGGATCTCTCTCTTGTTAACTTTGACAGTTATCTTAAACTAGCTGTTCAACACTCCAGCGTTACCCCCAAAAAAATTAAAAATAATAAAATATGTTCTTCAGATGTCGAGCGGCTCTTGACTGAAAAAAGGAGAGTTCGAAGAGAGTGGCAACTTTACAGATCCCCGCAACTTAAGATTTTATTAAAAGAATGCACAAAAAGGCTAAGAAAGTTGCTACAGAATCAGAAAACGGCTTCTCTAGAAAAATATCTTAAGGAACTTGATGCAACTCCACAATCTGACTACTCATTATGGCGTGCAGCTAGAAATCTAAAAAGGCCAGTTATATCTAAGCCACCATTAAGAAACTTGAATGGTAGTTGGGCAAGAAATGATAATGAAAAAGGAAACCTGTTTGTAAATCATTTGAAAAACGTATTTACACCAAATATATCTCACAATATTGCGGTCGAGTTACCACCTGTTGATGCTAGAGCAGCTTTTCCCCTCAGATTTGAGATAAGAGAAATCGAAAAGGCTATTTGTGACTTAAACACTAAGAAGGCACCTGGTATTGATAAAATCAGTAATAAAATGCTTTTGGAGCTACCTCGCATAGCAAAGAAAATTATTCTTTTTATTTTTAATGCTATTTTACGCCTTGAATACTATCCTGAAAAATGGAAGGTTTGCTTAGTTACCATGATACCAAAGCCAGGTAAAGATCATACAAAAGTTGAGTCTTATAGACCTATTAGCTTATTATCAAATATGTCAAAGCTGTTTGAGAAATTATTAGTTTCAAAATTAACACCAATTTTAAGTGAAAATAGATGTATTCCAAACCATCAGTTCGGATTTAGAAGAAAACACAGCACAATCGAGCAGACTCATCGAATAGTAAATGTCAAAAGAAAAGCATTTGAAGAAAAGAAATATTGCTCAGCACTCTTCATCGATGTTTCGCAAGCTTTTGACAAAGTCTGGCATGAAGGCTTATTACACAAATTGAAGCAAAATTTACCAGCAAACACACACAAGCTGCTAGAAAGCAGAAGGAAATTTCTTAAGTTCACCTCAGCCCATTGCCGCTGGAGTCGCACAAGGCAGCATCCTGGGCCCCCTATTATACTTAATTTATACTTCGGACATGCCAACAAGCAACTTCACACAAACTTCAACATTTGCAGACGATACAGCTTTTCTAAGCGTCCACGAAAACCGTTATGAAGCATCGCGTTACTTACAGCATCATATATTTCAACTAGAAATATGGTTAAGACAATGGAGGATAATGGTCAATGAGCAAAAATGTGTACATATAACATTCACTTTGCGCCGGGAATCTTGCCCCCCTATAATCAAATAATTCCTCAACATTCGCATGTTAAATATCTCGGTATACATCTGGATCGGCGATTAACGTGGAAATGCCATATAGAGGCAAAATTAACTCAAATGAAACTAAAAGCCATTCAAATTCATTGGCTTATTGGAAGAAATTCTGTCCTTAGTCTCGATTGCAAGCTTCTACTTTACAACTCTATCTTAAAGCCTATCTGGTGCTACGGTATTCAACTATGGGGCACTGCCTCGGCCTCTAATATCGACAAAATTCAAAGGCGCCAAAATAAACTTCTTCGAATAATCACAGCCGCTCCCTGGTATGTTAAAAACTCAAACATTCATAAGGATCTCAATGTGCCATTAGTGAAATCTATGATTACAAAATACGCAATAAAATATTTAAAAAGGCTTGAACAACACCCAAATCCACTAGCTCGAAATATTTTAAATCATGGCGGCCACACTCGCTTAAGAAGAAGAGACACTGCAGCACTTACCCAATTAGATGAGCGATAAACACCTATAAAAGTGAACATAACCCGTGATGAAGAAAATTTTGTCTGGCACTGGCAGGAGATAAAATAACGTATTAGGTTAAGATTTGATTAATTATTGTTAGTTCATATTTAATATATGAAGATTCAATAAAACAATAATGACAAAAAAAAAAAAAAAAAAAAAATTAATTTTCCGATATCAAATAAATTTTTATTTAATTAAGGCCAATTTCAGCTGTATTACTATAACTGCATTTTGTAATATTCACATTTATAGTTATAGTTAAGTATAACTGAACTGAAAAATTTTTGGTTTATTTTTTTCACAAAATCTGAAAATATTTTATCAATATAAAAGAATTTTTTTTTTAGGTTTGTTAAATTTATGCACTGTTAATATCTTGATAAAGGGAAATACAAATGAGGGATTTAAAGGTTATCATATGTCTTAAAATAATACCACGAAAAAATATGAATGATTTTAGCAACCCCTAATTTAATCTGTGTATTTTTTGACAAAACAATAGACGAAGTAAAAAAATTCTAATTATTTTACAACTTTTTTTGTTTGCAAAACAACAACAATTTCTTAAATATTATGACAATATAGCTTGAAAGCATACCGTTAAAAATACCCAAATGTGCATTACTTAAACACGGTTTATCTTAATATCATTGTTTTTTGGAGACTAAACCAAAAAATCAGTACAAAAACAGTATAAAGTGTAAAAAACAGTACATTTGCGTACTGTTTTGGGTGTTGTGCATAAAACAGTACAATTGACAAAAATCAGTACATGTACTGCAAAAAACAGTACGTCTGGCAGCCCTAATTACAGCACACAATATCATGTTCGTTACTTTCTTCACAATACCACGACTGCAATTAAGGGTTATGTTTGTATACAAAAGCACCAAAATAATAGATTTCGTTTCTGGATGTGTGAGCCTTACGCTAAATAATGTTCTATTACCTGCTCTGTAAACTGAGGATAATCATAAATACATAAACAAGATAAGCAGATGGTTAACAGATCATTAACTTATACCTGGAAATTTTATTACTAGATTTAAAATTTGATTTGCTCAGTTTAAAGTAATGTTAAAATTTTTTAAATAAAAGTAGTTTGAAAACTGTGCTCAACAAGGAAACATCCTTATTTACATTGGTCCTTTGAAACCTTAAAATAATTATTAAAATATTGCGCTGGTTATTCATAGAATAAAATTAAAACAGGCAATAAGTACAAAATTTAAAAATAATATAAATATACATACATATAAATATATAGAAAAAAAAAATAAGTTAAAAAATGTCTGAAAGTATATTGAAACTTTATACCAGGCAAAATGAAATAAGAATAATTATTCAAAAAATTTTATTGGACACTAACTTAGGCAAAAGACAGCAAGTACTATCTCAGTTGCAGAGAACAAAAAATCTGTGGAAGCAGTTTGCCATCAATCATGAGAAAATTCTGCAAGCACGTGGTTCAAAAGATGGCGATTATTTAAGAGAGAATACTTTTGCCCACGTAAAGTCAGAAGTATGGCAAATATCTAAAACTTTCTATAAGATGCTGTATTCTGACGCAAAAGAAGGTCATCGAACAGCCAAAGCACTTAACAAGCCTGAGAAAAAAGTAGTCAAACAGAATATGGCGGAAAAACAACAACAAGTGCAACCTAGCATGAAAGCGAAAGCATTGCTGTTTGAGTTTGAAAGATGCATACGAAGGCTAAAACAACAATTCGACGAAATTGATCAAATTGACGACAAATTCATGTTAGAAGAAGCTAAGGAAACATGGCAACAACAGCATGATAATATAAGCGATATCTACATGAAACTTTGTGTGGATCATTTGGTAAGTGATAAAAAAATCATCGAACGCAAGGAGGAAATTGAAAATCAACATCGACTTGCAAAAAGAAAATTGCTACAAAAGTTGAATGAATTGACTGAAGTGAAAAAAGCAGTAAAATTAAATAAAATTAAGATACCTTCTTTTAATGGCAACATAGAAGAATGGTTGTCTTTTCATGATATGTTCAAAAAGTTTGTGCATGAGAACAAAACTCTATCTGACGTAGAAAAAATGTACCAGCTTAAATCTGTACTAAAGAATGAGGCATTAAATATTATAAAACATCTGGCTGTATCTGAGTCCAATTATGCAGCAGCTTGGGAGTTACTGAATCAACGATTTGACAACAGGCGAATGCTATTCCAGTCTCTCATAGACAAAATAATACAGCAGCCAAATGTGAGGAGCAACAATGCAGCGATGATGAAATCGTTGCACGACGTCACAAATGAATGTATGCAGGGGTTAAGAGCGATGAAATGCAACATTGAAGGAGCAGACGCAGTCATAGCTCGCATAGTCATTCAAAAGTTAGATAACGAAGGACTGATATCATATGAGCAGCATACGAAAAAATCCAAAGAAATTCAAGTACTGTCTGATGTACTTGAATTTCTTGAACAGCAATATCAAAGCCTAGAATTTGCGAAAAGTAAAACCCCTGATCATTTTAACTACAACAGCTGCTATGAGAAGCAAATGCAACAAACAAACGAAATGACAGTATCAACTGATGAAGAATTTTGCTTATATTGCGAAAAAGGTGGTCATACAACAGAATTTTGTAGGCAATTTCTTAAACTGGAAGTTGAAGATCGCCTTGAGTGGGTGAAAATAACAAAGACATGTGTTCAGTGCCTTACTCATAAATTCACTTACAACTGTTGGAGAAAGTCAACATGCGCTACCTGTGGGATGGCACATCACAATATACTACACATACCATCAGTTTCTACAAGTATGACAAGAACCTATAACGAAGTCTTATTGCATAGCGCACAAGTACGTATGGTGACAGAAAAGGGAGAAAGTGTCGCATTAAAGGTATCGATTGATCCAGAGTCAAAGACAATTTTCATTGAAGAAGAATAAGGAGAGCTATTCTTCGAATAGTTGATATTTCAAATAACCCAGATTTTCAAATAAATAAAAATTAAAATATCAAAGTAAAAATTAAAAAAAAAATTTTTTTTTTCTGTAAAAACTAAACAAATCATCACTAGCTAATCGTAACCATGTTTCATGTCAAATCGACCAAGAGTGGAAGAAATATACGCAACCCCACACTTGTGCCGCCTATGATTGTATGAATATGCATACAGCTAAAAACAGATTCCTTTTCGCCTCAGGTTTATGGTCTTATTTTTTTTAATAAAGTTTGTCCATGTATTCTATAGATTTTATGGCAATCCTTGCTTGTACATGTCTATTACCAACATGTTTAGTAAATTTAATTTTTGTGGTCAAAATTACTTTAAGTTAATTATTAGCGAAGCGATTTCCATGCAAATGCATGTTTTTTGTCGATAGTCTAAGATCGATGTTGACCAGTGATGCCAACTTAGTGCTTTTGGCACTATTTATGGTGCTCTTTGATGCTTCAAAACGCCAAAATTTTATCCATAGTGCCAAACTAAAAAAAAAAACACTAACTTGGTGCTTTCTCAATTTTTCGTTAGAGCCTTTTGTGCTTTTTACAATTTTTATTTTTTTCTGCCATTTTTGAAACTACGATTATATAGAGGATGATTTAGTTGACTTTGCTATTTGGGTAACAATTTTGAGAAGGCCTGTAAAGATTTCAAATGATAAAAAAGTGATAACAGAAAGCTACATTCGTTTTACCAAAAACTTTATTTACAAGGTTAGAGCTATGCTATGTATTTGGAAACCGTACAAAAGGAGCCGTAGGTAACAAGATTTATAAGCGATTAATAATGATTCATTTGAAAGTGTTAAATAAATTAAAAACAGAAAACACTTTTATAACGAGCGTTGTGTAACCTGCCCTTTTTCATGCGCTTAAGTTTTCCACGTGTTGCGCACTTCTACCTCTAGTGCTATTGAAAAGAGATTTGACTGAGTATCAGAATGCAAACATACATGTTTTGTCTAGTTTACACCTTACGTGTGTTTTTTATTCAGAAGCGTACATATGTTAAAATATTTGGATAATATCATAAGCCAATTCTTTCATTAATTTTGCATGATTTTAATTAAGATTTATTTAAACGATAAAATTTAAAGATGTTTATTAAAGGAGCATATAGACGACATGTTTTTGTCATCTGACATGTCAAATTTCCCACTGCAAAACACATACATGTCGTGTGTTACCTTTTTAACTTTGCTTCTGTAAAAGTCAGACGCAAAGTCATCTGACAAAATTTCAATTAGAGCGTGCTCTATTTTCTTCTGACAAACCATCTGACATCAGAAATCTATGCCGGGAAGAAACTAGCAGCGGCGTCAACTATTGACGGAATCATTAGCCGGCTGAAGTTAATATTTTACAATACCAAGATATGTATGCTCATCTCACCATTGAATAGAATTTAAATAAATATATAAATAAAAACCGTTTAATTATAAAATTCTAAATTGGTATCTTTAAAATAAAAGAAAAAATGTTAAGATGGCTAAATTATTTTACGGCGCAAATAAATATTTTCGTGGCGGCAACAAGCTATTTTGAAACCGAGAACTACTTTGGTTTCTGCAATAACAATGCGAAAAAAAACAGAGACAATGTCAGAAGCAATTTACATGTACGTTTGTGACCGAATATTATAAACCTTATGTAAAACAGCAATTTTGACAGACATGAACAATTACATGTGACTTGAAAATTTGACATGTCAGATGACAAATACATGTCGTGTACGGGCGCCTTAAAATATATGCTGCCATTGAGTTTTAAGAGCAATGGTCGGTAACCGCAACGTGCCAGAATTTTACGAGTTAAGAAAATCGAGCTGGCACTGTATTACTTTAAAACTGTTTTATTGCCAATTTAAACTCCAAATGATTTGGATGATATTATTTTCATTGAAGATAATAATAAAACATTTACAAATGTTTATATACAAATGTAAATATACATATTTATTTTTTAATCTTAAATGAAAATGGTCCCCATTAGTGCTGGGAAACTATCGATAGACTATCGATAATATCGATAGTCTTAAAATATCGAAAATATCGATAGGAAAAATATAAATATCGATATTTTTAATATTTAAAATACAGCTATGAAGACATCTAACAGCAGCTATAAACAGACAGTGTTTTGCCGCAAATTTTTCTTGCTATTATTAATTCGCGCTGAATTACAGCAATGAATACAAACAACAAGAATGGCAAGTGGTATGGATTGCTTAGCAGTGCTTTTTATTGCTAATTTAAGGCCTTCAAGTCGAAATTTGTACATGTTTATATAGGGACTGAAATGTCAAATATTTTTGCAATGTTGTACAAAAAATACAAATCCACATGCAATTGCAAGCATAGGACAAAATAATGAACGACCATTAGAGGATAAGTCCGCTAGATTGATTACCTTTTTGGGTTTAGAATTTAGAAAATTTTTTAAAGTTGCAATGGGATATCTTATAGTCCCTGTTACTTCGGTTCCTTCAGAAATGTACTTATCAATTTTTAATAAACTGCCATCGAAAATAACGTGCATATATACATACGTCTCATACATTCAATAAAGTGATAAAAACAACGAACTGTAGCCTTATAAAAAAATAATTAAAGTTTTCCTGCACAAGTACAAACATTCAGTCGATAGTAATATCGATATTTTTAATTATTAGTGGCTGAGTGCTTTTTTACGCTTTTTTTTTGCTCGAAATAGTGCTTTTCAGTGCTTTTTAAAACTTAAAGTGCTTTTTGCTCTCAAAAAGTTGGCATCACTGATGTTGACCAATGGCATTTTAACATAATTCGAGTACGCTCTTGTTTTCGTGACATACCGTTACTTCGAAAATAGAGAAGGTAGCACAATATATTTTCGCGTAACTGAAAAACGGTTTAGTTTATTGGAATTACTAAAAAAACCGAAACTCCCCAATTAAATTTCCTTTAACAAAATTTATTTTTTGTTTAATATGCGTTTTGGAAACATAATTTTTGTTTTTTTTTTTTGAAAAAAAAAATTTTTTATTAAAATTTCGAAATTTTTGTTTTTTAAAAATTCTTAAAAATAGGCTTCTTATTTTTTGCAGACATATAAAAAACGAAGCTGCAAACAAAACAAGCCATAAGTGATTAAAATCTGTTAGCAACTTTGATTTTATTCACTAAAGTCGAAAAATTTTAATTAATTAAAGAATTTCATAAAACGCAATATTTGCATGGGAGCCCCCGTAAGAAGTGAGGATGAGGGGCAAGTTTGTCTCGAGAAAATGTTAAGGACAAAAATTAATTGAGTGCCACTAGGGGCGACTCCTTGTCAGTTGTGGACTTTTTATTCGTATGGGAGCCGCCTTAAGGAATGGAGATAGCGGGTAGGTTTGTTAGTAATAAACAGGGAAACCAGAAATATGCAATTGCATGTTTTTACTTGTGCGACGAATGAAGGCAGAAACAATATATTTATCCGTTTTAGAGCTTTTCATGAATTTTGGCATCGATTTGTTAGTGCATATTTTTGCATATTTTACCGCATATTTTGCCTTTTTAATGCATATTTTGATACATATTCAATTTTTTCGCAGCAAATAAAAAAATTTTTTTTTTTTCGAAAATCTGTTACTTTAATTTCGACATCAACATTTTATTTTTAATCTTAAATTGTAAGACAAAGCAGGTTGTCATTAAGAGTAAATGTTATGCGATTTGAATCTAGACCAATCTTTTAGTATTTCGATTGACTGAGAATCACTTTTTAAAGTGATCTTACGATGTCCATCCATCCGCCTGGCTGGTTGTCTGTAAATGTTAGCCTTGTGCGCAGAGTACGATTTCTAATTTTGTAGATAATTTGACCAAATATTGACGAAGTCTATGCAAATGGTGAGAATCGGTCTATAATTTCACATCTAAATTAGACTCTTTGTGTTCGCAAGCTATCTAATTAGAATGGTATTTAAATTAAATTCGTGCCAAATCGAATCGAATCGATTCAGATTTGTTCAAAGCTCCCGTCCTTAACTAGCTTTAAATTCCTTTTAAATGTTAACAATTTACCGACCGTACCTATAATCCCTTTAAGACAATGATATATGGATGTTAATATCTAGATAATATTTGGCGCAAACATCTCTTATATGAATTTTATCCTTTTTTAGGTTTTTTTTTAGATTTTGTTGAATATTGTGTTTTCAAATGGGCAATTTTAATTTTTAGGGCATATTTTTAACATTTTCAGGGCATATTTTCCAGTTTTCACTGCATATTTAAAACGAAAAAACGTTTTTTTAGAGCATATTTCTGGTTTCCCTGGTAATAAATGACTGAGATGAAAAAAAAGTGGGGTTGCTTGATGTAAAAGAAACTTTTGTAAAGAAAACTCATTTTGATTCTCTAACAGGTTGTAACATTTCAGATAAAATCTGTAGTTTCAGGGGGCGGCCACTTATTTCACTCGGAATTTTCCATGAAACTTAACATTAAGGCAAATTTCAAAAGATTTTGTTATTCGTGCTTAATTCCCAGTTTGTTTTCTTGATAAAAAACACTTGGAATTTTTTATAGGTTATCCATAAATACATATATTTTTGGCGAGTTTTTTAAATACTTGAATATCCGAGGCTAACAATTTTGGAGGACCACAAGTCACTCTCAGCACCCTCTATAGACCCGTGTTCTTTCGAATCAACTTAAAACCTGCCCAGCTTTGACAGTTTCAAGAATTGCATCAGTTGCAGATTTATTTTTCAAAGCAAAACGTTCGTAAACCATTTTGTTATATTTCAGTAAAATAAAAGGAGCAAAAAAAGCGAGTAATTTCATTAAAATAATAAAGTCTTCAACAGACAGTTCCAAATCGTTGCAAGAGTATATATGGGGTTAGAGAGGACACCTATAGCTTTCCAATGATACTAAAATCTCTAACCCCTTTTGTCCCTAGCTAATTCTATTCCTCTGATATTTGGATTTAGCTAAAATATAGAACCTAGGGGAACTTTTAATAACACAGCAGGTATAAATGATACAAAGATGTAACGAACCGTTTCTTAAAGACTACTATCCCACTTATATAAGATATAAAACTTCGACTAATTGAAGCACAGCCGCTAACAACGTTGTAAGTGACAAAATAATTATTTTTCAGGAGAGCAAAAAAATGTTTTTAAAAGACAGGAATACTTTTTTTTAACTGTTTTTTTTTTTTTTGACTATCAAAATGAATGATAATAAAAACTTTTATCGAGGGTTATTTTATTTTTCAAATAGTGGTATCTGAAAAATCACAATTTTACAGGAGAGCGAAAAAACTGATTTTTTCGATAACTCTAGGAGTAATAACTTAACTTTATTTTACAATGTTATTAAAAATGAACGTCTAAATCATGCATATAGAATTTTTTTTTAATTCCAGATATTCGCGCTTACATGTCTGATAGCACCATTTACAAATTAAAATTTTATCGACTTGAACACTTAAATTAAGTTACACGATTTTTTATTAAAATTATTATGTAGTAAAATTTTAAGAAACGCATCATCATGTTAACTGAACTCCAAATTAAGTTGAAATTTTACACTAATGTTTATTGAAAAGCAATAAAAAATTTAACTTTATCCACATATTTTAAATTATCATAAAAATAATGATATTCTTGCGAACTTCAATGCTTTTGAAATGCATCCGTTTGTGGGCCAGATTATAAGGGAAATTTGGAAAAAAAGGAAATAATTCTATATTTTATAAACGGTTGGTCCGATTGGAATGCTGTTTGAGGTGAAAATTAAAAAGTTGTAGTCGAGTTTAGGTCTTGGATTTGAGGTCTATAGACTTAGCAGGAGATATGCTATAGGTTCCCAAATTAGGACATCTAAGGTATAACAAAAACTAAAAACGATCCTTAATTCTTAATTTTAGCTGGATGCTAAACATAATTTTTTAGAGAAATGCGCTTGCCGAGTACTCCATAATTGGTTAAGTTTTTTGGAAATGTTAGACTCAAATTTATAATAATTTGTTTGAAATATATTTTTGTGGTCCATTCGGACGGTCCAATTTTGGGCGATTCGTTCGACTTTGTATGACCCGATATGTGTATAATAATTGTGCAATATGAATACTAAAGCGGCTCATACACTTTCAATAAAATTGTTCAATTTTACGTTTTGTACAATTATATCGCCAATGTGTATGCGGTATTCGATGATAGCACAATATATTGGCAACATTCAAAAGACTTTTGATTTTTATTCCACAACAAAAAGAACGTGATGTGTTGGCAACATTGTACAATGCTGCTTATGTTATTCCTATAGGTTATGTTCACCTTTTTATTGAATAAATGAAACCATTGTGCAATTTATTGCATAATATAGGACAAAATTGAATTAATATGGCGAATATCATATACAATATTATTGCAAGTGTATGGGCCGCTTAAGACCCATGCTTGGTAGCCATTATATTTCTAAAAACCACAAATTTAAGGGAATTTTCGGCTTTTTTGGGAATTGGGAGATTCGTTGTGTAAGTTTAATAAAATTTTGAGCTGGTTTGTATTAAGCATTAAAACATGTATTTACTTGTAAAATTTCATTAAATAATATTAGCTAACAAAGATTTTATTAGATAAATTAAAATTTATATTGTTTACAAAAACTCATAACACAATTTTTTGCAGTTTTTTGCAAAATTTCTACAACGAATTTAAAAATTATATTGATTTATGAAATCTAGACACAACTCCCAACCCTTTGATGTATATGTCTACTTTGTAATAACACTTTTTATCATTTTTTATTGTATGAACTAATATTTTTTATGTAAATAGCACTTTTTACCAAAAAAAAAAAAAAACGTCTGTGTTAGATAGCACAAAACAACTTTTATGAAAAAAAAAAACGTTTTGGAAAATTTTTTTTTTCAAATTTAAATAACAGATGACCCTTCCGTTCGTGAACACGTTTCTATAAAAAAAAAATTTTGAAAATTTCAGATAGCACTACAGTGCACTCGGGAAAACGTCAACGCTCGTTTACGTCAACATCCCAAAACGTCAACCCCTTTATTTTTACATTGCCTACTCTAAAACGTCAACCCCACCTCAAAGCTCTAAAACGTCAACTCTGAATAAAAGAAAATTTTGAATTTAGCAGCAGTTAAAATACACACATTTGTATACACATACATTTATTTTATGAAATCATTTCAGAAATTGGGGATTCCCTTATACATAAGTAGAGTAGAAAAGAAGTTACAACTGTATGTATGTATTGTCTTTTTATTTATGTTCAGTTGCTTTTTTGTTCTCATAAGTATCACTTTATCAAACTTATTAGAAAAGGGTACAAGTGCGCAGCGGTGGATTTACGCCTAGGCCTGTGAGGCCCGTCGAAATATTAAACAGGGCTTTGGAATGGGCTCAATGCGAGAATGTTGGGCAAAATTACTTAAATGTATTAAGACGTTTAAGAGAGAGGGCTCTCTTTCAATTGTTGGAAAGAAAAATATAACAAATTTTTTTTAAATAATTGTGTGCATAGTTGTCTTCTATGGTTCTAGTCAGGATGAATTCCTTTTTTGTTACCTTTTTGAATTTGTTTATGTTTGGTTTTAGTTTATAATCATTTTACATTCGTAAACGTCAACAACCGCGGTTTTAATTAGTTGACGTTTTCTCGAGTGCACTGTATTTGAAAAATAACCGTCGGTATGCAAAATATCAAGAAATTTGAATTTAAAATAACATGCGAATTTGCAGTTTAAAACTTTTTTTTTGTGGAAAAACGTTTCCTATCCACAATCGCGATGTCACTTAAAAGGTTTTTTCACTACGCAAGCGGCTTTTAAAACGTTATTCCAATTATTTTAAGTAACTTACGACGTTCTTTCATTGGCTGATTCTTTGCACTGCATTTTGAAGAGGTTAAGATGCATAATTTTGGATGATATGACATTAAAACAATGTAAGAGAGTAATATTAACGATAATTTGCAAAAACACTGATTTTGCAAAAAATGTATTTTACAACGCTATTCGCGGCTGTGCTTCAATTATTGATAACAGTTAGCGAGAAATCATAATTTAGTTCTGATGAAATTTACAAAAATTAAATCAGTGTTGTGTAAAAACAGTCATAATTAAAAAAATACTACTTCTACAGAAATATATCAAATATTTTGAATTATGTATTAAATATTTTTTGTTTTAAAGAATTTTACATAATTTTTATTAAATATGGACATTTCCTGGGGTCACGAACGTACGTTCGTACGCTTTTAATGTACAAATAATATAGAAAACAAAACTTTTCCTGGCATTTTTTTTTTGCGATTTGATAGTTTTTGGGTAGCTTTATGTTTAGTGCAAAGTTGGATTTTCATAATAAGAGTTATAAACTTGTGGTCACGAACGTACGCAAAATAAAAGTCATCTTGGGCTGACAGTAGTGAAACGTAAAAATCTGCGTAATGAAACGGAATTTTCAAAAGTGATTAATATATTTTAAAAGTGTATTAATGTAGGTCTCCATCCAGTTTTTACAAAATAAAATATTTCTCTTGGTTTTTATTTAAATTTTTTTTCCATATGTTTTTATTGTTATCACCATGCATTTTCCCATAAATATCTTCAAATTTCCTTAATATTCCTTTTACAGAGATTGTAAAGAAAGAGTGCAAACATAACATATTTTTTACATGTAAAATAGGTGTATAAAAATGTCTTTAAAAGTAGAAAATATAAAATTTTCCCAGCTTCCAGCGCAATTTCCTCAAGTTAAACAGCTCAGATATGCTATGAAACCATTCTTTTATAAAATCATAGACTTTTTTATAATAATAAACAATAAAAGACGATGATTATCCACTTTTTTTCATCCTGGTAGACCATTCTGGAGAAATGCCCATATCGACCCATTTGCGCGAAATTATCGTATATGGCAATTTTTTTGAAATTGAGTTTTTGATGCAAACTTGTTCTACATTCAAAGAGACCTCGCCTGACAAGATATTGTAGGCGAATTCCACTTCGTTGCTCCAAAAATTGAATGTATATTTTCATATTTATATTGCAAGTGATAGCAGAGAAAAGTATAAAAATGGCTCTCCTGTAAAATTTGGTTTTTGTAACATACGATAATTTCGCGCAAAGGGGTCGATATATGAGTTTTTAGGTATATTTTATTGATTTTTTGCCTTTCCAACAACCTTGATACTATTTATCATGTTTACTACATTTATTTTTTCGTTGCAAAAATATGGTCACCGTAAACATGCCACACCCACAATTACCAATATTTTAATCCAGTTTTTTTTTTGGTACCTTTGCTATCGAATGGCATTAACATTTTTGAAATTGGCGGCAACAAAAAATTGGACTTTTGGCCGATGAAACTAAATTTTCAGCCACAGTGCGACTGTGCAGGTACCTGTTACTTGACAAAATTTATCACAACTGTGATTTTTCCGTAACAGTGATTAAATCAGGTACCAATAATAATACTTATATAATGTTCATTACTATCTTTACAATACCACGACCGCTATTAAGGGTTATGTTTGTATACAAAAGCACCAAAATAATAGATTTCGTTTCTGGATGTGTGAGCCTTACGCTAAATAATGTTCTATTACCTGCTCTGTACACTGAGGATAATCATAAATACATAAACAAGATAAGCAAATGGTTAACAGATAATTAACTTATACCTGTTAATTGTATTACTAGATTTAAGATTTGATTTGTTCAGTTTTAAGTAATGTTACAATTTTTTAAATAAAAGTAGTTTGAAAACTGTGCTCAACAAGGAAACATCCTTATTTACATTGGTCCTTCGAAACCTTAAAATAATTATTAAAATATTGCGCTGGTTATTCATAGAATAAAATTAAAACAGGCAATAAGTACAAAATTTAAAAATAATATAAATATACATACATATAAATATATAGAAAAAAAAAATAAGTTAAAAAATGTCTGAAAGTATATTGAAACTTTATACCAGGCAAAATGAAATAAGAATAATTATTCAAAAAATTTTATTGGACACTAACTTAGGCAAAAGACAGCAAGTACTATCTCAGTTGCAGAGAACAAAAAATCTGTGGAAGCAGTTTGCCATCAATCATGAGAAAATTCTGCAAGCACGTGGTTCAAAAGGTGGCGATTATTTAAGAGACAACACTTTTGCCCACGTAAAGTCAGAAGTAAAGCAAATATCTAAAACTTTCAATAAGATGCTGTATTCTGACGCAAAAGAAGGTCATCAAACAGCCAAAGCACTTAACAAGCCTGAGAAAAAAGTAGTCAAACAGAATATGGCGGAAAAACAACAACAAGTGCAACCTAGCATGAAAGCGAAAGCATTGCTGTTTGAGTTTGAAAGATGCATACGAAGGCTTAAACAACAATTCGACGAAATTGGTCAAATTGACGACAAATTCATGTTAGAAGAAGCTAAGGAAACATGGCAACAACAGCGTGATAATATAAGCGATATCTACATGAAACTTTGTGTGGATCATTTGGTAAGTGATAAAAAAATCATCGAACGCAAGGAGGAAATTGAAAATCAACATCGACTTGCAAAAAGAAAATTGCTACAAAAGTTGAATGAATTGACTGAAGTGAAAAAAGCAGTAAAATTAAATAAAATTAAGATACCTTCTTTTAATGGCAACATAGAAGAATGGTTGTCTTTTCATGATATGTTCAAAAAGTTTGTGCATGAGAACAAAACTCTATCTGACCTAGAAAAAATGTACCAGCTTAAATCTGTACTAAAGAATGAGGCATTAAATATTATAAAACATCTGGCTGTATCTGAGTCCAATTATGCAGCAGCTTGGGAGTTACTGAATCAACGATTTGACAACAGGCGAATGCTATTCCAGTCTCTCATAGACAAAATAATACAGCAGCCAAATGTGAGGAGCAACAATGCAGCGATGATGAAATCGTTGCACGACGTCACAAATGAATGTATGCAGGGGTTAAGAGCGGTGAAATGCAACATTGAAGGAGCAGACGCAGTCATAGCTCGCATAGTCATTCAAAAGTTAGATAACGAAGGACTGATATCATATGAGCAGCATACGAAAAAATCCAAAGAAATTCAAGTACTGTCTGATGTACTTGAATTTCTTGAACAGCAATATCAAAGCCTAGAATTTGCGAAAAGTAAAACCCCTGATCATTTTAACTACAACAGCTGCTATGAGAAGCAAATGCAACAAACAAACGAAATGACAGTATCAACTGATGAAGAATTTTGCTTATATTGCGAAAAAGGTGGTCATACAACAGAATTTTGTAGGCAATTTCTTAAACTGGAAGTTGAAGATCGCCTTGAGTGGGTGAAAATAACAAAGACATGTGTTCAGTGCCTTACTCATAAATTCACTTACAACTGTTGGAGAAAGTCAACATGCGCTACCTGTGGGATGGCACATCACAATATACTACACATACCATCAGTTTCTACAAGTATGACAAGAACCTATAACGAAGTCTTATTGCATAGCGCACAAGTACGTATGGTGACAGAAAAGGGAGAAAGTGTCGCATTAAAGGTATCGATTGATCCAGAGTCAAAGACAATTTTCATTGAAGAAGAATAAGGAGAGCTATTCTTCGAATAGTTGATATTTCAAATAACCCAGATTTTCAAATAAATAAAAATTAAAATATCAAAGTAAAAATTTAAAAAAAATTTTTTTTTTCTGTAAAAACTAAACAAATCATCACTAGCTAATCGTAACCATGTTTCATGTCAAATCGACCAAGAGTGGAAGAAATATACGCAACCCCACACTTGTGCCGCCTATGATTGTATGAATATGCATACAGCTAAAAACAGATTCCTTTTCGCCTCAGGTTTATGGTCTTATTTTTTTTAATAAAGTTTGTCCATGTATTCTATAGAACTTATGGCAATCCTTGCTTGTACATGTCTGTTACCAACATGTTTGGTAAATTTAATTTTTGTGGTCAAAATTACTTTAAGTTAATTATTAGCGAAGCGATTTCCATGCAAATGCATGTTTTTTGTCGATAGTCTAAGATCGATGTTGACCAATGGCATTTTAACATAATTCGGGTACGCTCTTGTTTTCGTGACATACCGTTATTTCGAAAATAGAGAAGGTTGTACAATATATGTATATTCGCGTAACTCAAAAACGGTTTAGGTTATTGGAATTTCTAAAAAACCGAAACTCCCCAATTAAATTTCCTTTGAAAAAAAAAAAAAAAAATTTTTTATCAAAATTTCGAAATTTTTATTTTTTAAAAATTCTTAAAAATAGGCTTCTTATTTTTTGCAGACATATAAAAAACGAAGCTGCAAACAAAACAAGCCATAAATGATTAAAATTTGTTAGCAACTTTTGCTTTTATTCACTAAAGTCGAAAAATTTTAATTAATTAAAGAGTAAGAAGTGAGGATGAGGGGCAAGTTTGTCGCGAGAAAATGTTAAGGACAAAAATTAATTGAGTGCCACTAGGGGCGACTCCTTGTCAGTTGTGGACTTTTTATTCGTATGGTAGCCGCCTTAAGGAATGGAGATAGCGGGTATGTTTGTTAGTAATAAATGACTGAGGTGAAAAACAAAGTGGGATTGGTCATAAATTTTTTTTTTTTTTTGGATAATTTCCAAAAAATATATATTTTTAAGATTTTATGTGACTTTTATGTATTTCATAGTATTTAATTTTTCTGAAAATAATTAATTTATTCGTAATTATAACTTATCTATAAAAGGAACAACAAATTTTATTTAAAATAATACCAACTAATTTTTTTTAAATAACTTCTCTTTTGCACTAAGATGATGATGAGTGCCATGGTTCTTCTTCGTCTGTTTCTTGAAAATCCTCTTCCGAATCTGAATTCTCTTCAGAGCCAAGTACAGGTGGAAGCATAAAAGAAATTATTATTATTATTATTATTATTTATTAATAGATTTTTGTATGTGCATATTTAATTCATTTACAATATGTTAAATATCTAAATCTATATTTGGCATAACATTTTGTTGTAAGCCAGATTGGCACAATTCTAGGAAAGATTTTATATAATTTTTACTAAAAATAACAAGATTATAAATATAAGTTAATATTTTCATGGAAAATTAAAAAAACAAATTCATTTAAAATAAATCTTCTATATTTTAAACAAACTTCTATATATTTATACAGGGAGAAAAAGTTTAATCCATTTAGTATACATATAACTTCATTCAAATTTAGTATGGTTTTACCGAAATATTGTATTCTAAATTCTTTGTACAATGGACAAACACCAATAAAGTGAAAGGTATTTTCCGACGCATCTAAATTACACATT
The DNA here is from genome assembly GCA_930367215.1 of Pollenia angustigena. Lineage (NCBI taxonomy): Eukaryota > Metazoa > Arthropoda > Insecta > Diptera > Polleniidae > Pollenia > Pollenia angustigena. Next base: position 184,863,177 of record OV884058.1, on the reverse strand, counting down.
GTACAAATACCAACAGTGTTATTTTTGAAAGACCTTGCATTCAAATCTAACAAGCCGCCTCTAGCCCTTATTATTAAACTGACTGCACGTGAATAATTGTAATCCAGTATAGAATATAGATCATGAAACTGTGAACTTTTTGCATTTTCTATGTAATCAGCATAAAAGAAATTGCTTCTTTCGTAAAGGGCTGGCGCGGATTCAGGGGGGGGGGGGGAATAAGGAAATTTCCCCCCCGTAAATTATAAAAATATGTTCTGTTAATTTCGATAATACAAGAATTCCCAATAATAATAATATTTTTTTTTTATGTACAAAATTTTTGGAAATCCCAGCAAGATTTTTTTGGTTTTTTTTTATGGAATCACTAACGAAATTTTCAATAAGTATTTTTCTATTTTTTTATTGAACCTCTAAAAATTTTCAATAAGTATCCATATCTTAATCCTAATAGCTATTTATTATATATTTCCAAAGACATCTAGTTTACCGTATTCAAATACTTATTATTCTACATTCAATCCCAGCAGGTGCCATCTATATCCAAAGACTAAACGTTTGACTTGATAATGCGTGCGGTTGAATTATTAAAAAGCCTTAGTTTTTGCAATATTTATGTATGTATGTGTTATATGAATCAAAATTCTATGCGATAATTTTTGACGAAAGCACGGATTTGTCGGGGAAAAGCCAGATTTCCTTATCTTTAAGATATTTCAACATACAACTAAAAGTTTTTAGGGAAGAATTTATTGGCTTTGTTGTAAACGCATTTGAAGATTCTACAAAAGATACTGATGACGTTGATGTGTCAATTGATGCGAAGGCACTATCATCAATAGTTCTTAAAGCCTTGAAAAATTTTGGTCCTGACCTAAAAAATTGTGTAGGAGATAGAACAGATGGGTGTCCTCTGATGTCAGCAGAAAATGGAGCTGTTCAAAATTTCTGGAAAAGCGACAAACGCCTTGCTATTCCCATAAATCGAACAACTCAATTTCTAAAAGCAATAAAGTGCCATTAAAACAAGAAGTTGTATCATTTGTAAAATAAACAACAAAAATTTTTTTAATTATAATCATCTCAAGCGCAAAACAGCTTTAGCAAAGTATTTGGGAGCCAAACTATCTTCATTATGCGTCTTTGCAACAAGTGTACATCATATAGTAGAAGCTTTGGAAAAAATATCTGAGTGGAAAGGTAGTATCTCTACCTTTATATTAAGGAACTCACTTAGTACTTTTAAATTTATTTGCAGAATATACATATTAAGTGTGATACCTATTGTAACACAGCCACTTAGTATCATTTTACAAAAGCAAGATATATTTCTTCAAAAAGGATCAACCCTTATCAAAACTTTAATCATGTGCCTTGAAGAGAAATAATATAAAGCCGAAACACAATTTAAAGCGATTTTTGAAAAAGTTAAAGTTATTTGCGTTCAGATCGAGGTTCCAATCGAGAAGACAAGATTTGAACGAAATAATCACTTCCAAAATGTTGAAGATTACTACCGAGTTGTAGGTTACATTCCTCTTATTGAATTTATTTTAGAAGATCTTAAAACACCTTTTCCAATATATATCCTAAATGTATTGAACATACCTAAACTTCTACCTCAAAGTGTAATCAAGTCATATACAGATACAAAACTGTTAAAACCACAACAAGCTGATGAGCGGATTATATTTGGTAAAAGAGATAAATACCTACTAAGATCTAAATATGAGCCTGATCTATCAGATAACGTTGTAGATGCTTTAATAAACTGTGATGAAGATATCTACCCAAATCTAAGAAAAATATTTCAAATTTTGGTTTAATGCTCGTCAGTAAAGCTACGAGCGGGAGGTCATTTCCTAACCCTTCGTCGAATAAAAACATGGCTCGGATCAACAATGACAGAAGATAGACTGAAATGTCTAAATTTGCTTCACAAGGAAATCATAAATTGCTTATTTAAAAAGATTAATGTTTATTGAACTGATCTTATATTTTATTTGACCTTTTTGTTGAGTTTTTTTAATTAGGGTAATGACTTTCTTTGGACAAAATTTCTTCATCCCACCACGCGATGGGCAATTTAGTATTGATAATGAGAATAATTTTTTTTTGGCCATTTTGGCCAAAAAAGTTTCCGCACCAAATGTAATTTCTAAAGCTCCTCAAAAAAATTTTTTTTTAATTTCCATACACCTTATATATGGTACATTTATTGTTTATACATATATGCTATATATTTTAGCCCCCATATTTATAAATAATTACAAAATTTAATAAACGTTTATTAAGGAAAATTTTCATAGAAAATTTGGTTTTCAAGCCTTTATTAAATTTAAAATATTGTTATGAATACAGGCATAAATACATAAAATAAGCAACTGTATAACAAAAATGTAAAGCTATTTGTTTTGGGTTTAATGAAATAAATTTTAAGTTTAAAGTGCGAGTTGATTTACATCATGGAAAAATATCTTGTGAAGTACTTACCCTAATACATATATTGTTTTTAATAAACTTTTAAAAACAAATTTTTTACTTTTTTGTTTCATACAAAATTCCCCCCCCCCCCCCCCCCTAAGGCTCAAGCTGGATCCGCGCCAGGTAAAGGGTAGTGACTTTTTTTGGAGTTGGTCTTATGCTAGTAATTAGTGGGTCAAAACTGAGCAAAAGTCTATTTAAAATCTTTTGTTACATGAACTCTCGAAAACTTTCTAGCAAAATTCTGCCTGTAAAGCCGAAAATGTGTATTTCGAGCCACAGACGCGTATTCTGATAATAGCCCGATAGGCAACAGTGCCTCGCTCATTACAGTTGCGCCACACATTAAAATCTTGTGCATTGCAGGTTTCATAGGATGCCAAGGATATAGGGAAACGCAGTGTCTAAGCAATAATTGGCAAATTCGTGCAAATTTTTCTATAAAATTTTTATAAGTAGCTGTTAATATAGTCTTTCACAGAAAAAGATCAATGTAAAATCATTATTCGTTTACTCACAAAAAAATATATTGTAAACCTCCCAAAAACAATTTAATCAACTTTCCTCACGTTAACAGTGTCCCAAAACCACAAATCTCAAGCAAATGACTTAAAAAATTCACTATACGATGCAGAACTTTGTTGTCTATCGAGCTGCGTACTTAAATATTTACATTTCTTAAATTAAATTTTTTTGCCTAATGTCCGACTAGATTGGCAAAAAACCCCTATGTGCGGTGGAAGGTGAATCAAGGGATACATTTTATTAAAAATTGCAGTAATTTTTTTTAAACACACACACCAAAAATAAGCATTTAAATCAATTAACATTTTAATTGTTTTAAAAATAATATGTAATTAAAATTTTAATTAAATAAATCAAAATGTTAATTGATTTTTTTTTAAATTTGTAAAATTGGGTTTTCTTATTTTAATATTTTATTAATAGAAAACGCATTGTTTGCATATATTTTACTTTACTTTTTCTTAATAAATTAAACTTAAAAATTATTACTTTTTATACCCTCCACCACAATTAGTTGTGAAGAGGGTATATTCAGTTTGTCATTCCGTGTGAAACTTTTTTACTATTCATCTCAGACCCTATAAAGTATATATATTCTGGGTCCTTGAGTAATTTTAAGTCGATTTAGCCATGTCCGTCTGTCTGTCCGTCTGTCTGTCTGTTGAAAACACGCTCACTTTCGAAAAACTCAAAAGAAATCAACAAACTTGGTGTCAAATTGCTTGTAGTTATCCTAAGCAGTTTGGGATTGAAATTCAGCAAAATCGGTTCAATAAGATCTGAGCTATGAATCAAAATGTGGAACCACCACCTAAAAAAAATTGATAATTTTGTTACAAAAACTAACATAAATGGTGGAAAAATGCACAGAATGATATAAGATTTCGCAACAATTCGTTCTATTCAACTGGAAATCACGCTGTGAAATTTCGTGAAGATCCGTCAATAATTTACCCTAGGCCCCATATAAGCCCTACTCCTGGAAAACAGTATATGAAGCCTAAAACCCTAACTAACAATGCTATCATTACAAATTTTGGCAAGTCACAGTTACATAGGACTAGAAATTAAACTGTTAGGTTTCGTGAAGATTGGTCCATAATTTACCATAGGCCCCATATAAAACCTACTTCCGGAAAACAACTTAGTACGCCTAAAAACGTAAAAAATAATGCTATCATAACAAAATTTGGTACATCAAAGTTTTATTGGACAAGAAATAAAATTGTGTTATTTCGTGAAGATCGGTCCATAACTTACCCTGGGCCCCATATAAACCCTACTCCCGGAAAACAGTTTAGTACGCCTAAAACCGTAAAAAATAACGCTAGCGTAACAAAATTTGGTACGTCACAGTTTTATAGGACTATAAATGATACTGTGAAATTTCGTGAAGATCGGTACATAATTTACCCTAGGCCCCATAGAAACCCTACTCCCGGAAAACAGTTTAGTACGCCTAAAACCGTAAAAAATAACGCTAGCGTAACAAAATTTGGTACGTCACAGTTTTATAGGACAAGAAATAAAACTGTGTAATTTCGTGAAGATCGGTCCATAATTTACCCTGGGCCCCATATAAACCCTACTCCCGGAAAACAGTTTAGTACGCCTAAAACCGCAAAAAAATAACGCAAGCGTAACAAAATTTGGTACGTCACAGTTTTATAGGACTATAAATGATACTGTGAAATTTCGTGATGATCGGTCCATAATTTACCCTAGGCCCCATATAAACCCTTCTACCGGAAAAAAGTTTGGTTGCCTTAAACCATAATTAATAACAAATCGTCACAGTTTAAGATTATAATAACATCATACAGATATTACTCCGTAAACATTCGAACTGTCGGTGGAGGGTATCAAAGATTCGGCACAGCCGAATATATCACTCTAACTTGTTTTAAATTTAATTGAGGCAAAATACATCTGTTTAAGTTCCCAAGCCCTAATTAGTGTCTTTTTCATTTCAAAGTGGCCTTTAGTTATCACCAAATAATATAAATAGTAATTTAATTTTCTAACTTACTATTTAAGCATTTAAAAAAAAATTTAGAAATTTTTTTTTATAACAGAGAGGGAAGTATTTAGATGCTATTTAAGCCTAGCCTAGCCAACAAGATGGCAGAGAAAGCGGCAGGCCACGCACAACATGGAGACGTTCAACGGAATCCGAAATGAACCAACTGGGTATATCTTGGAATGAACTTAGGTATATCGCTCAAAACCGGGTCAGATGGAGAACAGCTGTTATTGGCGCCCTATGCTCCAGTAGGAGTTAGAGGAATATATATATATATATATATATATATATATATATATATATATATATATAAGCCTAGATTACACTTTCTCAAAAGTCTTACGTATTCCATAATACTTTGTGAGATAGAAATCTAATGAGTTTTGTTGCGACTGTCAAAAAATCTAATGTAACATGACAGTTTGTGTTCACACCATCACACAAAGTATAAACACTCACACATGAAAAAAACCTGATCCAATGAAAAGTATTGTTTAGAAATTTTTCAAAAAACGATGGTCGTATGGGATGTCAAACATTTTTCATAATACTTGTCATTTTCGTGACACATCGCATTCACACTATCACACCTCGTCATATTACTTGAGATTTTGACATGTATTAATACAAAGTATAATAGTGTAATCTAGCCTTTAACAGTATTTTAAACAAGTCTAAAATGAAATGTTGCCTTATTCATTCTACTGGAATAAGAAACGATTTTTAAATTAATTTTTTGTGGTACAGAAAAAGGTAAAAGTTGTGGTAACAACAACTTTGGGGCACACTTCTATTACAAAATTTTAGTCTAGAAAATATGACAATTGCTAATGCTTCTAAGACTTCAAACAAAAAAGGATGAAATGAAAGGAAGGTACATAAAACTTCGAATTCCATTGAAGAATTTTTTTAAGAAAAAATAAATAAATTCAGTTGTTAGTTGGCAGGCAAACATTTGGTTAATAAATATTTTGCAATCAAATTTAACAGCCCCGTAACAATTTTCTTAAAAAATAGCAAAGAGGGAAAATTTTCTAATTTGTTTCAGAACATCAAGAAATGGAAAGTACTCATACAAAAAATAAACTTCATGAACTGGAAACACTAACAGATGTATGTAAGAATAACGTAGTACCTACCTGGGTGACCTACTCCCACTCAACATCGGGGGGACTTTACACGTCTACAAACACCCCAGTGTGTCAATGTAATGCACATCTCTTACATAACTAACATCCACTGCAGAGCATATTGGGAGGTTCAAAAGCAGAACGAACTCATAATAGGTAGAAAATCAGCTCGTAGGGCTAAAGTTTTAAAATATTGCGAATTTTGGGTACAAATCACAGTCAACATGTGATTTATTAAAGAGCCTCAACCAATAACCAGTCAAGAAGCGAAGTCCACAGCTACAACCATCCGCAAGATAAAGATCTGACAATTTCAGTCTGCCGTATTAGCTCTTACACACAGAAAAAAATCAAGATAAAAACGTCGAAAACAAGGTTGATTTAAATTTTTTCGGTGGTGATTTTGCTTCATACGGGTTTCATGTTAATTCAACCTGATTTTACAATAACTGCGAACAACATTTTTTTCTTTTGATATAACTATAATTCATGTTAATTTAACATTGCAGTAAAGTTAGAGCAAAATGTAATTTATATTGAAATAACAATCGGAATCACGTTGAATGAAAGTTATTTCCAGTTGAAACAACGTGAATTTCATGTAGAATCAAATGGGTTTGAGTGTATTTTAACAGTGTGAAGAAGCTTCAGACAACATTTGCATTTATGTAAGAATAATTAAAAACCCTGTAACACATGTCTCACTTATTTTGTATTCTCCTTTGTTAACAGAAGCATCAGCAGAATCGCCCGATATGGTCATCATTCTACTTTGAAAACTTGATGTACTATTTAAATAAACAATTTTAATTAAAAGAATACGGGAATTTTCTTCTTTTTATAACATATTTTAAAAGAGAAAATAAAAAATGTACATAATTAAGTAGGTATGCATGTTCATTTAACAAGATAAACTTTTGATTTTAATACAAAACAGGTTTTTATGGGTTCAATATTGAATCCAGATTTATTTATATTTTAATATTTTTATTTTTTTAACAGTGAATAATATTAAATAAACGTAATTTAAGGTTATTTTGATATTTTTTATTTAAAATTAATATGAAATAATGATAAATTTAAGTAAAGGGCATAATTTTTCTGAAATTTAACATGATTCTCAATCAACATTTTTCCATGTTAATTTTACATGGGTATTTTTTTCTGTGTGTACTGGCTATTTCGACTGACGATATACCAACGAGAGGTGAAGCATCCGCAACATGTATCGTTGCATACCCCCGGGTTATGTTGGTTTACATGTCTAACCTGACAATAAAAATACAGAATATTTGTTGAAGCCATTAAAGTAATTAAGAGTTGTTACTCGAACAAAGATTTGGACTGAAGTGTTTATTTAGCGCTGCAAATATAAGACTGAATTGTCATAGCAAATGCGAGTGCATAAGTTAATTTTCTTTTAAAAAGCCAAATGAGTAAAATCAACACCAAAGCAAAATATTGTTTGAGTAAGATAAAACTTTGTGTTTCATTCATTTGTATTATGAGCTATTCAAACCTGGCCAGAACAAAGGAAAAGTGCCCCAACCAGCGTTACCGTTGTGATACTGAAGTATCAGTTTTACCCCTTTTCGACGGTCTTGATACCTTTAATGACCCTTTTTTAAGTAATACTTTTGTATAAGTTTCACCTATTTTGTGCCACTTTTTGACCCCTTTTTTGAAAATAGCACTCATATTTTGTTTTTTGTCAACACTGCGGAACCGTAGTGCTTAACAAATGTTTTCGAAATAAGCATTGCTTGATATTACAAGAATTACAAGCTTTCTTCGCCTAATTTGTTCGAAGCGGAGATGGAGAAATGGACTTCAAGTGAAGATTTTGCTATTAAAATATTGAACGCACATTCCTAAAAAGTACTTAGCATTCCTAAGAAGTTTGTGTTAAAAGATTTTTTACGACTTCTCAATTAGATTTTCGATTGTTAAGTACAATTTCCCTAAAAGCAAACATAACTCATATACATATTTGTTATTTTTTATGGTGTTTCGTTCAAAAAAAAAAAAAAAATATGTGACATTTTACTTAAAAAATGCAATTTGTTGTTCGTTTCTTAAAATTGTTTTGCTCTCTTAAAATGTAGCATGTTTTATTCTATAAAATTTACCCTTAATAATGCCATAAAGTATTGAACTTTTCTCTCTTTTTTGAATCGAAGGTGTTGAGAGCAGTGTTCGGAAATAAACAGTACATTATTTAACTCTCGGCTCACACACCCAGGAACGATGTCTATTTTTTTTGTGTTTGTGTAGACGAACACAACCCTTAATAACGTTCGCAACTATTTTCAAGAAGAGCCGAACATTATATAATGTTCGGTTCTTCGTTAAAAAACAGAACAATTGTAGTGATACTGTAGACAAACATTATATTTTAATGTTCTATAATGTTTTTTATGTGTGTGTATTTTGTTTTTGTAAAAAATGTTTGGTTTTTTTACCAGCCAAAAGGGACGAACATTAATGAGCGGAACCGAACACATTGAAGTTTGTGGATTTTCAAAAAAAAAAAAAAAAACAAACCGAACGGAATTAAATGTTCACATCTTTTGTTGAGTTTGATAAAAACAGTAATATGTATATTTGTGTTCGAAAGATGACTAATGCTGGGTACACACAGTGCAACCTACATGCAATCTGTTTCAATGCAACCTCAAAATATCAAAGCGTTTTGATGTTGATGCAATCTGGAATGAATAAAAATGAATTTAATTCACTAGATTGCGTAAATGTGTTGCATAGTGTGTACCCAGCATAACAGGGAAACGTTATTTTTTAACGATTTTCTACACAAACACTATTAGCGTTTGTGTTTTCCACAAATCTACCGAACCGAACATTAAGAAACGATATTTAGTGTTTATTTTCGAACACTGGTTGAGAGTGCCCTGTAAAAAAGGTGACTTCGGTTTATGTATGCAAAAATAGCGCCATAAAATTGACTATAAGTGAAAATATTCGGTAAAATTGCTGATATTCTCAAATATTTGGTAACAGCGATATGATAGCAATGTCTAATATTTATTATAAATCATAAAAGCTTTAAAGAATCAGAGAACTTACAGGAAAAGATCGCTTTAATCGCGAACATGGCTAGAATTCGTGAACGATTGCAAAATTTAAAACAAACCCTAAAATGTATTTGAAATCGCTAAATCGGTTAAAAAAAAGAAATAGCGGAAAATAACATTAAAAGCATTAAAATTAGCTGTAATGATAAAGAACAAACTTTTTGTCAGGTGTTAAAAACAGGACAGGACATTCCATAACAAATTATGTTATGGAAGTGCTCATCCTACCTAAACTAAATATTTATGGTTTGTTTATAAAAAACTTGGTCTTATTATGTTCATTAAAATGCGAAATACTGCTTATAAAAAACTTGAACCTTTTTTTTATTGAAATACCCTTTTTTGACCCCTTTTCCTGGAAAGTCCACTTTTTGTGACCCTTTTCGAACATTTCCAACGGTAACCCTGGCCCCCAACGACAACTGATTCATGAGCGATAACCTGATCCCTTCCTTTTTGCCTTTGATTTGTTTCGATCTGTTCAACACAACCCATTTTAATCAAATTCCAGTTACAACGTTTAAAGTCAACACATTCAAAAGAAAAATCAATCCATCCGTACTCAAATCAATCCGAAGCGGTATTTATAGTACGGTGAGTACGGATTTTCTTGAATCGAGTACGAAAGATTGATTCAAGTACGGATTTATAATTGCAATATACTTAAATTATCCATATTCAAACTCGATTGCGTACTTGAAATAATCCGAAAATGAGGTTGATTTAAGTAAAAATAAGATTGAATCAAGGTATATTTACCCAAGGTAGATTCGTCAAATTCGTGTGTATGAGCCAAAATTTTTACACTTGTGCATTAAATTGTTTTGTTTTATATGAAGACAATTTTGACAATTCGGGTATTTTTAAAGAACAGCCTGTCTTCACTCCCAAATAAGTCTGCCTTGTGTTAATGTACCTTGAATTGAATCAATCACAAAATGCGCTCGATTTAAGTATTATAAAGCTTTTTTTTATCCTGAATTCGTGGTTGACTAAAAAAAAACAAAAAATAAATTAGAAAGAACAAATTATTATGATTGATTTACTTACCCGTATTACATCTTACACCTTAAAACACCAACATCATGCCCGATATGGTTTTTACTTTAGAAATCGTATGTACATATTTAACCAAAAATATAAACTAAATAAGAAGCAAGCGTTCAAATTTACTTTTTAATCCTTCGTAGTACACATAAGTCTGGTCAGACCTTTTTTCAATATGAATAGCAAATCGAAACATGCGTAAGTCGGAGGGTTAAACACAACGAAAAGTTTAATCTTTTTTGTTACCTGTTTTAAGAATTTTATACTTTTTTCAAGAAATTTCGGGATTGATTTTCGAAAGTAATCCCATTTAGGATTGTTTTTAGTACGTTTTATTGTTATTCGTACTTGAATTTTTGAGTACGACTCATAAAAACTTGATTTATCCGGAGTGTTTTTCTTTCTGTGCAGATGTGAAGATTTATATAAGCACCTGCTGGATAGGCCTAACAACAATGCCTTCACGAAACGCCCAGGTAGGTTTTTATTTTAAATATTTACAATGAAAGTTTAAAACAATTATGGTGAAGTAAGATTAAGAAATATACAACAGTAGTTGGTTTTTTTTTGTTATTTTTCAGCGATTATCGAAAAATAACAATTTTTTTGAGTTGTTCCCCTTTATGTGAAATTTGTTCATTTATATAGTTTAAAATGGCACAATAGTTTCATAAATATAGAAACAAAACGAAATATAACAGCACAATAAATTAACCTACAACTTAAAAGAGACAACACAAAATAGGACATCATCAAAGTCAGCACTAGCACAACTACGGTTGATAATGTTGATACAATTGTACTTTTTTTGGTACAAATCAAAGCTAAAAAGTACGCTGGTACCCCCGTGACTCATTTGGTACTATTTCGAAATTTTGCAAACCTACTATTATTTGATACAAAATGGCAACTCGTTTTTACTGTCCAAGGAATACAAACGGATTTCAGTCTTGAAAAATAGAAAATACTATTTTTTCATAGCTTTTTTTTATGAAATTTAACGGAAACTCTGTGTATTTTGTTGTCAAATTTAGCAAATCAGCTATGATACATTGTATTTGCTATTTTTTCAAGAGCATTTGCAGCAAACACTGAACTCCGCTATTGTGAATGTAGTTTTTGCACTTGCTTATTGGACGATTGCATATGACAAATTCTAAATTTAGTATCAGCGGCAGCATATCAAAGTGCATTTTCTGATGATATTGACAAGTTTTTTAAAGACAAAGGAAACCACTTCTGCAAAAGTTCAAGTAGAAGACACGACTTCCTCTCATTTCAAGTAGTGCTGGGATACTATCGATATTTTCTACTATCGATATTTATCGATAGTTCAGATTTCACTATCGATATATCGATATTACTCGACTGAATGTTTGTGCAGGAAAACTTTAATTATTTTTTTGTAAGGCTACAGTCCGTTGTTTTCATCACTTTATTGAATGCATGAGACGTATGCATATACGCACGTTATTTTAGATTGAAATTTTTTAAAAATTAATAAGTACCTTTCTGAAGGATAAGATATTACATTGCAACTTTAAAAAATTTTCTAAATTCTAAACCCAAAAAGGTAATCAATCTAGCGGACTTATCCTCTAATGGTCGTTCATTGCTTTGTCTTATGCCTGCAATTGCATTTGGATTTGTATTTTGTTTACAACATTACAAAAATATTTGACATTTCAGTCCCTATATAAACATGTACAAATTTCGACTTAAAGGCCTTAAATTAGCAGTAAAAAGCACTGCTAAGCAATCCATAGCACTTAACATTCTTGTTGTTTGTATTCATTGCTGTAATTCAGCGCGAATTAATAATAGCAAGTTAAAATTTGCGGCAAAAAACTGTGTGTGTATAGCTGCTGTTAGATGTCTTCATAGCAGTATTTTAACCCTTATGTGTGTGGAAAAAAAAACTCCTTCTATAGGGTGGATAGGTACCTGGGTACCTTCATGCAAATTGTATGAGAAATCTAATTTTTTGTCTTGTATTGTACAAAAAATCGATGGTTAATGATATAATATTAGAATTTTACTCTGGTTTTCCCCTTTTCATATATTTTTTAAAATCCTACACCCAAAAAAAAAAAAAATTTGTAATATAAAACGTATACAGGTACCCAGGTACCTATTCACCCTATTAAGGGTGCAAAAAGCAAATTGATATGCCACGCCCCCCCCAACTGATATTGTATATAAACACCTATGAAAATATAATAATAACAAAAAGTTAGGAGTTCTCATGAAATTGTAGAATTGTAGACTAAAATCTTATATAAAAAATTTCGATTTGAAAACGCAATAGGTACACAGGTACCTGTCCACACACATAAGGGTTAACTAATAAAAATATCGATATTTATATTTTTCCTATCGATATTTTCGATATTTTAAGACTATCGATAATATCGATAGTCTATCGCTAGTTTCCCAGCACTAATTTCAAGATTATTTTGGAACGGAAACTCATGATATTTTGAAATATTAGTCAACAAGATGGTTGTCACGTCATTATTATTTAACTCTGAATGATTTTGAAGGAGATATTACAAGCGCTAAGTTAAATTTTATTATAACCGGACTTTCTACTCCAGCTTATAAAATGTCTTTCCCCTTTTTAGAACGCTTAAAATTTTTGTTTCATCAAATGTGGCGCAACTTTTTAAAAAAGAAGTTTTCAGACAAATTCAAGATTTGCAGAAAATCATCTGCCACTTAAAGATATTTATATATCGTAAATATTTATATGTATATTCAGAAATAACATTGAGAAAGTATTAAATACAATATCACCTTTTGCGAGGCTTTAGGAAATAAAGTTAGCTTTGACGACGAAATTTGAAACTGGCTAGCACAATTCAGTCCACAAAATAGGATTTCAGTAAAAACCAAAATAGTACAACTTTTATCGGGTGATTTTTTCGCTATTATCTTTTTGGCAACACTGGTTTAAACAGCTGACGCACGTTTCGTGTTTTGTTTCACTGTCAAACATCTTCAGTTTGGTCTATAATTAAACCATGAATCGTCTTAAGCACGATGGCCACGTTCAAACTGATTTGACAAATAATATGTATGTATTGGTAATATTTGGTTTTGCTTAACACAGCAACGTATCAAACGCAAACCATCAAATTTCATTTCAAAGCTGTTTTTAAAAGGTAAGAACGTGTGGTTAATTTGGTCGCAAAATATTTTTATGTTTACAATTTTTTTTTTTTTTTAGAAATGGAATGACATAGAAAATTGTTGCATAGCTATTGATCTGGCATATGCAGGAAAATACTTTTCTTTGTATTTTTGAAGAAGAACTTTATACTAAGAATTTTTCTCATCTCTGTTGCTGTATTCCTTGGATTTAACCTGCCATAAAGCAGGCAAACCACGGTATACTTCAATAAATTCAAGTACAAAATTTGTTTCCTTCATTTTTTATTTAACCACAAAATTTTTACCGCACGGTGTTGTCGCTGCGAAAACTGAATAAAAATGCCATTTGACGTTTTTCGCAGCAACACATCAAATTCGCTTCAAATCATAGTAGCAGCGGCAGTGAAAATCTAAATTGTTTTGATTTTCGTCAAACTCACATCAACATATACGTGTGAGATTTTTTTCACTAACACAATCAAAAAAAACTGAGTTTGACAAATCAATTTGATACGTGGCCATCGTGCTTTACAAACGAACAACGCTTGCAAATTATTGAATTTTATTATCAAAATGCGTGCTCTGTTAAGAAAGTTCATCGCGCGCTTCTTGTGTTCAGCGACGAAGCTCATTTTTGGCTCAATGGGTACGTTAATAAGCAGAATTGTCGATTTTGGAGTGAAGATCAGCCAGAAGCATTGCAAGAGCTGCCAATGCATCCAGAAAAAGTGACAGTTTGGTGCGGTTTATGGGCCGGTTCATCATTGGACCGTTCTTCTTCAAAGATGATGCGAATCGTAACGTAACTGTGAATGGTGAGCGCTACCGTGAGATGATATCCAACTTTTTTTTGCCCAAAATGCAAGAGCTTGACTTTCATGACATGTGGTTTCAACAAGACGGTGCCACATGCCACACAGCACGCTTAACAATAGACTTATTGAGAGGCGAGTTCGGTGAACATTTTATTTCACGTTCGGGACCGGTCAATTGGCCGCTTAGATCGTGCGATTTAATGTTGGATAGAGTATGCCAAAATTGGACTAAGCGGATGGACCATTTGAGGCACAGTCACGGTCGGCATGAAATAATCTTCAAACATTAAATTATATGGACCATACTATCGATTCAAATAAAGTTTTCATGCATTTTTCTGAATTTTATGTGTTTTTTTTTAAACTTTCCAATAGCTCTTAAAAAATCACCCTATATTAAAAATATTTTTTAAATATAATTGCAAATTATGATAAATTAATAACGAGTTTCAAGCGTTGTCGGATATAGATGCTTTACAAAACTTAAAAAACGGGAGTACTTATGTTCTTTGGTCCAAAGTGATCACAATGAAAAATGAATTAGATCAGTTAATGTTTCCAGGCTTAGTAGAATAACCAAAGGAATATATTCCATTCCAGACTCTTCGGTGAATGTGGAAAGAAAATGTGCATGCCAAAATATAATAAAAACAAAGGAAAGAAATAGACTACAAGTGCCAACGGTTTCAAGTCTAGTCGAAACAAAATACTTTTTCTTTTATAAAAAAAAAAAAATTTAGTATTATTGGGGTCGAAAAAGTACGATTTTAAAAGTTCGTTAGTACGTTGTTGGTTTTCTCATTTATCATCCCTGAGCACAACTTAAAAAATATTTCTCTTTAGTTGAAACGAAACTGATATGAATACAGCCAGCGTTGCCGTTTTGGTTACTTTTTTTTCTCAATGTGAACTTGTGTACTTTTTTCCATTTTGGTTACTTTTTTCAACACAAAAAAACCAATTTCTTATTTTGAAACAAGAACTACTCGCATTTTTGTGTGATGTATTTGTGCATCTAAAACCAATACTTTTTTTCATCATCAACAGACTATCAAGTTAACCATAAAAGGTACTTTTAAGTGTAGATGGCCATTATCTGCTACTTCTTAATTCATAGGGCTAACTAAAACACTTTTACAGATAAACGATTAGGTCAAAGGTCTTTCGATCCCACCCCGTTTTATATGATTATATTCCACTAAAGGTTGAAAACTATAGATCATAAAGGTTTTAAAATTAACGAAAATAAGGGAGAACTTCCACCAAAAATTTCAAAAAATTATATAGCCTATTGTTCCATCCATCGGTTAAATTTTGGTTACTTTTTTTCGCTTTTGGTTACTTTATTTTTACATTTTGGTTACAATTTTTTTTGGTCGTGGCAACGCTGAATACAGCTACATTTGCGGACAACTCATAATATTTCTCTTCAGTTGACTCTGGAGAAGCTTATTTTATATGAAAAAGAGGGAAACAACCAGGCCTGCCATTTTTGCCGATTTATCGGCATTTTGCCGATTTTTTGCCTCTAAATTATCAAAGTGCCGATTTGCCGATTTTTGCTCCAAAAATGCCGATTTTTTGACTAACACGTAAAAGGCGATACTTTTTGTTTGTTTGATAATAATACACTAACTTTAAGCGATACTGAAACAGTTGTAACATTGAAAAGAGACAACTGTTATTAAGTCAGCGCTTAATTCAATATTAAATGCAGTGTTTGTTATGTGTGTTGGGTTAATACATTATTATTTGAAAAATATTCCACTATGAATAATTAAAGGCCAAAGTTAAAAAAGAAATAATTTTTAAGCCTAAAATAATTCAGTTAAAATTACTTTTTCTATTAGGAAAATATAAAACACTTTATATTTGTGTTTGAAAATGGATAGATAAATACTTACAAAAGAATAAAGGTAAGATAAATTTATATTCACTATCAATGAATATAATTTAAATAATAAATACTTTGATAATTAAATAATTTTTTTTTTAAGATTATAACGCAATTGAGGACGATGTTAGTACATAAATTAAATAGCCAATTCTTATGTAAGGAAAATTAAATAAATTTCCAAACTTTTTGGCAAAAAATTTCAGATTTTTAACGTGAACATTTAATGGCAGCATTTGGTACAATTTTTAGTCCTTCCACCTTCTTCCGCAAATGTGGAAAGAATTTTTTAATGTAACAGAGTTTTGATGTTCACTGGAAAATTTATCTTTGCAAGTTATTCGTTTTTTAAAGATTATTTAAAAATTAATAATTTAAACTGTTTTGATATTAATATTAAAACGGATTTAATAAAAATGTCAAACTCAAATATTTGTATATGGAATATACTTAATTATAAGAAAGTTAAAAAAAACTTTATATTTAACTACAATTTCTTTGTAAAACGTTTATTTTGATTGATTCTTTTGAAATTTCATAAGTTATAAACATTAAATAATTCTGAATTGTTCTTATTTGTAAGTAAGAATAGGGTTTATTGTATTTAAAATAGGTATTTTTAATTTGCGGATTTTTTTATATTAAAGTGCCGATAATGCCGATTTTTTTTTAAAATATGCCGATTTTTTATCAAAATTATCTGGCACCCCTGGAAACAACTGTATTTTTTGGCGAAAGAGAGAAGAAAATGATGCAAAAAGTGAACATTGTAAAATTTTTTAGTTGACTCTCTTTAAAGGAACCAGTCGATATGTTTAATTCAGGGATGATAAATGACATTTTCTAAATTGTTCTTAATTTAGTAAAAAATTGTACTTTTTTGACCCTAATTGTACTAAAAATATTTTTTACTGGTATTTAAATACATACAACCTTTGGTAATTAACAAAAAACATTAAGTCAATACATAATAAGTAATTTAGACGATGCTTTTTTATTTGGCTTTTTCCTCTAACTCCCACTGGAGCATAGGGCTCCAAAGTGGAACAGGGTATAATTACGTTTAACCCTGCACGTTGTAACTGGTCGTACAATTGAGTTGAATAGACCAGTTGATCGTTCGCAGAACATGCTACAATTTTTTAACCAACTCTTCATTAAGCTTTATTACGAAATTATTTTTAATAGAGTCAACATTAGTACCGATTTTTTAGCACTAGTGGCGATAAATGAAGTGGAGTAAGAAGAGGAGCAAGAAAAGAAAATAAATAATAGTTCCGGTAGTTTTTATATTCTTAACTTATATTGTGCATTGGAATTTCGTTTTCCAAAATATTGTTTACTTCGCACGCTGTTGCTTTCAAAATGGCTGAATGAAAAAATCACCATACACTTACCAATTTAAAAGCTCAAATCAAATTGGTTTTTTACTCATCCGATGACAAACCACACCTTTAACGTAACAAATGGTTGTACAACTTGATCGAATTGTACAAAAAGTCTCAACATGTAGGGCAGCACTATACCCCGTTTCGCCATACTTAAAGAAATCAAGCTTTAAAGTTTTCGTTTATTTATAGCAACAAGATTCATTTGACTGTAGTAAATCTTATATCTGAAATAAATTTGATGCAATATTCACAAAAAGTCGGTTTCTTAGCTTTGTTTTTATCATATTTTGCTACGAAAAAATCAATTCCATATTCGCCGACGAATGTTGTATAGACAAAATGCCTTTGGCAATTCTTCTAATATTTGGAAATTTTGAAATTGTACTAAATATGTTATTGGAGTACTTCAGTACTTTTGCAATGCAAATAGTACTGAAAAAAGTACGATTGTACTAATTTTATCATCCCTGGTTTAATTAATTTCGAATAATTTTTTATCAGTAAATATTTATTACCATTTCTCATCAAACGAAATCTCCCATACCTGGTTTAATTTTGTGCTATCGAATAATGCGAATGTCAACTATTATTAACATGGGGTATTCACAATTTTTTGTCATAATTAAAGTCAAACTTCATATAAAAAAATAGGCTGACAAAAATTTTAGAGTTTGGTATGACAAAAAATTTTCAGGTGAAGACCCCATGTAAGGAAGAAAACAAAAATCGTATTTTTTAAACGATAAGCCATCCATACGACAGAGCTTGTGAACAGTGCTGCTGTTGTGACAATAAAGTATCTTTTTTATGCCAATGACACTTTTTGTGACCCTTTTTCAATTTATCCATTTGTATCATTTTAACAAAATATATGTCTCTTTTTGAACCTTTTTGAAGTACAAGTTTCCATATTCCTTACGAAAGTGCTCATGAGTTTTGTAAAAATACATATAAAAATTGTAAGCATGTCATAACGTCCAGTGTCATAGTGTCCAAGGACACTATTTAAAAACAAACTTAAAATAGAAACTTGTGAGTTAGTCCATGCTTTACTCTCTAAATATGCTCGAATCGGAGCTGGAAGATTGGACTCCAAGTGAAAAATTAATTACAAAATTTAGAATAAGTATTTCTTAAAAGTGATAAACACTTTTTATACTTTTTTTTTGATAGTATGACTAATATTGGAATGTACCTGTAAATTGTTTCCTAGTTTTAACATTGATTTATAATTCAAGTATGTATAATTACTTTTATTTTAGTCTAATGTATTTTATAAATCCATACTAATAAACTTGATCCTATTTTACTTTAAAATACCCTTTTTCCCTTTTTATTATACTTTTTCGAAATTTTCAAAGCAACCCTGCTTGTGAATTCGACAATTGATAATTTGATTTGCCATTAAAAGAGCTCAAAGGTTAATTATAAAAGAAATAAGCTAAACAGCGGTTTTAAAGAAAAAACATTACAGTTTTTTAAATTTTTCTCCATCCATAATAAATAAGATGTCCTTCCGTCTAGATGTATTAATAATTCTCAAGCAATTTCTCGAGAGTACAACAAATAGAACAATGAATTGGGAATAACTACAACTAAGAAGTAGAGAAGTAGAGAACACATTTTTTATAATCCAATCCCCACGTACATAAGTAAACACACATTTGACATAACGCACCCAAACATTTCAAATACGTTTACAGGTTTGAGTAATTTTAAACTATCGAACTAGAAAACGCTAAAAAGGTACCCAAAAATTCTGAAAAAAAGGTTGGTCATATAACAAATAGTATGGCATGGCAAAAAAATTGTTTTCAACTTGATATGCTAAACTGAATTTGTTAATAAGTTTGTAGCTAAGGGAGTGTGTGTGTGTGTGTGTGTGTGTGTGTGTGAGTATTTGTTAACAAAAATGACACGTTCAAACCCAATTCAAAAAAGAACAATAAAAAAAAAAATCCTTACAAAAATTTTGAGGAAAAACTTATTTGTATAAAGATAACATGACTATGAAATGAATTTCAATGAAACGAAATGAATATTTAACGGAGTAGAAATTTTTGTGGTCATTGTAAATGTGTCCGAATGAATTAAATGAATGAAGAGTGAATGAAAGTGTAACAAAAGGTATATAATTTAATACCTTAACAAAAACTTTAATTCAAATAGACATGCTAATATACAACAACAACAACAAACATAATTATTTTCTTTTTTAAAAGCCTATTACATAAAATGCTAAAGTATTCATTCATTTAGCAATCAAATTCTTAGTTTTACTGAACACGCAAAAGCTTAAATAAATTGTGGCCAATATTAAGAGAAATTATTGATGAATATCTAATTTATTATTTAATGAAGCAGGTTGATTTTTAGACTTTTGAACTTTGCTGGGAAAATAATTTTGAATTCTCCGGGACCCCAAGAATTTTCGCTCTAAAGCAAAATGCAATAAGCCAGCGTTTAAAAAACTACAGTAGAAGTAGAAAAACTGCCAATTCTTTCACTTTTTTATTTTTCATTGGCCAAAAAAAAACTATTTCTTTTACTTCTCAATCATTAAATGTAAACACTCGCGGTCAAACTAACTCAGAACTCGAAAAGTTGTACACAAATTTTCGATTTTTGTTCGAAGATTTTGATTTAAGATTTAAACTCAAGAGATAACGAGACATGCAGCGGTTACCCTTAAATGGGTCCCTGGCCACAGGGGCATTCATGGACCGCCTTGAATTGGAATGGTTTTAACATATGATACAGGTGTTTCACACCCGAGAAGTAAGCAACTTATTGCACACAAATTTCTTCTTATTGTCGGTCAGAGATGATTTGATGAAACTACATGTGTTACAGATGACAAAGGGACTAGGGGGGCTTTAAAGCTATCCATACTTCACCACAGCAACCTAAAAACACGGCCAAGGGCCAGGGCTTCCTAACAATGACATATGTAGCAGTTGCGGCGACGAGGAGGAGGATGAGACAACAGAACTTATTTTCTGTCATTGCCCGGCTTTCGGAGACCTTAGACTCGAACTGTTTAGTCGAAGAATCCCTTAGGGACAAAGCTTGTATCTCTAACATTGATTTAAACTGCATCTTCTCCTTAATTGATTCAACCGAATGGCTGAGTGAGAAAGTCAGCAGCCAGGTAACATAGGACCCCTGGAAGACGATGAAATGTGGTAACACACACAACCCACATGGGCCATGTTTGATTGCGGCTGCCAAAGGAACCAATCCTTAAACCTAAAATTTAAGCTTTTCCTGAATCAAGATCGCACACGTAGTATGTATGCCGCTATTAAGGATACATTTCAATTCATTCCTTTTTTTAAATCAAAAAGATTCTAAGGCTGATGTTCGTGCAATCGCTGCCTAAGAAACGATGTGCAACAAAATTCGGGTCATCGCCGCCAGCCTCAACACTTGCATCGCGAAATGAAAGTAGATTACTTACTCAGTGTAGAAGTTAAAAAAAGGACAAAAATTACCCCTTCAAATGAAAGTTAGAGGGTTAATAATATCTAAGAAAAGAATCGCCATACGATTCTACTAAGTACATCTGAAATGATTTTTTAGCTCAGAAGTACATTTAGTATATTTTTTTACTTATACCAAACGCCTTTTCAAAAAATTCAAAAACTATAGGCGCCAAATATTTCGGGAGCCCGAGCTAACTTTTCAAAACCCTTTGGCAGATTTGCTCTACGAGTAGATTTCTTTCAATTCGCATTGCAAGTGTTGAGGCTGGTTTTATTTGTTGCACAGTGTAATCCCCCCTGTAAGTTTAATCGTGGCCGACGTCAATTTTTAATTTTTGTGGCGTCAAGTCGACGACTTCATAACTTGGACACTGATTTGGTATTTTTTTAAGGGTATTATGTGTTTTAGGTATTTAAAATGCAGGAGCTTGAAAAACTTTTGCTGAACTAATTCTAGCAGCAATTGATAAAATTGTTCTCTTTCTTTTCTATTATATATGCATTTTTTATTCTTAACGTATCTTAAAAATATATTTTCCTTCTTACTAAAATTTCATTAACTTTCATTTGAGAAATAGCAAAATATTCTCTCATTTAAAACATAGTCAAATACACTCGACTTCACTTTAAAAGCGCCTTAAAAAATACCAAGTGGGTGACAATAGTAATCGATTATTGTCAATAACGACTTAGAAAATACAAAGACAATCTTCCGCTGTCGTCGACTTTCATAAGTTGGTTGGAGGTTGATATTTCTGATGTAACCAGAGTTGTCCGATAACTTTTTGTTCTTGTCCCCAACTTCAAGTTCAAAGTGGCCAAAAATTTCTAAATCCTCTCATATAATTAAACTGCCTGTAAGAATGCTACGTATCGGAAGGCCATCACACACCTGGAAACGGCAAATTGAAACCGAAATATCCCATTTAAACCTGTGTTGGAATGAAGTCAAACACCATGCATCAGATCGAGTTTATTGGAATAACCTTATGGCGGCCCTATATATATACTTTTATATATAAGAATGCTACAAGACCTTTGAGTGAGAGCAGCTCTAGAAACTGCAGCAACTGTGAGCTAACACTACACAAAAAATACCTCAAGAAAATTTTTAAAAACACAGTTTGTTAAAAATAAACTTTTAGGTCAACAATCTTTTTATTTGATTCAATAAAATTAAATTTGCGCTTTGCCAAATAGCACATAATAAAAACATATTTAATAATGAAATAATTAAATATTTCTTTATAGGTATTCAATAAAAAAAATATTTGAATCAAAGTAAAGACAGTTTTTTGACAACTCTTGTTTTTTTTTTTTTTTTGTTAACAACTTTGATATCGTTGCAAGTATCGGGTGATTTTTTAGCTGTTATCTTTTTGGCAACACTGGTTTAAGCAGCTGACGCACGTTTCGTGTTTTGTTTCACTGTCAAACATCTTCAGTTTGGTCTAAAATTTAACTATGAATCGTCTTACAAACTAACAACGCTTGCAAATAATTGAATTTTATTATCAAAATGCGTACTCTGTTAAGAAAGTTCATCGCGCGCTTCTTGTGTTCAGCGACGAAGCTCATTTTTGGCTCAATGGGTACGTTAATAAGCAGAATTGTCGATTTTGGAGCGAGGATCAGCCAGAAGCATTGCAAGAGCTACCAATGCATCCAGAAAAAGTCACAGTTTGGTGCGGTTTATGGGCTGGTGGCATCATTGGACCGTACTTCTTCAAATATGCTACGAATCGTAACGTAACTGTGAATGGTGAGCGCTACCTTGAGATGACATGTGGTTTCAACAAGACGGTGCCACATGCGACACAGCACGCTTAACAATGGACTTATTGAGAAGCGAGTTCGGTAAACATTTTATTTTACGTTCGGAACCGGTTAATTAACCGCCTAGATCTTGCGATTTAACGCCTTTAGGCTATTTTTTGTGGGGCTATGTTAAAGCTCATGCCTATACACACATGCCCGCTTCAATTGACGCATTGGAAGAAAACATTGAAGCATTTATTTATGAGATACCGGCCGTACTATCGATTCAAATAAAGATTTCATGAATTTTTCTGAATTGTATGTGTTTTTTTTTTCTAAACTTTCCTATAGCTCTTAAAAAATCAACCTTTAAGACTTGAGTGCTTGTAATTCTCATTCGTTTTACAGTTTTATTTATATAATATCTTTAGTTTTTCCAAAGTTTTTGATGAACTTGCCCAAGCCACCAGCGAATGCGCCTAGAAACTACCTTATCCCCCAACAGTAAAGTTTTGTTTATTTATCAAAGAATAAAAATTAGGAATTTAGAACATCATAATTAATGAATAAATAAATAAAGATTCGATAAACATTTGGTTTGATTATACAAAATTTGCAACAATTTATTTTAACATTTTGTTGAAAAAATTATTTTGGAAAATAACTTTTTTTGTTGACTCAATAAACTCGGGTGTTGACTAAAAATTCAATAACTTTACCTACAAACTTTTTTATGAATACCGCAAAAATCGTCATCGCAGAAAATGCAAACATTTTTTAATCAAATTTGCGATTTCCGTATTCAAATATGAAAAGTTTTTTTTTTCTGTTTACCTGCTTTGTTGTATGTTTCTATGCGCTTATGGCTTTGAGATCTTTTGATCGCACAGATGGTTTTTATACAAAATATGTCTTTAACAATATTTCGAGTATTTAAAACTCTGGACCGAAAAACTTTTTGCAAATCTACAAAAGCTTAGCATCGTTAACAAGACACACAACAGCAACTCAAACAAAAGTAGTTGTAGTAGTAGTCATAGTGATACTACCATTTTTTGCGTAACTGTATACGCATGTATGTGTGTGTGTGTGTTCAATTTATAAAGAATTAAATATTCCTTTTATACTATTCTAGCTGTTGTAATTATTGTTATTTAAGCTTGTTGAAGTGTGAAAAAGGTAATAATTAAATTTTCTTCTTTTTCGTCTTCTTTTTTGTTTTAATAACTCATATTTCTTCATACGACAAGGACAAAAAAGCACAAAAGGGGTTTTAACAACTAGTGCTACATACATATGTTTGTATGTATGTTAATGCGTGAAAATCGTTTGAGTTTTGATAAATTCCCTATAGAAAATATTACTGGCGAATCTGTACGGATTCACTATTGACACAGTCACCACCAGTACTTGTGAGTTCTTGCACCACAGACAATGTACATAATTTACCAGAGTGTTATTTATTTACTATAGATATTGGACATCTACAACTGATGTTGACACTATTGACTAGGTAGTGTTTCTTGACTCCACATGTGGAGATTGGAACCAGAGAATCACTTTAACATTTTAGTAAATGTAGTCTAAACTTTCGATACTTTTTTTCAAGTAGATTTCGAGTTCAAAAATGCATATTTTTTAAAATTTAATTGTTTTTTTCAGGGTTGTGGAGCTATTAAAAAAATAGTTTCAACTCCGACTCCACAGAAAAAATATCTCAAGAAATTTTTTAACAAACTGTGTTGTTAAAAATAAAATTTTAGGTAACCAACTCTTTGTTTGATTCAATGAAAAATATTATCAAATTTACACTTTGCAAAATAGCACACAATAAAACATATTTAATAATGAAATAATTAAATATTTCTTTATATTCAATAAAAACAAAATATTTGAATCAAAGTAAATATAGTATTTTTACAACTGTTTTCCATTTGTAATTCTCATTCGGTTTACAGTTTTAAAAACGTTTCCCAATGATCTGGCCTAAGCAACCAGCGAAATGCGCATAGGAACTACCTTATCCCCCCATAATAAATTTTAGTGTATTTATCAAAAAATAAAAATTGGGAATTTAGCACATCATCCTTAATAAATAAATAAATAAGGATTCGATAAACATTTTGTTTGATTTATTCAATACAACGATTCCCAGTAAAAAACGTGCTCCAAAAGGAGCAGGTCTTTTGTATGAATTCATACCTCAAATCGCTTCAAACCTGCTGATGGGATGCCTGATTTTTGTATGGGGTGTTCCCGGTTTGGAGGACTATTTTCTGCTGACAATAAGCGCTTCTTTTATCTTTGAATTTGTTTATTTTTTCACAATTTTTAGTTTACACTTGGTTCACTTTCAGTTTATTTAATTTTAACTTAGTTTGATTTTCTTATTATAACTTTTAATTTAAAATTTAAAATTTTTTAGTTTTACTGGCGTCTGGCTGGTTGAGGTATATGAAAGCAAGTGAGCAAATCATTATTAGGGTGACGTTAACAATGAGCTGGGCTACGTACAACATGGGGTGTTGACAGATGCCACCACCACCTGTGGTCAGGTTGCACAAGATGAAAATACTGGGAAACGTCAACGCCCGGCTTACAGCAGCCAGACGCCAACAATAATATTTTTTTTTTTTTTTTTTTTCGCTTAAAAACCATCTTCGTTGTCAGCACTAAAATAGCAGTTTTTGTATGTTTTATTCGTTATCATTTACTGCTTTGTAAGAGCTCTCTAATTGAAGCGCTTGAGTATGCGCTTTTTCTCTGTAGTGCTTCAAAAAACCCAATTTTTTTTTACTGGGTTGGTTGTCGACTAAAAATTCTTGCTCTAGCTTTAACAATAACACCGTGCTAGTTGCAAAATTAGACAAGCCGGGCACTTGGCGCTTTAGCATAATTCGGGTACGCTGAATGCAATGGTACTCACCGTTTTTTTTTTTTTTTAGGCTAGCTCTTGTTTTCGAGATATACCGTTATAAACGGTGGACATCATTGGATTCAGCATACCCGAATTATGCTAAAATGCCATGTGCCTGGCTTGTCTAAAAAAAGTGTAAATTTCGAGCACAGTGTTATTAGTAATGTGATTATTTTTGTTGAACTATTTATGGTTTTTAATGCAAATTTTAATATTTTAATTAGGCTAAAGTTCATTAAATTTAATTTTCATTTAATTATTTTTTTAAAAGAAAGGAATTTTACATGAAATTAATTAAAATTGTTGAAAGTCAATTAAAATTGTTATTGATACTTTTTCATTCTTGACTGCAGCTGGGGCTCGAACCCAGACTTTTACGCACGTTACCCTAACATGTCTCGATTGCTACCACTCAATCTCTTCAGAGGGGTTTGCCGTTTAACACTCACAGCCATCAACGACTGCTGGTAGTCAATAGTAAAATATCAATCTTTAAACCAAATCGTATTTAACCTTTGGGTAGATCGAAATTAGCTTTGAATGATTATCTATTTTCATTGATTTTAGAAAATACCACCGGTATCGACACTGATACGCATACTTAAGTAGAGTTAATTGTTTATTATACAAAATTACAGTGTAAGAGATTATTTAAATGTAAATAAAATTGATATTAATAAGAAACATTTAAAAAACAAAAAATTAAATTAATATTCATGATAAAATTGAAAAAAAAAAATATTTTCTTATAAAAATGCTAATAAAATTTTTTTCTAATAAACAACATATTCTCAATAAATGATTTTTCAAGCTTGCCACCTTGCGTCATATATTTGTGACACGGGAGTTTTCTTAGAAACACATGTCACATATAATGCTATGTTCATACGACGTTATAAACCACTCGTTTCGCTCGTTGAAACTAGTTTGCCAAACATGCTGTTCATACGATTCATTCCTGTTTCATTTTGACATTTTTTGTGTGTTGTTAGTGTGATTTTTTTTAAATAGATAAAAAAAGTAAATAAAACTTAAACATGTATTATTTAACACTTTTATTGATATTATTATGTTATAATTATCACTTTATTTTATTAGACATGAATTTTTATTTTGTTTTTTTCTTTGTTTTGCTTTTTTTTGAGAGCTAGTTCAGATAAACTAACGATAAATGTTATCAAAATTGGAGATGATAGTACATTTTTCCTGTTTCGCAGCCTGTTTCAAAATGAAACGATCTGTTTCGCTCACAAAATTTTGTATGGGGAAACAAGTCGTTTCAATCATGTTTGGGGCGCGAAACAGGAATAAGAGAGCGAAACACGAATATTGCTGTCCGTGTGAACATGGTATAAGTGTCAGGTTTTTATTGAAATTTATGAACCTATAATTTCATGAAAGTTTGTTGGTAGCAATTTTTTTGTGCATTGGAATCTCTGTTTTAATGTGATATAAATATATTTTCTGCGGTTTGTGCATAGTAAGGCTAAGTGGTTTTTTAACAAAAAGGTTTTTATTTGGGGACCTTCCTGCAATGTGTATCTAATGTATCTCAATAAAGTACAAACAGCTTGGTTATCAATACAAAACATCTGCAAAAAAGTAGGCTGGATTGGAGAAGTGGGCGTTTCTACAGAAGGACAATATACGTTTATGTACATCTGAAGAACAGTTAAAAATTTAATGCACATAGTTTGGTTATCAATAAAAAAACATCAGTCAAAGTGGGCTGGATTGAAGAACTCAGCGTGGCACCTTCAATACAAACAAATAATGGTTTTTAATATACGAAGAACGGTCATAGACAATATATCAACATTTGTTAGAAATAGCTTCGCAATCAGAAAAAGAAAAACTATCAAGAGTGGTTAAAAATAGCTTCGTAAGCAGAAAAAGAAAAACAGTATCTGAAAACGAATGTGGTATGGATTTAAAGATTCTGAAAGTAGCTTTATTCCAGCTACTTAGAGCTAAGAAACCAAGAATGACAATTTTTTTGGAAAAAAATATTGAATTAATGCAAATATTTTATAAGGAATTAGTAAATATGTGGAATCTGCAGATACTGGAAAATTAATTGGATTATGTTCATATAATTATTTTACAAACCATTCAGTGACTCATATATGTGACAACAATTTTACTTTAAACTCATGTCACTTATAAGTGACTTTGCAGTATGTCACAAATATGTGGCAAAGGTTTCTGTTAAGCAAATGTCTTGCAAAACTCATGTCACAAATGTGTGACATTTGTTTTTTTGTTCCAGATTTTGGATAGAAAACGCAAAAAACTGCTGAGTGGCAAACGTGTTAAACCAGACCGGCAGTGGAAAATAGTCTATCAGATGCGTCAGAACTTATTTAAAAGCTTCAAAAATCCTGCACCATTTTCCTTAAGTTTGGCTATAACATGTTATTGAGTACGCAACCAAGCGGATCTGTCTCTCGACTTCTTCTTTAGCAGATATAAGATGAAAAGACGATCCAAAGTCCTGTTCTTGTAAACTTATTAGAACTTGAACCATCTGTAGGTGTGATTATGTTTTCAACAAATATAGCAATGTAGACGCTTCGTTGACAATGCCACAAAAATCACCAAAATAGTCGACTTGGAGATACTTGCCCCAGTTTTCCTTCAGGACAAGTGTATATGAGCAACTTCAAAAATTTACGACACCTAGACATTTTTTTTTAAATTTTTTTTTTTGTCTGACATCAATGTTGATTTGCGTGTGTTTAAACCGATATTTGAGCATGTGAAATCCGTTCGCGTTAATCATTTTTATTACGCGGCGCAAATTTTACTGCGGTTTAAAGTTAAAAATTAAAAAAAAATATAAAAATTACAGTTTTTGTTAAAATTGAAAAAGGATAACGCGTGTGGATAATACCCCTTAAGGGCTTTCTTAGCACACTAAAATATTTGTAAAAGCTTGAATACTTTTTAAAATACACTGGAAAAAATATAAAAAATTTTTTTTTGATCGTGTATGCATATAAAAATTTATTTAAAATTGTTAAACATTTTACAAAATTACGGCTAGTATAAGACATAATTTTCAATATTTTGGGAAAAAAACTATTTGGCTATCGCCAATCAAATATTTCATACAAGGATGCTTTTTGAGGTTAGAAACATTTTGTTTCCTCCATAAAATTTTAAATCCTTAAAATTTTTTGGTGCGTTTTCAATTTTAGTATCAAGCTCAGTAAAGTCTTCCATTCGATGTACGTTTGAGCGGAATTGATACAGCGCTTCAGTTGACACAAAGCGAAATGTGTTTGGAAAAAACTGCCGCTGCACGCGCCAGGGTTGAAAAAAATTTATTTTTTTTTGCACTTTATCAGTTTAGTCCGTCGCGAAGAATCTATTTAGATACCTAAACATGTTCCCATGACATGGCTTGATATAAAAAAAAGCTTAAAAATAAATTGTTTTTTTGCAAAAATTTTCAAAAGTTCATAAAATTTTTGCGTTTAAAAATTTTAAAGTGCGTTTTCGCCTCGGAGGTGCCCTTTACGAAGTTACTCACATCACGCAATACACCAGCCAACTTAAAAGGCAATTCAGATTGTCAGACGCAAAAAAGATACATTTTTAAAAAATTAACGCTAATTTCTTTTAAGTTTGTGATGTCCGTGATACGTTATTGGTGCGCTGACACCAACTTGATACACCTCAAACTTTATAAAATGACGCAGTTTTTTTAATTCTGCGCTTAAAACTCATTTTTTATTAAACGGCGCAAAAACTCTATGCAAAATCTTCAAAAATTTAAAAATTCGGAAAATTTTGGTTTCACTTTAAAACACCATGCAACTTTTCACGCAGCAGCGATATCAAAATTTTTTTTTTAGTGGACATATCCTCCAAGTCTAGTGACTATATTTTTTATGGGTTTGGATCTAAAAGCTTAAAACTATTACAAAGAAAACGGAATGAATGAAAAAACTGTTGGAAGTTTCAAGTCGTTTTTTTAATTTTTCGAATTTTAGATGACCACTAATTCTTAAGGTGAGGACTTTTCAACGTAAATCTTTGCACGTCATATAATTCAAGTATAGTCATCCAAACCCTGTACAACGTTTTTTTCAATTCATAAAACTTAACGAAATAAGAGCCATAGAATGTCGGTTTCAGCAGGTGCTCAAAAAATTTGAAGTTGCCCATATGTATGTTTATGGTGCTAAGTAATACAATACAAACAGTGAGCAAAAAAAAAAAACTTGTACACTTGTTAAATTAAAATAAAAGCACAGAGATTAAAGTAAACCATAAGGAAGGGGAAGCACTTAATCTAAGAATCCAAGTTCAGACAGATTTACGTCCATCACTTCCAAATATGTATTTGATCTGTTCGGAGAAAGTACGGGGAAGCACTTAATCCACGAAATATTAGTCATACTGTTAAGCACGGTGGCGTCAATGTTTTGGTTTGGGGGTGTATGAGTGCTAATGGAGTACGTTACCTTGTGTGTATCGAGGGAATCTTGATTAAAATAGATTATTTAAATATCCTGAAAAATAATTTGCCAATATTTCGCCCAAAAATGGGTTAAGGGAATGATTTGGTTTTCATCCAATATAATGATCCAAAGCATTCGGCCGTTATCGTAAGGGAATGGCTACTTTATAACCAGTGTTCGAAAATAAACAGTACATTATTTAACGTTCGGCTCACACACCCAGGAACGATATCTATTTTTTTAGTGATTCTGTAGACATACACAGCCCTTAATACCGTTCGTAACTATTTTCAAGAAAGATCCGAACATTATATAATGTTCGGTTCTTCGTTAAAAACCAGAACAATTGTAGTGATACTGTAGACAAACATTATATGTTAATGTTCTATAATGTTTTTTTAGATTTTTTTTTGTTTTAATTAGTATTGTGGTTATTTTGTTGAACTATTTATGGTTTTTAATCCAAATTTTTAATATTTTTAATTAGGCTTAAGTTCATGAAATTTAATTTTTATTAAATTATTTTTATGAAGAAAGGAATTTTACAACATGAAAATTAATTAAAATTGTTATTGATAATCTTTCATTCTTGACGTGGCTCGGGCTCGAACCCTGGCCGGCAGGTTACCATGACATGTTTCGATCGCAACCACTCGATCTCCTCAGATGGATTTGCCGTCTTACACTCGCAGCCATCGACGACTGCTGACGTCACTAGTCAAACATCAATCCTTAAACCAAATTGTATTTTAACATTTGGTAGATCGAAATTTGCTTTCCTGAATGATTATCCATTTTAATTGATTTTACATGTTTTTTCCTTTACTTCTGTTTTTTCGTACTTTCGTCAAGAATTTTTCTTGAAGTTGTTTTTGTAAAAAATTTTTGGTTTTTTACTAGCCAAAAGGGACGAACAATAATGGGCCGAACCGAACACATTGAAGTTTGTGGATTTTCAAAACAAAAACCGAACGGAATTAAATGTTCACATCTTTTGTTGAGTTTGATAAAAACAGTAATATTTTTGTGTTCGAAAGATGACTAACAGGAAAACGTTATATTTTTAAATGATTTTCTACACAAACACTTTTAGCGTTTGTGTTTTCCACAAATCTACCGAACGGAACATTAAGAAACGATATTTAGTGTTTATTTTCGAACACTATTTATAACACAAAAAAAGTTTTGCCTCATCCTCCCCAGAGCCCGGATTTAAATCCGATTGAGCACATGTCGGCTCATATGAAAACAAAATTAAGAGATTACCACATATCCGGAAAATAATCCTTAAAAACCGCTCTCAAAGATATCTGGAGTTCTATTCCCCAAGAAATTACAAAAAAATCTAGTCCATTCGATGCCAAGAAGACTTCTTTCTGTTAAAGGAGATAAAGGATACCATACAAAATACTGAAAACCGTAATATTTTAATCTTTTTTAAAGTTACTTTAAGTTTTTTGTCCTGTACACTTTTTTTTTTTTTTTTGTTTATGAGTTTAAGCATATTTATGTTTTTGTTGTTTTTTTTTTAACGTTAAAATATACAAAATGAAAAAGAAATTTTATTTAAATAAAACTATAGATCTTAAAATGTAATTTATGTGAAATAAAAGTTATAATATGGTTTTACTTTAATCTCTGTGTTTTCTTTAATTTTAATTTAACAAGTGTATAAGTTTTTTTTTGGCTCACTGTATGTAACCAACATACATACGAGAAAAAAAATGTATTACAAATTCGCACGTGGATGCTTTTGGCAGGATTATTTTTAATGGTTGTGTGCAATTAAATATTTCTTTGACGCCTTTAACACATTAATTTTATTTATGATTAAACTAAATTTTAAAAGGTTTCTTTGTTTGTTATCCAACCAGCTTAAGCAAATTTACACAGTCTTTAATTCGTTTGTTTTTGTGAACGTTTAATAAAATTTGTAAACTTTATACTCACATTTTAGAAATACTTTGACGTACGCATGTTGGTGTTGTAGTATGAAATCCTATAAAAAGCGTACAGATATTAATTTAAGAAGACTTTTTTACATTGTCATTGTTATATATTTTTTTTTAATCAGACAGAATAATAAAGGGTTCTTTTTTTAGCCTGATAAAATTTACGACAGGTTTAGTTGTCAAACTTTTATGATCGCTTGAACAACGTTACCAAATTATCTAAATTTAATTTCAAAATCAGTCTATCAATCCATTCGCGCAACTTATAGAAGACTTCGTGAATTTAATGGCGCAGATCTTATTTTTGTCTTAACAGGTTTGTAAATAAACATATATGATGCATATTATTTTAAACCCTTTACCGAAGGCGCGACTAGGAAAGTGGGCGTGCCACAAAATAGATTGATTTATTTCTTAGGAACGGTAAGAGAAAAATTTACAAATTTGGTGCACATAGCTGGGCTATCAATCAAAATTTAATTGCCATTTTTTATGTCAAATATAAATTAAAATTAAAAACTGAATTTAAATATGAATTGATATTTAAACAGAATTGGTGAGATTGACCTAACAAAAATTTGATTTTCCAACTTTATTTGGAAAAAGTTTATAAAAACAGATATCTGCATTAAAATTGGTTTCGGGTTTGACCTATAAGAAATTATTGACCGACAATTAGAAAGTTTAATGCTTTTTATACCCTCCACCACAATTAGTTGTGAAGAGGGTATATTCAGTTTGTCATTCCGTGTGAAACTTTTTTATTATTCATCTCAGACCCATAAATATATATATTCTGGGTCCTTGAGTAATTCTAAGTCGATTTAGCCATGTCCGTCTGTCTGTCCGTCTGTCCGTCGGTCCGTCTGTCCGTCTGTTGAAAACACGCTCACTTTCGAACAACTCAAAAGAAATGAACAAACTTGGTGCCAAATTGCTTGTAGTTATCCTAAGCAGTTTGGGATTGAAATCCAGCAAAATCGGTTCAGTAGGACCAGAGCTATCAATCAAAATGTGGAACCACCACCTAAAAAAATTGATAATTTTGTTACAAAAAATAACATAAATGCTGGAACAAGGCACGGAATGAGATAAGATTTTGCAAAAATTTGTTTTAGTTGACTGGAAATCACGCTGTTAAATTTCGTGATGATCCCGCCATAATTTACCCTAAGCCCCATATAAACAATACTCCCGGAAAACAGTTTAGTACGCCTAAAATCGTAAAAAATAACGCTAGCGTAACAAAATTTGGTACGTCACAGTTTTATAGAACTACAAATGACACTGTGAAATTTCGTGAAGATCGGTACATAATTTACCCTAGGCCCCATAGAAACCCTACTCCCGGAAAACAGTTAAGTCCGCCTAAAACCGTAAAAAATAATGCAATCATAACAAATTTTGGCTCGTCACAGTTTTGTAGGACTACAAATGATACTGGGAAATTTCGTGAAGAACGGTACATAATTTACCCTAGGGCCCATAGAAACCCTACTCCCGGAAAACAGTTTAGTACGCCTAAAACCGTAAAAAATAATGCAATCATAACAAATTTTGGCTCGTCACAGTTTTGTACGACTGCAAATGATACTGGGAAATTTCGTGAAGATCGGTACATAATTTACCCTAGGGCCCATAGAAACCCTACTCCCGGAAAACATTTTAGTACACCTAACACCATAATTAGTTATGCTAGCATAACAGAAATTGGTACGTCACAGTTTTAAAGGACTTGAAATGACGCTATGAAATTTCGTGATGATCGGTCCATAATTTACCCTAGGCCCCATACAAACCCTACTACCGGAAAACAGTTTAGTCGCCTAAAACCATAATTAATAACAAATCGTCACAGTTTAAGATAATAATAACATCATACAGATATTACTCCTTAAACATTCGAACTGTCGGTGGAGGGTATCAAAGATTCGGCACAGCCGAATATAGCACTCTAACTTGTTTTTTTAGCAATTTTAAGTTGCTTGAGTAAAATATCATGATTCGCAACAGTTTAAGCCGAACTTAAATGATTTTCAGGAGGTCAATTTATAATGGAGCCAAGGTAAGCTATGAATCAATCATCTCAAAATTCTGCAGAGTAATTTCTGATATTTAAAAACATAAATTTCAATACAGCGGTGCAATTAGTTTAAGCGTTTGCAGTGAATTTCAGAAGGCTGCTAAAATGGGATCTAAGGTAAATTATGGACCGTATACAGTCTTATTTATAGTCGTATAATACTTTAATTTATCAAATTTTGTTATGACTAAACTATTTTCCGGGTGTAGGGTTTGTATGGGGCCTAGGGTTAATTATGGACGGATCTTCATGAAATTTTGCAGTGTGATTTACAGTCGAATAAAACGAATTTTTGCAAAATCATACATCATTTTGTTCATGGTTTTACCATTTATGTTACTGTTTTTAACAAAATTATCAACGTTATTTAGTATTACTTGACCTTTTTATTATAATTATTTAAAATTGATAAAGCTTGAGGTCTTTTTATAAAAAATGATATTATATTTAATTATTTCTCAATATTTCGCTAACCTTTGGTTAAGCTGTTATGATACTTGCTATTTTTTGTATTTTTTCTATATTGGAGAACAGTGCAAATATATATGCATAGGAAAACTGACTAAGTGTAAAGAGTATGATTATATCATAAAAAATCTTAAAATGTCAAACAAATATACATGTGTTATCGATAAATAATCTAAGACTGTCAAAAAAAATATAAAATTTTTTAACTTAAAATTGACATTTCCAGATTAATTGTTAGCACTGTTGCCAATTTTTTTAGTTTTTGATCAGTTTGTCGGTTTTTAACTTTTTTTTTGCGATTTTTAGCTTTTATGACGGTTTTTTGTGGGGAAAAAACGTGGGCAGTATTGTTTGTTTTGTTTACATTTGATCAAATTGTATTTCTTGTTCTTTCTCGCATTTGTTGTTTCATTCAGTCAATCCTAAAAAAATCCAATACAAAAAATAGCAAGTATCATAACACCTTTAGCATCTTCAGGAAATTAACAAAATTTTTATATAAAAATAATAAAAAAAACAATAACAAAAATAGGAAAAAATTTTTCAAATTCAAAAACCTGTTTGTCATAAAAATTTTCAAAAGCCATAATAACAAAAAATTAAATATAACTAAAGTATAAGAATTCTTATAAACCGAAAAATTTCGTTATCTATAAATCTAATTCAAAAACCATATTTACAATAATATAAACCATTTTGACTAAAGAAAATTCCTATAACATATAAACATTTTAAACTAAACTTATTTTTATCTTACATACATATAGAAACATTTTTAATTAAATTTATCTTCATTCTTACAAATGTATCCGTATATCGTGACCTAAGTACAAGAAGGTCCTAATTTTCATGCAATTTAGGTGCAAATTAAACCCTCTTGTTCCAAGGCTACGATAGGTATATTTATATTATATCTAATCTTCTATCTCTTAATAACTAAATTCCTATAATTATTCGCTATATGTTCTGTGTCTGCTTTAAAATTTATTCTCTGTGCAATTGGTGTGTTAATTATGTGTAACATTTCTAATATATATCTGCGTTTGTAGTTAGTTTCAGTATTTAAAACCGACACTTCTTCAAAATTTGGATAGTGATTAGATAGATGACAATGATGACTTAACGCTGTCTTTTTAGAATTAATGTCTCTATATTTCTCCTCCTCCTATGTCTCCTATGTAAACCTGGTTGCATCTTTCATTATCATTTCCTTTATAAGGAATTTTGTAGACAATGTTAGACATATCCCATTTACTAGTTCTATCCTTTGTTTTGCTAAATAAATACAGGGATTATTCCAAAATTTATAACCAATTCTACAAAGAACATAACAAATATATATGAGATGGAGAGGACACTTCCGAGGATTCAGAAAACTAGTTATAAGTATGTACAAGATTTACAAAATAAGATTTTAAGATTAACACTTAAACAAAAACACAAACTAAGGCCCGTTTTCACAACTTACCGATAGCTAAAGGTAGGATTTTATCGGCCGTAGAAAAAGTGTTCCATTATTGCAACTTTACTTTTACCTACCACGAAAAATGAGCATTAATCAACTTTATCGCTCACTTAAGGTTTAAGTAAAGTTTTAAGAATGTAACACTTTTTATAAGGCCAGTTAAAGTCTACTTCTAGCTATCGGTGAGTTGTGAAAACGGGCCTAATAAAGCTTTCTCAAAGAGATTTGGAGATAGTGACTAGAAATTTACAAAGATGTTTAACGGAAGAGGAAATGAGACAATTTCTAAAATTTGAAGAGAGAGTTGAGGCTTCTTTAAATGAAAAGGTAAGAAGTATTCATAGAAAGAAATATGAACAACTGAGGGAATTAAAGAATGAAGAATTAGGAATTAGAGTTAATAATAAATTTTTTGTAAATAAAACTCGGGAGGATATTCCAAGGGATGTTAAGTGGATGTTATCATTAGGACCAAAATATGTTTTACCAGTTAGGAGGGAAAATTTCCCTAAGCTTAAAATTATAACAGAAGCAGAGGATTAAGTTCAAACAATAGAGGGGAATGAAGATCAGGAAATAGCTAGAAATAAATTGTCAACTATTTTGGACAATCACTTAAACAAAATGAGATTAGATAACAGGGATAAGTTTATATTAGATAAATTTACTAAGACGAAAAGTTTTTTAAGAAGAAATAGGGATATATTAGTATTAAAGGCAGATAAGGGTAACACAACCGTGGCTATGTATAAGGGAGATTATGACATAAGAATTAATAATATTATAGAAGATGATACAAAATATAAGGTGATTAATAGGGATCCTACGAGTAGATTGGAAAAAACTAATAATGAAATTGTAGCTGATATTGCAATGGAAAGGTTACTTGACACATCCATTGGAAAATTGAATATTAAACCTAAGATAATGATAAAATATGTTGACGACATTTTCTGCATTATTAATGAATGTGGGGTAAATTACTTGTTGGACACATTTAATGAGTTTAATAGTAATATTAAATTCACTTTGGAAATAGAAAGTAACTCAAAATTACCTTTCTTAGATACTTTAATAATTAGAAAGGGAAATAATTTATTAATAGATTGGTATCAAAAACCAACAGCACCAGGCAGAATTTTGAATTATTATTCTGGACACAGTAGACGGATTATTATAAATACTGCTAGAAATTTAATTAATAGGGTACTAACCATTAGTGACAAGGTATATCACAGAAAAAACATTGTTTAAATTAGAAATATATTAAGGGATAACATTTTTTCAAAAAATTTGAGTTATGGATTAATTAATCAATAAAGAGATAGGAGTAATGGGAATGCTAGACTTATAAGTACAACAGAACCAATGATATACAAATCATTATCATACATATCAAATGTTTCGGAAAGGATACAAGAATCAAGTATCTTTGACACTAATAAATATAAGATAGCATACAAAGCTTATAATACATTGAATGGTTTATTTAGCAAGACAAAGGATAGAACTAGTAAATGGGATATGTCTAACATTGTCTACAAAATTCCTTGTAAAGGAAATGATAATGAAAGATGCAACCAGGTTTACATGGGTACAACGAAGAACAAATTAAGGACTAGAATTGCGGGACATAAATCCGATCAAAAATATAGAGACATTAATTCTAAAAAGACAGCATTAAGTCATCATTGTCATCTATCTAATCACTATCCAAATCTTGAAGAAGCGTCGGTCTTAAACACTGAAACTAACTACAAACGCAGATATATATTAGAAATGTTACACATAATTAACACACCAATTGCACAGAGAATAAATTTTAAAGCAGACAGAGAACATATAGCGAATAATTATAGGAATTTAGTTATTAAGAGATAGAAGATTAGATATAATATAAATATACCCATCGTAGCCTTGGAACAAGAGGGTTTAATTTGCACCTAAATTGCATGAAAATTAGGACCTTCTTGTACTTAGGTCACGATATACGGATACATTTGTAAGAATGAAGATAAATTTAATTAAAAATGTTTCTATATGTATGTAAGATAAAAATAAGTTTAGTTTAAAATGTTTATATGTTATAGGAATTTTCTTTAGTCAAAATGTTTTATATTATTGTAAATATAGGTTTTGAATTAGATTTATAGATAAGGAAATTTTTCGGTTTATAAGAATTCTTATACTTTAGTTATATTTAATTTTTTGTTATTATGGCTTTTGAAAATTTTTATGACAAATAGGTTTTTGAATTTGAAAATTTTTTTCCTAATTTTGTTATTGTTTTTTATTATTTTTATATAAAAATTTTGTTAATTTCCTGAAGATGCTAACCAAAGGTTAGCGAAATATTAAGAAATAATTAAATATAATATCATTTTTTTATAAAAAGACCTCAAGCTTAATCAATTTTAAATAATCAAAATTATCAACCTTTTTAGGTGGTAGTTCCAAATTTTGATTCAAAGCTCTGATTCTATCCCAATTTCAATCCCAAACTGCTGAGGATAACTACAAGCAATTTGACACCAAGTTTGTTTATTTCTTTTGAGTATTTCGAAAGTGAGCTTGTTTTCAACAGACAGACAGACAGACGGACATGGCTAAATCGACTTAAAATTACTCAAGGACCCAGAATATATATACTTTATGGGGTCTGAGATGAATAATAAAAAAGTTACACACGGAATGACAAACTTAGTATACCCTCTTCACAACTTATTGTGGTGGAGAATATAACAAATTAAATAAAAATGGTATAATTAAAATTTTTTTTTAAACTGGGGCAACCAGGACTCGAACTTGAAACCTCACGAGTCTTAGGCCGCAAGTTACACAACTCGGCTACAAACACTTTTACTGACGAAAGGTTAAATAAAAAAATAGATTAAGTCTACGAGTTTGTTTCTTTATTTGAGCGGCATATCATGTACATACATAAATGTTTATGGGTTTTTATGAAAAAATTAGAGGCAGTCGTGGTTTTTTTTGGTCATATCTTAGCCATTTGTGGACCGATCTTGCTGAATTTCTATAGCCAGAAATGGTGGACTATATGTGACATAACTGTAAAACAACCTAGACGCGATCATATCTGGGGTTTACGGAAAACACATATCAAACGTAAGACGGACAGACGGACGACATCGTTAAATCAAGAATTTTATTAAACCGCCATATATGTAATACTATGTAATATTATGTATGTATGGTTGAAATTCTTAAATTTGGCCGCTGCTGCGCTTAGGATGCCCCATTTTATTTTTCATCTCAATCATTTATTTCGAACAAACCTACCCGCTATCTCCATTCTTTAAGGGGGCTCCCATACAGAAAAGTCAATACAGATTAGAAATATATTGGAGAAAAAGCCCCATAACTGCCAAGGAGTCGTCCCTAGTAAGATAACATGTATGACCGACCTCAATTAGCTTTTTGTTCTTAACAAATTCTCATTCTTAGGGGGGCTCCCATACAAATATTGCGTTTTATGAAATTCCTAAATTAATTAAAATTTTTCGACTTTTGTGAATAAAATCAAAAGTTGGTAACATTTGTGGCTTGTTTCGTTTGCAGCTTCAGAAGCCTAGCTGCATTTTTAAATTTTTGATGAATTTTTAATAAACAAAAATTTCGAAATTTTGGCAAAAAAATTAATTTCTTGTTTAAAAAAAAAAATTAAATTTCAAAAACGACTGCTCATATTAGAAAAAAAATTTTACTTTTCTTAAACGAGATTTTATTGCGGAATTTCGGTTTCTTTAGTAATTTCAAAAATATTAACCGCTTTTGAGTTACGCGATTATACCTCCTCCATTTTTGAAATACGGTATATCTCGAAAACCGAAGCCAGTCTAAAAAAACCGCGGGCATAGTGTAATGTTTTGATTTTAATTTATTTTGTTCGTATTTAGTAAAATGTTCTTAAATAAAGAAATATTTGCCTTAAGTCAACGAAACCTTGCTTTGGCTTTCAATTGGAGAGTAAAAATTAAATGTAATGGGTGATTTTTTAAGAGCACAAAAACACATAAAATTCAGAGAAATGCATGAAATCTTTATTTGAATCGATAGTACGGTCCATATAATTTAATGTTTGATTTAATGTTTGAACCATATTTAAATAAAACATATATTTTTAATATTATTATTTTTCTTCATTTAACCATCAACTGAATTGATTTAACAAACTTATTCAATTAACTATTTGTTTGATTGAATAAGTTGCGTAATTGAATTAAGATTGAATTTCAAATACACTGTTTAATTTATTCAATTAAAAATTTAATTAATTTAGTGCAAAAATTCAATCACTGTTTTAATCAATACAATTATTAAAATAATTAATTTTCTGTATTGTAATCAATTACGTTAGTAATTCATTCAATTAAAATATTGATTTTTTTTTAAATTAATTTGTTAATTCATTCAATTAAAATATTGTTTAATATTAATCATTTTTTCAATTATTTTTGTAATTAAAATGTAAAAACTTTTTAATTGGAAAAAAAGCCTTGTTTTGCAATTTTTGCAAGTTTGAGTAATTGGTATAATCATTTCGGTGATAGGTGCACAATTAAACAATTTTTTGCTTGTTTCAATTATTTTGGTGATCAAAACCGTTTTTTCTGTGCGGTATCTCATAAATAAATGATTCAATGTTGTCTTCCAATGCGTCAATTAAAGCGGGCATGTGTGTATAGACATGAGCTTTAAGATAGCCCCACAAAAAATAGGCGTTAAATCGCAAGATCTAGGCGGCCAATTGACCGGTCCCGAACGTGAAATAAAATGTTCACCGAACTCGCCTCTGAATAAGTCCATTGTAAAGCGTGCTGTGTGGCATGCGGCATTGTCTTGTTGAAACCACATGTCATGCAAGACAAGCTCTTGCATTTTGGACAAAAAAAAGTTGGATATCATCTCACGGTAGCGCTCACCATTCACAGTTACGTTACGATTCGCATCATCTTGGAAGAAGTGCGGTCCAATGATGCCACCAGCCCATAAACCGCACCAAACTGTGACATTGGTAGCTCTTGCAATGCTTCTGGCTGATCTTGTCTCCAAAATCGAGAATTCTGCTTATTAACGTACCCATTGAGCCAAAAATGAGCTGACCATAAAATGGAAGAAGCGCGCGATGAACTTTCTTAACAGAGTACGCATTTTGATAAAAATCAATAATTTGCAAGCGTTGTTCGTTTGTAAGACGATTCATGGTTAAATTATAGACCAAACTGAAGATGTTTGACAGTGAAACAAAACACGAAACGTGCGTCAGCTGTTTAAACCAGAGTTCCTGAAGAGCTAAAAAATCACCCGATATAATTATTATTTCACTGCAGTGTTTAAACGTATTCGGTTAAAAGCTAACCCCGCATAATAACCCATAAATATTGATAATTTTGACGAGGATATAATCCGTGAAATACAGTATTTAATACAGTCCACAAACCAATTATATAAATATAATGGAATGTTCAAACTAATTGAACATCTGTTTACGATCCCAAACAGATTAAGTTAAGGAAAAACACTATCTTGGCTTTACACAAAGGATAGTCATAAATACATAGAATTTACCTGTTCTGTACACTGAGGATAGTCACATATACATGAACAAGATAAGCAGATGGTTAACAGATAATTAACTTATACCTGAATATTGTATTACTAGATTTAAGTTTTGATTTGTTTAGTTTTAAGTAATGTTAAGATTTTTTAAATAAAAGTAGTTTGAAA
This sequence comes from Pollenia angustigena, assembly GCA_930367215.1. NCBI lineage: Eukaryota > Metazoa > Arthropoda > Insecta > Diptera > Polleniidae > Pollenia > Pollenia angustigena. Next base: position 184,821,278 of record OV884058.1, on the reverse strand, counting down.
ACTGTGCTCAACAAGGAAACATCCTTATTTACATTGGTCCTTCGAAACCTTAAAAGAATTATTAAAATATTGTGCTGGTTATTCATAAAATAAAATTAAATCAGGCAACAATTACAAAATAATATAAATATACATACATATAAATATATAGAAAAAAAAACAAAGTTACAAAATGTCTGAAAGTATATTTACCAGGCAAAAGGAAATAAGAACAATTATTCAAGAAATTTCTTTTTACACTAAATTAAGCAGAGGGCAGCAAGCGCTATGTGATTTGCAGAAAACAAAAAATCTGTGGAATGAGTTTGCCACCAATGATGCAAAAATTCTACAAGTATATGGCACATTAGATTGCGCTTATTTCAGAAATTCTACTTATGTCGTTGTGAATTCAGACGTAGAGCAATTAACTAAAGCTTTAAATCTGATTCTGCAGTCTGACGCAAAGGGAGCTGATCAAACAGCCGAAGCACTTAAGGAGCTTAAACAAAAAATGGCGGAATTATCTTCAACAATAACGGTGGAAAACACCGACAAACAACAACAAATACAACCTAGCGTGAAAGCGAAAGCATTGCTGTTTGAGTTTGAAAGATGCGTACGAAGGCTGAAACAACAATTCGAGGAAATTGATCAAATTTACGAAACATTCATGTTAGAAGATGCTAAGGAAAAATGGCAAAAACAGCATGATAATATAAGCGACATCTACATGAAACTTTGTGTGGATCATTTGGTAAATAATGAAAAAATCATCGAATGCAAGGAGGAAATTGAAAATCAACATCAACTTGCAGAAAGAAAACTGCTACAAAAGCTGAATAAATTGACTAAAGTGGAAACAACAACAATAGCGGAGGAAAATACCGACAAGCAACAACAAATACAACCTGACATGAAAGCGAAAGCATTGCTGTTTGAGTTTGAAAGATGCATACGAAGGCTGAAACAACAATTCGAGGAAATTGATCAAATTGACGATAAATTCATGTTAGAAGATGCTAAGGAAAAATGGCAAAAACAGCATGATAATATAAGCGACATCTACATGAAACTTTGTGTGGATCATTTGGTAAATAATGAAAAAATCATCGAATGCAAGGAGGAAATTGAAAATCAACATAAACTTGCAGAAAGAAAACTGCTACTAAAGCAGAATAAATTGTTTGAAGTGGAAACAACAACAATAGCGGAGGAAAATACCGACAAGCAACAACAAATTCAACCTGACATGAAAGCGAAAGCATTGCTGTTTGAGTTTGAAAGATGCATACGAAGGCTGAAACAACAATTCGAGGAAATTGATCAAATTGACGATCAATTCATGTTAGAAGATGCTAAGGAAAAATGGCAAAAACAGCATGATAATATAAGCGATATATACATGAAACTTTGTGTGGATCATTTGGTAAATGATGAAAAAATCATCGAATGCAAGGAGGAAATTGAAAATCAACATCAACTTGCAGAAAGAAAACTGCTACAAAAGCTGAATAAATTGACTGAAGTGAAAAAAGCAGGCAGATTACATGAAATCAAGATACCTTCGTTTAGTGGGAACATACACAGAAAAAATTTGTACCAAAATATTTTCAATTAAATCAAGTAATGCTGTTTCAAACAATTGTTTTAATTGATCCAATTAATTTGGTTTAATTGAAAATAAAAATTATAATATTTGTATGTATATAGGCATATATGCATGTAAAGTGTGTATGTACAAACAAACATTAAGATGTTTTGTGTTCTATTAAAGTTTCAAACAATTTTTTAATTGATTCAATTAACTGTGTTTATTGAAAATACAAATTATAATGTTTATGTGTATACCTATAAGCGTATATGTATGCATATGTGTATATGTACACACAAACATTAAGATGTTTTTTGTTCTATTAAAGTTTCAAACAATTTTTTAATTGATTCAATTAACTGTGTTTATTGAAAAAAATATTTTGATTTGTATTTATGTACGCATGTAATACTAAATCAAAGGCAATGACAACAGCATAAACTTTATTCAGTATTGAAAGTGATCTCGTACGGTGAACATCGTTGTGTTTTGTTTTAAAAAGAAGCATCTGTAAAAAAAGTTTTTAACTGTTTTTGTGTTTTTTTTTTTGTGAAATATAATTTTCTGCAGAGGCTTGTGTCTGTACCTTGGTATGTATTCATCAAATCATTGTAGTGTTTGTATAAAGGGATAAACTATTGTTGCTAGGCATACATAAATATACCGTTACGTATACACGCACAAATACAATTAAATTAAAGTTTTGAGCAACAATTTTATGAAATAAAATAGTTTCTTTTATTAAGACTGTACAAATATCGACATAGGTACATACTGATAGGAAATAATGTTTTTCAAGTGTTTTTTGTGCGTTGACTCTTTCGATTCCTCCAAAAAATTTTTTGACCATTTAAAAGAACATGTAACTCCAAGAAATATTATATACGAATGTACTTACGATAGTTGTTTTCAAAAATTTTCAAAAAAATATCCTTTTAAAAAACATGTAGCGAATCATTTCCAAAAGTGTAGAGGGGAAAGTGTCTATGACGTTGCAAATCGTGAAGAATTGCTTGCAAACCCGAGTTTTCACAATACGGCTCAAAATAATTTAATTCCCCCCATGTTTGATTATAATGATGATCTTAAAAATGTTTATGACTCAGCAACAAAATTTATTACAAAACTTCATTCTTTTAACAATTTAGCTCGATCGGATGTTAAAAACATAACAAATTTGGTTGAGGTTTTAATATTAAATCCGGTATTGCAATTTATTGAAAAAGCTCAAAATCCAATAAACCACAGCAATAATACCCTTTCAAAGGTTTTAAGTGATGTTATGATATTGTTTGAAGATGTAAAAACTGAGTCAAAATTGTTTAATGTTTTGCGAGAAAAAGATTTAATTGGAAATGTTGAATCATTTCAAGTCAGTAACAATTCAAAATCTAATGCTATTGTTATGCCGTTAGAATTCCAGTTTAAGAAAATTTTTGAGCGAAATGAATTTCTCGATAAAGTTTTAAAACACATGGAAATAATAGAGAGCAATGAAAAATTTGTGAACTTTATTCAAGGGCCTTTGTGGAAACAGAAAAGAAGTTTATATCCCTATAAAACCGTTATCCCTTTCTATCTTTATGCGGACGATTTTGCTATCAATAATCCACTTGGATCGAAATCAATGAGAAATACGACGTGCAACTTCTATTATAGTTTTGCATGCATTCCTACAAAATCTTCTAAACTAAATGAAGTTTATTTAGCTGCCTCTTTCAAATCATCCGATGTGAAGATATATGGCAATGATTGTTTTAAGCCTTTGGTTGATACTCTAACAAAACTGGAAACGAAAGGAATTATAGTTGAAACAAATGGTGGTAAAAAACGTGTTCATTTTGTAATGGCATTATTCCTCGGAGATAACTTAGGGCTTAATTGCATACTCGGATTTTCAAAATCTTTCTCAGCTAATTTTTATTGTAGATTTTGTCAAATCAAGAAGTCGGAAGCTCAAGTGCAATCATGTGAAAAAACTGAAATTCTAAGAAATAGAATCAATTATAGACAGTCCATTGAACAGGGAGTTGTAGCTGAGACTGGAATAAATGCTCCTTGTATTTTTAATCACATACCGTCATTTCACTGCACTGAAAATTATGCAGTAGATGTTATGCATGACGTGTTTGAGGGAGTATGCCATTATGTTTTAAGCGATGCTTTGTTATATTTTATAAAAAAAATGAAATATTTTAGTTTAAATGGTTTAAACAGTCGTCTTAAATCATTTAAGTACGGCCAACATGACCGCGGAAACGAAAAATTGTCTATATCTTTGCAAGAACTAGAAAGTCGTAAATTAAAAATGTCGGCTGTTCAAATGATGTGCTTTTGTCAGTATTTTACCCTTTTAGTTGGAGAATTTATAATGCAGGGAGATCCAGTGTGGGTATTTCTTTTAGATTTTTTTGAAATTGTAGACGAACTTTTATGTTATGAAGTAGCACAATCAGTCATACGTCGGTTAAAGTTTAAAATTCAAAATTTTAATACAAACTACCAATTAATATTTAAGGAGCATCTCAGGCCAAAGTTTCATTTTCTAGTGCATTATGCCACAATTATTCAACAAATTGGACCTTTGAGACAAATATGGAATTTTAAATATGAAGGGAAACACAAAAAATTCAAAATTTATTCACACGTTATCACGTCAAGAAAGAATATTGCAAAAACTTTTTCATGTAAGCAGCAGTTAGCATTTGCGAATGCGTTACTTGAGTCAACTGATACAGATGACATTATTTTACAAATACCATTCCGCGATAAGCACGTTAAAATATTAGTTTCCCAAAATATAAAAATTCCTGCAGCAGATATTTCTCTTTATTCACAAGCCACAATTTGGGGTTATAGATACACAAGCACGCAAATTATTGCAACATTTTCGAATGACTTCAATTTTTTTGAAATTTATTTAATTATTATTACAAAAAAAAATGATATAATATTTTGTTGCAAAAAAATTTGTGCTGAATTTAATACTCACTTTGCAGCTTTCGAGTACTCATCAGTCTCAACAAAATACACAATTATAAAACTGGAAGATATCGTTGGACCACCAATTGATAAACTATATACCACTCAAGGAAAAATATTTTTAAAACTTAAAGAATTTTTTAAAACCATTTATTAAAATGAATATTGATGATGATTTAATTTCAATCCTCACTGAATGGAATTTGCATCACCTATATGACTATTTTAAACGTAAGTAATTTTATAATTTTCTAATACGGGATTAAGACCGAAACTTTTTAATTTAATTTGATAATAGTAAAAGAAACTAACTTCCTTTTGCAATATTTTTGGATTTGTTATTTTCTAAACGTGTTTTACCCCGCACGACCATTTATTCTTATAAACTATACTAAAAAATTGTGTCTTAATTCCGCATAACATGTTTCCTTAAAAAAAGTTAAACTGAAATTTATATTATCCTAAATTTTATTAACAACTTAAGGTTCTTTAACGAAACAAAGTCATATCTCAAAAAAGAAACACTTGAAATTAACGAAGAAAAATTGTGGCTTAATGCCTTCTTTTTATACTCGTAGTCGTTAAAAATGCAAAAGTACGAATCACCCAAAAAATAAAAATTTTTTTTTTTTACTTAATTTTGGTTTATTAGGCACAACTGCATGGCTCTACAAAATATCTTTAGTTTTCTTAACTAGTTATGTTGTTTTCGTTTAAGCACATGCATATTTAAAATGTGTTTTTTACATTAAAAACATATCAATTTATGTGGTTTTTAAATTTAATTTAATCGCCATGTTCGCATTTTTAAGATATGACTTTGTTATAATTATTCAAAATATGTATGTAAATACGTTGGTATTGGTTTTCAGAACAAATGATTGACATAAATGTACTTAAAATGTTAAAGACACACCACATTTGCAAACTGTTCCAAAATTTAACCATCGGAGAACAAGCTAAATTTGAGTACCACTTGGAAAACTGGAAAAAAAATACTAACTCTGAATTCTCTTTAATCAACCAAAAAGTTGATAATGCAGCTAAAAAACCTCCAACAGTAATGGAAATTCTGGAGAACACAACAAATGGCAATGACATACTTAAGTTTTACAATGTTAACAAAGTCCTACACGAAGAACAAAGAAATTTGCTGATCAAAACCATAACAAACTATATGGAGTCAAAAAATCTTGATTGCTCGCTTTCTGAATGTTCAGAAATTGAAAACGAAATTTGTAGAATCTTTCCAACGGAGAAACTGGTAAGTAAACACATTCATAAAGTTCAACTTAAGAAAATATGTTGTATGTATAATAATTATTTATTTCAGGAACTTTATACCACTGGAAAAAGAGGCAAGATATATAATAAACTTGCGAACTGCAAAAGGCTATCCAAAAGTGTGCTAAAGTTAGAAACAGAAGAAAAAGAAAAGTTCTCTGGTAAGTAATCAAAAACTCTTTTTTATAGGACGAGAAACAAAAGAATTAAATAACAATAATTTTAACATTTTTCTTTAGAAAATGTAGATAGTTATGCTTTTGATGTCGAGTACTTAAGATCATCAAAAACTTCCGAAGACGAGTACAATATCTGCTGGCGAAAGTGTGCCCCCTTACGTTTCCAACAAATCTCAAGCTCCGAAAATACTGCAGAGATTTTCAAACTTTGGCCAGAATATGCAAAGCCTTCTGGTCATCTTTTGGTAAATACATCGTATTAAAAAAATTTTATTATATATTTAAATGTCTTTTTTACTTTTACTTTTTTCTAGATCGATATTGATTTTGTGTTAAAATACCCAGCGGCCAAGAACTTTAAGGAACGTTGGTTGTACTTTACTGACGAAGCAATGTTAGTTTTGAAAACAAAAGTTGCCTGCGCTAATGTATCCAAAAAGTTGGTTGAAAGTGAACGAATTGATGAAGGTAAATTGTTAATAAACCAGGGGGGTTACCGCGTATTTCGATTCGAAAGAAATCATTTACGGATTCGAACAATTTGTACTGTGTATTACGATTTTCGTAATCGTTCGAAACGATGACAGAGGTTGTATTTTTTAAAAAATGGGAAATTTGATGAACAATTTTTGTTCGTAATAGAGAGTGGCTTCTAAGAAAGTGATTTTTTGTTTTCAATAAAGTATAAAAAACGTCCGTTTATTCAAGTACAAATTGTTCGAATTCGTAAATGATTTCTTTCGAATCGAAATACGCGTTAACCCCCAGAGCTTAGTGGCATACGTTTGAACCTAAAAGAAACATTTATGTTAATACTTACATATTGCACTTAATCAACAATAACATTTTTGAGTTAATACCCTTTTGTTGATCAAGTGCGATATGTGTATTTAAAACAAAAACAAATTCTTTTTTTCAATTGTTGTTTTAAACAAAATTTTTTCTTTTAGTTTAAACAGCAGAAAAAAAGATTATTTATAAGTATTACACTAAAGCTTCGTACAGACGGTGGTCAGATCTTACAATGTTGTTATTAAAATTGCCTAAAAATGTCTTGCAACTGTATGAACATTGTAAGCTCATTTTCATTTGGCAGAGTGTAAAATGGCGCCATTGTCAGCAAAATGACAATATTGTAAGATCTGACCACCGTCTGTACGAAGCTTAAATCTTGAACGCACACAGCGAAGAGCTTGATCATTCACACACATTTTTCTGGTTAATACTTTTTGTAGTTGTAACATATTTTATCGTTTATTTTTCAGAATCCAAACATTTTATGATGCTGTGGTTTTACCATCATTTATTTCCCCCTCAGCTAAAAGTCAGCACTGACGAAAATGGAGCCAAGATTAGAAAAAAATACAGCATATTAGATTCGCAGGAGGCTTTTGCTGTCGTCGCTGGTAGTAGTGAGGAGCTAAACACAAAACTTAAGCTGTTGAAACTACAAGGCAGGCACATTCAACCGAAGCTCCTCGTCGTAGGTGACATTTGTAAAGTTAAAGAAATTTTTGTTTATTTCGACGATGTCAAATACCCCTTTGTCTCAGTTTTAAGCGCATTTGATGTGCTTTTTAAAATATATTTCGTTTTTAATGTGCAATATCCGGACGAATCACAAATATTTTATAATTTTATACAGTCGTTTTATTACGACTTACCGTCAAATAAAAAATGTTTACGAGCTTATACAATTAAACATGAAATACTCAAGCTAAAAAATTAAAAAAAGAGAACAAAAACTCAGCTTCATATGAAGTACTTGACATCAGCTCTGTTGTTTCTTTAACATTAAATACTCTGGTTACTGGACTTTTACAATTTGTTTTTACCATTAATCAAAACTAACTTTATTTTTTACTATGTGAAAACATTTTCTTGGCATGCTATGCATAAACATAAGTAAATATATATACATTGTATATTGTTTACAGCAAGGCGAATTCAGCTACAGGTGGTGTCGGAACTACAACAATCCAAAAACAACAGAAACAGCATAGGGTTTTTTGCATTGTATTGTTAGTGTTAATAGCTCGAAATATCAACCACTCTTAGCAAAACACTAACAAATCAAAACAAATGAGCTCGAACTGTCAAAACCAGATGCTGTTTCGACACCACCTGTAGTTAATTCGCCTTGGTCAAGAAAACGTTTGGACAAATATTTTTTTTTTTAATACAATAGTTAACAAAATGCAATGTTCCTTTTTTTAAATAATTATTATTAATTATTATTCATTATAAAACTTATTTTTCAAATTAAAATTATTTTAAATGTAATGCGAGAATTATTTCTTTTTATAATTATTATATTTATTAGTGTTATTTTTCGAATTTGTTCCTTTTTTTTAAATATTATTAATTTATATAATACTAATTGTATTCATTTATTATTTTAATTATTTTAAATGTAATGTGAGAATTGTTTATTTTTATAATTTTAACATTTACCATTATTATTTTTCGAATATGTTCAATGGAAAAAATCAAATTTCGATTTATAAAGTTTTTTTTTGCAATAGTTCTATTCCCTAAATATTTAACATACTTCTTTGCTAATTCATGTTTTGGTTAACATTAAAGGTAATATGTACATATTCTTAGAATTGATTCTATACACCTCAAGAATATATTTTATCTTCTAGTTACATGTTTTATTTCAGCTAGCCTTTGGTTAGCAACGAAGTCAATTGTATGTACAGAAATTTTAACTATTATAAGACACCAATAGAATGCACATATGTATTCCGGTAGTAAATAGAATCATTCCTAAGTATATGTACATATTTATTCCTTTAACGTTAACCAAAGTTTGAATTAGCAAAGAAGTACATATGTGAAATGTTTAGGGAATATAACTATTGCAAAAAAAATTATATATTTAATTTTGATTGTTTCCATTGAACAGATTCGAAAAACAAAAGTGATAAATGTTATAATTATAAAAAGAAATAATTCTCCTTATTAATAACAACTAAAACAGGTTTATAAAATGTTTTAAAACGAATTTTTTATGAAAATTTGTGTAATAATATACATTGTATACTGAATTCAAATTAAAAAGCAAAATAAATCTAATATAAATAAAATAATTTTCTATAAAGTAGTTTTTTTTTATTTAATAACGGGGGTTAAATTTCAATTACTTCTTTAATCAAATCAATTAAAATTTTAATTGATAAAAAGCGAACATTTTAATTGATTCAATTAAAGATTTAATTGATAAAAATCACAAAAAACAATTAAATTTTTGATTGTATTAATTATCACATTTAATAGAAAATGAAAAGAAAAACAATTATTTTTTTAATTGGGACAATTAACGAATTTTATTAAAAAAAAATTTTAAACTCAATTATTTGATTAATTGGGGCAATTAATAGATTTGTTAAAAACTTAAAAAAAAACCAATTATCATTTTAATTTATTTAATTAAAAACTTGTTTAAAGTTTACGTTTAATTTCAATTAAACCTGTTAATTGAAATTCAACAGCAAGAAAAGCTCAAACTTACAAATGTGTTAATTGATATGATCAATTTGTTTGCAGGCGGAAAATCAGTAAATAATTTAACTAATAGTACAAATTTCTAACAAATACGTTAATTGAAGTTCGTTTTTCATTTTTTCTGTGTAGAAGAATGGTTGTCTTTTCATGATTTGTTTGAAAAGTTAGTCCATGAGAAAAAAACTCTGTCTGACGTAGAAAAAATGTACCACCTTAAATCTTTAATAAGAAACGAAGCAATTAATATCTTTAAATATCTGGCTGTAGCTGAGCCCAATTATGCAGCAGCTTGGGAGTTACTGAATCAACGATTTGACAACAGGCGAATGCTATTCCAGTCCCTCATTGACAGAATAATACAGCAGCCAAATGTGAGCAGCAACAATGCAGCTATGATGAAAAGTTTGCACGACGTCACAAATGAATGTATGCAGGGGTTAAGAGCGATGAAATGCAACATTGAAGGAGCAGACGCAGTCATAGCTCGAATAGTCATCCAAAAGTTAGATAACGAAGGACTGATATCATATGAGCAGCATACGAAAAAATCCAAAGATATTCAACTACTGTCTGATGTACTTGAATTTCTTCAAGAGCAGTATAAAAGCTTAGAATTGGCGAAAAGTGGAAGACCTGATAATTTTAACTACAACAGCTCTAATGAGAAGCGAATGCAACAAACAAACGCAATGCCAGTATCAACTGATGAAGAATTTTGCTTATATTGCGAAAAAGGTGGTCATACAACAGAATTTTGCGGACACTTTCTTGCACTGGAAGTAAAAGATCGCCTTGAGTGGGCAAAAGTAACAGAGACATGTTTTCAGTGCCTTACTCATAAATTCACTTACAACTGTTTAAGCAAGTGCACATGCGCTACCTGTGGGATGGCACATCACAAAATACTTCATATACCATCAGTTTCTACAAGTGTGACAAGAACCAATAACGATGTTTTATCGCCTTACGCACAAGCACTTATGATGATGGAAAGAGAGAAAGAATCGCATTAAAGGTATTGATTGATCAAGAGTCAAAGACAATATTCATTAGTGAAGAAAAGGGAGCTCGATTATTCGAATAGTTGCTATTTTGTTGCGGATTTTCAAATCAATAAAAATTAAATTATCAAAATTAAAAACAAAAATTTTTTATTTGTATAAAAACAAACCATTCACAAAAGTAACACTGAAAAAAATAACTGATTTACTATGTAACAAAATATACTAAGTAACACGACTCTTTGACAATCCAAGCAGCAGGTACCTAGTAGTACACAAGAATGATAGAAATAAAGATTACGACACCAGGCAGATATACAATTTTTTTACTGCGCATGTAGGAACGGTGACGTCACACAACCTTCGTTCTCATTGGTTAATATTTTTTAATTTTCAAACTGTTATGTTTATGTGTAAGCATGACAGTGGAACATTTAGTTTTAGTGAAATGCTACCTGTGGTACAAAAATATTTTTTATTATACACACTGAATAAAATCAATTTTTTTATTTTTGGGAAAATATTTTTTTCAAATAAAAACTAATATAAAAAAATTTAACAGCCTGTTCAACGATTTCGAACGTTAACGTTCGAATAGAATATTACATTTAAAACAAAAACAAATTTTCGAATTTTGTTTTTGTTTTAAATATAATTTTCTATGCGAACGACGACGTTCGACATCGTTAAACCGGCAGTAAATATCTTTTTGTCTATATGCAGCCATTATGCAAATATCAGAGTTTTTATATATGCACGGCTGATGCAATTAAAGTTTTTTTATAAGCACCATAATTGCATATAAACGAGTTTTAATATTTGCATGTCCCGCTTATATGCACCGAAAATCGTGCATTTTCAGGAATGCTTATAACCGATAAATACTGTATTTGCAAATATTCAATAGGGTAATATCATGAATACATATTTTCCGGCAGATGTTATTCATTAAAACAAGACAATTTAGAACACTTTTTCGGGCACATACGACGTGGACCAGGTATTTCAAACACAATGTTCTGTAATCTTTTCCAAAGACGGGGTGTTAAATTTTGTAAACGTTGTCGCAAAAGGCAATGGCGAAATATATAATGAAAATGAAATTTCTAAAGGTACGGTCACATATGGCAAACATTTGTCAAAAAATATCAAATATTTGTTTGCCCTAATCTGACCACAAAATATTTTTGAGGGGCAAACAGAAAAACAGCTGATTTTGGGCAAACAAAATTATTTGCTAGCAAACAAAAATGCTCCTTATGTGACCATTTAACGTAAAATATTTTCCACGTTTTTAGGCAAATAAATATTTGTTCTTACAAAAATTGTGTAAGAACAAACAGCGGCAAATAAAAAGCTTTAAAATAAAAATTATTGAATAAAATTGAAAAAATTAACAAAATTAAATAAGTTTTTAATGACGAAAAAACGTATTTATGTAAAAATTTTTCCTGTGTTCTCTTTTTAGCAAAGAGTTGCGCGGTAAATAGGGTTCCAGAGGTTACAAAATACATACATTTTTCTTACGTTAATGGGTAATTTATATGAGCGTATGTTACGAATTATGAATTGAAAGCATGTCGTATCTATATAAGTAGATACATTTTTGAGAGTGTACCAGTTTGGGGTAAGTGGACAATCATACCCCCGCCAAAATAAAATTATATAATGAATTAAGGATTTATATAAAACATATTTGTGCCGAGATTGTTTCGTCTTGACGTGATTGTAGCAAGTGGCCTAGAACCAATTATCGGCCTACCAAGACAAAATTTTGACAAGCTATTATAGAAATTATTGCCAAAACCGACATTTATAAGATTATTATGACATTAAAAGCAATTTACAGAAGTGGTATTTGTATAAGAGCATTGAAAATAGAAACTGGGAATTATATCCTTCCGAAGGTTTCTTTGTAAATATTATATTCAACATTTTTCATTTTTCGATTTTATTCTATGAGCTAAACTTCAGTTATAGATTTTATAAAGCTTTTTTGTAATAGTTCTATTCCTTACATTTTTCAGAAATGACTTTATACACTACCAGACTATTATATTGAATAAAGTCATTTCTGAAAAATTTAAGGAATAGAACTATTACAAAAAAGCTTTATAAAATACATAACTGAAATTTAGCTCATAGAATAAATTCGAAAAATGAAAAATGTTGTATAACAGCTTTGGTAAAATATGGATCGATTACAATAATATTTGGTAAGGTGATAATAGATTGTGTATGGACAAATAAATGTTTATGGGGGCTATGTGAAATTATCGATTGATTCTTTCCACCTCTTATGACAATAAACACGTAAACAATATTTCATTAGTATCAGCTGTGTTTTTGGAATAAGCATTATTCAGAAATTGGTGTTCTGAGATCCGCATGTTTTTGTGTATTCGAAGTTCTTGTGCAGAAAAAAAAAATTTATGATGTTTTCATTGATAGCGCCCTGCAAAATAGGTGATTACGGTTCATATATGGGGATATCTTAATAATGGTGACTATTGCCGAAAAGCGCCACAAAGATATGCGAAGATTGCAAAAATAGCGATCAATTTTTTAATTTCAAACAATCCATAAAATTCATTTAAAGCCCCTAAAATTATAAGGAATGGCAAAAATTCGATAAAAATTGCTTAACTAAATTGCTAAAGCGGAAAATCACGAAAAATTGCAAACTTTGAAACAAACCCAAAAATGTATCGGTTAAGGAACAAAATGTCGGAAAAAACAAAAAGAAAAATTATAAACATAGCGAAAATGCGCGAAAATATTTAATATTTCGAACAAGCCATAAAAGTTTAAAGATTAAACAAGATTAAAAGTCCCTAATCCTATAAGGAATGGCAAAAATTCTGTAAAAATTACTAAATTAGTGGAAATTTGCAAAAATTCGCGATATTCGCAAAATTATGTTTTTGCTTAAAATGTTCTCACAAATAAGAATAAAAGTCGATTTGTTTTACTTTCACTAACCCCTTACTACTTTAATTGAAAACGAATAAAAACATGTGGTAGTGAATTGCAGAACACAAAAAATGCTGATTTAATCCACTTTCGAGTGAATTCGGATTCTATAACACACCCGATTATCTCAAAAAAACTTTGCGAAAAATGTTAACATGTAGCAAGTTCGTTCAAGTTCTTCCAAGCAGTTTTGATTGATATTCAGCACTTTTGATTCAGTAGGAAAAGAGTTATGGACCGGAATGTGAAACACCCTCCCGAAAAAAATCGATATTTCTGTTACAAAAACTAAAGTAAATTGGTGGCAGAATACACCTTTTATCGTTAAATTTTGCACAAACTCAATTTATAGTACGCCTAGAAATCATATGACTAAATTTGGTGACTATCGGTATATAATTATATATACTATATATAATTATATATGTATAAGATTCACTGTCGAAAAACTCTTTATTGTTTGCGTCTAAAACCGTAAAGAAAAAACTTTTGTTTCATAATTAAGTTTAATTTGGCTGTAAAAGACTGGAAATTACTTCGCCAAATTGCCTTAATTCCTTTACTTGTTACCGTCATCCTCTTTTACTTTTAAAACTGCTGTTCTCGCTCTTCTATACCATAAAACCATAAAAGTTTCAATATTTTGCATCAAAATGTTAATTTTTAATTTTAATAAAAAAATAATTTTATTTATTTAATTTTTATTTTTGACAGTTTGTTCAAATACTTATTTTTAGGCAAATATTTTTATATGTGAAATAAAGACCTGCACGTGTGTATCAGTAAGTATTGTTGAAACAGATACACCAGATATATATCTGTTACTACTTATATAAATGAGAGAATTAGTGTAACTGATATGGTATGGTTTTGCTTTTGCCCACTCACCATATCTTAAAAACAAAAACAGATGCTTATGGTTTTGGATTGAGTATAACATAACATTTTTTTTTTTTGCTTACAAACATCTGTTGTCACCATAAGTATTTCTACAATATCTGTGATAATCTGTTCTATTTTTAAATATTGTTGGCGAGTTGATGAAAAAAGAGAGTTTGTAAAAATTTTTATAAGATCTCAACCAAGGGTGCCAGATGGTTTTAGTAAAAAATCGGCATATTTTCAAAAACAATTTGGAAATCAAATTATGAAAAAACGGCAAATTAAAATTACTGCTTTAAACACAATAAAACATATTTTTAATGACAAAAACAACAAAGCAAAACCATTAACCATTACATAATGCTGAAAAAAAAAAAAACAATGACTAAAAAATAAATGTTTAAAAAATAATTTTTATTTAATTAAAAAATACGGGGTATCTAATAGCAGATGTATATTTTCAAACTTAAATAAAAAATTTAATAATTGACACAAAGTTTTATTAAAAGCATTGAACGGTGGAATAGAAATGCGGATTTTTTTTTTAAAGAGTCTTTTTCCACATGTCTTTTGTCGACTTGAACACACTGTTCAAAACGGAGCCTTGTTTTTCGAGAATTAAAAAAAAAATGACCCAATTTTCTCATGCGTGGATAAGGCACACCAAACATTTACCCTGGGGCAATGTTAAGGTATTTGATGTTTCAATCGAGGGTTGGAAGTTCTTGGAGACGAGCAATTACGTAAGAATCATTACCCTTAAAAAATGTCTCCTCAGCGAACGCGCGATGCTCACTCGACTACTGTGACTGACAAATCCTCCCAATCAATAATTCCAACGGCGCCAACCTCCCTCCCTACCGCTTATTACTTTTTGAAATTAATATGAAAAGATTTTACTTAAGGGTAAATTGCAGGGACCGTTAATAAGAGTGATCCATATAATTTTAGCTTGAAAACTCTCCATGTTAAAGTCAGCGGAGACCTACACTGTCTTATACCAATACGTTCGTCTCTTTAAGAACCTATGGTGATCTAGAATAAACGATCTTAACTCCACAGTTAAAAATCATTTTTCAAATAAAAAATAAAAGTAGGTATGGATGAACTCTTAAAAAGAGAGTTTTATTTCGCAGTCATAAAATTGTCGGCCTAAAATTCTTCTTTTTAATGACAATTAGTTTAATTGCAGTGCAAGCTGATTAGATAACACTGCTTTACAAATTGTAGTGATCTGACCAGCTACAAGCTTTGGGTGTCCATGTAAAAAATATGAATTTAATTAAATGTCGGTTAAAATCAAACTCCTAAAATGAGTTTTAATTTATGACGGCTTAATAAAACTCTTTTTTTAAGAGTTAAATTCGACCTTTTATGTTTACGTTGAAAAATAGCTGTTTTATATGGACTTTTTTGTTTTAATTCCAAAAATAACTCAGGGACTAAAAATAATTACTTTTATTATTTTTTGTAAAGGTTACGAGAAAAATTCCTTTATGTTCAATTGGGACTCTTTAACCATTATCGTTATATATATTTTATTTTGGGTGTGGTAACCAATTAAAGTAAAATTTATTTATTTTTGGTTGTTGATAACCTAAGTAATTTGTTGTTTACAAATATCTATTTAATTATTTAATCAGTATTGTTCAACTATTTATGGTTTTTAATCCAAATTTTTTAATATTTTTAATAAGGGGTAAGTTCATCAAATTTTATTTTCATTAAATTATTTTTATGAAGAAAGGAATTTTACAACATGAAATTAATTAAAATTTATTGATAATTTTTCAAAATGTGTTTGTTGGGTTAGACACAATACAAACACTGCATATATAAAATAAATACCTATAACCATTTTTTCCTTAAGTATAGGCGCTAAATTAATAACAGTTGTCTCTTTGTGTAACAACCCAAAAAATGGAGCTTCCAACGAAGCAGGTTTGTAAGGGAGAAACATAAACGTTTCGCTTACCATTGCGCATACAGAAGGCATGAATTTTATATGGCGAGTTCCCACTTTGAAGCAATACATTTTTGACACATAAAGCGCATTATTCAGCGCATATAAAAATTGTTGGATGTAACGATAAGCCTTACACACTGAATGTTTTGATACAGTTATTTTTTAGTATTCTCCCTTACAAACCTGCTTCTTAGTAAGGGAATGCCGTAGCACTTGAAATGTTATTTTTTTTTTATAAAAGTTGTTAAGAGTTCTTTCACTTACTTTACTGCATTTCTGTATGTCTTATAGCGTAGCGCATAATTGTGCGCTTATTCTTTTAAATGTACCATTAGTGCTTCGCAAAATGATAAAATTTTTTATTGGGAAGTTACCCAAAATTAATAATATACATACATATATAAAACAAACCAAAAATTACCGTGTTGTAAGTGTTTATCAAAAAAATAGGCACTTTGATAATTTAGAGGAAAAAAAATCGTCAAAATGGAGATTTATTAGTAAATATGGTAGGCCTGATCACCATTGTTGCCAACTTTTTTTGAAGACTTACCGTCAAATCGTACTTCAAAAACCGCTAGTAGCCGCTTTATTTTTTTATTTAGCGTAAAATGTGTTAAAATATCGCTAAAATCTCAATATTTTGCAAAATGTATATACAAATCAAGATATAGGGTGCTTTTTTTTAAAGGAATACGACTTTTGATTAAAATTATATAGTAAGGTTTTTGATTTCCCTGGCTTTTTTAGTCCCGGGAACGTACAAGAATGTTTCTTTTAGAAAAGTGCCTAAAAGTTGGTAAAATATATAAAGTCTTTCTAGTTTTTTATTATGGGCTGGTGATGCTAATATACTTCATCATAACTGGAAAATTATTTCTCCGATTTTGATCTAATGTTGAGAACAAAATTTACTAATGATTATATAATGAAAATGACTAATATTTTGTCGAATTTGTCCGATTTGGATTAAATTACTAGCATATGACTTGGAATAAAATTCCCTTTAAAGCATAGCCACCTTATTTCGGACGAAATATTAGTCAAGCCCATAAACGACTAGACGTAATAGAATCAATCTGTGAAAAGATTTGTATTCAGCACGCTAAGGGCAATTAAAATAACATAAGAAGGTTCTTGCTGCCGCCAAATCAACCATAAAACTACGAATTATTTTTGTAAAGCGGAATCGAATTCAATTTCGAAAAAAAACAAAATTTTTTTTCCTCTTACTTTATAATTTTAATAAAAACAAATGCATACTTTAAATCTCTTATTTCATGAAAAAATTTTAAGTTTTCAAGTTCCTAGAACAATAATTTTATATTCTATTGATATTTAAAAAACCGCTAGGTTTCCCGCTAACCGTCAAAACGGAAATTTTGCCGCGATAGGCACATAAAAACCGCTAGAATCGCGGTAAAACCGTCAAATTGGCAACAGTGCTGATCACAACGCTTCCTGCTAGTTTTTATTTTTTACAAACACAAAGTATGTACTCGTGTTTAGTTCTTTCAGAATTTTTTTTCAATAATTTTTGTCCACTTGGCACTTGAACGAAGAAAACGCAACCTTTCAATTTCATGAAAGAATTTTTTACACAAACAAAATGCATATCGGTACCGAAAATTTCAAAAATGTTTGCCTTCCAAAAAAACAAGCAACACATTTTGTTCTTGTAAAGTTTTTTTGTTTGTTTTTCTTTTTTGTGCTCGGAGCACATCACGCAAAAATAATTGAAAAAAATAACTGTTCATGTGTACATATTTTGTTTTTGTAAAAAATTATTTTTTCACCAGCCAAAGGGTCGGCTCTTTTGCGTTGAAAAATAGTTGAAAATAACGGTTTCATACAATAAGTAACTTATTGTATTCCATCAGTGTCCACTAGCATCTGCTTTTGCGAAACAGATATTAGCAGATATGATACTCTCATTCGCTTTTTCATCAACTTACATCCACTCTTTTGCAAATCATATCAACATCAACTTATATCAGAAACACAAGAGCACTCATCCATACGCATCCACTTTAGAAAAAACACAGAAACAGATATAAACAGATGTATCTGTGCAGGCCTTTAATGCGAACGCAGGGCAAACATGTTTTCCCATATTTTATTTGCAGCTATTTTATATCTGTTTCAACAAACAAAAATGAGCAAATAAATGTGGGTAGTGTGACCAGCAAATAAAATTTTTATTTTTTTCAACAAATTTTTTAAAAATGCCGGCAAACAAAATATTACAATTGTTTGCCATATGTGACCGTACCTTAACTATGATACACCTAACTCAACTCCCGTGTTATTACTAGAAGAAACTGCACTGAACTTTAACATTTAACAACATTTAGATCAGTGATGTCAATTATGATTGTGTTGGTGAGATTACTCTTATCTCTTACATGCCCAGCGGGCGAAATATGCGGTTGCGAGGCCTTATTAAAGACCTTTTCTAAGGGTCATCTATGTTCGATTAAATTGTTGGGAATCAGGTAAGGTATTAAAACTTACAAAACATTTTCATGAAAGGGCGATGCAAACACCAGGGCCAGCATTATGCGAGGAAATATAGTTCATGCTTTCCATTCATTTTTCATCAGACCATTTAAAGTTAACTTACATTTATTGCTATGAAGACTTGAAAGCGATAAATAATAATACAATTATCAAAAAATGTTGAGTTATGGACAGACACAATCAGTTATTATTTAAATAAATTTAATTTGGAACCTCAGAAACTTTGCTTATTTTTTGGAAAAATTGCGCAGTTCACAATATTTGAAGTCTTTTTACAACCTAATACAATTCTTTCCAATATTTTTCGTTTTTTGCTCAACATACCTTTGCGAATTCTAACAATGAAAATTCATTTGCTCATACTAATGCAAATATTAAGTTTAAAAATATTCTGTAAGTATTTACCACCATTATAAAAAGAGAAGATTTTACTAGCCTATAATAAATACTTTTATTTACCAATAATATCTTCTAAGTTTATATTGCAGTTTCGTAACAACAAAACATTTTTTAGGTTTGCGGATGTTAATTTATTGCGTTGTTTTGAGCAAATGTATTTCAAATCGGAAAATATTTGTTCGCAAAGATATGTTGAGGAGAAAAGCGACAAACATTTGAAGGAATTTTTTTTTTAATATAGGATATAGCGCCCCGTCTAAATTTTTCCAGAACTCAATAATATTTTCCCTGTCTGGAGGATTAATTTCGCTCCTAAGTATGATTAGTTCCGACTGGATGCTGAATTCATAACTCGCAATGTCGCACTTAAAGGGATTTTGGAATATGTTAAGTAGTGGTTTTATATCCTCAAAATCTTGAAAACGATCTTGAAAGTTGTAAAAAAGGTTTTCAAAAATTGCCAAATACTCAGATTTTTTCAAATATTTCTCCTTGTCATAAATAAGCAAAGTTTTAGGAAAGTTGGAAAAATCTTCATTATTTATTTCATTTGTTAATAAAAATAATTTGGTTTTAAAATTAAAAACAATCGTATATATGTCACTTAAATTGTTTCCCTTTCCTTGTAGTTCCAAATTTAGCTCATTTAAAATACTGCTTGTATCCGCCAGAAACGCAAGGTCTAAAATGAACTCATAATCATTCAACTGTATTAATTCACATTCGTCTAAATTTTCAGTTTCCCAAAAACGCAACACCTCTTTTCTAAGATCGAATAACCTGTTTAGACAATCACCCCGACTAAGCATACATTTTAATTTTAGCTAATGGTATATCATAACTTTTTACAAAATACCAAATGCGCACCTGAGTTTGCCTGCAAAAATGTATAAAGTCATTATAACAGGTCAAAGTTACGTTAAATAAATACCATAAAGTAGTAAGGTTTACTCTTTAGACTCGGTCATATAATTGTAGCATAAAAAAGTAAGCAATAAAAATAGTGCGAAACAATAAAGTTTCATTAATACATCAATAAAACACATCTTCTTACCCAAAAATTTTACCTACTGTCACATTTGCTTTTATGTGTATAGGTTTACACATAAATTGTAGCAAAACAAGACTTTTTATACCCTCCACCACAATTAGTTGTGAAGAGGGTATATTCAGTTTGTCATTCCGTGTGAAACTTTTTTACTATTCATCTCAGACCCTATAAAGTATATATATTCTGGGTCCTTGAGTAATTTTAAGTCGATTTAGCCATGTCCGTCTGTCTGTCCGTCTGTCCGTCTGTTGAAAACACGCTCACTTTCGAAAAACTCAAAAGAAATCAACAAACTTGGTGTCAAATTGCTTGTAGTTATCCTAAGCAGTTTGGGATTGAAATTCAGCAAAATCGGTTCAATAGGATCTGAGCTATGAATCAAAATGTGGAACCACCACCTAAAAAAAATTGTTATTTTTGTTACAAAAACTAACATAAATGGTGGAAAAATGCACAGAATCATATAAGATTTCGCAACAATTCGTTTTATTCAACTGGAAATCACGCTGTGAAATTTCGTGAAGATCCGTCAATAATTTACCCTAGGCCCCATATAAGCCCTACTCCCGGAAAACAGTATATTAAGCCTAAAACCCTAACTAACAATGCCATCATTACAAATTTTGGCAAGTCAAAGTTACATAGAACTCGAAATTAAACTGTTAAGTTTCGTGAAGATCGGTCCATAATTTACCATAGGCCCCATATAAAACCTACTTCCGGAAAACAACTTAGTACGCCTAAAAACGTAAAACATAATGCTATCATAACAAAATTTGGTACATCAAAGTTTTATTGGACAAGAAATAAAACTGTGTTATTTCGTGAAGATCGGTCCATAACTTACCCTGGGCCCCATATAAACCTTACTCCCGGAAAACAGTTTAGTACGCCTAAATCCGTAAAAAATAATGCTATCATAACAAAATTTGGTACATCAAAGTTTTATAGGACAAGAAATAAAACTGTGCAATTTCGTGAAGATCGGTCCATAATTTACCCTGGGCCCCATATAAACCCTACTCCCGGAAAACAGTTTAGTACGCCTAAATCCGTAAAAAATAATGCTATCATAACAAAATTTGGTACATCAAAGTTTTATAGAACTGGGAAAAAGATTGTGAAATTTCGTGAAGATCGGTCCATAATTTACCCTAGGCCCCATATAAACCCTACTACCGGAAAACAGTTTAGTCGCCTAAATCCATAATTAATAACAAATCGACACAGTTTAAGATAATAATAACATCATACAGATATTACTCCTTAAACATTCGAACTGTCGGTGGAGGGTATCAAAGATTCGGCACAGCCGAATATAGCACTCTAACTTGTTTAACTTGTTTTTTAAATTTTTAATATTTTTAATTAGGCTTAAGTTCATGAAATTTAATTTTCATTAAATTATTTTTGATGAAAGATTATCAATGGCAATTTTGATTGATTTTCATGTTGTAAAATTCCTTTCTTCATAAAAATAATTTAATGAAAATTAAATTTCATGAACTTAAGCCTAATTAAAAATATTAAAAATTTGGATTAAAAACCATAAATAGTTCAACAAAATAACCACAATACTAATTATTGTTAAAGCTAAGGCACGAGCTCTATGTGTACATTTGTCCTTCAAATTGTGCTGAAAAAGGTCAACAGAAAAGAGAAAGACAAAATGAAAAAACAAAAAATGTACTTGGACTTCAAGAAAAATTCTTGATAAAAGTACGAAAAAACAGAAGTAAGGAAAAAACATGTAAAATCGGTTAAAATTGATAATCATTCAGGAAAGCAAATCTCGATCTACCAAATGTTTAAATACAATTTGGTTTAAGGATTGATGTTTGACTATTGACGTCAGCAGTCGTCGATGGCTGCGAGTGTGGGACGGCAAATCCATCTGAGGAGATCGAGTGGTTGCGATCGAAACATGTCATGGTAACCTGCCGGCCAGGGTTCAAGCCCGAGCCACGTCAAGAATGAAAGATTATCAATGGCAATTTTGATTGATTTTCATGTTGTAAAATTCCTTTCTTCATAAAAATAATTTAATGAAAATTAAATTTCATGAACTTAAGCCTAATTAAAAATATTAAAAATTTGGATTAAAAACCATAAATAGTTCAACAAAATAACCACAATACTAATTATTGTTAAAGCTAAGGCACGAGCTCTATGTGTACATTTGTCCTTCAAATTGTGCTGAAAAAGGTCAACAGAAAAGAGAAAGACAAAATGAAAAAACAAAAAATGTACTTGGACTTCAAGAAAAATTCTTGACAAAAGTACGAAAAAACAGAAGTAAGGAAAAAACATGTAAAATCGGTTAAAATTGATAATCATTCAGGAAAGCAAATTTCGATCTACCAAATGTTTAAATACAATTTGGTTTAAGGATTGATGTTTGACTATTGACGTCAGCAGTCGTCGATGGCTGCGAGTGTGGGACGGCAAATCCATCTGAGGAGATCGAGTGGTTGCGATCGAAACATGTCATGGTAACCTGCCGGCCAGGGTTCGAGCCCGAGCCACGTCAAGAATGAAAGATTATCAATGGCAATTTTGATTGATTTTCATGTTGTAAAATTCCTTTCTTCATAAAAATAATTTAATGAAAATTAAATTTCATGAACTTAAGCCTAATTAAAAATATTAAAAATTTGGATTAAAAACCATAAATAGTTCAACAAAATAACCGCAATACTAATTATTGTTTTTTAAATATTTTTACCTACTTAAGAAAAGAGTTTTCAAAAAAAAACCCCACCGACGCGATTGGTACAGAAAGAAAAATATTTTTACAATCACAAAATACCAACAAATTCTTGTGGCTTTTTCTTTTCTTAATAATTTCTGCATTTAGGTACGTCTTTTTAACGAAAGAAAAAGGGACCCTGTTACAGGCATCAACGAATTTTTTCACGAACAAAACACATATCGTTAGCTTAAATGCAAAACAATTCTTTTGAAAATTTGAAATTTTTGTTGATTAGGATTCACTTTACATATATATTTTTATAAAATTTTAAAATTCTATCTTAAAAAATAACCACAATTGCACAATTGTGCAAAGAAATGGAAATCCCTGTTTTAAAATCATTGTACAATGTCAAAAACAGAAATAAAACAAAACAAAAACATAGATAATAAATAAAATAAAAAAGATAATAAAACAAAAAAAAAAAGATGTACCTAAATACAGTTATTGTATATTTATTTATATACATAAATATATTTAGAGGCCTCAAAACAGGCCTTGCAATATTTGCGATATTTCCCGCTGAATGAGAGTGTTTCTCAGTAAACAATTATATTTTACGCTCGCAAAATAAAAGAGCGTAAGCGTACATGTGAATTAATTTGCACAATTGTGCAAGGCGCTGACATCCCTGATTTAGATTTAATCCAAAATATATATACAGGAGGTTTTGTGAACGTTTAATAAAATTTGTAAACTTTATACCTACACACATTTTAGAAATACTTTGACGTTGTAGAATGAAATCCTATAAAAATCGTACAGATATTAATTTAAGAAGACTTTTTTACATTGTCGTTTTATTTTTTTTTTTTTTTTTTTAAATCAAACAGAATAATAAAGGTTGCTTTTTTTAGACTGATAAAATTTACGACAGGTTAAGTTGTCAAACTTTTATGATCGGCATACTCGGGAAAATATTCACGAATATACATTTGCATACATATAAACGCTTGAACAACGTTACAAAATTATCTAAATTTAATTTAAAATCAGTCTATCAAACCATTCGCGCAACTTATAGAAGACTTCGTGAATTTAATGGCGCAGATCTTATTTTTGTCTTAACAGGTTTGTAAATAAATATTTATGATGCATATTATTTTAAGCCCTTTACCGAAGGCGCGACTAGGAAAGTGGGCGTGCCACAAAATAGATTTATTTATGTCTAAGGGACGGTAAGAGAAAAAATTTAAAAATTTGGTACACATAGCTGGGCTTTCAATCAACATTTTACTGCCGATTTCGTCAATGTATTCAAAACCCATTTTTCATGCCAAATATAAATAAAATTATATTAAAAACTGAATTGATATTTAAAAGAATTGGTGCGATTATCCTAAAAAAAATTTTGTTGCGCAACTTTATTTGGAAAAAGTAGAACTAACAAGTTAGAGTTCTATATTCGGCAATGATACCCTCCACCGACAGTTCGAATGTTTTAGGAGTAACATCTGTATGATGTCTATTTATTATTGCTATCTTTATAAAAACAGATATCTGCATTAAAATTGGTTGCGGTTTAGACCTATAATAAATTATTGACCGACAATCAGTAAGTTTAATGCTTTTTTTTTTAGCAATTTTCAATAGCTTGAGTAAAACAACATGATTCGTTACAGTTTAAGCCAAACCTAAATGATCAGGAGGGCAATTTATATTAAAGCCATGGTAAACTATGAACCAATCATCCTAAAATCCTGCAGAGTGATTTCTGGTATTTAAAAACATTAATTTCAATACAGCGGTGCAATTAGTTTCAAGCGTTTGCAGTGAATTTCAGAAGGCTGCTAAAATCGGATCTAAGGTTAATTATGGACCGTATATCACAAAATTGCATAACATTTTTTCTGACCATATGAAGCTAATCTGGAAGAAAGTTTATCGCTACGGTTTTAGGCGTATTTATTAATTTTACCAGAGTGGACTTTATATCGGGCCTAGGGTAAATTATGGGCCCATCTTCACGAAATTTTACAGTCTTATTTATAGTAATATAATACTTTGATTTACCAAATTTGGTTATGATAGCGTTATTTTTCAAGAGTTTAGGCGTACTAAGCTGTTTTCCGGGAGTATGGCTTATATTGGGCCTAGGCTAAATTATAAACCGATCTTCACGAAATTTCATAGTGTAATATCCTGTTCTATGAAACTGTGATGTACCAAACTTTGTTATGATAGCATTATTAATTATGGTTTTAAGCGTACTTAACTGTGTTCCGGAAGTAGGGTTTGTATGAGGCCTAAGGTAAATCTTGGACCGATCTTAACGAAACTTCAGTGCCATTTCTCGTCCTATAAAACTGTGACGAGCCAAAATTTGTTATGATAGCAATGTTAGTTCGGCTTTTAGGCGTACTATACTGTTTTCCGGGAGTAGGGCTTGTATGGGGCCTAGGGTACATTATGGACGGATCTTCATGAAATTTTGCAGCGTGATTTCCAGTTGAATAAAACGAATTTTTTTGCAAAATCTTATATCATTCTGTGCATGGTTCTACCATTTATGTTAGTTTTTTTTTAACAAAATTATCAACTTTTTTAGCTGGTGGTTTCCCATTTTTATTCATAGTTCCGATCCTACTAATTTTGCTGAATTTCAATGGGAAACTTCTTAGGATAACTACCAGCAATTTGACACCAAGTTTGTTTTTTTCTTTTAAGTTTTTCGAAAGTGAGCGTGTTTTCAACAGACGGACAGACAGACGGACATGGTTAAATCGACTTAGAATTACTCAAGGACCCAGAATATATATACTTTATGAGGTCTGAAATGAATAATAAAAAAGTTTCACACGGAATGGCGAACTAAGTATACCCTCTTCCTACCTAAAAAAAGGGCCTGTTCGCAAATGCATCACTGCGCTGCAAATGAAAATGTAAATGCCCTAAAATACTTTGCTTAAGCAGATGATGCACAACCAAGTTTAAAATACGGAGTGGAGAAATGGCTCCCGCCAAAACAGATCAACAGCAAACTTAAATTGGCAGTGCAAAGCAATGTTTGGTTGTATGATGCACTGCAGTGATGCATTTACGAACAGGCCCAAAGCGATTACAAGCTTGATTTCATCCATATTTTTGATATTTGACATACAAGTTTGTATATAGATATACATATATGTTTCTGTAAGTGACGAGGTGCTTCATGACGGTTTTCGTGTACGCGTATAAAGAATAGGGCCCAATATGCTACCGAGTGGGACTCCAGATTGAATTGGTTAAGGAGAACTTAAAAAATGCCCTTCTTTCATAATACATTTTCGACCGACTTTCTAATAGCTTGTGTGTGTTTACTGGTACATTTAGCTTCAATTGGTGTTATAATTTTGCATGCCACACTTTATCAAAAGCTTGAGAAGAAACATCGATAAAGAGTACCGCATAAGAAGTTGAAACAATCCACAACAGACCCTATTCACACAGAGAAAAAACATGATTGATGATATTATGGTCTCACTAATAGCAACAAACAAGCTTTTGTTGTTTTAAACATTACTTTTTCACGATTGATAATATTTTGTTTCTATAAAAGAAATTTTAATATTTTAACTAGGCCAGAGTTTATCTAAATTAATTTTCATTAAATTATTTTTATGAAAAAAGTCTGAGTTCATACGGCTCATGTCTTATTGACAAGATTCTTCATTTTTCTTCTTTGAACATGAATTGGCGTTCAAATGAATCATGTCATGTTGACGACATGTTTTATTTTGTTTTATTTGATATTGAAAACAAAAACAAAATTAAACAACGAATAAGAAAGCAAACCGCAAAGACAGTACATGCATCTGTGTACTCGTTTCTTTTCTCCTTGTCCCTCTCGTCTATAAAGAAGCAGTCATGTCAATTAGACATGAGCCATATGAACACAGACAAAGGAATTTTACAACATGAAAGTGAATATTGAACATGAAAGTGAAAGTGAATATTGGCTAAGATATGGTTCATTTTGAACTAATTTGGTTAATTTTGCCAAATTATGGCTGATTTCGGACAACATTGTTTTTTTATTTATTTATATACAAATTTGCCTATGGATATCATATCCTTATAGACAGTTAAACAATATAATAACATATACTAGTTAATACAAATAACATACAAAATTATTGATTGTTTAATAAGACGATAATTTTACGTTTTATAATATTTGCATTTGAAGAAAAATCTACAACTTTATAAAATTTATTAAATTGACTGCACATCCTTCTAAATGGATCAGCATTTGCGTAATTTGTCCTGAAGTATTTAATCGATAGCAATTCGAAGTGTCGAGATGGACGATGAGGAACATTAAATGAAATGTTATCGAGCAGGAAATCAGAAACAATATAACCATTAATTAAATTTAATATAAACGACACATTCAACATAGTCCTTCGGCTTTTAAGAGTTGGAAGTTTGATAAGAGCAAGACGGCTAGTGTATGACGGAAGTTCTAATGGGTTCCACTGTAGACCACGAAGGCAGAATAACAAAAATTGTTTTTGTACGGATTCAATATAATTGCTGTGAATCAAATATAAAGGATCCCAAACTATAGATGCATATTCAAGGACGGGTCTCACGAGAGAAACATAAAGTTGCTTTGTGACATATGGGTCTTTAAATTCTTTAGCCCATCGTTTGATAAAACCAAGAATACACCGTGCTTTATTAACAGTTATGGAAATATGCTTAATAAAGTTCAACTTAGCGTCCAACAAAACTCCTAGATCCAAAATTGTACCAACATTTTCTAGCTGATAGTTCCCCAAAGAATAACTTACATTTATATGATTTCCTCTAAAGAAAGACATATGCTTACATTTTTTCAAGTTAAGCTCCATCAAGTTTAAATTACACCATGACTGAAATGAGTCCAAGTCTTGTTGAAGTTGAATGTGATCTGCATATTTATTAAAACTGAGAAAAATTTTTACATCATCCGCATACATTAAAACTTTAGAGAATCTTATCACGTTCGGAAGATCATTGATAAAAAGGGTAAACAGCAATGGCCCAAGATGACTACCTTGTGGTCTATTGCTCTTAGAATATGGTTACTTACCTGTAACCATATTTTCTTCGGCGTGCTGCATTCAGAAAAATTTACCATTTGGTACAGTGAAATTTAATTTATTGTAAAATATGTTTTACAATTTCAAGTTCTACCAGGCTTTAAAAAACACCAATTTTTTGCAATAATTCAAATGTAAATTTCTCGTAAAATACGATTTTTACTATTTCAAAGCAAAATTGTTTGGTACTTTTTGTAGTTAAAGGAAAAAGTTTTCACACAGAAAAAATTATTGCCGAATTATTTTCAAACAAACGCTTGTTTGAAAATTTTTTTGATTTCTACAAATTTTTTTACTGATTCAATCAGTATTTTTGTTTGATTTTTATTTAACCAACAAATATGTGGACAACTCTTCAAAAATTTAATAAGCGCGCTATTGGTTTGAAGTTTTCATAATTTTGTATGAAATATTTAACGCTCTTTAATGTGTCGTCTTTTTGCATTTTTTTTATTGATTGTAAGCAACACTTCTTTATGTGAAATATAAGAACTACAACAAAAAACACATGCAGTCTATTTTTGGCGTGACGAGGTTTGTAGTAAAAAAAAACAACAAAAACAATAGCAGGTAAAAAAAACGTTTAATTTTTTTTAAACAACAGAAAAAACACATTATAAGAAACAAAATAAATTTTTGGTTGGTTTGAAAGTTGGTAAAAAAAAAACAAAATCCCGTATTCAAATTTTTCAAATAGTTTGTTTAAATACATCAAATACAAAAATATAATGATGGCGGAAAACATATCGAGTCGGTCTGCCGCCCTTCTTCATTAACAAAGGAAAGGATAAAGCAACAGTGAGTGATGAAGAAAAACACTGTGAGTATAAATATGACTTCGTTCAAAAATTATTCCAACAAAAAAATGTGTCTCAAAGCCAGCCGGCCGCTCTGCTATGCTTCATCTTCGCCAACAGTGCTTGCTTGTGTGCGCGTCATTGCTTGTGCCAAAACTTTTTTGTTTGATTCAGCAAAATTATTTGTTTGAAATTTATATGAATTTCAGTAAACTTTTTGTTTGATTCTGTAAAATTATTTGTTTGAAAAATTCGGCGTTTTTTTTTCAATAAACAAAATGCAAATAAATTGTTTGAATATGCGAATTTGTTTGTAGGACCGATTTTAGACAAAAAATTGTTTGATTCTACAATTTTTTTGTTTGAATTGGAAAAATAATTTTTTCTGTGCAAAATAAAATTTTTTCTATTATAAAAATTAATATTTTTATTACAAAAAAAAGTTAAGAGAGATGTGATATTATTTTCTTAAAAAATAGTGACTTTTCATTCTAAAAAAAGAACACATACCTATTACAATAAAAAAAACTACCAGTTTCTTAAAAGTAAGTAATTTTTTTTCAGTTTTTGCAGAATTAATAATTAAACTACATTTTTAGTTTTTGCTGTTTTTGTTCGTATTTTAAAAGAACAGCATACCAATTTTCATATTTTATTCTTATTAATTTTTTTTAGTATACTTTTCTAAAAATAAAAATTACTAAAAATCCGTAATAAAGTACTTTTTTCTTAAGATATTTTCCAGATAGTTTCAGAAAAAGCTAGTTATTTCTAAGATGATATATTTCTTAAAACGATCAGCTTTACACACTGAATTTTTTATTGATACCGTAATTCTTTAATATGCTCCCCTACGAACCTGCTTCCTAATAAGGGAATGTCGTAGCTCTTTAAATGTTTGGTTATTTGTTCAATTTGTTAAAAAATTCATTCACTTACCTTACGGCATCTGTGTATGTCTTATTGGGCAGCGCTTAAAGGTGCGCTTATTTTTTAAACTTTACTGTTAATGCCTGCAAGACAAGAAAATATTTATTGGGTTTAATAATATTAAAATAAGTTGCAATGTGTTATAAATTGATGTTCTCAATAATACGTGAACCGATTTTGTTTTTGGAAATCTCCCGAGAAATTGACGTCAATGTGTCTTATCTTATGCACATACAATCTTTTATATACATTCTATTATGAGTTATAGGCATTTCAATGCACATTTTTTATTTTTTTGTGCGAATGTGGTGTTTATCAGGAAATATTTGAATGACCACGCCCAAGCATATCAATGAAAAACTACTCCTTTAATTGCTAATGCAATTTTTCGAAATTTACATGTAACAATTGTTACAAATTTGTAACAATTTTAGGAAACGAACACAGCTAATATCAGCAGAAAAGTTGCCATAATTAAATAAATAATCAAGGGAACTCCCGCACAAATTTCCCGGGATTTTTTTCCCGAAAAATGTGAGGGATCCCGTGTTTTGTGTCTCGGAAAATACCCGTATGAAAAACACTAGCTACACGCAAATAAAAAACATGGTTGTGGTAAACATATTCGAAGAGCAACATATTATGATACGAATTATGATTGTAGTCGCCATATTAAGATTATTATTGAATCATATTATGATTAAATATACTCGTACTATTACATCATAATATTTTTCCCTTAATCATATTATTATTCTGTTAATCATACTAAGTTAAGAAGTAATCAAATTATTGTCATGTTAATCATAATAAGCTAAGAAATTAATCATATTATCATCATGTTAATCATAATAAATTTAGAAGCAATCATATTATGATACAGCACCTTTCATAGCTGTCATAAAAATACAAAATAAATTAAAATATTTTTGCATCGATTTTTTATTTTGTGGCTTTTAACAATTTTTCTTAATGTTAATCAAATAGCGGAGTTCAATATAAGGCTTGCAAAAGAGCAAATGAAAAATCTGTGGTTTTCATGGGCAACAGCGTGTGCCCATTTTTTCGATTTTAAGATGTTGATGCCATATTGCCTAATTTTGAACGCTCTTTACATTTTTTTGAAAAAAGATGGTTGAATTCCGATTTTTTCACGTAATGACAAAGTTTAAAATGTGCAAAACCTAGCCCATAGTTTGATCTAGAATGGTTTTTCGGCTTTCCTGAACAATTTGTTTTAAGACATACGCGGTTGCCCATAAAAACCACAGAAATATCGTAGCACTTTTATAAAATAAAAAGAAATCTCTGTGTGTTTTGTTGTTGGATTTTACAAAAAAAAAAAATATGATATTTTGCATTTGCACTATTACATCCCTAATACTTGAATGAACTCCGCTAATATTTTAATTTTTTTATTTCTTTAAACTTATTCTTTTTATGGAATTTTATCTTTTAATTGTTTAATCGCTCACAAATAAAAAAAAACGACACAACTGTTTCAAAATTATTTTACAAATGGCGCGAACATAATATCATTAGAGTAAAAATAGTTTGATTGCATCTTGAACATAATATGATAAATGTATAGAAAGTTATCATGT
The DNA here is from genome assembly GCA_930367215.1 of Pollenia angustigena. NCBI lineage: Eukaryota > Metazoa > Arthropoda > Insecta > Diptera > Polleniidae > Pollenia > Pollenia angustigena. The sequence goes on along the minus strand of OV884058.1, from coordinate 184,789,809 downwards.
TATGGCTATTAAATATCATGATATGATTGTGAGAAATATAATATGTTAAGAAAGTTATCATAATAAAGTTGTTAGAAAAATAATTATTTTTCGGTCAACAATACTCAAATTCATAATTGCGATAAACATTGATATGTTTACAGTAACTATAATATTGTTGATATTAAATAAAAATAACAATTTTTTGTGTACGACAACAATATATTGTTACATTAAACATAGTGTTGTTGCCCTAACCATGCCCAACCATATTTTTTCTCTGCGTGTATGAATAATCCATATCGATTTCTATAACTTCTACAACAAAAACCACACATAATAGTAAAATAAGTCTGCAGTCCCCTTTTGTGTAATTTCCTTACACTTTACTTTTTGAATGTTTAAGGGCAGGTTGAAATGCAGTGCCTTTCTGAAAAAATTTTCTTCTTTTAATTTTAATCCAAATTAAAAATTATATTAATTGAAAAACAAATGAGCTAATCAAACTGCGGCCCTAATTGTCTAAAACGCAACGTTACGACAAAAATTACATTGAAAGCAAAAACAAAGTCAAAAATATTTTATAATTTTGTATTTTCTTTATACAGAAATTCAAATTGCGTTTTAGACTTTTACACGCCACAACATATGCAGCGTTTGTAATTTAAAACATCAATACGAATTTCTGTAGAAAGCTACAACAAAATTAAAAAATATTTTTAACTTTGTTTTTGCTTTCAATTTAATTTGGATCGTTACGTTGCATTTTACACAATTAAGCAGCCCATATGCTTGCAATATTATTGTAAAGCGTGATCCATTTCGAGGTTCCCTACTTTTTTAAAGAAAAAAAACACAGAAAATTCAAATTTAATGGGGAATGTTTATCATTTGAAAGAACATTCTTTGGCATTTATTTTTTGAAGATTATGCCCATCAAATGTTGGCCGTTGCTACCTCGCAAATGGTCAATCCGTCGAGTCCAATTTTCGATGACTCGTTCGAGCATTTCGACTGGTAACTGGCGAATGACACGCGTGATGTTTTCTTCCAATGCCTGAAACGAAGAGGGTTTGCACGCATAAACTTTAGACTTTACATATCCCCACAGGAGAAAGTCTAACAGTGTGATATCACACGATCTTTGTGGCCAATCGAACGGCCCAAAACTTGAAATTATGTGCCTACCGAAGTGTTCTCTAAATAAATCCATTGATGGATGCGATGTGTGAGAAGTGGAGCCGTCTTGCTGAAACCAAATGTCGTCGAGATCACGAGCTTTAATTTCAGGCATCAAATATTCGGTTATCATGGCACGATAACGGTCGCCATTGACGGTTACGTTCGCACCGGTATCATTTTTAAAGAAATATGGACCGATGATTCCACCGGCTTACAAACCACACCAAACCGTTGTTTTTTCTGGATCAAGTGGCAGTTCTTGCATGTCTTCAGGTTGCTCTTCGTCCCAAATGCGGCAATTTTGTTTGTCATCACGCGTGTCATTCGCCAGTTACCAGTCGAAATGCTCGAACAAGTCATCGAAAATTGGACTCGACGGATGGACCATCTGCGGTGTAGCAACGGCCAACATTTGATGGACATAATCTTCAAAAAATAAATGCCAAAGAATGTTCTTTCAAATGATAAACATTCCCCATTAAATTTGAATTTTCTGTGTTTTTTTTCTTTAAAAAAGTAGGGAACCTCGAAATGGATCACGCTTTATATGATATCCGCCGTTTTTTTTTTCCGGTTTGTCCTATGTTATGCAATAAGTCGCATAATGTTTGCATTGATTCAATAAAAAGATGAACAATATTGCCAACACATTTCACTTTCTTTTCTCTGTGCAATAAAAATCCAAAGTCTTCTGATTGTTGCCAATTTATTGTGTCACCTTCAAATATCACATACACATTGGCGATATACTTGCACAATGCGTAAAATTGAACAATTTTATTGCAAGTGTGTGAGGCGCTTTAGGGCGAAAATCTTTGTATTAAAATATCTTTGCACCACAGTGCGTATGTGAAATATAAAAGGCTGCTGCAAAATCAGTATACGCCTCGGAGAATAAATCTGTTTGATAACTCTAAACAAGTTGTAGATTAGACAATTAAATGGTAAGTTAAAAACTTCTTCTGTTTAATTACTTTTGTCATCGACTGTTTGTCAGTAAAACCACGGAAAACATATGAGATGTATAATGTTTAGGAATCATTTGTATGTGGTTTTGTTGGTCTCATGTAATTGGATTTGTAAAACGAACATTTATGATTTTAATAGATACTTATTTTTATAAATTCAAATTTTAAGTTGAATGTAACTCTTTTAGTTAAATTTAATTTTTTTTTTTAATTTCTAACAAATAAATACAGAAATCTGAATAAGAATTGTTTAGATAAAAATAAATTGTGCAAAGTAGATTTGTACATTTTAAAATAAAAAAGAAATGTAATTATTACCAAAAATCCTATTAACTAATCCATTTATTTTTCTTACTGTACTTACGCAGAAATTAACTTATTGAATTTATTTATTTGAATCTAACTGAATTCTTTACTTGATTTATATAAACTCACCGCACCTAATCTCGTAGATTTAATGAAAGTTGCCCGTACGGAAAACCTAACACTCGCTGTAGCCGTTTCATTTGTCATTGGTAACGAATCTTCGTTAAGTAATTACGTTTATAGGTATATATATTGTTGCTCCTGCGAGCGCAGACACTTGCTTTTTAACAAGAGATCACTAAACACGTTACCTGGCAGTGCAAACAGCTTCCATCACATCTACGGGAAATCAACATCCATTTTGTCATTTTATCAGTGTTGCCACTTCGTGGGTAATTACCCGAATTTGGTATAATTTTTACTGTCGTGGGTAGAGCGTGGGTATTTTCTCTTAGGTGTAATTCAGGTCTAATTAAAAATTCTCACTTCAGATACCCAAATAAAATCAAGATTACATATCAATGATGACATTTATTTCTTTTCTAATACTGTTGATAAAAAATGCACAGTCTTTTGAACCATAGTCTCGGTTTCTTTTTAAGAAAAGTCATTAATCATTTAATATATATTTTCAAAAGTTCGATAATGAATGATGGCTATCATAGTGATTTAGAACCTAAGGTTTTTGAAAAAGTTATTCAAACTAAAAACTAACTTGGGGGACGATATGTTTCCAATATTCCAACATATACAGGCCAATTATGAATAAAATTTTCCCGGGAGTTTCTTCCCTTTTACTATTTATATTCAATTGTAAAAATGGGAGAAGAGAATAAACTCCCGGGGAAATTTTATTAATAATTGGGCTGTATATGTCGGAACATTGGAAACATATCTTCCACCAAGCTAGTTTGATGAAGATTTAACGCCCTTAATAGTTGTAAAACTGAATAACGAAAGGGACAGTTGTATAAAACTCTGCAGGCATTTTGTTTATTAAATAAGGTTCAAAGGGTATTTTTTTAAGACCATCAAACTTAAAATGGTAGACAACACAAAAATAAAAAAAAAATTATTTATTTTAATCGCACGGCATTTCCATTCGAAACTGATTTCAAACAAAAAGGCATCGCGCCTGTCTTTGACGTCCAATTTTGTTCCTCTTTTTCGATCAATGCTGGCTGCATGTCACGAATAAAGTGAACCATGTTGACCTCGAAGACGTTAATTGTTGTTGGTTTATCAGCACAAACCAGTGACTTCACAGCCCTATGGAAAACAATCAAGAGGTTTCACATAACACGGACTTGAAGTCTCATCATTTTCTCTAAATCAACACATTGCTTTCAATTTTAAAAATATAAGTTGCGTCATTTAAATCATGAAGTCGCCTATAAGTTGGGAAAATCGATGGCTGATTTTCAAAGTAAATTTGAATGATTCGGTGGCGTTGTTCAAGCATGACAGTTCGTTTGACGGCTGACCTCTCGTAAGCTCTATCGGGCTTAAAAAATACCCATTACAAAGGGATTAACCTTTTTGAACCTTCTCTAGATATATGCAACCAAATTTGGAAGTTAAACTCTTATTTTAGGAGATATACGAGCATGTTCTAGAAATTGAAATGAAGTGGAAAGTTCATACAAATATTCCATTTTTTCAATTAAATTTTGTGAGTACCAATTAGCTTTACAAGAACGACTCTCAAAACTAAGAAAAACAACGGTCATTTTGTAAATAATTGAACTTAACATCTCGTTCGATTTCAATTTCTAGAACACGCCCGTTATCTTATGTTTTATTAATAGTTTTTAAATCTTTTATACCTTTTATTTTTGTTAATTGATTTTAAGTTACAATAATAATCTTAACAGTTTGACTAATATTAATCTTCTTTTAATGAGTTTGTTGTGTTTTGCTTCTTTGTAAATGTCTTTTTTATTAAATAAAGCTTCAATTTTATATCAGGTGTAATTTCATTTAAATCGGGTAAATTTGCTTCATCTCAAGTGTAATTTTGAATTTTGCTGGTGGTAACACTGAATTTTATTTAATTTGCGCTACCATTTAACATACCGTAAGGTTCACCTATGTACGTAAGCATATAAAAAATTTATTTTAAGAAATGAAACTTGAATTGTAGTAAGCCCATACTGAAAACGTATATAATCCTTGTTTCATTTTCTTTCCCTTCACGCAATCTATTATAATTACTCCTGTGGAGCAATTATAATAATAACCTACATCTTGATAGCCCACCGTTTGACACTCAGCGGCCATCCCCTATCATCTATTCAGAAGTAGGTTATTTCCCATTGGTGTCCAACCCACACACCAATACAAAATATTACTTTGAATAATTATTTGCTATTTTATTCAGTAACGCCAGGAGAAATTTCAAAAGATTCCTACGCATCTAAAAAAAATTCTTTTTTCCCCTACAACCAAAAAAATTGTCCCTACACTTTTCCCTACGTTAAAAATTTATTGCTTTTAGCAACAGACAAACAAAATCATATTTTGTTAATATTGTTACGTTACTGCTTTTCAATAACGTTTTGGTTTATTTCCTTTATAATAAATCGTTTCGAGTTCTTTATTGCACTTTTAATAAAACTAAATAATCACAACACTTTAAACACTGTTTATAACTTACACAACTTTATTTAGTACTCAGTCACTTTAACAACAGTATTTTATAGCTTTTATTCACAACCAACTATAATTTTCTCAGCGTGATACGTTATTGACAAGGTCTGAACTTAGAATCATCTTATGCCATCTCTTGCGATCCTATTTATACTCTAGCCTCATAACGGCTATTAATCTTCTATATCTATAGCTACTATCTTTATGGCTGCATTAATTGAGTTATTAGGCATCATACACTAAGGCATACTTTTGGGCGTTACCAATATTTGAGATAACTTAATAACGAACATTCAAGTATTTACAGTCGGGTTGAAGTACAATTATGCACAACAATTTTAACATTACATCTTTACATTGACTTTTACACTAGATGTGTGCATATTTTCATGGGATACACATTTTCAGAAACTAAAATCCAAAGTATTATCCGTGGTTGGTCTACTATATACGTTTAAGAACAAATTCAACCAGAAAACAAAACTGGTAATATATCAGGCTTTGATACACAGTCATTAAAACTATTTGCCTATTATATATGGCTATAAAAAACGAATGAATTTAAATCTCTACAGAGAGCTAAGAATAGAGCATTGAAAATAGTTTTTAATTTGCCTCTGTTATATTCGACAATACCTTTGTATAGGGACATAGCTTGAACTATTCTTCCTGTACATGGTTTACACAAAATTAAACTTTTGCTATATGTTTTTAAATCTTTGAATAAAATTAGATATCATACAATAACGTTGTTAAGAAATCAAACAGCTTTCAACACAAGGAATAACACGAACTTAAGAGTAGCAAGATGTCGATTGGAGACCACAAAACAGCGGGTAGAACACATTGGTAGTTTGGAGTTTAATAACCTTCCTGAGAACATAAGAAATATTTTTCGAATTTCTATTTCAAAACTAATGTCAAAAAGCATATTTTACAAAATTTAGATATGCTTCTTTTATGATTATAAGTTGATCTCAATTATAGCTTAAAGCTTAGTCTGAGTTCATACGGCTCATGTCTTATTGACAAGATTCTTCCTTTTTCTTCTTTGAACATGAATTTGCGTTCAAATGATTCATGTCATGTTGACGACATGTTTTTTATTTTGTATAGTCGTGCGTATGCATGTGTGCTTTTTTGATATTGAAAACAATAACAAAATTAAAGAGCGAATGAAAAAGCAAAACGTAAAGACAGTACATGCATCTGTGTACTCGTTTCCTTTCCCCTCGTCCCTCTCGCCTATAAAGTAGCAATCATGTCAATAAGACATGAGCCGTATGAACACAGACTTAGTCTTATTCTGAAAAAAAAAATATGTTTTGTTTTTTTTTTATATATATTTAAGTTAATATCATTTTTATTTGCCAATTCGCCTCTAAAATGTCTTCAAGACGCAGAGCCAAAAAATAACTTATTGTAAAAAAATTATATATTAATAAAAAAAAAAAAGTATACACAACAATTTTAACTAATAAAATAACTAACAAATTCTTAAAAACTAATCAATACAAGATAACAAATAAATTAATCTGTAGGAGATGAGACTCGGTAACTTGAGGGAAAATATAAAAGTAATTGAGTCTAAACCAGACAGTTAAATGTCCTAGTTGACTTCAATTATTTTTAATATTTTTCCTCTATTAATTAATTAGCTAAAAGGGGCAAGAACAAACGGCTTTAGCGTTATATTCGCCCACAGATAGAATAATTTATTAATTGTTTTAGTTTATTCTTGGTTCATAAGAATTTATTTATTAAGATGCTGTCAGCTCGATAGCTAGATGACGAATCAACAAAAATCAAATTATTATCTTCTTATATGTGCTGGTTCACACACGTCAAGTTTTACTCGTCAAGTCTTGAGCTTTTAGGAAAGAAGGGAAAAGAGAATGCCATTTCTTTTCCCCTCTCTGCTAAAAACTCAAGACTTGACGAGTCAAACTTGACGTGTGTGAACCGGCACTATTTAAATATCGGTAATTAAAGTAAATGACAAAAAGAGAATTGAGTGAAATGGGTGAAATGAGATTAAATGAGCATTCAGTAGTTATGTACAATTGTTAAAAGAAAATGTAAAATAAAGATCAACCATAATTGAGTGAAATAATAATAACAAAAAATTGAGCTTAATTTAATAATTCTCACAAACAATAAAATACAGTAAGGACAAAATATATTCATGACATTTATAATTTTCCGTCATAAATTAAAATACAAATAATAAAATAACCAGGGTTTAAAATGCTATAGCCATATTAGCAAAAGCAGCCAAATTTTGCCTTTTTCCTACAAAAAAAAAAGCCGACAAGTTCCACTGCTAAAAAAGCCCACACTTTTCAAAAGCAGCAGCAAAATAAACACACTGTTTTTGAAAAGTAACCTTTTAATGGACACTGCTTTTTCCAACTATTGCTTTTTTAACAATAGCAAAAGTTTCTAATTTGATGGAACTCAAAAAGCAACGGCAATAACTTTTCTGTTGTAGGAGAAAATAAGTAGGAAAGAGAATGACACAAAAAGATTCTGTCAAACAGCCGCCAAATCAAAAACCACTGCATGCTAATAGCATGATCGACGAAGACAAGTGATATTTTTAATGCAAAACAAATACAACAAGAATTTGTTTTTGTTTCTATACAATAAAAAAATCCAACAGACACTTTGGCTGGTTGCCTTTACTAAAAATATTTAAAAAAACCAAAATACACACACACACATTTCATGCTATAGTCATGCAAACTGTCGAGCCACAACAACATTACTGAAGAAAGGCAAAAATTTATTTTTCCTCACCACCAGGGTTACCGTTCGAAATTTTCGAAAAGGGTCACAAAAAGGGTATTTTCCAGAAAAAGGGGTCAAAAAAAGGGTATTTCAATAAAAAAAGGGTCAAGTTTTTTATTAGCAGTATTTCCCATTTTAATAAACATAATAAGATCAAGTTTTTTTATAACCAATAATATTTCAGGTAGGAAGAGCTCAAAAAACTTAATTTTTTTTTGGAATGCTCTGTCCTATTTTAAACACCTGACAAAATGTTTATTCTTTATCATTATACATAGCTAATTTTTTAATCTTTTTTATGTAATTTTCCGATTTAGTGATGTCAAAATATTTTAGTGTTTGTTTTAAATTTTGCAATCGTTCGCAAATTGTAACCATTTTCTCGATTAAAGCGATTTTTTCCTGTAAGTGTCAGATTTGTTAAAGTTACGATTTTTAATAAATATAAGACTTGGCTAGTCTCAATTTACATTATACGATTTTTGTCGTTGCGATTATTGTCGTTTCTTCTTTGAAGTCGGTCTGATATTTACATTGTACGATTTTTGTCGTTAAAACTTTTTCTGTGCAACCGAACTTCAATACATTTTTCGTCAAATGAGAGCATAATGAGAGTACGAATGAGCGAACAAAATGAATCGAAGAGTACACTCGCTTGTGTACCCCTTTTAATTCCTCTCTCCCCTCTCGCCTATAAGGTAAGAATCGCAACGACAAAAATCGTATAATGTAAAAGCAGACCTATCATACCGCTATTACCAAATATATGGGAATTTCCGCTAATTTAGCAATTTTTACCTCTTGTTTTCATTCCTGTTAGCGCACTGTCGATTCAAAAGATGGCGAAAAGTTCAATACCTTTTGCCATTATTAAGGGCGAATTTTTTTTAATAAAACATGCTACTCTTTAAGAGAGCAAAACACCAAATTGCATTTTTTTTTAAAAAAATGCAAAATTTTTGTTTTGAAAAGAAACCACCGTAAAAAATAACAAATATTTATATGAGTTATGTTTGCTTTTAGGGAAACAGTACTTTACTATCAAAAATCAAGGAGAAGAAAGCATGGAATTGTAAGTTTATACTTTGAGTATGTTCCATATCAAGCAATGCTTATTTCAAAAACATTTGTTTAGCACTTCTGTTCCGCAGTGTTGACAAAAAACAAAATGTGAGAGCTATTTCCATAAAAGGGTCAAAAAGTGTCACAAAATAGGTGATAATGATACAAAAGTATAATTTAAAAAAAGGGTCATAAAAGGTATCAACACCGTCGAAAAAGGGTCAAATTGATACTTTAGTATCACAACGGTAACGCTGCTCACCACCATGAAAAAAACCATGTTGCTTGTACACTGATCAGTATTTTTTCGTTGTAATCTGCCTTTTTGCAGAGCTAATAGCTCTGCTCAGACTGCTTTTAGCACACACTTCAGCGGCTTTTTGTTATTACCAGCCAGAGAAGAATTTTTGTTCTTTGAATTTTAGATTTTTTTTTTGGTTTGTCTTTTTTAACTAGCTCTTCTTTCAGGAAAAAGTAAAAAAGCAAAAGGCGAAATAATTTTTTTTAGCTTTTGCTTTTTATGTGGTTGTCCATTTTTGTCGCTGGCTGGTAAAAAAGCAGTTGTCAGAAAATAAAAATATTCAAAATAGGAGATTTGCTTTTTTGCACAAACGAAAAACAAAACATTGGCTATTGGAAAAAAAAATTAAAAATTTCAAAAGCAGTGGCAAAAGCAAAAATAAAAAGCAGCCAGCTGATGGGTGCTTTTAAACCCTGAAAATAACTCAATTTACAAAATAATATAAATCTTCCTGTTACAAATCTAATTTGCAACTAAAGTTACTTTCGTAACAATATTATTAGAAAAGCATTTATTAACAACAAAAAATTAAATTAAAACAAAAAAAAATTTCTTTTAAAAATTTATTCTTCCTTATCCTTAAAAGTTTTCTTTAAAATTTCTTTAAAAATTCGAAATTGTATGTTTTTATTTCTTTAAGTTTAGAAGGTGAGATTGTTTTTCTCGGTGCAAAATTAGTTTCCATGTTGAAAGTATACAACGGCCCTAAATTTGTAAAACGCAACGCAATGTTAAAAATAACATTGAAAGCAAAAACAATTTCAAAAATTTGTGGAAATTTTTTTGTTGCTTTCTATAGAAATACATATTAGCGGAGTTCAGTGTTTGATGCGAATGGTGTTGCGAAAGTGCAAATGCAAAATATTGTAGCTTTTGTTTGCAATCCAACAACAAAATATACAGAATTGCAATTGTCACATCGTTGCTTTTGCGCAACACAAAAACTGTTTAGCTTTTTTTTGCTACATGTATTGCGTTTACATAACTGATACTCGAACAGCTGACATTTGTAAACAATAATTTAGAATCGTGAAACAAAATTCAAGATATGGAGCCGACAACTCTAAATAAAAAAATTAAAAAGAGAAAAACACAACAAAAAGTGGACGGCAGATGAAATCAAAACTGTTTTGGATTATTTGGAGAAGTCAGAAAACATAGAGGTTAGTATTTAAGAGAAGTCCGTAATTTTTCAAAAGCAATTTCTTTATTATTATTATTTAGAAATTTATGGAAAAAAGCGGCATCGATGCAACCTGGGATATTAAAAGGTGGAAGGTACGATACCTTAAGGCATCTTATAAAAAGGCCAACGATTGGCGTAGTTCTACTAATGCTGCAATAATATTTTCTTTTGCACTGCTTCGTGGCATTTTAAAACAATTTCACAAACTAATCAAACATCTTTTTGTAAGTTTTCACGACCAATAATTCCGTAAAACAGCTGTTATCTACTTTGCATCTAGCATTGCAAAGTTGCTTAAAACACCGCTCACTGTCAATGATAAAATTATTGCACTTCAAACCCGTTGCAACCTAAAACACACCAAACATTGAATACCGCTATTGCGTTTTAAAAGTATCAACGCCACAAGATATGCAGCGTTTAAAATTTAAAAATTCAATATACATTTCTATAGAAAACAACAACAATTTTTTTTTTTTTTTTTTTTTTATTAAAATTCATTTATTCAAATATTTAATTATTACAAAAAAGGTATTGCCTCAGCGTCCATAGGACATTATTGAGGCCAGTTGGCAAAGAACTACATACTACACAATAAATACAAAAAATAACATTTTCATACATATTAATAAAAAAGAAAAGAGAGAAAAAAAAATTGAAATAAATTTTAACGATACTACATTAGAAGCAATTCTAAATTTTCAAATAAATATTCTTTAATATTTTCCTTAAAAACAGAAATTCTTTCGATATTTTTTAAAGCTTCCGGTAACTTGTTATACCTATTAAAAAATAACTCATATGTTCCATTCTTTGTTTTGTTTTTTCTAAGCGGCAAATAGCCACTCTTAGATTATTCGCATTTCTTGTATTAAAGGCATATTGATTCCTGGAGAATAAAATAGTATGATGACCAATAACGTGTAAAGATTTGTAAACATACATTAAGAGTTGCTATTTGTATAAACCATACACGGGAAGAATCCCTGCAGTTATATCTTTATATAAATGTAAGGTCGAAAAAGACAATGAAAGATTGAATACAGTTATCAACGCTTTATTTTGAGATCTCTGAAGTGCTTTCAGCTCATTGCTTTTTTTCCACGCGTACACAACCGCCAAATAGTTAAGGTGACTTTGAATGAGGGTTTGGTAAATTATCAGCTTTGTTTTAACATTAAATTTGTTTTTAAATTTTTAAATCAAACCGGTGCACAGTGTGAGATTTAGTCAATCTAGCATCTCAAAATTAATTTTTATATGAAGTTTTAGAGATATCAACTTGAAATTTGGCACGATCGTTAAGGAGATTATAAGCTTCAATATGATGAAAGATAACTAGTTCCAACTAGTGTCAAAGGGGACTAGTTCCGAACTATCCTCAAAAACACTAGTTGGGGACAATTTTTTTTACTTCTTTTTTTCTCTTCTAACTAAAACTTCTCGATATATTGATATAAGTACCCTCGTACAACCATTTCTATAAAATGCTTCAAGTTTCGAACTTTAGTTTTCGATGATTCTTTGCAAATGAGAAAAATAAAAAGTTAATGTTGTTTCAATGTTAAATTTATTGATATCTAAAATATAATAAAGAGGAAAAACTAAAAAATTCAACGAAAGTTCTTAAAAGAATGGAAAATATTCAAAATAAGATATTAATCAAAAACCAAAATAAAGAAATTATATACAAATTATACAAAAGTAAAAAGCGAAAAGTAGAAATAAAAAAAATAAGAAATTTATACAAAAATTAAAATTCCAGAGAGCTGCAAGCAAAGTTTTTTTATGCTAAATCATCAAATTCATCATTTAGTTGGGTGTCAGACAAAAGTGCAATGACCTCAGAAGGTAAAGTAGAACTCTTGGTTTTTGGAGGCAAACGTAAACTTGCAATCAAAGGGTCTGACGTGATAAGCAACCTATGCAATAAATCTATGTTGAAGGTCAACTCGGGACGTTTTTCTTGTGAACAGTTCGCGATACTATCTCGACTCCTTATTGCGTGCTTCTTGCGCTTCTTCAGAAAAGTTTCCTATGGGAAGAATGTATGAAGAAATGATAGCTCCTCCATGAAACAATATTTTGTGGACAGTTACTGGCATATAGTACCAAGGATATAAACTCAAATAAAGCTCTCTTGTTTCTGACGTAAAATTTTGGAACGCATCTATATTGATAAAATAGCCGCTGTTTATGCAAATAAGTATTACTCGAAACCGCTTGATCAGATCGACATTTATGCCTGTAATATCCGATGTCTTTTCTGCTTCTTTGAAAAATCTTCTGGCCGTATTGCCATCATTTGTGTTTTCTGTTTTCTGTTTCGGCATATCCACAAGAAGACCCATTTCGTTCCTAAACCTGTCTTGTATTTTTTTCTTCCTTCTTGCAACGCTCTCCTTATTTTCATCGCCTGATAGGTACCATTTTTCTATTTCCAATCTGTAAGAAATGTGCAACAAGCACTCCATAACCCTTATGTAGGCATGTAGAGGTGAAAGACCAACAGCAAGCATATTTTCATCGATTTCGCGATGTGATAAGGCATTCATGTCGTTCATAGTTTTTGGAGTTGAACCATATAAATAGCACGCTTGCGATGACGTGTAATTTGAAAGAGCGGTGCAGACTTTGCCGTCAATCATACATAGAATTAAATTGGCTTTAACCGTGAAACTATAACCGTGAAGCTCAAAGTTAGTTGGTTTCAAAACAGAAATTTGCTGCCGAATATGCTCCACTTCCGCTTTAATGACCTCACGCGTCTCTTTCGTGAAAATAAATTTGATAGGTCTGCAATATCTTGTCGAAGACGCAGCTGGATTTTGCCAAAAAATATGTTTCCTTCCTTCAGCTCCAGAGTTAAGTTGAAGAGGCACCATCGAAAGAGAAAACATGCTTTCGTCTGACATGTTGTCATCCGAAAATTTTTGCTTGTAACGGTTCTGTTCAGCTCCATCGCATCCCCATTTTATTATTATGCGAATTCATCCTGAATCTATTAATCTTTTCACCGTGTGGTCTATTAAGGATTGCAAATTGATTTCGGCATATGTTTCAGTAACAGTAACAAGGCTTGGGTAGCACAATAATTTTGATTGCTTAACGAGGTCATAGCATGGATACAATTTCGGACTGTATGGTATCGTATGCAATCGTATTCCACGGTATTGCTCAGTTGATAAATTTTCGTCTACGATCATGGCCAGTGCTTGATCTGGTGTAAGAATTTTCTTTTCAGTAATGCTTACCCTTGCTCTTTTTATAGCTGTACCTCTCGAAGGGGATGCAGCCGACAACTCTTTGACAATGTTTGCTGAGTCTCTTTTTCCACAGGATCTCAGATGCATTGCGGTAGCCATAGTTAATTGTTGATATTATCTCTTTGCATTTCCGTTTTTGTGTACTCGAAGCACTTTCAGCAAACTCTTTTTGTTTTGAAGTTGATGGTGCGTGATCAAGAGCAAAATCAACAGCAGAAATTTTTGAACTTAGCCAAATAGCATTGTCATGCATAAATCTTGCTTTATCACGGTGAGATTTGCTCCATCGCGATTGAAATTGGAAGCAAAGCTTTTTTATACGATCTTTAATTTTGGTATCGTCAACATCTTTTCCAAAAATTGATATAACGTGCTTTTCGACCGCTTCTGTTTTTTCGCTTTTCACCTTGCTCAACCAAATCCAAATTAGCTCCTCTCGCGATATTTCACTCATACTAAAAAAAGGCAAAAAATGGGCAGGATTTTATTTTTTAAATTTGTTTTGGGCACATTAACAAAGATTCTGCTGGCATTCCCATCACGGAACTCCGTGGGACTTGGAAGTTCTAGTCTATCAAAGATTTGAAAGCTTTAAAATTTTGTCTTACCTTTTAGCTGGTTATAAAACAATTTTTTCAAAATACTTGAGTGCAAAAATAAATATTGTATAAAGCAAAAATTTTAAGTTTAAGTAATAACCTTCAATACAAAAAATATTTTAGGACAAAAAAAACCACTCACAACTTCGACCTGATCACTCAAACTTTTGTGATCAATGCAAGCTTGCAAATCAATGTTTGCATGCTATGCAATTGCACGTGTTTGATAGCTGTTATCACGCCAATAACATTTTTTTATTCTCTTTTGTGTTTGTTTTCGTAACAATTGGGGTCTCTTCTCACGTAAAAAAAAATATGAGCGAGTTACGAAAACATTTTTTTTTGAATTTCGAGATGCCAGATTGATAAAATCTCACACTGTGCGGTGGCAGATGCAATCTTTGACTTTAAATTTTTTATATGCATATCCCACGATAGGTTACTCTGAAGGTGTATACCAAGATATTTTGTTGAGAAGACCTCATGTACAAGTTTACCATCCACAAATATACCGAAGTTTTGATCATGAACCATATACGGCCTAAATCTTAAAATTTTGGTTTTTTCCGCATTTAAACATGTCTTATTTATCCTCGCATACTCCGTTATCATTGCTGCATCATATACCATATGAGCTTTTAGAGAAGTTTCATGTTTATATGGGTAAAACAAAGATATGTCATCTGCAAACATAATCAGTTTTCCAAAAAGTTGTAGGTTTTTCAAATCATTTAGATAAATACTGAATAGTAATGGTCCCAATACACTTCCTTGTGGGACTCCATATTCAACAAGTCCAATCGAACTTTTATGATTATTTACTTCAACATATTGTTTTCTGTTTAACAGGTAACTTTTTAACAATGCTAAAGCTCGTCTATCGACTCCATAATACATAAGTTTTTGAATAATAATTTTATGATCAACAAGATCAAAGGCCTTTGAAAAATCATAAAAGATACCAGCAACACCACTAAATCCTTCATCTAGCCCTTTACATATGTAATTTACTACATTAACAACAGCTTCTTCAGTACCACATCCTTTTTTGAAACCATATTGGAATTCGTACAACAGTTTGTTTTCATTTAAATATGACGATAATTGTTTATAAAGTAACTTTTCAAATATTTTTTCAATTATGATATATTTTCGATTTTGTTTTTGCTTTCAATATAATTTTTGGCGTTGCGTTTGCGTTATACAAATTTAGGGCCTACATTTTTACTTTATTGTATAAAAAAACTTTAAAATTGATATGAAAATAAAACGAATATTTATGTATTTTATATATATGAGATATTATTTTGAAAATTCCCTACATTTGCCTTACAAAAAAAAATCTGTCCTTTGTTCATATGCTTGAAATTTTTCGAAAAAATACCTTCAATAAGGGAAAATTCCCAACTATTGACATCACTGGTTTTATTTAACAAGTTCAGTATTTATTTTTTTTTTTTTTTTGTCATCAAAATCTGGCAATACTGTTTTTCTCAACTTTGTTAATTTTCAAATCGTTTTTTTCCAGTATTATTTTGTTGAAAACCCCTGCCCACTTCTAAACAAAAAAAAAATTTTTGTTTCCACTATTATTTTGTTGAAAACCCCTGCCCATTTCTAAACAAAAGAAATGAGAAAAAAAAAAGTTCAACAGGAAGGAAACATATTATCCAAGTTTAACGGAAATTCACATAAAACAAAAGTTTATAAAAAAAACTACACAAAAAAAAACAACACACAGATATACGGTACAACTGTATGCATTTGCAAATGTATGGAGAGTTAAACAAAAGTAACATCTTTTTAGATTTAAAAACTTTTAAATAAAACCAACTGCAAACACACACGCCCATTTTGAAATATTTTAGTTTTTCAAAACTAAATTTCAAAGGATTTTTTTTTTTTTAATTTTAGAAACTTAACTTTACTTTAATTTCAAAAAGTTTTACTTTGGATATCAGTACCTCAATTCTGTAACTTTTTGAATTTAACTACCGATATCGTTAATTAACGAGAAATCTCCGTTACTTTAACGAATTTGTTATTCTGTATTTTAAATAAACAAATTATTTTGTTTAGAAATATTGACGACAAATATCGGTAAAAATATAAGAACGTCAAAGTGAAAATTTTTTAAAATTAATAAAAAATACAAATTAAATTTACTTTATTGCATTTATTTTAACAAAACATGAATGAAAACGTGTAAATATTGATTATATTTCTAAACAAATATGTTGGTTTTAAATCTTTTTATACATAGGGAAACATTTCCAGGTGACTGAGCCACTCTAGCACAACCTTCTGCTCTTACATTTTATACCTACACTACTGTATGTGGAGAGGATATTATGTGTTTGTACGAATGTGTGTAACACATTTAAATAAAGGTTCTGGGCCTGCCTTTTAGTATACCGATTGACTCAGAATCAATGTCAGAATCCATTTAACGAAGCCCGTCCTTCTATCAGGATGGCTGGTTGTCTGTCCAAGATAACCTTGTGCGCAAATTCCAGGTCGCAATTTTAAAAATAATTTTATAAAATTTGGCACATATGCGTTTATTGTCACAAGGTCGAAGCCTTTTTATAATGGTGAGAAGTAATTATTTAATTTTAATAGCCCACATGAAAACTTCTTTCCGGAATAGGTGTTTGTGCCTATTAATAACCATCTTGTTTTATAGACATTTGAGTTAAATAAGATCCAAAAATCGGTCCATATTTGACCACAGCTCCCATACGAATACACTAATAATGGTAGTAGATAGTTAGATAATATTTGGAACAAAAATGTCTTATGTGAATATTAACCTCACAACATATTTTTTTTTGGCGGAAACATGATCGCCCAAATACTGTAATGTAGAGTCGGACTTGATCGACTATACTTTCTTACTTTTTTGTGTTAAAAATTGGCTACTTTCTCTATATTTTTAATCTGTTAACAGTACATTTATTGTCGTTATTATTTAACAAGAACTTTTTTTGTGTCGTTAGCTACCGACATTTGTTGCCAATAAAAATTGTTAAAATTTCGTTACAGAATAGCTCTTAACGACAACTTTCGTTAGCTAACGAATTTTGACTACTTAACGACAATTTTTTTTCGTTAAAAAGTTAAAGAATTTCAGTACAGAACACGAAATATATCGTAAGAGATACTGATTGTTGATCATAATTATTTTCACAACTCCAACAAAACAATTTTTAACGATCATATTTAATTGCTTCTGACCATGATATGGTTTATAATAACATTAAAATGTTTAGTGGTATTGGGATTTTTGTAGCAATTGCCCTTTTTTTAAAGTAGTTAAACATGTTATAGTTGATATACTTTTATTTGTGGTAAATGAGGATATTTAATGCAGATATTTTTTAAGTAAAAGGTGGTCCAACGAAAACGCACGATGTTAATTGTAAATAAAAAAAAAAAATTCGGAGAATTACCTTAATGTTTGTTACTTAATTTCAGAGAATTACCTTAATATTTTTTACTATGAGAGAAGGATCTATGAAAATTATGCGTGAAATAAAATATTGACCAAATGCTCGCAACGACTTCCATGGCAAACCTCTATCCGATGGTACTTTTTTTTAATTGACTCTGAGACAAAATTGAGGTTCGATGCCGTAAAAGTGCAGAATTATCTCATCCTTTAACTCTTGCATTGTTCTGGCCTTTTGACGAACACATTTTCTTTTAAACATCCCGAAAGAAAAATGTCCAACGGTGTCAAATCACATGATCGTGGCGGCCAATTAACATCGCCAAGACGTGAGATAACACAGCCATTGAATTTTTCGCACGAAAGAGCCATTGTTTCGTTGGCTGTGTGGCAAGTGGCACCATCATGTTGAAAACACATATCGTCCAGGTACATATCTTCAATTTTCGGAGAAATACGGACATATGACGCCCCTAACCATAAACACCACACAACATTCATTCTTTGTGGATGCATGTGAATGCGACATTTCTGCTTGTTAACGAATCCGCTGAGGTGAAAGTGTGCCTCGTCGCTGAAGGGGATTTTCTTTGTAAAGTCACCATTCACTTATGTCTGTTCAACCAACCATTCGGCGTATTGACGATTAAGGAGCAACTCACAATTAACATCGTGCAATATGGCTGGACCACCCTTTAATATATATTTGCCTTTAGGCAGTGCTCAGAAATAGGTTTTCTTCACTTGCAAGAAAAATAAAAAAAAAAAAAACTTTTCATACACAGAAAAAAAAATTTGCAAAATCAGTTTTAATTAAAAATAAAATCAAGTGAATTAAACGTTTAATCAAGTGAATTAAACGTTTGATCAAGTATATTAAGCTTTTAATCGACAATATTAATTCGCACCAGTAAAAAAATGAATAATATCAATTAAAAGTTTAATTCACTTGATTAAACGTTTAATTCACTTGATTTGATTTTTATTTTGATTAATGCGTTTACTGGTGCAAATTTTTACTGTGTAAGCAAACGTCCCGCTTAAATTTATTTTAATTAAACACTGTAAATCGCTTATAAGAACGATAAAAATTTAAGTCGGTGGCCGACAAGAATGTGTCTGGTTGATTTAATAAAGTTCTATATACTTTTCTTAAGAGTGCTATCTTCAACGATCTTGATCAGCCTTCTAACTCACAGCTTGTCAGACCTTGAGTTATTGCAGACCTACGAGTTACTGCAACGTCTCAGGAATTACTTAATATAGGACATAATGAATAAAAATAATATTAAAAATTACTAAAAAAAATGGCTGTTTAGGTGAGGGCGCGACAAACTTAAAGCCGTTTAAGAACTATTCAAAACTCATCTTCCCTTTTATGGTACACAAAGCCAACCAAGTCCACTCTCATTTACGGTCGGGAAACGCAGAACGCTTCTTCCCCGCGGCATGCAGAAAATCCAGATTTTTGTGAACTAATGTCTTCGCAGGTTCTTGCGAATATTCTGCCGAGAGTAATAACCAATAACAGGCTATGATAACTGCAGTCATAGTAGAAAAACTGCAGTTTCTTCCCCTTCTGCATTAGTCATTAGCCAAAAAAAACTGTTCCTTTTATTTCTGATTCTTTAAATATAAACAGTCGCTGTCAAACCAACTCAAAAAGCGAAAAGTTGTAAACAAATTTTAGTTTTTTGTTCAACAGGGTTTCAAATTCATTTTTTTACACCCTGATGAGAACAATCGAATCAACAGACTATGAAAATGACGATGGATTGCCCACACTCTGAGTAAGTTATGCAACGACTTTGTTGGCAAATTGATGGGGAAATAGCTAGAACAGGTAAAACATGGAGCGAAGTAAGAGCGTAAGCACAAGACAGGAATATGTTTGACCAAGTCCATAAGCTACATATACGATGCAATTATTCTCCAAACTTATGATCCGAGAGAAATCAGTGATCAGTTTTATTTCCCAGAATAAAAAATCGACAAGAAAAATTTAAAGTAAAAAACAAGCGACAAGTTTATTTATCATATTAATTGTGTAATGACGTTATAAGTTGATAGTAAAAGTTTTAAAGAAAAAACAAATTTATTTTTTTTGCGATTTTAAATAAAAACTTGTTTTTTACAAATGTTTTTACTTTTAAGCGCATTAAAATACAAGCTACTTTTTAAAAAAGAACTTTTACTTTTAATTTTTTTAAAACTCGTATTAGTATTCTCAGCATCCAAGCATTAAAAACTTAGTCAGCCATATTGTATCTAGAGTGACGTCATTTTATTTTTTGAGCTATTCTTAGCAAGCCCTTTCATTTGATACCCATATTGTAGAAGTGCATTAAAAATAACTAGTCCGCCATGTTGTGGGTGCCCGCCACATTAGATTTAGGGTTGCCACTTTGTTTTTTGAGTTGTTCTTAGCAAGCCCTTTCATTTGATACCCATATTGTAGAAGTGCATTAAAAATAACTAGTCCGCCATGTTGTGGGTGCCCGCCACATTGGATTTAGAGTTGCCACTTTGTTTTTCGAGTTGTTCTTAGGAAGCCCTTTTATTTGATATCCATATTGTACAAGTGCATTAAAAATAACTAGTACGCCATGTTGTGTGCGCCCGCCACATTTGCTTTAGAGTTGCCACTTTGTTTTTCGAGTTATTCTTAGCAAGCCCTTTCATTTGATACCCATATTGTAGAAGTGCATTTAAACTAACTAGTCCGCCATGTTGTGGGTGGCCGCCACATTGGATTTAGAGTTGCCTCTTTGTTTTTCGAGTTGTTCTTAGCAAGCCCTTCCATTTGATACCCATATTGTAGAAGTGCATTAAAAATAACTAGTCCGCCATGTTGTGGGTGCCCGCCACATTGGATTTAGAGTTGCCACTTTGTTTTTCGAGTTGTTCTTAGGAAGCCCTTTCATTTGATACCCATATTGTAGAAGTGCATTAAAAATAACTAGTACGCCATGTTGCGTGCGCCCGCCACATTTGCTTTAGAGTTGGCACTTTGTTTTTCGAGTTATTCTTAGCAAGCCCTTTCATTTGATACCCATATTGTAGTAGTGCATTAAAAATAACTAGTCCGCCATGTTGTAAGTGCCCGCCACATTAGATTTAGGGTTGCCACTTTGTTTTTCGAGTTGTTCTTAGCAAGCCCTTTCATTTGATACCCATATTGTAGACGTGCATTAAAAATAACTAGTACGCCATGTTATGCGTGGCCGCCAAATTGGATTTAGAATGACGTCACATAGTTTACCATGCATTGTCAGCCAAACTGAACGTGTATACAAAATTTCAGCTCAATCAGTTGAAGATAACTACTTCAAAATTGAGTTGCAAGATTTTTAAAACGTAGCGATCCTACAGAAAATCGGTGATAAATTTTATTGCAAAACAATCAATATGTGCGGACAGAAAAACTCGTACTGTGGAGAAACAACAACACTAAAAGAAGAAAAATACATTATTTCCATGTTTAAAATGTAAACTTAGAAGCGAAAATTCCCAAATTCTGTTTTTTTTTAAATTCTTAAGTTAAATACAGCAAATTTTCAAAGTAGACTGATTACGAAAATCATATCGGACATGCTGCTGGTCCCCTATAATTGTCAGTTTTTCTGTAAAAAAGGGCGTAATACAAAAAAAGTGAAACAAACATGCGCAACGGGTAATAAATAATATTCTCTCTATCTCTGGTTTTCTTGGGTAGGTGTTTAATTAGAATCAAGTCAATTTCACTTTTGAATTTATCTAGTACGAATTCGGCAGTAAACCTTCTTAGAAATTCTTGAATCAAGAACAATTTGAGATTGACTTTTATCTCACTTTTACTTAAGTCGGGGCAGTTGAAAAATCCGAACTTTAAGTAAGCATTATGTACTTGATTTAAGGAAATGCACATTTACCGAACTATTGCCACGGCTTTGGCTTGGTTTCCACTTGAAAATTTATTTAATTTATTCTAAAACATTAATTGGCATTTATTTCGCAAATTCTTTTCAAGAATACGATTTTTCACAAAATTTTTTTAAATATTGTAAAAAAAAATTTAGGCTTCAAAACAAAAGTTTTGTTTTGTAATTGACTTAATTAAAATCAAATAAAAACTATGTTGCTTTAAAAAAAAATTCCCAGCATCAGTGTTTCAAATTTTTCTAATCCCTCTAAAGAGAAAAGTTTTTTTTTCCAATTTTATCTCTTTTATAGATTTTCCTTTAAGCACAACAATTTTTTGCAAATTTAATTAAAAAGTTGTTTGTATAAATCTTTTTTATTATTTCCATGTGGTTCATTTATAAAATAGAAAAATGCTGTGCTGGTGTTTGGGGAAACGAATTGCCAAAAAAAAAAATATCAGATTCATTAAATTAAAAAGTTATTAAATTATGTGATTAGTCAGACATATGAACGCAAAATATACAAAATTCAAAACACCAGTTCACAGTTATTTGCGATGCTGCCAGTTATGAAAAAAAAGTTAGAAATTTTTAAAAGTTAAAATTTTAGGATGTTTTTAATAATCCCTGAAGAGAAAAAAGATAAAAGAGAGGGAGTGCTTTCATCTGTTTGGTGACGTTGTTAAAAACAAGAAAACTTTTGAATTTCAATAATTTAAATTACGATAAGCCAGGATTGATAAGTTGGTACAATTGTACTTTTTTGGTACAATTCAAAAATAAAATGTTCGCTGGTACCCCCGTGGCTCATTTGGGACTTTTTTCACAATTTTCAAACCTACACATGATATCAAATGGCAACTCGTATTAACTGTCCAATGAATATAAGCGGACTTTAAGGTTTGGTGCAAATAGTCTTGCGAAAATGCAAAATGTCGTAGCTTTTTAGGAAATCTAAGGGAAACTCTATTTTTTGTTGTTGGATTTAACAAAACAGCTATGATATTTTGCAATTGCTCTTTTGCAAGAGCATTTGCCCCAAACACGGAACCCCCCTTATGTGATTAGACTTCTTCACTTGTTCATTGAATGATTGCTTATGCCCCATTTTTAATTTAGTATCAGCGGCAGCATATAAACGTGCATTTTCTGAAGATATTGACAAGTTTTTACAAGGAAACCACTTCTGCAAAAGTTCTACATAGTAGAAAAGACGAATCAATTCAAAATTATTTTGGAACGAATTCATAATATTTTCATATACTCGTCAACAAGATGGTTGTCAAGAAGTATTCAACAGAATTGTGAACAGTGGGAGCCCACTTCGAATAAAATTTTGTGATATTCGGACTTTGGACTCCTTTCCTGCTTCTGCAGTGCATATTGAAAATTGTAAACACAATAAATTTGGAAATTCAATCCGAAGATGCTTGTATGCACGTATTTCTTGAACGCTTAAAAATTGTATTTTCGTCTAAAATTCGAGATTGCAGTTTTAGAAATATTCGTCAATTTTCCACAAAAAATAAATAGATTTCTCGACTCTTAAAACCGCATGATACAGGCCAGGCTATACCAAATACAATTTGTTTGCCTCTATTCTGGAATATTTTAGAAAACTAACTATTTGAAAAATCCGGTGCTTGAAATTCATTTTTGACCTATGGTTTCTTTGGCAAAGTTTCTTGGAATGACTTATATAACAAGAATTGCGATGTGCTTTTGACGCGAACAAATTTTACCCACCCTTTTATTATGTATAATTATTATTATGTGAATTAATTTTAAGTACCTTTTAGTTTTGTTGTATTACATTTAATTATTTATTTAAGAATTTCTTGCTTATCCTACACAACAAGATATAAATCTTATAGTTAAAGTGCAGGAATTATATAAGTTTAAAACATAAAGGGGTAATCACACTCAAACGATTACGTTTGAAAAGAAAGAAAAAGAAAAAAACAAAATAGAGTACATTATAACAAAATGGAAAGGAAATAAACATTTAATTTAAAGATAGATTACATTTTAAATTGTAAGTTGGCTGAGTGTAACATATAAATTATAGATTCAAATAAACTAAACTAAATAAATAAAAAGCTTTGATGGCAAAAATTAATTGGTTTAGTTTTATGGGGTTTAGCTTATTAAATAATTAACTAATTGATTTCTAAAATTGTTCACATTGTTGTTTGTTTGGACATGATTGGGCAGTAGGTTCCAAAGATGGACAGAATGAATAAAAAATTGATATTCAGATATCAGGCTGCGGTGTGTAAAGGGAATTATCTTATTTCCCCTGTTAGACCTTGCAAAGGTTAATCTGTTGTACAGATATGGAGGATTCTTCGTATATATTATTTTATGTAGCATGTGCAATACCCTCATATCTAAAAGGTTTTTAAATGTCATGCCATAAAGTTTATTTGTGAACTGGGGTATACTATCGTATTTTCCCAAACCAAAAACATATCTGATTATATTGTTATATGTTTTCTGTAACACATTTTTGCTACGAAAGTCGCAACTTGAGAACAACTCGCAACCATATAAAAGTCGAGGCATTAAGTAAGTTTTAGCAATAAGTATTTTAATTTTTAAGGCGTAAAGTATTGGGTAGGTCAAAGTTCACGTAACCGTAGGTAGATGTTTGATGCAATTTTATTAATATGGTCAGACCAATCTAAATTATTATTGAATATAACACCAAGATTTTTTGCCGAGCGTACACATTCAATTTTTTCATTAGTAAGCATAATGTCAGTGTTTATATTAAAACGGATCGTTTTACGGTGATGATAAGGCATTTGGATTTGTGGGGATTTATTAGAAGTCTATTAGCGGTTGCCCATCTATAAACACTTTCTAAGTCCTTATTTAATTTATGTACGTTGTCTGCAATATTTTCCACAGAACTGCCAATGTAAATTTGTACATCATCGGCATATAAGTGTAACTTAGAATATGATAAAGTTCGGGGAAGATCATTAACATACAACGAGAACAAAAGTGGTCCCAAAATTGATCCGTGTGGAACACCTTTGGTGACAGGGAGTGCAGACGAGTAACTACCGTTAATAAATACAGATTGGTAACGACTACCAAGATATGATTTAAAAAAAAATTTGTAATAAAATGATTTAGTACTATTGGGGCAGAAAAAGTACGATTTTAAAAGTTCGTTGGTACGATATTGGTTTACTCATTTATCATCCCTGCGATAAACAAATGAAAAGAAAGAGAGAGAGAGAGAGGAAAAAAGATATTTCTAGAGATTTTAAGGTACTTTGTTCAAATGCAAAAAGTCAGCAAAAATTTAAAGCCTTGTAAATTTAAAAAATATTCCAGTTATTTTTAGCTTTCTAAAATTGGTTTTTATTAATTTTCTTGTTATTAAGACACTCTTTTCTAAAACACCCTTTTCAAATTTTCATGAAAAACTCAAAACAAAAAGTATCGGGTTTCAACAATATTTTTAAATACACATGCAAATTATACAACTTCAGCACGCGAATATAATAGTATTATCCTATTTATCATATAAGACACGTACAAACCACACATTAACCATCCCAGAGACATACCCTGCAAATAATAGGACCAGTCCAAACAAGCGTGTAAAGAGTAGAACACAAGGGACCAGGACTAGTCCAAAACTAGCCCAAACGTATGGAAAAAACCTGGTCTATTTAACATTACGATGTCCTAGGAGAGGACCATATAACCCACCTTTGGACCACTAAGGAGTAGTTTTAAAACTACTCCATGGTATACTCAAGAGGATTAGTTTTGAAGTCGTTTAAAAACGAAAACATGTCGTTAAAAAACGAAGACATGTCGTCTCACTACAAACACTTTTTAACAATGACATGGTCCATGCTTGCATTACATCGGACCAGTCCATGGAGTAGTCCATTTTATCAAAATGGATCAGGTGGTCCAATTTTATTTGCAGGGTACTCACAAAAACGCACACATCCTACATTAATAGCAAAAAAAGGAAGCATCTATGTATGTGAATAAAGAACATAATAAATACCACATACATAAATAAACAATAACAGGGCACAATTAAATGAGAATAAACATGTACATATATGATATATTTAAACTAATAAAAAAAAATTGATTTAAAAGTATAAAATGACACAATTGAAAGGCAACAATTTTCAAACATTTAAAATTGAACTTATAAAAGCAGAATACTGGAAGCCTTACTAAAATGAATGACTCCCTAATAAAAAGAAATCCAGAACGGTTTGCAAATATGTAAATAATACTGTTTTCTTTTTTTTCTATACAAATTATTTAAAGCCTATCGAAGTTTGTCGATTAATTTCACTACCACACAAAAAAATGCACATTCGGTCAAGCCTGTTCATATGATACCCTATGAAGTCTTTGTCCCAAATCAATTATTTAAATTTATCAAATAATTCTTTAAAAAAAAAAAAACTAAAAGAGACAGAAAGAAATGACATACGTATCGTTCTACTTTAGAAAAATAAGCGGTGTCTGTCTGGTACTTTTTTAAAATTCGGCCCTTTTAAGGAGTAAACGGGTAAAACCTGAGTTTTGGTACTTGTTTGTCACTCCGTCTATCTTTTAAGCCAGTTAACGTAGAAAGTAGCATTATATCAAATTCGAAAGAATTTAAATACGAATTTTGTACTTTTTTAGAAATTCGAACGTTTAAAGGGTGAAATTCGTAACTATTGTTGGTACTTTTTTTACAAGTTATTTTTCTCCATTCTTTGGCTTATACGTTTTAAATGTGCTCCCACTAAAATATTGAAATTTTAAATATGTACTACAATGGTTTAAAACTACCTTCTTCACTTCAATGGGGAGAAAAACAGTACCAAAAAGGGGAAATACGGAAAATTTAATTTCTTTCTTTAGGCTTTGGTTCAACAACTGGTACTTTCTTTAATTACCGTTTATATTGTACATTGATGCATTCTACATGCAATATCGTAAGTGGTAAGAATCTATGGGGGATTTTTTTGGTCTTTTACTTGTACTCTTTTTGAATTTTCATTAGTATTGGGCTTGAAGCATTAAATTTAAAATGCAAGGTCCTGAGTAAATAAGAGTCTTTAAAGGGATCTGTTTGGTACATTTGTCGTTCTTTAACTGCTACTTTTTGAATTTCCGTTAATATTGAACCTATGCACAAAAAATTAAACATGCAATTTCCTGAGTGGATGAGAATCTGTAAGAGGGGCTTTTTGATACTTTTTCGTTCAATAACTGGTACTTTTTGAATTTCCGTTAATATTGGACATATAAACATCAAGTTAAACATGCTACGTCCTGAGTGAAAGAGAATCTGTAAGTGGGGATTTTTGGTACTTTTTTGTTCTTTAACTGGTACTTTTTGAATTTCCGTTAATATTGCAAGTATAAACATCAAATTAAACATGTTAGGTCCTGAGTGAACGAGAATCTGTTAGATGGGTTTTTTGGAACTTTTTTGTTATTCAACTGGTACTTTTTGAATTTCTTTTAATATTGCAACTAGAAACATCAAATTAAATATGCAAGGTCCTAAGTAAACGAGGATCTTTTAGAGGGGCTTTTGGTACTTTTTTGTTTTTTAGGTACTTTTTAAGTTCCGTAAATATTGGACCTATAAGCATTTAATTAAACATGCAAGGTCCTGAGTGAACAAAAATCTGTAAGAGGGGCTTTTTGGTACTTTTTTGTTCTTTAACAGCTACTTTTTGAATTTCCGTTAATATTGAGCCTAAAAACATCAAGTTAAACATGCTACGTCCTAAGTGAATGAGAAACTGTAAGAGGGGATTTTTGGTACTTTCCGTTTATATTGCAACCAGAAACATCAAATTAAACATGCAAGGTCCTGAGTGAATGAGAATCTGTAAGAGGTGTTTTTTGGTACTTTTTTGTTTTTTAACTGGTACTTTTTGAATTTCCGTTAATAATGCAACTAGAAACATCAAATTAAACATGCGAAGTCCTGAGTGAATGAAACTCTGTAAGAGGAGCTCTTTGGTACATTTTGGTTCTTTAACTGGTACTTTTTGAATTTACGTTAATATTGCAACTAGAAACATCAAATTAAACATGCAAAGTCCTGAGTAAGTGAAATTCTGTAAGAGGAGCTCTTTGGTACTTTTTGGTTCTTTAACTGGTACTTCTTGAATTTCCTTGCAATGTCCTGAGGGAATACTAATCTGTAAGAGGAGTTTCTGGGTACTTTTTGTTATTTAACTGGCACTTTTTTATTTTCGTTTATTGTACAACTAGAAGCATTAAATTAAACTCGTAAAGTCCTGAATGAATGAAAATCTGTAAGAGGGATTTGTTTGGTATTTTGTTTTTCTCTAACTAGCACTTACTCAGGATAGGAATCAGGGCCGAAAATATTAATGATCGTTTTAGAAAAGATCTTTAATGCAATAGTTTCCGTACTCGACACAAGTGGAAAGCCATTTTCACTCTAGTCCAGAGATCTGCAAAACACCGCATATGTGCGAATGCTCTCACACAAATAAAGAGAGCATGAGAAAATAATTTGTATTTTTACTCGAAAACACTGAACAAACAAAAACAATTACGCTCAAAAATAAACAACCAAGAGAAACAAGAAATGTAAATGTATGTGTTTGGCGGACTCTGCTCTAGTCTAACTCTCCGCTCGACCGTCCCCTGACCGAATGCGACCAAGAGGGGATATACGGAGAATTACTGCAACTCCGAAAATATCTAACTAATTTTGATAAAATTTTAATAGATCAGTGTTATTAAAACACAGAGGGTTTATATGTTTTTCAATGCTATGAATATGAACGGACAGATGGGCAATTTCGATTTTGATGAAATTTTAAACTTATCTAGATCGATCTACACACAATAAAATAAACCAGATTTATATTTGTTTACAGTTAGTCAAAAATTCATTTTAGGCGGGCAGCGCCGCGGGAACGGCTAGTATATTATAAAACTGGGAATTTATCTAAATCCGGTTGGAAGGTACCTTTCTCAAAAACAAACAAGGACTCGTCTTACAATATTCGTCTTTGCTCTTTGCAATGATACAATAATCAAGAAATCATCACAATTGCTGGTCTACGCAGATGATATTGACGTAGTCAGCAGAACAACCCAATCTCTTGAAGACAACTTCCTTAAATTAGCCAGTGCTGCAATAACATTAGGACTACACGTAAATGAAGAAAACCTCAATTACATGTCGCTCATTCGCTGCAATGTCGTTATAACTCAAAAAATACATGTTCAAATAAACGTTTACAAAGTTTTTGATTTGCTTGCACCACTCAGAACAAACAACAAGCGGGAAAAGTATAAAAGATATTAGGACGAGAGAAATCTAGCGAACAATTCTGCATCAGTTAATCCAAAATTTAATTTTTTGAGTAACGCCGGTGTTGCAGCAAATGAGCGAACTACAAATTTGAATGCATGACCACCCTGCGTGAAATTTGTTTTAATTGTTCCAACAGACTGGTCCCAGGATTTGTGAAAATAGAACCAGTACAAAAAGAAAGAACTCATGACCAGGGAAAGGATAACCAACATGGGCATATCCGTCAAAAGGTCTACCGTGACTAGGGTTTTTTCCCGGGATTTCCCGTCCCGGGAATACCCGGGAATTTCACTTATTATATTTCCCGTTTTCCCGGGATTTTTGTTGCGGGATCCCGGGAAATAAAAAGTTCTTCATAGTCTCAGAAAACAGCTATTTTTACTCTGAAATTTAGTTTTCTTTTCTCTAAAAATTAGCATCTGTGGATGGGTTGTCGATTTTATCAATTATAAGAAATGTGTACAAACGTAAATCAATGTCTCCTGCGGCAATAAATCTATTAAAAGCAGAATGGGCAGTGCAACAGTTGATAATTAATAAATTTAGTGAAGTGATGAATTGATAAAGAACATAAATTCAAAATAAGATGCAGGCAGTAAATTCTCATTGACCATGGACAAGTCTTAAAAATAGGATATACATAAACATATCGCTCCGTTATTGTAACATAGTCGTATCTACAAAAAAAAAAAAAAATCGAGCTTGGTAATATATCCGGGAAGTGCGGGGAAACCGAAATAAAACAAGTAAGAGTGCTATATTCGGCTGTGCCGAATCTTATATACCCTTCACCATTGTGGGAGCAGAATACAGAGCAACTAGACAAAAACTAAATAATTTTTACATATGTATACAGACGTAATTATAATACTTTAAACTCCATTATAAATTAAATTTAAAAAGCGAAAACTGGTAAATATTTTTTTTAAATCGTTTTTAGAACATAAAAAAATAAAAATTAAAAAAAAAAAGACGGACAACCGGATTTGAACTTCGCTTTTCATAAGAACCCAGAATATATATACTTTATAGGGTGTAGGATCAATATTGTAGAAATTACAAACGGAATGACAAAGTTATATATACCCTTTTACCTTCGGTGAAGGGTATAAAAAATAATTTTTGGGATTACAGTATTTTGATCATAACTTAGCCATTTTTAAGCCGATTTGAAAGATTTAAATACCGACGTGCTTAGGAAGAAATTTACCATTTACTTGACTTAAAAAGTTTGGACTCGGGAAGATCTCTGATTCCCGAAAATGGGTATTTTAATAAAAAAAAATTTTATTTTGGCCATAACTTTTTTGCATCTGAACCGATTTTTCCGAAATTTTCAGAAAATATTTTCTACTAAAGATTTCCGGTCTTTTGATATATAAGGTGTAACCATCGGTCATATAGCAGTGCACAAATTCAGGTTTTTATGAAGTTTTTGATATTTTTTGTACGGGAGGTACCACGCCCACTTCTCCAATCCCGCCCACATTTTGTAGGATGGTGTGTATTGGCAACCTAATTTTGTGTACCTAGTTTGGAAGATTTGGCTTTTTCCGTTCACCAGATATACAGCAAAAGGTAATAAAAATACAACAACAACAAGGGATTTTTTTAAAAAATTAGAGGTAGTCGTGTTTTTTTGCTGATAACTCAGCCATTTTTTAACCGATTTGACAGATTTATACACCGACGTGTTAAAGAAGAAATTTACCATTTACCTTGGTTATAAAACTTGGACTCCGGGAGATCTATGGTTCCCGAAAGTGGGTATTTAAAAAAAAAAAAAAAATTTTTGGTCATAACTTTTTTGTATCTGAACCGATTTTCCCGAGTTTTTTATAAAATATGTTCTACTAAAAATTTCCGATATTTTAGTATATATATCATATCCACAGGACATATGGCAGCCTTAAAATTTAGGTTTTTATAAAATTTTTCATTTTTTTTGTACGGGAGGTACCACGCCCACTTCTCCAATCCCGCCCACATTTTGTAGAATGGTGTGTATTGGCAACCTAAATGTGTGTACCTAATTTGGAAACTTTGGCTTTTGCCGTTCCCCAGTTATACAGCAAAAAGTAATAAAAATACAACAACCACAAGGGATTTTTGGGAAAAATTAGAGGTAGTCGTGGTTTTTTGCTCATATCTCAGCCATTTGTGGACCGATCTGGCTGAATTTCAATAGCAAAATTATAATAAGAATACCTGACAGAAAGATACCCCAACGAAGCTCCCATCATATCTGGGGGCTTCGGAAAACCCATTTCAACAGACAGACGGACAGACGGACAGACGGACAGACGGACAGACGGACAGACGGACAGACGGACAACCGGATTTGAACTTCGCTTTTCATAAGAACCCAGAATATATATACTTTATAGGGTGTAGGATCAATATTGTAGAAATTACAAACGGAATGACAAAGTTATATATACCCTTTTACCTTCGGTGAAGGGTATAAAAAAGAGTAATTTTTGTGGATTCAGTATTTCGGTTATAACTCTGCAATTTTTTAACCGATTTGGCAGATTTTTATACCGACGTGTTGAAGAAGAAATTTACCATTTACTTTAGTTATAAAGCTTGGACTCGGGGAGATCTATGGTTCCCGAAAGTGGGTATTTAAAAAAAAATTTAATTTTGGTCATAACTTTTTTGTATCTGAACCGATTTTTCCGAGTTTTTTATAAAATATGTTCTACAAGAAATTTCAGATATTTTGGTATATAAGTCATATCCATAGGACGTATAGCAGCCCTAAAATTTTTCCGAGTTTTGCAGAGAATATGTTTTACTAAAGATTTCCGATGTTTTAATAAATAAGGCGTATCCATAGGTCATATATATGGCAGGCCTAAAAATTAGGTTTCTATAAATATTGACAAACGGACTGACAGACGGACATCGTTAAATCCACTTTTCTCCTCATAAGCACCCAATATAGGGTAAGTGCTCCAGTAGTCGGCAGTTTAAGGCTTTACTTTTTTTTTTAACTCTCACCTTGCCTTGTGTACAGTAGCAATTGGATATATGAGTACTGATTATATTTCATTAATTTGTTTTCTTTTAGATTATTCAACTCAAATTTTAGTATTTTATGTTTAAATTGACAAATTTTGAGCTTCTGTAAAAAATGAGCACGTTTGCCTATATTCGGCACAAATTTTCCACTTTTCGGCATATTTTGTTCCTATTGTCGGCATATCATATTGAATAGTAAAAAACAATACATGAAAATGTAATTAAAGCTTTTATTTGTTACAAATTAAATTTTTTACTTATCTTAACATTTAACATTTCCCACTGGAACTTAAATACTTTTTTCTGTGCATGCTTTGCATACAAAATCTTGTTAAATAACGTCACTGTATTTTAGATTTTTGAATTCAGTGCACTTAAGATGATACCACAGAGGGCACGTATCACACCCAACGTTTTTCAGAGCATCATCTTCAGAAAGAAAAACCAATTTGTTTACGAATTCAATTGATAATTTATTGAAAATTTAAGCTTTATACTTTCTAAAATGCTTAAAATGTACATTTGTACGTTTAAGTAGGCATTACACGCAAAGAAAAAACATGTTTTAATATGGTCACCTCCAAGAAAACCATTTTGAAAGATAATTTTGAACATATTATGTTTAGTTTACCCATATAATTGTCTCCGACAACCATATTATGGTTAAATTAGTCCTCCATCAAGACGCCATACCCATATTATGGTTGGTTAAATATGACAATAATTTGTTTTCAAATTAACAATAGTATTTTCCTCTTTTGCAAGAGCAACATGCTATGGTTGAAAAACAGCCATGCTAATAAAAGTGTTAAACATATTTCAATTATTATTAACCATAACATGGTCGAAGCAACCATAATATGGTTGTAGCTTCTTGATGGACGACTCATTTAACCATAAAATGATTGTCGGAGACAACAATATGGTTAAATTAAACATAATAAGTTCAAAATTTTCTTTAAAAATAGTTTTGTTGGACGTGACCATTTTTAAACATGTTTTTATCTGGGTGTACACACGTAGAAAAAAAGTTTCACCTCCAACAAAACTATTTTTAACGAGAAATTTAATACATATTATGATTAGTTTAACCATATCGTTGTAGTCACTACCATATTTTGATGTTATGGCTAAATATGACAATAATTTGTTTACCACTAATAGTTCTATTTAACAATAGTATTTTCCTCTTTTCCAAGAGCAACATGCTATGGGTAACCATGCTTTTATAAGTGTTAAATATATTTTTGTTATTACCCCAAACATGTTTGAAGGCAACAATAATGTGGTTGTTTCTTCTTGATGAAGGACTATTTTAACCAAAATCACCGGTGACAAAATTATTGTTAAATTTACCAAATGATTAAGATTTTTCTTTTAAATAAGTTTTGTTGGATGCAGAGCTATAAAAATCTGAAATCAAAATGATTTCAACCAAACTGATTTCGAAATGATTTTAAATTTGTAAGGAGATTCATTTGAAGGAAACGAAGATTTTGATTCTCATTTCACTTTTATTGCAATAAGTGAATTTGAATGTAATATTTTATTGGAATCAATTAAAATATAAATTGAATAAAAAAAATGTTCACTTTCAACATCGGAA
The DNA here is from genome assembly GCA_930367215.1 of Pollenia angustigena. Taxonomy (NCBI): domain Eukaryota; kingdom Metazoa; phylum Arthropoda; class Insecta; order Diptera; family Polleniidae; genus Pollenia; species Pollenia angustigena. Next base: position 184,756,181 of record OV884058.1, on the reverse strand, counting down.
AATTGATTGTTTGATTTCAAATTCAAATCTTACATAAGGAAATTCAACCGTTGGGACTTATGTTATCGCCATTACATATTCAACAACATTTTGTTCGATGAGATGGCTTTTCTTCAGGGACTTTAGCTCGTCCTTTACTTATTGCCTCTGCTTTCTTAACAGCTTAGCTTAAATGCCGATTCAAGGACGATCATTTTTAAATAGTATGGTGCTTCCATCTTCCTTTAAAATCGCTTGCACTGTGTTCAGAATATAATCAATTTTTACCGGAAGTTTGCATTTGGAGAGGACGAGTCACTATTTTACTAACTTATCCTTTTAAGCATTTGACTAAACTTGTATTCTGTCCTGTAAAGTGGAGCTTGGAAAGCTTAATTTCTGGCTGGCACCTAGTATAGATATCAAACCTTTTATTTGTAGGGCCACTTCAGTAAATTTAAACATTAACATTGTTTTCTTACTTTTCATATTTAACTTTACTGAAATAAGTATATAAATGAAATGCAAATATCTAATAGTCCTTACAAATTTTAAAAAATATACTGTTTTGGGACCCCATATACAGTTAAACTAGAAATAAAATTGCTGCCGACTTTAGGACAACACTTATCCTATAGTCGGCAGGTCATGAGATACTCAAAAGAAATCATGCCGACTACTGGGTAAACTCGTTTTAAACTCATTTTTTGTTATCTCAGAGGCAAGAGGCACGATCGATGAACAATTTACTAAAATTTGAGTGTAATCAGAGAAAAATACTGATTTGCCAGTAGTCGGCACCCAATGCCGAACAAAGGAAATTTTAAAAATTTTTGTTCCTAATGTCGGCACCCAATAAAATTAATAAAATATTAACTTTTTGTAAATTTTTTTACTTTTACGACAAAATTTAATAGACTTTTTACCTTTTTAAACTTTATTGGTAACATTCTTTCCATAAATAATATGCCTATTTGCCTTTTTAAGTTAGCTCTACCACTAATTTTTTTTTTGAAAAACAAGGGTCACCGCAAAAGTTCAAGAGCTTGTCACTCAAGACTTCAAAATTTGGCAAAAATACTCATCTTCCTCCAATTTAATTATTACTAATGGAAAGATGAGTAAATTTTCTTGACAAACTTGATGCTATTTATGAATAAAAACACTACATTTCTTATTTATTAACGTTTAAATGCAAAAAATGCCGACTACTGGTACATGCCGAACTTAGGTGCACTTACCCTATATACATACACTTTATATGGTCTGAAATCAATATTGTAGAAATAATTATTAACAAACAGAATGACAAACTTATGTATGTAAACGAATTACCTATAAAATAAAAAAATAAAATAAGTAAAAAAAAAAATTAAATCAATAAAAATAAGGGTATAAAAAGGGTAAATTAAAAGGCGTAAATATGTATAAAATATACGTTTATGAAGTTCATAAATATATTTAAAAAATTTTAAAAATTAAAAACTGACCAATTTCTTTTTAGATAAAAAGAATTTATAAAAAACGAAAAATAAAAAACAAACAAAAAATGGAATGAATGGGATTCGAACCAGTCAACCAATAACAAATTGTTAGGAGGCAGACCGCTTAGACCGTTCGACCATCGAACCGCATGTAAAGTCGATGTTGATTTGAGTATGTGATATCAATAATTTTTAATAGTAAATTAAAGTATGTATGTGTTTGTTGTTTGTGTGTAATACAGAAGGTAATATTAAATAAAAAAAAAAAAGAAGTTTACCGCAAGTATTTTAAATGAAAAAAAACCACAAAAAAAACAACTATTTTACAGGGTTACCATTAACCGTTTTGAAACGTAAACTTTCGTTTTGGTTAATAAAAGTCGCAAACCAATTTAAATGTTTTTTATTTATCAATAATACAACATAAACATACCAAGAAATTGCTTAAATTGTGTATGCTTTTAAATCGCTTTTGTGCAGAAGATATTATCAGGCCTGTTCTGAAAATCACTTTAACTCAAATCACGTGATTTGAAATCACATGTGCCTACTGAAATCACACGTCTGATATTTTAGCGTCCCGTTTTTGTTTGATCTTCAATTGCAGAAAGCACACCAAGAAACACAACAACGGTATGACTTTCAAAACACCACAAAGTCACAGGTGTGATTTCAGAACAGGCCCGTATATAGGTATATATGAATATATTTTTGTATAAATTGTCTAAAAAAGTGACTAATATGTTATCAATGTCAGCAATAAAAAGGCAAAGATTGCTTTTAATATTTTGACGACACTAGGTGACTGTTCGTTATGTTAGCGGTTTTTTGTAGTCGTAAAATTATATGATGAGGGCATTTCTAATATTCCCTAAATACAGTTTTTTTTAAAGTGGATGACCCTGCTTGTTTGTATGGTTTTTAAGCAGTGTGACCATTTTGGCAATTTTGTAGCTTAACTTAGATTAAAAATTTTAATTTAGCTAAAATACTTTCTTTAAGCGCTTCGCATTTTTTTTAAGCATTTTAATTAAATGTTTCTAGCTTTTTTTGAATTATTTTAAAAATTGAAGAATAGGTATTGATATAACTTAAGTTTTTTATGTATTATAATAAATTATAATAAATTTTGACTAAAAAAAATAGTTGTAGTCAAAATGAAATTTCGTATGGAAATGGATAATTCTTATATTATAGTAAAAAAAATTTCATTTTATATTTTTACAAGACGATAACCCTGCATGTTTGGGCGATTTTTAATGAAGACTTTTAAGTAGTGTGGGAATTTTTTATTTTTGAAAGTAAATTCAGCACCAAAAACTTAGATTTAGCTGTAAAATTTCCATTTGGCATTTTATTAGCTTTAAAGAAAAATGTTTTAAGCTTCTTTTGATTAATTTTTAAAGTTGGATGGAATAGTCTTAGCAATTAAAACTAAAATAAATTGTTATAAACTAACTTTTACGCAATTAATGATGACTGTTTTTTTAAAATATAAAAAAAATAATCTTGTCTAAATATGTTTGTAAATTCTTTTAAATCGAAATAGCTATAAAACCGTTTGTATTTTGTTTTTATTAGAGGGCCTTCCAATTTCAAGGTTAACCAATTGTGGTATTAATATCTGATGCTATATCAAATCTACCTAAATACTTGTTTAAATATTACCATTTATTTTAATTTTGTTTAAAATGAGTCACTTAATGTATAAGGATTTAAAACAATATAATGAACAACTTTAAGAATTATTTGTAGCGTTTTCAAAATAATTTTTAGCATTTCTTTGCCTTGCCTAATGTCAGAGTAAGCTGTGAACAAATTTTAAGATCTGTTTCTATGTCATTGGTTTCGTCAATAAAATTATCCAAACTTAAATGTTTCTAGCTTTTTGATTAAATTAAACATTTACGTACGCAAATACTTATTGTTGAATGTTTTGCTTTCAAATAACAAATGGGATTTTTTTTAGAAATAATAAGATTTTTTAAAAATAATATGGCAACACGTGTGAGATTTTTGAATTGAAATGTAAGAAGAGATTATCAAAACATAGCAACAATCCGTCTCTAAAACTGAAAAAAACAACAATCATGAAAACAATGCCTACCAATACACATAAATAACTTTTGCATACTCGTACATACTACATACTTAGGTATTTACATTTAAGCCAAAAACAAATTGTAAAATATGGTTTTTGTTTCACATGTAAGGCGAACGATTCATATTTATATTGTTAATAAAATGAAAAAATCAAAAATCGCTGAATAATTTTAAAATCGTTTATAGAAATATTTATAAAAAAAGTTAAAAAATTTTCTGTTTGGAAGAGGTGGAGATGCCGAGATTTGAACCCCGGCAATTTAACAAACAAAACAAACCTTCTTGGGCAACCGCCCAGACCATTGAGCTATTAACGTTGTTAAAAATAAAGAATTATAGTATAATATACTCCGTCATATTATTAGTTTAATATGTAGGTATGTATTTTTCAATTAAAGCGAACAATCATGTACAAGCATGTGTACATGTTTCTTATGCTTAAAATTCAACTCGTTCAAATAAAAAAACAAAAAAACAACAACCACAAGGGATTTTTTTGGAAAAATTAGAGGCAGTCGTGGTTTTTTGCTGATAACTCAGCCATTTTTTAACCGATTTGACAGATTTATATACCAACGTGTTAAAGAAGAAATTTACCATTTACCTTGGTTATAAAGCTTGGACTCCGGGAGATCTATGGTTCCCGAAAGTGGGTATTTAAAAAAAAAAAAAAAAATTTTGGTCATAACTTTTTTGTATCTGAACCGATTTTCCCGAGTTTTTTATAAAATATGTTCTACTAAAAATTTCCGATATTTTGGTATATAAATCATATCCATAGGACATATGGCAGCCTTAAAATTTAGGTTTTTATAAAATTTTTAATTTTTTTTGTACGGGAGGTACCACGCCCACTGCTCCAATCCCGCCCACATTTTGTAGAATGGTGTGTATTGGCAACCTAAATGTGTGTACCTAATTTGGAAACTTTTGCTTTTGCCGTTCCCCAGTTATACAGCAAAAAGTAATAAAAATACAACAACCACAAGGGATTTTTGGGAAAAATTAGAGGTAGTCGTGGTTTTTTGCTCATATCTCAGCCATTTGTGGACCGATCTGGCTGAATTTCAATAGCAAAATTATAATAAGAATACCTGACAGAAAGATACCCCAACGAAGCTCCCATCATATCTGGGGGCTTCGGAAAACCCATTTCAACAGACAGACGGACAGACGGACAGACGGACAGACGGACAGACGGACAGACGGACAGACGGACAGACGGACAACCGGATTTGAACTTCGCTTTTCATAAGAACCCAGAATATATATACTTTATAGGGTGTAGGATCAATATTGTAGAAATTACAAACGGAATGACAAAGTTATATATACCCTTTTACCTTCGGTGAAGGGTATAAAAATAATGAAACTCGTGTTAGTTACTAAAACATACAATTTGAAAAACACATTGTCCTAAAGATTACAGATGGACCTAATGAAAAGAAATAGTTCGTAAGAAGTAGTCCGGATGATGCTATTTTTTGCATCAACCTTGACATTAGAAGCATGCAACAACGGTGCACTTTTAATTATTTGTCCAACCTCGGTAAAAAAGTAAACGAAATTTTTCGGAAACATGGTAATCAGTAAACAAAATCAGAAATATACTCTTTGGCGACTCACTAAACGCTTTGAGTGTGTCAGAAAGTAATTTCCTACGCCGTTAAAAAATGTTAATATATTTATTAAAATATTTTATATATTTTATGATTTTACTTTTTGATCTCATATCTTGAGTACCTCAATTGTTATGTTTATTTTATCTTGTACTAGATCATCATAATACGGAATTTACTTATAAAAGCCAAAGGTAATAATAATTCAAGTTCCGCTTTCAATCTTCAATTAATTTTTGTAGTATTTAAGCATTTATTTTACTTACTTTGTAAACAAATTCCCTCACGTTTGTTTATAAAAGTTTTTTTCATTAATAAAACCAAGTTTACTTTGTATTATTTGTATGGAGCGGGATCCCGGGATCCCGGGAAATTTAAAATTTTTCCCCGCTTTCCCGGGAATCGAAAAACTCCGGGAAAAAAAAACTCTAACCGTGACGGAAAATTTAAAAGTTATTAAAAGCTGATTATTTTACGATATTATTATAGAGAAATATTAAGATTTTACTAATTTTATAAATTTACTCATAAATTTGTTCACTTAGATGAACAATCAGACTGCAAAGTTGTGCAAACGTAATTTCTAATTTGTGAGAATGTTTTATTGTATGTTTTCTTTAATATTATCTTTCTTAAAAGAGGTGATATTTGATAAAAATTACTCCAAAAAAATTTTGTTACATGATCTGTAATCTAAGGAAAAGTTCAAAAAGAAATATGTTATTCGGATTAACGGTAAATTTTTATTTTATTTTATTTTGATCATTATTCAGTTAAATTATTACGGAAAAAATTTTACGTTCGAAATGTCACGTATCGACCCAGATTTTGGCTTAAAAAAAAATACAGAAGATTTTGGAATCAAACATTGTAACATTGCTACGTTAAATTCTCAATGTAGTTTGACTAAAAAAATTGTGCCAGGTTTCGCTTAATTACGCCTTTTTATACATGGCCAAAAAAACTACTTCTATTTTTTTCGCGTTCGAACCGCTATTTCTTTTGCCATTATCTTTGGCCTAGAATCGCGCCCTACATAAACTTTGGAATAGATAACAGTGCATTCTTAGGGCAATAATTTAAGGGTTAAGAGAACGTAAAAATATTTGTTGTTTAAAATGTTATTGCATTTTTGATGCTTACGACTGTCACGTTCAACACTTTGGATTTGCCCATATACCAAACTGGTATATGGAGAACAAAAAGGTAGAAGAAGTAATAAATTACAGTACAGTCTTCACCGATGGTGCGACACATTTTTTTTTTTTTTTGGGATTTTCGAAAACTTGGTTCTATTGCAAGTCCATTTAAAACTTGTTGAAACTGCTAATAACATAAGGCGTAGATCCGTGCTGCTTGTAAAAGCTGAAGAAAGTGTTCGAAGGATGGACTTTCGGTGTACGCTTTATCCGACAAGCTGTAAAATCTTGAATATTGCAAAAATTTGCAGCAAATTTTCAAAACTTTGAACAATTCCCTTTATATTCTAAAGTTAGCAAAATATTTTTTGCTTCTTTAAAATGTTCTCCCTTGGAAATCGTTCACTTTTAAAACACCTTCAACCTTAATTTCTCTGCGTCTCTTATAATTTTTTTTAATGTATAAAAACTGCTGCAGCAAAGCAATTATTTGCACATTTTTAAACACTTATGGTTCGAAGTACTTTTACTAACACAAATACGTAGTAACACTTGTATGATATCACACCCACCTAAATGAATATGAATATCTACAGAAGTGTTAGTATAAATTCGCATTCTGGTTTTTTTTTTTTTTTTTTTTTTTTGTGTAAAAATAGAAAAAAGTTCAATAAACTAACAAACATATTCTAGAGTATTTATTTTTTTTTTTTTTTTAATTGCGCAACTTCCGTTTTTATGCTTAAATAGATACCAACCAGTGAACGGTATTTCCTCCCCGAAAGCATGCTTCATTTTTAAAAATGTGTGAGTGGGGGGATGGTAAAACCGCAGATATTATGATTTAATCTAAAAGTTTGTGACATCGTCGATTAAGAGGAGTTTATGTATTTTTAAAGTAATATTCACATTAAAAAGTGTCAAGCAGTTGTAAAAAAAAAACAATCGAAAAAAGTTATTTGTAATTTTGTGCTAAATAATAATTGTTATTTATTTGAAAATCCGGGTTATTTGAAATAGCAACTATTCGAAGAATAGATCTCCTTATTCTTCTTCAATGAAAATTGTCTTTGACTCTGGATCAACCGATACCTTTAATGCGACACTTTCTCCCTTTTCCGTTATCATACGTACTTGTGCGTTAGGCAATAAATCATCGTTATTGGTTCTTAGCAAACTTAAAGAGCCTGATGGTATGTGAAGTACATTGTGATGTGCCATCCCACAGGTAATGCATGTTGACTTGCTTAAACAGTTGTAAGTGAATTTATGAGTAAGGCACTGAACACATGTCTTTGTTATTTTCGCCCACTCAAGGCGATCTTTAACTTCCAGTTTAAGAAATTTTCTACAAAATTCTGTTGAATGACCACCTTTTTCGCAATATAAGCAAAACTCTTCATCAGTTGATACTGTCATTGTGTTTGTTTGTTGCATTTGCTTTTCATAAGAGCTGGTGTAGTAAAAATTATCAGGTCGTTTACTTTTCCCAAATTCTAGGCGTTGATACTGCTGTTCAAGAAATTCAAGTACGTCAGACAGTACTTGAATTTCATTGGATTTTTTCGTATGCTGCTCATATGATATCAGTCCTTCGTTATCTAACTTTTGGATGACTATACGAGCTATGACTGTGTCTGCTCCTTCAATGTTGCATTTCATCGCTATTAGCCCCTGCATACATTTATTTGTGACGTCGTGCAAACTTTTCATCATAGCTGCATTGTTGCTGCTCACATTTGGCTGCTGTATTATTTTGTCTATGAGAGACTGGAATAGCATTCTCCTGTTGTCAAATCGATGATTCAGTAATTCCCAAGCTGCTGCATAATTGGACTCAGATACAGGCAGATGTTTAATAATATTAAATGCCTCATTCCTTAGTAAAGATTTAAGCTGGTACATTTTTTCTACGTCAGACAGAGTTTTGTTCTCATGCACAAACTTTTTGAACATATCATGAAAAGACAACCATTCTTCTATGTTGCCATTAAAATAAGGTATCTTAATTTTATTTAATTTTACTGCATTTTTCACTTCAGTCAATTCATTCAACTTTTGTAGCAATTTTCTTATTGCATTTCGATGTTGATTTTCAATTTCCTCCTTGCGTTCGATGATTTTTTCATCATTTACCAAATGATCCACACAAAGTTTCATGTAGATATCGCTTATATTATCATGCTGTTTTTGCCATGTCTCCTTAGCTTCTTCTAACATGAATTTATCGTCAATTTGATCAAGTTCCTCGAATTGTTCTTTCAGCCTTCTTACGCATCTTTCAAACTCAAACAGCAATGCTTTTGCTTTCAGGTTAGGTTGTATTTGTTGTTGTTTGTTGGTGTTTTCCGACGTAATGTTTGAAGAGAGTTCCTCCATATTCAGTTTGCCATCTTCTTTTTCAAGCCTCCTTGCTGCTCTCTTTGCTTGAGACTCCAGTATGCGTTTGATAGTTTCAGATGTTTTCTTTACTTCTGACCTTAGGCGGTAAAATATATTATTTTTAAAATAATCGTCATCTCTTGAATCATGATCTTGTAGAATTTTCTCATGGTTGAGGGAAAACTCTTCCCACAGATTATTTATTTTCTCCAACTCAGGTTGTAATTGATCTCGTTTACCTATTTCAATGTCCAACGTAATGGATTTAATTGCTTTTTCTATTTGCTTTTGTTTTGTTAAAATATCCATTCTACTTTATTTTTTTTTTTTATCTATTATTTTTTAATGAGCAGTTATTGTCTTATTTAGTTAAATGTACTTTATGAATAACCAGCAGAGAACGAATTTTTTAAATGTTTTAGCTATTGCCTGATTTAATTTTATTTCAGCACAATATTTTAATAGTTCTTTAAAGATTTCGAAGGACCACTGTAAATAAGGATGTTTCCTTGTTGAGCACAGTTTTCAAACTACTTTTATTTAAAAAATCTTAACATTACTTTAAACTCAGCAAATCAAATTTTAAATCTAGTAATACAATTAACAGGTATAAGTTAATTATCTATTTACCATCTGCTTTTCTTATTTATGACTATCCTAACTGTACACAGTAGGTAAAGTCTAGTGCTAACCCAAGACTGTATTTTTCCTTAACTAAATTTCAAAAATCGCGGATTTTAATTGCACATTCTTCCCAAAATTAAAGAAGACGTTTTATTGTTCATGGGTATCGAACATTTTTGTCGCGAATACGAGCGTTAACTTGAAAAAACGGCTTATCTGCTTATCTTGTTTATGTATTTATGACTATCCTAGCTTAGTGTACACAGCAGGTAACGTCTTTGTTTTTATGAAAGTCATTAGTGTTAACCCAAGACAGTGTTTTTCCCTAACTAAATCTCTTGGTTATGGCAAACACATGTTCAATAAGTTTGAACCAGTTTTAGAAAATAAAGAGAAGATTATTTAGCGTACGGCTCACACACCCAGCAACGATTCCTATTATTTTTGTGTTTTTGTCTACAAACATAACCCTTAATAGCGGTCGTGGTATTGTAAAGAAAGTAACGAACATTATATAAGTAGGGTTCTGTACTTAAGATCAGCGACATTTCTGTACCTGTGATTTAATCAATGTTACTGAAAAATCCCAAATCACAGTTGTGATCATTTTGCCAAAAGTCCAATTTTTTGCTTTCGCCCATTTCAAAAATGTTAATGCCATTCGATAGCAAAGGTACCAAAAAAAAACTGGATTAAAATATTGGTAATTGTGGGTGTGGCATGTATACGGTGACCATATTTTTCCAACGAAAAAAATGACAATTCGAAATGTAGTTTAAATAATAAATAGTATCAAGGTTGATGGAAAGGTAAAATAATCAACAAAAAATTTACCTAGAAACTCATATATTTAATAAAAATTATGTAAAATTCTTTAAAACATAATTTAATAACTGTTTTATTTTTTTATCAAGCTCTAGGTCTTTTTAATATTTAATATTATTATTTTCGATATTTCGCTTTGGTTAGCATCTTCAGGAAAATTTAATTTTAATATAAAAAACACAAAACAATAACAAATTTATGAAAAAAAAAAAACATAATTTTGTTATTGTATTTTGTTTTTTATATTAAAATTAAATTAAATTTTCCTGAAGATGATAACGAAAGGTTAGCGAAATATCGAAAATAAATAATTAAATATTAAAAAGACCAATATTTGATTTATTTCTGTAGAAGTGTTTTTTTTTTTTAAATATGACTGTTTTTAAATAAAACTAATTTAAACTCTGCACAATTTACTGTAAAAAAGGACGATTGGTCCGGATGCCGCATGTTGGTTAAAAAATAAATATTTTATGTTGTTTTAGAAGAAATTGAATTTTTGTAAATTTCATCAGAACTAAATTATGAGTTCTCGCAAACTGTTATCAATAATGGGTCGAATTTTTTTTTTTTTTTTATAAGTGGGATAGTAGTACAGTATTTTTCCGCCAGTATTTGATCGAATATTTAAAACAGCCAATTTCGAATAACGAATAACTCGAACAATGTATGTCAATTAATCGATTAAAATTATTTTCTTAGAAAATTCTACTTTTATAATGTAAAAATATTTTTTTTTAGATTTCTAACATTCGATGTTCGAATTTTGTTTTTTTTTTTTTCAAATGTAATTTTCTATGCGAACGTTGACGTTCGATATCGTTAAACAGGCAGTTAAATTCGAGCGCGCGTGAAAAATTATGTAAATCACTATTAACAGGGTTTAAAAAACTGCAGACGAAACCAAAAACTGTCGAACAAAAAAACGAAAATTGTTAAACAACTTTTCGCTTTTTGAGTTGGTTATCAGCCATGTTCTGGAAACCGAATACATACGAGTATAATTGGAATCAAAAGAATTTAAAAAAAAGATCCTGTCTGAAAAGTTTATAAAGAAAAATCCTTTTGTATAGTATATATTGAATTCTTATATTTACCAGAACTTCCCTTAAAGAAAAACTGCTGTGATTTAAAAAAAAATTTAACGGAGAATCAACATCGATTTTTTAAAAATATAAATTGGCTTAAAATGTTTTTCATAACTGGCTGGCAGCTCTCACCACTTTTTTTCGGTTTATTCATTAAATAAAAGTATGAGTTCAAATAGAGATGTTTGTTTTTTTTACCATTGGATAAAATTATTTGAATTCTTCGAGTTATCCGAGTAATTCCCTGCAGATAACGAGACTAGTCCATACATGCATGTAAAGAGTAGTCCATAAAGGAGTAGGAGTACTCCAAAGCTACTCCAAATATATGGTTAAAAGGTGGTCCGTTTAACATTACGATGTCCTAGGGCTGGACCATATGACCCAGATTTGCATTACAACGGAGTAGTCTTAAAACTACTCCACTCTAGTGGACTAGTTTTGAAACTACTCCATGGTATACTCCAGATGATTAGTTTTAGCTTCGTTTAAAAACGAAAACATTTCGTTTAAAAACGAAGACATGTCGCTTCACTACAAACTGTTTTTAACAATGACATGGTCGATGCTTGCATAACATTGGACCAGTCCAGGGAGTAGTCCATTTCATCAAAATGGATCACGTAGTCCAATATTATCTGCAGGGTTCGAACAATTTAAAACCTTTATTCGATTACACTATGCAAGTTGAAAAATCAGACGAGCCGGGTACATAGCGATTTTACATAATTCGGGTACGCTGAATCCAGTGGTGCTCGCGGTTATTTCGAAAATGGAGGAGCTTGCACAACATATATTCGCGTAACTCAAAGACGGTTTAGTTTATTGAAATTACTCAAAAAAACGAAATTCCGCAAAATAAAATTTCCTTTAAGAAAAGTAAAATTTTTTTTCTATGGTGGTTTAATACAATTTTTATATTTGGCCCCTGTAGCGCCTACGATGCCCCTAGATGAGTCAAATGTATGACCAACCCCACTTGGTTTTTCAACTCCATCATTCATTTCTAACATATCTACCCGCTATCGTCACTCTTTAAGGGGGCTCCCATACAAAATAGTCAAAACAGATTAGAAATATATTGGAGAAAAGGCCCTATAACTGCCAAGGAGTCGCATGACTGACCTCAATTAGTTTTTTGTTCTTAACATTTTCTCGAGCCATACTTGCCCCATATCACCACTTCTTAAATTTATTCAACTTTTGTGAATAAAATCAAAAGTTGGTAACATATTTTAATCATTTGTGGCTTGTTTTGTTTGCAGCTTCGTTTTGTATATGTCTGTTAGAAGCCTAACTGCATTTTTTAAATTTTAATTTTCAAATTAATTAAAAAATTTCGAAATTTTGGCAAAAAAAATTAATTATTTTTTTTTTCAAAACAAAATTATGTTTCAAAAACGACTGCTCATTAGACTGGTCGCAATTTTTTTTTTTTTTAATTTAATTGTTTGCGCTGCTTAAAATATGAGGTTTGGTGTAAGAAATCATGAGCATGCCTATTTATTCGATTTTTTTTAGTTTTTCAATAAACTAAAGCGTTTTTGAGTTACGCGAATATATGTTGTGCAACTTCCTTAATTTTCGAAATAACGGTATATCTCGAAAACCAAAGCAAACCAAAAAAAAACGGCTAGCACCACTGGATTCAGCGACCCCGAATTAGGTTAAAAATCTTTCGTTCGTATCATATAAAATATTAAACAGCAAATACTTTAATCTGTCTATACAATATATAATTTCTTAGTATGTCAGGATGTTTGCATGTATGTCTTATTCTTTCCGCAATTTTCTGAAGCCATCTGATGACATAGGAAGCTGAAATTTGGCACACTTGAAGTACTTTCTCTGCGGAAGATCGTAACGAAGCCATATTTTTGATTTTCGGCTTTTCAACTAGTATAACTATAAAGATCTGATAGAAAAGATGTTTTTTTATAATATGGGGAACTTTGGGCCCCACCCGGCACGGCTAGGCACCGTCGGATTGACCTGAAAAATTAGATCATGATTTCTTACACCAAACCTCATATTTTAAGCAGCGCTTACAATTAAATTAAAAAAAAAAAAAATCCCATACAAGATGCGACCAGTCCAGTCTTGCGGAATTTCGGTTTTTTTAGTAATTTCAATAAACTAAACCGTTTTTAAGTTGTGTGAATATATGTTGTGCAACCTCCTCATTTAACGGTATATCTCCAAAAACACGACCCAATCTAAAAAAACCGCGATCACCACTGGATTCAGCGTACCCGAATTATGTTAAATCACCATGTGCCCGGCTTGTCTCAAAAAAACTGTCAATTTCTTGCACAGTGTTATTGGAGCAATTCAAAAATTGATTAATTCCTTACTCGAACAAAACTAAAAGTCGAATAATTGGATGCTCTAGATAGTAGTCTTTAAGAAATGGTTCGTTAGATCTCTGTATCATTTATACCTGCTGTGTTATTAAAAGTTTCCCCAGGTTCTATATTTTGGTTAAATCCGAAATTCAAAGGAATAGAACTTGTTAGGGTCAAAAGGAGTTTAAGAGATTTTTCTGCCATTAGAAAGCTGAAAGTGTCCTCTTTAACTCTATATATCGAGTCATAACCGCAAAAAAGCTTAAGTGACAAAAACAAAATTTTACTAGAGAAGGTTTTTTTATTTTATTTCATAAAAATTTTGTATGAATATTGTCGCTTGAGATAAAATTGTTTTTGCTATAAAATCGTAACGGTTCCTTATGTGACCATGATATTTTAGGAGATGATGCAACTGTTGCCAATAAAGTCGTTTATTAAAAAAAACCAAAATGGAAAATGGTGTTGCTTAAGTGCTGGTTCACACAGGTCAAGTTTGACTCTTCAAGTCTTGAGCTTTTAGGAGAGAGGGGTAAAGAGAATGGAAAGGGGTACATACTTGACCGTACCAGTCAGTTTTGTATTTTTCTTTTCTTTTTTCATCCGTAATATAATAAATAGCCACAAAGTTGAAGGAAAAGAAAACAAAAATTAATTTTGTGCATGAACGTGAACGCAAGTTCAAAAGAAAATTTAAATAAAACTGTTCAAGTAAACTTGACCTGTGTGAACCAGCACTAAGCTTTTTTTGCGGTTATGCCTCGATATACTTTTGCAACTGTTTGGAACTGTCTGTTGAAGACTTTTTTCATTTTGATGCAATTACACGCAAATTTTTTTTGCTCCTTTTATTTTACTGAAATATAACACAATGGTTTACGAACGTTTTGTTTTAAAAAATTCTGCAAAATTCTGCAACTGATGCAATTCCTGAAAGCATCAAAGCTGGGCAGGTTTTGAGTGGATTTAAAAGAAGACGGGTCCATAGAGGGTGCTGAGAGTGACTTGTGGTCCCCTAAAATTGGTAGCCTCGGATATTCAAGTATTTAAAAAATTTGCCAAAAATATATGTAGAGCACTATGGTTATCCATCCTACAATTAATATGCCTTAATGTTAAGTTATCTCCTTTGCCTTTAGAGATATTCGCATAGAACGGATTTTTTTAACGATTTTTCTAGTTTTTTCATCAGATGGATTATGTTTAAAAACAAACTGTTATCAATAGTGGGTTAAAAAATTTTTATATTGGTAGAAAAGCAGACTTTAAGTAAAAGTATGTTGTATGTACTGCTAAATGATAATGTATTTTTCTAACAGTATGGTATAACGATGGCTGTGTTCTATCGCTGATAGAACAATATTTACTCCAGCAGTTTTGACATTTTTGTAAAAAAAAATCATTTTTTTAAAAGCGTTTTCCAGGATTGAGAATTCGGGACATTTCTTAATCAAAAATGGGCATGCTGTGAAGTCTACTGTTTTAGGATCTCTTCGGTCTACATAGCTTCAAAATTTCAATGTGATATCTCTATCCATGTCTGATTCATGGAATGTCAAACATTAAAATTATTATTTCTATTGTGTAAATGAATAAAAAGGCTTTAAATATGAGTAAAAAAATTTAATTTTAAGGTTTGACATACTAAAAATCTGATTTTAATAAAGATACCATAAAACAATTTAGCAGTTACATATGTAGATTAAAATGTTCTTAAAACAGCGCAATTAAAAAAAACTCCCCGTTTTGAAAAAGAAATACCATAATTCGCAATCTCAATCAAAAGCATTTTAATAAAATACTGTAGGAAAGTTCAAGAAGCCTTCTCTCAAGCAAAAAAAATTGCGAAATTATCTCTGTCGGTTCAAAAGTTACAGGTTTTTGTCCGATGAAAAACGATTTTCAGCCACTGTGCGTAGCAGTGTTGCCAAAACTTGGTGACCAAAAATGGCTAAGTTTACGGAAAAAAGGGCTAAAAAATGGGCTAAAAAATGGCTAAAAGCTTTTTTAAATAAAAACACATTAAAATTCAATAACAAAACAGAAACAATTCATTTAAAGTTGTTTACGATGATACTGTAAGTTAAGATCAATTTGTTAAATAAGAATAAACGTAAATTAATATTAAAATAAATTAATAATAAAAAATTAAATCATCGAAAAATTCGATGTCGTTATTGTTCATCTCATAGGAATCACTCATTAGTTTTAAATAATTTGAAGGTAAATCATAATCACGACAACATTTACCCAACCTTTTGAGTCCAGATCCACAATTAAAAAAAAAATAAAAAATTATAGTCGTTTAAACCCCTTTATGATACCCTAAACCACATTAGAACCTTTGTCCCAAATTTTATCAAATAGTCTCTAAATTGTGACCTGTACTTTGCGCACAAGGTTTACATGGACAGCCAGCCAGCCGGACAAATATCGTTAATTCGACTCGGAAAGTGAGTTAATCGGTATACGTAAAGGTGGGCTAAGGACCAATATTTTAAGGTGTTACAGACATAGGCATAGGTTACGCATAGTACCATCTCCACTATTGTGGTGGTGGTATAAATATTGTATTGTTATGGTAAAAATATTTACCTAATTGATAAAATCGAATTATCGGTTGCTTAATAAAACCTATTTCTCAAATTACTTTTAACGATGCTTACTTGGCTAAACACCATCTCTACTTCAGCATTAGACCATGGAAGTGAGAGCAACTTTAAAGTCAATTCTGAAATTTCTAAAACAATTTTGTTACCGCCTGCATCCCTTTATTGAAATACTTGCAACCAGAAAGAAACAGCGATGTTTGTGTTGATCCATTTTATAAATTTAATAGTGGAATACTGTTCCTTTATTCTGAAAGATGTTTCAGCGTCGTAGCTTATAGCGATTTTCAACATTTGTAAAAGTTGTGATTTAAATTAAACGCGTTTTAATTGTTCAAAATGTTTATTTTACTCTTATAAATTTTTATAATAAAATAAAAATTATTCTTTTAAAAGAAAAACGGCAAAATAATTTTATGGCTAAACAAGTTGAAAAATGGCTAAAAAAAATGGCTAAACTTATTTTTTAATGGCTAAACAGGGTGAAAAATGGCTAAAATAGCCACTAAATGGCTAAATTGGCAACACTGGTGCGTAGTATGAGCAGATTTTAATGATTTTTTACAATTTTATGAAATTTTCCTAGTTGCTTATTCACACGATGATGGCGGCATTTTTTTTCGCAAATTAAAAAAACTCAAGTCGTGTATCATTTCTTTTTTTCTTTTTTTAGTCTTATTTTTATTCATACATGATCTAGAAACTAAATCCGCTATCATATTAAAGTTACTACAAAATTGAATTTATTTATATTCCAGAGCACCGTGTAAAATGCATCTCATTTGCAAAAACCTAAATTATTTACATACAAAGATGATGTACTTGGCAAAAGAAAAAATTTGATACCCATTTCGAACTATTTAAAACGAAGGGTTACCACCCCATTGCATTATTGTCAAAACGCGAACTAGCACGAATTTCAAAAAAAGCTGAGACATGTATTTAATTAAATCGACTAAAGATTAAAATATGTAAATTTGCAACTTTTATTACAAACAACGCCGAACAAAAAATTCAAAATCCGTTTTTTTAACAGAAAATCTTTTAAAAAAGGACATGAATGATCGTCCTTGGACAAATTGTATATACAGTTGGACGCGCCATAAGAAAACCTCATCGTAAGAAATTCGTATATGTTGGTAAGGAAACGGATTCTCAAATTAACAAAACACGCAAAAATAGACCCTTTTCCAAACTGGTTCAGCTCACGAGAGGCCAAAGCTGGAACCGAAATATTTAAAATGTCATCTTAAAAAAGTCCAAGGTTTATTTTTAGGAGGGTACAACGAATTTTGCTTCCATACAACTTGAGTCTTTCTTATATTGACAGTGTATCAACTTCTACGCTTTTACGTTCACACGACGCAATTGTATTCCTTCGTGTTCTATTAATGAAATATATTACAAGTGGAAAATGCATATTCTCTATTAAAATTTGTAAAAAAAAAAAAGTTTTGACAAGTGCAAAAGATCAGATCCAAGATAAATCTTGCAATTTTTCTTTAAAGAAACTGGATCAGAAACTATTTTCCAATCGGTAAAGATGTGTAGATGGTGACAAATTTAAAATTTTTTTTCAAAATTTTCAATTCTAGGGTTGTCCCTCTGAAGATATTGAGTGGTTATAATCGAAACATGTAAGCGTAACCTGTCCATGAAATCCTGGGCTCGGTTCCCAGCTCAGTCAAGAATGAAAAATTAGCAATAAATTTTAATAAATCTGATAAAAATAATTTAATAAAAATTTAATTTGATGAACTTCAGCCGTTTTAAAATATCATTTTTATTTATACTAAAAACCCCTTTTAAACTAAACGGTTACAGTGGAACTTTCTGCAGTTAAGCCATTATCTATAAAGCTTTTTAAAAATATCACAGAACTACCTGAAAAATATGACCAAAAATCGAATAATAAAATTGTTTGACTAATTGAAGACCAGGAAAGCACTCCAAAGCATAGTTGTGTCACAACTCTGTTGAGTGTTACTGAAGAAATAAGGCAACAAATCGATAATGGAAAAGTGGTTCTCTTGGTACTACTCGATCACTCAAAAGCCTTTGATACTGTGGATTTTATGTGAAAAGCTGAAACATATGTTTAATTTTAGTTACACCTCAGCTAAACTTATGTCTTCGTACCTATCTGATCGTTCTCAATCAGTAGTTTTATATAACCGCATATCTGCAACAGTCTCTGTAACAAGAGGTGTGACTCAGGGATCGATTTTGGGTCCCCTTTTATTTTCCATATATGCTAATGATCTACCGGTTCAACTCAAATATTGTAACATACATATGTACGCTGACGTCGTCCAGGTATATCTCAGTAGCACAGTCAAAATGCTGAATGCATCGATCTCCAAGCTTAATTATGATTTAAGTAACATACATAAATGGGCAGCTGCAAATGGGCTTTGCCTTAACCCGAAAAAATCGAAATGCATTGTTATTCATAAGCGATTACTTAATCTTGATCGTATTTTTGACGTTAGACTTAACAACAAGCAAATCGAAATCGTAACCTCTGTCTAAAACCTGGGAATTATATTTAACGACATTCTCTCCTGGACAAATCACGTCAACAGTGCTGTGGGACGAACATTAAGAACACTCTGGGCCACTCAACATTGCACCCCTTTAAATATTAGAATGCTTCTTGCTAAAGCTTATTTAATACCATCTTTGCTCTATGGGTGTGAAATTTTCTCGAATTGCGATGCTGTTAGTAAGCGTAAACTAAAATCCATCTACGGGAATATTGTGAGACATGTTTTTGGTATCAGAAGATATGGCTCAGTATCCATGTTTAACACAAAACTTTTTGGAATCTCATTTGAAAACCTCCTTAAACTACGAACTTTTTTGTGTTTGCACAAGATTGTCTTTGAGAAAACACCAAAGTATCTACATGACTTACTCAGATTTGGGAGATCCAGTAGGGGTAAAAGAATTATCGCCATTAGATATAGAACGCTTGTATCTGAATGGCAATTTTTTATCAATGCCATACGCCTCTGGAACGAACTACCATATCACATCCAGCTATATAGTAACGCATCAAAATTTAAAATTGAAGTTCTAAAACTGTACGCTTAGCGTCTCGATTTATTGTTTAATGATTTGATGTTTATGATTTTGTTTTTATGATTTTGTTCTTATGATTTTAAATTGTTCAATCACTTTTAATATTATTTTTATGATAATTTATTTATAATTTTTGTTAAAATGTTTAAATTAGATATTTTTACTATTTATTATATGTAATTCTTTAAGTTAATTCTTATAAACAAATTAACCTGTTTAGCTTTATAAAATCATATGCTGTAATTAAAAGATTTATGGTCATTTTCTCAATGTATCGACAAACTGTCTGTTACTTAATGTCAACATAAATTTATTGGAACGATAAACTGTCCGTTAACGATTTTGGGTTTCTCAATATACTGACAAAAAACATTGTTTTCAGCTGGCAACGCCACTCAAAATACATGTAAAAGTTGGGAGTCAGCTGATTGAACTTATCTGTACGGCAAATAAAAGGAAAATAAATAACTGGCAGATGAGTGCCGGTTAGCTTTGCGATAAAATCGAAGCAAATGAGACATTGAGAAAACCAAATTTCTTTAATATGCAGTTTTTCGTTGGGAAAAAAGATAATTGCCTAATGAGAAAATGGCCATTAATCTTGTAGCATAGGACAGTCAATGAAATAAATAAATAAATAAATAAATAAAATATTCAAAATATATAACAACATAATGGGATATTTATTATTTGTTATAAAAACTATTGGCTCAGGGTAACTAGAGCAAAAAGTGTAAGTCAAAGCTTAGAATTAAACAAAAATTTGTCAAAATTGGGAAATCTCTAACCCTCGCAGATTTCTAAAATCTTTAAATTATTAATTTTTTAAATACAACTTACAAAATTACCAATTACTCTCAACGCGTTCCATCAATTTATGCCAGATATTGAAGCATACATTAAGACGATCTCCCAGCGGGAAAAAGCCTCTGTACTCATTCTTTTGGATATACAAGGCCTGCTCGCTCTTTTCCATACTTATTTCTTTTATACACACGTTGTCATTGCCTTTCGCTCTCCCTTCTTTCGCAGTTACAAAAGAATTGTTGGTAACGGGATAAAAAAAAAAAACAATACAAAAAATGTTCTCCTTCTCTACTCCCTTCTCAAATAAGCGAATGTGGAATTTGTAATATTTTTGTTAAGCGAAAGGGCCGAGGACTTCTATGAAGCTTTCTATAACAGTTAGGCAAGAATGGTAATTGAATCAAAACAAATTTTTAAGCAGGCCTTTGAAAAAGCCGGTAGTAAGTAAGAAGGCTTTTTGAGTTTTTCCGCTGGGCTGATGTGTTTATGAGTTCGTTTTTGTATGCCTGTGTGCGTGGAAGTGAAACTTAAATTTGTTTGGTTCAGTTCTAAATGATTTTGGTTCTTGCCTTTAATAAATTGATTAATGCTTTGAATAGATTACTAAAACAATAAACAGAAAATACGCACTTTCATCAATGTAAATTCCACTCTAGAATTCAATAAGAATAAAAGCAAAAAAAAAAAAAAAAATACACGCCAGACAATATTTTTGCATTCTTGTCTAATGAAGAGCTACAGAATTCACTGGTCTTATTAGGGGTTTTTTATATTTCCACCCAAAGTGCTTGCTTTGTTTACAGATGAGAAGGTAAAATTATTTTCTAAGCAGGCCTACCGAAGGACTGAGAAAGTCTTATAGAAAATTAGTTTTAGTTTAAACCTTCAAATATAAACGCAAAGAAAAAACATGGTTGCGGAAAACATATTCTAAGAGCAACATATAATGATAAGAATTATGATTGTAGTCACCATATTACGATTATTATTGAATCATATTATGGCCAAATATATTTGTAATATTACATCATTCTTATCATGTTAATCATAATAAGATAAGAAGTAATCATATTAATATCATGTTAATCATAATCAATTTAGAAGTTATAATATTATGATACAGCACAGAAAAAATTATTTTTCCAATTCAAACAAAAAATTTGTAGAATCAAACAATTTTTTGTCTAAAATCGGTCCTACAAACAAATTCGCATATTCAAACAATTTATTTGCATTTTGTTTATTGAAAAAAAACGCCGATTTTTTCAAACAAATAATTTTACAGAATCAAACAAAAAGTTTGCTGAAATTCATATAAATTTCAAACAATTAATTTTGCTGAATCAAACAAAAAAGTTTTGGCACAAGCAATGACGCGCACACAAGCAAGCACTGTTGGCGAAGGTGAAGCAGAGCAGAGCCGCCGGCTGGCTTTGAGACACATTTTTTTGTTGGAATAATTTTGGAACGAAGTCATATTTATACTCACAGTGTTTTTCTTCATCACTCACTGTTGCTTTATCCTTTCCTTTGCTAATGAAGAAGAAATGTAACCAAAAACGGCGGCAGACCGACTCGATATGTTTTCCGCCATCATTCTATTTTTGTATTTGATGTATTTAAACAAACTGTTTGAAAAAATTGAATACGGGATTTTGTTTTTTTTTTTACCAACTTTGGAACCAACCAAAATTTTATTTTGTTTCTTGTAATGTGTTTTTTCTGTTGTTTAAAAATATGAAACGTTTTTTTTACCTGCTATTGTTTTTGTTGTTTTTTGACTACAAACCTCGTCACGCTATTTTATCATTTTTCTTATTGCTGTACTTTTTTAAAGCGTCCAAAAATAGACTGCATGTGTTTTTTGTTGTAGTTCTTATATTTATCATAAAGAAGTGTTGCTTACAATCAATAAAAAAATGCAAAAAGACGACAACATTAAAGAGCGTTAAATATTTCATACAAAATTATGAAAACTTCAAACCAATAGCGCGTTTATTAAATTTTTGAAAAGCTGTCCACATTTTTGTTGGTTAAATAAAAATCAAACAAAAATATTGATTGAATCAGTAAAAAAATTTGTAGAAATCAAAAAAATTTTCAAACAAGGGTTTGTTTGAAAATAATTCGGCAATAATTTTTTCTGTGAGTGGTGCTGTCAAAACAATAAAAAATAATTGAAATTTTTTGCATCGATTTTTCATTTTGTGGCACTTTATATTTTTTTTAAGTACAATTTCTATATTTTTTTTTATTTATTTACACTTGTTTTTTTTTTTTTTAAATGAGTATTTATTTTTAATTGTTTAAGCACTCACTCAAAATAACACTGTATGTAATTTTTTAATTCATGGAAAAATAACCATATACGGACACACACGTGATAAAAGGCCAAAAAAAATTACCCGTGTCTCCCAGTTTTGCTCAAAGTCATGCACTTTTTTTTATGGGCCCCCAAATATTTGGGGCCTCGGTGTCATTTTTTCAAAAAAGCGATCATTTTCTCAGCCTTATATCTTGCAAACCGTTTGGAATTTTTATTTACCCTCTGAGACAAAGTTGTGAACATATAAAATCAAAAAAACTCCATCTTCATGATGAAAATCGCAAGAAACTTTGAAAAATTCGCTTTTTAACTTTTGCAAAGAAACAATCAACTACAAAAATGTACCTAAGATCTCAATAAACAACTTTCTAGAACATTGCACTGTGTAATTCAAATAATTCCATTGGTATATTTAAAACAAACGACACAACTGATTCAAAATAATTTTTCAAATGGCGCTAACATAATATCGTCCCCTTAATATAACAATAGCGTATGTGCTCATACGCTTTTATTTTTTTATTGCATATTTGGAATCTCCAACATTGATTTTATGTCTGGTCAAAATTTCGTAAAATTCTACTTCCAAAAAGTGGGTCAAAATGTCGTTGGAAAAAATAGTGTATAATTTCTTGTTCAAAATTTTGCTTCAATAAGTGTGTAAGCTCATATGCGCTATTTTACTTGAAATTTCCACTCCAAAGTTGTTAAAAGAATAATAGTGTATACGCATTATATTCCATTTTAGCCTGTAGAAAAAAATTTAATTTGTAAAAACTTTAAATCATAAAATAGCTTATAATTATCGAAAGCTGCATGATCTCCAAAATTTGTGCAAGAAGAATGTTATTCCTCGTGGCTCGCAGTTATTTTTCATTAACTTACAAGGTGGATAGAAGCGAAATTGTTTAGATGAGCCAGATGTAGCAGAGGAAGAGAAAGAAGACGAATGAACTTTTTTGTCATAATTTTTTGTTCATAATAACCCAAATGGGAAAGTTATGAATATGTGCCACTGAATCAACAAAACTTTGAATTAATCACTGTTTTATAATGTTACAAATTGATGTTTTTGAGATCAAATATTTTAATAAAAATACCGTAAAATTATTGAATAAAACAGCGTATACCATACAAAATAAAATAGTGTATCAGATACATCATACGAATTCCTTAAAAAATAAAATAGCCTATATGGAGGACTTGCACTTTGAATGACATAATTATGGTCTTAAAGGATGCGTAGAACAAAAAAAAATTGGTAAATCAGAAGACAAGAAACGGAATTATGTATTCGTCGAAAAATCCAATATGAAGAATTTTTATTTGCCGCGATATTGAGGTTTTAATAGACATCCGAATTGGAAAAAACTTAAAACACGATTTTCCCAAAACCCCAAAAAATTATACGCTATTGTTATATTGAGGGGACGATATAATTAGAGTAAACATATTTTGTTTGCTTCTTAAGCATACTATGACTACACGTATAGAAAGTTATCATGTTATGACTATTAAATATCATGAAATGGTTGTAAGCAATGTTTTCAAAGTTATCATTATTTAGTCGTTAGAAAAATAATTATTTTTCAGTCAACAATACTAAAATTTATAATAATGATATGTTTACAGTAACTACCCCAGTAAAAAATGTGCTCCAAAAGGAGCAGGTTTTGCGTATGAATTCATAACACAAATCGCTTCAAACCTGCTGATGGGATGCCTGATTTTTGTATGGGGTGTTCCCGGTTTGGAGGACTTTTTTCTGCTGACAATAAGCGCTTCTTTTAACATGCAAACAAAGCACTCCTAAAGGGCTTTTTAGGGGCTAACTATATAAACATATACATTAATGTTTTGCTTTTACTTTTGTTTAAATGCCTTTTTCAGCTATTTTCGCATATTTTTATTTTTTTTCGGTTTGCAACCTTCTTCGTTGTCAGCACTAAAATAGCAGCTTTTTTGTATATTTAATTCTATATCATTTACTGCTTTATAAAAGCTCTTTTATTGAAGCGCTCGATTATGCGCTTTTTCTCTGAAGTGCTTCAAAAAACCCAAATTTTTTTTACTGGGACAATATTGCTGATATTTAATAAAAATAAAAAGTTTTTGTGTACGACAACAATATATTGTAACGATTAACATAGTGTAGTTGCCGTAACCATGCCTTATTATATTTTTTCTCTTCGTGTACTTAAATATAAATAACATCATTTGTATATCTGAGGCTTGGTGCTAAAAGGGCCAATGTCAATATTTTGCTGTTTTGAGTTAATCGTTTCATTATGTGTATTATTTTACTGTCTTTTATTTTTCTGTATCAGTCAATGTCTAAAAAAAAACTCATTAAACTGTTCTGGGTTAACTTACGACATTTGCTGATACAGAAAAATAAAAGAGAGTAAAATAACACACACAATGAAACGATTAACTAAAAATTTCAAAGTATTGACATTGGCCCCTTTAGCACCAAGCCACAGATATATACTTATGGCCAAATTCACCAATTCTATTTAAATATCAATTCATATTTAAATATAGTTTTTCATATAATTTTATTTTATTTGACATGAAAAACGAATTTTAAACATAAATTGATATTTAAATAAATTTGTGAAAACTGGTTTAAGAATATTTCTTCCACAAAAAGAAATCAAACTTCAAAAAAATTCTCAAAAATATTAATAAACGGAGTTAGAGTTTGTTACCTCAAAAAGGGCCTTCCTACCCTTTGATACGTTCTTAAAGTATTATTGGTGGCTACCAAAAGCCTTTGTCTTTATTACCTTTGGCTTTATGGTTGGTTTCGTTGTTGTTTCTATTGTTCTTAAATTACTTATCGTTCGCTCCAATTTTGAAAGTGTCTATAAATTATACAAAAAAAATGTGTCAACTTTAATTCGCTAAAAAGTGAAAATTTTCCATAGCACAATGTTTTCCATTTCTGCCGCTATTGTTCAGCTCAAGCGAATGAAAATGGAAATAGAATTAGGAATTAAGATGGGATTTTGGTCAGAACCATTAGATTACAATAGAATAGTAATGGAGTTGTATTTTAAGAAAGACAAATTACGTTTAAAAAAAATAGTGTATGTTTTAAGACAAACATAAAATTTACACTGTGCTAGTCGCAAATTGTAACAAGTTGGGTACTCTGATGGTAAAGATAATTTGAGTACGATAAATTCAATGGTTATAGCCGTTTTTCAAATTTAGCGCTCGTATCCGATATTAAAAATTTAAAAAAAGCTGTAATTTTTTCCCCCAAATAAAGTTGATATGGTGCGATATATTCAATATGGTTAGACAATTCAATAGAGCTAAGAGAAAAATTGGCGAAAAAAACGAAAAATTGTATCTATTTAACAGAGTTCGGATGTTTTATATTTAATAATTATCCTAAAATGGCGGAAATTATTCCTACATAAAATACTAAACCAAAAACACACTTTTTACCTCTTTTCCAAAAAAGTACTTTTCTTTAAAAAAAAAGGTCTTTTGCAGAAACCTTTATTTTCCTTACCCCTAAAATTAAAAGTTTTATTTGTTCTTCTTTTTTTCCAAAGTAAATGTTAAGGATTTATTTGTTGTGACAAGCGTTTAAATCCTTTCCTCGTTTAATTTAATCCTTCTAAATGTGCTTTTACTAAAATAACTTTGTATTGATTGTTTTAATAAATACGTAAATTTTTTAAAACAACCTTTTTGAAATACTTAAACTAAATAAAACAAATACATTTCGTCGGCTGATAATTTAATTGTCGTATGTGGATTTCGACAGTTAAAAACAAATTGAGTTTGAAGTTTGAACTCTTATAATTTTTTTTTTTTCAGCAAAGCGATTTTCCTTAAATTTTAGGAGGAGTAACTACAAATATTTAACTAGTTTATTTCAAAGTTTGGAGCCTATAACTTATTTGGAGTAGAAAATATTTTGATGTTTGTTTAGAATTAAATTGTCGTATGTGGCAAAATTTAACATTTTTATCATTTAAATAGCTACATACGACATTTTGCCTCCGAAATATTTACATACGACATTTAAACACTAAATTTTTAAAACAAAGGTTATTAAAAAGTCGTATGTGCCATGAAAAATCCACATACGACATTTAAATAAGAAATCAATTTTTTGGTCGTTTTGTATGGAAATTTGTCGTATGTGGCGTTTGGTATTTACATACGACATTTAATTTGAAAATTGCTTCAGCAAACACCACATACAACAAACTCAACATTCCATATCTCGAAAACCGTATGAGGTATTGAAAAACTGATTAAGCCAAATTAAAAGATCTGGTCGGAAAACCTAAGGAATCGATCTTAACTCAAAACCGCAAAAAACGCATACGACTTTTAAATTATCAACCGACGATATAATATTTGAAATCTTTTTATACTCTCCACCACAATTAGTTGTGAAGAGGGACCTCTAAGCTTGTCATCAGTGTGACCATATTAGCTTTTTTCGAGCTAAATTTTTTTTTTGTTTTTTTTTTATTTATTAACTTTATTTTTCTTTATTTTATTTTACAAATTTGCACATTTGCCTCAGCGTCAAATGACATTATTGAGGCGAGTTGGCATAAAATTAATTTAAACTAATAAATTAATTAACTTATTAAGTGTATGAGATCAATTAAAAAAAAAAGAAAGAAAAAATGTTTATTATATACAGTTTTACAATTTCTCTTTAAAGGTTTTCAATTAATAAAAACCATTTAAAGACTTTGTAATAAATGTTTTTTTATACTTGACTTAAAAATTGATATTCTTTGTACAATATCTTTTAAGTTTTGAGGCAAATTATTAAATTCTAGTCCACCAACATACTCAATTCTTTGCTTCGTTGTTTCTAATCTGCACCTTGTAACTCTTAAATTAGAACAGTTTCTAGCGCTAAATCTGGCTTGATTCCTTTGAAAAGTAATTGTGTTGCGCCCAATATTCCGTAATGATTTAAAAACAAATACCAACAGCTGAATTTTATATAGTCCTCTTATGGGTAAAATGTTCTTTGCTACTTCTTGGTATAAGGACAATGTTGAATGCAGTAACGGTAAATTAAATACATTTTTTAATGCCATATTCTGAACTCGCTGCAAGGATTTAAGTTCCGTGGTATTTTTACAACCATATACTACTACCAAATAGTTCAGATGACTTTGCACTAAAGCCTGATAAAGCATTAATTTTGTCTGTTCATTAAATTTGTTTTTAAACTTATATAACACACCAATAACAGCTGATATTTTCGACTTTAGCTCCTCCACGTGTAAATTCCATGACAAATTACATTGCAAATTGATTCCCAAATACCTTATTGATTGGCTATCAAAGACTTCATTACCATTTACAAAAATACTAAAACTTCCATCATTGTTACTTAAATGAGGTCGAAACCTGAGGAGTTTGGTTTTTGTCGCATTTATAATTAATTTGTTAAGTCTTGAATATTCAAAGATTAAGGCTGCATCTCTTTCCATATAGGCTTTTAGTACAGTTTCATGTTTGTATGGATAAAGCACAGAAATATCATCTGCATGCATATACACTTTTCCAAACAGTCCAAGATTATTAATATCATTTACATATATAGTGAATAAAAGCGGGCCCAAAACACTACCCTGTGGCACACCATGTTCAACGACACCAAGAAAACTTTTACAACCATTTAATTCCACATACTGCTTCCTGTTGTACAGGTAACTTTTAAATAGACATAATTCACTGCCTAAAATTCCATAATACTGCAACTTTTGAGTCATAATTTCATGATCTACGATATCAAAAGCTTTAGAAAAATCATAGAAAATTCCACCCACACCGCAAAAGCCTTGATCTAATCCTCGACAGATGTAGTTTACGACATTCACAACAGCATTGTCCGTCCCACTCCCCTTTCTAAAACCATATTGACAATCATAAAGCAGCTTATTAGTTTCTAGGTATTTCAACTTTATCGATAATTGGTAACAAAGAAATAGGTCTGTATTTATCTACGCCATGTGCTTGTATTTCTTTCGGTATTGGAACAATCTTCGATATTTTCAAAATATTCGGATATTCTGATGTTTCAATAATACGATTAAAAATGTTCACCAAATGAGATGAGATTTCATCACTACATTCGATTAGTACTCTTGCAGATAATCCATCATAACCAGGACTTTTACTTATGGTAAGGTTGGATATGATTTGCGAAATTTCATCTAATGTTGTGTAACTAAAACGGAATGTGCTTGGATTGTATCTAAGAGTTCTAAGATTGTTACACGAATCCCCTTGAGAAGTTATAATCTGTTGTTTTAAAATATTTGGGACTTGTAAAAATTACTTATTAAAAAGTTCACATTTAACAGCATCATCTGTTATCAGCTCATCAATTAAATTAACTTCGGCTTTAGCACTTCTACCTAAAGTTTCATTCAGAAACCTCCAACATTTTTTAGGATCGTGCTGGGTATTGCTAATATTATGAAAATAATAATTGTTCATAGAATCACAACATGCCGACTTAATTACTTTGCTTATTCTTTTTAATATATTTTGTATATATGAATTGTTTGGTCTTCTTCTTCTTTGCTTTAACAAATTTTTCTTAAACAAAATTAGGTTTTGCAAGTCTTCATTCATCCATGGCGCTTTTTCATCTTTTAATATTTTCCTCCTTTTCCTTACAACCAAGGAATTATCATAAGCATTTGAAAGGCATTCTATTAATCTAGAAGTGTCAACCGAAGGATTTCCAGTATGCAGATTTGATTCATGATGTTGAAAAAAATGTTTAAACTTATTGTAATCACAAAATTTCTGAATAATTTCAAAATGTTTGGGGCTTTGAACATTACTTTTGATTCGACAAGACACCATATTATGATCTGATAGATCACACTCAACAGAATCAATAAACAACCCATTCGAAAGGTTACTAAATACATTATCAAATGAAGTTGCAGAGGCTGGACGGCAGTTTTTAAAATCAAAATGTAGCAGTAAATTCGAAATATCAGCTGATATTGCGCCATTAGAAAATTCTACATTTGAATCACCAACAATAATGCAGTAACTACGGCCATATAAACTCACAAAATTTTCCAAAATATCAGAAAAACTATTTATATCACATTTTTGAGATCTATAAAACGATATTACTTTGAGTGGGTTCCCATTTATTTTATAATTGTGCAAAGATATTACGATAGAATCACAAAAATGTTTACTTTCACAAACTTCTACTTTCACGAACGTAAATGGAAGTACCTCCATAACTATCATCTCTACAGCAATAAACACAATTATATCCAGGAATACATAAATTTGCACTATTTTGGAAACCACGTCTCCTGAACAGAATTATGTTGGGTAGTTGGGAAAAACTAGCAATTAGTGTTTTAAATCTATTAAATTTGCTTATTGATGAAATGCTTCTAATATTTACAGAAATTATATTTAAATACGAAAATGTTTAGTTTTTTAAATGATTTATAAAATTATCAAAATCAAAAAAGTATTTATTATTTATCATAATTGAGAAAAAAAATTTGTATTTAAAACTTTTTAAATAAAAAATTTAAAATTAAAAGTTATACTTAATTTAATTTGGTGATAAAAATGCTGCCTGATTATCTTCGCCATCAGAATCATCAGCACCAAGGGTAACTCGATTCATCGATCAGCGTTAAGGTCTCAAAGTTGCAGCTTCAGACATAATTTTATCAACTTCATCTTCATTATTAATGTATCTCGACTTCGATATTTCATTCCTCTTTACATATACTCTGGCACCAGAAGTATAAACAGAGCAATAGCCCATGGTTTTTAAAGTCTTAGCATAGTTGAAGAGACTAAGAGTTTCTTTACTCAAATAATCGTTTATATAAACAGATTTTGTAGATTCAATTGCCTTTAGTTTAGATTTCGAATGCATAAGTTTGTCTTTTTCACGCTTGTTGTTAAATTTTACAACCATTGTTTTCTTATTATCACAATCATTTTTTCCCTTTTTAAAGAAATAGGCCTCTTCTATACTCTCTTCCTTCATATCTATGCCAATTTTACCCGATAGACCTAAAACAGTATCAATAGCAGTTGCATCTTTTTTGACTTCAACATTTCTTACTATGCAATCATTTTTGACCCGTTGATTATTTAAAAGTTTTACAGATGCCTTTAACGTAGCAATTTCATTTTTTAACAAACTATTCTCTTTCTGCACCATATCAACCTTCTTGTTGTTTTCAGCAATACCCTTCAAAATCTCATCTCTCATTTAGACATAAACTCAATTGCTTCGGTCACTGTACTCAGTTGATCTAGCTTATTTAATTTTGTTTTAATTTCTTTGAGTTCTTCTTTCACAGTAACACTACTTTCATCACACAGATGACAAACATATTCTTCACTTTCGTTTTCAAGCAAATGTTCATATTGACGTTTGTCAAGTTTAGTACATACTGAGTGAAAAATTTTGCTGCATTTACCGCATGTAATGTTCTCCTCTTTTTCTTCCTTAATCTCCATCTTACATTGGCCACATATTATTTTTGCAATTAAAACACTTCGACGATTTTTTCCAGCCATACTCCAATTTATTAAATTGATCACTGTTTGTTTT
The DNA here is from genome assembly GCA_930367215.1 of Pollenia angustigena. Taxonomy (NCBI): domain Eukaryota; kingdom Metazoa; phylum Arthropoda; class Insecta; order Diptera; family Polleniidae; genus Pollenia; species Pollenia angustigena. Next base: position 184,725,147 of record OV884058.1, on the reverse strand, counting down.
ACTTAATGATCACAAACTTGTGTAAAAAAGCACAATAATAATATATTATTTTTTTTTTAAATAAAAAATCACTTTGCAGAGCTTATCTTTTTGATGTATATAAACACAGGGTTTATTAGCTTTATTTTTTCCTTTTTAGCTTGAGATATTTCATTTAGCTTTAAGCTTTTTTCCCAGCTTTTTTCAACGATGCATTTAGCTTTTCCTAGGCTTTTTTTAATTTCAATTTCGTGTTTATTAATATTTTAAAATAAATAAAACAGTTTATCCGAATAAACTTATGTGTGATTTAGGTAAAAGGCTGTTGCAGCTTTGTTTTACATACATAGCAATGCTGCGAGGGGAAGAATACAAAATTTAAGCTATTTTCCAAAAAAATTAAGAGTTTTTGTCAAAAGTTACACTTCGAAAAATTTCTCGAATAAACAGTAAATTTATGTGATTTATAATAACAAAAAACATACATATTTCTATTCCATATTGCAGTGATAAAAGCAAGACCACAAATCAATTATTGAACAAAAGCAAAGCTTATGGCGATTTCTTTTCTGAGAAATATGTTGCATAAATGTTAAATGCTCTATCTCTTTTGTGTAGAGCATGTAACATTTATGCAACATATTTCTCAGAAAAGAAATCGCTATTAGAGTAAGTTTTATGCCTATGCCTATTACATTAGAATTTAAAAATAAGGTTTACGCATACAGTACTTTTCGTTTATAGTCACTACAGTTTTTAGCCACTTTAGCGAACGTTTAGCTAGATCAAACATCATTATACAGTTTCTTAATTACATTATGCAATTATCTTCTTACAAATAAAGTTAAGCAAATCCATAGAGATTGTTAAAAATAAAGCTAAACTTTGATCAATTTACTGGTCAAGCTTTTTTTGGATTTTTTTTTCGTTTATTATACCCTCCGCCACAATTAGTTGTGTGAAACTTTTTTATTATTCATCTCAGACCCCATAAAGTATATATATTCTGGGTCCTTGAGTAGTTCTAAGTCGATTTAGCCATGTCCGTCTGTCTGTCCGTCTGTTGAAAACACGCTCACTTTCGAACAACTCAAAAGATTTTAACAAACTTGGTGCCAAATTGCTTACAGTTATCCTAAGCAGTTTGGGATTGAAATCCAGCAAAATCCGTTCTGTAGGACCAGAGCTATGAATCAAAATGTGGAACCACCACCTAAAAAAATTGATAATTTTGTTACAAAAAAAAAAACATAAATGCTGGAACAAGGCACGGAATCAGATAAGATTTTGCAAAAATTTGTTTTATTTGACTGGAAATCACGCTGTTAAATTTCGTGAAGATCCGTCCATAATTTACCCTAAGCCCCATACAAACAATACTCCCGGGAAACAGTTTAGTACGCCTAAAACCGCATAAATAACGCTAGCGTAACAAAATTTGGTACGTCACAGTTTTTTAGAACTAAAAATAACACTGTAAAATTTCGTGACGATCGGTCCATAATTTACCTTAGGCCCCATATAAACCCTACTACCGAAAAACAGTTTAGTACGCCTTAAACCGTAAAACATAACGCTAGCGTAACAAAATTTGATACGACACGGTTTTTTAGGACTAGAAATAACACTGTGGAATTTCGTGAAGATCGGTACATAATTTGCCCTAGGCCCCATAGAAACCCTACTCCCGGAAACAGTTTAGTACACCTAAAACCATAATTAATAATGCTATCATAACAGAAATTGGTACGTCACAGTTTTAAATGACTAGAAATGACTATGCGAAATTTCGTGATGATCGGTCCATAATTTACCCTAGGCCCCATATAAACCCTACTACAGGAAAACAGTTTAGTCGCCTAAAACCATAATTAATAACAAATCGTCACAGTTTAAGATAATAATAACATCATACAGATATTACTCCTTAAACATTCGAACTGTCGTGGGAGGGTATCAAAGATTCGGCACAGCCGAATATAGCACTCTAACTTGTTTATATTATTATTCTCAGCTATAATTACATAAGCAATACTTAGGCCCGTTTTCACATGTTACCGATAGTGTTCCATTATTACAACTTTACTTTAAGCTCCAAGGTAGTATGAACCTTAATATACTTTATCGCTAACTGTAGGTTAAAGTAAAGTAATAATAATAGAACCCCTTTTATAAGTCCGTTTAAAGTCTACTTTTAGCTATCGGTAAGTTGTGAAAACGGGTTAATCTATGAAAAATATCGAAATAATTAAAAGTTACTACAAGAAGCTATAAAAAAAATTTGCTTTATTTTTTGGCTTTAAATTTCCTTCTTTAGCTTTTTTTTAGCTCTATTTCAAACCTGATTTAGCTTTATATTTTTAAAAAATCTGGTCACACTGCTTGTCATTCAGCTTGAAACTTTTTTATTATTCATCTCAGACCCCATAAAGAATAGTTAATATTCTGAACCCTTGAGTAATTCTAAGTCGATTTAGCCATGTCCGTATGTCTGTCCGTCTATTAAAAACACATTCACTTCCGAAAAACTCCAAAGAAATGAACAAACTTGGTGTCAAATTGCTTGTAGTTATCCTAAGCAGTTTGGGATTGAAATCCAGAAAAATCGGTTCAGTAGGATCAGAGCTATGAATAAAATGTGGAACCACCACTTAAAAAAAATTATTAATTTTGTTACAAAAACCAACATAAATGGTGGCAAAATGCACATAATGAAATATGATTTTGCAAAAATTCGTTTTATACGACTGGAAATCACGCTGTAAAATTTCGTGAAGATTTACCCTACCTCATATAAGCCCAATTCCCGGAAAACAGTTCAGGACGCCAAAAACCCTAATTAATAATGCTATCATAACAAATTTTGCCTCGTCACAGTTTAATAGGACTAGAAATTACACTGTTAAGTTTCGTTAAGATCGGTCCATAATTTACCCTAGGCCCTATATAAACCCTACTTTCGGAAAACAGTTTAGTACGCCTAAGTCCGTACAAATGCTATCAGAATAAAATTGAACACTCCACAGTTGTATAGGACTATAAATCACACTTACAAATTTCGTGAGCCTACTATGGTAAATTAATTAAATACGCCTAAAGTCGTAGCAGATATATCTATTGCGATAAAATTTCTTCCCGTGTTTGAAATTTATTGAAATTTATGTTTTTAAATACCAGAAATCACTCTGCAGAATTTTGGGATGATTGGTTCATATCTTACCATGGCTCCAATATAAATTGCCCTCCTGAAAATCATTTAAGTTCGGCTTAAACTGTTACGAATCATGATATTTTATTCAAGGTAGTTCAAATTGCTAACAAAAAAGCATAAGGCTTTCTTATTTTCGGTCAATAATATATTATAGGTCTAAACCGCAACCAGTATTAATGCAGATGTCTGCTTTCATAAAGATAAATTTATAATAAATAGATATCATGTAGATATAATTCCTGAAATAATTGAACTGTCGGTGGAGGGCATCCAAGATTCGAATATAGCACTCTAACTTGTTTGTTCAATATTTATGTTAATGGCAGTTGCTTAGACAATTTCAATGTTGTGAAATGAAGTCCCAACAAAAAGGATAAAGTGTGCTAATTAAAATTAATTGATTTTAAAGTAATTAAATAAGAAATAAAAACAAAATCTAAGCAAAAAAATTCCATTATTTGATACTAGTCTTAATTTTGTCTTGATGAAAAAAAGGCAACTGTCATTAAAGGTGTAACAAAATCTAAATAAAAAAAAATATTGTAATGGGAATGGGAAATAAAATTGCAAATTTTTGATATAAAAAACCAAATAGTATTGATAAGGTAGTCCTTTCGACAGCTTAACCCTTAATGACTAAAATCGTTTCTAAAAAACAGCCTTTAATTTTAAACTTTAATTAATTTTTTTTTTTTTTTTCTTTAAAGCAATTTAAGTTATCTCAAACTTTTTTATCTCTTCCAAAATTTATAAAGCCAAAGTGCAAACATATTAATTTAGAAATTGACCATTTTACTCCTGGGCATAATTTTTTTTCTTCTTAATATTTAAACAATTTATTACTATGAAAAACAATTCATGTGACTTGTCTATAAACACAAAACTTTTTGCTTAACTAGTACTATTTACTAATTGACATCCAATTTTATGGCCACAATTTCAACAAGTTTTTATTGTATTATGAGTATGGATATACTTAAACTACCACACGCATACACTCATCCATGGACATTGACTAACCCACCCTCGGCCTCCAACAAAAGAACGAACTTAAGAAGAAGAAGAAGAAAACCCCTCAACTGAAAATTGTTAATGTAATAACAACACCCAACTTTATAACAAAGACTTTTATTAGTTTTGAAAATAGTTTTTATAAAATAAAACAGCCACATGTTGGCCCCATAACTCTTAAATAACTTGACACACAAGTCTAGTGCAATTTATGTGTGTTCGCTCGTTCGTTCATAGAATGATATTTTGTATCTTAAATAGGGAACAGATAATACGAGTTCAACACAAAAATCCCTAGGAAAAGCAAAAACCTAAAAAAAATATAGTTGAAAACTATTGTGTTTATTTAAGCAGATAGTGAGTAAATAAACTCTCTTGTTCAGTGTTTATGTCTCTCGACCCTATTAGGGAATAAAAGAATGGGCCTACAACAAAATAAAGAGGATAAAAATCATTGTGGGATAACCAACGCAAAAAGAGAAATACGTGGAGACAAACATACATACGTATATGCAGCCTGCATGTAGAGAAATCCCAGCAAATAAGACAGAGTTACTTTTAACTGAATTGTATTTTGATGACTTCAAAAATTAATGCAAGAGTATGTTTTGTGGTTCCTTGGAAATATATTAGATCAGCTCCGAAAAATATCTGCTGCCACATTGTATAAGAGTGACTCAGCACTCTGATTCAATGATAATGAAAAGTATTTTGAAAAGAAGCTGGTATTGGGGCTTTCTGAATTTATGCACCGATTCTCACCATTTTCAATAGACTGGCAGTTTCTAACAATAAGAACCTTATTTCCAAAATTGCAACATGGGTCTATGAAATCTCAAGCAAATGATTTGCAACACTGAAAAAATAATTTCTTTTCTTTCAGTATCGACTGAATGAATAAGAAATAAAATTGCTTTCGAATTGAAAAAGAATTAGATTACGACTGCCAGATTAAGCTTACTGTACTTAGCGAACAAGACGGACTGACTATGTTGGATCGATTTTAAAAGGGATTTAAAATCGATCACTATCATTTATACCCCATCACACTATTGCGGGGTGGAGTTTAAAGAGAACAAAGAACTACTTTTAAGTCATTGGCGAATTTTAATAAAAAAAGTTGCTCCCCTTATGCTAGGAATGCAACTGGAACAAACGACGGAGAAATTCGCTGAACAAAATCGTCGTAAGAAACGCAATAATTACTACGTTTATAAGACCACTTATTCGCAAATAAATATATTGCAAGTAGAGAATATTGCCGCATAAACAGTGAATTAAATTTTTATTTGCGAATAGCTAACTCACGAAAACAATTCCTAATTAACGACACTATTTGCAAATAATATTTTATAAGCATTGCCACACTTTTAACCATTTTACGTTTAAATAAAAAATGTGCAAGCAAATTTAAAAATACACAATAATTTTTTAAGTTTTTCATTCAAAAAATTAAAAGTGTTTATATACTTACAGTGTTACTAAATGAATAAATTTTCCATCTGGCATCACTTAAAAATAAGAATTTTCATAAGAAAATTGACATATAAACAGTAAGTTAATTAATCGCAAATAAATTTTAAATGACGAATAACTAAAAGGCCCAAATACACTTATCAAAATGTTCATCAAACATTGTGGTAGTATTAGTAAAAATGTGTTTGTTTAAAACAGACGATGCTAGATGGAAAATGAAAAAATTTAGATATGACGGCGAATATTACGTCCAGCACACGTATACGGTTGAATTCGCCGTGACGTCAAGCATTTTGACCGTGTACAGACCCCTTAAGTTCTTTTATAAGTGAGAAAGCTGCTTGCTGTCAGTGATGCCAACTTAGCCCGTTTCGGACTAGATTAAGCCCTTTTTTAAGTACTTGAAACGCGAAACCAATTTTGTTTGCCCTAAACTAAAAAGTGCAAATTAGCCCTTTTTGTCATTTTTATTTAGCCCTTTTTGCCCGTTTTTACTTTTTGTTCGGTATGATTATATTTTTTTATTTTCTCGCAATATCTGTCCTTAAAATTTAAAAACGTGCGAATGGAAAAATATAGAAAGTACGGTTAAGTTTTGCGATTGGTAACAATCCATTTATTTAACTGTATAGTTTTGCTATAAATATATCAATATTTTCGTACTAAAACGCTAACCTTGAAAGGACTTTGAGTGTCATGAACTTATTTATAAATACACAGTCGTTAAAGACATAACATTAATATTAAATATAGTTTCAAATAAGTTAATAGTTATTGTTCATGGTACGAAATACCTGACGAGCTATGCTTAAATTCAAATTCTGACGAATTTAGAAAAAGAGTCACTTTATCGCATTGCAGTGATTTATGGAATGAAAATGAGGATGATCAACTAATGCAAATTTTATATAATAATGACCAATTAAGATAAGATAAGATGTAAAAGCTTGTTAAAGCTACAATTGTATCTAAATTTTTTTGTTAAAAGTTTTTGAAGTTTTAATATAAAAACATATTTTTTAGCCTTTTTGCGCTTTTTCGAAAAAATGCCATGAAAATGTACTAAAACCGTAATGTTTTCATTTTAGCCCTTTTAGATCCGTTTTTCATATTTTTTCGCGCATTTAGTGTCCCATGAGTTGACATCACTGCTTGCTGTTTGTGTAAAGAGAGGGAAATTGTGTGACCATATTAAAAAAACAAGTAAGAGTGCTATATTCCGCTGTGCCGAATCTTATATACCCTTCACCATTGTGCGAGTAGAATAGAGAGCAACTAAATAATTTGTACATATACATATACATACATATTTACAATACTTACAACTTCATTATAAATGAAATTTAAAAAGCGATAACTGGTAAATATTTTTTTTAAATCGTTTTTAGTTTCTATTTGTTAAAATTATTTCGTTAAATATATGAAATAATAAAGAAGGGTGATAACGAAAATCATATTGGGCATTATGCTAGTATATGTAAACAAATACGAAGTGGTGGTGAGGGGATAGGAAGAAGAGACGACAACCGGATTTGAACTTCGCTTTGCATAAGGACCCAGAATATATATACTTTATAGGGTGTAGGACCTTCGGTGAAGGGTATAAAAAACAATCTTAATTATAAAAAAGAGTAATTTTTGGGATTTCAGTATTTTGGTCATAACTCCGCTATTTCTTAACCGATTTGACAGATTTATATACCGACGTGTTAAAGAAGAAATTTTCCAGTTATTTTGGCTGTAAAACGTGGACTCGGGAAGATCTATGGTTCCTGAAAATGGGTATTTTTCAAAAAAATATTAATATTTTGGTCATAACTTTTTCGTATCTGAACCAATTTTCCCGAGTTTTTCAGAAAATATTTTCTATTAAAAATTTCCGATCTTCTGATATATAAGGCGTAACCATGGGTCATATTACAGTCAAAAAATTCAGGTTTTTATACAATTTTTAATACTTTTTGTATGAGAGGTACCACGCCTACTTCTCCAATCCCGCCCACATTTTGTAGGATGGTGTATATTTATAACCTAAATGTTTGTACCTAATTTTAAAGCTTTGGCTTTTGCCGTTCTCCAGATATAGATACAGAAAAAAGTAATAAAAATACAACATACATATCTAAGCCATTTGTGGACCGATCTTGCTGAATTTCAATAGCAAGAAATGGTGGACTGTATGTAACATAAATGTAAAACAACCTAGCCGCTATCATGTCTGGATTATCCGGAAAACACATATCAAACGTAAGACGGACAGACGGAGAGACGGACAGACGGACATCGTTAAATCAACTTCTCTTCTCATATGGACCCAGAATATATATACTTTATGGGGTCTAAAATCAATATTGTGGAAATTACAAACGTTATGACAAACTTATATATACCCTTTTACACCTGTGGTGAAGGGTATAATAATGCTTTTAAAATAAAACGCTAATAAAAACACAATTAAAACCTATAATTATAGCAAACTACTTCGTATATTTATTAAAAAAAAAAAAATATAAAAAGTACCTTATTTACTAAAAATAATTGCAAACTAAAACCAAACATGATCACCTGGTACCGATATGTTTGTCGTTCGCCGGTGTATGAAATAGAATATATCTATCGCCCAACGTCATGATTGTGTGTATTTTCATATACACAAATATAATTTATTTTTGGCGACGAATATTCGCTGCCATAAATTCGTCGTTTATTCCGGTTTTCGTTCCTAGCATTACTTAAGAACCCCTCTCCGCGGATTGTGCGTAAGCGTTTTTAAGGAGCGTTAAACTCCCGGAGAATCCAAATTAAATTTTACACAGACAAAGCATCAAAAAATAAATTTTGAATTTGATAATAAGTAACGGTTTTTATTTACGAATATCCACAGGGTGGCGCAGAATGAGCTTTATGGTTTGAATTGCTTATTACCAGGGCAAGGAAGTTCATGCACTTAAAATCGCAAAATATGCGCATAAAACATGCACTAAAAATCGTAAGATATGCAAAAATAAAAGTAAGAAATATGCATTAAAAATATATTTATTTAACCATTTTTAACAAAAAAAAAAAAAACATAAATACATTTCATTCAGTTTTAAAAACTTAAAACATAGTCTAAAAAGTAGTAGTAGATAAAGATATATTTACATATATAAATAAATAAGTTTTTTTTTTAAGTTATCAAATGTAAAACTCATTCTATTTGGTCTTAACTTAAAACAGTTTTAAGCATTGAAAGTGTTCGTTCCACATCAACGGATGTAATAGGTGGATATTTAAAAGTGGTCAACTCCTTTGTAGAATATTCATTGTCTACAATTTTTTCTTTACTGAAAGGTAAATTAAAAATATTACCAATTTCTTTAACTTAAATCCGGCATTCTTTTTTAAAACTGCATAAATTTTGGCTTTTATTTTTTCGCCGATTTGACCTTCTACTTTTCTTATTTTAATGATTTAAACCATTGAAGTTCGGTTATTGTCTCGACTAGAAACCCATTGTTTGAGTGTATAAATTCTAATTGAGCCTTTATATTAGGTACATTTAAAATATTGTTCACTTTTTTATCGCGACTGTATTATTTTCGACTGCATTATTTTCTTCAAAATTTTTGGCATAATACTCAACTGCCTGCAACCAGGTACCCCATCTTGAAACACAAAGGAGACTTTAAAATCTTTCATGCATGGCATGAGCTTAGCATGTGACATGTAACATTTTTGAGTAAGATATCTTAAAAAAAAGGTCAAGTAGAGCAAAATTTTATTTTTATTAAAGGATTCTAAAAGAGAAATTGAATCTTTGAAAGTTCGAGCTATTGAAGCATGATCAACCTTTTCAAACTTTACAATATTTAAAAAAAATTTGTGTTTACTCTGTTCTTCTTCTGCATTCAAGATCTTCTTCTGCATTCAAGATCCCAATTACGTAGACAACGAAACGTCCTTCAGTGTCCATTGCTTCGTCAATAGACAGCCACAAATTATGTCACTTAATTCTTTCAACAATGTCACATAGTTGTATAGTGTACAACTTGGCGATATAAGTTTTTATAAGGGTTGTTTCCGTAGGAATGGTTTCATTGTTATATTTGTTTAAAAAAATTCTATAATTTTGGTTGATTAGCTAATATAGAGGTATATCTGCAGACACCAGAGCATTATACAATTCAAAACTAAATTTGCTAGTCTTATCCCCAAAAGTTGATTTTCTTGAAATTAAAGTTTGCGAAACGTTTTCATAAATCATAAATCTTTGTGTTTCTGACTTTGAAGGTGCTGATTTACTTGAAATTTTTAAATGAAACACCTTTTTGTAAACTTTGCAAAAAAGTACTTTCCCCTCTATTTTGAAGACTCAAAAACACACTTATTTAAAAGATTATTTTTTGATATTTTTTCTTTTGGCATTTTTTTCCTTAGAAACAATTTTTTTTATTAATACTTTTTGGATTTTAGGTCATACTTCTTACACCGTAAATCAAAAATATTATGTTGAGTTCTATTTTTTCTTCGCCGAACATTATTTTTATTTGCCGTTTCTTCAAGTAAAAAAAACCGCGAACAAAATGAAATGTCAAAAACTGTTTTATTGTTACTTCTACAATTATGTGCACAATTATACAAATTGTATAATTTTTGTATGTGCTACTTTTTAAAAGTAAAAGAAACAAGGTGAATTTATAATAAAATGTAGGTAATTCAGTACCAAACACCAACATGTTGTTTTTGCTCCTTGAAAATGTCGAAGTTAGCAGATTTTCCCATACTAGTTTGACTGTTTGACAGCTTCAGGGCTGAAACAACTATAACCAGCTGATTCACTGACTACACCTTATAATGAATTCGCCTTGAACAGAAAGATATTTCTAAACAAAAAACTAAGAAAAGAGCAATTTTTTTATAAATATTATAAAATATGACGAAAAATGTGAATTTATAACAAAATATGACGAAAAATATGCATTTATATCAAAATATGCAAAAACATGCATTTAAAGCAAAATATGCACTAACAAATTGATGCCATTTTACTGGAAATATTGTGATTCGCAAAGATATTAACTTTAGGTGGGTCTCAGAGTACCGACAACAAACATGCATTTGCATGAAGTCCCTTGCCCTGCTTATTACTTATGCGATTTTATTTCTATTTTTACTATGCATTTTATTATGCATTTGTCCTGTTGTGTGTAGCACCTTAAAATATGGGTTCTAGACCCACCGTAAAGCAAACCGATCGACTCAGAGTCATTTTTTTGAGTTTGATTGCCCGAAACTATCTAACAGATTTTAATGAAATTTAAATCATAGATGAATCCATATTTATATTGACACATATACAGAATAGGGTACACTTTTGAAAATGTGTTTTTAAATACTGTGGTGTTGGGTATCATATACTTTCTAACTTGTTTTAAGTTAGTTAGTTTTGCAAATTATATCCTGTAACAGGTGGCCATTCCTTGCTTCGCACACATGTGCTTTTCCCCTTATTTTTCACAACTTTTCACTAATTTCAGGTACAATGGGCATAATTTCATTTCGAATAGTGGAGGATGTTTTTTTTTTAGCTTGTTAACACACACTCTTTCTTTTAGATAACTTCAAAGAAAAATGTCTAGAGCTGTTTAACCCGGTGAACGTGAAGCGCAGTTCAAAAAGCTCGTTCGCGAAATAATGCGTTTGCTAAAAATGTTCTTAACTTTACATAAGCACCTGCAGTATGTGATGTATGTAGCTCCATCTTATTAAAACCACAAAGTTTGATGATTTTCCACAGCTCGCCAAACCAAATTTTTCCAATATTATTTGTTAAGTACCACCGTTGACCCAGATGAGAACCCCAATATAATTTTCAAAAAAAAATATATCCCTTCGAATGATACACCGCATTAAACAGTACACTTCAGTGGTTGTAATTCTTGCTGATGAACTGCTATTGGATGTTCTCAAGCCCGACTCCTGCAGTTTTGCTTATTATCAGATGGTGAAAGCAATGGACAAAGAAAAATAACAATTTTAAAAGTTATGAAGAATTTAAACCATACAGCTCATTCTGCTCCTCAACATGAAATGCCTTTTAAAAGATATAAAAAGGTTTTCTTGAGAAACTAATGTTAAGACAAAATCACACAAAAATTCTCTGATCCTAAAATAATCCAAGATAAAAACTGTTGTCCCATTTTTTGATAATTGACTTAAAAGCCGGGGACTTAAAAGCTGGCAGATCTTTCAGGATCGCGTCCGGCAAAACGCCTACACTTTTAAAAGCTATACATTATCCAGACGACAAAATCTAATAACGACTACAAACGGCATAAATAAAAACATGTTTGAAACAGTATGACAAATAAAATTTTACATTTTAGAAGTGTCCGATTTTGTAAGCCTAAAGGAAGGGTGCTAAACAAATTTATTATCAATTGGCCAAGGTGTTTAAAAAAATGGCAGATTTATTTATTAAAAAGGTTAATTCTACTCCACATTTTGTTGCGACAAGATTTTAAGCCGTTTATTAAAAACTATTTTTTCCTTTAGGGGTCTTCACATTACTAAAGCATTCGGTCTGAAAAACTATTTAGAGCTAATTGCAGTTTGTAATTCTGACAAAAATGCAGGTAATATTCAAGTAAATACTACACCCTAATTTTCAAATTCACTAATAAGGCCTTATTAGATGAATGTGACCTACAGTGAATCCTTTAAAAAATGTGATCAAAAGTTAACTTTTGTAGTGATGTACTCTAACTTAGAACAGCGATAGCTCTGGTCTGAATGAATCGTGTAACACGTTTTTTTACGCATCTGTGTGAAATCCTTTAAAAAATACTTTCTTGGCTTTTTTTTTTGTGTTTAATAAGATATACAGGACAAACAAAAAACACAAAAGTGTTCGCATTGTGCAATGACAATAGATTTGCGAATGTAAAGAGAAGTGTGGTTGTTTATGAGATAACATGTAGAGGCCACTATGTGATGTACAGTGGATATTCACACAGTCAGGGCTGCCAGATAAATTTGTGAGAAAATCGTCAGTTTCCGGAGAAAAATTAAAAAAATCGTCTTAATCGTTTCGAAAAATCGTCAAAAAAAAAATAGGACAACTTAAAATTTGGTTTTTTTTAAACAATTTTTGTTCGATTTAAACAAAAAAATATTCAAACAAAAACATAATTACTTCATACCCAGCTAGCATTTTTAATCGTGTAAGAGCTACTGGGAGTCTCATGAAGAGCGTCTTTGATCGTTGATGACCGCATTTTTTAATTGTAAAAGTTTCCTCACACGGGAAAAACTGTAACACGAGTGAGATTCTTCCATAGCACAGCGTCTTTCGCTTCTTCTTCGTTTGGGGAGGCGTTTAAGACGTGGGTAAAGATAATCTAATGAGACTTTCATGTCAAGAATCGTATGACGCTCATGTGGATATTCTCTTACAATTCGTGAAATTCTTGCCCAATAATTGTTGAAAATAACAATTCGTGAAATTCTTGCCGTATAATTGTTCAAAATACGATTTATACATCGTGCCGTAAAAGGTTCATTCGATTATGGTTCGACGAAAGATAAGCAAAGTGTAACATTGTTGTTTTTGTACTCTGAAAATAATCAAAGATTTTCTTAAGACTTGCATATTACAGCCTTACCTAAACAAACGCGGCACGCGTTTTCTAGTTTTTGAATAGAGCGGCCTGAACGCTTTGCACTGATTTTGGCAGCTCGCTTAGTAGTAAAGTTTGCCGCTACTGCTAATTAATAATCGCAATTTAGCTATATTTTGGTCAATCAAGCGTTTTTATATCTATTTTTATTTATAATTTGTGGGTTTTATTAAACAAGAAAGCTATCACTATTGTTCGTGACACAACGTTGACGCTCTTGCTTTGGTATGGCATATCAGCGTAAAAGTTAAGCGAAAGAAAACGTCCCGCTTTCCGGCTCTTGTTAATGTACGGCTGTTAAACATTCCAAGCTTAAAAAACAAAATTGTCAGAAAATTTAATGTTTTATTCAGACTTTGAAGACTGAAAAAAATCGTCACTTTAAAAAAAAAAATCAGCAAATCGGCACTTTGTTAATTTCGTAACAAAAAATCGTCAAAATGAGGATAAATCGTCAAATCTGGCAGCCCTGCACACAGTGCATCTAAAAGCCAAAAATGTTAACTTGCTCATTTTTGCCGTATTGCAAATGCTCTTCTGCTGCTATAAGTCATATTGAGCATTAAAATCCGCAACTCTTAGAGAATGATTTAAACTGTAAATTGTTTACAGAAACTTAGTTCATAACATGAAAAATTCATACAGATGACATTTTCAAGTCATCTGTTTATTGTTTATTTTTTTGTGTGTATACTGAATGTCAAGCTTTGTTTATCTTCTAAAGCAGTTGTGTATATTTTGTAACCAAACAAATTTCCTTTTTTATATTTTCAACAAATAATTTGGACATTCACTCTTACTTTTAACAAAAACAATATACAAAGTATTTTTCAAAAAAAAAAAAAAAAAAATTCGTCTTGGTTCGTATATATAAAAATATCATATAAGCGAATGTGGTTTACGTTGGAGTGTCAAATTTTTTTTTGAGAATTCCAATATCGAATAGCACTAAAATGTGCATGTTATTCTCAGCTACATGGATGTAATAATAACAAAAAAATTTGTGAAGCTTCTTTTTGCACACTTGTCAACATTTAACATCTACTATCATCTTGAAAAGATGCTGAAATTTTCTCATAAAAATACAAGGGCAAAAAATCAAAATTTTTCAACATCCTCTCAAGATGATCCAATCTCATTTTGTTCCCTTTTACATCTTACGATTTTTTTAACTGTCATCACTAGAAAAGTGGCAGCAAAGTCTATTATTGTTGTGGCAGTACTGACAAAATGCATTTCTTGAACGCAGCGTTACCATTTGTCAAGTTCTTATTTTTGTTTTTTTTTTTTATATTATTAAAAAAATGAAGTCCAAGTTCATTTTGGTGTTTTCTTTTAAAATTTTGGCACTTTTGTAGAAAAAAAGTAAAAGTTTTTTTTTCGAAATGGTAACATTTTTTATTGATAGTACATGGTAGATGTTTCAAGTGTGAACGCAAGTTTCACATAGTAAACATCTTCCATGCGTTCCTCCAAAATGTATGCAAGTGTACAAAGGGTATTAAGACCCAGTTAGGCGAACGTTGCTGTACCCGTAATGTACCGCACCGTACTGCAAGCACGTTGGTGCACTTATCGAACATTTAAAAACGTGTCATATGTTTTTCCCATACATAAACGAAAAGCAATAGTATACATAAAACAATACACACTGTGATGGGAATCAAAATTACAAAAAGCGAACAGCTGATTGATACAGTACAGATACGGTACAGCAACGTTTGCCTAACTGAGCCTTTAGGGGGCCTTTACCGCGGCATCACGATTTTGAATATGAGATTAAATCTGTTAATTTATAAAACATCATATGAAGCTTTTTTTGTTGTTGGCGTAACTTATTGCACTTAAGATGAAGTGATGAGGCCACTTTTTTATTTCTTTAGTCTTTGTCATAGGTTAAATAAAAAAAAAACATTTTCTAAGCTAATTAAGATATCGATGCCGTGTGGTAGAGAAAGATACGCTCATAATGAGCAAGAGATATATTTTCGCTTCAAGAATACTTGTTGAACATTAAAAACATCTACACAGAAAAAAATCTCTAGTTTTTTCTTATCAATTGTTTAAAAAGTATTTCAATTTAATTAATGTCCCAGTAAAAACTTCGCCTACAAAATAATGTGTTGAGTAATCAGAAAAACGTAAGAGCACTACTTACAATTCTACTGAAAGAACTAATGAATTTTACAAGGGGTGTCCTAAAATTAACGCATTCAAAAGTAAGTCATTATTTTTTTACTTAAATACATCCAGAAAAAAGTAGTTATAGAAGTTGTTATAAATATAGTTGTAGAACAAAGCTACAAAATAATGAGTTAAAGAAGCTATTCATTTTGAAAAAGTAGGCGAAGTTTTTACTTAGGTGATAATTGAATTATTTTTTTTTTTTTTTTTTTTTTTTTTGTTGAAAGAAGATGAAAAAAATAGTGTTGATTTAATTAACATTTAGGTCGTTTTTAAATAAATTTAAATAACTCAACTATTAATTAATAGGGATGAGATTTTCATGCCCTAAAAAATCGAAATACGCGCATATAATATGCACTAAAAACTACAAAATATGCATCAAAAAAATAAAAAATATGCAATTAAAACCTGAACGTTTTCAATAAAAAACATTATTTTTAAATTTTATTTAAAAAAAAAATAAATAAATTAATAGATAAAAAATTGTATTGTGGTTTTTATTCTATTGTAATTCAAAGCTAAAATATTTTTTTAAAACTTAAATGAAATAACTTCATTGTTTAAATTTTTGCTTGCATAATCAAATAAATAGTAAACCTTTGTCTGTTAAAAAGCTTTTGTACATGGAAAATTGAAGCACAGCCACGAATAACGTTTTATTACAAAATAATAATTTTTCAGGAGAGCAAAAAAAGATTTTTGACATGCAGGATTATTTTTTTAAAAACCGTTTTTTTCTATTATAAAAATAACTTTAATGGAAACGGCTTTTAAAACATTATTCCGCACTTCAAGACCATTTCGATTACATAATTTTCCCAATAAAAAATGGAGCTTCCAACGAAGCAGGTTTGTAAGGGAGAAACATACAAGTTTCGCTTACCATTGCGCTTACGGAAGACATGAATTTTATATGGCGAGTTCCCACTTTGAAGCAATACATTTTTGACACAAAAATCGCATTATTCTGCGCACATAAAAATTGTTAGATGTAACGATCAGCTTTACACACTGAATGTTTTGATACTGTTATTTTTAAGTATTCTCCCTTACAAACCTGCTTCGTGGTAAGGGAATGCCGTAGCACTTGAAATGTTATTTTTTTTAATAAAAGTTGTGGAGAGTTCGTTCACTTACTTTACTGCATTTCTGTATGTCTTATTGCGTAGCGCATATTTGTGCGCTTATTTTTTTAAATGTACCATTAGTGCTTCGCAAAATGATAAAATTTTTTACTGGGTTAATAGTAACTTACACCGTTCTTCCACTGGCTGACACTTTGTATGCCATTTTGAAGACGTTAGGGTGATTAATTATGGGTGATTTGAGGTTTAAACTGTGTAAGATAGTAAAGTAAACGATTATCTGCTAAAAAAAAAAACAGTTTTTGCAAAATGTGGCGTTTACAACGTTATTCGCGGCTGTGCTTCAATTATCTCTCAACCTCAACCGAACTTGAAGCATTCTTAAAGGATGCCAATTCGTTTCGAGAATATTAATTTTCGATTCAGATCCCACATTTGATTCCAGATCCAAAACAGTTGAAATTTGTTTTATTTTTTGAAATCCTGTTTTTTTTTTTTTTTTTTTTTTTTTGATTTGTCGGGCTTTTATTCTTTCCATATTGTTAATTTTCCTTTCTGCCATTTCAAATGGCTTGAGCTGACTATTAAGTGAAGAAAGTCCCCTTAATCGAGTTATTGTTTTACCAATATATCCGAAGTTGGAATTTAATATTTCTTTTATTTTTTTAAGGCCGTTATACACTATCGCACAAAGTCTTTAGTATTTATAAGTTGTTATTGTTTTATGAAAATGATCAATGAATAATTAGATCAGGGAAGCATTTTTGAAAAATACTTATGACTTTGTGGGATAGTGTGAACGGCCTTTAATAGCAAAAGCATCGGTAGCAACAAGTTCTTCAATAACATTCTTAAAATGCTCAAAGTTTTTTGAATAGTATGCTTAAGCATTTAGCCAGGTTCCGCTTCTTGTTAATGCTGCGGTAGTAAGGATACTAAGGGATACATTTAAATTAAATCTTGTCTTTTAAGCAGAGCTCCAATTTTATTATTGATTTTTAAAATTTTTTTAGGAAAATTTTATTTATACAATTTGGAAATTTTTTGAAGAACTTTTTTTATAATATGGAAATTTAAAAAAATATATCACTCAAAAATGTTGTGGCTTCTTATTGGAGGACTAATTCAACCATAATATAGTTGTCGGTGACAATAATATGGTTAAATTAAACAAAATATGTTTAGATTTTCCTTTAAAAATAGTTCTGTTGGAGGTGACCATATTTAAAAATGTTTTTTCTCTACGTGTATTAATTAAATAACAAAGCGACTGCTGATTCTTTCTTTGGGCTACGTAATGGATAAAGTGTAAGCCAAAAAGCCATGAACCCAGAAGAGAGAAGGCCTCTGGGCCCAGAAATTCGAGGAAAAGTTTGGAAAAATGCTTTGGACAGCGCTTATGAGGTCATAGAAAACAATGGGCACCATCCGAAAGATATTTTCTCTCTAACATAAACATTTCCAAATGATGGTTATACATTTTTATTTAAAAGAATAAAGTTATTCATTAAATAAATCGTAGCGTTACTTATGCGCCACCCTGTATAAAAGTATAACCATATGCGTACACAGAAAAAATTATAAATAATTTTGCACTTACTAAGGCGTTAATAAAAAATAAAATCAGTGTTCATTAAAAATGTAATCAAGTGAATTGAACGTTTAATCAAGTGAATTAAACGTTTAGTCAAGTGAATACCCGTTTAATTGATACTATGAATTTGTTAGCTGGGACCAGGACTAGTCCAAAACTAACCCAAACGTATGGAAAAAACCTGGTCTATTTAACATTACGATGTCCTAGGAGAGGACCATATAACCCACCTTTGGACCACTAAGGAGTAGTTTTAAAACTACTCCATGGTGTACACAAGAGGATTAGTATTGAAGTCGTTTAAAAACGAAAGCATGTCGTTAAAAAACGAATACATGTCGTCTCACTACAAACACTTTTTAACAATGATATGGTCCATGCTTGCATTACATCGGACCAGTCCATGGAGTAGTCCATTTTATCAAAATGGATCAGGTGGTCCAATTTTATTTGCAGGGAAGTTGTTGCGTTATTGTAAGTTGCTGTATATGTATGTATATACATATGTACATACAAGTTGTTTTTGTCCTTTGCTTTATGGAATTCAATATAATCAATTAACCCAATGGTATGCACTACAATACAACACAATATCTACAATGTAAAATGGATGAAAGATAATATATGTATGTATGTTTAACACAAGTTTATATCTAACAAAACACAGGCACAAACACAACCACCTACACGAAAACATATAATTAAACCTTTAACAAAATAGTCCTAGAAGTAAATCCCTGAAGGTTTGTGTGTATTTAGAAGTTTTTATTTTTATTTATGAATTATAGCCATATTAAACAAAAAAAAAAAGCAAAATTCAAACAAAATACTAATAAACTAAAGCAAACATACAGGACAATAATCGAGCATAAAAGGAGTAAAGCAAACTCTTAACAGAAACAAAATTCCTTTAAACACATGTCCATTGTCCGTTTGAACGTGCCAACAGAACTTCATATAAACTTTGTATTTCCTTTTAAACAATCCTTAACAATTGGACATTTGCTGCAGCAGCTCTTGGCTATTGAAGAGATATTGTTTGTAAAAGATTCTTCTTTTTTCTATTGTTGTTTTTGTTTTTTTTTTTTTTTTTTTTTTTTTTGTTACAATTATAGTTGACTTATTACATTTTCTTGCCTTTATTATTTATTCTTTATTATAACGATTTTTATTTTTATCTATTTTTTCTCTTTTTTTTTTTGCAAGTATTTGAGCACAATAGAAGAGTTTGTAAACTTAAGGATACTTTCTTTTAAGACAACAATATCCTTTTTAATAAATCTTAATCTTAAAATATTTGTGGTAGATGTTGCAGTTGGTTTTTCCAAAAGCTGCTAGTTTTTTATTGAATATTTGGTATGTATAGATTTGGGAAGACACACTTATCATTGACTTAAATATTAAGAAAGAGAATATATTTAAGAAACTATAAGAACCCTTGCGCTAAATGCAACACAAATTTAAAGATTTATTGGATTTGGCACTTGTTTTAGTTTGCACTGTGGGAATATTTTTAGAAAAATCGTAAGTAAATCTGGATTTTTAATTTGAGATGTGCAAAAGGCTATTGCTGTATATAGACATGGCAAAGACATTATTATATAGTTTTGAATAGTTCATTAAGGTCAGTTTTCACAGCTTACCGATAGCTAAAAGATGGATTTTATTAGTCAAATTAAAATGTTCCATTATTACAACTATACTTTAACCTAACTTATTTTGATTTATCACTCACTTAAGGTTAAAGTAAAGTTGCACGTTTTACACCTACCTTTGCTCATCCGTAAGTTGTGAATTTCAAGTGTTTTTATCAATAATAAAAACTGGGAATTAAGCACGAATAATAAAATCTTTTGAAATTAAAATTTTGTATTCCCAAAAATGTAAATTACTTTTTGAAAATAAAGAAATAGTATCACAACTGTGGTCAATTATTGAGATTTTATTTCATTTTACCTTTTTAATGTTTTTTGATACACCAGCATGAAACTGTGCAAAACAAGCCTTTGGGTGTAACAAAAATTTGCAGTTTGTACAATGTGAATTGTACAATAGGGATATAACTTTTTGTAATTTTTGCAAACAACAAAAATACCACCTCATGGCCGTGTGGGGCATAAAAAAATATAAAAAAATATGGTGTCACTTTTCATCTTTCGTGAAAAAAGTTTCCGCACCGAAAGCGTTGAAGTTTTGTTTTTATTTTTTATTTTCATCATTAAATCAATGGCTCTTGTCTTAAATAAGTTCCTTTTTGTTTAAATTCATATAAAATCTTCAACATTAAACCATTTTTCATAAGTCTAATGCAAAATCAAAAGGGTTTCAATTTCTAAAAATTAAAATATGGAGTTTTAGGAATCGCTTACGGTGCGGAAACTTTTTTCACCGAATCAGCTTATAAACAGTTTTTTATTATCAGAACAAAATTCCCCACATGGCGCTGGAGTGGTATTTTGCACTCAAAAAAAAGTTATGACCCTATTGTACAATGTATGAAACTTTCGCTTCATACATTGTTCAAAGCGGCCACGCTTAATAATTTGGCTTATCATATGGTCAAAGTTATCCATGCGCTTTGCCATTTCTTGTGCATTTGTGACAACTTTTTCTCTTACACGAACACTATTATTAGGAATTGTTACCAATGCTTCAATAACGCTCGCACGAAATAAAATTGATTCATGATTGCAGATCCTTCAGCTTTTCTTAGCATGCAATGTAATTTCCAGGCATACACCATTCACGCATCCAATGCATTAGCACTCTTTACAAAGAATACAAAGGCCTTCTTGAAGGCATCCGTACTTCTTCCTTTTCCTTGCTTTCTACGTACATAGTGAAATAAGCACACAACACTCCCATCAATGCGGGCAATAAATAAGTTTTTTAATTTTTTTGTTTCCAAACTTAGAACTCTTTAATAGCGAAGTGGGTAGAAAAATACCCATGGTCTAGGGGCCAAGGTTTGACAGGTAAAAATAAAAAAAAACGCAATATCAATATTAATGCCCATTATATCAAACGTGTGAAATTTCATCAAAATACGACCACGAAATCATGAATCGTTTAATTCTTTAGAATTAACAAACGTGTTGGTGCATTGTATTAAAGGAGCTATACACAATTCTACTGTGGTAACTAAATGTAAAAAACCGGTACGTTTTGAGCTAACTCCATGGATTAACAAGAATCTTCAAGATTTAATTTTATTTAAGGAAAAACTTTTAAGGAAAGGACATAAATCGAAAAACAAACAGAACGTTAATGATATTTTAAAGCGAATCAGCAAAGTTATAAAAATGTCTACAAAAAAGTGTAGAGAAAATTATTACGCTGGAAATTTATTGAGGGCAGGTAATGATCCTAAGAAATCGTGGAAATTTATAAATAGTACTCTTGGTCGAACAAAGAGTAACGTCATTAACCTTAAGGATTCTCAAGGGCAATCAATAATATGTGACCAAGATAAAGTGAATAGCCTTAATAATTATTTTATTACGAGTGTGGAACATCTCAAAAGTGAAATTGAAATTTATCCTGGTAATGGATTCAATTCTTTACGGACTCTTTCACAGTCACCTCATCGTTTTACACTTTGTAACGTTAATGATGATGATATGTTTGAAATAATCCAAAATTTGAAAGATAATAAAAGTCCAGGCTTTGATGGTATTTCGCCTAAATTTGTTAAAGAATGTAGAGATATTTTAATCCCGGTTTTTTTTAAGATATTTTTAATTAAATCGTTAACAATTCAGTGTACCCTGACGTCTTAAAAGTGCACAAAATAGTTCCAATTCCGAAAGAGGTTAATGCAACAAATATAGATAAATATAGACCTATTGCTGTTCTTTCTACAATTGATAAAATTTTTGAGAAGATTCTTTATGATAAACTTCTATTTTATATCGAGGAAAATACTTTTTTATACAATTATCAATTTGGATTTTGAAGGGGTTGTAGTACTGAAGATGCTGTGTTGAATGTAGTGCAGTTCATTTGTTGTGGGCTTGATGGAGGTTCTAGTGGAGTTGCTGGAATATTTTTTGATTTTACTAAAGCTTTTGATTTAGTAGATCATGAAATAATGTTACAGAAATAAATGAAATATGGTGTTCAGGGACGAGAACTTTTATTGTTTAAAAATTATTTCGTAAATAGAAAACAATATGTTAATATAAACAGCACGGACAGTTTTCTTGGTTCTGTTGATTATGGTGTACCTCAGGGTAGCGGATTGGGCCCTCTTTTGTTTTCTATATATTTAAATGATTTAAAAAATCTAAATTTAGATGGGCAACTTGTTATGTTTGCGGACGATGTGTGCTTGTTTTACCCCTACAAGTATGATTTAGCACTTAAAACAAGAATTGAAAGAGATGCTGCTTTGATATTTGAATTTGCGCGATTAAATCGATTAGTTATTAACTCTGATAAAACCAAATTAATACGCTTTAGACCACATGCTTTAAGTATAAATGATGTTGCAACGTGTTTTTGAATGGAAAAGCTGTTTATGAGACCCATTCCGTTAAGTATTTGGGAATCACATTGCAAAGTAATTTGTCATGGGATTTACATATAACAGATTTGAAAAGGAAAATAGCTCCAGCAATTGGAATTTTATATAAATTAAAAAATAAACTGGATGTTAAATCCAAGATGATGATATTTCAATCTTTGATTCAATCGCATTTGAATTACTTAGCAATTTTATATGATTACAATACAAATAACATTTCGCTGAAATCACTTCAATGCATGCAAAACAAAGCATTAAAAATTATTTACAGACTACCAATACTGTATTTAACTGGCACATTGTACAAAGATATAAGCAAAACAATTCTACCAATTTATGGATTGCATGAGTATCAGGTGTTAATGTTTGTTTTTAAATGCATTAACAATATTGGTCACCAAAGCATAACATTTTCTCAACAGCAATTTAGTTTTAACACACGAAACAGATCAAATTTAAGAATTCCTCGATGTAGAGTAGAAGCTACTAAGCAACGCATTGTTTACATGGAGATTTGAAATCAATTAATCGAATTTCACCATTTAAATTGTCTTTAAAACAACACTTATTTAACAACTTTGAAACGCTTTTGTAATTTGTTATTATACCCTTCACCACAGGTGTAAAAGGGTATATGGGCTACTTCAAATTTTTTGAGCACCTGCTGAAACCGACATACTATGGCTCTTATTTCGTTAAGTTTTATGAATTGAAAAAAACGTTGTACAGGGTTTGGATGACTATACTTGAAGGATATGACGTGCAAAGTTTTACGTTGAAAAGTCCTCACCTTAAGAATTGGTGGTCATCTAAAATTCGAAAAATTAAAAAAACGACTTGAAACTTCCAAGAGTTTTTTCATTCATTCCGTTTTCTTTGTAATAGTTTTAAGCTTTTAGATCCAAACCCATACAAAATTTAGTCACTAGACTTGGAGGATATATCCACTAAAAAAAAATTTTTGATATCGCTGCTGCGTGAAAAGTTGCATGGTGTTTTAAAGTGAAACCAAAATTTTCCGAATTTTGAAATTTTTGAAGATTTTGCATAGAGTTTTTGCGCCGTTTAATAAAAATGAGTTTTAAGCGCAGAATTAAAAAAACTGCGTAATTTTATAAAGTTTGAGGTGTGTCAAGTTGGTGTCAGCGCACCAATAACGTACAACGGACATCACAAACTTAAAAGAAATTAGCGTAAATTTTTTAAAAATGTATCTTTTTTGCGTCTGACAATCTGAATTGCCTTTTAAGTTGGCTGGTGTATTGCGTGATGTGAGTAACTTCGTAAAGGGCACCTCCGAGGCGAAAACGCACTTTAAAATTTTTAAACGCAAAAATTTTATGAACTTTTGAAAATTTTTGCAAAAAAAAAATTTTTTTTTAAGCTTTTTTTTATATCAAAACATGTCATGGGCACATGTTAAGGTATCTAAATAGATTCTTCGCGACGGACTAAACTGATAAAGTGCAAAAAAAAATAATTTTTTTCAACCCTGGCGCGTGCAGCGGCAGTTTTTTCCAAACACATTTCGCTTTGTGACAACTGAAGCGCTGTATCAATTCCGCTCAAACGTACATCGAATAGAAGACTTTACTGAGCTTGATACTAAAATTGAAAACGCACCAAAAAATTTTAAGGATTTAAAATTTTATGGAGAAACAAAATGTTTCTAACCTCAAAAAGCATCCTTGTATGAAATATTTGATTTGGTTTCAGAATATACATTTTAAAATTTCTAAAATTCGTTAAAAAAAAAAACTGAGAAGCGAAACAAATTATGATCATAGTAGCTTTTGCTGAGTGCTTTTAAGAATAAATATTTGAGTATTACTGATCTAAATATATAATTTCGTAAAAAAATCATGAGTGGTAAAGTTTAAATGGTTATATCTCTTAAGCCATTAGCGATAGCCAAATAGTTTTTTTTCCCAAAATATTGCAAATTATGTCTTATACTAGCCGTAATTTTGTAAAATGTTTAACAATTTTAAATAAATTTTTATATACATACACGATCAAAAAAAATTTTTTTAAATTTTTTTTTCCAGTGTATTTTAAAAAGTATTCAAGCTTTTACAAATATTTTAGAGTGCTAAGAAAGCCCTTAAGGGGTATTATCCACTCGCGTTATCCTTTTTCAATTTTAACAAAAACTGTAATTTTTAAATTTTTTTTTAGTTTTTAACTTTAAACCGCAGTAAAATTTGCGCCGTGTAATAAAAATGATTAACGCGAACGGATTTCACTTGCTCAAATATCGGTTTATACACACGCAAATCAACATTGATGTCAGACAAAAAAAAAAAATTTAAAAAAAAAATGTCTAGGTGTCGTAAATTTTAGAAGTTGCTCATATATAAGTTTGTCATAACGTTTGTAATTTCCACAATATTGATTTTAGACCCCATAAAGTTTATATATTCTGGGTCCATATGAGAAGAGAAGTTGATTTAACGATGTCCGTCTGTCCGTCTGTCCGTTTGATATGTGTTTTCCGGATAATCCAGACATGATAGCGGCTAGGTTGTTTTACATTTATGTTACATACAGTCCACCATTTCTTCAGCCAGATCGGTCCAAAAATGACATAGACATGAGCAAAAAACCACGACTACCTCTAAATTTTTCCAAAAATCCCTTGTTGTTGTTCTATTTTTTTTATTTCTGTATATCTTGAGAACGGCAAGAGCCAAAGTTTCCAAATTAGGTACACACATTAAGGTTGCTAATACACACCATCCTTCAAAATGTGGGCGGGATTGGAGAAGTGGGCGTGGTACCTCCCGTACAAAAAAAAATTAAAAATTTTATAAAAACCTAAATTTAAGGGCTGCCATATGTCCTATGGATATGACTTATATATCAAAATATCGGAAATTTTTAGTAGAACATATTTTATAAAAAAAAGCTTGAAGGCTGCCAAGGAAACGTGACCCTTTAATATACAACAGAAAACCCTCAATTCAACCTCTAAGTTTTATCGGAAAAGACATATCGGGATTGCTGTTTGTGTTAATGGTTCACTGAACGATCGGTTGACACAAAGGCAGACTCGGTCGAATTCTAACGAAGCTGTTAACTAAGCAGACATTATCTCTTTTTGATCTCTTATTTGATTGCCCAGCTATTTATTCAGCTACTTATTCAAAAATCACTATTTTCAGGTTCTCTCTGAGGCAACAACGCAACATTCTGGATTCAGCCCCCTCAGCATTAACCAGACATCAAGTCCAGTGGGGTATGGCTTTGCATATCCAGTGCGTAATTTGTGTGTCCTTATTATTGGCTAGTGGTGTGGTCCAACAAAACAGAGTCACAATCGACACTTCTTTATTGCATGCATAATTTTCTGCGCACCAACTCGTTAACCAACAAAAAAATTCCAAACAACCCACCCTCGCAACAAACACAGGTAAAATATTTACAATCCAAAATAATAACAAATGCTGGGAAATTATTTAGGAGTTTCTTAGGTAACTTTTTAATGTGAGGCTAATATCTCGATTTTAAATTTATAGGTACAGGGAAACCACAAATATGCTCTAAAAACGCGTTTTATGCGCATTAAATATGCAGTAAAAACCCGAAAATATGCCCTGAAAAATGTTAAAAATATGCCCTAAAAATAAAAAATTTCTCATATGAAGACACAATATTCAACATTTGAATATCAAAATTTAAAAAAAAGCTAAAAATATTATCGCTTAACCCCGTATTAGGTTAAAATTCATATAAGTGATGTTTGCGCCGAATATTATCTAGTTATTAACATCCATATGGGTTTTAAAGGGATTTTAGGTACGGTCGCTAAGAAATGTTAACATTTAAACGGAAGTTAAAGCTATTTTGAATGGAAGCTTTGAGCAAATGTGAACTGATTCGAAAATAATTTAATTTGCAGTAAAATATTTTTGGCACGAATTTAATTTAAATACAATTCTAATTAGATAGCTTGCGAACACAAATAGTCTAATTTAGATGTGAAATTATAGACCGATTCTCACCATTTGCATAGACTTCGTCCATATTTGGTCAAATTATCTACAAAATTGGAACTTGTACTTTGCGCACAAGGCTAACATGGACAGACAAGCAACCAGACGGACGGATGGACATGGTTAGATCACTTTAAAAAGTGATTCTCAGTCGATCGGAATACTAAAAATTGCTCTAGATACAAATTGCATAACATTTATCCTTAATGACAACCTGCTTTGTCTTTCATTTTTAGAGTAAAAATTAAATGTAGATGTCGAAGTTGAAGTAACAGATTTTCAAAAAAAAAAAAATTTGTATATGCTGCGAAAGCTTTTGTAGGCAACTAAAAATATGTAATATTTATCAAAATATGCCTTAACAATGCAAAATATGCGCTGTAAACCTAAAATATGCTGCAAAAAGACTCATTTAACTCAATTATGCAAAAAAAAACCTGCAAACGTTAAAATATGCACTAACAAATCGATGTCAAAGTTCATAAAAAGCTCTATAACGGATAAATTTAATATTGCTGCCTTCATTGGTCGTACAAGAAATAAAAATGCAGTTGCATATTTATGGTTTCCCTGGTAATAATATATCGTTGAATTGCCAATTACATCTACCCTTTAGAAATGTATAAAAAATTCAAAAAAAAAAATTTAAGCTCACCCCTTGCTTAGGAGCCGGCGCTATCTTACCTCCACTGCCTTATTTATTATTCCAGCAGCTTCTGCCGAAGCGCAACAGCACCTAGAGATCTATCCACTAACCAAACTCTACCGCACGGCAAAGATCAGTCCTCAATTAGACGTCACCCAACCCACGACTTTGGGTTTAAGCCACAGCCACCACGTGCACCCTGATGGCATATCTTCGTCAAAAGGGCTGCTCTTTGTTGAATCTTTTTGTCCCCAATAGGATCCCAAACCGCCTTGCTTACCTTTTTTATGGTAAGGTGGTGGTAATACTTACTAATGGTGTTTTCTTTTCTGACAATAATGTTCCATATATGCTACCATTCGTGCGGGTTTTTGTTCCATTCTAAAAATATATGCAAAAATGTGAGAAGTTGTCGTTTTCCTTTCTAAGCATGTTGCAACAATGAATGGCAAATTTGTTCCATTTCTTACCCGCAGTTAACGCCGGTTCACACACGTCAAGTTTGACTCGTCAAGTCACGAGTTTTTAGGAGAGAGGGGAAAAGAAATGGCATTCTCTTTTCCCTTCTCTCCTAAAAACTCAAGACTTGACGGCTAAAACTTGAAGAGTGTGAACCAGCACTATAACTGAGTGTCAGATAATACCCTTTTTTGCATCTGCGTAAAGTACTTTTTTATGCAAGCAAGTATTTTTTTTTTCTTGTGTTTGCGTACAATTTGCGTTATATTGAGATTATAGTTATATTCATGGTGGAATAAGCAGGTGGCATCGTAACGGCAACAAATACAACATTAAAACAAACATGGAAGTTATATCACCGTTTACGTCAAAAAATACTTTTAACAAAAATCAAAGCGTGCCGCTGAACGTGATGAAATAAATAATTTTTAGGCAACTTTTATTTTATTATTGTCAATATCTTATTTATTTTAATTTAAAATTATCAAAAACTTCAATAAAATACAATAATCACAAAACGTGGACTTTTTGTAAACATAAACAAAACTTTGACAGACATAAACCAAGACAAACAATGCAAGAGCAAAAAATCGTCATCTGGCGTAGTGCTACCACCTGTTTATTTCACCATGGTTATATTGTGCTGGATATAAAAACTTTTTGTTTCTCGTTTGTTTTACTTTTATTATATTTTTTTTTGTCGCAAAATTTTTAAAAACAGCTGACATTAATTATTGAATTTTCAGTGCTGTTAACGCTTATTGGAATTGTAAGAAAATTAATTGTTGAAAATTGCTACAAGCATGGTGAATATCGCTTTTAGTACAAACTTTGCATTCAATATTTAACACGCTAAATACACATAAGTGTTGAGTGTAAAACGTACAATGAAAAAATTTTCTTCACAGATCCAATGAAATTAACATTAAAATTCAACCTATGTAACCTTTCATTGGATTAATGAAATATTTCATAAAATCAATGAAAATTTTGCATTAGTTTAATGACAAACGTTTATTTTATCCATTTTTTCAATGAGGATTCATAAGATCAATGAATATTTTGTCATTGATTTTATTAATCCTTCATTAATCCAATGAGAGGTTACATAGGTTGAATTTTAATGTAAATTTCATTGGATCTGTGAAGAAAATTTTTTCAGTGTAGCTATTATTTTGTTCCATTGTAATTTAGATAAATGTATCACTTTGTATGGGTTCGTGTAACCTAATAAATATATTACACAACTATAATGCATCATTATTTTTTAGAAAAGAAAACACCATAAGAGTTTGTAAACTTTTAATTGACCCCTCTAGAGGAAACGTTGCGATTATTATTACATTTGAAGACTTCATTTATATTTCCTAACAATTTAAGACTGGCCTCGTCAATGTCATTTACAAAAAAAAAACTTAAAATTGTTTTACGAAATTTTTTTAACAGCAACACAAAAATATCGCAAACTGCATTATAAAGCATTTAATAACTTATTTTTTTACGGTAACGACGATATTTTGTCAACTTGTTACCTTTCTTTTAATCTTTTGTTTATTTAATTTTTTTTTTTTCAAAAGTAAGAATTTAATTGAAAGCATCAAAAAGTTTTGCATTGAAAAAGAAGTTTGTTCTTCGCGTTGTAAAAACATATAAAAATGCACAGTGGGTTGGTTAAATGTACAAAAGAAGTTTAAACTAAACACATGAATTTGTTTAAATTAGAGTTTCTTTATGGAAACAAATTCTGTGAAATTTCCCATAAAAATATTTTTGAAACTTTCGGAACTTTCTAGACGAAAAATCTCCAGAATTCCTTTCAAATTTCTTGTTTTAAAATTAAGCAATATAAAAAGGAAAATACGGAAACTAAAAATTTTAGAGACAATCTTAAAACTATCTCACCAACTGCGGGGCGAGGACACAATGTTCAACTTATTGCCCAAATAAAGATTTTATCAAATGTTCAACGTTATGAAAATTTTATATCGAATCATTTGCTTTTAGGCAAGTGCTTAATAATGAATTCTTCAAAGTCAATGTCACGCATTTTGAAACAAAATGCAAGCAGAGCCATAAAACTTTTAAAAAATATGTACCCAAAAAAGCAAAAATTTGCTTATTTGAAAACAAAATATTCAACAATTTAATAATATTTGCATTTAAAAAAACAAGCCTAAAATTAGAGTCGGTAAATCCCATACGCCACAGTCTTTAAAGACGAATTTTCGAGATTGCACCCTATTTGGAACCGATGGGCAGTCATGGGCTCACCGAAACAAAATTATCTATTGAGCTTAGATTTCACATAAGAGTTTTTGGGCCGAATATTCGAATTTCGGAGTAAAAAACCGGTCGTTCTAGAAATTGCATACTTCCCTACGGTTGAAATTTTCCGAAAAAAATACCTAGAAAAGGGGAAATCCCCTACTGTTGGCATCACTGAATGTGGGTGTATTCTTTCAAATAACAAACAAAAGTCCGACGATTTTCACCGATCGCTTAAAAAAAGTCACAAAAATTGCAGTGCAGGTTTGTGATAAAATCTGCTGCATACATCCAGGCTTGAACATTTTTTTGCACTTATAAATTATAATTCTCCACAAATTTATTTTTACCGGCAAAACTGTTGATTATAAAGAAAAACGTTATATGGGCGGATTAAAGAAATTGTAATTCTAAATTTTTTTGAGTTTGTTTTAGCAAAATCGGACAAGTGGTTCTCGAGTTATGTTAAACAAAAAAACATCAAGATAAGGAAAAATTTTAAAATGTCATAAAAAAAACTAAAACATACGAACGCCAAACCCTTTGAGGGTTTTACTATACTGACCTAGTACCATCCCCCTGACTTGGAATTTCTCACCCCCCAGACAATAATCCCAAAAATGTTCCATAGTGTTATTGACGCAATCAAAATATAAACGAGAAACTTTCTTTGTGTTTTATATTGTCATTGTCGTGATAACAACAAACATTTCAAACGGCTGACACTTTGGAATCGACTACTTCAACTGTCTATATACACCATATATTTGAGATTTTTTGACTTAAAGGGATTTTATATTTATTTCATATTAACATTAAAGTTCAAAAGAGAGTTAAAGTTATTTACGGATGGTCAAATGTCAACCGATTTAAACAAAAAACATTCAAAATTTTGGCGCAAATTTAATCTAAATACGAACATAATTAGATGGTTTGCGGGTCAAAGCGTTTATTTCGAAAAGAAGTTTATATGGGACTAAGTGGGCCATGGGCTTCGTTATTAAAGCAATTAAAACGTATTACCCAAATTCATCAAATTATCTACAAAAGTACAGCTTGTACTTTGTGCACAATATTTACATGGGCATACACGGACGGAAAGACATCGTTAAATAACCTATCCCATTAGTGCTTATGGTGCCTTTTAAGGGACGCTCTTTTTTCCACTTTTCAGCAACTCGAAGAATTAAAAATTAAACTTTCATTTAGCATCTCATTCTCTTGTGTGTCTTCGTCGAAACAACAAGTGTTTTATATTCAATTTAATTCTATTGAGTGCGTGATATTGTGCAAAAAATGTAAAACGGGAATAAAAAAATTCGCACCACACGTGAACGGTATGTAAGTCTGAGTTCATACGTCTCATGTCTTATTGACAAGATTCTTCCTTTTTCTTCTTTAAACATGAATTGGCGTTCAAATGATTCATGTCCCCAGCGGGAAAAAGAAGGAGTAGTACGGATGCCTTCTAGAAGGCCTCTGCACTCCTTCTTTTGGATAAACAAGGCCTGCTCGCTCCATGCCATGCTCATGGCTTTTTTAAACACGTTGTCATTGCGGAGTAGGCCTTCCGCTCTTGCTTCTTTAGAAGGTACATAAGAATGGTAACGGGATAAAAAAAATAATTATTTTGCTTCAGTGATTGGCCTTGCGATTTATTGATTGTCATTGCAAATGCCAATCGAACGGGGAACTGAATCCGCTTCAATTGGAATGGAAGTTCAGTCGGAATAATGGGAATTCGTGGGATAAGGACTTCTTCTCCTTTGAATTTGCCCTTGATGATTGTCGTCTGAATCACATTGTTCAGTAGCTTTTTAACGGACAACCGCGTACCGTTGCACAATTTTGGGGGATTCAGATTCCGCAACATGATTATGATCGATACCACCTTCAGCTGTAAATTATGGACGATGTGAATTCACAAAAATTTTCAGGTAACGATATCAATCCATTCGAAACATCAACAGGAATTTGGCCGTTGCCAAGCTCCAGCAGTTTTCACGAGAATTCAGCAGCCCATGGGTCGTTCTGCAACGCGACTCTTATGTTTGTGGTCAATTGCAATTTCTGGACATGCCTCCACAAAGACGACGATTTCAGGCACGCGTTAAGTTCATCCGCAGCAGAAGATTTGGTGATGACGGGAAGTGTTTGACGAAAATCTCCGGAGAGCAATATCAAAGCTCCACCAAATCGTCTTAAGTATTAAAAATTCTATATTTTTTGATTTTGTATGATTTTATACTTAATATTTTTTTATGTTTTAATAGAGTGATTAATCCGTGTTGATAAAAAAAACACGATTTTTTATATGACGAGTTTGTGACGGTTTTTTTCAAAACGATTATGACGATTCTTTTTTTAAACTTTGACGATAATTCGAAAAAAACATCTAACATCACTAAGTCGAACCGAAAAATGCCCACTCCGTCCCGTTTCGGAAATGAAAAAGATCAAAGAGGATCTACGGACTATCGTTTTTCTGATAATGGCAATATACTCGTCGTACGATGGAAAGACAATAACGTAGTCACCTTAGGAACTAATTTTGACAAAAATGAAATTGGAACGTGAAAGCATTATGCAAGAGAAGAAGGCGCCATGCAGTTCCCAACCAAAAGTTTTTCCGCATTACAATCAAGGCATGGATGGTGTAGACAAAATTGACCCGTTAATTGCTGTTTATCGGTCATGTATAAGACTACGTAAGTGGTGGTGACCAATTTTCGCATATCTGTTGGATACTTCCGTTGTTAATGGTTGGCTACTAATGAGAAAACTGCATCCAAATGATCTAGATTGCTCAAACTTGTTGCAATTCCGTAGATATATACCTACTTCTTATCTAGAAACGTACGGTGTGCCCTCTGTAAGAGGTTACAGACCATCGATTTTCAGTGCTGTCAATCGATATGACTGTAGAAATCACATAATAGACAAAAGGATAAAGATGTGCAAACTGCGGTAACAAGTCTAATTATTTGTGCAACAAGGGCCTTTACCCGAAAGAATATTTCAAAAAATTTCATATTTCATGTGACGATATTGCATAATGTCCATAAGGGACTCCTTCTAAAATCTTTAAAAAAATTGTATTCAAAAAAAAAATTCTTCTTAAAAGTATTTAAATAGTTTTTTTAAATTACGTGTTCAAATAGAATTTTGTTAAAAAGTACTTGGGGAACTTCATGCACTAATGGGTTAAGCCCCTATTATGGTTTATAACTAACTCAAACACAAACAGTTAAGTGCTAGTGCTAGTGATGAGTTAAAATTTTTTGATGTGTTTGTTGACCACAATATAACAGTGCTGTAAACCATAATACAAAACTGCAACATTTCAACTGAACTGGAGCTGAGTTGTAAGCCGTAAAAGGGGCATTGAAAAGTTGATTTTCAGTCTAGCGGTATACTAGAAGATGGGTCTAGATTTCTTTGTGTATACTTGCTTATTCTATTATTTTTGCTTATGTATAAAATTTCACAGTTTAAAATAACTTAATGTTTTATGACAACCTGTATTAGCTATCAATTGAAGAGCGAAAATTTAAGGTGTGTATAGGCGTAAATGGTGAAATTCAAGCACAACGTTGGGTTTACAGATGGATATTTAAAACAAACAAAAAATGTATTTGCTGCAAAGCCTTTTTTTGGGCATCTGAACAAATAAAACGTATCAAAATATGCTTCAAAAAGGTGAAATATGCACTATAAAGCGAAAAAAGGCTGCAAGAAACTCTTTAAATTAAATTATGCAAAAAAAAATGGTGCAAAGGGCAAAAGATCCAAAAACATGCACTACCAATTCAATGCCAAAATTCATAAAAAGCTCTTAAACGGATAAATATACTGTTGCTGCCTTCATTGGTCGCATAAGGAAAAACATGCAATTCCATTTTTATGGTTTCCCTGTACATAACGTTTGCTAGAGCAAACGGCATTTAAGATTTTATTAATTGCATTATTCTTTAATCTTGTTTTTTCAGTAATACAGTTAAGTAGATTAAAAAAAATTATTTAAACGATTTAAACCATTAAAATTTTTTGAATTGTTTAGTCAAATGTTTGCTAAGTGTAAATAAATCTTAACTGTTTAAAATAGACCTTTCGAAAAGAAAAATTTATTTCTTTTCATTTAAGCTTCTCTCTTTCGTTTTCAAGAAGTAGTGGAAATAGTGTAGTTGTGTAGTGTAAAGTGTTTCTTAACAGCCACTTATTTTTATCGTTACTTTAAAACAATACTCTTTTATAATAATAATCATAATAAAAATATTGCATTATAAAAATGCATAAAATTTTACTGCTGCTACGAGAATGCCATGTGCAACGAATCATCATAAAAACAAGTAAGAAAGTATAGTTGGGCAAGCCCGACCATGTGATGGCCTACATAAAATTGTTGAGTGTGTACCCTAATTGGGACCCATGGGCAATCGTGAACCCACTTTTTTCTTAAAGTGAATTTATCAAGGAGGTCAATATAGGACCCATGGTCAATTCTGGACCACACATATGGACATTTCCACAGAAGTGTCACGTTATGCCACCAGACACCAAATTACAAAAAAAAATAAATAATATATAAATTCTTTGAGAAACGATTTAAAAAGATTGGTGGCATAACGTGACAAAAAGTAGACTTTCCTGTGGAAATACCCATATGTACCAGAGAAAGCCAAAAAGTTATATTTTTAATACTTATAACCTATTCATACGCCACCGAGCACGAGTACAGGCAGGTATGACTACCAAGAAGTATGAGCATGAATAAGTTTGTATATCGACCGGTATGAGTATGAACAAACACGCATGCTTATGGGTAATCCTTTGAATGCGTATGAGTAAAGGCATGTATCGTAAGTATCGACAAGTAACTTCAACATTTTGTATGGTTATTTTAAAGCAAGTAGTGTTGCCACGACCTAAAAATTAATGTTAAAGTTATATTAAAACATAAATATTTGCTATCAAATTAAAATAATGCTTCTAAAGCTATAATAAATTATAATCTATTTTAGGAAAGAGGTTTTTTATAAAAATAATTAAAAAAGGAGGCTATCAACTATTTTGGAATCTTTTCTGTTTCTTTTTTTATGTTTCCAGCTAAAGAGAAATCTTAATCTTAAGCTGCGCTGCAGGCAGGAAATTTCATAAAATTCTTGATTCTTATTAAGACAACCGTGGATACCTTGTGGAGTTGTTTTTCCACCATAGCATGATGTCGAAGTCTTCTTTAAGGCTAACATTTTCGTTGGCATACTGATTGACTTCAGCAATTAAATTTTAAACCATTTTTTAACGTCTTAAAAATGCAACTGGCAACAGATAAACTACTCAAACTCATAATATAAATGAATGTATTTACCTATGATATCTCATTTCTTAACTGCCAATATGAATATTCGATTTTGTTTTTTTGGATTACGGTAACTTTTTCTGTTTTTATTAAGAACGATTAAAATAACACGACGTATTTTAATTAGCATCCATTTAGTCATTTTTTTAGATTTTCTTAAATAAGAACGCAAATCTTTATATCACAGAAATTTTTTTAAAGTCAACAATCGTTTTTCAATAAAATTTTGTTGAATTGTACTCAAACGATTTTGAAAAAACGTATTTATTTGTGATTCAGCAATTTGGAAAAAAAAATTCTGGCAACATTTATGAAAAAATTTAACAAAAAAAAAAAAAAAATGTTTGAAGTCAATGCTATATTTATGGGTGTGTCTGAATATGTGCGAGCAAGAAACACAATAAGTATGATAACATACATGAATGAAATCAAATGCGCATGGATATACACAAGTCTGAGAATAAACAGATACGAGTACGCACACGTATTGAAAATTGTCGATATGTGCTAGAGTACTTTAATTTTTTTTATACTCATTGGCTTTCTCTGATATGTACTTGTCAAATTTTATATCAGTACAAACATTTACAAGGATGTTATGGCATTAAAACCTTTTTTCTGGAGTTACACTGAAAGAAAAATGCTTCGTATATTTAATGAATCATTTTCATAAAAAAATTTTCCTTGGGTAAATGAAAATGTTCATTGTCTAAATGGAATTTCATAGTTATAATGAAGTATTTTCGTTAAAATCGCTTCATTGGATTTCGTAAATACGTTAAAAATTTTCATTGGATATATGAAAACTTAAGTTTGTCCAAGTTAAACAAAAAATTTTAATTGGGAACATAAAAAAACAATAAACAAACATAACTATATTCATGAATTACTACAAAATTATAGTTTCTTAAAAAAAATGTTTAATTGTTAATTAAAAAATGTAAGATTTAATAATTTCATACATCTAATGTTACATGTATGCCATTAAATTTATGACATCAAAACATTTTTTTATAAAAGCAACATATTTCAATAATTGCCTTCATAAATTTAAATTTTCATTATGACAATAAAAATGTCATTATAATAATGAAACAAAAACTTTCAATCCACTTTCAATCAACGTTGTTATTTTTATTATTGACAATTTAATCTCATATTTACGCTTTTAATTGAGTAAAAAACACAGTTTTTTTATCCAAAAACTACACTGCCCCAGTAGACTAGCTGGTGGTGAGCTAGTCTATCAGCACCGAGGTTGCGCGATCGAATCCCGCCAGAGACAAAAAAAAAAAATAAAGTAAAATAAAATAAGAAAAAATAAAAAAAATAAAAAATAATTAAAAAAAAATAAATTTTTTTTACTTTATTGAAAGTATTCATCCAATGAATAATATTCATAGATCTAATGTAATGTTTCTTTAAATCCTTTTAATGAAACAGGTTTCATTGATCCAACGAAGCGCTGCATAGGTTCCATTTTAATGCAATTTTTCATGGGATTAATGTCAAAATTCATTGGTATTGCGAAGAAAATTCTTTCAGTGTATATCTGTATGAGAGCTTTGGTCAAATTTGAAAGGATTTTAACAAAATTTTGTAATAAAGGGTGGTTAAATTTCAAGGGCCAATGTTGATTCTGAACAAAACACAAATTATTTAGGAAATTATTGTCATTTCTTTTCATTATGATAATATTGGTATGATTCAATTATGTATGGAACAAATATCGGCGGCACACCTCGTTGGCTGTGTGGCAAGTAACACCGTCCTGTTGAAACTACATATCGTCCACATCCATATCGTCCATCCATCATATCCATATATCCAATTTGAGCTATAAAAAGTTCGTTATCATCTCACGATAGCGAACACAATTCACAGTAACTGCCAGCCCATAAACAGCACCAAACAGTCGCTCTTTGTGGGTGCATTGGTTTTTCGACAATCACCCTTGGATTATTATTCGCCCAAATGCGGCAATTCTGCTTTTTGACGGATCCACTGGGGTGAAAATGTGCCTCATCACTGAAGATGATTTTCTTCAAAAGTTGATCATCCACTGTTGCCATTTCTTGCCACCATTCTGACCATTGACGACGTTTGAAATGGTCAAGAGGCTTTAGTTAGCATGTAAATGCATCAACAACGAGCGTGAGGTGCAATTGTTGGGCAAGACGACGAGTTGAAGTGGACGGCTCTTCAGCAGCAATATTTTCTGCAGTACGAGCTGCAAGAGCATGCACTTTTGCCTTCACATCTCCTACAGACCCAGTTTGCTCAAATTTTTGCAGGATTTTTCCGATTGTACGCACATTTGGACGATTAAATTGACCGAAAAAATCACAAAGTGCACGATATGCATTTTAATTTGAACGCCCATTTTCATAATAATCCTGAATAACTTTAACGCCTTGCTCGATTGTGTATATTTCCATGATTCAAATTGAGTTAGTCTGAAATTGAGAAATGTCAAATGAAATGCAGAAAAAAACTTGACGTTTAGGTGTGGTTCACATTCAACATCGGCCCTTAAAATGTTTTGATTTAGATTGCAATTATCTCTAATCCGGTAGGAAGTTTGTATAGACACTTATGCATTTTTGGACCCATTCTCAGCATTTTCAAAAGGCTTCATCTTTAAGACGTACAAAATGGGCAGATAGCTTACAAACGGGACAGACCGGCAGCCATTTCGATTAAATCGATATATTAAAAGGTGGGTCTGCAACCAATATTTTAATATGTTACACACATCACTACTAACTCATAATACCCTCGCCATTATTGTAGTGTCGGTATAGTGAAAAACTAACATGACTTGAAAAGTCTTTGTTCTTACCTTGCATTGCACTAAGACTTAGTTATATGTGATGTGCAGGCAGAATAACCCCTTATGCAAACTATACTTTTGTAAGCTTCCGAATTTTAGTAAAAACTTGTTAAAAAACAATCACAAAACCAAGCAGACTGTAATCCATTCGTCATCAAATGATTAATCATGGGATGGGATGACATCAAGTCTGTTTCCAAAAGATACCTAAACAATTTCCATAGATCGGAAGAATTAAATAAGCAATAATTTCTTCTTAGTCGACCAAGATTTGTGTTGTTGTTATTTACACAACCTTTTCAATTTAAATCTAAATTTTTTTTAGCATTTTAAAGTTCT
Organism: Pollenia angustigena; assembly: GCA_930367215.1. Lineage (NCBI taxonomy): Eukaryota > Metazoa > Arthropoda > Insecta > Diptera > Polleniidae > Pollenia > Pollenia angustigena. The sequence continues at coordinate 184,686,522 of OV884058.1, read as the reverse complement.
AATGCAAAAACTTAACATTTACAATAACAATGATGGTAATATTTGTATTATTTTATTTATTAAAATATTATTATGTTTAAAAAAAAACGTACTTAAAGCAGATGTGTACAGTGTACAGTAATGCACAAAAACATATAAAAAATAATAATAATATTTTTATATACAGAAATGTGCATTAGGGCTCAGCGTCGTAAGTTGAAATTTTACATATGCATACATACATAAATATACATTAAGGTTGCACCAAACAAAAATAAATAGTTTAATTATAGGATTTATTAAGATTTATCGCACTTGTTCAATAATACTTACTGTGTTAACTTGAAATCAAAAAAAATTTCACTAGAATCAAACCCATTTTTAAATTTTTTATATGAAAAAGAATTTTTGAACCAACCTTTTCATTACCAAAAAGCAGAAAAAGTAGCACGATATTTTAACTAGATTTTGCGCAAAAAGTCAAAAATTTGTTAGTCAATTTACTATTGTTGAACAAGCGCGATATGTATTTTAAATTCTTTTTAAAACAAATTTTCATCAGAAAATTCTTCCAAAAAATTTTTATTTTAGCAATACCTGATATATTGTTTGATCGTAATATGGGTCCTGCTAAAGTTTGCTTCATAAAAATAATACATTTACCGCATTGATGAGAAATACACTCTGCACAATACTCCCATAAAAAATCACCTCTCGATATGCGAAAAGTATAAAACCACGAATATGCTTTTTTGGAAGCCTAATTGGCTTGGATGTTTTTTTTTGTCCAAGACAAGCAGATTGCCAAACAATCAAAAGATGGCACATCAATAGATTATGCGCTTTAATGTCTTATAGTAACTTTTGCACGGCCCATGTAATGCTAGGAACACAACTGGGACGAACGACGAATTTCGCTCAGCACGACGAATTAGTCGGAAGAAATTCGCTGTATAAATTCGTAGTATGAAACACAATAACGACGAAAAGACAAAAATGGAAATAAGATATTTTGTATAAACAAGAAATAGTGAACAAAACATACTTCACAAATAAAACATTAACGGCCCAAATACATTGATGAAAAACTCACCAAGCATTGTGGTAGTATTAGTGAACATGTGCCCGGTGGCGTTTATGAGCGACATTGTCATTATGACATTTTCATTGATGAATCATCGCACCAGAGTCAGTAACAAGTTGATATTTAGGGAGTTATGCATGACAACGGCTTTGCAATGTCACTGTTCCCTTAAAATGAAAAACTTAGCGGCATTGTCTGTTATGAATAGATCACGAAGTGAGCGCTGCAGGACTTTGTCTGCTACATGTCTCCGTCAATGAATAAATCAGAAAATAACGGACCGTTTCTTTTTCTGTTTGTTCTGTTCCATTTATTACTTGAGTTTATTGGGTTTTCCTTGTCACTCTACCTAAAACAATTCACTAATGAAAGTTGACGATATTGTCTGTTAGGACTCACAAACAAATGGACGCCTACAAGACAAAATCAACATTGGTCATCTATGACAGTTTGGACAAATACTTCAAAAAGTCATATATGACACCAAAGTAAAATCAACACTTGTCATCGATGATTTAATATTGTCAGCGTTTGTCACGCTGAATCACTATGACGTTCGCCACCGCATGTTCGCCACCACATGTTTTTATGTGTCACACCGACGATGCTGGATGCAGCGTTACCGTTGGTGCCACTAAAGTGGCAATTTGCCACTTTTTCGACTGCTTGGATACTATTTGGCCACTTTTACAAAATGCACCCAAATGTGGTACTTTTTGTGATTCTTGCCACTTTTTTGATACTTTTTACGTTGGGAAAATATACTTTTTTTTCTCTCTGTTTTATTATAACTCCCAGCTTTAATGTAAGTAAAACTGTTGTAATTATGTATGTAAGCAAGTTTATATGAAATTTTTTTCTTGTCTTGTAAAGATATCTCGCATATATATGTTGGTCGTGAAGCGGAAACCAAACTGTTATGTACCGAAAACTTTTCTAAAATTTGTGTAATTGACATTAAAAGTTAAATCTAAGTTTTTACCAAAAATGGTGTAAATAATTGATAACAAGAATTAATATAAAAAACAAAAAGCTCAATGTATTGAAGTATTTAGACCCATTATTTGTAGTGTCTAATGAAGATATGAACTATTTCGAATTAGTTTCAGAGTTTAGACATAATATAACTGACCCAGATGCATTTATACATGAATTTAAACTTCTAGAGAGTAAAGTAAATGTCACGAAATATGAACACATACTTAAAATTTCGAATGCTGAAGATGTATGGCGTGAAATTGGAACATTGAAAAATAGATTTGATGAGAATACCTGGAGCCAAATTACGGCATTCGATATCAATCGAAATTCCCATTTAAATTGTATTGCAATTTCGATTGATATCGAATGCGTTTAATTCGCCCCTGTATATATATTCAAACTTGTACAAATTGGTCTCTCATATTTTTACATTGTCACACAGTAGTGCTTCTGCTGAGCGTATTTTTACTAAGTTAGCTTTAATCAAAAATAAAGTAACAAATACATATGTAGGTTAAAAGTAAATACTTGCGAATTCATGCTTTTATCTTTAAATTTGTTAGATACTTGCCTTGAAGATTGGGTTCCAAGTGAAGACATTTTACGAAAGTATGAAGTCGTTTTAAGAACAATTAATTGTTAACAAATTTTTATGAAACTGACCATTAATAAATAACACAGGACGACATTGAAAACGTTCGTTTAATCATTCCAACTGATTCTTATATTTTTTTAAATGCTTAAGACGAATATGAGCGCAGTTGTCTCCCATCACGTCACATTTATCAGATACACCAATTATTGTAATTTCGGAAGATGTTTTGTACCACAATTAATAACAAAATCCAGTTTTATAGTTTTGGTCTATAAACCTGATTACAAAAATTTGAAGCAATAATAGACGAAATTGGATAACAATTAAATATGCTTTAGTAAAGATATTAAAACACTAGCACCTAAATTCAGTAGCATATAAGCATTTATTTGTATTAAAGTGCGGAACTGATTAAAAATAAAGTATTTGAAATATCACTTTTTCAAATACTTGTTTTTTTGTAATAGGATTTCTTGTTATTATCCGATTATAGCTTAGCTGCCAGGCCCACGGTGTCGACAAGAACATTTCTTTCGCATATTTATAAAAAAACTAAAATTTGTTTTTGTTTTCAGTACAAATATACGAAAGAAATGTTCTTGTCGGCATCGTGGGCCTTGGCCTACAACTTTTGTAATTAGGTTGACTGTAGAATAAAATTATAAAACTACTTCCGAAATTATAAAACATCTTCCGAAATTACAGTAATTGGTGTATCTGATAAATGTCACGTGATGGGAGAAATCTGTGCTCATATTCGGCTAAAGCATTCCAAAAAACATAAGAATCTGGTGGAATGGGCAAATAAATTTCTAAAAAGTTTTTAAATGTCTACCAATGCAATAAAAAGTCTTTAATAAATCAAAGAAAATGTATTCAGAAGGAAAAGTACAAGAAATATATTAATAAATGTATATATAAAACACATTACATAAATACATATCTTCTATTTGCTGCAACAATTTCATAATCCAAAAAACATGTTTGGCAGAAAACAAGTGTAACGTTTTTGAATACACAAAACATTAAAGTAAATATTTTATAAAAATTACTTCTCGAGAGAAATATTTACAGAATATTTATTTTAGTAATACGATCAATTGTTTTTTAGTGTATACATATCGAGCCCTAACAGCGAAAATAACGTAAGCAAAATGATTTTCAATTTTCGTTTTTTTTAATAAATGACTTTATTGGCAACACTTGCATCATCTCCTAAAATATCATGGTCACATAATGTACCGTTACGATTTTATAGCAAAAACAATTTTAGTGTAAGCGACAAATTTCATACCAAATTAATATAAAATAAAACAAAAAAGCTCTCTCCTGTAAAATTTGATTTTTGGCGCTTACATTATTTTCGCTGTTAGGGGTCGATATAATTACTATACAATGTTTTTTATAATGTTTTTTATACCATTTAAACCAGAAGTGGGCACAACTAAAACTGTGCTTGTATTGATGCTTATTAGTATTAGTGAGATGGCAGAAGTACCCACCATACACAAAGCCAAGCATTTGAAATAAATGGTGCATTATATTTCCTTATTTTATATTTTACGCATTTGAAGTAATATAAAACATTTTTGTATAGTTTAAATTGTAGAGATTTACTGTTCACAGAAAAATGTAACAGTAAAAAAAGTACAGTAAATTATTTTTCGCATAACATCATTTATTTGAAATGAAACACGTGTGTTTGCTGGGTAAATTCTCTAGAAAAAAATACAAAAAATATAAGAAAATGTGTCTCATCAAAAACTAAACAAAAGAGGCTAAGAATACGTGTGAAATCTCTCAGCACAATTGTGCTATGGAGCGCCCACCATTGATTTAAACATATAATAAATAGAAAAAAAAACGTGAAAAATACATAATGTGGTGTACTTATTTTAATTTTAAAAGATTTGCCCATTTTTTTTAAATCCTCTTTTTGGTGCCACTTTTTTTGTAGAAAGCCCCTTTTTTTGGTACTTTTTTTAAAATATCCGACGGTAACACTGGCTGGATGGAAACTCAAATAATTTAGATATGACGGCGAATATAACGTCAAACTCACGTACATAGTGAATTTGCCCGCTGGACAAGCATTTGACAAGTGTATTTGGCCCTTAAATGATATAAAGTTACAATTTTACAATTTCTAAAGTAAAAAGAAACTTTATTTGCAAAAAACACTTACTTTTTTGAAACAATATGGCGACCCGGTACTGATTTTTTCGCCGTTCGCCGGCGTAAGAATTAGAATTAAATCTTTTTAAAGTTTGCAACGTCTGGCGAATTTTCGTCGGCGCCCTGATTGTGTGCATTTTCATATACACAAATATGTTTTTTATTTTTGGCGATGAATATTCGCTGCCAAAAATTCGTCGTTCATCCCAGTTGTGTTCCTAGCATAAAGTCATTTGCTTGTGCGAACAAACTTGTAGCTTTAAACCTCTTTACAACTGGAGTTCAACTATAAGAGTATACAAATAGCATCAATTATCCTTTAAATAAGGCCAGTTGATGTTTTAAAATTTGTTATCTCAATTTAAAGTTATATAATTTCAATTCAAAGTTGTACACCTTTGAAAAACCCCCACTTTATAAGATAGTTTAGTATAATCGGTGCCACCCTAATATATGAAACTTGTACATGATTTTATAGCGTGTCTGCACCTAGAGAAAACATTTTTAAATATGGTCACCTCCAACAAAACTACTTTTAAAGAAAATTTTTAACATATTAAGTTTAATACAACCATACTATAGTTATCGACAACCTTATTATGGTTAAATTAGGCCACCATCAAGACGCCACAACCATTATGGTTGACTCTAAACATGTTATGGTTTAATATGACAAAAATTTGTTTTTAAATTTACAATAGTATTTTCCTCTTTTCCAAGAGCAACATGCTATGGTTGAAAACAAACCATGCTATTATTAGTTTTGAACATATTTTAGTTATTAATAACCAAAACATGTTCTGAGGCAACCATAATATGTGTGTGTCGATAACTACACCAACAAACAAATATTTATACAAATTACTAAAAAAAAATGTAAAAATAGTACAAAATATAAAAAAAATCGGGATCCCGAAAGTCCCGGGATTAAAGATCAGAAATCCCGAGATTCGGTATTCACCTAATCCCGAAAATCCCGGGATTTCCAGGATTAGCTGACCCGACAGACGTTGTCCTGTCCAAATTAGGAAAAATGTTTGCGTTCGATTTTGAAAATCCGTTAAAAAGATACGAACATTTAAAAGAATAATTAGTCAAACCGATGGAGCCGTTTTCTGATTTAAGGTAAATCGAAAAAAGTGGGCGTTAAGTGGGCGGGGCAAAAATTTTCGTTCCGTAAAAACTTAAGTTGGACCATGGCGATGATAGAAAAAGTGGGCGTAAAAGTAGGCGTAAAAGTAGGCATAAAAGTGGGCGTGGTAAATTGTTCTTTCGATGAAAACTTAAAATGGATTAATACGAACATTTGAAAGAAAAATTTGTCAAATCGATGAAGCCGTTTTTTGATTTTAGGTAATTCGAAAAAAGTGGGCGGGGCAAAACTTTCGTTTCGTATAAATCTAAGTTGGACCATGGCGGTAATTTTAAAGAAAAAATCGTCCAAATTACATAGATGTCATTGGTGATGCAATATGAAAATTGGATTTTGCCACGCCTCTCCGCCGGCAGACCGAAAATCAAAAATCAGACTTCACAGTGTCACCCGCCTGAATATTCTGAAGATTCCTTGAAAATTTCATCAAAATCGGCCCAGCCGTTTTGGAGTCGATACGTTACATACATACATACATACATACATACATACATACATGCATACATACATACATACATACATACATACATACATACATACATACATACATACACACATCCTGTTATATATATATTAGGGTGGTCGTTAACTGTATGGATCAAATTTTTTTTCTTTTTTTCCATGCTCTAACCCCCCAATTCGGTGGGTATTGATAAAAAAAACAACTCAAAAAAATTTTAAGGACGATCGGCGAAGGCTAAGCCGTCCCTCAAGCCCGCCAAAGTTTGAGAAAAATCGTAAAGTCCGACTTGTATGACTTATATTTAGGAAAATATTATTTTTACATAAAAATCGTTTTCTAAGAAGTTGTTGTTAGTAAAGTTTCCAACAACTTTTGGCTTAACAAGTTTTCTCTCAAACTCATATTAAACAAAACCTAATTAAAATAAAAAGTAAACAGCAGCATTGATGCGAATTTTTTCTTACACACGTCAATTCAGCTTTAATAATTGTGTTTGTGTGCGTTTGCTTAAAAAAAAAAATAGTCAAACGCATATCATTTGTTTCTAACGTACCACGGTTGATAAAGTTTGTGCAAATGTACTTTTTTGATACAATTCAAAGCCAAAAAGTACGGTGGTATTCTAGGGTGACCGTTAAAATCAAAAGTTAACTAGTTTTTATTTATCTCTTATTAAACAAAATAAACTAAAAATATCGAATAAGCTACTAAAAAATCTAATTTTTAATTCATTAAAGAAACGCATTTTCTATGAATTTGTTTTGTTGAAAAACATTTTTATTATTAATTTAAAAAAAAAACGACCAGCCGGGCACCTGGCGTTTTACCCTAATTTGGGTACGCTGAATTCAGTGGTGCTAACCGTTTTTTAGGTTAGCTCTTGTTTTCAAAATTTCGAAAACGGAGGAGGTTGCACAGCGTAACTCAAAAACGAAATTCCACAATAATATTACCTTTAACAATTGTTATATGTTTTTCTAATATGCGTAGTCGTTTTAGAAACCAAATTTTTTTTTGGCAATGGGGATAAAACAAATTATGTGAGGTTGGTCATACATTTGACCCAACTAAGGGCAATCTTGGCGCTGCAGTGGCCAAATTTAAGAATTATATTAAACCAGCATATTTGTATGGGAGCCCCCCTAAAGGGTGGAGATATAAGGCAAGTATGGTTAAAGAAAATGTTAAGCACAAACAACTAATGAAGTTCCGTCATATATTTAATCGCCCTTGGGGCGATTCCTTGGCAGTTCTGGGGCTTTTTCTTCAATATATTTGAAGTCTGTGTTGACAATTTTATATGAGAGCCCCCTTAAAGAATAAAGAAAGCGTGCAGGTATGTTACAGGGATGATAAACGAGAAAACCAATATCGTACTTACGAACTTCTAAAATCGTACTTATTCGACCCCAATAGTAATAAATGATTTTTTTTATAAAAGAAAAATACTTTTGTTTCGGTTACACTTGAAACCATTGGTAGATACGGTCTATTTCGTTCATTTGTTTTTATAATATTTTGGCATGACGGCTTATATGCTGCCGCTGATACTTGATTTAGAATGTGGCATATGCAATCGTCCAATGATCAAGTGCAAAAATCTATTCACAATAGCGAAGTTTAGTGTTTGGTGCAAATGGTCTTGCAAAGAGCAAATGCAAAATATCATAGCTGTTTTGTTAAATCCAACAACAAAATACATCGAGTTTCCTTATGATTTCATAAACACGCTACGAAATTTTTCATTTGCACTTTTGCAAAACCATTTGCACCAAACACTGAAATCCGTTTATATTCATTGGACAGTAAATACGAGTTGCCATTTTATATCAATTATAAATATTTAGGTTTGAACAATTTGGAAATAGTACCAAATGAGTCACGGGGGTACCACCGTACTTTTTGGGTTTGAATTGTATCAAAAAAGTACAATTGCACCAACTTTATCAACCGTGGTACGTTAGAAACAAATGATATCCGTTTGACTATTTTTTTTTTTAAGCAAACGCACTTAAACACAAATATTAAAGCTGAATTGACATGTGTAAGAAAAAACAGTTCTAAAGAAAAAATTCGCATCAATGCTGCTGCTTACTTTTTATTTTAATTAGGTTTTGTTCGGACTTTACGATTTTTCTCAAACTTTGGCGGGCTTGAGGGACGGCTTGGCCTTCGCCGATCGTCCTTAAAATATTTTGGAGTTGTTTTTTTATCAATACCCACCAAATTGGCGAGTGAGACCTAAATGAATCCAACTTTTGATTTTAACGGTCACCCTAATCTATATAGATATAGATGGATAGATAGATAGATAGATAGATACATAGGTAGAGATATAAGCATGATGTGTTTTTAATACTGTGGTGTTAAATTTGACTCAAGATGTGTTGGCAAAATGCCACAGATATACAATTAATTAAGGATGTAAAACATAAAAAAATTAACTGCTATTATTAAAGTCAATCGAGAAGAATCCCGATAATTCGTAATAGAAGGGACCGACTGCTGTTTAGGAATCACAGGAGTTTTCGAAATAAAGAGATTTTGATTTAGCGATGTTAAAATTAAAAAAGGACGTTTATAGGGTTTCAATTTAATGAGGTTTAATTTAAAAACAAATTTATTTAAACCAAACCATTAATATGTATGTTATAAACAACAAAACCAAAAGTAATTTATTTTACATGAACTATAAAATTAGAGGGGTCACCTCAGACTTTGAATTGCAAAAAAAAAAGTACGAATTAACGAGGGGACCAAAAGGTATTGGGAACTCAAGAATTTTCTCCAGGAACCAGTAGTTTTTTTAACTTTTAGGGTTATTAACGGGACACAAATTATCGCGCGTTGTATGTGTGTTTTTTTATATTATTGACAACAATTTAAGTCGACGTTGAGTGAAATTGATTCTATTAGTTGTATTGATTTTATTATTCAATACGTTTCAAATAAATAAATGCCAAATTAAAAGAACTTTGAGACAAAAATTATATTACCGAGCGCCTGTGTACATAAAATGCAATTCACACTTCGCAGTGTGACTAGTTGAAATATTCTAACGATATGAAGATTTAAGTAAATGTATTCGTTTCATTGGAATCCCCTTATCAAATTTTTCTAAAAAGCTAAACAAATCGCAACTGGACTTCATATGTAATGAAAATTTAAATAAATACATATGTGAATCACTGTTGGGATCTAACAATTCTTTAATTGTACCGTCTCAATGGCAAAATTGTACCAAATTGACATAAATTGTACCAAAACTTCGCTGTAAAATAAAAGAGCATACAAAGTAATTCAAAACACTTTTGATTCACTTTCGATTAAAACAAAACAAGTAAAAAACTATAATCGGTCAAGCCATTTGATACCCCACAGCACAGTATTTAAAGACTATATTTCGGACCCATGGGCTATCATGGACCAGCCAGAACAAAATTTTGTATTTGTATTTTTATTTATTAATTTGAATTTCTAATACAACAAGATACAATATCTTATAAATTACAGTATTAGAAACAGACAAGTTAAACGGAACATTGCAGATTAATAACTTAATTCTACTTAAAACTAAATTAAATTAAACTACAAATTTGAGAATCAAAAGGCTTTGAACAATATTAAAATCATAAAAAACAAAAAATATGTATTTAATAATAATTAAGACAAAAATTAAAACAAACAAAAAAAAAATTACGAAAAATGTTTAAACAACAAATCCCTAAAATGTATTGCGTTGCTTGTGCGTTGAGTATCCCTATGTAGTTGGTTCCAGAGACGAATGGTAAAAATAAAAAATTGACGCTCAGAAGCATGGTCGCGGTGACGGATTTCTATAATGTAGTTTCCTCTATTCGACCTTGCAAACTGTAAACGTTCAAAAAGATAATTTGGTTCTTTCGTCATAACAATCTTGTGAAAAACTATAAGATTTTTGAATTTAAGGTAATTACTAAAGGGAATTTTTAATACACGACAAGAGAACAGGGACACGCGATCAAATTTTTCAAGGCTAAAAATTTAACGTATAATGTTGTTGAAAGTCGTGGAGAGTTTACTGTTATCCTTCGTGTCACATCCAGTAAAGGGCTCGGAAGCGTATAATAGAGTCGGTAATAAATACGTTTTTGCCAAAAGTAATCTTACTCTTGGCGGAGTGAAATATTGTGTGGCCCAAAGACTCCGTATCATACCATAAATTCTGCCGCAAGATTGGTTAATATGATTGGTCCAGGTAAGATTTCTGTTAAATGTAACACCAAGGTTTTTTACTGTATCAACTACATCAATTTTTTCGCCGCCAAGAAAAATATTTATATCATCCTCTATTACCACCGACTTTTTCGATATAATTATGCACTTCGATTTCTTCGGATTCAGCCTCAAACCATTTGCCGAGGCCCAAGTAAATATTTTTCCTAGGTCATAGTTTAATTCTTGAACTTTAGAAGCAATAGTATCCTTAGAACTACTGAGATACAACTGTACATCATCAGCATACATTTGAATCTTAGAAAAGTTTATCTGTAGTGGAAGATCATTTGCATATAAGGAGTATAGCAGTGGACCAAGAATGGAACCCTGTGGAACACAACTTAAGACCAATAATGGTTGCTTAAGGCAAAGAACTGAATGGTGCACTGTGTCAAAAGCTTTTGAGTGGTCTAGTAAGACCAGAAACGATATCTTCCCACTATCCAGTTTGCCTCGAATATCTTCTACTACGTCTGTTAAGGCTGTGACACAGCTACGTTGGGGCCTTAATCCAGATTGACGATCAGTCAGAAGGTTGTTGTCATTAACAAACTGATAAATTTGTTTATGTACCAAATGTTCAAAGACTTTGGATAAGTAAGGCAAAATTGCAATTGGACGGTATTCTTTATCCGATTTTGGTACAGAAACAATTTTGGCATATTTCCAGTAGATGGGATAAGTATAGTATTGAAAAGATACGTAATAGTTTGAATTATCCAAGGCAAAACTATTTTCACGAACCTCGGATTTATGTCATCCAAGCCAACTGCATTAGACTTGACCGCAGCAAAACCTGCGGCAACGTCCAAGGCATTAAAGCATTGGAAATTAAATTGATCATCCATTAAATCCGAAGGTAGGTATCGATCATAGAAGTCCAATTGTACACTTGGAAGAGGAATATTTACAAAGTTATTATTTAGTAAATCAACGTCAGCATCTACTGTATGCCGATTTGATCTACCAATACCAATGTCATGGATCTGTTTCCATGTCTTCTTACTGTCAGCTGCTGCGTTAAATTTATCAGTATAATAAGTAGACTTGTCCCGCCTTATTTTTGAGACAACAGCTTTTCTAGCCATACGATATTCCTGTTTGAGCTCTGAAGTCTTGTAACGCTTCCACCTATTGTAAAGTCTATCACGACGATTAATTAATAATTTTGTTTCTTCCGTGAACCAAGGTCGTACCCTGCCTCTGATAACTTTGTTCCTGACGGGAACATGTTTGTTGTAAAGCTTTAAAACATGCCGATTAATAAAGATCAATTTTTCATCTACCGATGGTAAAAATAAAATGTTATCCCAAGCGATATTATCAAGGTCATATTTTAGGGCTAAAAAATCAATATTCTTAAAGTCCCGAAAAGTAAACTTTTTGGGTCTACCTTTATTAGCAAAGTCATAGGAAATAAAAATAAGATCATGATGTGAAAAAGCAGGTGCTGCCAGTTGTTCATAACTTAAGACCCTTCTCAAATTGCTAACGTTGCATTGCACTATGGGAATTATTTTTTTGTTTTTGCCAACACTTATTTTTAGCCAAACGAATGGCCCAAGTTAAATAATTTTTTTAAACTTGGTCTTTAAAAGTTTCCATCCCTCTTAAAGCCCATTGAAACATTTCAATAAATTGAAGAAAGATAAGCAATTACAGAAACTTTCGATCCACCTATACAAGCAAAACAACTGATAAAGTAACAAAAAGTAAATTTTGCCGAAATTTTTTTAAAGATGGGTTTACTTGGTATTTTTTTTTTTTAAGCAAAAAAAAAATAAACTTTGCAAAAATTTTAATTTTTAATTTTGGTTTAAAAAAGGGGTAAAATTTCCCATAGTGTATTCACGTGCACAAATTTATGTAGATTATTACAAAAATAAACAAACAAAAAATTTAAAAAATTCGATTATTTATTTATCAAGAGCAGCAATAAGTAAAAGTCGTATAAAAAATTATTGTAAATAGACAAAGTAGACTATAAAATTTACTACTCTAAAAATAAAAAGCGGTCATAAGATCCATGGGGAATGTGTTCATCACATCGAGAATTGTCCGAGAATGCCGGATGTCTCTGGAGGAGATAGCGAGACATTCATTGGCGACACTTAATTGGGTCCCCGAACACGGGGACTTACAGGGAAACTGCACGGCGGATTCGTTGGCGTAGGCAGGCACCACCTTGAATCGACGTGGTTCAACATACATAAGTATATGTAATGTAAGTGTTTCACTCTAAAGGAGTTAGCAACTTATTGCGCACAAGTTTCATTTTACTGCCAGTCAGAGGTGGTAAGATGATGAAACTACCTATAGGGAAACCAGAAAAATCTGGCCTATCATAGATGAAAAAAGGACACGGCGGGCATCAAAGCTGTCCAGACATCACTTAAGAAACCTAATTGCGGTTATAACTGGCCACTGGCCCATTGAAAGGCACGCCCAGAGGCTAGGGCTCCCTAATAATGACTTATGTAGAAATTGCAGCGCAAAGAGGAGGAAGAGTCAATGGAACATATTCTCTGTAATTGTCCGGCATTCGGAGATTTAAGACTTGAAATGTTTGGTCGAAGAGCCCTTGGGGACAAAACTTGTCACTCTGATATTGATTTAAACAGGATCCACTCCTTTATTGAATTGACCGGGTGGCTCCGTGGGAATATTAGCGGCCAGGTAGCTTAGGACCCTTGGGAGATGGTGTAACTTGTGTACACAACGGGAACTAATTATTGGACCCACGTGAGCTGTGCTTGATCACGGCTGGCAATGGAACCTAGCCTAACCTCCTCTAAACATATGTTATTTAAAAATGTATGCCATCAATTTATAGTGGAACGCAAACGGCATCCGCCAACATAAAAATGAATTAGAATACTTTCTTAAAAATAAACAAATTGATGTGATGATGGTTTCTGAAACTCATTTGGCCTCAAGAAATACGTTTCAAATCAATGGCTATATACTACATGATACAAAGGACCCTAGGGGTAGAGCTTGTGGGGGTTCGGCCATTTTAATAAGAGCTCGAATCAAGCATTTCCTTATGTGTGAGTCTCGTGAAGACTACCTTCAAGCAACAACCATTTGTGTTGAAGAATTTAATCGAAACTTAGTAATTTCATCATTATACTGTCCACCTAGATATTCAATAACAGAAAGTCAATATTATAAATATTATAAATCACTAGGCCCCTGTTTTCTGGCTGCTGGTGATTACAACGCTAAACACACCTACTGGGGGTCACGTCTTATAACACCAAAATGTCGAGTTTTATATAATACAATCTTAATGTGATAGCGAGCGGACAGCCCACCTACTGGCCTGCTGATCAGCAGAAAATCCCAGATGTCATCGATTTTGGCGTGGTTAAAAGCATCCCGATAGAAACGATTTGTGTAGAAGCTTCCATTGAACTATCTTCTGATCACACGCCAACTATAGTTACTATAATGAACCCTAATAAAACTGCTTATTCATCAGCACCCACTGTACAGAAAATATATTGCTACGTACGCCAGAAGATATAGACCTCTCTATTGCCAATATTAACAGAAGTTTCAAACAAGCTGTTGAACATTCATCCATGCCCCCTAAACAAATCAGATATAACCAAATATATTTTGCAGATGTCGAGCGACTCTTAGTTGAAAAAAGAAGAGTTCGAAGAGAATGGCAACTCCACAGATCGTCCCAGCTTAAAAGTCTATTGAAAGAATGCACAAAAAAACTAAGAAAGTTACTGCAGTCCTAGAAAACAGCATCTCTGGAAAAATATCTTAATGGACTTGACGCGACTCCACAATCTGACTACTCATTATGGCGTGCAACTAAAAATCTAAAAAGACCGATTATATCCAGACCCCCGTTGCGAAACTCAAATGGAAGCTGGGCAAGAAATGATGTTGAAAAAGGAAACCTGTTTGTTGAACACCTAAAAAATGTATTCACCCCTAATTTACCAAACGACACAAAGTCGAGTTGCCACCTGTCGTTAGCGGAACAGCTATACCCCTAAGATTTAAGATAAGAGAAATTGAAAAAGCTATTGCCGATTTAAACCCCAAGAAAGCACCTGGTTACGACAAAATAAGTAACAAAATGATTATCGAGCTCCCCCGCATAGCAATAAAATTAATCCTTTTAATTTTTAATGCAATTTTACGAACAGAATAGTACCCTTCAGAATGGAAGGTCTCACTAGTTACCATGATACCTAAGCCAGGGAAAGATCACACAAGAGCTGAGTCATATAGGCCGATTAGCTTATTATCTAACATTTCAAAGCTGTTTGAGAAACTGTTGGTTTCTAAATTAATTCCGATATTGGACGAAAATGAAAGTATACCAAATCATCAATTTGGATTTAGAAAGAAACATAGCACAATCGAACAAACACACAGACTAGTAAACGCCATTAGAAAAACTTTTGAAGAAAAAAAATATTGTTCTGCACTCTTCATTGATGTTTCTCAAGCTTTCGACAAAGTCTGGCATGAAGGCTTAATACATTAACTAAAGCTTAATTTACCCGTAAACACACATAAACTGTTAGAAAGTTACTTAGTCGGTCGAAAGTTTGTTATAAAAGAAGAAGATTTTTTAAGTTCAACCCAACCGATCAATGCTGGAGTCCCACAGGGAAGTAATTTAGGGCCAATATTGTATTTAATATATACTTCAGACCTGCCAACCAACAACTACACCCACACATCAACTTTTGCTGATGACACAGCATTTCTAAGCATCCACGAAAATCGCTACGAAGCATCTAGATACCTACAGAACCATATATATCAATTGGAAAAATGGTTAAAACAATGGAAAATAAAGGTAAACGTACAAAAATGCATACATATAACATTTACTTTGCGTAGAGAATCATGTCCCCCTATTAAAATCAATAACCAAATAATACCACAACATTCGAATGTAAAATATTTACATTTAGATCGACGTTTAACGTGGAAATGCAATATAGTGGCAAAGTTAACTCAAATGAAACTAAAAGCAGTTCAAATAAATTGGCTCATTGGAAGAAACCCTAAGTCTAGATTGTAAACTCCTTATTTACAACTCTATCTTAAAGCCAATATGGTGCTATGGTATTCAGTTATGGGGCACTGCCTCGGCTTCCAACATAGAGAAAATACAAAGGCGTCAAAACAAAATTCTTCGAATCATTACGTCCGCTCCCTGGTATGTAAAAAACTCGAACATTCACAAAGACCTCGATGTACCGTCAGTAAAATCGATGATCACTAAATATTCAATTAAATACTTAAAAAGGCTCGAATCGCACCCAAACCCATTAGCTCGAAATATTTTAAATGATGTTGGCCACACTCGCTTAAGAAGAAGAGACACTGCAGCACTTATCCGATCAGAAGAGCGCTTAACACCAATGTGAACCGTTTTTTAGGGCTACTGTCGTCTGGCATTGGTAGGACGCAAACCTAAGAATTACTAGATTAAGATTTGATTAATTATTGTTAGTTCATATATTTTATGAAGATTCAATAAATAAATATGAATAAAAAAAAAAAAAAATCAATTTCTAGTCATCGATTTTTGCACAGTGTAACAGAATCACATTTTATCAGATTTTAATCTGCCGTTTTTAATCAGCTGTAGCGACTGGCCAGAAGGTTATACTTTGCATAGAAAAGCAGAATTTAAGCTAAAGTGTTGATATACACCGCTTAAGCCACGCTTTGAAGTCCCAAAAATTGTAGAAAGCCTCAAACATATAATATTTCTTTATTCTTGCATTTTTCCGTATATCACCTTAATGAGTTAAGGTCTAAGAAAAATATTGAAAATTTAAACAATCCTATTTTTTTTATATTATACATTTTATTTTGATACCGTTAATCACTGCATTGTTCCTCAGTAGTACAATAACTTGCTCTCTTTCTACTCTGTTTTTTACAATTACTAGCTCTCTTTCTGTAATTTACTAGCCATCAAAAGGTTTCTTCTGGTAACTTAAATTTTAATATTTTTTAGATATTTCGCAACTTTTTCAGAAACTGTTGCCAAAAGTCAAAACATAATTTTAAGTTGCCAACAAATAAAGTGCAATATAAAAATTGCCATATTTCTATTCATTTAACTCTTAAACATTTCAGAAACGAACCTTAACCAACGATTCTTTATTGGGGTAGGGTAAAAAAAAAGATTAAATTCAATACAATTAAAAGTAAATTGCAAATAATTTTTTGTTCTGATAATTATAATATTTTAAACAAAGCATATAATAAGTGTATTAAAAATTATTACAAGTAAACAAAAATTCGTAAATAGTACAGTGCACAGTGGGGAGAAAAAAATTTTAGAAAAATAAATATATATTTATATTGAGATTGAAACAGTTTTGCAAAATTGAAATTTTGAAATGGTACTGAACTTTAGCTAAAAGAGTATTTTTCCCACCAAATGGTACTTTTTGTAAAATTTTGTAAATAAAAGAAGCAAAAAATATTTTATTGGAATTCATTTATCTATGTTTTATTAGCCAACAGTATTTATATTTGAGGTACACATGTAAATAATATTTCTGTTATACATAAGCGTCAAGCGCCTCGTCCTTTTACAATATTATTGTTATTATATGTTTTTCGCCATATTATTTCTATATAGTCCTATATTATTTAATAAGTGGCACAATGGTTTTAATTAAAATATGGATCAACTCTTATTAAAAACAAACATAACCTTGATAGCAAAACAACATGGTACATTGTTGCCAACACATTTCACAGTATATTGCACTTCTTTTATGATTTCGATTCTTGCCAATATATTGTGTCAAATATCACATACACATTGGCAATAAAATTTAACAGTTATATTGCAAGTGTATGAGCCGCTTAAGGTACGTTTTTTTAGTATTTTCTAAAAAAAATATTTAAAATAGTTCATATATTTATAAATTAGTTAATAAACTAAAAATTTTATTTTTGTCGACATAAATTTATACTGGTATTTATATTTTAACTTTTGCAATTTTACATAGAACGTAGTTCCAAAAATAGTTTAAAACATTAATTCAGTGTTATAAGGTAAAGCAAATTTACTTTAAGAGATCATAAGAAAATATTATAACTGCAACAGCAACTACTATTTGATTTTAATACATACTTCTTTAGCTTTTATCAAACTTGAAACAGTTTATACGTGTGAACGATTTCTTCCTTTGCTTTTTAAATCATTTTGCATTTGAAAATGTGCGTTCAATCGATGCTCAGAAATGTAGTATCGATAAAATACCAAAAGCAATATACGAAATGTCAGCATTCTTAGTTTCATTCTTAATATTGGCTTTTTTTGTCCAAGAAATATAAATATATTAAGTTCTGAAATGGTTTATTTCTGAAAGATCCGCTAGGACACGGAATTGAGAATTGATATTATTATAGTTTTTGTATCGTTTGTAAATAACATTATTAACTACAGTATTATGCTATTGGCTTATCCGGAAACAATATTTTCTGGATTATTATAAGCTGATAATCACTTTTAAAGATTTATTTTCAAAACAAAATTTAGTTCTTCATGTTTCGCAAATTGTCGAATAAAATGATTTCGCAGTTTCTTTCCATTTCCTTAACATTGCATGTTTCTAGAAATATGGATCCTGGTGTCCACGCTTTGCATTTCAATATTAACGTCGTTAATTATTTTGAAAATACAACAACATAAATTTTGCAACAAAGACTGATGATCATATCACAGTTAAAAGGTTAAGAATTAAAAAGCTCAAAGAATAAAAAAGTACGGAAAACAACGCGGAGAACTGCGGTATTTTTAATATGAAAAAGTACTGAAAAAAGTACCAGAGTACCGAATTTTTCAACACTGGATTGAAATGATAAGGAAGGAGAGGAGAGGAGGGGAGAGGAGAGGAGAGGAGAGGAGAGGAGAGGAGAGGAGAGGAGAGGAGAGGAGAGGAGAGGAGAGGAGTGCAAGGGAGAGGAGAGGAGAGGAGAGGAGAGGAGAGGAGAGGAGAGGAGAGGAGAGGAGAGGAGAGGAGAGGAGAGGAGAGGAGAGGAGAGAGGAGAGGAGGACAAATATTTAAACAAAAACGAAACGGAATTGTACTCTTAATCAGCCATTAAGAGAAGATATTAATTTGATAGCCAACTATATACAATTGTACAGTTAAACAGAATTGAAAGCTGAAATTTCATTGGCCGTTTTAACCGTTGAATTTTTGCTTTTAAGAAATTTTCATTATTTTTTTCTTTTTAGACCTTTGGAAACTTTTTCTTGTTCTTCGCTTAATTGCTTAAGTTTAAATCAATATAATCAATAATACTCGCCTACTAGAACGATTTTGGCAAATTTAATATCACTTGATATTCTTCTCAAAATTTGATTTACTGTTTGCAAATATCAAATCGGATTTGTCTTGTCAACTGGAGATCTTAGAACTAAAAGAATATATATGTAACTATGATAGCTTTTTGTTTACACAAAGTATCGATATTCTTTTCAAAAACACGGGTTTCTTTGAGAATATCAAATGTAATTTAACGTTCAAGACAACGATCAATGATTTCTTATTATTTGGTGGTATCTAAATATGTATATTCCAGCTACTGGATTATATGCAATCTTTTTAACAAATGTATAAAGGAAAAAGTATCAATAGTACAAATTTTTTACGCTTTGACATCATAAAAAGTACCATATATTTTAATCTAGGCCATATTATATCTCTATACAAAACTCTTCGAAAAGAAACAAAGTACCAAAGGTAAAAGAGTATCAATAGTACCAGCTTTTCCTCATTTTACACTGTATGTTGATGTTGGCTATAATCTGTATGTCAATAAAATCTAATTTATCGAAAAGAGAAAAAGTAGCTATTTATTTCCATTTTTTACCCCTTAAAAAGTTCTATTTTCATTTCCTAAAAGGTACCCTATATTTTAATCCTTACCATATCGAGCCATACCACAAAAATAACGTAAGCAATTAAAGATCATATTTTACAGGAGAGTTTTTATTTTATATAAATTTTGAATGAAATTTGTCGCTTATGATAAAATTGTTCTTGCTATAAAATCGTAACGGTACCTTATTTGACATTTAAGGACAATAAAGTCATTTATAAAAAAAACGAAAATTTAAAATGGTGTCGCTTACGTTATTTTCGCGGTTAGGGCTCGATATGCAACCTACATACCAAACTTCGCAAAAATAGAAAAGGTACCAGAGTACCAATTTTTTCTCAATTTCCCTCTAAAAGAGTTCCCTTTATTTAAGGCTGGACCATTTGTTATACGTCCGTCAAATTTCATACAAAGTCACCAACTAACAAACATTTAACCATTTGTTTAAATTTAAAAGCCTGAGGACAAAATTGGTGTATTAAGTTTTTAAATGGGGATTTTGTTAGGAACTTTAAAATCAATATTGGGGTCATGAGCCAAAAGTTTTCTGGCAGCACTGGTTAAGCAAACGAAATTTTCATTCGAAATTGTTGAAAAGGAATATGTTCTTATTTTGGTTTAAATACAGTAAAATGAGCATGCTAAATATAAAACAAGTAAGAAAGTATAGTCGGTCAATGCCGACCATATAATACCCTGCACCACAGTATATAAAAACAATTTTTGCTAGTGTACCCTATTTGGGATCTATAGGCAATCTTGGACCCGCCCTTACAAAATTATCTTATGAGGTTAAGATTGATGTAAAAGTTATTTGTGCCAAATATTATTTAGATATATTGATCTATGAGATTTTAAGATGGGGGTTTATATGGACCTACCAGTTGCTAGGTTTGTCATGACATAGAAGCTATCTTATAAGTTATAATCGCCTAGTTTTTATGTTATTACCAACATTTATAAGGAAGTTATGGCAATGAAAGCTATTTTCGGGAGCTATGATCAAATATGGACTGATTCCAATAAAATTTGGTAAGATGATCTTGATTGCAATAAAATAAGTTTGGACCTATTTTAATCGAAATACCAACATAATAAGATGGTTTATGGGCACAAAACCCCTATTACGGAAAGAACTTGTTCCGAATCTCGTCAAATTATCTCCAACCTGTACATTGGGCACAAGGTTTACATGGATAGCCAGCCGGACGGACATCGTTTATTAGACTCAGAAATTTATTCTGAGTCGACCGGTATACTTAAAGGTATGTCTAGGGCCAATATTATAAGTTGTTACAAATAACAGCATAAAAGCATAATATTCTCTCCACTTTTGTGTTGTGGATACAATTAGAAGCAAAATATAGACCCTGGATAGTTTAGGAAAATTTATTGAAAGTAAATTTCTAAACAAATAGAAACTGGGAATTATTTCTTTTCATAAGTTACTTTTTTATATTTAACATTTTTTATTTTTTCGAATTTATTCTATGAGCTTAATTTCAGTAATGTATTTTATAAAGCTGTTTTGTAATCGTCCTTTTCCTTCAATTTTTAGGAATGACTTTATACACTACAAGACTATTATATTGGATCTTCTTCTTACATTTTACCTTAGCTAACGTAAATTGTAACAAGAAGAAACCTTAGCTAAGGTAAAATGTAACAAGAAGATACAATATAATAGTCTGGTAGTGTATAAAGTCATTCCTAAAAACATTATAGTCGATCAACCTCTGTCTGTCCGCCGAAACCAACGCAGAAATATTTCCACAACCCCGCCTACAGTCTGGGAAATACAATTACGCCTCGAGAAGCTAAAAAACGGCAAATCTGCAGGTCCAGATCATATTCCTTCGGAACTTCTCAAATATGGCGCGCCGATATTAGCAGTAAAACTACATCCAATTATAAAAGAGGTGTGGGACACAAACCAGATGCCGACATCATGGAAAGAAGGTGTCGTAATCTCGATTCCAAAGAAGGGCGATTTGAGTGAATGCAAGAACTGGAGAGGCATTACCCTATTAAACGCTATCTCTTAACTAATGGCAACGATTCTACTAGAACGCATTCAACCGTCAGTAGAATCTATACTTCGCAATTAACAAGCTGGATTCCGAACTGGTAGATCCTGTGCTGACCACATTAATTCTCTTCGTATTATCATTGAACAGTCCAAAAAATACAACGCACACCTTTACCTTCTTTTCGTTGACTTTGAAAGGGCATTGACACTATCTCAAGGATTCACTTGTAGGATACCCTTTTATCTAAAGGTATTCCCAATAAAATTGTTATGCTCATCCGAGAACTATGTATATACCGAGTCCACCAGTCGAGAACGTTTTAATGGTAATACCAGCCTATCATTGTCTACCTCTGCTGGAGTTAAACAAGGCTGTAGTCTATCACCTACATTGTTTCTTCTGCTTCTTGACAGCGTACTTGAGCAAACCAATATCGAAGCCCCAAATTGCAAAAATACAGAAAAACATTTTTCTCCAATTAAAACATTAATCAAAAATAAAATCAGTTTTAATTAAAAATTTAATCAAGTGAATTAATTATGCGTATAGGCACATCTTTAACAACACCAATAAAACTGGCAAATATAGTAATAGAAGATGTAGAATCATTTAACTATCTAGGAAGCGTAATAACAAAAGATGGCGGCACTACTGATGATATACAGGCACGTATTAACAAAGCAAGAGTTGCCTTCCAATCACTGCATAAGATATGGAAAACCAACAGCATCAGTAGGAAAACAAAACTTCGGCTCTTTGACTGTAGTGTAAAGTCTGTTTTGTTGTACGGCTCTACTAGATGGGGAATAACACAGTCCAATTTGAAAAAACTTTTAGGGTTTATAAACCGTTGCTTGCGCCAGACTCTTTGTATCTTCTAGCCGAACACCATATCAACAAAAGACCTCTTAAAAGTCACAAACAATAAACCAATAGAAAACGAAATAATGAAACGCAAATGGACATGGATTGGCCACTTTTTGAGAAGACCTGAAGATGATATCACCCGATCTGCACTTCAATGGAATCCTCATGCCCATCGTAAACCTGGAAGACCACGCACAACGTGGATACGAGCTGTCAAACAAGAATGGAATATAATTAACAAATCATGGAATCAAATTAAGTATCTTGGCAGGGATCGTAGAAAACGGAAGGAAATTGTAAACGCCCTATGTTCACCATGAAACTATATTTTTTTTTATTATGTACATATACATTAGACTGGTCGCAATTTTTATACCCTTCACCGAAGGTAAGAGGGTATATATAACTTTGTCATTCCGTTTGTATGTTTCACAATATTGATCCTACACCCTATAAAGTATATATATTCTGGGTCCTTATGAAAAGCGAAGTTCAAATCCGGTTGTCCGTATGTCCGTCTGTCCGTGTGTATGTTGAAATGGGTTTTCCGAAAACCCCAGAAATGATGTGGACTAGGTTGATGTATATTTATGTCACATATACTCCGTTTAAGTTTGCTATTGAAATTCAGCCAGATCGGTCCAAAAATGACGGAGATATGAGCAAAAAACCACGACTACCTCTAAATTTTTCCAAAAAGCCCTTGTTGTTGTTGTATTTTTTTTATTTCTGTATATCTTGAGAACGGCAAGAGCCAAAATTTCCAAATTTGGTACACACATTTAGGTTGCCAATACACACCATCCTACAAAATGTGGGCGGGATTGGAGAAGTGGGCGTGGTACCTCCCGTACAAAAAGGGCTGCCATATGTCCTATGGATATGACTTTTTTTTTTTTTTATTTTTTTATTTTTTTATGAATTCATTTTATTTCCAAAAAACTTCATTACAATGTAAGTGCCTCAGCGCCTTGAAGGCATTTTAGAGGCGAGCTGGCAATAATATATTGCATAACTTATAAAATAATGTTAACAATAAGTTTATAATGACAAATAGAAAAAAAAATAAAAAAAAAATAATATTTTAACATTCAATATGAATTAGAATTACATTAAAAGTTCCTCTATATTTCGAAGCAAAAAATTTTTAAACTTGTTTTGAATAAAGAAATGCTATTTATATTTTTCAACTATGACGGTAAACCATTGTATTCACGACTACCCATGTACTCAATACGTTGCTTCGTAGTTTCTAGCCTACACCATGCTACTGCCAGGTTCATATTATTCCTTGTATTTAGTGAGTGCTGATAACTCGAAAAATATATGGTATGATGTCCAACGCTGTTTAAACACTTAAAAACATACATTAGTAATTGCATTTTGTAAGTGCCATAAATAGGTAATACAGTTTTAAAAACGTCTGTGTATAATGATAAAGTTGAATGTGTGATGGGAAGATTAGCTACCACTTTTAAATCTTTATTTTGCATACGTTGCAACGTTTTTAACTCAGAACTTTTCTTATGTCCATATAAAATGGCTAAATAATTAAAATGGCTTTGAATTAGTGCATTATAAATTAATAATTTCGTTTTTTTATCAAATTTGTTTTTAAATTTGTAAAAAAAACCAATTGCCTGGGCTGTTTTGATCTTAAGATTTTGGATATGTTGACTCCAAGCAAGATTGCTCTGCAGTTGTATACCTAAGTACTTAAAAGAACTGACTTCCATGATTTCTTTTCCATCTACAAAAACACTAAAGTTGTTATGATCCGAATAAGGCTTAAATCTCATCAATCGAGTTTTGTTAGCATTTAAAAAAAGTTTATTTATTCTCATCAACTCCGATATTAATGCCGCATCTCGCTCTATATGTACTTTGGCTACCGTTTCATGCTTGTAAGGGTAGAATAAAATAATGTCGTCTGCATATATAAAAATTTTGCCAGTAAGTTCAAGATTTTTTAAGTCATTAATATAAATAATAAACAATAAAGGTCCAAGTACGCTGCCTTGCGGAACTCCAAATTCGACTTCACGAAACGAACTTTTACGAGCACCAATCTGGACAAACTGCTTACGATTCCTTAAATAACTTTCCAAAAGAGATAGTTCTTTTCCACATATACCATAACACTTAAGTTTTTGTAACAAGATGTTATGATCAACTAAATCAAATGCCTTTGTAAGATCATAAAATAAACCTGCCACGCCACACTATCCATCATCTAGACCTTTGCAAATAAAATTAACAACATTAACGGCAGCTTCCTCTGTACCACATGCTTCCCGGAATCCATATTGAAAATCATTTAGTAAATTATTTGTTCTCAAAAAAGTGGAAATTCGATTGTGCAAAATTCTTTCAAACACATCATCAATGCTCGATAAAATAGCGATTGGTCTATACATATCAGACGTACAACTATTGATTCCTTTTGGAATTGGTATTAACTTATGAATTTTTAAAATGTCAGGCTAAATGCTCATATTTACCATATTATTAAAAATATTTACCAAAATAGTAGTAAACTCATTCTTATTACTCAATATAACTTTGGGCAGAATATTATCATGTCCAGCACTTTTATTTGGCTTCATTTTTAATATAACATCCCGAACCTCTTCATATGTTGTATCATTAAGATGAAATATATTATTATAAAGCACCATTGTTCGTAAAGAATTATACGAGTCAGTTGGAAATTGTTCAGTTTTCACCTTGACGTCTTTAATTGATTGAATAAAAAAATTATTTAGCACCTCCGCCTTTTCAGAATCATCTAAAATAAGTTCACCATTAGAATCTTTAATGTTGATTATATATCAAAATATCGGAAATTTTTAGTAGAACATATTTTATAAAAAACTCGGGAAAATCGGTTCAGATACAAAAAAGTTATGACCAAAATTAATTTAAATACCCACTTTCGGGAACCATAGATCTCCCCGAGTCCAAGCTTTATAACTAAAGTAAATGGTAAATTTCTTCTTCAACACGTCGGTATATAAATCTGCCATATCGGTTAAAAAATGTCAGAGTTATAACCGAAATACTGAATCCACAAAAATTACTCTTTTTTATAATTAACTTTCTTAAAATATATATTTACAAGTTTATATAAATGTTTATATATAAATATAACTTAAGTAAATGGTAAAATTCTTCCTTAACACGTCGGTATATAAAACTATCAAATCGGTTAGACAATGGGTAATTTATGAGCAAAATACTCCAAAAATGGGCTAAAAAACATAAAAATTTTTATAAAAACCTAAATTTTAGGGCTGCTATACGTCCTATGTATATGACTTATATACCAAAATATCGGAAATTTTTATGAGTTATAACCGAAATACTGGGGTCTTATCACTGCATACGATATCGAGCAAAATTGATCGAAATGATTTATTTTGGTGTCCTGAAACTCGATATCGAATGAAATGTATTGAATTTGAAATAATAGCATTCCACATCGAGTAACTTGACGTTACATTTATCGAGTTTTCATTCGATACGCCAGTGTCTATCGTATGCAAAAAATTCAATAGTTTATTCGATACGATAGTATCGAATGCGGTGATTAGACCCCTGAATTCCAAAAAATTAAACTTTTTATACCCTTCACCGAAGGTAAAAAAGGTATATATAACTGTAATTTCTACAATATTGATCCTACACCCTATAAAGTATATATCTTCTGGGCCCTTATGAAAACCGAAGTTCAAAACCGGTTGGCTCTTATTTTAAAAAATATTTACCAGTTTTATTTAGTTTTTGTCTAGTTGCTCTGTATTCTGCTCGCACTCTTACTTGTTTTTTTTTTTAATTTAATTGTTTGCGCTGCTTAAAGTATGAGGTTTGGTGTAAGAAATCATGATCTAATTTTTCAGGTCAATCCGACGGTGCCTAGCCTTGCCGAGTGGGGCCCAAAGTTCCCCATATTATAAAAAAAACATCTTTTCTATCAGATCTTTATAGTTATACTAGTTGAAAAGCCGAAAATCAAAAATATGGCTTCGTTACGATCTTCCGCAGAGAAAGTACTTCAAGTGTGCCAAATTTCAGCTTCCTATCATCAGATGGCTTCAGAAAGTTGCGGAAAGAATAGGACATACATGCAAACATCCTGACATACTAAGAAATTATATATTGTATAGATAGATTAAATTATTTGCTGTTTAATATTTTAGTATGATACGACGAAAGATTTTTAACCTAATTCGGGGTCACTGAATCCAGTGGTGCTAGCCGTTTTTTTAGGTTAGCTTTGGTTTTCGAGATATACCGTTATTTAGAAAATTAAGGAGGTTGCACAACATATGTTCGCGTAACTCAAAGACGCTTTAGCTTATTGAAAAGCTAAAAAAAACCGAAATTCCGCAATAAAATTCACTTTAAGAAAAGTAAAACGTTTTTCTTATATGCGCAGTCGTTATAGAAACATAATTTTTTTTTCTGGAAAAAAAATAATAATTTTTTTATTAAAATTTCGGAATTTTTGTTTTAAAAATTCATAAAAAAATTGAAAAATGCAGCTATGCTTCTAATTTTATGTAGTCATATAAAAAACAACATTGCAAACAAAAAAGCTGTAAATGATTAAAATCTGTAAACAACTTTTGATTTTATGTATTCAAAAAAGGCGAAAGATTTTAATTAATTTAAGAATTTTATTAAACCGCCATATTTGTATGAGAGCCTCCTAAAAAGTAAAGGTAAAGGGCAAGTATGTCTCGAGAAAATATTAAGGACAAAAAACTAATTGAGGTCGGTCATACATTTTATTCCCCTAGGGCTGACTCCTTGGCAGTTATGGAGCTTTTTCTTCAATATATTTCTAGTCTGTAGTGAAAATTTTGAATGGGAGCCCCTTAATGAATAGAGATAGCAGGTAGGTATTTTAGAAATAAATGATGGAGATGAAAACTAAAGTGTAGTTGGTCATACATTTAACCCTTCTTGAGGCATCCTAGGAACTACACGGGCCAAATAAAATTGTAAGGGCCGATGTTGAATGTGAACCACACCTAAACGCCAAGTTTTTTTCCGAATTTTATTTGACATTTCTCTATTTCAGACTTACTCAATTTGAACCATGGACAGATACACAATCCAACAACGTGTTAAAGTTATCCAGACTTATTATGAAAATGGGCGTTCAAATCAAAATGCATATCGTGCACTTTGGTCAATTTGATCGTCCAAATGTGTGTACAATCGCAAAAATCGTGGAAAAATTCGAGCAAACCGGGTCTGTAGAAGATGTGAGAACACCAGTGCATGCTCGTACAGCTCGTACTGCAGGAAATATTGCTGCTGTTCGCGATTGTGTGGCTGAAGAGCCGTCCACCTCAACTCGTCGTCGTGCCCAACAATTGCACCTCTCACGCTCGTCGTTGATGAACATTATGCATAAAGACTTGCATTTACACGCTTACAAGGTGCAATTGGCTCAAGAACTAAAGCCTCTTGACCATTCCAAACGTCGTGAATGGGCAGAATGGTGGCAAGAAATGGCAACAGTGGATGATCAATTTTCGAAGAAAATCATCTTCAGTGATGAGGCACATTTTCACCTCAGTGGATTCGTCAATAAACAGAATTGCCGCATTTGGGCGAATGAGAATCCAAGAGTGATTGTCGAAAAACCAATGCACCTACAAAGAGTGACTGTTTGGTGCGGTTAATGGGCTGGCGGCATCATCGGGCCGTATTTTTTCCAAAATGAGGCCGGTCAGGCAGTTACTGTGAATGGTGTTCGCTATCGTGAGATGATAACGAACTTTTTATGGCCCGAATTGGAAGATATGGATGTGGACGATATGTGGTTTCAGCAGGACGGTGCCACTTGCCACACAGCTAACGAAACAATGGCTCTTTTGCGCAACAAATTCAATGGCCGTGTTATCTCACGTAATGGCGATGTCAATTGGCCGCCAAGATCATGTGATTTGACACCGTTGGACTTTTTTCTTTGGGGTTATTTGAAAGAAAAGCTGTACGTCGATAAGCCAGCAACAATTCAAGAGCTAAAGGATGAGATAATTCGGCACATTAACGGCATAGAACCTCCATTATGCCTCAGGGTCATCGAAAATTTGGACCATCGGATGGAGGTGTGCCGCCGTGGTCGCGGCGCCCATTTGGCCGATATTTTGTTCCATACATAATTGAGTAATACCAATATATCATAATAAAATAAAATTACAATAATTTCCTAAATAGTTTGTGTTTTATTCAAAATCAACATCTTTAATTTTAACCACCCTTTATAAGAATTTCAATCATATAAATATGGCGGTTTAATAAAATTCTTAAATTAATATGTTTTATATGTCTGCACAAAATTAGAAGCATAGCGGCATTTTCCAATTTTTTTATGAATATTTAATAAAAAAATTCTGAAATTTTAATAAAAAAATTGTTTTTTTTTCCAGAAAAAAAATTATGTTTCTAAAACGACTGCGCATATATGAAAAACGATTTACCGTTCTTAAAGTAAATTTTATTGCGGAATTTCGGTTTTTTTAAGTTTTTCACTAAGCTTACGCGCTTTTGAGTTACCCGAATATATGTTGTGCAACCTCCTTAATTTTCGAAATAACGGTATATCTCGAAAAACAACCAGCGACCCCGAATTAGGTTAAAAATCTTTCGTTCGTATCATACTAAAATATTAAACAGCAAATAATTTAATCTGTCTATACAAAAAAAAATTTTTTAGTATGTCAGAATGTTTGCATGTATGTCCTATTCTTTCCGCAACTTTCTGAAGCCATCTGATGACATAGGAAGCTGAAATTTGGCACACTTGAACTACTTTCTCTGCGGAAGATCGTAACGAAGCCATATTTTTGATTTTTGGCTTTTCAACTGGTATAACTATAAAGATCTGATAGAAAAGATGTTTTTTTTTATAATATGGGGAACTTTGGGCCCCACTCGGCTTTCGTCGGAATGACCTGAAATATAAGATCATGATTTCTTACACCAAACCTCATACTTTAAGCAGCGCAAACAATTAAATTACAAAAAAAAATCCCATACAAGATGCTACCAGTCTAATATACATATGTGTTTTTTTATGAATATTAAATATAATAAATAAAAAAATAAATAAATATCAGATTGTAAATAAAATCACGATTTTGTTCAAATCAATTCTTATAGTTTGTTGTTCAATAGTTTAGCTTTCCGTTTTCAAATTTCCAAGTCTTCTAAAATATAAGATAATTAAGGGCGGCATGAAATAACCACCCAAAAAAACAATGAAATAACCCCCCAAAACGTGGGGCCTTATTTCATATGCAATAAAGCCCCAATTTTGAAAATGAAATGATCCCCCAACGAAATGAAATAACGCCCCAAAGTTAAATGAAATAATTCCCTAATTTTTGGGGGCTTATTTCATATGAAATAAAACCACAATTTCTGAAATGATATAAGAGCCCAATATATGTAATACAATTTATTATACAGTTTTGCTTTAAAGAATCACGCGATAGATATCCTGATATGATATACCAAACACAAGCTTCGCCAACTAAAGCTTTTCTGCATAGCGCCAGGACTTTCTCCTCTATAGTATAAAAATACCGACTCGACCCGGCTACGCAGGGAAGCTTTAGTTAGCGAAGCCGGTGTTTGGTATACCGTAGAGGAAAAAGTCATTGCGCCAGGCCCAAGGCCGTTTATGCAGGGTAGCTTTATTTATTGAAGCCGGTGTTCAGCATACCGAAGTGCATTAATCCTTGCGCCCAAAAACGTTTTCAATATAGTAAATTTGAAAATAAAATAATCCCGCAAAAAATATATTGGGGCTTTATTTCATAATGATTTTTTGGGGCATAATTTCATATGAAATAATACCCCAATTAAAAAAATTAAATAACACCCCAAAAATCGTTTTTGTTGTTCTCTGTACAAGCTTTTGGGGAGTTATTTCATTATTTTTTTTTTTGGGGTTATATTTTGGGGGTTATTTCATGCCGCCATAATAAAGTTATCGACCATTTGAACCCCATCGTTTCGTTAAGACCACCCCGTATAAACGAATTTTAAAGGAAATTAATTACTTTCCGGCAATTTTATTTTAAACGAGAAATGTTTAATTTTTTAACTTTAAAGCCATCACAAACGGAATCCCAGCTTTAATTTCAATTTATAATGGAATTTTTTATTAAAGAAAAAAACAAATAATAAAATAAATAACAAAAAAAAAGTACTTTCCTCTTTATTTCACATTCAATTCTTAATGTTTGCTATTAAATTAATAAAATAAAACAAATTGCGAAATAAAAACTGAATTTTGTTAAAAACGCATTAAATATGTATGAAAATTAATAGTTGTTTGTACCGTAATTTGTTTTTTTTTTTATTAAATTTTTTTGTCTGCATTTAAAGTTCATTAAATTAAAAACAGAATTTCAGTGAATTTTTTTTCTTTTTATGAAATTAAAACGCTTTTAAGTACATGATACTCACACTTAAATACTTCAACTCATACTCAACGTACATACGAATGCTTTGAAACGTAAACACGCTTGCTTCTGCACAGTGGCACGTTTCCACCAAACAAAGTACGTACATAAGTTGTAAGGTAATATAAATGGTCTTTCTTTAAGCCCGATAGAAATTGAAAGTGTGAACAATAACACAAAAAATTAAATCTTTTTAATTTCGAAGATTAATACATGACTTTTATTTTATCAAATGATTTTGGACATAAAGGTAGCATAGCTGTTTCGTACAAATCATCTTCTGGACGTCCAATTTTAGGCAGTGTGTAGCGAATAACACGAAAAATTTGGTCTCCAAGGTGTCAATTGTTTCTAGGTTTATCAGCCTAAAGCTGGGATCACACGACTGCCGCAAATGCACCAATATGGCACAATTTTGATTGTGCTTTATTGACGCACAATAATGAAATTGCACCAACCAAATATTCTGAAATCACACGACTGCCCTGTTTTATACAAATTTAATTGCCGCTAGTTGGTACAAAGTGAAATGGGTACAATAATTGGCGCAGCACAGTCACACGATTGTTCTTACTTGACAACTGTGAAAACAGCTGTTGTGGTAGCTTTTTCATTTGTTTGGAAGTTCTAGTTGATATATGTTCATTAAAAACGAAAAATTTGTTCATATAGGTACCTACTATACAATTTTTTGTTGAATAGTTTTATTTGACACATTTTAAGAAACATTTATGAAATTCCAAAAATGAACAGTCTGTTCAACAATTTCGAATGTTAACGTAATAGACAGCAATGAGCCTATATACGTCAACGAGAATTTGACGCCTCATAACCACGAAATATTTAAGGCTGCATTAAACTTGAGGAAAAATAATAAATTAAAATCAACTTTTACACTTCGAGGACTTGTATACGTAAGAAAAATGGAATCTGAAGAACCTCTTCTTATTGAATTTATCGAGCAATTAACTCAACTTTTTCGTGATTAATATCAAACATTTAATGTTTAACATATTTACATTTATGAACGACATTATTTATTTAATACTAACTTATTATCATTTTTATTATTATTTTTATCACCTTCTTGCATATACCTTAATTTTACTTTATATTTTTTAAAAAAAATTTATGTATGTTTAATAATTATTTTAATGCTTAATTTGACTATAAATTGTATTAATCTTGTATTGCCTAATACTAATAAATATATATTTAGTTGCGTTGCGTACCAATATGACACATAATATGTATGAACAATTTGGTTCTAGGGATGGAAATTTTAACATGATCCGAATACTAGCCAAACAAAATCAAGGTTTCAATATCTGTCATATCAATGCTCAAAGCTTAGGAAATAAATTGGAAGAATTTCGTTTTCTGTTTGAAAACTCTGGCATTGAAGCAGTATGTGTTTCTGAAACATGGTTCTCAAGTGAGATAAGTGACAGTATATATGGATTAAAAGGATACCGTCTTTTTCGATCTGACAGACGCAAACATGCTGGAGGAGTTGCAATATACGTACGTGATAATATTACATGCAAGGCAAATAGTTCTGTTAATGAAACAAATGAAGTTGAATTTGTATTTGTTGATGTTTATCATAATGGCTCTAAGCTATTGCTTGGGTGTGGTTATAGACCAGATAAAAATATTAAATTTGACAAATTTAGTGCCCAGTTGGAGCTTTTATCAGTTTCGTAT
The DNA here is from genome assembly GCA_930367215.1 of Pollenia angustigena. Classification (NCBI taxonomy): domain Eukaryota; kingdom Metazoa; phylum Arthropoda; class Insecta; order Diptera; family Polleniidae; genus Pollenia; species Pollenia angustigena. The sequence continues at coordinate 184,653,841 of OV884058.1, read as the reverse complement.
GAGGAAATAATTATTGCTGGTGACTTTAATTGCAACCTGCTAGCTGAAAGTAGTTTAACTTCTACCATGCGTTCCTTTCATTTATTTCCTGCAAACAACTCAAGGCCAACACATTTCACAAGCAACAATAGCACTTTACTTGACGTATTTTTTGTAAATAATATAAGAAAAATTCTACACTACGATCAACTGGCAGCTCCGGCTTTCTCAAAACATGACTTAATTTATGCATCATATGACCTTGGTACTAATAACATCCCGCAATCGTACAACTTTCGTGATTTTAAAAATTTGAACTTTATGGCATTAGAAGCAGACATTTTAAATACTCCATGGAATCAAATTTACTACCTACCGTCAGCTAACGAACAAATAGTATTACTCAATGGGCTAATTATGAAAATATTTGATAAACATGTGCCTATGAGAACTAGAACAATAAAAAACAGAATACGTCCATGGTTCACAACGGATATCCAAATTCTTATAAAACGGCGTGACGATCTATACAAATTGTGGAAACGTTACAAAACCACAGAATACCGAGAGCTATTTCGATCGGCTAGAAAAGCTGTCGTTAATAAAATTAGGTTAGAAAAATCTACGTATTATTCAAGCAAATTTAATAATGCAGCTAATACCAAAAAAACTTGGCAAATAATACGTAATATTGGAATTAATAATACAAGTAGACGTGTATCTGATGTTGATGTTAACATTCTTAATCAATCTTTCATCAATATACCCATGCCCTTAGCTAATGCCGCTTTTTATGACAATCTGCAACCAATGAATATGCCTACTGGAGAGTTTAATTTTCGATGTTTTACACGCTTAGATGTTGTTGAAGGATTTAGAAAGGTTAAATCTAACGCGACTGGCTTGGATAATATTAATCCTAGGTTTATAAAACTAATTCTTCCTTGGATAATACAATTTATAACACATTTATTTAATACAATTATTACCACAAGCACTTTCCCAAATGAATGGAAAATAGCAAAAATCATTCCCGTGCCTAAGACAGAAAAAGAATATCGCCCTATCGCAATCCTGCCATATCTTTCTAAAGTCTTTGAACACCTAATACAGAAACAAGTTTTTGAATATTTGAACTCAAATAATCTATTGACAGAACGCCAATCGGGCTTTAGACCAATGCACAGTTGTATAACTGCTCTTACTGATGTTGTTGAGGAAATAAGGGGTAATTTGGATAACGGAGATATTTCGTTTTTAGTCTTGCTGGATCATTCTAAAGCGTTTGATACTGTTGACCATGACATACTTTGCCTTAAACTGGTTAAAATGTTTAGATTTTCTTCTTTGGCTGTGAAATTGATGTATACCTATTTGACTAATAGGTGGCAATGCGTCTCAAATTTGGGGACTATTTCGAAACCCCTGCGAGTTGTCAGAGGTGTCCCTCAAGGCTCGATACTTGGACCACTATTATATTCAATTTACTCCAATGATATACCAAAACAAATTAAATATTCAAAAGTTCAAATGTACGCGGATGATATTCAAATTTACCTGAAAAGTTCCAAGTATTGTATTAACACTACAGTAAATGAACTAAATTACGATCTAAACCAAATTTTTATCTGGGTACGGCTAATGGATTACGCCTTAATCCTAATAAATCAAAATTTGTAATTATCACCAAAAAATCTGTTAAAATTGATGTTGAAAATAACGTAATTCTGGGAGATACTAAAATTGAAGTAGTAAACACGGTCAGAAATCTTGGAGTTGTCTTTAACAGCACACTTACCTGGTCTGACCACATTACCCAGGCATGTGGTAGAGTGTACAGTATGCTGCGGAATTTGTGGACTGTACAGTACTTTACACCACCCAAAGTAAGACTTTTGCTGGCTAAAACTTATCTTCTACCTACACTTCTTTATACATCGGAGATATTTTCGGGATGTAACTTAAAAGACTTCATGAGGCTTAAAACGACATTTAATAACATTGTACGCTATATTTATAGTCTAAAAAAATTTGAGCACGTATCTCAATACTCCTGTCGTGTGATCAACGTTAGCTTCGAAGACTATCTGAAATTAAAAAACCTTTTGTTCTTACATAAAATTATAACTACAATGAAACCAAAATATCTATTTGACCGTCTACAGTTCATGAGGTCCTCGAGAGTAAACAGCCTAGTCCAACTTCGACATCGTGATGCAGCGTCTGAGAAACAATTTTATATATATTCAATACGTCTCTGGAACCAACTTCCTGTATATTTACAACATTCAACCAACGCAACTAAATTGAAAAATAACTTCAATAACATTTATAGCATTCGAAATAATTAACTTAATTTAAAATTCAAATATTTATGTACTCTTATTAAGTTTTCTATTAATTATAATTATTGATTTAATTTTCTATTATTACTATATCTGCTAAATTATTTTATATATTAAGACACCTAAATATGTTAAAACTAACTTCTCTGATTCTAATACTCTAATTATAAGATAATGTATCTTGTTGTATTAGAAAATCACTTAATAAATAAATAAATAAATAAATAAATAAATAAAAAATAAAAATAGAAAATTTGTATGAAATAATATTTTTTAAATATCAGTAGCTAAATTCTGTAACTTTATTAATTTAACTACCGATATCGTTTAGTTAAGAGAAGTCTCGGCTTCTTTGACAAATTTTTTATTTTCGTTTTTAAGTTAACAAATATTTTCTTAAAGAAATATCAATGAAAAATATTCGTAATAGAGTAAAAGAAAAGTTTTATTAAATATCTTTAATAAAAATATTCGCCCTTAACAGATACATAGTATGCTTGAGAACATATATATGGGCATTTCCCCAGAATGGCCTACCAGGATGAAAAAGTAAAATGTTGATTATCATCGTCTTTTATTGCTTTTTATTATAAAAAAAAAGTCTTTGTTCTTATAAAAGAATGGTTTCATAGCATATCTCAGCTGTTTTACTTGAGGAAATTGGGCTGGAAACTGGAAAATTTAATAATTTCCTGTATTTTCTACTTCTAAAAACATTTTTATATACTTATTTTACATGCAAAAAATATGTTATGTTTACGCTCTTTTTTCATAATCTCTCCACTACAATCAATTGTAAAAGGTTTTTTGTTAAGGAAATTTTAAGACATTTATGGGGAAATGCGTGGTGATAATAATAAAAAAAAAACATATGGAAAAATCGTACGTTCGCGATCCGTACGTTCGCGACCGGTAAATAAGCCAATTAAACAAAAACCAAGAGAGATATTTTATTTTGTAAATACTGGATGGAGACATACATACATTTATACACTTTTAAAATAAATTAATCACTTTTGTATATTCCGTTCCATTGCGCAGATTTTTACATTTCACTACTGTCAGCCAAAGTTTACTTCTATTTTGCGTACGTTCGTGACCACACGTTTATAACTCTTATTATGAAAACTTAAACTCGATGAAATCCATCTTTTGCACTAAACATAGAGCTACCCAAATGCTATCGAATCGAAAAAAAATGCTAGGAAAAGTTTTGTTTTCTATATTATTTGTACATCAAAAGCGTATGAACGTATGTAGTTGCTAAAAGCAAAAATTAAAATGCATAATAAATATATACATATTTATCTTCATTATTTACTAAAGGAAACACAAAAACGTAAAATTTATTAAAAAAAGACAAATATTGGCGCGTATTGTGTTGTTTGATTGCCGCACAAGAAGGCAATAAATATTGGTGCATTTTTGTTATTTTTATTGGCGCGCGGTTGCATAGCAAACAGTCACACGATTGCCGCACCAGGGTTGCATTTGATTGGTAAAAGTAAGCACAATATTGTCCTCGATTGGTACAAGAGCTAATTGGTTGTACAGTCACACGATTGGTGTATTAAAAAGTGTGAAAATTGGTGCATTGCGGCAATCGTGTGATCCCAGCTTAACACAGTGATTTTAAGAAACGATCAAGAGGTGCCAGCTCGAACTAACGTTGGTTTTGGCATATTTTGTATCCAGCCTGTTGAGCCAAACTTAACGACCAAATTCTTAATAGCGGTTTCAGAAAGACGATAATGTTGTCCGAAAATATCACGAATTTTACGAAATGTAACTTTAACAGAACCACCCTTTTCATAGTGGATTTTAATTATTTTCAAGCGATTGAATTCATTGTAACAATTGCCAATTCATCTACTACGAATACGTCAAACAGCTAAATGTCAAAACTAGCATCAGGTTGTCGGTATTGCCGCATTTAAAAAACAAAGTTTTTGTTAAAAAACCTGATATTTAACTTAAGATTTTAAACAAATCTAAATCGGGAATTTTTGTTTCTTTTTGTGAATAATGTTGCTATTTTTTAATCATTAAAAGCAAACAAAAAAGTTTTTGTTGTTCCCAAAGCTAGATCCACCCATTGTTCCTGAAATTTTTTCTTGTCCGAAGAAAATTTGTTTTACCAGGGCTCCCCCAACACAATTTACCCAGTTCGAACAATTTTTCTGGAAAAACAAAGCTTCCATTTCAAGTGCATGTGTGACAGGTCCATTTGTCAAAATTAATTTATCGCCAAATTTTTATTTAAATAAGTTGATCGTTGTTGTCGAAGTATGGCACGTCCCGTATGACACGCCATTTGGTACGCTATCCAGTTGAGGCTACATTTTGCCTACATCAATGACATTCATAGTTTCAAACAAAAAACATTGATCATGGTAAGGTTAGGTTCAATGAGCAGCCGTCACGACGACGGCTCAGTTGGGTCCTTATAGCGGTCCCTTTGTGATAACCCTAGCCAGTGGCATTAGTCAGCCAGTATGCATCAGACTATTCCCCAGAGGTCACTGCAGCCTCGAACCACCCTGACTCCCTGCAGAACAGAGAGATTGATTTTAGTCCCACATTGGACATATCTGGCAGACATGGTGATTCTGGTCTCCCAAAATACCTAAGCCTAATGCCCCCCAGACCGGGGCATTGGCAGAGAAATTGAAACACCGTATCCTCATCCTCATCAAGACAACTCCTACAGCAGTCATTATAATCAAGACCCATTCTCCTAGCATGAGTCTCTATCAACCAAAGACTCATAATGACCCTATCGAGAGCAATTAGCATGCGCGTTCTCGCCGCGTAACAGCCAGGTCAAAAAGTCCTGGCCATCAGGCAGGTATGCTCTCCCTGCCATCTCCTCTGAGCCCTTCTGTACGACTCTCGTCTGATGAGTATCTGGCAGCGGGACATCGAAATGCCGAACATTGACCATGGTGCGGTAACAATCTCTACTGGCAGTAACTCTGGCGTAATTTTTTAGGCAATAAGGTCTGATGGTGACCCCAGCGTGAAAACCGCACCAAATGGTAAATCTTTCTAGATGTATAGAGTCTTTGGGATCTCTAGCCATAAGTCATAAGTGTCAAAAACTGTGTGTAGTATGACAGCTAACCCTTTCGTTTTATCGATCCTAAAATAACACCCTTTACAAAGTATTTAGTTGTATGTTGTATTCAGGTATTATTATTTTTATGCAACATTAAGTTTTCCATGCGCTCTTTTTTTAATGATTTTATTTTGGCAGGTGCACGTCCGTGAAAAAAAAAACGAAATAAAAACATTTTGTTTTTTGTAGTTGCACTTGAAAACGTGATTTACAAAAAATGCGGTAATTGCTGTTGCAGCAAATAGAGGAAATAAGAAGTGTATTTGTTTTTTTTTTCTATTTTTTGTTAATTTTCAAAGAAAGCATCAGGCAACATGGTTGCATGCATGCTGGCTGCCATTGTCAAAAGTATGAATATTTAGTGAAAACGAAATAAAAAAAAGAAACGCTAAAACGCTGCTACAATGGAAAAAAAGAAGTAGAGAGAAGGAAATTAAAACATTAAGCGAACAAAAGCATATGTTTGGAAAGCATAAAGTACATATTTTCATTTCCACTAATAGTTCAAGTAATTTTCTCAAAAGGAAATGAGATTATGGAATTTTAAGTTATTCTGAAAGAAGTTTTTTTATTTCAGTGATAGACAGCTCAAAAAAAATTATTATTGGTCGAGAATTTAAATTATGTTCTTAAATTATAAGGCTTTATGGATATGGCAGCGGATCAAGTAGAAATATCCTTCAAAAACTATTTTAATATATTTTAAACTATAAAAATTAACAATTGAAAATATAGAAAAACTTCAAAAATGTCAAACATTTTACTGAAGGAAGGAATTTTTACAACATGAAATTTTAATTAAAATTCTTATACCCACACCACAATAGGGAGAGGGTATTATGCATTTGTGCTGATGTGTGTAACGCCTTAAAATATTGGTCCTAGACCCACCTTAAAGTATACGAGTGAATCCATGTCAAAACGTTAAGTCGTTCGGCATCATCACCTCCGATTTGAATGAAATTCAACACAAATGTTGAATGTTATTGGACTTTAACAAAGCATAAATTTTCAGACCCCAGATTCTTTCGGCTTCCGAAATATGACGTCATAAAAGATGAGAAAAATGTAAAAAAAACTCAAAAGTCTCCTTACAAAAGGGGATAGAACTCTTGAACTACGCAAGATAATTAGTTTTATTGGTATCGTTTTAAAGGTGAAAGTGCACCCTTTAAAATGATATGCATATTGTGTTTTTCTAAGAAAAGGTCAAGGCTCAATTATTGGGGTCTTGAGTTCAAAGCTCCATATCTAGAAAAGTATATTTTTTAAAATTCTTAAAAAAATATATGTTAAGTATTATACCCTCTTCAACATTTGCAGAAAACTTAAAGGTGGAGACTCGATTGGTGTCAGAGTTATATACCAGAAGGTGATTCTAAGTATGTATTGTGTTCAAAAATCCCTTGTTGTTGTTGTATTTTAATTATTTTTTCAGTATATCTGGAGAACGGCAAGAGCCAAAGTTTCCAAATTTAGTACACAAATTTTAGGTATCAATACCCACCATCCCACAAAATGTGGTCGGGATTGGAGAAGTGGGCGTGGTACCTCCCGTACAAGAAATATCAAAAATTGTATAAAAACCTGAATCTTTGGACTGTCATATGATCTATGGTTACGCCGTATATATCAGAAGATCGGAAATCTTTAGTAGGAAATATTCTCTGAAAAACTCGAAAAAATCGGTTCAGATACAAAAAATTTTTGATATTTTTTGTACGGGAGGTACCACGCCCACTTCTCCAGTCCCGCCCACATTTTGTGGGATGGTGTGTATTGATAACTAAAATTTGTGTACTAAATTTGGAAACTTTGGCTCTTGCCGTTCTCCAGATATACTGAAAAAAATAATTAAAATACAACAACAACAAGGGATTTTTGAACACAAAACATACTTAGAATCACCTTCTGGTATATAACTCTGACACCAATCGAGTCTCCACCTTTAAATTTTCTGCAAATGTTGAAGAGGGTATAATACTTAACATATATTTTTTTAAGAATTTTAAAAAATATACTTTTCTAGATATGGACCTTTGAACTCAAGACCCCAAAAATTTACCTTTGACCTTTTCTTAGAAAAACACAATATGCATATCATTTTAAAGGGTGCACTTTCACCTTTAAAACGATACCAAAAAAACTAAATTATCTTGTGTAGTTCAAGAGTCCTATCCCCTTTTGTAAGGAGACTTTTGTGTTTTTTTAAACATTTTTCACATCTTTTATGACGTCATATTTCGGATGCCGAAAGAATGTGGGGTTTGAAATTTATGTTTTGTTAAAGTCCAATTACATATAACATTTGTGTCGAATTTCATTCAAATCGGAGGTGCTGATGCCGAAAATGCCATTTTTTCGTGATGGTTTGACGTGTTTTAACTCATACCGATCGACTTAGAATTACTTTCTGAGTCGAACTAACAATGTCCGTCCGGCTGGCTGGCTGTCCATGTAACCTTGTGCGCAAAGGTTTGGGTCATAGGTTCTTATTGGCACAAGTACCAAGCCTATTGAAAATGGGCCGAGCCGTAGGACCACGAGAGCAGTGATGGGGAAATTTCTTCCTCTCAGAAACCATCAAACCGATTTTTATAAAATTTAAAACATAGATAGATCCATATTTGTACGGACACATAAGCTATGCATTTTTAAGAAAATAGGACCACGAGGGGAGATAGGGGCAATTTCTGCCTCTCAAACCGATTTTAATGAAATTTAAAACATAGATAGATCCCTATCTATATGAACACATAAGCTATACAGTTTTTCAAAAATAGGACTACAAGGGGAGGTAGAGGGCAATTTCTGCCTCTCACAAACTTTCAAACCCATTTCAATGAAGTTTATAAACATAGATAAATCCATATTAATATGGACACATAAGCATGATGTGTTATTAAATACTGTGGTGTAGGGTATCATATGGTCGGGCTTGACCGACTACACTTTCTTACTTGTTTTATATGAATTAAAAAAACGGTAATTACAGCAAATTTTGAACCACCAGTACCACTGTTTGACTGTTGGCTGGCAGGCACCGCAGTGGTGCAGAGGTTAGAACTCAAAGAATTCTGATGAAAGAATGTGGTGATTCTTGAAACATGTAAATTCAACCCAGGTGCGAGCCCCAGCTCAGCCAAGAATTTTAAATATCAAAAATTACAAATTAACAGTTCAACTAAAAATCACAATTTTTCATACATTTTACAAACTTAAAAAAAACTTTAAAATTGGTACCAAAAAATCACATTGAAATCACCAAAAAAAAAAAAAAAAATGTGGAAAAAGTACCAAAATTAAAAATGTCCAAAACCATTATCAAAGTTATTCTTGGTAAAACGTAATTTTTCATTTATACACTCAAAAGAAAAATCAATCCATCCGTACTCAAATCAATCCGAAGCCTTTATAAACAAAACTTAAAAATTGCTCAAAATAAACGAAATGTCTAAATTAAGAAAAAATTAAGCACCAATGGGCAATTTATTTAAAATACCTTAAATTGAAATAAAACGGGAGTATTTTTTTTTTGTTTTTTTTTTAGCAAGCAACTTAGTGAATATTCCTTTTTCCGCTTTTTTTTTTTGTTTTAGTGATTTTTTTATGACTGTTTCAACGATTATTTAATTTCGCCCATTATTTCTAAATAAGATTAAGTGATTTGTTTTGGCTGTTTGAGTGATGTTTTCAGTAAGCATTTTTTTTCATTTGGAAAAAAACATCTGATAAACTCCGAAATTCAAAAAAAAAACGGATATGAAAAAAAATTTGAAGTTAAAAGTTTGCTTAAAACGTTATTTAAAAGATTTTTTTTGTGATCTTTGATGCTGTTTTCAAATTTTAGTGATTTTTTTTAAGTATATATTGATGATTTATTTCGACTTTTTTAGTTGTAGCGAGTTTTCCGCTTTATTCCAATAATATTGACAGCTCAATTCCAAACGTTTTTAAATTTAGTATTGTTCAGCTTGAATGGCTTATCCTAACCAAAGTCATGTCAAAAAAGTAACTTTATCGCCCATGAACTTTAAGAGCTTTTCCTATAAAACTCACTTTTTCTACTTAGCGTGTTTATGAATTGAGCTATCGATATCCATAATTCGCGCACTAAATTTAAGACCTTCTCTTGAAAAACTCACTTTTTTGACTTAGCATGTTCTGGAATTGAGCTATCGATATGAATTTAGCAATTTGTTTATTTTTCATGTATTTTTTTTGTAATTGCAGTGATTTGCTACCTTTTAAGCGATTTTTTAATTAAAAAAACATTAAACAAATTTAAGAATTCATATTCAAAAGTCGCTGATATAAAAAAAAATAAATAGATACATTAAGTCAGAAAAATTTTTTAAATTTGAAAAAATCGGCAATATCGGGTGATTTTTTAGCTATTATCTTTTTGGCAACACTGGTTTAAACAGCTGACGCACGTTTCGTGTTTTGTTTCACTGTCAAACATCTTCAGTTTGGTCTATAATTTAACCATGAATCGTCTTACAAACGAACAACGCTTGCAAATTATTGATTTTTATTATCAAAATTATTATCAAAGCAGAATTATCGATTTTGGAGTGAAGATCAGCCAGAAGCATTGCAAGAGCTACCAATGCATACAGAAAAAGTCACAGTTTGGTGCGGTTTATTGGCTGGTGGCATCATTGGACCGTACTTCTTCAAATATGATGCGAATCGTAACGTAACTGTGAATGGTGAGATAATGATGATATCAAACTATTTTTTGCCCAAAATGCAACAGCTTGACTTGCATGGCATGTGGTTTCAACAAGACGGTGCCACATGCCACACAGCACGCTTAACAATGGAGGCGAGTTTGGTGAACATTTTATTTCACGTTCGGGACCGGTCAATTGTCCGCCTATATCGTGCGATTTAACGCTTTTCAACTATTTTTGTGGGGCTATGTTAAAGCTCATGTCTATAAACACATGCCTGCTTCAATTGACGCATTGTAAGACAACATTGAAGCATTTATTCATGAGATACCGGCCGAAATGTTGGAAAGATAATGCCAAAATTGGACTAAGCGGATGGACCATTTAAGGCTTAGTCACGGTCAACATTTGCATGAAATACTCTTCAAACATTAAATAATATGGACCGTACTATCGATTCAAATAAAGATTTCATGCATTTTTCTGAATTTTATGTGTTTTTTTTTTAACGTTCCTATAGCTCTTAAAAGATCACCCATTATTTTAAGCATTTTTGAAACAGACTAAAAAATGGCACAATTTATAACAAAATCGCTACAATTAAAAAAAAATTATGAAATTCCAAAAAAAAAAAACAAGTTAGAGTGCTATATTCGGCTGTGCCGAATCTTTGATTCCCTCCACCGACACTTCAAATGTTTTAGGAGTAACATCTGTATGATGTCTATTTATTATTATAATCTTTGTAAAAACAGACATCTGCATTAAAATTTGTTGCGGTTTAGACCTACAATAAAATTATTGATCGACAATCAGAAAGTTTAATGCTTTTTTTAGCAATTTTTAATAGCTTGAGTAGAATATCAGTTTAAGATGAACTTAAATGATTTTCAGGAGAGCAAATTATATAAAAGCCATGGTAAGCTATAAACCAATCCTTCCAAATTCTGCAGAACGATTTCTGGTATTAAAAAACATACATTTCAATACAGCGGGTGCAATTAGTTTAAGCGTTTGCAGTGAATTTCAGAAGGCTGCTAAAATGGAATCTAAGGTTTATTATGGACCGTATATCACAAAATTGCATAACATTTTTTCTGGCCATATGAAGCTAAGCTGGAAGAAAGTTTACCGCGTATTTAATTATTTTACCAGAGTGGGCTTTAAATGAGGCCTATGATAAGTCTGCACCGATCTTCACCAAATTTCATAGTGTCATTTCTAGTTCTATATAACTGTGATGTATCAAATTTCGTTATGACAGCATTATTTTTTACGTTTTTAGGCTTACTAAATTGTTTTCCGGAAGTAGGGTTTATATGGGGCCTAGGGTAAATTATGGACCGATCTTCACGAAATTACACATTTTTATTGCTTGTCCTATAAAACTTTGATGAACCAAATTTTGTTATGATAGCGTTATTTTTTACGGTTTTAGGCGTACTTAACTGTTTTCCGGAAGTAGGGTTTATATGGGGTCTAGGGTAAATTATGGACTGATCTTCACGAAATTTTACACCGTGATTTCCAGTTGAAGAAGACAAATTCTTGCAAAATCTTCTGTCATTCTCTGCATTATTCCACCATTTATGTTAGTTTTTGTAACAAAATTATAAATTTTTTTTTAGGTGGTGGTTCTACATTTTGATTCAGTGCTCTGATCCTGTTGAACCGATTTTGCTGGATTTCAATCCCAAACTGCTTAGGATAACTTCAAGCAATTTGACACCAAGTTTGTTGATTTCTTTTGAGTTTTTCGATAGTGAGCGTGTTTTCAACAGACGGACAGACAGACGGGCATGGCTAAATCGACTTAGAATTACTCAAAGACCCAGAATATATATAATTTATGGGGTCTGAGATGAATAATAAAAAAGTTTCACACGGAATGACAAACTTAATATACCCTCTTCACAACTAATTGTGGTGGAGGGTATAAAAAAAAAATCTTAATACAGCACTAATTTTAAAATAAAAAAGCACTTATATTAAAAAAGTCACCCAATTCTGAAAAAAAATTTTACAATAAAAATAAACATTAAAAAAAAATTCAGCCCTATTTATAGCAACAAAAACAATAAAACCGTTACAAAACGGTTAAAAAATGCATATTTAAAAAGTTTTAAAGACAAGAACAACTTAACAAAAACGCCAAAAAAATAAATAAAATAACGTTAATATTTTTTAAAAAAAATAGCACTTTTAAAAAAATTTTTTTTAATAATAAGAACTGGGAATTAAGCAGGAATAGCAAAATCTATTGAAATTAAAATTGTGTATTCCCAAAAATTTAAATTACTTTTTGATAATAAATAGGCAAGTGCACGGCCCAAAAAAACACTTAATTGACAACATCTTTTGTAAGTTGTTGTTGTTTTTATTTTGATTTTCTTAACCTACTTACAACTACAATTAATGTTGAGAGAATTTCAACTAATCGTAGTGGGGAATGTAAGATGAGATAAGCCCACTGTTTATTGTTGATGTGTTTTGTTTAAACTTTGATATTATTACAAGTAGAACTGTTGCTTATAAGTCTTATACGTTTAACAGTTTTATTTGGTTTAATATCTTTAGTTTTTCTAAAATCTTTATGGATGAAGTTTCCTGATGATCTGGCCTTAGCAACCAGTGAAATGCGCATAAGAATAGCTTATCCCATCAACAATAAATTTCAAGTGTTTTTATCAATAATAAAAACTGGGAATTAAGCACGAATAACAAAATCTTTTGAAATTAAAATTTTGTATTCCCAAAAATTGAAATTACTTTTTGATAATTTTAAAAAATCTCATATTTTACCTAAAAATCGCTCTAAATTTTTTATTCAATTCACAGTAGAAGTATAATCGTTACATATTAGTAGTCCTTCTATTCACTATAAATGTAAAGAAAGCCTTTATTTTCAATTTAAAAACGTTTTTACGTTAAAATTGCAGAAAATAAAAATAAATAAATTTAAAAATAACAATCTCAAATCCTTGCAAATTGTATGGCATTTAGCACACACGTTGCCAGGAGATTGAATAAGAGTAACGAATGAAAAAAAAAATCTTAAAAAAATGAAAACAATTTGTTTGAAAAATCATTTTTACTTACTCAACTTAAAATAAAGTTGTCGTTTAGGAAACACAACAACTTTTCCAAGAAGAGATGAAACAAACAAATTGTTTAAAAAAGATGAAAAAAACTTTTTTTTTTTTTATTTTTTTTTTTTTTTTTTTTGATAAACAATCGTCAATTCAATTGAAATTCAATAACAAATGTTACGTTTATAACGTTCAAACAAACGTTTGCAATTTTGCTTTTCTTTGCTATTTGCTTAAAGGTTCTTTCAGTAGGTATTTTTTCATACACAGGCGCACACATGCAGCAATTGAGTCTGCATATGACTGGCTGGTTGGCTGCAAGTGTATCTTTGTATTTAAATACCCTTCACCACAGGTGGAAAGGAAGGATGGGTATATAAAAGTTGGTCATTCGTTTGTAATTTCTACAGTATTCATCTTACTTAGACCCTATAATAAACAGGTATATATATGTGGCTTGGTGCTAAAAGGGCCAATGTCAATATTGTGCTGTTTTGAGTTAAGCTTCGTACAGACGATGGTCAGATCTTACAATGTTGTCATTTTTCTGACAATGGTGATATTGGCAGGTGCATTCATTTTACACATCTGCCAAATGAAAATGAACTTACAATGTTCAAACAGTTGCAAGACATTTTTAGGCAATTTTAATGACAACATTGTAAGATCTGACCATCGTCTGTACGAAGCTTAATCGTTTCATTATGTGTATTATTTTACTCTCTTTTATTTTTCTGTATCAGCAAATGTCGTAAGTTAACCCAGAACAGTTTAATGAGTTTTCTTAGACATTGGCTGATACAGAAAAATAAAAGACAGTAAAATAATACACATAATGAAACGATTAACTCAAAACAGCAAAATATTGATATTGGCCCTTTTAGCACCAAGCCACAGATATATTCTGGGTATTTATGAGCACCGAAGTTGATTTGGCAATGTTCATCTTTCCATCTGTCCGTGTGTATGCTGAAATGGCTTTTCAAAAGACCCCAGATATTATGAGAACTAGGTTTTAATAAATTTATAAGAGATATTGCTCGGAATAGTTTGCTATTAAAATTTAGCCAGATTAAAGTAAAAAAAACCTTGAGTGCCCATTAGACTGGTCGCATCTTGTATGGGATTTTTTTTTTAAATTTAAATGTTTGCGCTGCTTTAAATATGAGGTTTGGTGTAAGAAATCAAGTCCTAATTTTTCAGCTCAATCCGACGGTGCCTAGTCGTGCCAAGTGGGGCCCAAAGTTCCCCATATGATAAAAAAAAAACATCTTTTCTATCAGATCTTTATAGTAATACTAGTTGAAAAGCCGAAAATCAAAAGTATGACTAAGAATACGGGCTAAGAATACGTGTAAAATCTCTCAGCACAATTGTGCTATGGAGCGCCCACCATTGATTTGGACAACGACCGACTCAGTTGACTATTGAATTGAAACGTGTATGGGCTGCCTTAGAGAAAGCTATTTGTTATCGGTTTTCGATTACTTATAAAAGTTGTTTACACGGTATAACTTTTTACAGCCACTAGTTGAAACAAAATTTGAAAGAGGATTGACTATCAGGTAATATTATTGAAAGCTTTTACCAGCTTTACACCAGATAACAGCTGAATTTAATTAAAGTTCTTTATACAGTTACCTTATGTTAGCAGTGTTATAACAGAAATCTTAACCTTTGTTAACAACTAAAGCAAAAAACTAATTTGTTTGGGTTGACCTGTACAAAAAACCAGGACAATTTAATAGCGGACCAGGACACCAGGACAAGTAGTATAAAACCAGGACAATCCTGGAAAACCAGGACGTATGGCAGGCCTACCGTATATGTTATATTTGTTTGCTTTTAAAAAACATCGAAATCGACCTATTTTTGCATCTGGTGCTTATACAAATATGCTACTGGTATAAGGATTTTGAAACACTGGCGCTCATGTAATATGAGTTAGGGAACAAGTTCCTTTTAAGTGAAGAGTGCAGGGTATATAAGATTCGTCACAGCCGAATATAGCACTTTTACTTGTATGAACATGAGGGATGTGGGTGATTGAGTCCTTTTTTGAAAAAGAATGCAGTTTTTTTCTTCTCTTCTTTTGAATGTAAACGATACATTGTTTTTCTGTTCTTCATTCATTTATTTCACAAAAATGTCTGCTTATCGTTTTAAAAGAATCTTGAAGTCTTAAAAGGCATTGAGAGAAAGGAAGAAAATTCACATTTTCTAAGAAAAAGTATCTTTTTTAAACAGTTTAGAGAGGTAACAAAAAGTTTGCTAAACTTTTAAAGGAAATTAAATTCAGTATTTACTTTAAACACTAGAAGAATATTTACAATTAAAAATTTAATCTTTGTTCTACTCATTTTAATAGTTGTAGAGTGACCTACTAAAATACAATAAATCGTCTCAGCATCGCTTCCCGATTAGACATGCCTCGCCTGCATAGCACAATTGAAATATAAATTACTCAAGTCGGATGTATAATTTTTTTCCACAAATCTACCGAATCAAACACTAAGGAGCGATATTTAGTGGTTATTTTCGAACACTGCTTATAGCCGCCTTGTCCCCTGAACCGATATTTTAGAGGTTTTTACAGGGTATTACCGATGCATAGTGGCTGAAAATCGTTTTTCATCGGCCAAAAATCTGTAACTTTTGAACCGATAGAGATAATTTTGCAATTTTTTTTTTTGCAGAAGAGAAGAGAAGAAGAGAAGAATTTTTTGACAGTTTGAATTTTGTTAAAATGGGTTCAGTACTTGTTGAGAAATTTAAGGTCAAAGTTGAACTTTTGATGTTTTTAAGTATTTAGTATGAAAATGCTAATGATTGAGATTGAGAATTATGGTATTTTTTATTCAAAGAGTAGAATGTTTTTCCGCCCACTGTCTTAAGAGCTTTTTAATCTACATAACTGCCAAATTTCATTAATATATCTTTGTTCATGTCAGATTTATAGAATATCAAACCTTAAAAATATTATTTTTTACTCATATTGAAAGCCCTTTTATTCATTTACACTATATTTTAATAATTTTAATGTTTGACATTCTATAAATCTAACATGAATAAAGGTATCACAATGAAGTTTGGCAGTTATGTAGATTTAAAAGTTCTTAAAACAGTGGAATGAAAAACAATCCCATTTTTGATTAAGAAATACCCAAATTCCCAATCCCAGAAAATGGCTTTAAATTTTTTTTTTTTTTTTTCGTTCAAAAAAGGCAATACAATTTACCACTCGATATTGATCAGAATTTTCTAGAAAATAATGGACATATTAGAAATCATTACTGTTCTAATTGTATAAAAATCTGTGTGTTGAATTATTAGAATTTTTTACTCAAATGAATTTTTTTTTTTTTTTTTTTTTTTGTTTGAAAAATTTGATTTGGAATAGGGCATATGGGAGTATAAATGTCAAACTGACTAAAAATTGCTTCTACAAGCATACACTTAATGTTTTCTTTTGAAAAATATAAACATTTTTATATATTTCTGGAGAAATTCATATTACCTTTATATGCATATACATTCGCCTCGTATATACCACTATACCTTAAAAAAAAGTGCATAGGCATGTAAAAATACTTATGATCATTTTGTGAATAGGTTTCTACATTATCAACTCTACAACAGGTTCAACTGGAACCAGTTGCACTAGAATACTTTTTTAATTACAAAAAATAAATAAGTGCAAATTTTTAAATGTTTATTTTCTTTTTTATTTAAATAACAATAAGTACAAAAAACATATTTTTTGCTTAAATAACAAAAAAAGTTAATTATATCTAAGGTTGGAAAACTGCCTCCAAATATTCCATATTTGGTTTTGTATTATCTTTGTCCTGTAGCAGCCCTTTTGCTTCTTCATCTAAGTCCCGATGTTCTACTTTCCATTGACTTCGAATGCTAGAGATGAGCGGATCTGACGTTGCCAACTTTAACAACCGTAATTTTTAGCTCTTATTTACAACCAACTATAAATTTCTCAGCGTGATTCGTTAATGACAAAGTCAGAACTTAGAATGAATCATGCCATCTCTTGCGATCCTATTTATACTCGGGCAAATGACCATAGAACGTTCGAGTTCTAAAGTCTAGATGGCTCTATAAAGTTCGCCTAATAACGGCTATTTCGTTAATTAAACTTATTTAGCTATTACTATCTATATGTCTGAATTAATTGAGTTATTAGGCATCATAAACTAAGGCATACTTTTAGGCGTTGCCATAGTTTGAGATAACTTAATAAAGAACATTCTAGTTTACAGTGGGGTTGAAGTACAATTATGCACAACAATTTTAACATTACATCTGTACATTGATTTTTACACTCGAAGTGTGCATAACTTATACAATAACAATTTTAACTAATAAAATAACTAACAAATACTTAATAACTAATCAATACAAGATAACACATAAATTAATCTAATTCTTAACCAATAATTACAAAAATTTCTTAACTAAAGTTACTTTCGTAACACTGCCCCCCACTTAAGCCTATTCGTCCCGAATAGGCTCAAAATCACCTCTTCCATAAGGGGCTAATCGTTCCAAATGAACAACTTTCATTTTGGCTCTTGGACTTTTATATTTCTGTATTCGGTATACAACATCATTTAATTTCTTTATCACCTTATATGGACCATCCCAATGTGTCTGTAATTTAGGAGATAATCCTTTCTTTCGTTGGGGATTGAAAAGCAAAACTAGCTGGCCCTCCTTAAATCCCTCCGAATTCGCCGCTCGATCGTATCTGGACAACTTTCTATGGCCACGCACGGACTTTCTATGGTCATAAGGATTTCTCCGCTCCAATGAAGATACCTGCTTATCTTCTGGTATATGTAGTGCCTTACAATTGCACTGTGGAAGCGGCGCACAAACTCTGTTTACTGTGCTCCTGGCTGCCACACGCTTTGGGCAGTTTCTCTTAAAATGTTGTCTTCCACCTATACTATTGGCCCTTATAACCTTAGCCGATACAGGTTCAAATCTTTTTGCTGTTAACCAGTCTTTACTGGGCTCTACCTGCAACGAGCGACCTTCA
Source organism: Pollenia angustigena (assembly GCA_930367215.1). NCBI lineage: Eukaryota > Metazoa > Arthropoda > Insecta > Diptera > Polleniidae > Pollenia > Pollenia angustigena. Next base: position 184,635,575 of record OV884058.1, on the reverse strand, counting down.
CTGACGCATACCCTTTTATCTGCCTCCGTACAGTGCCTGGCTTCCAATCTGCTAAGCTGTCTTGCATGAGCAACCGCTTTTTCCCGTTTTGCAACTTTTCTGTATGGTGACGATTCCAGACGAGTACAAGCGAGAAGCTGTCCCACACGAGCCTCACTTTCATACACAACATTCAGGGGTATTTCATAATCAAACAAATACATGATTTGTTTTCCCATATTCAGACTTATGTTATGACTAATCATAAAATCTGCGCCAATCAGTACTTCGTTTACAATGTCGGCCACAATAAGCTCATGAAAATTGACAACATTGGCAAGTCTTAACACCACAAGTGTTTTGCCATAGACATTAGCAGGCTCACCTGTAGCTGTTCGCAAGCTCACTCCGCTTAGTGGTTCGACAGCTCCCGTTACCAAGTCAGGCCTTATAATTGAAAATCCTGCACCAGTGTCGATAGTCAAAATTCGCTTTTTACCATCGATGTAGCCAAATGTCGTAATACTTTTATATCTCTTTGGCACTACTAAATTTATTACCGGGTCCTCAGATGAGAAAGGTAGCACCCCCTCCAAACTTAACGGCGCCTCCTGTGACGACTGATGACTAGCCCGTTGGTTGTTTCTCGGCGGAGAAGCAAGTCTTGAAATTCTTTCTGGTGCTTTACAGTTACGTTGTATGTGACCAGTCTTAAACAGATCTTCGTTCGTAAAATTGCGTGACATTTTTCTGGTATTGTGCTCCCTATAAAATCTGTAATCTTTATTCCTTTTTTCCTGGGCTTCTTCTGACAGATCTGACAGTGGTACTAAATGATGCCTAATGACATCCTCTGCATGATAAAGGATTTTATGAACCGTTGCAGACATATTTCTCCATGGATATTTGATAGTATATATTCACGCTGTTTCTTTGGCATAATCCCCAAATTTTCTATAATCAATTTGTTCATTGCATGCAAGTACATCAATGATTGTTTTAAATCTTGAGATAAGACTTATATCAACATGTGTTATTTCAGATGCTTTTTTGGGGTCAGAAAAGAACCTTCTTGCTGTATTCCCATCATTCGTATTGCCTGATCCTTGTTTTGGTTGGTCTATAATCAAGCCACATTTGCGAACAGCTACAGTTTACGAAATTGGTGCAAATAGATTGGTTATAAATGCACAACATTTGTGAAAAAGTGGGCGTGGCACAAAATAGAATTCTGTATATCTGAAGAACGATTAGTGTAAAATTGCCCAAATTGTGTACAAATACGTGTATCTATACGAAACATCTGTTAGAAATGGGCTGAATTGAAGAAGTAGGCGTGGCACAAACTGAGTTCTGTTTATTTAGAAAACGGAATAAATACAATTAACAAATTTCGTACAAATAGCTGGGTAATAAATGCGCAACGGCTGTCAAGAATTGGACCTTATTGTGGACATAGACGAGACACCTTCAATACAAAGACAATGTAGCTTTCTGCACAACTGGACAATGGTATGGCGGAAATCGACTGCAATATTTCACCAATGCAAAAAAACGATAGTAAAAATTAAGTCTTAGAGGCTTTTGGCGAGAGATTCTTTGAGAAACACTTAACTAACAAAAACTCACCTCTGCGGGCTTTTGGTCGCTGAAATGATTGAACCTTCCTTTTAAAAAAGGCAAGAAATTCACTTTCAGCGTCTTATTATTCCAAACAAGACTAAAAACACTTTCTATCCACCGTAAAAAAGCAACTTATTGAATAAAAATTTTTGTTAAAGCATTTTTCCTTAAAATTATTCACTTGAGTAATGAGATGATCTTAACCCTCTTATGCCTAAGAGTGCCTCAAGGCTTGCTTTACAAAATTTATACTGACGTCCAATATATGATTAATTTTTTTTAATTTCCATTTTTTTAATTGCTCAAAGATCGAGACAAATACTTGTAGAAGCTTCGAAAGCTCTTAAAAGCTCTCAAAATCCAAACTTCATTTATGCTCTCAAATAAGAAAGTTTTTTTTTTTTTATTATCATAAACAAAACTAAATATTTTAAATCTGTTTCATAACTTTTTGTTTCAAATACAAACTAACAAACAGAATTCACAAAAATTAAATGTGTTTTTATTACTAGATGCCCAGGGGTGCCTCAGGTGTTTTTCACCTGAAACGTTAACGACTTATTGAACGGGCTTAAAATATTTTTTTTGGACTCAGAAGCCCAAAAATACTCTAAAAAAATTATCTTTATAATACATTCCCATTTATTCTGAAACTTGGCATTAGAGGGTTAAGGTTTTAAGCCTTTGATTTGTTTTTACTATGATTACGTTTAATTTAAATTGGCAACTTTAGACTTCATTGAGGCGGGACCATTGCAGTAAAACGTTTCTTAGTGCTTGAGCAAACAGTCAAGCGTTAGGCTTCAAGAGCAAACCAAATTTGGGCCAAACTTAGCCCATGACTTTAAACGTTTTAGATGAAAAGTCTAGTAAGGCTTATCTATCCCTTATGCCTTCAAAAGTCTTGCCAGCTCCCTTAAGCAAAAAAAAAAAAATCATAGCCAGGCTTTAGGCAATCTGATTTATTTAATTATTTCTTTGATAGGTTTAATGCATGCATGCCAAATTACATTTATTTCAAATAAAAAAGTTTTTTGCAATTTAAATTCTTTTTCCAAAAAAAAAAAAATAAAAAACAATAAAAATAGTTTACCGATCACGAATAAACAAATAAATCTCTTTTTGTTTAGCCTTCAATTTAAATACCATCAATAAAGAAAAAACAAAATAAAACATAAATCCAATAGATAAAATCTTGTAAATTTGTTTTCCTCAACTTAAGATTTGCAACAGCATCAGCAGAATTGCTTAAAGTACGTACGTTTGTCAATTTAGTTATTACATGAAAATTGCACTGCTGATTACATTTCATACCGAGAATGATGTTGATTATCTTCACTCAACCGACTTTTCAGGTAAATACAGAATGAATTTGTAGTATGTAAATGCATTTGTATCCACACAGATACACATGTCTGTATTGCAGTTGGCTAGAATTTGCAGATGTATTAGTTATATGTGTGTATATTTGCATACAAATCAATAGCTGGATGGTAGATTGCATAGGTAATGTATTGTAGTTATGTTTGTTTAGTAAATTTCACATCAGGTATTGAAAACGTTTACACATGTACATTTAAGTACTTCCTTCTAATGCAACATTATTGTTAGTTGTTGTTGTTGTTATTTGAGAACAAAAACAGATAATAGCAACATTTCTGAAGATTCTACATTTAGAGACATGCTGTATTCAATAGCAGTTATTATGCACAAATGGATTTCAAGTGCAATTCGTAAGATACAAACGAAAACCAGAGAAAAAAATACAAGGAAATATAGAACATTTAGATACAAAATGTATAGTAATAAGAAGGGGCTGGAACTATTTGCAAATGCATGTCTTATTTCACAAACGTTTAAATCTTAAGTTGCATAGTTTTTTATCTAATTTATGTTAAACCTAAGATCACACTATCGGCGCAAACTACGAAGATTTGTATCGTGCTTCATCAGCACACATTTCTATAAACTGCACAATACTTTTTTACATTATTGTCGAAAGTTGTAACGATATTTTTCGGCGCATATTGGCTATACCCAAAACGAGACAGTTATCGGTTCAATATATCGGTTCACACTGTCGTGCCTTATTTGTTAAAAGTAGTGATAAGATTTTCATGCACTAAAAAATAAGTGTTTAAAATATGCACTAAAAATCCAAAATATGCACTAAAAACTTAAAAAGTTTCCATAAAAAATCATTTTTTAATTTTACTAAAAACCAAAATGTAAAAAAATTAATTTGTGGTTTGTAGAACACGAGCGCAAAACTCGTCCGTTTAACGTACATTTAAAACAGAAACAAAATGTCCAAATTTGTTTTTATTTAAAATGTAAGTTAAACGGACAAGTTTTACGCTCGTGTTCTATAAACCACACATAAGTCTATTGTAATTCAAATATATTTAAAAAACTTAAATAACTTATTTTAATTGTTGTTTGTTTAAATAAATATGTACAGTTTTATTAAAAGTAAAAGTTTGGTTGCACTTGAAGAATGCCGATGCATTTTGAAAAAATTTGATGACAGATCAGATCAAAAATATTTGAAAGTTTTGTTTTTGTGTACACATTTAAAAAAAATTTAAACACTTTTTTATGATATGAAAATTTAAAAAACGTCACATAAATATGTCAAATTATGCAAAAACATGTATTTAAAACCTAAATATGCAAAAATATGCATTTTCACCAAAATATGCAACAATATGCATAAACAAATCAATGCCATTTTAACGTAAATTTAATGATTCGGAAAGATTACTAGTCGACATTGTTCTTAGACTATCGGCAAAAAACATGCATTTGCAGGGAATCGCATCCCTGGTTATAAGCAGACACATTACTAATATTTTTAAAATGGATAACGTTCAAAAAAGAAAATAAAAATAATATAACTAAAAAGATTTCGTAAAAAAATATATTTTAACAAAACTTCCTTCAGTGGGGTAATTCTGTAACTTTGTAACGACAAAAATTTGTCGTTAAGTATAAAACTTTTACTTAAAAATACTTAAAATTTACTACTTAACGACAAATTTTTGTCGTTAAAAAGTTACAGAATTACCCCACAGAGGTACATACATGTTAGAAAAATTTCCTATAAATTTTAACCAAATTTCCTATTAAAAGTGACGGGTCATTGTTGGACTGCGGTATACACCCAGAGGGCGGGACGGTTGAATAGTGACAATTGTAGATTCTGTGGGGTACCAGGGGAAAAGGAGACAGTGGAGCATTTACTCTGCTACTTCCGGCACTCGTGCGCTCCAAGGCGAATTGTATGGGAGATCATTACTTCCAAAGTCTCGGGTTTGAATAGTGACAATTGTAGATTCTGTGGGGTACCAGGGGAAAAGGAGACAGTGGAGCATTTACTCTGCTATGTCCGGCACTCGTGCGCTCCAGGGCGAATTGTATGGGAGATCATTACTTCCAAAGTCTCGGGGATATCTCCGGAATTGGGTTAATGAGACTAACGGCATTCGTCCAGAGAGTGTGGGGTACTCTGGGTTCCATTACATCGGAATGACCTTATTCTAATATTCTTCTGTGGACTATCGCAAAACGTGGTATCGCTAGGGACCTATTTGGTCTGTGCGGGGTCTTTGTGACCGGCCACTCTAACCTAACCTATTAAAAGTATATTTTAGCTAAATTTCCTATAAAAAGCATATTTCAACATAGTTTTATCAAAATTTCCTTTAAAATTTTAGCAAAATTTCCTATGAAAAGCAAATTTTTAGCAAATATCCTTACAAATAAATTTTAACATAATTTCCTATAAAAAGGAGTTTTAGCAAAATTTATTAAAAGTTAATTTTAACAAGTGAAATTTTAACAAGTGAAATTTTAACAAAAATTTTAAGCAAAATGTCCTATAAAAAGTAAGTTTTAGCTAAATTTCCTTTAACAAGCTAATTTTAGCAAACTTTCCTATAAAAAGAAAATTTTAGCCAAATTTCCTATAAAAAGCAGATTTCCTATAAAAGGAAATTTTAGCAAAATTTCCTATAAAAAGTAAATTTTTGCATAATTTTCGATTAAAAGTATATTTAAGAAAAATTTCCTTTAATTTAACCAAATTTCCTATAAAAAGTATATTATAGCAAAATTTCCTATAAAAAAGCAAATTTTAGCAAAATTTCCTATAAAAATCAAATCTTAGCAAAATTTCCTATAAAAAGCAAATTTTAGCAAAATTTCCTACAAAAAGCAAATTTTACCAATATTTCCTATAAAAAGTAAATTTTAGCAAAATTTCCTATAAAAAGCAAATTTTAGCAAAATTTCCTATAAAAAACTAATTTTAGCAAAATTTCCTATAAAAACCAAATTTTACCAACATTTCCTATAAAAAGAAAATTTTAGCAAAATTTCCTATAACAAGTAATGTTTAACAAAAGTGTCTATATAAAAATAGAAACTTTTGTTTGGCTGACACAAATTAAAAGATTGGCTAAAAGAGAACCCCAAAAATTATTGGTATTTAATCTAAAACGCAGCATCATATTTATAACGTTTTTCTTTATGTTTGCTGGGTAAACTTGCTCCTTTCTCTAAGTCTAATTTGCAGCAATACAAACACAATTAATTGGCAAACAGAATAGTCGCTGTAGTACCCCTGCAAATAATAGGACCAGTCCAAACACGCGTGTAAAGAGTAGTCCACAAGGGACCAGGACTAGTCCAAAAGTAACCCAAACGTATGAAAAACCTGGTCTATTTAACATTACGATGTCCTAGGAGAGGACCATATAACCCACCTTTGGACCACTAAGGAGGAGTTTTAAAACTACTCCATAGTATACTCAAGAGGATTAGTATTGAAGTCGTTTAAAAACGAAAGCATGTTGAAAAAACGAAGACCTGTCGTCTTACTACAAACACTTTTTAACAATGACATGGTCCATGCTTGCATTACATCGGACCAGTCCATGGAGTAGTCATCTAAATTATTAAAACACGTAAATTTATTTCGAGAATAACTTTTATTTTGCTCGAAAAAAACAAAAACCAAAAAATAACTGTTATTTTTGTTCAAAAAAATAAAAATCAAAAAATAACTGTTAATTTTGACCGAAAAAATAAAAATCAAAAAATAACAGTTATTTTTGTTCAAAAAAATAAAAATCAAAAAATAACTGTTATTTTTGCTCAAAAAAATAAAAATCAAAAAATAACAGTTATCATCTGACTTTTATGAAAAAAGGCATAACTGTTACGTTCCCTGTTTTTAAGAGCATATTTCTGGTTTCCCTGGTCATGAGTCATGAGCTTATTTTTAATTATCTTATTCATGCAAAAGAGTCGAAAAAGACACGCACATACATATATGTATGTTTCTTTTCAAAAAATGTTGACTGGGGTATTTTATAGAGATGTTCACGTGACGTAACTTTGTCCGTGTCACAGATTATTCACACGAGATTATTATATTATGTGATTATGATTACTTCATATATAATTCACGAATGTGAGTGAGCATGATTTCAATATGTTATTGTTCCTGCCTTTAATGGTCGCACAAGAAAAACCATGTTATTGCATATTTACGGTTTCCTGATCATAAGTTTGTATGAGTGAGTACGCTTTTCTTAGTAGGATATTACAGGACAAGAAATCCCATTGGTTTTTATAACTGTTCCTTTAAATTTATCTGATACATGTAAAAACTCCAGTCTTAACTATTTTCATACATCAAAGTTAAGGTCTTTTGTAAATAAATACGTTTAGTTACCTAACTGAGGTATTTAAACGTATTCTTATTCTTACCTCAACGAGGTAGTTAAGCGTTTTCGTTAAAATGCTTTCCACGCATAATTACCCAAAAATATTGGAATTTTTGGCGAGGAAATTATCCGTGGAATAGTGTATGTATAAAATTTTACTTACGCTCTTACGAAGAATTCCTTAAGAAACTATAACTATTGAATTGATTACATATTCCTCCTTTGTAAGCGAGCGTGATCGTGAGTCAAAAACCATTCACGCGCACAGCTCAAATATTAAACATAAAAGAAAAAACTCCTTTTTTTTCTTTTTTTTATCATAATGACTTTATTTTCTTCTACCGACCGATTGACAGACAGACACAAGAACAGTTCTCTTTCATTATCAATAAAGAATCTTCAGACACCTTATTGCTTTATGTACAAAACAACAATTACGGCTGAAGTAAAATAAAAAAGAACAAAAAGAAATATGACAATAAAGACGACGACTACGATGAAGTAGTACAATATGAAGATGATGATGATGATGGAGTTAATGGTTTGGATGATGATGATGATTGTGGTGCCACTAAAACAAACAAACACACACTTTAAATAAATCTTTATATTTCTGACTCATTATAATTGTTGTAATTTGTATTGTTCTTGGAGTTGTTTTTCTATTGTTCTTGCTATTTTATATATTTTTAGGTCTTTTATTTCAATTTCCACACTCATTATTCATTCACCCTAAATTTTCTTTTTTAATGTTTTGTTTATAAACAAAAACTTAAAGAAAATATCATTAACATCGCCGTCAAAAGGATTTAGAGCACTGGTTATTACTAATTTTGGAATTTTAAAGTTTTTTCTTTAATGCCGTTCGCGAAAGAACTAGTTGAAAGAATGTCGGTTGTCTCTGCTAAGTGTTGACAAAAATTAGGGGTTTCAGCCGGAAATCTAAGAAAAATTGCACGACCATCGTTTGTATCGTACCTGCGGCTAATGAATTGAAGTCAACCTAATGCCTTATAGAAATATTTTTATACAGGTTTCAACAAGACGGTGCCACATGCCACACAGCACGCTTAACAATGGAGGCGAGTTTGGTGAACATTTTATTTCACGTTCGGGACCGGTCAATTTGCCGCCTATATCGTGCGATTTAACGCTTTTAGACTATTTTTGTGGGGCTATGTTAAAGCTCATGTCTATAAACACATACATGCCTGCTTCAATTGACGCATTGGAAGACAACATTGAAGCATTTATTCATGAGATACGGGCCGAAATGTTGGAAAGAGTATGTCAAAATTGGACTAAGCGGATGGACCATTTAAGGCTTAGTCACGGTCAACATTTGCATGAAATACTCTTCAAACATTAAATAATATAGACCGTACTGTCGATTCAAATAAAGATTTCATACATTTTACGGAATTTTATGTTTTTTTTTAACTTTCCTATAGCTCTTAAGAAATCATCTTATATAAAAAGGTGTAATTCGATTTTTTGTTTGTTTACAGGGGAAGAAAAAACCTTTTCATATCAGAAAAATTTAAGATATAAAAAAGTTTAATTGCGATTTTTAATAAAAAGATGTAAACAATTGTATACTATAGCCCTCTAAAATAGCCTAAGAATAAAATCTAAAAGTTCTTTTTAAATTGAGTTGGTATATTTTAATGTCATTTATCCTCATCAGCCAGCTCGGTGGCTGAGATATGAACAAAAAAAGAAAATTATGTATTTTAGTTTATTATTTTTAAATTTATTTTCCAAAAAAAAGTACCATAATATTGAAAAAAGTACTCTTTGGCTTGGTGGTCAGTACCATCTAAATTTTTTAATTTTCCATCACTGACCTGTATCGTTTTTAAGGCAGTGATTCAATCACTAACCGAAGCCGAGAAGAGAATTTAAGGACTTACTTTCGCTATTTTCCGTTTCCATCAACCATTAATTCTTAAATTAAATCTAAAAAATCTGTCAAAAAAATTTAAAGGTTATTTTTGTGTTTTAAAAAATTTTTCTATAAAATTTTCAAATCTGTACAAATCAGGCGCGTTAACGTTTGACTTGAAAATGGGTGCGGTTGAATTATTAATAAGGCTTAGTAAATGCAATATTTATGTATACATTTGAATACAGCCGTTTTTCGTATCACATTTTCATCATAGTCATCTTTGATTTTGAAATTTTGAAATATGTATGAATCAAAATTCTATTCGATAATTTTTGACGAAAGCACGGATTTGACGGGGAAAAGCCAGATTTTTTTTTATCTTTAAGATTTCCTTATTTTATTGGCTTTGTTTTAAACGCATTTGAAGAGGCTTTAAAGAATAATATAATAGGCCTGTCTGCGTACACATATTTTGCGAAAAATGGTGTCTGTGTACTCCAAATCTCTTGCAGCGAGAGAGCCAAAAAGAAAATTTTTTGAAAGTTGGAAGTTAGAGAACTTGCAAAATGTTACTGGAGAAATTTCCGCTTGCAAGATTTTGCAAATAGTTTGAACAGCTGTTTGAATGAAATAGTTTTTGTGAAATGAAAATAAAAATTTAAATTTAACATTTTACTTCATGCTAGAAACGTCCAAATATACGGCGGCAAGAAATAGCCCCCCAAAATATAACCCCCCAAAAAAATTATGAAATAACTACCCAAAGCGTGGGGTCTTATTTCATATGCAATAGAGCCCCAATTATGAAAATGAAATAAGCCCCCAACGAAATGAAATAACGCCCCAAACATAAATGAAATAATTCCCTAATTTTTGGGGGCTTATTTCATATGAAATAAAACCCCAATTTCTAAAATGAAATAAGAGCCCAATATATGTAATTCAATTAATTATACAGTTTTGCTTTAAAGAATCACGTGATAGACATCATGATATGATACACCAAACACAAGCTTCGCCAACTAAGGCTTTTCTACGTAGCCGGCCTTCGGCCGGGCGCAATGACTTTTTCCTCAATGGTATAACAAACACCGGCTTCGCTAACTAAAGCTTCTCTGCAAAGCGCCAGGATTTTCTCCTCTTTAGTTAGCGAAGCCGGTGTTTAGTATACCATAGAGAAAAAGTTATTGCGCACGGCCGAAGGCCGGTTATGTAGGGTAGCTTTCTTTATCGAAGCCGGTGTTCTGTTTACCAAAGTGGATAAATCCCTGAGCCCTAAGTTTGAAAATGAAATAATCCCTCAAAAAATATATTGGGGCTTTATTTCATAATGATTTTTTGGGGGATAATTTCATATGAAATAATACCCTAATTAAAAAAATGAAATAACACCCCAAACAAAATGAAATAACCCCCCAAAAATCGTTTTTGTTGTTCTCTGTACAAACTTTTGGGGGGTTATTTCATTATTTTATTGGGGGGTTATATTTTGGGGGGTTATTTCATGCCGCCAAATATACAGTGCGACCGTGGCGTAAGTGAAGTGGAGATGGCAGAACCGATAGAACCAGCAGAACTTTGTGGGACAAACTTTGCAATTGAAGAGGCGAGTATTTGGAATTGTGTTCCTGGCGAGCACTTCACATCCAAATTATTTTTCTCCGTTGTCAAGCTGTTGGAGGGCACTGTATTGGGCATTTCATTCTTTTTTTCCATTGTCAGCCGGAACTATGTTGGGCAATGTAAGCAAAAGAAGTTTTATATAAAACCCGACAAATAAAACTAAAAACTAAGAAGAAATTGAATTTACCAAATTAATAACAGTGTAATAAACAAGTTTTTTTAATTTACAACACTTTTTAAGCTTCACTTTAATTAATAATTTTTTAATTTACCTCGAGAATTCAATTTTGCGTACACATATGCTAAAATTCTTTTGCTTTGTTATTTCAATTGTTTACACACCGATCAGCTGTTTTCTTGCAAAATTTCACTGGATACTGTCTGCGTACTTTTTGAGATTTTTTCAGCCGATAGAGTAATATTGGTCTTACTCTCCCAAAAAAATTTACTGAGTATTTGCTACTGGAAAAGTACCCAGACAGACCTAAAAATGTGTCAATTGATGCGAAGGCACTGTCAGCAATAGTTTCAAAAGCTTTGACAAATTTTGGTATTGACTTAAAAAACTTTATAAAATACATAACTGAAATTTAGCTCATAGAATAAATTCGAAAAGTGAAAAATGTTGAATATGATATAAAGTAACCTTCGGAAGGAAATAATTCCCAGATTCTATTTGTTAAAATTGATGATTTAAATACATTCAATTTATAAAGTACCACTATCCAGTGTGACACAAAGAATGCTGTCGAAGGCCGTAGCGGGCCAGAAAATGCATTACATTCTGCTGGTGTCTAATAATTGTAAATTTTTCTGTACATTCAATATACCTCATTGCTTTCCAACGGAAGGCTAAGGTAAAATGTAAAAAGAAAATACAATATAATAGTCTGGTAGTGTATAAAGTCATTTCTGAAAAATTGAAGTAATAGAACTATTACAAAAAAGCTTTATAATATATGTACATACATAACTGAAATTTAGCTCATAGAAGAAATTCGAGAAATATAAAATGTTGAATCTATATCTATCTTCTTCTTCTATCTATATATATAAAAATGAAAAATGTTTGTATGTTTGTTTGTGTGTTTGTTTGTTTGTTTGTTGGCTTATAGACTCCTAAACTACTGAACCGATTTTCCTGAAATTTTTACAGATACATCACGTGAGCCCTAAAAATAAAATAGACTACTTATTTTTTCGATAGGGGCAGGAGAATTGGTACCCCCCATAGGATGCCAATATTAATTATCGCATATCTTAAGAGCCACTGCACGCATTTTGTTGAACTTTTGGTAGTAGGATCTTCTGAGCCCCAAAATTGGAATCAAATAGCAGCGGGGGAAGTGGAATCCCCCATAGGACGCCAATGTTTAACATCGCATATCTTAAGAACTGTAATAGTGAGAATGTTCAAACGTTCTAGAAGTCACTCTTATGGTAAACTACACTTTTGAAAATAAAAATAAAGCGGGTAGGCGCAGGGGGGGAAATACCTCCCATAGGATGCATATATTAAATATCGCTCAACTGAAGATCTATTAAAGGGATAGTCTTCAAACTGGTTAAAGCTACTATTATAGTAAACTTTAAATTTCAATATAAAAATGGGCGGAATAGACAGGGGAGGAACAGTACCCCTCATAGATAGAAATATTAATAAGACCCACTGCACGCATTTTGTTGAACTTTTGGTAGTAGGATCTTCTGAGTCCCAAAATTGAAATTAAGTAGCAGCGGGGAAAGTGGTTTTCCCCATAGGACGCCAATGTTTAATATCGCATATCTTAAGAACTGTTATAGTGAGAATGTTCAAACTTTGTAGAAGTCACTCATATGGTATACTATACTATTGAAAATAAAAATAAAGCGGGTAGGCGCAGGGGGGGAAAACCTCTCATAGGATGCATATATTTAATATCGCTCAACTGAAGAACTATTAAAGGGAGAGTCTTCAAACGTGGTTAAAACTACTATTAAAGTAAACTATAAATTTTAATATAGAAATGGGCGCGGTAGCCAGAGGAGGAGCAGTACCCCTCATAGATAGAAATATTAATAAGAGCCGCTGCAAGCATTTTGTTGAACTTTTGGTAGTAGGATCCTCTGAGCCCCAAAATTGAAATCAAATAGCAGCGGGGGAAGTGTTACCCCCTATAGGACGCCAATGTTTAATATCGGATATCTTAAAAACTGTTATATTGAGAATGTTCAAACTTTGTAGAAGTCACTCTTATGGTATACTACACTTTTAAAAATAAAAATAAAGCGGGTAGCGTAGGGAGGAAATACCTTCCTTCCGAGGAAGTGGTTAAAGCAGTGTAGCGAAGCGCACCGGGTAAAGCTAGTAGAATATAAAGTAACCTTCGGAAGGAAATAATTCCCAGTTTCTAGTTTTTAATAAACTTTTAAAAACAGATTTCTTACTTTTTTGTATCATAAAAAATTCCCCCCCCCCCCCTAGGGGCAAGCTGGATCCGAGCCTGGTACAAATCATATCCTTTTTGTTCGTTGAACAGCTCCAAATACTTTGAATTCATCTGTATATTAACCTTTCTTACAAAAAAAAAACGATGTAGGTTAGTGCAATTTGAGCTCAAGTGTTAAACAACTTGTTTTTATGCGGTGGCATACGCCATCATTTGAGTGTTTTCCCTCTTTTTGTTTTTATAAAACACAACTTTGAGTTAATTGTTTGTCGTTTTTTTTTTCTTTTTCAGTTTTGCGTTTATTTATTTATTCCTCTGACTTGAGTTTTTGAGAAAAAAGAAATAAAATAAAACCAAATCCTGCAGTTTGTGTTTAGATGACTGGTTTTCATTAGGGTGTTCATATTTATCGGTAACTACAAAAATATCTACCATAAAATTTAATTTAACTTAAATTTAATTTCTCAGACCCCAACGGATAATTAATTAGAATTATGTCTTAATAAGCTTCTATCGGCTTTTTTAATAGCTCACTTAATTCTGTGAATACCCCTACTAACCCGATACAAAGCTTTGAAAACCTGCTGTGTTCTTTAATTTAGTTCGTTTTTTATTGACTCCAGTTGTGAATTCCTTTTTGTTTTTTTATTTTTTAATATTTCTTTTTAATATTTAGTGATCGATAAACTAAAATGTCATGTCAGGTTCTGGTACCACTTTGATACTTTTTCAGTGCTCCTGCTGTGTGTTTTCAATATATTTTTCCTTTGAAAAAAATATTTATTGAATTTCATTAATTAAATTTAATGACTCCAAATATACTAACTTGTATTTTAACGATGCTTAATGAGACGAAATTAGGTTTAAATGAAACTGGTAAGGCGGGAAAAGCACTAAAAGAACTACTTGTATGAAAGAACTAATTCCAAAAAAAAAAAAAATTAATTAATAAATAAACACATCATGATGGTCTTCTTGTTAGAACTATTAATTTGGATTTAGTATCTTTTATGTTGGACAGTTCGAAAAAGACAATAACAGAAGAAAAATCTTCTAAAAGAGAATCTAGTTAAGTGAACTTATGAGAACTAGTTCGCGAAAAAATGTGTAATTGCTTAATATAAACATATGTATTGACTGCGAATCTATATCGTTACATTTTTTCAAAGACAAACCTAAGAAAATTAAGGTAAGTGGGCAAAAGTATATGATGGGTGATTTTTTAAGAGCTATAGGAAAGTTAAAAAAAACACATAAAATTCAGAAAAATGCATGAAATCTTTATTTGAATCGATAGTATGGTCCATATAATTTCATGTTTGAAGATTATTTCATGCAAATGTCGACCGTGACTGCGCCTCAAATGGTCCATCCGCTTAGTCCAATTTTGGCATACTCTTTCCAACATTTCGGCCGGTATCTCATGAATAAATGCTTCAATATTGTCTTCCAATGCTTCAATTGAAGAGGGCATGTGTTTATAGACATGAGCTTTAGCATAGCCCATTAACATAGCACGATCTAGGCGGCCAATCGACCGAACCGAACTCGCCTCTCAATTAGTCCATTGTTTAGCGTGCTGTGTGGCATGTGG